>OY776673.1:100571019-102043559 GCA_963675555.1 Leptura quadrifasciata
CAATTTTAAGTCTCAATCCATGTTGCATCATTAACATTCAAACCCAGTCAATTGTTATTCATATTCATCAATAAAAGTACCGGCACTATCGTCCCCATGAATAGCAGTAAATATTTCCAGCCAGTTATCTTTTATCATTAATTCTCACTTGCCCTTTACGTATCGCAGACCTATCGGCACAATTTTACATCATATCAAATTTTAAATACTGTTAAAACTCACTTCCTTTCGTTCACCGAGAACACATCAGCACAATTTAACATCATATAAAACCTTCTGTGCACAGACCTTCAGGACAAATTCAAATTTCTTCAACATATTTTCGTGAATAACTTCCAAACCAAAGCCGATTTGACCTCCATCAACAACATTTCCTTTTCTAATACTGAAACGGTCATATAATTTTCATTTCGGAATTCCCATTTTTTATCATTGATGATACAATATTGCGAAATGTGCAATATTGCGCAATCGTGCCCGCACGGAATGGCGGGGAATGCTTTCCAAACGAACATGCCCCATCCGACCATATAAAAGGGTGAGCGCCACAAGCTCAGGCTAAGTGCGTTCCAGTTCGGTATTTCCAAACTTAGTTCTTGTGTTTTATCTAAAGTCTTAGTAGTGAATAAAACTAATATACTAGTAATACTTCCGGTTTCTAAAACTTAGTGCCGTCAGTCTAGTTCACGTTTAATAGTCTTATACAACGATACATTCCTTGCAACTACACCGTAACGATCTCTGCCTTGGTAGCCCAAGTAAGTACGTAAGTTAAAGCACAAAATTCGGCCATCGTGCCCCCTTAAATAAAAATAGTTCTTAAAAAAATGTTCGGTGAACGCGCCTCCTTAAATACAATTTGTTTTTAAGTCAATTTCCGGCCACCGCGCCCCCTAAAATAAATTTTAAAATAAAACATACCTTCTGCCTTTGCGCAAAATAAGATACAAGTGAGTTTGTTCAGACATTTAAACAAATGACAACTAAAAAGAAATTTTTTCCAAAGTTGGAATTTCCGTTGTCGAAAAGTTACCTTTTACTGTTTATTAGAATTAATATTTTAGGTTTAAAGAAAGGATTTCTAACTCTGTTACTTAAAATAAATACATACTTTAATTTTCGTTTTAAAACCCGAGTGTATTATTTCGAGAAGTGAAATACAGAGTGATACATTATTCCCTACCATTGACATTAAAAAATAAATTTTAAATCAGAGTGCAAAACAAACTCAGACTATCCAAATACAAATGAAGCCAACCACTAGGATTTATACAAGGTGTAGTCTGGACCCTGTCCAACAGTTTAGGCAACCCCCCCTCCCCCCAAACTCAGTTCAAATCAAATAAAGTGCATCTACGGCCTCAGGAGTCGCGAGCTGAATTTTCCAAACAAAAATTATTACACTTTTTAACGACAAAGAGGAGTGTAGATGTTCAATGTACACAACTAGATTTTAGCAAAAACTGATTATAAGACTTGTCCCTTCCTTCCTTTAAGAAAAGTAGGGATCTTTTATTTGCCTAACATTTAATAGACAAGGGACCGACGGCTTTACATTCCCTCCGAAGGATGGTATAACCCTCGCCTAAGGTTGTGTAGCTTCCGCGCATACAATGATATACACACCTCTGGAAAATGTGTAAGGCGAGGACATAAAAGTAGTTAAAAATATTTTACAATATTCTTTGATTGTTTTCAAGTAAAAACTCTATGAGTTTCCGATAAAAAATCATTAAAAAATTAATTAACGCGTTTTATCCAAAATGTCATAATTAGCCATGATTTTCAGTAACACTCAGCAGGCTTACACAAATTGAATATTTTCCTTTACTGCCCCAAAATAATATGTAATAGAGGAAGAGAAATCGGTCGAAACCCAGGATCCTTCTTGTTAACGTGCCATTCGAAGCTTACTTAGATAAAAAGAGTTATTTGAATGCGTGTGGGTACTAGTACATGTGATTTCACATAATTACATAGATCATCGCCATTTATTTGATTGATTAAAATTTTATATGAAAATAGAACAGAGAAATAACAGGGGAATTCCAAGTCATGTATTAGATGTGTATGTAAGACTCATTGAGACATACCACTTACTAGGTAAGTGCCATTATTATGCCACATATTTTTACTGAATATTATTTAGGTCTTGCCAATGCTGGGTTTAAGTACGGCACATTCTGGACCCCGCAATATTGAGATGTATTATAATTTTGATATGACAATGCGTCGAACAACAACATCAAAGTGTTAAATTTATTTAAGAACTGATCATGATATCATTTATGTGATGGAAAAAGGTTAATTTACTGTCGAGAATGACCTGGAGAGCTTTAAATTTAGATATATGTATATAATTTAAAACGTGAGAGTTATAGTTTTCTTGTAAAAGTATTATGATTAGACAAAGCATATTTTTGTCACACCACGTGCCAGTTTGTTGTAATTTAAATGTAATCTAAGATATTAATGGTAGAATACAGCGTGTAATTATCTGCGTACCGTCGAGTGCTCTTTTGACGCTCATAGCAATGTCATTTATGAATATTATGAATAGCAAAGGTCTAAGAGCAGATCACCGAGGAACACCAGACTTAAAACCACGGTACTTTACAGTAAGTTTCCTGTCAGGCGAGTAAGAATAAAAAGATATTTCGTTAAGAGTTCTCCGCAGTGTATTCGTCATCGATGCTTCCAATTTTAATAGTAAATGACTTCACGTCAATAAAATGACGCAGCCGAAAGTACAATCTACTTGGCAAGAGACAGATAGATGACATAGAATATGACATTGCACAAATTTATTATACTTAATCTTTAAATCTGTATTTGTTCCTGAGGACATATAGGGCTAATTTTATTTTAATTCTACAAAAGGGAAAATGTTTATTTTAATAATACCTAAGTGGGATGATAAAAATTATTTTTGCAAATCGAAAATAGAAGAAAAAAATTATATTTTTTTATCTATACTTTTTTCTCTCATCATTCCACATTGTAACATGATTTTAATTTCTTTTAATGAAAGCCGTTTTTAAAAATAATGATTTATATGAGAGTATATCGAAGCGCCTTGATGGCTTATATCCGGAGCGCTCTTAAAGCTGAAATTGAACAATTTTTGTAAGAAGATCCAAGTGTGCCGATGGTTTTAGAATAATGAAAATATGTTGTAAATATTCGTTGGTGTAATGTCCATATTAGGGCAACAAAGTTTTGCATTTTGCACTAATTTTGAAATATAGATGACAGTAATTTACGTACGATGCTACTATCGAGAATCTATAATCACAGAGGGTCGCATTCAAATAAGGTAAATAAACCCGACTACTGGTCACTATTAATTTCCTTCGACAACTTCAATTTCAAAGTTTTGAACTCTTTACGACGTAAATCATATCATTGAACCTCATATATAGCCTCATGAAACTTAACTAAGATAATACATTTAAACCATTATAATAATACAATAAAGCTAAACGTGTTTTAAAAAAGAACCGCAAAAGAAGCCTGCCTCTGAACCAGGAAATTGTCATTCGGTTTTATTTAATTTATGACACTGGTGGGGCTGATTTTTTTTTATGTATCGAAGGGTTTGACCTAAATATCTAAGTTTTATCGTATGTGCCTTTTGACACAACATTGATATTTTTGAAGGTTAGCGTTTTCCCTTTACTTCCACATCCAGTGAAAATGTAGTACCGCAAAAGAATATATGTATCTTTTGTTGAAATAGGCTTAAAATGTCATGAAACGTCGAGATTTTAAATTTGGGCGAAAAAAAATTTAATTGGAATTTAGTGTATGTACGAGAATCAAGCGCGTCTAAACATTATTTTGGCATTAGTTACCCGCTCTACCACCCCCATTACCACCCCCACCTTATTGTTTAAGGGAACAAAAAACTAAATTAGGATTTAATGTGTATACGAGAACCAAGGGTTTCTAAAAAATTTTTTACATCAGTCACCCCTCTACCACCCCACTCTATTATTAAAGGGAATAAATTATTACATTTGGATTCAGTGTGTATAAGACTTGGATACAAAATCTGGATGTGGAAGTAGTGCTTCCTTGGGCAGCGGTTTTAGTTTAGGGCTTCACTTCGCGTTTAGGCCGTACATTACCTAAGTATTGAATAAAGAGTGTACATATTTGAAATTTATTACACAATATTGAATTATATCGTCTTTGTTATTTACAAATCTGTTAATGTCCATGGAATGAATAACCATGGTGTCACTGGATATTTTGGATCAAGAAAGCGATAAAACGAAAAGTACGGGAATCATGTTACACCTATATGGTTGAGGTTGGTTAGACAATCCCGTAATTCCAACACACAATGTGTAAAGTGTGTAATTTTGATCAAAATCATATTTTAATACCAACATTTACAGATATATGGAAATGCATTGAAATGATAATAAATGAAATTTAAAAACATTTAACATTAACAAATTAATGAATTAAATCCCCTCTACATATTTGATTCGTTCCTCCGTCACTGGTAAAAGCCAATTTTAAACTTTTTATTTCCACTACTACGTAAACATGTATGCAACGTACTGTTAACCTCAGAGGTTGTCATTTGGGTTATTTTTGTTCATGCTATGTTGTTATGACGGTTGGCATATTCACCAGAAATTTCAAAACTAGAACAACAGAATGCAACTGATGACAGAAAAGTGCGAGGAAAATGAGGAAGCAATTATATGCATTTCAGTCCTAAATAATTTTTGGATTTATACCTCACTTTTTTTAGAATTTGCCACTGTGCTACAACCCTTAAATAAACCTTTTTTTTAAAGATAATCATGTGATTTTTAATTAATTATTTTTAGTCCAGTCAATTTATATCTTTTTTGAACAAATATCAAGAACCTGCAGATAGCTGAATACTGATATAGCTATATGCTTATTTAGGTATTTATTTTAATGTAGACCGTATAAAGTTTTTAGTGAACGGTGGCACCTAGAAAATCGTTCTTTAGCAAAAAACTATTGGAAATTTTGCTCGTCAGTTTTATCTCTTATTGCCGATTAAACTGTTATATTCTTACTTATTGTTTTGTCTTTTAAAAATATGTTAAAATTAAAAAAAAATCTTTTATTTGACTTGACTTTATTTTTCAATAAATAATTCACAATTTTTCTCTAATTTAATTGACCTTGTGTATCTTACGATTTAGACGTTACTAATAAAATCCAATTGAAAATATGGGTCCGTGTTTTCCAAAATCCAGGTGTCTATTATTTTTTTTGCTGCAGTCATGTCATGTCAACAAATTTCTGCTTACACAGACACGTGGAACATTATCATTTGCGTTATTTTTATTTACTTCGTCTCTAAAATTTGGTAAGTAACTAATATTATTTTTTGTTTTTCACAGTGTTTTGTTTACATGACATTTTTTTTTGTTTATTTGTTTATAAATCTATAGGCACGTGTGACCTTCCACAGTTATAATATTGTACTTTGTTTTTAACTGATTGATAATTACTAGTATAAAGTGTATCGATGAAAACTATTCATTCTAAATAAATTTGGTTTTATTGATTTTTGCAAAAAATTTAAAAATACGCCCACTATATTATGAATAGACGTAGGATTAGTTTTACCCTCATCTCCAGAATCACCCCTACAATTTTGTTAAATGGAACACCTCATGTTTTTTAAATCATGAATTTCCCCTTGAAGAGATCATTACACAAATGGATAAATTGGGGGTCTAAAGTGAATAGTTTAGGAGCCACAGATGATATTAATTAGAATCCATTCGCCTAGATCCTTTGAGCAAATTCCCCATACTAAATATAATAAAGAAATGGTACTAATAAGAGAAAATTTTTTTCTTTTTGTGACAGATGTATTTCGAAAGAGTTGAGATTCTTTAACAAGTGAATTAATTGAATGAATGTAGTGTAGATCGAACACTGCTTAATTTATTAATTAATTATCATTACTAACATTCTTAGAGGTCGCAAGCATTACAAGAATACCCCAAATACTTTATGGCTGCTGAGCACTTTAAAATAATTTCAAATTATCAAATAAACAGTTAGTTAGAAATGCTCGTGTCTCTCGATTTTGTTATACTACTCTGAGAAGATTGCCGGAATTAGGACTGTATGGGCAAATAAAAAAAAAATATAATTATTATTAGACTATTCGAAAGCTTTCGATAGGATAAACCACCCTCTGATGTTGGCAATGTTACACTGTTATGGGTTTAGTCCTAATACTGAAGCCTTGATGAATTATTACTTTAGGGAACGTCAGCAACAAGTTATTGTAAATAACAAGACTTCTGAATTAATCAATGTTTCCAGTGGTGTGCCTCAAGGCTCGATCTTGGGCCCTCTTATGTTCATTATATACACCACTAATCTAAAAAATTCATTAGCACAGTGTGGTGCGCATTTCTATGCTGATGATACGCAAATTTACTTGTCGTTTCCTAAATGCAATATAGATAATGCTGTACATATCTTAAATTCGGATCTAAACTCGCTAATTAAGACCTCAGGAAATCATTGTTTAAACGTGAATCCATCAAAAAGCTCAGTTATTCTCTTTGGGAGGAAGAAACAAAGAGATGACTGTCAAGATATGGTAAAAGTAATTATTGGTGATGAAGAACTAACATTTTCACAGGTGGTACGTAATTTAGGACTTAATATTGACACATCTCTAAGATTTACAAATCATGTGAACCTCTCAATCAAGAAGGCATACAGTAATCTTAAATTAATATTTGGCTGCAATTCACTACTTAATAAAAAAAACGAAAATAATGTTATGCGACACCTTGGTTTTATCCCATTTCTTTCAATTATGGAGATGTAGTCTATAATCCATGCCAAACAGAATATGATAGCTCACGTATTCAACGTATCCAAAATGCTTGTGCTAGACTGATTTGTGGCAAAAAAAAAGTATGAATCTATTTCCCCTTCAATTAGAGAATTGAATTGGTTGAAAATGAAAGAACGGCGTTTACTCAGTAGTTGCATAATGTTTCACAAAATAATTACTCTTAAAACGCCACGGTATCTATATAATAAAGTAAAATTTAGAAACGATGTTCATCAGTTGAATACCCGTCATAAAAATATTTTAACGGCACCAATGCATCGGACAACTCTCTTCGAAAGATCGTTTTCATATAATATCTTTAGGGTATATAATAGCATCCCACAACATATTAAGGCAATAGAAAAAATAACTACATTTAATCAAAAATTAAAAACAGAAATAATCAACAATAACTTCCCTTGAATCAGTATTTCTTTAGTATAGTAAAGATATCATGTAATTAAATTTAAGCTTGCACTTGTTTTCTTTTTCTCTTCGGTCATTCAATTGTTTGATATTATATGCAAGTGAATGTACTATTATGTATGATGATGTATATATGTTTGTGCGCATATATATGTAAGTATATGTACGTGTGCATGTTGCATTTGTGTATATATGTGTATGTGTATATATGCATATATATGTACGTGTATATATATGTTCAAATATTAGCTTATAGCATTGTATTTTCTTCTCTTTCGTGTTTTATCGGTTAAGTGGAAGAGCGCACATCAGCGCGAACTTCGCAGAATTACATATGTAAATATTTTATATTCTCATGTAAATAAAAAGACATTTATTATTATTATTATTATCTTAGTTAGTTACCAGTGTTTCAGCCAACTGTTTATATCAACCTTATCCAATGTTTTTACTGCAACAATTTGTTCAAGTAAGCACGCAATAAAATATATAAAACCTGTCAGATCTTCTATTTTTATTTTATTCGATTCTATAATTTTACAGAGGATAATTACTATTAAACCAAAAAGAGAAAAATAAAATATGGTTTAAAAAGTGATATAGTAGGAACTGAAGGTTAAGTTAAGAGCGATTTAAAATACATTGCTTTATATTATTAATATTACAATTAAAAATATCAAGGTTAGACTGATAGTTTAAATAATTTGAGCACATACTGTGAATATAGGAAAAGATGTTAATACATTTTTTTCTTGGCGTAGTATAAGCGAGTTTGAAAAGATGGAACATTGAAATGTATGGAACTAAGAATATCCGGGCAGGTTGTCCAACTTGGAATGGGAAATGTTCGGAAAAATATCAAGAAAAAAGTTTACATATAGCGCACGCGCCATTTTTAGAAAATTGCATTTGGGGTGCATTTAATATTGCATAATTATTTACAAAATTATTATAATTTATTTAGATTACCATAGGACAACATGGCACTGTGCGAATGGTCACGCTACCCTAGCCAAATTCTCGAGTATAGATACATAGATAATAATTTATAAAAAACATACACATCCGGATTTTGTATCCAAATCTTATATACACTAAATATCAATGTAATATTTTACTCCTTTTAATATTAGGGTGGCAATGGGGATGGTACAGGAGGTAGCAATGGGGATGGTAGAGGGGGTGGCTAATGTCAAAATAAATTTTAAAGGCCCTTGGTTCTCGTATAGAAACTAAATCCCAATTTAATTTTTTTACTCCCTTTAATAATAGGGTGGGGGTGGCAATGGGGGTGGTAGAGGGGTAGCTAACGCCAAAAAATTTTTTTTAGACGATTCGTTCTTGTATGCATACTAAATTACATTTTAATTTTTTTTACTCCCTTTCATAATAGTGTGGGGTAGTGTTGGGGGCTGGAAGTGGGGGTGGCTGATGTCAAAAAAAAAACTCGAGACTTTAGCTTTTCATACATACCCTAAATTGCAATTTTATGAACTTTTACCTGCTTGCCTTGCCTATTTACCCTTATTTACCCCATCTACCCCCGACCCTTCAACGGAATTAGATCAAAATCTAGTTCCAGATCTCGTTGAAATATATAAGTGTACCGAATTTCAAGTCAATATCATAAACGGTTCCAGTGTAAACGTGCGCATAAATAAAGTTACAGACCGATAGACAGGGATTTTTTTTCGCTCAAATTTAAGATCTCGACGTTTCATGCACTTTTGCACTCCATATACAATTTTCAAAAAATCGCGTGTGCGCTATATGTAGACTTTTTCCTAGTATTTTTCCGAACACGATACCGAAAACCGCATCTCGATATGAGCTGTTTGTCAAAATTCTGAAATTTCGGGAAAAACAGTTCTAATTTCCCTGGTCTATTAATAGTTTGATAGATAAATAGATACATATCTTTATTAGCTCCAATTTGCCAGCAATGGATAGGACAGGTCAAAAATAGTACATAAAATGTGGTTACTTATAAACTAAACAGAAGTATACAAGTATGTAATAATAAAATATAGTACATATAATATAGGGCACAAAAACAAAACGTTTAAAATCTACAAGAATGGTACAATAAGCTCATATAAAACTTAACAATAGATGAAAATAGTTTTGATACAAAATTTTACATAGATTATGTAAGAGATCTGTCTAATTGTTGAAATTTAAGAATTCTCGTAGGCTATAAAAACAGTTGGTTATAAGAAATTTTTTTATTTAAATGTCTCTTAAATTTGTGGACACTATTTTGGATTTTTATTCTTTGTGGTAGTTTGTTGTAGATGGTGGCATAAGTATAGTAAGGACTCGTCGTGAAAAGTGTTAGTGAATAGTGGTTTGTATGAATATCATTTACCGATCTGGTGGTGTGAGAATGAATGTTACTTTCAAATTTACTTTTATTGTTATATACGAAAGGAGCGACCTCTATAGTTAATATGGATGCTAATGTTAGGATATTATTTTCTGTGAAAGTTGCCCTACATGAGTCTAAAGGGCCAAGGGAGAAAATTAATCGAATAATCCTTTTCTGTTGGATAAAAATCCTATCTGATGCAGTAGTAGAACCCCAGAGAATCACAAGGTATTTAAGGTGACTATAGGCAAGACTATAGTATACACGTTGAGCAACTGAGCTTGAGAGAGAATATTTTTTAAATTTCTAATTGCAAAAAAGCTGAATTTAGTTTATTACTTACTACACTGATGTGATCCTTCCAATTTAATTTTTCATCAATCACAATACTTAGTAATTTAATATTTGAGCATTTTTGTAGTTGAAGGTCTTTTATTTTGAGTTTTATTTGAAGTTTGTATAGGAATAACACGGAAAAGTGGACCCTCGCTAATAAGGCAGATTGTGGCGTGCACCTGGGAATTCCGTCAGCTTTGAATGAAAGGTATTTCACGTGCCTTCTCTGAACCGGTTCCAATTAAATATATGAATATTGTATTGTGGATTCTAGACAATACCAGCATACATCATTTCACAGGAGAAAAAGTATGAAAATATCTTTAAAGTGCCTCGAGTTTCGTCAAATAAGTATTAGCTTTCTGTAGGCATTAGCAGTTATGTGATCTATATGGGCAGTAGAGGTTAATTTTGAGTCAAAGATGACTCCAAAATCCTTGAATTGAGTGCACCTAGAAGACCTTTTCATTCTTTATTTTGTAGAAAAATTTTATTGAGTTATTTCTCCTCATAAAGTCCATCTCATTACATTTTGAAATAGTTAAAAGTAGCTTATTATTTTCATATCATGGATTTATTTTTCAGATGTCTTGCTATAATCGGCGGCAGTCTTCTTCGGAGTTAATACATGCAACGAATTTAAGATCAGCGGCGTACAGAAGGATATTACTTTGTGCATCTCGGCAGATATCATTAATGAAAATAATAAATAAAAGTGGGACCAAAAGAGAACCCTGCTGAACTCCTGGCGTTGCTAATACTTCAGTAAATGAAGAACTATGCTACTTCACGTTTAATGTTCTGTTACAAAAATATGACTCAAAGAAACTTAGAAAGTCGAGACTTAAACCAAAAACTATTGCAATAAAAGTCCATGGATTTAGTCTGTCAAATGCACCATGATCCAGCGTATTTGCGATGAAATGAGGCAAAATAGAAGCACAGTCTCATAATAAGTAAACTGGTATACCATCGCAACTTGTCGTGAGTTTATTTTTAAATTTTTTTCAGTAATGATTGGAATATTAAGTTGTGGAACATTGCCTGTGGCTTCTTGTTCTATTATGTTATATGGGGATGAGATGATAAAAGGCGATTTAAAGTATTGGGCAAATGCATCGATAATACCCCGAGCGAGAAATTATTGTTGTAACACATCGATTTCGGTATGTTTTCTTAACCGTCTCTCAACATACCGAGGTACCCCCTGGACGATCTCAAGGATCTTGTGTTAGGTAAAGAGAGACGAGGCCCTACAGTTTATTGTGGACTCCGAACCACTCTTGGGGCAATTTTTTTAATGAAAAATTGTTTCGTCTTGCAGGTATCGAATCCAGTTTGCTAGCCAGACGCTTTAGCACACTGAGCTATCGTCCCTATGCTATGTTAGTTGTTTTTCTCATAGTATTAAGACAAGACCAGAAGTTGCTCGGGTTAGTTTTAATGTGTGTACTGAATATATCTTTTGTGAGCAAGTTCAATGTCTCTTTTTATTTTGAAACGCAGAGGTAGATCACCTTATTTTTACTCTTATATCGATTCCATAAACGGTATATCTGCTTAAATCTCTTATAATAGTTCCAGTGCATTATAACATAAGAACAATTTCAGACAGTTGCTACAGATTTTATTTATTTTATTATTTGGATAGTTGAACCCCGAGAAAAGTGAAAATATAGGATTAAGTAGAAATATCATTAAATGATTAAGTAATTGTTATTTTAATTTTTATCCCAATTGTGGCGATCTTTCCCGTGTAATACAATGGAGAATTAGCGTTCAGATATGCACTTTTCATCTAATGAGTACAACTGAATACTTCACCGTTTGTTGCATACGTCGGCGTCGCCTTTATGAGATCATGAGGCAAGAACAATCACGATAACTCAACATGTCAACAGTCAATCAGGTCAGAATTGATATGTGCTCTACCTTTTGTTTCCACTTTGACATGGCTATGTTGAGTTACCGTGCATGTTCTTACTCTTTACTCTTGAAGAAACAGCATTCAACTTCGGCAAAACGTGAAGTTTTACTCATAAAAAACGATTCCAATTCGGAAGCACTAATCAAGCTGTAGAAACCTATATTTTTATAGAGTATAGTCAATAACCGCTCCTATGTTGTTGAAGTGACATTGATAGTTTAGAACACATGAAAAATTATTAATTTTAACAAATGATGCAAGACTCGTTACTATGGATTAAATATGTATTTCTTATGGAGACTGATCGGTGATTTAATTACTATTACTGACTTATTTTAAAAAGTGTTCTGATATACTGACAGCTTAACTTACATTGGTTAAGTTCATTTAACGAGGTCCTAAGTTTATCACTTGCAATACATCACACCGCCCCACCACCCCCCCACCCCCCCACCCCCCGATTTCGAGGGTGACGAAAACGATGGTGAATTCTAGAACACTTGCAGACTACCCTTATCAAAGAAAAACCACCCCAATCTCCGGGTTCTCGGTCTTAGGCTTCCGAGGGCTCGTCGGATCAATTTTTTTGAGAGATAATAATAAATTCAGTTAATTTATACTTGAATACCCTGGACCGACCTACAAAGGTCCCCTCCCGTAATATTAATATCACCAAGAACTAAGAAAAATATGGATTCAACAAAGTACTTTATGGGTTTTCGAGAGGGGGTTGTTATACGTTGGGACGTTACGGGAGGGTAGGGTGGAAAAAAACATTACCCTCGAAAACCCGTAAGGTTAGGAAAGGCTAAAAAATGTCCAAATCTCATCTCGACTTTGAATGACTGTAACCCATTTAAGGTAAATGACGAGAATAATCTCCTTTACAACATTTATAATGGTGCTATAGTTGAAAAAGCAACGTCACAATGTCTGCCCAATGTCAAGCAATCTGGAGAATCTTTGATTAACGAACGTTTGGAATCAAAATAGAAAAAGTGTATTTGACACTATAGAGAAAACATATTTTTATAACTTCAATTATTACTCAAAACAGACAAAGTTGCAATAAATAATTTCAACACACGAAAGACATTACGGAAGTTCAATAGTTTATCACAAGAAATATTGGACTATTCAAAATATCTGTTTGATAAAGGTGATTATTATAGAGAGTCATCAGCTCTAGCTCTTGAAATCGAAAGCAAGCATGAGTGTGGAAAGCACACTTCAGTAGGACGATTTTCAAACAAAAGAATGGGCTAAAATTCCACCCTGCCACCGGTCATTGACTCTAATTTTCTAATATTGTTACATAAGTCGGTATAAAAATAAAAAAATATCATACTTTAACCTACTTCAATATCAATATTAGGCAATAAAATCCAATGAGCTGGATGACTGGGCAACATTTTATTTTATAATTATTACTAGTGAACGCTTGAGACGCTTATTTCTTTTCTTGCCGAGGCAATCTGGTACGAACATATTTTCAACCACACCTTGGTATAACAAACGCTTTTATCGAAGAAAAATTGAGAAATTACAAATTTTTGTAGAAGACATTTCATAAATCAATATGGAAATATTACGAGCTGGTCTCCAAAACGGGAAAGAAGAGCCATTGCCTAATCGATATATTCATACAAACGTATTTTGTCATAAATCACAGAATTGCAAATAGAACTTTTAAAAAAGTGAATCGAAATAAAGCAATGAAGTAAGAAAAATTTTTAAAATTTTTGAATTTAAGACCTATTGACTTAAATTAAACATTTATAGCTGAAAAACTATGATGTGCAGCATGGTGCCTATAAAATATACATAAACATATTGTGATTGTTTATTTGTATCTCAGGAATTTACAAACCATACAACTAATAAAACTTTGCTCAATTTAGTAATTTAAAGACACTTTTTTTATTGATTTAGCCTCACCAACTGTAATTTAAGTTATGAATGCCTAAGAAATGGATAATTTTGCTTATGACGTAGTTTTAGAATACTGCTGTCAAATACTTCACTCGATGCACGTTTGAACGTTCATATTTTCACTATAAAACTATAAAAATAACAAAGACAATAATAGTGATCTGAATGAGTCAATTTTTGTAAGTCTCTATTGGCATTGTCTAGGGATAATTAGAACTGGCAACTAGACAAGTTTAGGTAATAAATATAATTGTTAACTGTCAGGTTATTTCTCTATATTTAGTAGCGCCATGAACCTTTTGACCGAAGTAAATAAATTAAACTCCATTGTTTCCGAAACCAATCTACCAACTCTAAAAGCCTACACAAACAGAACAGTGAAAATCTGTCTTACCAAAGGTCAAATCTAGAATCAATTATTTAAATGATTCACCTATTTCAATTTTTTTTTAAAATAATTTCTGTTCGTTTAGACTAAAACTACAAAAAAAAATACAGATGGTAATTAGTTTTATTTGAAAGCACTGTTCAAAAGGATTGTTTAAAGGAATTAAAGTCTCAAGCATTCCTAAGTTCAATTAAATGAGTTGTTCATATTTTATAAATTGTAATTTTATAAGTAAAATTTCACTCATTTACTACCTACTCTATTGGGTTTATTTTACGAAAATCTAATCGTATTCTATATTCACTATTAAATTTATTTTTAGTGAAACCTAATTTTAAAATATTAAGCAACTTCTGGCAGATTTAAATTTCCACGACTTGCTATATTATATCAGTTTTAAAATATACCGGACATTATTACTCTTATGTAATGTTGGAATTTATTTATTATACTGATTCATCCTTCTTTTGCTTCGAACAAATAAATTTATAGATCGACTATAAATATACCAAAAAGTATTACTTTAAAATTTTCGAAATAAATGTGAAATATCAATCTACTGAATAATTTACGGTAATTTAATTAATATACATAACAAAATTTCAATTAGTTAATGAAGTTAATGTAAAAATTAGAGCTGAATTTCTATTTTGATTTGTGGTATAAGTGCAATGCAAAAATAAATCATAATAAATAAGAATTTCTTGGAATGTAACAAACTTACCACGTGTATTAAGTGAACGGGTTCAAATATCGATTTAACCCCTGACTTGTCCATTTACGTCACTATTTAGTTTACTAGTGCATGTCAATTTTAAATTATAAAACATCACGTAGAATATTACCGTATTGAGAAAAAAGCCAAACTTAATTAATTACATGTCATGTTTTCATTATTTGACTAATACTAAGTGGATTGTTATGATGAACATTTATGTAAAAGTGGGAGGGGAGGATGACAACAACTACTTCTACTCACCACATATAGAAACAATATTTTAACCTATAAAAACGCATCCGTTATGCACTTTGATTTCGTAACGACACACCTCCAGGAATAGACGCAACAGTGACGTCGCCATTTTAAAACCAGATGGATGCGTCGCGGCGCATCTGCACCGATCTACCATCTACGCTTCGATCAAGGCATTAATACGCTTGCAGTGTTCGACTTCTACGGTTGTTATCCACTCTCTAGATATACACGGAGGCCAAACTGACGTGAGACTTTTTGATGATGCATAAACATGTTCAGTTATTGTACAGTTTTGAAACATTTAATTGACTTACGCGATGGTTGATTGTATTATGGATTGAGTTATGTGGTATATATTATAATTACGAAAATATGCTGACAGACATCCGTAGACCGGCTAATTGGAATTTACGGGCTTCGGAAAACCGCTGTTCAAGGAATCACTACGTCCATATTCAGATTTTGTATCCAAGTCTTATACACATTAAATCCCAATGTAATATTTTACTCCCTTTAATAATAGGGTGGGGGTGGTAGAGGAGGTAGCTAATCCCAAAATAAATTTTAGAGGCCCTTGGTTCCTGTACACATACCAAATCTCTACTCCCTTTAATAATAGGGGTGGTAGAGAAGTAGTTAACGCCAAAAAAATTTTTTGAGACGTTTCATTCTTATATAGAAACTGAATAACATTTTAATTTCTTTTAGTCCCTTCCATAATAGTGTGAGTGGTATTGGGGGTGATAGTGGGGGGGTGGCTGATGCCAAAAAATTATGAGACCTTGACTTTTCATACATGCCCTAACTTGCAATTTTATGGACTCTTACCTGCTTGCTTTGCCTAGTTACCTTTATTTACACTATTTACCCCTGAACCCTTCAAAAGAATTAGATCAATATAATCTAGTTCCAGATCTCGTTATAATACATAAGTGCAAAAAATTTCAAGTCAATAACATAAAAAAAAGTTACAGACAGACAGAAATTTTTTTTCGCTCAAAAATTTAAAACCTCGACGTTTCATGACATTTTATTTTTTTCTATTCTTTTACATTACCATACTTCCACTGGACGTGGACATCATTAGTGAGTAACAAGGCATAAAATAAATAAAATTGAAAAAATAATAATCAAAATAATAATAATAATATATCTTGTATACAACTTCTTAAGATGCAAATTATAATTTGCGGCATTTTCTTTAAGTGGTTACCAACATTTAGTAAAAAAAGATTTGAAAAATATATACAGGACGGTTAAAGAATATTTATTATAGTGGTATTTGATTTTCGGCATGTAGTTGACAATATTAAACAAAACATAATCTTAAAAAAAATGTACAGGATGCGTGACAAAAATGAAAATTATTCACAGAAAGACTTCGGGAAATTTGATCTTGACTCGCAGTGACTATACTGAAAAGAAATAAACCCTGATTAATCTGGAGAAAAAATGTGCGAGGCGCATCATAACGCAGAAATTTTTAAAAAAGAAGACTTTAAGGGAATTAAATTTTGGACACAGCTGAAAATATTGAAATGTAATAAAACCTGATGTATCCTAACAATAAAAGTATACTGGGCGCGTCAAACCAAAAAAATTATTAACAGAAAACTTCGGAGGAATCTGATTTTTAACATGTAACTGAAAGTATTGAAATGTAACAAAACCCAATTAATAAGAAGAAATCGATACTAAACAACTCGAACAAACTTTCCAATTTAGGAATATGTCGGAGTAATACTTCCTGGTACTGGCATTCGAGAATAATATACTTTACAGTTATAAAATGCATCTCAAATCTATGTGTGTTACATGGCCTATGTCCATTTAACAATTTTATATAATAACTAGTATTTTATTTATATTTAGCATGATCTGTATAGCATTTTGATTCAGTTTTTGTAAGTGAGACTGTTTTCAACTGTCAGAACTTTCTTTGTATAACTGCTAAATCATTTCACATTGTTTTATGTACATATTTTTATATCTTAGGAACTCAGCCATGTTTTTGTTTAACATTAACTTATGTATCTCCGTTCTATTACAGCACCTCAGGAAACAATTGTCGATTTCAAGTCTACAATACATTTATTTACATTAATGTACCTATATTTCAATTTCTATATTCTGTATACTGTGAGTAGATGGGGTTATCTTTCTTACTTTTAACTTTCTAATTAACCTGTTATATAGTATATCCTATAAGATGTGATATATTTGCTGAATTTTTACACAACGGCTTGTATATATATTACTATATATTACGATAGTTCGTTAGCAGGTTAAAATTTGCAATAAATGTCATTATTTACCCATACTCGTTTAGAATTATAGATTTCTTTATCGATTATATACCTACCACTACTTTAGTAGTGAGTAAATGGTCTAAGAGCTGGTGGACGATTTACATGGGGTGTTTATAAAAGATAATTTTTGTGTTACAAATATTTCTACCTTAGATGAGTATAAAACTGGCGGCTGGCTGGGCGGCTGGGCGGGCGCTGGTTAGTTGCCGCCCGGTAAAGGTTGGGAAGCCATCGCAATTTTACTTTAAATGGGGTATTTTATAAAAGCTGTAATTTTAATACGTTATATTTAATAGTTGACTCTATAAGGAAATTGGGTCGCCAGACCAGTTGGCAGGTTAGTTATCACAGCCAACTCGTTTGAATGTGTAAACTAAAAAATCTTGGATGGGGTGTTTTATAAAGGCTGAAATTTGTTCGGCATTTTCTTTTTATACCCCTCATTACGTGTGTAAAAGCACATATCAATTGAATGGTTGTAACTGGCTGCCAACAGGCAATGAAATTTGCACCTGAGTGCGAGTGAGAGAAGCTTATGCAAGTTGGAGCGTGCGAAAAAGATCGTTTATCGGCATCTATTTAAGGCATCATGTCATTTCTATTACAATAAACATGATAGACAAAATGAAAATAATGTTTTATAATCGTATGATATGACATTGATTTTGAAAATTATGCCACTTGGAATTTGCAGTTAAATCATTAAAAATATGTTAATTGTAAATTAATTAATATGTGATATCTATAATGGCTTTTTATTGTAACTTATTCAATTGAGGAAGAATAGTAAAAATGGGGTTTTGATTTTGTTCTTTGTTAAGTTATTTTATTAGAAAATACATTTTTATTTAATTGATTAACAAGTATTAGACAATATCGTAGTCATCATCACTGCTCAATATATCTTCCTCCAACTCATCGTCGGATACGTTACCTGAGTCTTCTTCTTACTCATCATCTGAAAAATAAATACATGTTTCATTCAAAACAACGTTCAGCATGGATTAAGCAATACGGTAATCGTATAGTTACATTTCACATAAGTAGGTACGGTCGTAAGCGAATGATGTAAATTTTTGGAACAATGTAATCTTTACAGACGAAAAAACTTTCCAGTCAACACACAGCGGTCGTATTCGTGTTTACCGCCCTCCGAATACTCGATTCGATGAGAAATATATATCTAACAATGATAAAAGTGGTAGATTTTCCGTCAATATGTGGGCTTGGATATCGGCACGTGGTCCTGGTGTTTTGTGGCATATTGAGTAACGAATTAATAGTGAAACGTATGTTAAGATTTTAGACAATATTATGCTCCCTTTTGTGTCACAATTATTTCCTAATAATGAGTTCATATTGCAACAAGACAATTGTTCCGTTCATACTGCTCATACCGTAACTAACTGGTTTCAAGATAACAACATCAATGTTCTTAATGGCCCAGTCATAGTCCAGATCTTAACCCTTTGGAAGAAGTATGGGGACTACTCATAAGAAGTATCCAATAACGAAATGTGAGACCACGGAATGCCGACGAATTACTGGAAATAGTAAATAATGCATGGGAAAATATTATTATTAATGATTATTGTATAAGGTTATTTAATTCTATGCCAAACAGACCTATAGAAGTTATAAATAGAAATGGTGCAATAACGAAATATTAATACTTAGTTTCTTGTTAAGTAGGATATCCTTTGTTCTTTGATCCAGGATTTCTACTAATCGTACCGTTTATTCTCCACTTTCTTAAAATGTTACACACCAAATTTTTGTTAGTGTTATAATGCAGTGCAATTTGTCTCATTAACCATTCATCATTTACTATAGCAATAACTATAGCATTAAAATAAAAAATAAATTAAAACTGATATGTGCTTTATTTCGGCTACTCATTGCATATTCAAATAAAGACAGATTTACATTAGAAAAAAAATTATCCTATTTTTTCTGCTCACGACAGTACCTGTTGCATTTTCGGCGGCAACTAACCACCGCCCGCCAGCCAGCCGCTAGTTTTATATTCATCTAAGGTAGAAAGAAATACTCGTAACACAAAAATTTGCTTTTATAAAATACCCCATGTAAATCGTCCTCCAGCTCTTCGACTAAAAGGGAAATCTACTTAAGAAGACCATCAGGTTGTGCGCTTAACTGAACAATTGACAGATGGGATACCTGTACCATTCTCTATATTTTACAGCTTTCCATTTAATTAGTAAAAGTAGATTTTTCAGGTTTGTGAATTGGTATTATTTTGCAGAAAGTGGAATAAATAAAGTATACCTTATTAGTAAAATTCACCAAGAAATCATTTGCCTGCAGCTTTTGTACTGACTCGAACCTATACAAACGTAACCGTGTGTGTAATTAGTATTACATTTTTATATCCGCCGTTAACAAGTGTTTACCAACCAGGTTAATTTCATTTATTAGTAATTTAAAATTTCAGTAATCTTCAATTTTTGTCTTTGATGTAATTTCAATATTTGTAAAATAAATTTAAATTCAAATTAACTTCTTTTTAATTTAATAAGTAATTAAAATACTATATGTACCATATGGTTATAAAATATTTTTTTCTTTCCTTTTCATTTTTTGGCAATTTATAGTGTACGAATCAGCTTATTTTTCTGCATATTGATTCTTTAAAAATTCATCTGCATATTGAAAATTTAAGCTTTATTCTGCATATTGATAATTTAAAAAATTTCTCCATATTGAAAATTTGATCTTCTGCATATTTAAATTCAGCTCTATATATGTTATGCTTATGATTTAAGCTTTATATTTAAGCTTTATATTTTATATTGAATATTTGAGCTTCTCACGTATTTATATTACGTTACTTAAATTGCACCTACATTTGCATTCATTAAGTTTTCAAAACCATTTAATTGGACAATATTTCTATAATCTTCAATTTCCACTTCATTGAGAGACGTAAACTAAATTGCCAAGAAAACCCTTAGATTTCATTTTTGCAAGAGACAATTGTGGGCCTGAATTGCTGTTCCAGAACCCTTCAACGTCTACAATACTCAATCCCGGAATCCTGGTATAACTTTGTTATTAATTTTTTAGTATTAATTAGTCTTTGTTTGCCAATATTATTAAACAACTTAAAATCTCATATTTTACATTATACCATTTTTTTATTTATTCATGTTATATATTTTATCATTCATTTTACACTATCTTTTTATTTCTCTTAGCAACAATTTCAATCTGATCCATAGTAGACTGGTTATTCGAGAAATAGAGCAAAATTACTGATTTTCACTATAGATGGTGCCCAATTAACATCAATTTCTCTTTGTCTTCTTTTCTCGAACCAAATAAAAATCTGTCATTTATGCTGTACAGTGTACATTCAACAAGGGTAAGTTTCACAACTCCCACGAATACTCCGAATCTACGACTCTTTGCTCCGGCTTAAACCAGCTAGTCGTCTGCATATGTTGCCTCAATTCTTTCCCAAAAATATATAATAAGGGAAAGGAGGTAACATGTGACGAATTTGATCAAAATCTTTTGAACCGTTTTAGAGGAAAATATATTTAATTCATTAAAATCTTACTCTACTCCGCATACTTTAGGAGCAGCGGTTCATGCCATCGCATACTAGTAAAAAGGGATTATCTCTGTGTTAAATTTGATCGAAATCGTTAGTACCATTTTGGAGGTAAAGTTTATTAATTCTTTAAACCACACCCCTTATAACATCCCTGTTGAGTTATTGCAAAAAAAAAGAAAAAATAATTTGAACTTTGTCACCCTGTACCTTTTTCCACAGCAACATTTTACTAAAGCATATTTGGTTATATCCTCATATTTTGGATCAAAGATCTACCCCTGAACTATGGCCTATTATTATTGGTCCACCCTGTATGTATATAATTTCTGTTGGTTTTAATTTTGCCATCTGGTAAAATAAGCATTACATTCGAGTTAATACGAGATTTCTATTAATAATGATAGATATTCGGGTATATCATGTCTAAATGTTCACATTTCTCTGAAATTCTGCATAAATCAGTGGATAACATGTTTTACAATAATTGTGCATTGTATCAATAAACATTGTTACACTTCTTATTAGTCTAATAATAACCACATTTTCACTAAAAATGTAATTATTTATGTGCTCCAGAATTTTTAAATTTTTTTCCCTTATTTTAAATGACACGTTTTCACGACATTTTCACACAGAAAAATTCGAGGAAAAATTGCACTAGGAAAAAACTGCTTTCTCTGGCAACTTCCGCTTACTATCTTGTACTAAGAAGGTATATTATGAAATTAATCAGAATTATCAGAAGGATCTTATAAGAAAACACCATATATTAGATATTTGTTTAATTTTCAATCATTCAATATGAGATCATATACAAAATAACATTTATATATGAAAATATATAAGTAATTAACAAAACATATATACAAAACATTTTCTTAAAATTATTTGTAGAAGGTAACAATCACTAACATATGACACAAAGGAATATCAAAAAAGAACATTACTAAAATAATTTTTATAATAATAAATTCATCTAAACATGCTTACACATTTGGCATTGATACGTTAGTGAGAAAGAAATAAATAAATATGAAATTGTAATAAATATAAAATATTTTACATGTCTTTAACGAATATTATTAAAAACCAAACATTAATAATTTAAAATGATATTTTTAAAACTCAGTTATAAATAACAGCCTTTTCCAACTACCTGTTTTGGTCCAATAGATGCGAATTTTCTTCGTTATAAACGTTGTAGTACAATTATTTAAATAAAACAGATACTAAGCTGGAACTCTAGATTAATTGACTTAAAATTTTGTTACCACCTTTAGCTAACCTAGCTATTACTAGCATACATATCATAGAATGTCCTTAAATTTTAAGGTGTACTTCTGTAAATATCGTCACTTATTTTATTTATTTTACAAAATAAATTTGATTACGAATAAATTGATTTAAAGTATATCTATATGGTCAATGTAATTGTGATGAATAATATAATAAAACCACATTTAAATTATGAACGTAATGTAATAATTATTATTTTAGATATTAGATATGTATCCATTACATAGGCGCATCTAAGGGACCAAAGAATTATATGAATAGTTATAGAAATATTACCTACAAACAATATTACTAACATATTAAAATCATTGAAGCTTCTGGGTCTATATTTCTATTGTTATATTACAATTAGGTTCCTACCACTGTTTGAAAGAATATAATAGAAAGGCTAGATTTAAATTCATTTAAATAGTTTGAACTTTACTTGGATACTATTGTTTAAGAGAGTAGTAACTATTCTTGACAGATAATAATCCATGATATCAAAAAGTAGCCAGGTCTAATATTTTTTATGCCGAATTCCATATTTTTATAGTAATAAATAATTTGATTGGATTATAAAAACTATAATACTATTTCTTTATTTACAATAATCAATAGAAAAATATTTTTCATTTACAAAAGATGTGGGAACTTATTTTTAATAAAACAATTGTGCGGTTATTATGCTTTTTTGTTTATTTACCATTGTAAATAATCAGTTAGTAAATGAATAATAATAAATATTTCTCTTTACTTTACGTTTTAACCTGAGTGAGGTATTTTGTTAAAACTAAAGTTTTAATACTGTGGGAATGTAAAGCTGCAGTCAAATAGATATTTAGGGCAATTTACGTTATCCTTGATAAAGTAAGTATACAACCAACGCAAACATTGTTGGACCATACCCAAAACCAGACGAATTTACAATTTTATAAAAAAATTTCATAAGGTCTCCTTTTAAATGTTTTTAAAACAAACTGCTTACGCAATTTACTTGATTTCACGGAGCCACATACTAATTAAAAAATAAAGCAACTACAGACAGCCCTTTGTTGACCTTGTTCAATTGCTGCAACTGTGTTGCCAGATGGTTTTTATTTATCATGGAACTAATTTTCATTTTTTAAAACCCAGCATTTATTCACGTTTTGGAAAGCGAAAAAAGCAAATTAGCTAGAAATACCTATTTCAGTTCTAGTTAATAAAAAATTGGATTCTACAAAATTTGAGGTCATTACAATTCTGCGTATGTGTAAGTAAATTCAATCTGTTAACACTGGATAACTGCGACACTGGAATTAGGTAAGTGCAAATTGCGCTCATTTTTTCAATGATCGAAGAGCAACTGCGTTTAGTGTATATAAAATGAACACGAAATTATTTGATCTATGTGGAGTATTTATTTAGGATTGTATGAAATATGTACATGAAACTATCTGATGATTTTTAAAAGATGTCCGGTTCTATCTAAAGTAGTAATCGTTCTAAACAATGCTAATAAAAAAATATACTTATATTAGATATCTATCATAAAGAATATATAAAAACGGTTCATATTATATTCTGTATCCATTTATTTAGTTTTCACAACTGCGGTATGATTCGAATGTATTGAGCCGTCAGTTTAACTGCGGATATCATAAAAAGAGTTCAGGTGGAAAAAATGAAGAAATTAGGAATCCATTCATTAATTTTCTATTGTAAACCGCTCATTGAAATTTTAATAACATGTGTTGAACGGTTTTGAAGATACACTAGTTATATCACTTTTTGCGGAGATTTTGGCTGTAATAAAAATCGGTTAGGAACAGTTTCTTTATACAATGAAGTTACTTTTTAAAATTTCAGAGTTATCGGCAACAACATAACTGCATGCTTATTCAGTTGATTTTTTTGGACATTTAACAAAATACTTAATAAAATCAGTGGCGGTCCCAGGATTTCGACATGAGGGGGCATCAAAGATGGGCAGCACAGCTGTGTACACGTAGCTTCAGCTGCAAGGGGATTTAATGATTCACGCTTAAATAGTCGGAGACAGGACAATTAAAAAAACAAACCATTTTGTCGGCATTTCGTGTATTTGTCACACGTTTCTTCAATGTTTAATAGTTATAATGCAACATCTTTAGGCATAAAAATTTCTTCATTATTAATATTGAATATTGGTGTTGATGAAATTGTTATGCCTACAGATGTTGCATTATAAATAGGGTGACCATATTTTTTTCCAGAAAAATAGGTACAACGATGAAAGTAGCTTTTTATCAGAGTTGAGGTTGCACGATTTAAAAATGCACCGCAGGCGAAAATTTTAGATCTTTCAAGGTCAAACGGCCTTAAATTAAAAGTTAGAAGTTTTATGTAAAATAATATTGTCTTCGAAATGTAGGTCTCGTTAGCGCAAGACTTAAAAATATAAAATATCAAATATATTTGTATCAGGTAAAAAGACCAAGTATTCTATATTCTAATACAAAATATAGCAAAATGACAAACATGCTCTTCAATTTGCCCTCTACGTGCCTGCAACTACAGCCTGCAACTCTTATTGGAGAACAGTCGCTTAATCCACGCACTTGTCTTATGAAAACATAAAATAAATTCCCATAAAATCTCCAAATTTTTTAATTTATTTTGACTTTATCCAGACTCTCGAGTCAGGCCAGCGATCTTCAGTGCGATAGTGCAAATATTTTCGGAATTCGAGTCGGCAATTTTATCTTCTGCAACGTTGGCTTGCATTAAACCAAATTCGCCGAACAGTTCGTCTTCATTCAATACCAGACCTATGTAGTCCTTAAAAGCCTAACATGAAAAAAAAAAAAATGATTTCATGAAACTTATCTTCTCAAAGTCACATGTTCAAAAACATTCAGTTCATCTTAGTTCGAACTCCAGTTTTGCAAAAAGTAAATGAAAATTTTAATTTCGAGTTTTTTGTATCTCAAGAAGAAGAAGTATATGGTGCACTTAATGAACCTTTTAAGGACAGTAGGATACTATTCGAAAAGAAAGTACAATACAATAATATAATAAGTACAATGTACAGTACAGTATGTACAATAAGTACATATGGTCACCCTAATTATAACTATTAAGCCCTGAAGAAATATGTACCAAATAACCGAGATGTCGGCAAAATAGTGTGTTTCTTTTTTATTGTCCTGTCTTCGACAAAACTAATATAGCACTACTGGGCATATTTTATTGTGATCTGTTGAAAGTAAATGTAGGGTAGAGAGATCTTAATAATTGGTAATCGGTAGATTTACAAAGTTCATGTGTCCATGGGGGGGGGCTGTGCCCCCCCCTTAGGACCGCCTTGAATAAACTGTTTGATTACACAAAATGTAATAATTTTCAGTAAAAGCAATTCGGATAATTAAGTTATCTGTCGCAACAAGTAATACATAAATGCGAGGGAGACACCTAAGCGAGGTGATTCAACAAACATATCCAAGGGTGCAGTTAACTTGTTCTACTCTATGTGTTATTCAAATTTATTTACTATGGGATAAACAATAATACTACCGATTATTTGGGTTGAATGTCACATTTAGTCTTGTTACGCATGCTTTCACGACCATGATCTAATGAATTGGTTTCTTCCGGGTCTTGCCATGTTGCCGATGAAGTGAGTAATTTCACACATATTTTCTTCAATTTATCCCGCTTGCCCGTTTTTGAGATTTCTGTAAGTAACGCAAATACTCAATACATTTATGTCGTATAGTAATAATGTCAAACGATATTCCCACTTATAATTAACAAACTATTGGAACTTTAACTTGTAGTTAGGAAACTAAAATGTCTAAATTCCTAAATTCAGGCACATGGTTAAACTTATAAATTAAAAATCTCACTTGTATCACTTATACTATCACACAGTTGAGTTATCACTTGAAGTAAACTTTTCTACAATTTTTTCTATACTTGTTGACGTACCAACAACTAATCCTAATATAGCAAATATGATTATGAGTACATTTTTAGTAATGATCAAAGCTCCTCTTGTTCCTTTCAACGAATACCAATATGTGCAACAGTCAATAATAGCTGGGAACGCCAATCCTAGGGCAGAAAGGCATAGTGCTCCAAAGAGTGAAATGAAGAGATCTATATATGGAACTGCCACCGCCAAACAAACTAGAAATGGATAATAAGTCAATTTAATCAATTGCTCTTAAGAAAAACATGAATTAAGAATATTAATGAAAAATAAATAATGATAATTTTCAACGCTTCTTTCTGTTATAAATTTAAGTTTACTTGACTTTTATCTTTATTAATATGGAAAATATTTTTATTGAAAAAATATACTTACAACATATTGTCACAAGGAATGTCCTAGTAAGATATTCATAAAGAGTTTGGTATCTGCTCTTCTCCAATTTTGGTTGCAAATACTGATTCCATGTGATATCTATCGCTACATACATTTGAAGGGCGTGCGAGATAAATATTGCTATGGCTAACAATATTTTTGCTACTTGTGCGGGACTGCAAATTAAAAAAGAAAGTTAAACATCGCAAGTGCGTTTTAATTAGGGAAAATCTATTAATATGCATTTATGTACATTACTTCACATTAATAATTAAGTATTGGCATTATTATTATTAGAACGGGCAGTAAATTTTAAACTTTTAGGTGTGTTAGTTCTGTTGAGTTTTTCTTTTTAACATCGGTAATGATATGTTTCGGAGCATCTTTCTCGTTACATGATTGAGGTCTATATTCGTTAGTTTCGAAAATGTTGCATGATCATTTGACATATTTCCCATTGAATAATACAAGAATATGCTTTTTCTTTACATTTTATTACTTGCATAGAGTACTATCACTATCACTATCAAAAAATCACTATTAACAAATACAAACTAATGAAATTACCGAGCTTTTCTGTATTTATATGAACATTCTTACTTCTAAATGTATCAAAATATATTATTAAAGCGTCTAATAACTTATACCTAATATGTCGATACCTCCAGAAGTAAGAATGTTAGTACAAATGCAGAAAGCTGGATAGGGTAATAGTATAATGAAGGTTGTTGAACAGTATATATTTTTCGAATGTGTTGACCTATTTATCCTCATCTAGCGAGGCGTAAATGTTACCAAAATTCCTACAAACGGGATTTTTCACTATTTAATATTCATATTATTGTACTGTGAACCTATTTGAAAAAAATTTGATGCTGCAAAAATATAGTTTTTTCAGCGGTTTGAAGTTAACAAACTTTTTTTACCTTGGTTTAATGCCCTGCACTGCACCTGCCCTCTAGGATTTTCCTTCAACTGACTGACCACAACTTTTCTTGGGCTAACCAATCATTCTTTGCGAACATTAAGTGGTTCTCAGAAAAATAAATATAAGTATAACCAGAAAATTCCAGGAAAATGTATTAACTGACTAGGGAATTTTAAGCAAGGCCAAGTACTGGAATAAGTAGCAATGCTTGCAGATGAAATGAACTCTGAAGACTACACCAGTGAAGTTATTAGGTGTAGTCATAGCATTGCGGGTTCAAATTTTGTAGTAAGCGATGGTGGCTATAATGGTACTGCCATTCCTAAAGGTCTTAACAGATTCTGAAAAAGACGAAACTTCCAGAAACGAAAGTGGTGGGGTAACAGTTAATAGTGTAGACATCTACAATTATTTGAAGCCTGTTGCTAAATGAAAGCATAAAGAACATGCCAAAAACTGACTGACGCAGGAAAATCTATCCGTGATACAGTAAAATCTCATGAGGACATCTTCTTTTGTTAATTTGAGAAGTGTGAGAAGGAACAACTTTATTTAAGAAGGAAGATATTCTTAGTATTTATGCAAATTTATGGTTATTGGTGGCCAAAGGCATTCAAATATCAGACATTAAAAGAATAACTGTAGCGACAAAATTGGAAATCCTTTTTCCATCTGTGTCTGTTATAAGTTTTTTTATGAACCTGCTGGACTACTTAAATGATTCTATTATCAGTATTATCACAAAGTTGTACGTGGCTATAAAAAAGCACAAACGCCTTCTGCCGGAAAGGAAAATAGAGGAGCCGCCAACTACACGATCGTGCGACAGAATTTTAATATTAGACCACATTAATAGCTACCATCTCTGTGTTAGTCATTATCGACGTCTCGATACCCTAAACATTAAATATTTATCGCAGGAATTAACACTTAAAACCATTTTTAAGTATTTCATTAAAAAATTCTGCGACATGCAAGATTGAACTGACAGATATTACAATCCATGAACAAATTGCACATAACTTTGTGTAGACCCACATATGATATTTGCGTTGTTTATCTATCCTACAAACTACGATCGGAAGAAAATAATAAAGAACCGTCCTTTGCCAGAGACGAAAAATGCAACTTTCACAAATATAAGCCACAGAAGCGAAACGTCAGAATTTATTTAAAAAGGTTTTTTTCATACCAAACATGCCTGATGTAAAAAATATATCTCATTAGCCGTCTTATGACATTCAGTTTACCATTTGCTTCTCTCAAAAACAGTACAGCACATCACGACGAAGGTCAAAATGTTCATGCAATCTTTTCTGCTTTGGAAGAAAAAGGAAAAGTTCTTAACAATTCTATTATTTGGGCAGGTATCTGGATAGGCCAGAACAGAAACCAGTACACACGTTATTATTCTAAAACCGGCTCCAGATTATGGGCCAAATGCCTTCCAACGCTGGTTCCAATGTTTGTAGGAATATTTGATCCAAATATTTGGGGCTCGGACGTATACCAAACGGTGCCTCCAAACAACGCGTCCAACATTGCAACCAGCGTTTGGTTCAAAATGAAATATGACTTCTAGTCGTTTAAAATTCGCGATAAATTCTTTTTGTAGCTGCACCCAACCATCATTTAACTTATTACGGTTTTTATGGTCGGGGTGTTTAGGGTTCCAGAGAATCCTTTGACTGTCGTTCGTCACATGCCTACCTTGCACTGACGAGAGCCAACAGCTCGAAACTGCAGTCTGCAAGTGGTGTGGGACGACTGACACGAGAGCTCCTTTAAGTAGGATCAGTCTTTCGGCTGGTGTTTATTGCAATCGAAGCATTAGTGTTTTGTTGGTAATACACAGTTATTACACTTAACGCGCCAGGCTTGTAACTTGTAATTCAGCCCTTGGCGGGGCACATAGGCCGGTGAGTAGGTATTGGTTGCAGTCTGATTACGTTCCTTATAGTATAATAAGGATTTTATACAGAAGTTTTGCGACTGAAATATTATACTTTAATATTCTGCTCTCTAATAGCACATTTGAATTAAGTATAGTCGAATTCATCATATCAAACAAGCCGATGCACATTAAAAATCTATAAAGGTAAGTGAGTCAATTTGCGAACAAATAGTATAGAGAGTACCGGTATTTTAATGAGGCCGTAAAGTTTATGTTGCATTTTTTGAGTACTGATAATAGATGAACTCGACTATATTGATAGCCGTTGGCCGATATGGTTGACAGCCGTATTGGTTAAGGCGCGAGATGGCAATCACAATTAATCACACGAGCCTGGCTGCTGGAATTGGGGGTTGCCTAATTTCTGTGGTGTTTATTTATTTGTTATACTGATGATTGCAACAAAAATATATACTATTACTATACTATTTAAGATGAAGAATCAAACGTTAATTCCTTTATAAAAGAAAATCAGTGCCAATCTGAATGTTCAATTATTCACAAATTTTGGATGTTTAACACGTAATACATTTCTTCCAGCTAATTAAGCGTCATTGGGCACTAAAATTGCATTTGTGTTATTTACTGCCAAATGTTAAGAAGAGAATGCTATGGATTCGATGATGGAATGATACTTACATTTCGTCTCCATTAAGAGAATAAGATATTGATCCTCCTACATCTGGACCATAAGCTAAGAAACCACAAAGGCCCATACCGATATATAAAACTATAATACAAGACATTCCAGTATTTAGAACTCCCAGAGTCCCACCAAATGAGCCTGGTGTTTTCATTTCGTTTTCTAATGGCATAATCTAGAAATAGTAAATTTAAAGTGTTTATGAACAATCTTGAAAATAATATACGGCACTTACCACTCCAATCGCTTCTAATGCAAAAAGTACAGTTCCAAAATAAAGAGGATAATCTCTCCAATCTCCCACTGCATCTCTGCCTTCAAATGTCATATCCGCCTCAACCAAATAATACAAAATAATCCCAAAACTGACTAGCGTAACAAAGTTAGCAAATGTAGAGAAAGGAGCTAATAGTTTTAAATTCTTTACATAGTTAACTAATATCAATGGTAAAAGAAAGATCAGCATTATTAACCTCTCATCGATTTCGTCAAAATATTCGTTCAATACTTTTTGAACATTTTCAGCTATAAACACCGTATACACACAACATGTTCCAAGTTGATACACTAGAAGAAATATGTTGATGACGTGCCTGAAATATAATTATATACTAAACATTATTATTGTCATGCAAACATATGGACATTCAAAATATAATAAAAGTCAGAACAATTAATACTGGAATACTCTATTTTCAAAACATTCTAAATCCGTTTGTTTGACATTTAATTCGGTCAAAGCACACAAAAAAATAGTGGCAAGTATACAATAATTCGCATAGAGCCGAATATTGGTACAGGTCTTAGGTAGGTACACTATTACAAATAAAATATCAAAAATCCCCACCGATCCTATGCCTGCTAAAAAAATTATTTAAGGTGAAAGGCAAAAAATATCGGTGTGTGCAATTATCTACAAAAATTGTTGTTATACTTTTTTTTCCTACGAATCACCATTCCTGAGATATTACCATTTGAAACATCGAAAATACTAATATGCATGCCTACGCCGCCTATACACATCATCGGAATATTTGTTTGTGTAACTTATACAAAACATTTAGGGCAGCTGTGTGGAATCAATGTGGAATACGACTTTGTTTGGGATTTGCAACCGCAATGCCATAAAAATAGGACAGGTTCTATTTTCTACAATACAATGAAAATTGACACGCTGATAGAAGATCAGAATACGCAAACTCGCAAGAACAAAATCGTCAATTTTCATTGCCGGCAATAAATGCTCACTATAAAGTGGCTTTTCCGGACTGGTTTCTGCAATATGTTCGAAAATACACGGGCTATAGCTGAAATAGTTTTTCATTTATTTAACATAAACATTGCATTGGCGACAAGGATTTTACTGCTTGAACTAGTTTGTGGAATGGGCGGGGAAGTTGTGGAATTTCATCTAACTTTCTGGGGAATTAAGGTTTACTCTACTGGCAACGCTTAGATTTGGCCGTATAACCTTGAGCAACATCTGTCTGCAACTCTATCGTTCGAGTAGCGACGGTAGTACAACCGTTCCTTTTTTTGAAGGATGGAAATGAAATACTTTTAGTGTTGAACGTTCCTTTGCTGTGAATATACGTGCTTGCTAATATTTCTTATTACAATTTCTGCCGTTTAATAGTTTTTAAAAAATTTCGCAATTTTGCTTTATTTGTAGTAAACCTTTAACTGAAGGTGAAATTGTAGTCATTGATCGTGGAATGGAGACTTTGATTCAAGTGCTGAAAAAACGATGGGTTTCTTGAATACCTTAAAATTTGTGACAATTCATGTCCAGTGCCGTAAAATGTACACTCGGAGGAGTACTATTGCTGCAGTACGAGACGGAACAGGCCAGTACTTCTAAAATGAGTCCACCTCATACTAGAGCGCGCGTAGGCGAATCAGATTTTTGTTTTAAAGAATATTGCTTATTTTGCGGCGATGAAGCGAATAAAGAGACAGAAAAGAAAAAAGCGCAGTATGTTCGGCGTAAAATGTATAAAGTTGCTACACTTGTATTTAAAGAATCTATTCTGAAGGTAGCTCGGACTTGTTCTGAGTTAATGTTAAAAAAATGCGCCAAGTACACTACCTCACAGGCGACGTGGAAATGTGTGCAAATTATGTAGAATACGACTTCTTCATTTGGATAACTTAGGAATGGTGACTCGTAGGGAAAAAGTATAAGAACAATTTTTGTAGATAATTGCATGATGTACCATTTTTGTCTGACACTTACCGCTTATGAGAAAAATGCAAAAAACCAATATTTTTGACCTTTGACCTTGAATACATTTTTATCAAACGCAAGATCTGTGGGGATTTTATTATTTTATCTACTTATGTCCTGCGCCAATGCTCAGCTCTATTATTACAGTAAATTAAAATGTCTACTTTGACCGGATTAATAAAGACCGGTCAAATACATATTGGACTCATGCCGCACGTTTTGCTTACTGCAAATAATATACATAATATAGTTTACATAGTTTACATCATAAGAGGAATATAGTCTAACAAAAGTTAAAGAACATCAGTGGTAATGTTAAAGAACACCCCAAAACCCTCGATAAATTTTTAGAAACTATAACAAAATCCGACATTTCGCATGAAATGCGTGCTCCACGTAAAAACGCCATTGGAAGAGGTTTTATAAATAAAATAACATTTTCGCTCTACGGAGCGTTTTTTTATGCAATAAAATAACAAAAACTCACCAACGAGTGTAATTTTAAAAAGTATACTAAATGTCGCTGCACAGGGACGTAACGTCGCTCCGAGTACAAAATTTTAGAAAGTATCATGAAAACCGACTTTAACTTCGGAAATTTCGAAAATAAAAACCCTTTTACGAATCCACTGCTACTTATGCGTTATGTTAAATAAAAGGACGAGTTAAAAAAGTCTCTGGTTAAAATTTTTCGGGGTTTTAACCGAAAATAGCCCTAAGCATCGAAGGTGCTCTTTCATTTTTTGGCACTCGATTTTGGCGGAAAAACGATGGGGAAAGTATCTTTACCATGTACTCAGACGTGCATGGGACTACTTTGCCTGAACGTGTGAATTGATAATTGCCACAATATAATTCAAAGTCGTTGCGATTCAAGCATTTTTAAACTCTGAGGAACGTCCTAAATTATTATTGAAATAATAAAAATACGAAATTAGACAGGCAAGCAAAAGCCCGCCAAAATCATAAATATTGAACTTTACATTGAATCTTTTTGTGTAATCGTTTGCTATAAACTAAACATTGGATGGTAGTTGAATACATTGTCAGTCGTTCCGCTCCTCACCATGTGTCGTACATGGGCCAGGCTATTGTTATCATACATTTTCTTAAGTTTTTTGTAAAAACATATTTTTGAAAAGATTAATATATATTTTTTAACTTTATATCGTCTTTTTCTTGTGTTTCAAAATTCCCTTTCAGGTTAATTAAGAAAGTGTTAGGTATTTACAGTGTTACGACGTCCAATGGATACCATCAGTGACAGCAGTTAAGCAAAAGAAACAGTAAGTATAGATTTTGTATTTTTTTGTCTGAATTAGTAGTTTCGGACCCTTTAAGTGAACAATATAGTATCCACTTTAGCAAAGGTAATAAAAGTCCTTCAGACGTGTTAAGATGGATCGTTCACAGTAATTGGAACCTCCCATAGAAATTTCTCAATGGGCCTTCATTACTAAGTTACAGAGTATTTTATAATATTTGGCTAAAACGGCTTTATGTCTTAACTTCGACAGGCAATGATATAATGGATTTATATTTGGTATAGCTAATACAGTAACGATCCCTCAGATATTTAATTTTCTTGTTACACCTCTGTGGTTATTTAAATACGGCGTTAAATGTACAAGAATATGAATTCCAGAACAATATTAAATGAAAGTCACGTGAAATAAATAATTTTCGGGGTAACAAGAAACAACAAACCAATAACTAAATGTGCTTAAAAATACAACATAATTTGTAAGTAAATTTTGGAAATGTCCTCCTTCAACTTCTATGCATTTTCTCGGGCGTTTAGTTAGATCACAAATTGCTCGAAGTATCGTTGCCGGATTATTTCGTATTTTGTCGCAGGTTGTAACGATGCGCTTGATTAACTGTTGTCTACTATTAATTTCAACGCTATAAACTCAGTTTTTTAAGTGGCTCTAAATAATCACAAGAGAGACAATCAGGAGACATTGGTGGCCATTGGTGTGGGACCCCCACAACCAATCCATCTATTAAGATACATATTTTCTAAGTGTTCTCTTACTTGAATGCCAAAATGTGGTGGGACCTCATCGTGCAGAGACAACATGCTTCTAATATGGATATTTTCTAACATATTCGGTAAAATGCATTGAAGAAAATTATAGTAAACTTCATCGTTTAATCTTCCTTCGAAAAAATGTGGCCTACGGGAACGGTAGCTCAGTGTGCTAAAGCGTCTGGCTAGCATTAAAATAGGGTTTTCTAAATGTTTCCCTGCATTTATTACGAAATAAACTAAGTCTTAGCCCAACAGCCCACTTGTCAGAGACTAATTTTGATGAAAAGTTAGAATTAATTGTTACCTCGCTAATTTTTGCATGAAAGGCTAGTTTTTTGTTAGTAGAAAGTGACTCAAAAAAGTTCACTAAAATTTACCCCCTCGAACCCATATAAACAACCCTCAAAAAACGGAAAAAATCTGTTTTTGCTAATATCCCGAAAAATAATAAAAAAAAAACGGATAGCACCACGTGAAAGAGCGCGAAATTTTACAAGAAAATAGTATAAAAATTTTTTTTAATAAATTTTTCCCTTACAGTTCGCTCAACATTTCAAGCGCGTCGCACAGGGAAATGAAGCATTTCTCGACCGTCGCTACATAATAAAGGAAATTTGTATTCATTAAAAACGAAAAAAAGGTAGCATATTAAAAACGAAGAATTCAGCTTTCCAATAGTATAGTTACCATTAATTTTTATAATTTTTATGTCTTATAAATTGCACGTGAAAGTTAAGCTTTATCATTTTTTCTACTCTATATTAAAACATAAATATTAAATAAAGTACAATTTTAAAAAAAAATCCTTATAGATATAGCTTGTGTATACCTTAAACTTCAATCTAAGATTAATTTTTATGCTATAAATTATCCAGGGCAAAAATATTAACTTTTAAATAATTGGTATTTTTTCCATTTTTTAGAGTTAGGAAATTTTCACTTGTAAATTTCAAAAAAGGCTTGTAATTAAAAAAACTTACAAGCCTTTTTTGACCGTTTTCGACTTTATAGCATAATATATAGTACTTTATATATATAGACTTTATAGCATAATATATAGCATACTTTATAGCATAAAAGTTAATCTTAAATTGAAGTGTAAGGTATAAAGAAGCTATGTCCACAAGGATTTTTTTAAAATTAGTATTTTAAAGCTTAACTTTCACGTGCAATTTATAAGACATAAAAATTAAAAGTAAGTATACCATTGGAGAGCTAAATTCTTCATCTTTAAAATGATACCATTTTTTCGTTTTTAATGGGTACAAATTGTCTTTATTATGTAGCGACGGTTGAGAAATGCTTCATTTCCCTGTGCGACGTGCTTGATTGAGCGAACTATAATAATTTCTCATGCTAAGGGAAAAATTTTTTAAAGAAAACTTTTATACTTACTATTTTTTTGTAAAATTTTCCGCTCTTTCGCGTGGTGCTATCTTTTTTTTTTTCAATATTTTTCGAGATATTAGAAAAACTGAATTTTTCCATTTCAGAGGGTTGTTTATGAGGGTTCGCGGGGGTAAATTTTGGTAAACTTTTTTGAGTCACTTTCTACTTGCAAAAAACTAACCTTGATCAAGAAGCCTGATATGATATGGATAGTAACGTTTCCTTTTTAGGGTTCTCCATACTCACCAATGAGGGATACCGGTTGTCGAACTGATTCATCTAATGCTAATTTTTGGATTTTCTTGAACTATATTTAAAATATTGCTTTGTTCCTGCATGCCTTGTTATAAAATATGCCCCACAACCGGAAAAGTAAGAAGCCTTCCGTGTTGCCTAGAATACCAGAGTATCGTATCGTACTAAATGAGTTGTGATTAGGATGCTGACGACCAGGATATACTCTTTCCGTCGACCTACTATTTCCATCACAGAAACAAAAGATAAGTATCATGTCGGTATATTCCATGTTTGTAAATTTTCGTGACAGTTAAAATATTTTACACAAATTTTCAAAATTTATGTACTTCACAACCTAAGTGAGGATTACTGACACATTAAATTACAAACAACTAATTATTTACCTGTTTAGGAGATTACAGAGGATTACACATTGAAAAACTCGGACATGCAACCATATCCACCGACAATGCCAGTGCCGGAGCCGAGGCTCGAACCCGGTACCGAGATACCTGTTCGATTAATCGCGATTGCCATTTCGCGCCTTAACCAACGCGACTATCGGCTATATTGTTTAAATCTTTTGTTAATTTATTGTTAATTTATATCCACTTAGTTATTACGGCTACATTTTTCACCAAAATTGATATTTAAAACGTGTTGAAATTAGGATTCGTCCAGATCACCTAGCCTCAACAGAATTTTTAGTTTTTAGTTATAAAATTATTTATGTCACGTAATTTTTTTTAATATCGTTCTGGAATCCATATTCTTGCACATTTAACACTGTAATTAAATAATCACAAAGGTGTAACAAAAAAGCGAAATAGTCCATTTTGCTTATTTTTCTGTGCTCTTTCCGAATATCGTATAGAAAAAAAAAAGTATAAGTAGTCGTGTTTTTTAGGTAAAGAAGACAGAAGAAATCTTAATAACCCCGGACCTGGATTTTTCCATGTCTTACATATACTTATCACTGTATTAGCTGTACCAAACACACCTGTAACTTGATAATGAAGGCCCAATGAGGCAATTTCTATAGGTGGTTCCGATTTTCCACTGATGTATGACGCTCCCATGATACAACACCCTGTATATAGGTAGTTATGGATAGGCAACAATTAACAACTAAAATTGCAAACCTTCTTAAAAATCGGTAATTTTAACTGTAGATTAATGGATAAATCACCGATAACACAAGAAACTTTAAAAAAATACTTTGAATAAGAAGGACACCTCTAATAGGCTTGGACTATGGTGAAGGTGCAGGGTACAATTTTCTTTTAAGTTTAAACAAAATATGAAATACAAATTTTCTCATTGTTAATTCCTGTTGCATATTTTTATACAGTAAATAATAAATCCATTGTACACATTTTTTTAGCGTCAAATAAAACAAATCGCCTTTATTTAAAGATGAATTCAGAGCATCAAATATATTGTTATATGCAACCAGCTTCACGGCGTTCTCGTTAAACTGGTTGGATAACATTACAAACATTAAGTCCGTGGATTAACATTGGTGAAGTTCATATTCCAATATTATAATTATATTTGAACATACGAAACGAAAATCATTTAAATAGTATAGTTTAACTCGATTAGCTTTCATATTTTTACAAATTAGGCATTACATTTCTAAATTTATTCACGAGCATATACAAATATTCTCTAGGTTGCTTAAATATTACATAAATTCACTTACACTGAATACGGCGCTAATTTTTGAAGAAACGGAGGACCCTCCATAAGAGCATTTTCGGCTGTGGCAGGGTATGTCAAACTAGGCACTTTCCTTCGTTTACACAGCTCGTATTCACATTTGATGAGCATATGTATGCAATATGTGCACAGCATTCCAATAAGCGCTGTAGCAACTATGCCAAGTATATATCCAGAATGATAGAAGGCCAATGGCATAGCCAGGATTCCTGTACCCAAACTTCCTTTAAGAAGGTGAAGGAGTGTTTCAGCATTTCTGAAAGAGAGAAAGATAAATGAGATACAGTGTCAGATTTAGCTCATTTGGCCTCTTATGCAATAGTATAGTTTGGACCCTACGCTCTCTCTCCCAAAAAATGAATTTTCAGGATATAGAAAAGTCATATACTTAAACAAAAGGCAAAAATTAATATTTTTATTTATTCACCGGCAGAGTAACTTAGCGGTCTAGAGTGTGTTGTGTGACTAGCATGTTTGATGAACTATCTAGCGTGCACTCCCCAACTACGATACTGGCAATGTCGGTGAGTAATGGATATGTGTTTTTATTTTTCATCAGTGCAGCACCCTTCCGGATAGCCTTTGCTTTAAATTTGGGAGTTCCCTATTATAGCATGCGTTTATATTTATTAATTAATGATAAAATTGAATATAAATGTAGATATTGAAAGGAACACGGCAGACAATAACTTTTGAATATACATCTAAAATTAATTTCATATTCTGTAAAAGTTTCTGAATTGAAATACTTAAATGTGTACAGAATTATACCCACAAGAATAAAGTTCTGCTTCGCACATTGTGTTGAACCATATAAGTGGTTTTTGGCTGAGCTACGAAATATGGCACAAAATTGTATTCCCTTCACAATGGCTGTGTCCCACGGTCAATTTAATACACGGATTTATAGTCTATGATCCGGCCGCCGATTTCTGCAGGTATCTGTTTTTTTAGCAAAACTTAATTCCAATGAATGATTAATGGCAATGTAATATGCCGGGTAGTCTATAAAAAAAACCTACAGGTTACCGGGTGTAAAGAAATTTTTATAAAACCATGGCAACCCCTACTTGAGGCCATTTTCTTTACAGGTAACCATATACTATCGTGTAAAGCAAAAGTTAAACTTCAATCTAGTATAAAATTTTCTTGAAAAACAGTAAGACCGTAAACAATTAACAATAACATATCACCTGGCAACCTAGGGGTTGCGGCTGACTGGGAGTTGGCAACCATTTTTTTTTTCATTCTTCACATAATTTTCTATCAAATGACGTTTAATTCACTTAAAAAACATGTAGTTGGAATTCATAACAATAAATTAATTAATAATAAATTTAATTAAAGGTAATCGCGGCTAATTTTTGATAGGCTACCCTGCAGTAATATATTACATTGCCATTAATCATTCATTTGAATTGAATTTCGTTAAAAAACAGATACCTGCAGAAATCAGCGGCTAGATTTTAGACTATTACGCTTAGCACATTGGGTTGATCCATAAAACTGGTCGAATTGCGAATTTTTTGTAGAAGTACTGCAATGGTTTTTCAAATGCAAAGGTTGTTTTATAATATAATCCATACTGACAATTGCACGATAAATATGATAAATTTATGTCGCCATCGCGGAAAAAATATGCAGTAGCAATTTTAACATTCCTTCTAATTCAATTAAAAAATTGCAGTTACTCGGTGTTGAAGATTGGAGTTACTGCCTATGAGTTCTTTCCAAACTTCATACAGTTCATCTCTTAACAGTTGGATGACATTTTGGGTGAATAATGTCCAATTATGAAGCTATCGATTAGGTTGGAAATCCAAAAAAAAGTTGATACCAGAAACGATAATGAAAACGTTTAAAGCAATGGACATAGTGCCTGCATTCGACACATTTTATATGATGATGTAAGTTTTCTCACTTCAAATCACTCCAGAATGAAATCAAAAAATTAATGCATTCGACACATTTTTTATGACAACATTAAGTTCTCTCACTGTCAAAACATACAGATTTGAGTCGGTCAACTAGGTAGTAGCCGAGTTTATGGCTCGGAATAACTTTTGGATATCCGACTATCCATCGTTTCCTTATTTTTTACAATATAATATTTATACAATATTCGTATATGTATAATATATATTATGTAGTTTTTCTATTCTCTATGGATCTTTATTTTGTACGTTGCTTTACAGGTTGTATTTTGCTTCATAAACTGTTTTATTGACTCATACAATTATTGTTTCACTGTTTAACTAAGACTGTCTTTCTGTACATTCAACAAACTTTAGTTTGGAAATAAACAATTTAAATAACAATTTTTTCGCAGATATTACTAATAACGTGGCATCAGATTATTCACGTAAAAGGTAAATGATAGAAAGAAACGAAAACCTAGCGATCAAAGCATAAATATAAAAATTTAATCTTCACTAGAGAAGAATTACATTTAGGTCGATTTTGCATCATATAGTTTCAGAAAATTAAAAATTTTGTTTAGGATACAGGATGATGATGAAATACCGTTGAGGTGCCTCTATCCGAAACCGACTTTTTGAAAACATTTACCTATAACATATTTATAATTTGTTTCTGTAAAACACTTCTTTATTGTACTTATACTTATACAGATAATACTAATACACATATGAGAGTAAATAGTTTATGAACATTGTAATTGCATCATTTATCCAATATTGTTATGTGCCATATTTATAAAAATTTTATATCTAATTATCTGAGTCACTGAACAAACGGATTAAATAAAGAAATGAAGGTTACAATGAAGTTTCATGGTACTTTTCCGGATGGATGTGTCAATATGTTAACTATGTCAATGTAAGGTTTTCACTTGACCTTTGTATTTACGATGTATTGATAAGATTTATATTATCCCATAATCTGCATTATATACCGTGATTTTCAATGCAATAATTCATGTAATAGACAATCAATAATAGTGTCTCACCGGGAACTAAATCGATCGATACAGAGAAAAGTACGCATTAGAAAATTTTGAAAATTTAGATAATTACTAATGTCGGTGTGGCCAATCCATCTAAAATAATTAGAAGCAGCTGGCACTTCCGCTTATACCGGAAGTCGATGCCAACTTGCTTATTTCAAATAGAACACCCTATATATTTTAGGGTTTTCGAAAAGAGCATAAAATTGTGAGTCGAGAATATGTAGCATATCCTATACCTGAACCTAGCCGTTTCAGAGATATTTGACATTTTATAGAAAATTTGACAGGTGCAATGGTTTGCAAGAACCGTTATAACTTTCTTCGTGTAAAAGATCCTCACATAAAAAGAACACAAGGAGAACTACGTTCTACAACTGATATAAATTCAATAATATCATATCAAGTGTTCCGTTTCTCGCGTTACATTTTGTCAACTTCAAACCGCGAGAACTTGTTTAGGTCAAATGGAACACCCTGTATTTTTTTACGTCAAGTTGTGTAGAATTGAATTCCCTTTTTTCTGATATTAGCATTGTAGGGGTTAAAGTTATAACTTTTTGAAATATTTGCGATTTTATTAGAAATTCATGAATTGTTGTAATCATTTCATCAAAATAGCCATGATTAGAAACAATCAGTCATTATCTTATGTCAAAAAATGCCAGCACATTTATGTTACACCCACGAAGACTTTTTAAATTTGTTTATTATTTATGGAGAATGTGATAAAGTAATATCAAGAACTTGCAGCACATTTGCTACTCGATTTCCAGAAAAATGGAAACCGTCACCAAACACTGTAAAACGCATACTGGAAAATTTTAAAAATTATGGCTCTGTCAAGGCAAAAATGCAAAGAAGAAAGCCTATTGTCTATGATGAAAACATTGAAATAGTCATTCTGGAATATTTTCATGTATTTCCATGGATGTCATTAAGACAAGCTGCTCTGGAATCGGGATTATGCAAGGATTCAATTCGCATTATTGGAGTGACTCAAATCCTCATATGTTCAGAGAGCGAAACTTTCAGGAAAGTTGGTAGTTCAATGTTTACTGTGCCATAAGAAACGATAGAGTGGTGGCATTACAATTTTATCAGGAAAATTTAAACGGTAAATTAAATTTTTGTTTCTTTTTTTTAGGTGAAAGATATCTGAATATCTTATAAAATTTGAATAATAACTATTTAGAAAATTTACCACTTGCCGAACATAGAAACATTTTTTATCATCACGACGGTGCTCCCCCACATAACGCATATTTAATTAATAATTATCTACAAGAAACTTTTTATGATCAATGGATTGCCAATAATGGACCTTTCTTATGGCCTCCTCGCTCGCCCGATTTATCAGTTCGGGATTATTTCAATTGGGGAACTATTAAAAATAAAATTTATGAGAGCCCATTAACAACCATTGAAGACTGTATGCAAAGAGTAAGAAATGCATTTCAAAACATATCACAGGATTCAATTAGAAGAGCTACCCATGAGGAACTAATCCGAAGGTGCGAAAAATGTGTCGAGGTTCGAGGGCGGAATTTTGAGCAATTATTAAATTAAAATGAAATCATATTTTAAATTGATCTTATTTCTGCTATTTCAGTTCATGCCATATCTTCAATTCGATTAATACGCATGTTACAGTGTTACTGTTATTTTGCGTTTTTGTGGATATCGAGTAGCAAATGTGCTGCAAGTTCTTGATATTACTTTATCACATTCTCCATAAATAATAAACAAATTTAATAAGTTTTCGTTGGTATAATTTAAACATGCTGGCATTTTTTGACATAAGATAATGACTGATTGTTTCTAATCATGGCTATTTTGATGAAATGATTACAACAATTCATGAATTTCTAATAAAATCGCAAATATTTCAAAAAATTGTAACTTTAACCCCCACAATGCTAATATCAGAAAAAAGAGAATTCAATTTTACACAACTTGACGTAAGGTTTGAAGTTGACAAAATGCAACGCGAAAAACTGAACACTTGGTATGATATTATTGAATTTATTTCAGTTGTAGAACATAGTTCTTCTTGTGTTCTTTCTATGTGACAAGAAACAAATGAGGATCTTTTACATGAAGAAAGTTATAACGATTCTTGCAAATCGTTGCACCTGCCAAATTTTATATAAAATGTCAAATATCTCTGAAACGGCTAGGTTTAGGTATAGAATATGCTACATATTTTCGACTCAGAATTTTATGCTCTTTTCGAAAACCCTAAAATATATAGGACGTTCCATTTGAAATAAGCAAGTTGGTATCGACTTCCGGTATAAGCGGAAGTGCCAGCTACTTGTAATTACTTCAGTTGGATTGACCACACCGACATTAGTAATTATCTAAATTTTAAAAAATTTCTGATGCGTACTTTTCTCTATATCGATTGATTCAGTTCCCGGCGAGACACCCTGTATATTTGAATGTTAATTAAATAATAGATTGATAGACGATGATATAAATAAAATTAGTAATTATTGTACAAATTCCATGTATATCTATTCACATAATATAAGACTTTAATAATATTACTAGCTACAAGTCTTTAATCAAAACGAAAAGTTTGTGTAGTTAAGTGGCAGCCCGTTTCAAGGAAGACAGAGTCCTCGCCTCACATCTTCTATAAGCAGACGCTCTATCCAATACACTGATCTAATAACCTTTCTTGTTGAAACATACTTCTTCTTGGTATTTAAAGGCTCATTCAAACAAACAGAGCAAACATACTTTTTTATTTATGTTCAACTTGCATACACACAAAAAAATATTGAAATCGATGGCCCCATATGGAACGTCCCTTTGTTAGTAGCACGGCGAACTCCATACTCCTGAATTTGTATTGAGATTTCCTATCTAACACTCTGAATATGTACTTCGGGAATGAGTGCTTCGTATAAATTTAAACATTTGATGCCATTCCTATAACAGCAAATGGTGATATTCACCAAATTGTTCACAGATATTAAATATATTCGACTAAAAAAATAAAAATTCTCGCATAAAGCGAAACAGTCTTGTATTCACATTTTTAACAACTATTGTTATAGATGACTATATAGCGATATTGACAAAATAGTTTTATTTATGTGAAGATACCTAAAATGTACAGCGCCAGCGCAAAAATGAAAACTTCAGAGTAACAAATTAATCGAACTTTCGCTCCTTTCACATGCAAATACATTGAACCATATCCCAGTTACACCCGGTATGAAAAAAATTTCATAAGTATTATAGTTTTACACTGATTAGGTTATTCTACTTGATTATTTTCATTTTGATTTAACTTTACATAAAATAAACAAATAAACGTTAAAATAATAAACTGATGAAGTTTCAAGGTACCAATCCATTTGAACTTATTTCTGTATTTTTTTTTAATGACGTTCTCTCTGTCAATATTACTCTAGTGCAAATGTACCTCATTTGGAACAGGTCCAATCCAGTATAAGTTAGAAATCTGTTATTTTTACAACTAGCTAAAATAATTTCGACGTCATAGGGCCAATACGATGATCATATTGACCACATAGGCGCCAAACCTCTTTAATGTTTTGTGTTCAGGTTACTCTTTTTGGACACGAGAAATATTAAAAATATCACATCGACACACCTCAAAGACATCACGGTGTATTTGTGTATACACGTATAATACTAGCCACCCCCTCAAAAATTTCAAATCACAAAACAGGTTGATAACTCATTGTAAACCTAGTTTAATTATTTAACTAATATTTACTCGATTTTAATTTTGTCGATTATTTTTTCAAAAGTTACGTTTGAAATTTTACATAATAGTAGAATCAATATTAAAGTTTATTTTGATATTGGTCGTACACATTGAAAGGTAAAAATATATCTAGTATGCTGTCGGGTGCTATTTGGGGTGTGTTTATCCCCTAAATCTATCTTACAATACCTGCCAGTGTCCATCACACCCCCAGGGAGCAAAATTTAAAAAATTGGTAATTTAAAATGTTTCTGTTGTCACAAAATAGCCCCGCAACAATTGCTTTGTGCAATATTTATCAGAGAAACCATATTTTGACACCTAATTAAAAAAAATAAACAAAAATATTTTGGACTAAAAAGCAATGCACAATGTAACGGTCCATTTTTCAGCGTGTGTACATTTAGCGAAATACTAGTAAAACATCATGTATAAATCTGTTCAAACAGAGCCTACAGTGTGCGATATATTTGTACTCATGCTCTAAGGTTATAATCGGTGCATTTTTGAATCCGAGGCCCTGATTGGTTTAAATATTTTAACGTAGTTTTTTTTTGAGAGAGAACGCGCTAGGTGAGGTTCCCGTAGGAGGTTCTCGTTGAAGCGATGGGTACCGCAGACAGCTGCAAGGCGGAACCGCAATTAAAAATGGTTAAAAAGAAACATTGCAAGCGTTGTGTTACCGTGAAATAATGTGTAAAGTTGAGTTAATTACTTGTAGATTCGTTTGATGTTCAAGTCTGTCGATAATACCTTTATAAATTCCAGTTTAGAGAGAAGTTTTATTTGGCTAGTGGAAGACAAGTGTATTTATGATGTAAACGGCAAGTCGGCCATACTTATTACGAAATTTTCACGTTCATTTCTGTTATATTTGCGGTATTAGTCCGTAGACTGTACTGTATTATCAAAGTGTAAACCTTAGAAACTTTCTTAGTGAAATAAATATATTCTAGTGCATTGCATTGACCCTTGTCTAGTGCATGAACCTTTAGTTAATTAGGGATTAATTTGTACATTTTCGGACAATATGCCACCCAAGAAGTTATTTGAAAGATTTCCGTCAGTGCTACTTACTGCCTCATGTGAGAAAGTGCATCGTACATTGTAAGTGCGTTCTAGTTAAGTTCCCTGAATAGTTTTCGGCTTTTACAAAAAAATAAAATCCATGGCGCCCAACTTTCCTTTAGAGATTTTGACTTTAAGAATCATAATTATATGTTAATGTCGGAGTATCTAACTAGTTTTGATCTCTAGATTTTGTCATGATTGTATATTACCTTTTGTTACTATGAAAAATTCTAGATTTTATTCATATTTGTAAATTACCCTTTGCTGCTGTAAAATTCTCTGTATTAGTTTAGTTATTTTTCTATGACTTGATTACGTATTCGAATACTGTAGATTTTAAAGAATTTAAAGATTTGTTTTGACATTGATGTTTTTTTATGTACCATGGCCTTAGGGTCACCCATTTTATTGTTGTAATATAGGCTTAAAAATTTTACGTTGCTTGTGACTCATTAATCCAGTTTTCCCTCACATCCCTGATATTGAGCTAGTTAGGGCCGTTTTAAGTAGAAATATTCGTAAAGAAATTTATAATCATAAATAAAAGTTGTTTCACCCCCACTTTCTTATGCCCCTGGCTGAATTTCATTTTGGTTAATATCCTGAAAAAATAACCACCATTTAAACTAAAAAAGTTAGAGAGAATTTCCTAACACTGCATATTTCACATGAAGTGGCTTCGCCTGGGGCACGTAATCCCGAGCGCGCCTTTTTATAATAATTATTATTGTAACTTCTAGTAATATAGCTTTGACTTACGAAAATGAAAATGTAAATGCGAACAATTAGTACAAATTTCAAGTGAATAGTTTATTAACAAAATGGTACACTAGGAGAAGAAACTTGGAGGGACTAATACCCTTAAGGCTCTCAGGTGAACAACTAACAATGTCAGGGGAGGTGGAGTACCTTGGAAACATAATCGATTCCAAACTTACCTGGAACTAGCACATTGAAAGGATAAAACGGAAATCGGAAATTACCCCAATTGTAATTAGACGAATCTGTGGGAAAACTTGCATACTTAAATCTGGTATGATGCAGTGGCTCTATACCATGGTCCTAAGACCCTAGATCACATATGCAGTCCTGGTTTCGTGGCCAAAAGTGCTGCAGACAACAGCCTCGTACAAGACTAAGCCAGATAAAAAGGCTAGCTGGCTTAGGTATAACGTGGGCAATGCGGTTGACTTCCACTGCAGCGATGGGAGTCCTGTTTGGCATTCCAACACTTCACATAGAGGCACAGGAGGAGGCTAGGTTGGGACTCCTCAGGCTCTAAAATTCTGGGGAGCTGACGCACTACTGTCCCAATTTGGGCCACTAGAGGATAAAACAAATCGTGACGCCATCCTTGAGATGGCGTCGAACCACATGGTTACAAAATACTTCCTCCATAAACCTTTCAAGCTGGTTATACCGGATCGAGAGCAATGGAAGGGAAGGACACCAGCATTCCTGTGTGAGGAATTGACCTGGTATACAGACGGGTCCGGAATTGGCATATATGGATAATACCCAAAAACAGTCCTTAGCTGTACTCTTAGGAAATACAGCACTGTATTCTAGGCAGAAATTCACACTATACTCGAATGTATTCGTGAAATTACAAAGAGAGCCTACGAACTTGCCAGACAAGAATCAGCCACAGAATTCCTTGAACCAGAACCGGCCCTCGCAGTGCGAAATTGCAGTGCAAGGAGGTGCATAACAAACCGGGTCAAGGGAGAGTATATCAGATACTGGCAAAACATGCCAGGATTTAGACACGGTAAGGCCTTCATGACTAGACTAAGCCGTGTATAAAACGAACTCAGCAACTGCTTATGTTATGCAGAAATCAGCTGAGAACAGTAACAATGCTTCTCAGAGAGCACGCACCTGTGAAGGAAAACCTGCATAAAATGGGACTGTATGAGGGCAACCTAAACTGTAAACTCCGCGGAGAGCTGCCTAAGACAGTAAGTCATATATTCTGTCCATGCGAGGCACTGAATCGCATCAAGAAGCAAGATATTTTTGGGGCCACAAAAGGGGACTCAAAAAACACTGAAACATTTGCCGGTGATACAACTGCTTCGGCTAGTCAGCAATACAAGAATCACCATCAGAATCTAGAAACTGAAACCGAATCGGTACACAGCCCTGAATACAACAGAATAGAGAAGAAAAATAATAAAACGCAAAAGTTAAAATATCTCGACAAATTTTTGAAATGCAAAAAAATGGTCAAAAATTGAAATAACATTTTTTTTTTCTTTGAGTCATCTCAAAGTGCTTAAAATACGCTATCGCGCACATTTCGCTGGCAGCATTTTACAAGAGCCTAAAAATGTAGCAACAATTATGGTTTTCAGCTGCTTCATGACATTTTACATAAAATAAATCTAATTTTAAAAGTAGACCAAAAAATGCATACGCCTGAAGAAACTCTGATTATAGCGAAGATTTTCTACAACCCTTCATCCAGATACTAAGACTACCAGATAATTTTACTGGCCATTCTAAATTGTTATTATCAGAATTACAATGCACATTAATATTAAAGGTTAAGAACTAATTTCAAATTAAAACTAGCACAAACCACATTCTTAAAACGAAGATGTTATTGATTGATTGTCATGTTTTAACGACTTAGATCGTATCCGTTTAGCTCTAGTTGTATTTGTAAACAATACGCGTGTGCACCTTATGCGTCATTGATCTTTGATGATAGTAAATGAACGCGTGTTAGCGAATTATATAAATAATTTATACAAACGTAATAAATAATCAAACTTTACATAAATTCTTCCCATACTATTGATGATACACATTCGTCGGCATGACATAAAAATATTTATTCAAACGTTCCACGTATATTCCAATAATTCCTTTAGTAATTTATTTTTAGTGCAAATTTTATTGCCTCGTTATTTTCTGCCGTATTTCATGTATAGAACAGAAATATTGCTTAGGTAGTATTTAATTATAATATGGTCTTCAGGTAGAGAAATGCGCTCCCTGAAGAAACTATGATAAACAAAGTCCTTAGTCATCTTCAAGAAGCTTTAGAGCCCATACCATAGGATTTAATATATCTCATAGATAGGCATTGATGACAGATGCATCAGTTATCTGATTCTTATCTAACGAGGTATAAAATCGACATTATGCTTCTCAACGAAACAAAATTCAGACGTGACAAGCTGCGCATTCGGGGGTATACGATAATATAAGATAGGGCCAACAACAACAACAACAGAGGGGTGGGGTGGCCGTGCTTATAAAGTCAAATATAGTGCATACTCATCGTAATTTACGGAACACCAGCGTATAGAACGTGAGTGTGACGTTGGAGGACGGCATAAGCAATGCTGGCCCACGCTATCTTCTCATAGGTGATCTTAATGCCAGGCATCACACATGGAACTGCCACTGTAATAATGCAAACGGTAACCCTGTTCTTGAATATGTCAACAACATCGACGTCACCCTGCAGTACCTCGACGAGCCCACTCACTTTCCAATGACCATCAACATAATAATCAACAAGGGCGCCACAAACTACACGTTACCTATAACTCGGGAAGAACTGACGTCCGATCACAACCCAATTCTTTTAGAGTTAAAAATTATGTCGAGGGAAGATAACACGATCAGGGTTACATCTTACAAAAATACGAATTGAAGGGCATACAAACAATATATAAACAGTAATTTGACACTAAACAATAACATTAACACCGTCGCTGCACTGGAGAGTGAAGCGGATAAATTCACCGAATTGTTGCAACATGCCAAGAGGAGTGTTACAGCAAAATTGTGATGCCGACGCTAAGGTTGGGATGGTGAGACTGCAAGGGTGAATTCGAGCAACCATTGGCACTTTAAAAAATAGGAAATGGGGTGAGAAGTTAGAAGCTTTGAATCCTCAAGACAATTCGCTGTGGAAGCTGACCAGAATCTTAAAATGTAAACAGGAAGCCATGCCCGCTCTAACCACTCAAAATCACACACGAATATTTTTAACCGACAGCCAAAAAGCAAATCACTTAGCTGACTATTTTGAAACCGTACATAACACCAACGGACCAAATAATCTCGAGCACGACCGCATACAAAACCTAACAGAACAAATCATTGGCCATGACGTTGAAATTACCGACGAACAATTTTTAAATATCATGGCCAAGTCCTCTGAAATAACGCAGCTAATTAAATCCTTAGCGAACAAAAGAGCACAGGGGAAAGACGGCATTGATAATAAGCTCCTTAAACATTTACCGGGGAAAGGTATTGTTCATCTTGTATACATCACTAACGCAATTCTACGATTACAGCACTGGCCTCACCAGTGGGAATGCGCTGTAGTAATTCCCATCTTGAAGCCGAATAAGAATGGTCGCGTTCATCACGCGGCAGCGCTAACTAAGCGATCACGTATCATTACGTCATTTGATCACAAGAAGCCAGTGAGGACAGTGCAAGAAGCGTAGTTTAAGCACTTGATCAGTGAGCGCTACCTAATTGCTCACCGTGATGAACGCAACCAATGTTAGAGTCGCCGGCAGTTACATACCCATCTCATTGCTGCCGATGATATCTAAGTTGGTGGAGTGGGTCGTTCTGAGCAGAATTAATTCTGTGCAGGAGGGACTTCACATCAACGATGATCATTAATTCGGTGTCAAGAAGGGACGCAACACGACGCCACAGATCGTTAGAATAGTTAATGATATCAAGGTCTAATACAACCTCGGGAAGAGCACCACGATGGTACTACTAGATATTGAGAAAGCATTTGATACCGTCTGGATCCCGGGACTGATATACAAACTACATTCCTGGCTACATCAGGAGGGGTGGCAACGCCACCTTGAGTCACTGGATCCACAGGACAGAAGCATGTGGAACACACAACGTGCCCTGCGAAACCGAAGGAAGCCTATGCGCCCGATTCACGGAGAGCGAGGGATCGTCTACACTAACCAGGAAAAAGCCGAGGCGTTCGCCGACAGCTTAGAACTGCAGTGCAGAGGGAACGAGCTCGATGACGAGGACGAGGACGAGGACGAGGACTGGGTGGACGACGTCGAACGCAGAGTACGAAGGATCCGTCGCCTACCAGATGACAACCACATCCGTCCGACTACCCCCGAGGAAGTCAAGGAAATCCTGAGGAGCCTAAAGCCGAGAAAAGCTCCGGGATGTGACAAGATAGGAAACATCGCTCTCAAAAAGCTGCCCAGGAAAGGAGTAGCGGCGCTAGTCAACATCGTAAACGCGATGTTAAGGTTACGGCCCTTTCCAGCCAGGTGGAAAAAGGCCGACGTCATTATGATCCCTAAACCAGGGAAAGACCTAATTTTCCCGTCTTCTTACAGGCCCATCAGCCTCCTCCCAGCCATGAGCAAGGTTGCAGAACGGGTCATCTTGAAGAGGCTAACAGAGAAGACAGAAGAGCTGAACATCATCCCGGATGAACAGTTCGCATACCGAACAGGACATTCCACGGAAATCCAAGTGCTTCGCCTCACTGAGGAGATCACCAAGGGATTCAACCAGCGTCAAGTCACCGCAGCGCTGTTCCTAGACGTCGCCAAAGCATTCGACACGGTCTGGCACGACGGTCTCTTAGCTAAAATGATGAGTATGGGTTACCCCATCGAACTCGTCAAACTAGTGAGATCCTACCTACACTGCAGACAGCTAAGGGTGAAAATCTCGGACCAACTCTCCACCTACAGGACCGTGGAGGCGGGAGTTCCACAGGGATCGGTGCTGTCACCGCACCTGTTCGCCATCTATACCTCGGACCTCCCCCGGACCGACCATACAGCCCTAGCCCTGTATGCAGACGATACCGCCCTGATTGCCAGATCCTGGAAGGCCAGAGACGCAACCAGAAAACTCCAGGAAGCGGCCACACTCCTGGAAGAATGGTACACGATGTGGAAAGTCGCAGTCAACGCCGACAAGAGCCAAGCCATCCTCTTCAGACGAGTGCGGAAAGAAATTCCCACAGGACACGTCTCCATGAACGGCGAGGACATCCAATGGCATGACACCGTCAAATACCTTGGCGTGGTCATGGACAGAAGCCTAACATGGAGACAAAACACGGACGCCATCACAGCTAAGGCCCGACGTACGAGAGCCCTCATCTACCCAATGACGGGAAATGGGAGCCGACTTAACTTGAGGAACAAGCTCACGCTTATCAAGACCCTCATCAGGCCGCAGCTGACGTACGCCTCGGTAGCGTGGGGCGACCAGGCGAAGTCCTACATGAAGAGAATCCAGGCAGTGGAGAACATCGCCCTCAGGACGGTAGTTGACGCCCCATGGTACGTGAGAACCGCAGATATCGTCAGAGACCTGGAGTACACCACGGTCACTGAAGTCATCCGGGAACGAGCGAAGAAGCTGTACGCCCAAGCCGAGGAGCATGGGAACCCGCTGATCAGACAGGCCACTGATTACGACCCCGCCGACGCCCCGAGGCACAAGCGACCGAGGGTTCAGCTACTGGACAACGGGTAAGTATAACCTTTATTTCCCGCTAACAGATCTGTTTCAGATACGCCAGGACGGACCACCACTACCAGAGACATGACGTTTTCAACCCTAACCCAACCTCCTTGCGGGCGTCGGACAACATACCGTCCAACGCCCGTTGTCGGGGCGAGCGTGGGTGCGTCTTTACTATGTACATACTTCGATATGCGATGTAAAGCAACGTAAGGCGCGGTTAGTACTTGGAATGGGTGACCGTTCCAACGAAGACCGCGTCCTCGCCTCACACATCTTCCAGCGGTTTGTATATCAGTGTATGCGCGGAAGCTATACAACCTTAGGCGAGGGTTGTATAGGAGATATACCATCCTTCGGAGGGGATGTAAAGCCGTCGGTCCCTTGTCTATTAAATGTTAGGCAAATAAAAGATCCCTACTCTTCTTAAGGGAAGAGGTTCGGCAAAATTCCTGGTTGGGGGTAGCTCGTCTACAGGCGTCGGTGTTAGGCCTCAGTAGCGGAAATAGGCCGACGTTAAATAAATGTAAAAAAAAAAAAAAAAAAACGCCCGTTGTCCTACCTGCTCCGTGGAGACCGAAAGTGCTAAAAGAAGCACTTAGGTCTCCACACTCCCGAGCTACACAGCTCATCCTTACCTTTCCGACGATCCGGGGTAGGATATCAATTGATGTGCTACGTACCGGCAGTCAGTCCCAGCCAAAACTTCCTAAACCCAACTCGACCGATGACTACCCCCGGGGGTGACAAGCTGGCGAAGAAAGAAAACATCAAGACAAGAAGAGCGCCAGAAGAGACCTCAGCCAGCGAGGTTCAACAGCCAGGACCAGGGGAGGTCCGCAGAAAATACCACGACACATCTCACATTTGTGAGCTGGGTCTGGTAGAAGTACGCGGGCCCACCTATCACGAAGGCCGGTCCAGGTCTACAGAGATAATCTAGGTGCAAAGAGTAATAGTCCTACTCGGCCCTAGTTATCGAGACCGACATCCAGCCAATGGATATTGGCGCGCCTGGCTACATTATCAAATTGTTACACTCGTACTTGACAGGCAGAACGCTGCAAGTGCGAGTCAACAACAAATTCTCCACGGAGCGAGACATTCGTGCGGGAGTCCAACAAGGGTCGTGCCTTGCACCAAAATTATTCAATTTATATTTCTCTGACTCTCCTTTCCGAATACAAAATTGGCCTTGTACGCCGATGGCACGGCTATGTATGCACACAGCCGCCCATAGCGTCCAAGCGGCGAATATGCTATTGAAAGCTCGTGTGGCTCGTGCCACGACGTACTGCGACCGGTGGAAGGAAAGGATCAGCGAGAAGAAATCAAAGGCCATGGTTTTTTCCTAGAACTCACGAAAAACAAAATTATTACTCCAATTAAAACAAAAGAAATCGTAAAGTATTTGGGGGTTCATTTAGTCACTCGACTGACCAACAACAAGCACATAAACGAGACGATGTGCAAAGTATACTCCCTGTCTAGGAGTCTGTACCATCTGATCGCAGGGAATGGCAGACCAAACAGAGACAACAAAAAATTGATTTACATGGTCGTTGTGAAGCCGGTCCTTACATACGCGCCTCCAGTGTGCAGTGCGTTGGCAACGACAATAAATATACTATAATAAAGAAACTATTAGTTCTTGAACGCAAGTTCCTTCGCTTCATTTCCAACTCAAGCAGATACACCTCCCTTAGAGACTTGTACGCCCATTGTAATGACATCGTTCCACTAGCGGACTTCATTAAAACCACTTTTCAAATGTTTTATCAACACAAATCTGGTAATAGTCCGCTAACAACCAACATCACAGTAATAAGAGAGCATAATGCAGTATTTCGGATTAAACACAAATTACCCTACCAGGAGCTACCACCACCCATCTTTCGACAGCATACATAGCTATCCGACCCCTTACCAAAACATTATATTTACAGTCAATTCCTCCGCCTTTTCTGTTCACCTCTACCGTCCTTTATTTTTGTCAGTTTTTATTTGTTATCTTTTTGTTTTGAATTACTATTTTAAAGTCGAGCAAAACTATTCAGAATAACTACAACATTTCCAACAAAAATTAGAATTTTTATGATAAATACAACGGTTGGCATAGCCGCTCTCGTTCAGTATTCCATTGCCTCTAGCGGGGTTCTTCTGTGAGTTTTCTCGTCTCATCAGCCAACAACTTACTTAATGCTTTATAACTCAACTGTTTTCTACACACTTTATATTAGCTTCACCTGTTTGTTTGTTTGTTTGTTTGTTTTTATGTATGTATGTGACTTTTTCAATTTTTGAACGTGATTCTCACCCACTTCAAAACGTCAGATTAAACTGAAACTTTGCACATTTATCAAGGGCCGATGAAAATACAATAATTTGACAACTTTGTCCTAATGTCCTCTCCAGGATCATCAGGATAAAATAAAATGAAAATGACTTATCTATTGTCGACATTTAGCCGGAGGCGCCGCAGTTGTTAATATAACGTATTTGCCGTTGTATAAGCCCTTGTTAAACGGTAGTTCCAACTTTAGTACATACATTATGATGTAATATTAATTATGTACTACTAGCGGTTACTCAGCGGTTTTGAAAAGCAGGATGAATGGCAAGAGGGCGACAAGAAAAAAATTATAGTTTAAAAAAACTAAAAAAACACGCTTTAATAGCAAACCGAACTAAAAAGTAAAGAATAATGTTTACATATTTCAAAAATTTTATCGTAAAAAGCGTGGGGTGCAATAAAAATATAGTAAAAAGCTAAGCTTCAAAATTGTCAAAATTTTATTTCGAATCCAATATGTACATGCGATCATTTCTTATAATTTTTAGAAGCGATTATGCCAAAAATCTGCCATACTACCCGATTCACCCAACCCAAAACAAATACTGCCTAGGCTATACAATATAAAGAATGGATATTTTATGTCTTTCATATTAAACATTAGATATTCATACTATTTATTGAGATTGATAAAGGCTGTTAGTTATTAAAATTTCTGTGAGTGGGCAATATGGGGTTATAATAAATATATACAAATATAAAATACAGGAATTATAATATTCCAACCTATCTGCAAGTGCCTTATATAAATAAGGACTCAACAAATCAAACCAAAACAGCTATTCCTCTTACGAGGGCTGAATTATATGGTAAAATTTTGCATATTTTGTCTGAACACAGTTTGCACTAAAATACAATGACTTGGAATGCTCGAATACTACGAGGAAGATGCGAGAGGCCTCCTTCATCTCAGGATGTCACTAACTGCAGACCGGTTTCGACCTAGGTTTGGGTCTCACCAATGCAGTGCAAGTGACACCTTCAATACCCAGAGTTCGCATCTCATAGATACTGTTATGTGCCACCGCAGTAGAGCGTAACTAGCGCAATCTCTCAGTAGTCTCGAAACAATCCAAATAGAAAATAAAATTGATAATCATCACTGAATAAGCAATTTTATAGCAGAAGGAAATTTTATAAAAATAGAAAATACAGGAATTATAATGTTCCAACCTATCTGCAAGTGCCTTATATAATTCAGCGCTTGTAAGGGGGAATAGCTGTTTTGGTTTGATTTGTTGAGTCCTTATTTATATAAGGCACTTGCAGATAGGTTGGAATATTATAATTCCTATATTTTATATTTTTATAAAATTTCCTTCTGCTATAAAATTGCTTATTCAGTGATGATTATTAATTATCAATATAAAACTCTTAATTCAGTGATAAAATTTATACTTTTTCATATGTACTTTTTTAAAAGATATTCGAATTTAAAGTGAAGGCTCAATACATTTAACTCATATAAATAGTAATAATGATTTGAAACATTTTCATTTAATAGGGTGTAACTAGTATAGTTAATTTTGAATTAATACAGAATTTACGGTGGCTAACTTTATTAAAGCAACTTTTAGGGCAAATGTTAAATTTGAGATTCATTCATTCATTTGTTGTGCTTTTATGATTGATCTTAATATATACATCATATATTTATGAGTGAAAGAGAAATTAATATTTTCCTAGAGAGCAAAAACAAACCAAAATCATTTCTCTATCAAAGATCAAATGTATCTTAGGTTGATTAGTATACGAGTATTGTCCAAAGTACATGAGATGATTTAGAAAGTACCTAGTTCCAAAGCCAAACAATTAGGATTTACATTTAGGGTCATAATTTGTTACTGAGCTTTCGGACATAGTTAAGTATACCATATTATGAAAATAACTGACGAAAATAAAATTAGCAGTTTAATTTCATTAACCAATTCGAATATATTTGATATCATCATATTTAGAAACCTATTTTATATTTTATACAACTTGTCCCATTTTGCTTGGAATCACCGTTATAAAAAGTTTATTTAATGTCCTATTTAGATATATTTTTTAAATATAGATCTTTGAAAAGCTCAACTTTATGTTATATTAAATTTTACAAACACATAATAGCGTGGCCTACTACGATTTTTTTTTTGGTCAGAAAATAGTGAAAGGAATTTTTTTATTTCAAATCTGAGTGCATCACTGGATTTAGCAACCCCCTAAATGTGTTTGTACTGAATTTCATTGAAAGTGTCGTATTTTTGGATTTTCCTGAGACAAATAAAAATGTCTCATTTTGCTTGGATGCTCAAAGAACTTATTTAAAAAATATATATATTTCTAAATCGGACATACAAAGATATACTTTTTTTATACTGTGGGCACCTGATTCAATATTTGTTTATTAAAGTTTTAAAACAAAATCACCACCTGATTTATATAATACGTTAAGATTTAGGACAGATGAACACAATATAAATGTTCATTACCTATTACAAAACAAGTAATCTCATTTACTTTTATTGCATTCCTCTTTTTCTCTTCGACACTAATTTTTTATTTTTTTTTTATTTTATAAACCTTCGTTTCTGTTGATTCTCCTATTTAAAAACAATGATATATCTTACTAGGTATTGATGGTAGAAAGTTATTTGTTTTCCGAATGCTGCACCTTTTCCATTTATTTATCACAAAATATACACAAATACAAAATTATACACGTTATTGTTGTTATTATAATTATAACGATAATGAATATTCAAAAGCATTTTCATTTTAAGTCTATGTGAAAAATACATATTTTGGTAATGTGCCTTATCGTGATTAGATCTACGTATAACAATAACAAAGCTTATTGAATAATATTATCTATTCACATACTTTTTGTAACGGATTGATTTTCCAGGAACAGCGCTTAATTATACTGAATTTTTGCCATGTGAATCTAGGTTGTTGGCATCATTAGAAGCTTATAAAATTAAATTTTTACATTTCCATACCTAGCCCTATTTTCTTGATTATAGCCACCGTAATCCAGCGACTTTCGAGAGAATACCTAATATACTGTAATGTACAGTTTGGTGTCAACTAAGAAAATATTTATCAGCTGAACTTACCAATTGAAAATTCGCAGAATGAATATTTTACCAACTACAAAGTTGTTTCCTTTTAAAATTTAGCAAATCAAAATATGTTTAAACAGGTACTGATGTTTGCATTAATTAACATAGTTTCGACAAAGAATGCGATGTGTAATATTTATTTTGCTAGATTCAAGTGTATTTTGGTAAAAACATTGATGAAATTTTTCCGTTTGCTGTATCAATAACAATGTAGCCATTCAACGAAAATATTTGCTTAAAATCGTAATTAACATAGCTTTACTACATTTTTCTTTAAACTGTTTACGGGGCACTCATATAGAATACAAATTATGTCAACATCAGTAAGTTATTAATATTATAATTTATAAAAACATTAACCAGACACATTACAATTTTATTTAATTTCGTAATCTATGTTTGACCGTTTTAATTTCCTGCACAAAAGAAATAAGAGAAGTGAAAGTGTGATAATGATGAATCAATAAATAAGGAGGAGGCCTTCCCCAAATTGGAGGAGAATATCATCCATGATACATTTAAATAGATACCTTCGCTCCCATTCACTTCTCATCACTTTATCTTGGAATAATGTTTCTCAGAAAGCCATACGATATGCTTATGTTTCATTATTTCCTCTTAGACTTCGAATAATTTTAAAAACTATTGTCTAAAACATTATTTCCATATTTTCTGTTGGCGAGTCACTAAACATTTTTTGTAAATAAAATTTCAAAATATTAGTAGTCAGTGGCTATAAAAGGCAGATCTGATCCTAAGCACTGTATTTACTGCTCGCCTAAGCACTTTAGTGCTCGAGAGTACTATGCTTAGGAGCACTTGTTAAAATCGGTGCTTCGTGCTTTGCACTTCGAGCACTTCACGAAAGGGCATACAGTTTAGTAATCGCGCAAAGTGCTCGCAAACACTCGGAATTGCTCGTAAGCAATTTAGTGCTCGAGAGCACTCAAAAAACCTCGCAAGCACTTCAAAAACTCCCAAGCACTTTATGGCTCTCGAGCATTTTTAAAATACATTGTGAAATAAATAGTCAGAAATCATTGTGTCCCACAATCTTGTTATCCAGACTAAGATTTCTGGAATTGGGTCTGTGTGGATGAATAAAAACGCAATTACCTTAGTTAGTTACCGACGGTTTAGTTTTATTTTTATTTTCATCTTCTTCAGGGTTTTCAAAACAAAAATTTGTTCAAGCAAGCACGAAATAATACAAATAAAACCTATGACACTTTACGACATAACAAACAACAGTTTTAGTCAATTATTAGAAACTATTTATTTCATTGCTTGCATAGTTGAACCTTGAAGAAAGCGAAAATATAGGATTGACTAAAATTTTAGTAAATGATGAACACACAGACGCCTCTGGCATTGATATTTTGGCTCTAGATTGGGTGCTATGCGCACGCACCCCAATAAGAGCTACGAGCTTAGTAAAGACCTATGAGGCATTACACGTACTTAATTTCTAGATGAATGAAGTTTTGGGGGATTGCACTTGAAAAAGTTTAACCAGGATAAATGGCTCACCCTGTGTAAGCCCCTGCTGATTGCCTTGAGTGTATTCTGTTGATTTCTGAAGTTAAGTTTACTTTAAACTGAATATGATTTTTTGATAGGTGATTTTTCAACACCCTGTATATATTTATTTAATACGTCTTATGCAAGAACTAAGCTGAAGCACTTTTATTTAAATTGAAATTTTTTAATTAAGATGTCCAGGTATTTTGGTGCACCCTGTATACAGTTTTTTTAGAACGAATTATAATATTTATTATTAAAACATAGGTTTAAATGAAATGAAATTATTATTCTTTTTACAGTTACGAGTTAGTAACTTTTCGACAACGAATAAATTCCGGCTTGGGAGATTTGATTCGGTTGAGTTTTGTTAAAAAAAAATGTAAAAAACTCACTTAAGATTAGGTTCGCGGTGGCAGATTAAACTATTTAAAATGTTTGAAAAAATTTACTTAAGATTAGATGCGTGACAGATTAAATTAATTAAAAAGTCTTTTTTACTTGGTTTCGGCACAGAAAGTAGCACGAGCACGAGTTACACTGACGAGATGCAGATTTACTAACTTCGGATACCGACACTGACTTGCCTCTAACGTGTTGAGCTCGGCCTTTTATATTACTTGCTATTGTTTCGTTTGTCGTTCCCCGTGAGTCGTGCACGAACGTTTTTTACACCCAATTTATTCTAGAAAGTTGGATCTCGATATTCCGTGCGGGCGAGTGTTGCGTAATATTGCGCAATATTGCATCATCTTCGTAGAAAGTTAAAATTTATAAATTGAAATTACACGATTGTCTAGGCAATAGAAAGAGCAATCATTTGATAATTGAATGAAACTCGAATCTGTTTTTGTCTAGAAGTTATTGCATAAAAAGGAAGTTAAATGAAAGTGTGCTAGTGCGTTGGAACGCTAATAAGTGATGACATTAATTTGGAAATGTGGACTGAAATTTAGAATTTATTCCGGAGGTACGAAAAGTGTGTTAGGTGCCACTATTATGGGGCTGTATTTTTTAGGTGAGTGATTTGGAAAGATTATGTTGTAAAATTGATAACAGGAGTATTATAACGTGTTTTTTTTATTGTTTTAGGATATTTTCGAATTATTGATGTTTCGTGAATTTTTTCAGATTTTTTGTGACGTATTTGTGGTTTTTGCTTAAAATGAAAATGAAGGTTACTTTTTTATTAGGGTTTGTCTTTTTGGACCGAAAGATTGATTTTTTTTACTATTTTGACACTTTTTGTTTTGTATTTACTTATAGGGAATGTAATGTACTGTAACAATGGCTAAGTAGTTGTTTCTTAAGTCTGCAGTCCCAATACAAGCAATCTTGTTAGGACCGGTTTATCAATGCAGGGTTAACGCTATATAGAAGATAATATCCATTGCATCGCTGAACACTTATCCTCTAGTTACGAGTTAACTTTGCATTGACAAACCCGCCTTTATAGTTAGAGAGACGGCGACAATAAATTCCTGAGTTCGCTGGAGGGGAATAAAGTGTTCCTACATGGAGCTCGCAACCCCCCCCCCCCTCCACTACAAAAATGTCTTGTGGAGTAGTGCTCTGCAATGGTCGGCAGAGATGCTACAGAGACGTCAGATTTTACAGATCATTTTTTCAAAAGTTGGCTGAGAATGATTTTATTATATCCGGATTACCTTCCGAGTACCGACAACCTTTTCTGCTAGGTCCGCTGGTCCAGAATCTTGTTCTGAGCCTGAAGATAACCGCTCGCGTGAATACTCAACTCGAGTATGCTAGATACATAAAACAAAGCTTAAATGATTTGTCTTGCTGTAGAGGATCCCCTAAAAATATTTTCTGCCAAAATCAGTAGTCCAGAAAAGACATTTTCGAGTAAATTGCGCGGTCGCGTTAGCGGGCCGGTGCACATAACGGAAAACAAGATTGTCCCAGATTCAGCGCCCAATCATAAGCACCATAAGCAGCAGCACCGAAAGACGTGTCTGAGATGCATTGCAAAAGATTCATCAACCTCAAAAACCTAAAAGATCATGTATTCTTTCTTTTAATTGATACCAGTCTCATTTCCAACCGATCATCCTACTGATGTTTTTTCTCCGACTAACAGCCTGTCAGATTCAGAGAAACTATAGACATGATTTCTGCCAATCAGCTGGCACATTGCGAATTTTTCTCTTTAAAAATTTCAAAAATTTATTGTAAAAAAAGATGAGCTGCGGACCGCTAAAAAAATTTTCCGATAATCCCCAGGAATTTTCCAATCTATTCTCGCAAGTCTCATCTTGCCATCAAAATTTTTTTTTGTTTTCTTAATTTCCAGATTTTTTAAACATTTCTCAAAAGATTACTAGACCGGCGGAGGCGCTTCTGCCGACCACTGCAGAGCGCTACTTTACAAGACAATTTTGTAGCTTCATGTAGAAACACTTTCGCCAACAGCGAACTCAGGCATTTATTGTCACCGTCTCTCTAACTATTATAATATACTACAATGAGATGGAGTATTAGTACCTTCAGATCTGAACTTGCCGTTTTTTGAGTACAACTTGATAGTTTGTGATTTGTTATATATGGCATCTTTATGAACAAAGAACAATGACGGTAACGCAATATGTCAGATGTAGTAGTAGTAGTAATTTATTAAGTGGGAATCACCTAATATACAAATTTCTTTCTAATTACAATATACAGGTATCAGAAGTACATACATAGTAAGATAAACAAACAAAAAAAAACATACATAGATTTATGAAAGAATCCTCGAACAAATATAAATACATAAATTTATATCATTCTTACATCCTATGTCAACCAGACCAGAGTTGATATATGCTCTACCTGTTGTGTTAGGTTATAAGTTTTATTTTTTATGTATTTATAGCAAAATGTATATATTATTACTATTATTTGTTGTCGATTCGTATTCTATATTATAATGAATTATTAGCTAGTAAGACAGCCCTGTCAGTGATGCATCTGCGCATGTGACAAACAAGAGAATTATATAACGGTCTAAACGAACAGGGGTGTAAAAGAGACATTAGAGATATACAAGTGTAGTGACGACACAGTTGACATAGTTTACATTAAATAATAGAGTAACAATAAGCAATAAAGTATTTGCCTTACATCAAAAACAAAAGTAAATATACAGTTCACAATAAATCGAAACAAATAAATATGTTTGCAGAATAAGTTTCACCTTTGGCAAGGTTATTATGTAGAATTACCGTACGTGTTCTTACTCTTACCTCATGAAGCAACAACATTCGTTGATTACTAAGCGAGTGCTTAGTAGTCGCGAGCACTATTAACAGTGCTTAGTGCTCGAAAAATGAAAGCAACTTTTTTGAGTGCTTGGTGCTTAGTGCTCACGAACACTTTTCGTCAGTGCTTGGCCCAGCTCTGTTGATAACATTGTAAATACATCTTATATGAACTTTTTTGTCAAGGAAATAATTTAGTAATATGCTGCTCTCTTATCTATATCAGCTCTAAAATTAATTAATAAAAACATATTTAGAAAATTATAAAAGAAGAATGCCTCACGACATGCCTTTGTCCGAATAATTTGTGATTACCTGAAAGAACATTTTATCGAAAAATATCAAGGCGATTTATTAATTGCAAATAAACAAATACAGTTTTAAATACAAGGTGTTCACAAAAACGTTCATGTAAATGTTTGTCCGCTAATACTTTCTAGTGAAACTGCGCTTTTGCTTTCGGACAGAATAGAATGTAATGTTTATTCATTATTCTTTTACAGTATTATATAGTGCCAAAGTAATAACTTATATTAGTGAATAAACCGTTGTATATTACATCTTAAGAAATATTCGAGTATATGTGTTGTAATATACTAAAAAACTAACACATGAAACTGAATAAAAGCTTGTGAAATTCGCTTGTCTACTTACGTTGTGGGGTGCTCAATATCCCGAAATTGATATGGATCGTAATCTCCAGCTTCAAGAGATTTTTTTAAATCCTTAAGTTCTACATGTGTGTTGTCTTTACTCTTGCGGGTTAATTGCTCTGTTGAGCTTATGGCGGCTGAAAAACTGAAACAAAAAAGATTATATGAAAACTTTTAACAAAATAAAAATCTTACTAAACGTTACTAAACGCGTTTTTGATAAATGGTAACGGTTATAATGGTGGGGTCGATCTGGATTTGAAAACGGACTCGTTCTTTCGAATTTTTTTTTGTGATGTTATGAAGTCGGGCCCCCTCTATCATCCGGAAAATTTTCCGGTCGAACTGTTAACGAGGAGGGGGGGGGGGGCGAATTTATATGTAAAGATAGGGAAAAATCAGTTTTCCGGACATAACTCATTTAATTTGATTCCGATCGAAAAAATGTATAGGGATAAAAGAAGGGCTCGTGAATGCGCGTAAGCTGAATTATGACTCGTCGAAATCGGTCCAGCGGTTTCCGAGATATTACGACTTGAATGTACGAATTTGTATATGGATTTTTCGCTGCGGTAAGAGCCGCTTTTTTTTCGGGGAAGAAAGTGACTTGGCGACTTTTTTTTCCTCCCCCGATAGATATTCAGGACCTAAGTACTGTGTCTATACTATACTGTGTCGCTAGGTTGATTAGGGGGGGAGGGGAGGAGTAAACGTAAACTTCCGCAACCGAGCAGCAATCGTGACATTATGTACTGATATGACTACTTTCTACTTTGAGTTCCGCTCGTGTATTTTAAATTTTCGCCATAAATTAATGAATAGTTGCGAAATAACCAATTTATCGTTGTCGTACTTCCAAAAATGCGAAAACGGCTCTCGCCGCAGTGAAAAAAATCCGTACTTTCAAATTGCAATATCTCGGAAACCGCTAGATCGAGTCAAAATTCATTTTACGCGTATTCGCGAGTCCTTCATTTTGTCCTTATACACTTTTTCGATCCGAATCAAACGAAACGAATTATGTTCGAAGAACTGATTTTCCCTATCTTTACATATAAATGTCCCCCCCCTCCTTGTGAAAAGTTCGACCGGAAAATTTTCCCGATGAAAGAGAGGCTCCGACTTCATAACATCACAAAAAAAAATCGAAAGAAACGAGCCCGTTTCAAGCCATTTTTAATGCCAGATCGACCCCACTCTAAGCATATATTAACATTAAAATATTGTATTTCTTGACACAAACCATCACATATGCACTTAGAGTTTAACAACCACATTAGATTCACGCATTTCCCTGGAAAATTGGTGAGAAGTAAGTATTTACAATTTAAATGTTTCAAATAAATAATATATTTGAATTATTTCTACAAATACATACATGTGATATGGTAGTTCAACTTTTAATAATACTTGAAATTAATATTATATCAATATGATAGTTGTTAGATGATTCAGATGGACTGTGTAAAAGAACATTGTGCAACTTTAGAATCATCTATTTTGCAATTCCTGAATAAGAAAACTCGACACATGTCGTTTACCATGAAAGTTGGAACAGGTGGCGCAGGTTTTCATGACTACGTATACCTCAATGCGATTCAAAAGTAGTTCAGCGCAAATTTTTATATAATTATTTCTCTAGAATACGCCATATTTTTTATTTATTAATCACCACTCTACAGCAACGATATTCCCAATTACAGAGTTGTATACACATACACATAGACAATTATACAACGACGATTCCCTATGACATTGCCATCTGTCGCAGCTGAGACTCGAACTCAGGAGTGGTACAGCACCTAGATGTGTTGCCTCTCGAACAACCTCGTCTTGTCCACTATCACCAACTCGGTAACATATAAAAAACGCAAGTAAACATCCATATCCTAGCCATCATTCGAACCCGGGACTCCATGGTTCCAAGGCTAACATGTAAGCACAACTGAGCCGGTTGTTTTTACTTGCTGGTATTAAAAAACACTCAATAACTATTTTGTATAAAAAAATATCAAAAGCCTCCACGCTGCGTCATTTAAACGCGATGTAGTTACAAATATGTCATGCCGGATGAAGTCTAGTAAACTTTGACTTGGCGTGTGTATGAACTGACACTACGCGTATGACTTCATTTCTCTTGCACACAATGTTAAAGCAATAGCCTAAATACATTGTTCACGTATCTCTACCAAGCTTTTTTCTCATCTAAAGACAAACGAAAATATGAAATATACACTGAACAGAGAGATAAATAATTTATCCTTCCATAAGTTCAGCGATTCTCAAACTCTAAAGATTTGTCAATTGTTATTATGAACTATTATTTATTTAGATGGACAGTCGTCTCATACTGGAATTAAATTCATCTGTATATGAACTTACATATTGCACGTTTTATAGCAAAATTGTTGCCCTCGTGTAGCTCAGTGTGTATAGATACTCGAACTGAATTGGCCGGTGTGGTGCAGCATACCGGCCACGACAATGAAAAAACTAAAATTGTTTGAACACAAATTTATGCGCCTCCTATCAAATTCTGGAAGGTACAACTCCCTCAGAAATCTATACGCACGTTGCAACGACATAATCCTGATAGCGGATTACGTCCAGCAGATCTCTCAAAACTTCTACTCCTTCAAGCTGGGCGATAGTTCGCTAACAAGACACATGACGCAAATTAGACAGCATAATGCCCCATTTCGGATTAAACACCCCTTACCGTACCAGACGTTACCGATTTTCCAGCAGCCCCTGTCGCCAAATTTCACCAACTATAACTTTCGCTTACCTTAACCACCTTTACTGATATTTCATGCCTTTTGTATATTTAAATCTTTCCTGTCCCCATCTTTCTTTCTGCTTGTATCCTTTTTGTCGTGTTTTTTGTTGTTATTTTTTGGTTTTCTTTTTGTACAGTTTTGCCTCTCAATTCATTTTCATTGAAATTTCAAACAAATAAAAATTTTCCTGATGCCCAAATTTTTAAAGTCACAGATTAGGCCAGCCTATGTGCAGCCCGTCATTACACACCACGCGGAAAGCTCCTCCTTTATAAAGTTGAGGTGCTAGCATTAACTACGAAATTTAAAAATAGTGAAAAGTTAAGCTTTTTTAAAAAACTTGTGTAGTTCTAAGTTCTGTTAAATCTTTTTGTATTAGATGTAAGAAATTTACCTATTTTTATTTATTTTTGTAAAAGGTGTTTAGGTTTAAGTTTTATATTATTTTCTAACTGAACCAGACCCGTTCCGCTTTATCTTGCAATCCTCCATCGCCACTAACGAGGTAGTTGCATGGTCGGTTCCGGGATAGGTTTTGGGGGAGGTATTTGTTCCTATAATATTAATAGAGATCTGTTAAATTGAATTCAATTGAATTAACAATGGAATACATCCCGTCGGCTTCTTCCATTTTTTAAATTTTGCTATAAAAGTTTAAAATTTTGCTTCTAAAAAATGTATTTTATTAATATGTGTCGTCAGTTTTGTTAAAACTTTCTTTTCCCTAAAAATTGTTCTTTTATTTTTCCACGCGAGTTAATCTCTAAGTAAATAAAATCGACTTTCGGAATTATTGTGATCGTGCAAAAATCGATTTTGGGTTTTTGGTAAATTTACACGATTTCAGGTCCCTGAAGTCAAAAAAAATGGTTTTTAAAAAATGTCAGTGCATAGTGAAGGCGATTAAGGACTTACATAATCTTATATTTTAAAACACCAATGTTGAAACGCGCGTCGAACAAAGTATTCGAGTGTTTGGTGTTTGTGAAAACGTTTTATTGCTAGTGTTGTTCTGCAATAATTGTACAATATTTTTATTTAATACACAGCTGGCGAACCGCACGTCGCGTCGCGTCGAGTTGATACATTGTTCAAGTGTAGTGTTTATGAAAACTGCTTTGTTTTGTTATAGTTTATTTACTGTAAAATTATTGTTAATTTGTTATTTAGGATCTAAAAATTTTCATTTATTTTCTCATATTTATTTTCTGAACCAGGAATGTTTTGTTTATTACCGTTAAAAGAAAAACAATTTATTTTCGTTACTTCTAATGATGATTTCATATTTATTTTTGTTATTACGTGAAATAGTTTATTTTACTAACATCCTTCCCCCTACTAATATTACCAACTATCCCATTCTGCCAAGAAATGCCCATACCTCCGCTTTTCTTGCTGGATTGTAATATTAATTATCGAACAACATTACTTTTCGATTATTATCTTTTTCTAAAATTAATATTGTTACTGAATTGGGCAATTTATTTTTTGTTATCAGTTTCATTTGTACCTACCCATTAGTTATCAGTTACACTAAACAATGAAGTTAGTAAATTAATACTTCTTGACATTTTATGACAACACCCTTAATATTTTTATAATTATTCAGCGACTGCATCACAGTTATCATTCATGAAATGTTTGAGAACAACTGGCATTTCTGACCCACCCAACATAGATCGGTTCAGATGCCGAAGCGACCTTTGGACCCGCCAAGTTAAAGTTTACTAGACTTTATGACGGTGCAGGCTGCTCATGCTGTATAGATTAAACCAGAATAGAAATGTACAATAGTTTGGGATACGAAAAATTCATCTCCATAACAAAATGAATTTTATTATTGAAAGCAATTTAATATTTTACAATATTATCAGCAATATATTTTTTTAAATAATTGTTTTGTTATTTTCATATATTAAGATAAACAAAACAATGTTCTATTTTGTGATTTAATTAAATGTGGGTGGTTTATATAGAGAATTTTCAATAATTTCATATGTTATTTCATATTAAATACATAACATTGCTCACAAAAAAACAAATTATTCATCCACTTACAGAGCTTTTACCTAAGAAGGTGTTGGCACCTATTTTTATAATTTTGAATGATATTATCATGTTGCAAAGTTTCATAATAGTAATTTATGCTATTACGTTATCTCTGTATTATCAATTGAGAGTCCTTTAAATCGGTTTTTTAAAAAAGGGTACTATAAACAATTTTATCACGTCTGCCTTTTGGTTTAGTAGATTTATCTTTACACAAAAATTTTAAATGCAAAAGGCAGACGTGAACGATTTTAACGTCAGTAGACGGTTTTTAGCACTTTTTCTGCATATTATTAAGGATATATAATAACATAGCAAAATCGTGCAAATATTTTATGCAAAATTTGTTATGTTTTTCAATTGATTATACAATTTTTCTTTAATTTTCTGGTTGTGTGGCAGTACGTCAGGGATGGCTGAGTAGGCAGTGCACTGTCCTATTTATATTTTTATATATTTTTGTAGCTAAATTAACAAGTAAAATTTTGCGGTTAAATATTACAACTAAAGAGTTAATTTCATTTTTGGTAATATTTTTGCGGTATATTAAATCCGTCCATTAGATATCGACATATTTGCTTAATACCGCGCATAATATTTTCAAATTTCAATTAAGAGTGTACACACAGAATAGTTATATAATTATCATAAAAAGTTTATGACATTCTTTTCCTTTTGTTATTCCATTTTTTAAGGTATTTAGAGAGCTACGCATCTACCTCTTCTATTTTTTTACTTATGAGGACTACAGTGAAGCCAATGAAATCCCGGAGAAAGACGAACTGATTTAATTGCTTCTTTACATATTTGCAATTATTTTTATCAAAAATGCAGCAGTATGAACGTCTGCGTTTAATACAATATATCACACTATAAAATAATTTGAGAGAATTTAATTTTTAGGGGCGAGCGTAGGTGCGTCTTTACTATGTACATACTTCAGTATGCGATGTAAAGCAACGACAGGCGCAGTTAGTACTTGGATGGTGACCATCCCAACGGAAACCGCGTTCTCGCCTCACACATCTTCCAGCGGCTTGTATATCAGTGTATGCGCGGAAGCTATACAATCTTAGGCGAGGGTTGTATAGGAGATATACCATCCTTCGGAGGGGATGTAAAGCCGTCGGTCCCTTGTCTATTAAATGTTAGGCAAATAAAAGATCCCTACTCTTCTTAAGAGAAGAGATTCGGCAAAATTCCTGGTTGGGGGTAGCTCGTCTACAGGCGTCGGTGTTAGGCCTCAGTAGCGGAAATAGGCCGACGTTAAACAAATGTATAAAAAAAAAATAATTTTATTGCAATTTTGAAATTTTTGACTTTTCTAATTCGCATAGATGTAATAAACTACGTTACACATTACGATCCATAACGATAAAATCATATACCTAAATTTCCACTACCCAGCTATACAGAAATACTTGTTTCGTTTTTTACCAAAAAAATGCTGACTCGCAAAAATCGGCTAGCAAGAGTAAGGTAACAGCTGGGAGGAATTTAACAAAGTAATTGGGTCTTCGAAATGTAATAAAGAAGTTGGGTTTTTAAAGTATAAACAAGAAGAACTTTTTGGTACATGGTGCACGCCCAACTCCCCTCTGCTAGGGGTGGCTCTCGGAGGGTTATATTGTAGTACACCACTTATTTTATTTTTAATTATGTAGTTGAATAAACCTGTATCTTGTTGTTTTCTACCACTGTGTTGTAATTACCAAGTATTCACTTAGCCCCCAACGTGACATATGGTGGAGGCACCGGGCATTGATATTTAGCTTTTTTTCTTGAAATTTATGATGTTGATATACTTATAATAATTTTTCATCTAGCTGACTATAATTCCTCACTGCACGTATTTAAAAATTTAAAGTAGAATATACATTTAATTAAACGGTGAATTAATAGTGCTTGCAACTGATGGAATTATAGATGATTTAATTTTTATTCTTTTTTGCTGCCCAAATGATTTTTTTAATATTCTTGTATTTTATTAAGTTCTGTGGATAACTCCAAATGATATGTCAATGATTGTTAATTTTTCTTGTGATACCAAGACATCTTTGAAAATATTGTTCATTTCTACCAGTGAAAACTGGAGGCCAGCTTGCGTAGGTGAGGGAGACGTGTCACGCAGTAATTGTAAGTTATTTTATTATTTATTTAAACAACCTAATATGTTACTTTATTCTTGCGTAGAAATTAATATCTGTAAATCGTAAAACAATATTTCAAAATATTCAAGTACAATGCCGAGTCAGCTCTGATGCGTTTAACTATGCCATCCAGTAACTAGGCCACTGGATGGAAATGCTAACTCGCAAAAATCGGCTAGCAAGAGTAAGGTAACATCTGGGAGGAATTTGACAAAGTAATTAGTTGGGTCTTCGAAATGTAATAAAGAAGTTGGGTTTTTAAAATGTACACAAGAAGAATTTTTTGGTACGTGGTGCGTGGCCCAACTCCCCTCTGCTAGGGGTGGCTCCCAGAGGGTTATATTGTAGTATACCATTTGTTTTATTTTTAATTATGTAGATTAATAAACTTGTATCTTGTTGTTTTCTGCCACTGTGTTTTAATTACCAGGATTCACTTAGCCCCCAACGTGACAATATATCGATCTAATTCAGAGCCTGTTTTGGACTAGAATGACGATTATAGAAATTTATTTGTTTCAGATAAAATTTACTAATGTTTTGTAGCTACAGCTAATAAAGTGTGGCCTTGATACTTCACGTCTATCAAAAACTTATGACAACAAAAATATTTTCCTCATTTAAAATACAATTAAAAACAGGTAGAAATAAAAAACTTATCCAAAATTTTGCAACATTTTAAGTAGTGCATTAAATACTTATCTTGTTATCAATAGTCATTGAAAGTTAATAACATATTTTCTTTGCACTATACTCCCACTCAAGATATCGGAATTAAAAGTTTTGTAACGCCGAAAAAAAAAAAGATGAATATGTGTCGCTTTCATTATTTAAATATTAACATATAGTTTATTAGCGTGGTAAAAAATTAACGTCGAACATTTTTAATATTAGCATTTTTTATAATAATTTATGCTTTCGATTTCCGGGTTGGTTAATATCGACTATGAACAATCAACAAGATTTATTTTGTCTAATTTATGTTAGTCCAGCCACTATATAGTTTTACTTCTGAATAATTTCCATTAATAAGATCTAGTATACGAAATTTAAGCTCGCATAATTCTCTGTAAATGAGCTCAGTTCACTTTCGTGTCAGGCGCAAGGTTTACACGGCGCGTGGTATTATGCGTTGCAGAATTATTTAATATAAAATGTTTTCAATTATCATATTTTAGTAAGACAAACATAACGTCATTGTTATTGTAACATCTGCCATATGTAAAATATAAAATTGTTAAAAAACTATATGTATTCACGCCAAGAGATTAAAAAATTTACTACTTAAGACATGCGTGTTAATAAATTAAAATTAATTTGGTACGAATTTGTATAGAAGGTATTCCGAACAACATGAGTTCTCTCGTAACCGAGGTAATATCTCCTATGCATAAATACAAATGTGGTGCTCTGTATTCGTTCAAAACCGATTTTTTTTATATCCTAAGATTGGGTAAGTCAATGTTCGTAATCTACGAAATATGTTCATGTATCGCACGCACATTGAATGCGAAATAATACTCAAATCCCTAATACAGAAATCCCGTTCAGATTGTTTCTTCGGTATTTAAAATGCACAATTTGAGGTTAGCACCAAGCAAAAATGGCCATATTACAGTCTTATCAAATTTTAACGGCAGGAACAAATTCAGTTTTTATTCTGTTCCGTAAACGCTACCACCGATCCTGCAGATCCTTTAAAATCTTATTATAATATAAATTTCCCCGTCAGTGGAGAAATATGCGTACATTCCCCAACGAGTTCAGAACTCGACCAAAACTATATCACGATGCGCACGTTCTTGCTTGTTATCCCATTTTTGTTAACTAAGAGATAGCTAGTACCTTATATCTCATCAGTCCATTACCGCGAATCGGTGTGCTGAATGGTTAAGACTTGATCCCGTTGATGATGATTAGCAACCGATCCCTGTTTCTTTAGTCTCTTTTTAACTGATACTGAGGATATAAGGAGTTCTTTAAAGATACTTATAGTAACATTGCAGTACTTGTTAATTTATTTCTCCATATCTAGAAGACTTTTGTGTCCTGTGTCCTTGTAAGCTTTCTCTAATAGTTCTTATAACGTAGTGTTGCACTAATATTTTACAGAATTTGACTCATCATTTCTCTTCTGAATTAATATGTTTGCTCCCCCAATATTAGCTAATTCAAATCGGTTCAACTGACGATAATATAAGGAACATAACTTTCCACTTTTTTCTTTCTTTTGTAATCTGGTTTTTACTTATGTGATAACTTGAATGTAATTTTCTTCTGTTAATAAATTGCTAAAATTATTCGCAGTATTACATCGAATCAGTTGGGTTATTATTTTATCGAAAATCTCTATCTTTATGTAAGGTGAATGATGTTGAATCCTTCGAAATCCTTTGATTTCTAAATCACAGTCATAAAATATAACGAAAAGAAACATTGCAATCAATTAATACACCCTGGACAACACTACGTTTTCGCTTATTATATGAAGCGGGGATACTAGAGATACACTAGTACAGTACGTTATAATAAATATATTATATTAGTACGATTACCGTTAGTTTGTGCTAGCCACAAATTGTGCTCTTTAAACTGCCTAATTACCAAAAAAATAAATTAATCAGAATTTGTGCAATGAACAATTATTCATGCAAGTTTGGATTTTGCCACCAACAGTTGGTAGTTGAATAGATGTTAGGCTGATGTCTGCCTGAGGGGCATTGGCTTGAGGTAGGCAGCAAAAAAGGGGAAAAATAATAAACACTACTAAGTAGAGCATGTGGCTAGCTCTGAAGGACCTCAGTGTCTAGGTACGACCAGCGTTACTGCCTAGAGTAAATGCAAAAGAAGGTTCAATGTATTAAAGTTTATTAAAGTATCGCAGAGCAGGTATTACAAGAGTAATATATAATAGATATTTTATTAATATTTTGGTGCTGATGCTTTTCCCTCCACACAGGAGTGCAGGTTATTATTATTGTTGAAATTTAGACAAAATGAAATAATATGTAAAGATTGCAAGGGTATCAAATTTACCACCTAGTGGTAATAAAAGGTGCAAATTTATACTTACAACTTTCCCAGGTGAGGCTACAGGTGAGTTACAGGTTACGTTTAAAAGGTGGTATTTATTTTATGCGGTAAAATTTTATAAATTTAAAGTTAAGTTATATCACCAAATATGGCAAATGATCAGAATAAAGTAAAACATAGGTTATCATATATATAGCTGAAGGCTCATTTGCTTGCGTTCCAGGGGTTGCGCTCCACAGGTTTCCCAATCGGAATGGCGTTATATAACAAATTCCATCCGGAATCGTATCTACAGTTCTTGGCCCAAAAGAAGAAATGCAGAACCGGATCTTTATCTCAAAAGAAGAATCCTAATGAGGAGGAAAACACATTTTGCAAATAATGCCTAACATTGTTCATGCTATAGGGAGTGACTGGTTCGTTATCTTTTTTCTAAGGGTCCTAATAATTCTGTTGAGACTTCTGGAATTTTGAGCTTCGTGAACATGTAAAGAACCAGAGACACCGACTCACAAAAAAGGATAGTAGACGCCAAGAAGACAATTGTGGCGTTAGGACTAATTCATGAAGGTGTAGTGGTGGCATGCCCATTACCTAGACCAGAAAATCCCACGAGGGTAAGTTTCTCTCCATGTATAAACATCAAAATTTAGCAACAGCAACACACAATGGTGGAGAATAACTTCTGGAAGGCAATGTGCATAAATCGAAGATTAAAATATAGCCAAAATGGTTCCAGACACTCTTGCCGGTGGTCATCCGAAAAAAGAAAAGTAGCCGCACCCAAGAGAACAAACGCTCTCAAAAAAAAAAAAAATAATAAATCACTTCCGCCGACGCCATAATCACAAACTGAATATGACAGAACACAATGGGTACACATGTTTTCATGGAAGTGCAGGATTGATTTTCTTGCAACTTGGAATAAGAACTAAACCATTGCTGGACAATCCAAAAGGTATTTAACAATATCTCTGGCGCCAATAAAATAATTACAGATAGAAATAAACAAATTTGAAAAGATAACTGATGAATTAATTATTAACAATTACACAGAAATTCGCATGTCCCTGGATACCCGCAAATACTGCAGAATTTAGTGTTGGTAAGGAGAACAGAAACTAAAAAGTCCTAAGCGGAACTAGGCAAAACAACAAATTCAATTTATAAATTACAAGGTTATAATGATATTACGCCGAAACTACTCTGCATGAAAATAACAACCGACTATTATTTCTGACTCAATATGCGAAACATATTTCACCGATTACTAATATTGCTTTACTTAATACTATACTTTATGCGCTGAAAGTGCGCCATATTTAAATAGAATTTTTCTATTGGTTGATTTTTTAAATCCCATAATACAATAAACCATTTTATGTTTGGATGTTTAGTTTTCGCGTTTGTTAAAAAATGCTGTTATTCGTTATCTTTATTTGCTGTTATTCATATTCATCTAATAAAACAATATCTTTAACACGCTTTTGTTAGCTTGACCTGCACGTTTGTTTGTTTGTAACGGAATCTTTGAACGTGATTTTCACCCACTTGAAAACGTCAGATTAAACTGAAATTTTGCACACTTATCAAGGATCGATGACAATACAATAATTTGACAACTTTGTCCTAATGTCCTCTCCAGTATAAAATAAAAATAAAAAAATGAGTAATCTATTGTCGGGAATTTTCCAGCGGCGCCGCTGTTATTAATACATATATTTTATTACAAACGGTCAACCCTCCCAGAGGTCCGACAGCAGGGTAAGACTCTTATACAATAGGGTACGCCCGGTTCCCTGAGGTTGACGCTAGCGACATGACATTTTTAGTCACCCTCTTGCCATTCATTCCTCAGCACGTTTTTCGCCAATATATTGGATTGGGCGAATTTTAGAATTAGCATAATGAACACCGATACATATAGAAGCCAGCTGATACCCGCCTGCTTTTCGAAACCGCTGAGTATCCGCTAGTAGAACATAATTAATATTACGTCATAATGTATGTATTAAACTAGCTTATACAACGCCAAATACGTGAACAGACAATTAAAAAAGAGGAGATTAGCGAAAAAAAAATAGTTTAAAAAACTCAAAAAACGCGCTTTAATAGCAAACCGAACTAGAAAATAAAAAATAATGTATAAATATTAAGATTTTGTTCAACAGCGATAGAAAGTCCACTAACTCAATATAATTAAAAGATTTTTAATAATTCCATAGTTCCATAGATTAGACCCCAAGTGAGTCGTTCATACTGAGTAAAAACAAACAATGTCTTATCTCACTAAATTCTTTAATTTTCTTAATAGCGACCGGTTTCGTGAACTATAACTTCTTTCACGTCATCAAGCCACAAATGTACGCCAAAGTATTTTGTAAATTGTAGTTTTATTGCAAAAAGCATGGGGTGCTTTTTACTATATTTTTATAATTCTACTTTTATCAATAGCTACCAATAAATATTTATAACAATTGATATCAAGCACTCCACGCTCTTTACAATAGAATGATTTTTTTTGTCCATCACTTCATTCTTATTTTAAACTTATTAAAAATCATTTAATTATATTCAGTTAGTGGACTTTCTATCGCTGTTAAACAAAATCTTAATATTTAAACATTATTTTTTACTTTTTAGTTGGGTTTGCTATTAAATAGTGTTTTTTTAGTTTTTTTTAAACTATAATTTTTTTTAATACTTTAGGGTATATTTGTGCGTATTAAGGTACGTAATGGAAATAATTAATATTGATTAAATATCAGAACAACTTTTTCTTTTTGATGTTAGAAATTCTTACGATTCATATTAAATATGGACCAAGCGGCTCTTTCTTCACTGAAATACAGAGAGCCAGTCATTTTTCAGTTGAAGATAAGCAAGGCCTCTTGAATTTCTATAAGGCTTGTGTTGGAGAGAATCCGGATAACCCTAAACTACAAAAATTCGAGTTTACTACAAATGCGGCAGATAATTTTCATTTTTGTGTTATACAGGCAGGCATTTTAATTAGTACGCCAAAGTACGTTTGCTCCGAAGTATTTTTAGTTTAACTATATATATTTATTATAATTTATGTTTGAGTTCATTATTCTTATTTATATAATTACACATGTGTATATTATTTCACCCTATATCATACAAATGTATCATGTCATTTTTATATAGAAATCCAAAAATTAAGTATAACCATATACATTTCCTTTTTGTTATAAATAATAAAGGATTTTAGGTTTTTTTATATTCATTTAAAACTATGTATTTTATCGCCGTAATTACTCAAAAAATATTACATCAAATTACATCATTTTTGAATTTTCCTGCTTGTATTAATTTGTCACGTGGTAAAACTCGTCAAAGCAAACATAAGTTAGTGAGGAGTGGCTTAACTATTTCTATTCAGTAAATAGAGTATAGGATATAACTAAAATGTCTGCTTTTTAGCGAATTCGGTGATTGAGGACAACACATACGAAGGAGATATACAGAACCAACGACAGTAAATAGAATTAGTACCGTATTAATTTTTTTCCTCGCCTCTTTTCAATTTGCAAATGCTTTTTTTTTATTTTTCATCGAACTTTGCAACAAATAGAATTTTAAACTAGTTAGGCAACTGTCTCTTGCCCTTAAACATATCAGTGACAACAAATATAAACAGTGAACACTTGATGTCTACAAGATGACTAATTGCTGTTACAGAAGTAGCGGTAAATAAAATTGCATACTCATTCCTTCAGGTGGATTTTTGACTGCTAGAGGGCGACAGCTACTGCACAAACAATTAGCTAATTTTACTCATCTCATGCTAGTGATTTTAGTTTCCAACAATAATAAAACTTATGAACCATAGACAAAAGCGTCATATTATTGCCGCGGCAAACGGTATAGTAGAATACGGTCGCGGTGAGAGGTCGAAATACTTTCATTGGTGCGCTAACAATATACCGACATCTGTCTCGCTTTCACGTAAGCGATGATGTAAAGGATGGACTAGGTAAAGCCCCATTCAGATAGTTGCGGAATACGAATTTCCGCTTACGGATTTTTATAAAATTTGTTCTAAAACAGTCTAATTTTCTTGCAGGTGTAGCGAAATGTATATAAAACTGTAAGACAATTCGTTCACTTTTAACTAGAAGTTAAATTAGCAAATTAACTTCTCCTGGAACGCATATATCGAATTAAAAAATAATCCGCAAGCGGAAATTCGCATTCCGCAACTATCTGTATGTATGTTACCTATTGCTCGTGGTAACTAATTGGCGTTATTTAAAAAATAAATAATGTTCGATGTAACGGTGTACGTAAAACAGACAAAGCGTCACTGATTGTTATACAAATGCTTACACATGTAGATTAAGAGTATATGTTACGAGTAATGATCTGAAATATCTGTCTATTAAATCTTCAACACTTTATCAATGAAGCAGATCGAAAAGTTACTACGCGTTCTTTAATACAATAATTGGATTTAAAATAGATTGCTAATACGTAAATGCGTATATTTTAACATACTTCAGAAATGATAGGCTAATATTTTTGTTTATTTGTTGTTGAAGATAGATATTCATTCGATTGAAGTCAGAAATGTTACTTTTTAATTTTAGATGGATTGTTAGTACACGATTTGAAAATAAACCTTTTTGGTAAATAGTATTACGTACATGCGTTCAAAATCTTTACCATAGAGTACATGAAAAGGGTGAGACAATAACCAACATCAATCTTAAATATTTATTTTTTTGAAATTCAGGTTTATTTGTTAAGAAGACGAATGAGAACATTTTTTATTTTCTCACATATTTTATATAAACAGCGGTCAGTAGTTGAATTATTGATTATTGCTTGCTAGAATATAATTTCATTCCACTAAACCTGATTCTTGTAACAACTTTCATGTACTGCTCGACTTCTTTTGGAGTTCAGGACAATAATATCTAAATTAAGCTAAATGTCAATCTAACCAATAAATTAATCTTTTATGAAAGTAAATTTTTCATGGCATCATTTGATACAGCACAACTCTAGGGAGTTTATACTTGTTGGTACTTCAATGACTATAAAAGTACAGTATCCGACACAATTATTACATAGAACAATTTATATCTAAATTAAACCCAAATTATTATTAACATATTGCACCAAAATTGAGTTTTTCCCGAGCTTCAACCGAAATGTGACTGATAAAACTATTTCTAGGAAAGCAACATAGATACAACAACTACTGATGCAAATAATCGATTGTAATGAGAGCTGCTTATGTGGATAACTAAAATATCAGCTAGAGGGAGAAACATATCATCCTAGAGAAATCACTTATATGAAATAACTCTCCATTGAGGTACGAAGACTTCCAGAATACCAGGAGAAAATAGAGAAACAACTGACGAGAGGACCGGACAGTTTATTATAAAATTTAAATGCATACGAGAAAGAAAGAAGTGTGAGTCCAACAAGACAGGAACAAATAACAAATACTAAGAACTAAAATAGATGAAGATCGCAGACAAACAACAAAACACAGAACATAAACGAAAGACTAAAAGAAGAACGAAGAATAGGAAACGAGGTGAAGACATGAAGAGAACAAATGAAGGGTATTCTGCCAAATGTAGAGGCCCTATAAAAACCTAAAGGAATAAATACAAGAGGTAGATCATAAACAAGCCATCATCATAAAATGTACTTCTAGAAACAGTGGCTAGAGCTAGACGAAATACTACACCTGGAATAAACCACTAAACGAGTTAATGCACTGCAAGTAATCAAGGAGTAAATCTTAGGAACTATCATCAAAGCGTAGATGAAACCTGTACCTGTAGATTGAAATACGACTATTAACTCACCACAGTGTTTGAATGATACAAGATACAAATGCTCAAGCACATCAACAGACGATCATATGTATATCAGACGTAGTGTGGAAAATATAGAGACAAGAACATAGTAACGATAGACCTCCAGAAGGCATTTGATATGCTGGTAATCTCCAAATCGCCACAAGAGGGGAGGATATTTTTATCTTAGAAGAGATGAAACCGCATGTAGACATATCTGGATTGATCTGGACTGAGTTATAAGAGCAGGTTTACCTTTCATGAAACTACACGAAACGTGACGAGGTTATCCATAGCCAAAAGCCAATAAAAAGTCCTGAGTCTGACAAGAGATGACATCATCCAGTTATTCGCTAAAACAATAAGACTAAAGAAATGAAGGAAGGCATGGACATAGAAACGTATGCCTGCTGTAATGCCGAAAAAGTCACCCAACACAATTATTAAAAAGAGTGCAAATACAACTAACTAAAAATAGAAACAACATACTACATATGCATAACTGAACAAACTAGAGAAGACCAAGCGCATTGTAGGAATCGAAAACGAAGGAAACAGAAGACTCAGAAGAAGAACATATGCAGAAACAAAAATACGAAAAGAAAAACACTCCATATCACACAGACAAGATGCGACAACACACTTCTCATCCTATATTCCTGTACCATGTGCTATTATTGGCCCTCGCTACTTGCAATAAGCATGACCTCAGTCCAACCTAGCATAGACTAGCTGGCCTGGTCGATGGCGTGATTTTCGGGAGTGGCAGCAAAACCTATCGTATATTAAATGGACTAACTGTTATTTTTCCTAAGAATGTATATTCTTTTTTAAAAGAAATTAAGTTTACTTATAGATATTTGTAATCCTAATTAATTAATACTGAAAATGCGAAGATACTTTCTTCGTTGAAATATTTTCAGACTATTTTGTATATTTAATTAAATAAAGGAAGCTTTAATTGTAGTATACAGTTTTATTGCAAAACAAAATAACTAAATATGTAATAATCTCGACATGAATGAATAGAAATGGTATGCTGTAGAATTTCAAAGTACTGGCATAACGCCACCTTTCATCCATGTGATGAAAATGAAATTTAATCGTGTGATGATATTAAGTAAGATGCTGCCAATCTAATTTCCATAAAGGAAGATATGTATCCATAAGAAAAGCAATTGTTTAGCATTGAAATTTAGGGTCGAAATGAAAAAATGTAGATTTAAGAATTTCAAATAGGCAATCAAACACCATTCATCTGTAATCTAAAAATCTTCTAAGTTCTATAATTTGCAAATAATTAGCAAAATCTCTAAAAAGGCGATTTTTACTCTTTTCAAAATATCTCTGAAACTACTAAAGACGTCTCAAATCTAAACACTGTATCGTAATGAACTTTAAAGTAAACAACTTGCCTGTAACTTGAAAAAGTATGTACAATTTTTTTGGCCCAAAATTATGTTAACTAATTATAATAAATTATTTACTATTTACTATTACGCTATTGCTAAAAAAGATAATAGACAACTACAATGTGCTGCTAAAAATATTCCAGTTTTGGTATATCCATTCATAGAACAAGAATTTATATGATAACTTTTATTCCTCTAGTTAGAGAGAAAAACGTATTTTTAATTGGAATTACAGCCGTCTCCCTAAGGTATTTGCTAGAAGTTTTATTTATATTTGTCGAAATTCGCGTAAAAATATTGTATTAAAAAATTGTTGACAGAGAACGATTACATGTTACATAAATGTTTGCTCACGCCAAGTAATTTAAGGTGATTACGATAATTTGTATTCACTTTAAATATCGCAAGATTCTCTTTATACTTTTTGTACAATTAAGTTTTTGTTTTCGTTTGAACATCAAATTAATGTAAAGTTATTTCTTTTTAGTTTGATTCTTTTGAAGAGTTTACTTAATTTATTGATTTAATTAATTAATTGGGAAAAAATACAAAGTACAATGTAGCCCAGTTGTTTCTTAATCTGTATTTACGTATGTGTTAATAAATATTTTAAAAATTTATACCGTTTCACCTAGGTCTACATTCTTTAAAACTGATATAATTTAAGCAGAGGTTACGCAAAGTTTATTTTTAAATGTGTCTTTCCCAAGCTAAATTATTTTGAGCTATCCAATGTGTCTACTGTTACTAGTATTGCATTAGAAAAATATCCAGCAATATCAGCGCTTTTAAATTATTATATATTATATTTTTATTTCTAATATAATATAAAGGAACCGAAGAGAAACAATAATACTAGTTAGATATACACTTATATTGTTATACAGGGAATCAATAATAATGCACCCGACTACGATAGAAATTGAAAACAAAAAACACATATGGTAAACACCACAAGTGTTGGCGCGCGGTGGGGGCTGTAGGGGAACATAGTCGACATATCGGAGAATAGCACGATCATGTGCTATAATAATTTATCACTGACTACACCAATCATAATAGCAATACGTACGCTACGTCTATATTACTATCTACATACAGATTCCCCTACCCACGCCAACACTCGTGGCGTTTGCAGTAAACAAGTCTATAACTGGAAATTATTTTCGAATGTACAAGGTGAACCAAAACAATTGTACTAAGCGCTATTTTTTTATGGCATGCTATAAACATCAGTATATTTTTAGAAGCCTCTTTTTAGACCTTTCACTCCTTTATTATTATTAACCATTTGTATATAATGATTTTTTTGTTAACATAATGCCATCTGCAGATGAATTTTAAAAAATCACTACAGTCACCATTATGGATTTTAAGAAATAAATACATTAATAGCAGTTACGAGACATCTGTCTGATGTTTTTGAACCATTTTCACTTCCTAAAGATATACAGTGTGGCCAAAACTGATTTTTAAATTTAGAACCTCTTGAATTGAATTTTTTCAATTTTTTCAAATAGAACACTATATATATTTTTGGACCATATGATGTACAAATAAAAAACAATTTTTTTTGTATACACATCCCTATGGCTATTTGTAACCATTTTCGATTTATTGAGCAATAAGCACAAAATTCAAGAATAAAGTTATAATGTTTATAAAGGTTTTTTCAAATAATTCAACGGAAAAAATTATAAGTGCTCCACATGTTGCTCATTTTGATTGAAGTGAAGTTTCTACTGTTTCTAAAATTGTCGGTGTCGATCGAAAAGCAATTTTATTCTTTCTTTCATATTTTGGGTTGTTCTTGGTGCATCTTTATAAACAATTTCCTTCACGGATTCCCGTAATAAGTATAACCTACAATTATACGTTAATTTAAAATCTAAGGTGGCGAACTTTAGAAACAATAGTTGCTGCAGATACGCCAACTGAGGGGGGGGGCAATGTGCACAGCCTAAATCGTGCAGATTGTATACAATTTAAATATATTACAAAGATAAATCCATTTTTGTAAGATCTGGGGATCTAGCAGGCCATTTAGTGGGACCATTCCTTCTAATCCTTTGAAGCGGGTAGATAGTATTTAAGTGGTCCCTTACTGTATTTAAATAATGTGGTGGAGCACCATCTTGCTGAAAGCATATCCTATTTCGGATCATTTCAGGAAGATTTATCAATAATTGTGGCAGATAGTTCTCCAGAATATGAAGATAAATGGCATCGGTCAATGTGCCATCAATGAAATGTGGTCCTATTACATGTTTTCCGATAATTCTTCCCCAAACCTTAATAGACCATATGCATTGGTTATCAAGATTTTCAGTAGCATAATAGCATAATAATGGAGTTTGTGCCTGTTAATGAATCCATTTTTATGAAATCTTGCCTCATCAGTGAACATGACATTATTGAAGGAAGTAATATTTTTTCGCATTTTTACCTTTGGCTCAATTGCAAAACTGTAGTCACCTTTCAGGATCGTCATCACTTTGTTCCTGGTGCATTTGACTATGATATGCATGAAGCTATTTTTTCTTAACATTCGATCAACAGAACGTCTACTTATTCCTACTAATGAGCTCAATTTTATCTGACCAATATGGGGATCATTAGTCGTTGCCAGCACCACAGATAACTTATTTTTCTCGTTCACGACGTTTGTTGTTTCACATTTTTAATATTCTATATTTCCAATTTCCACAAATCTATCGAGCATGTTTTGCAATTTCAGGGAGCCTTCTCCTGGATACCGTTGGCGATAAATTTTATTGGAAAGCAAACAGTTTCTTTCCGACTCGCCCAAAATAATAATTGGATCAATATAGTATATTATATTACTAGGAGTAGAACGTACTCTGTTTTGTGTCGAGCCCAGAATTTGCAAACGAGGCGAAGCCGAAGCTGTAAACTGGGCTCCAATTGATGCCTGTAGAAGTTGTAATCATATTATCATAATCGGCCAGGACTAGAATTTGTTCAGTTATCTTCTTTTTATTAGTTATAGATTCCTCTATATAACCTACAGCTACGGAACTTGACTTCGAGCCCCCATGCGTTTCTAAGGAAAAAATATCTCTACCATTGCCTACAAGAATTGTTGCTGATATTCGTCGTAGACAGAGACCTGTGTATTCGGATGGGTTCTTTTACCGTATTTGAAATGTGATGTGTGCCCATTACTACTTTATGACAATCCTCTTTTTGATATTTGATAGAAAATCGGGAAGACTGGTAATGATTTTGGGCGAAGTTTTATATACTAATGGCTTAAATTCAAATAAAAGCCACCGATAATAGTAAAGGACCATGGCTCTTTCGTTTTTTTTATTTGGAATTTTTACTAAAATTAATGTTCTACAATCCTCAACATATTTTATATTCAATTTTAATAACTCATTCCGAATATAACATATATATATATATATATATATATATATATATATATATATATATATATATATATATATAATATAACAATTAATTATTAATTATTTCACTAGTAAAGGATGGTAAATTTCTTAATTTTGTAGCTAAATAAGTGTAATTATTGGATGCATTTTGCAGAAAGTCGTCGAACTGTTCTTTGATTAAAACTTTGGATTTGCTCGAGCTATAACCTTCTCCTTGACGATTAAAGGCGCATGAGTTATGCATATTTTGCAATGTTTTAGGTTTAATTCAGCTTTAAACAGCGAGTAATGTGGCCAAAGAAGTGAACTTTTCATTTTATGTTTTCGGACAAATATGAGAAATACTTTTTCGGAATAATTGCTCTTGAGCCCGTTTTATTAGTCGTTCGTTCTAATTTGGGTGGTGTACATGTTAAAGAACATGCCAAAACCTTCGATAAACTTTTCGAAACTGTAACAAAAACTGACATTTCGCATGAAAAGCGTGCTTCACGTATAAATGCCGTTGGAAGAGGTTTTTATACTTTAAATCACATTTTTGCTCTATGGAGCGTTTTCTATGTTTTTTTTGAAAGTATACTAAATGTCGCGGCACAGGGACGTAATGTCGCCCTGACCACAAAATTTAGAAAGTATAACGAACACGACGTTGTTAAGCACTGCAACTCATGCGTTGTGTTAATTCAGTCTCTAGTCAAAGTATTTCGAGAGTTTTAGCGAAAATAGTCTTTAGCGACAAGGGTGACCATTCATTTTCTAGCAGTCGATTTTGACGGGAAAATGATAGATTTTAACGGTATTTTCCCTAAACCGGTTTCTCAGTGATTTGGTGTCAGAAAAATATCTTTACTCTGTCGCGCATGGGATCGTCTTGCCTGAACGTATGAATATATAATTGCCACAACAAAATTCAAAATCATTGCGATTCAAGCATTTTTAAGCTCCGAGGAGCGAACCAAGTGACTATGGAACTGATAATACGTAAACAGACAGGCAAGCAAAAACCCACCAAAAATTTATAAACATTGAACTTTTCTTGAATCTTTTTGTGTAATCGTTAGCTATAAACTGCACATTGGATGGTAGGTGGTACATTATGAGTCGTTCCGTTCCTCACTATGTGTTGTACATGGGCCAGACTATACATTTTTCTTGAATGTTTTTGTAAAACATTATTTTTTAAAGATATTTAATATACATTACTTGAACTTTATATTGTCTTTTTCTTGGGTTTTCAAAATTCCCTTTCAGGTTTAAACTTAAGAAAGTGTTAGTATTTACTGTGTAAGATTTATAGTGTTACGACGTCCAATTGGTACCATCAGTGAAGCAGTTAACCATAAACGAAGAGTAAGTATAGATTTTGTATTATTCTCCGTCTGAAACAGTCGTTTTGAACCCTTTTTTGTGAACGTTTAATATTCATTTTTGGAAAGTATAATAAAAGTCTTTCAGACTCGAAAAGATGGATCGTTCACATACACTGTAATTCTTCGCTCATTTTTAACGCGAAAATGACAAATAATTCGAACATGAAATGAATAATGGCTAGCTTTCATTATGACAGACAACTAGTGGATAGCGCGCCACTAGCTGCTAAGCTGGTTTTTGGTATTAATATTGTGTTATTAATTGATACACAACCGAGGTTGTACTGTTCTTAATTTCTACATCATTTGGTCGAAAAATATACAGTCTTCCATTTTAAAAAATTCAATTCAAAAAGTTTTTAGTTAAAAAATCATTTTTGGCCATCCTGTATATTTTTAGGAAGTGAAAATGATTAAAAAACGTCACACTGATATCTCATAACTGATACTTATTTTTCAATTTTTTCTTCTTAAAATCGATAATGGTGACCGTTGTCGTGTTTCCAAAATGCATCTGCGCAGAAGACATTATTTCAACAACAAAAAATCACTAGATCCAAATGGTTGGGAGATAGCCAACAATAATATAAAAGTGATAGTAGTCTAAAATGAAGCTTCTAAAAATGTACTGATATTTAAATATTCCATTTATAAGAAATGGCAGTTGGTCCTGTACAACCATCTTAGTTCGCCCTGTATGTTCTAAAATTTTAGTTATAGACTTTTTTATGTAGTTTACCTGTATTTTTTTTATTTCTAGCTGTCGTGGAACTCAAGCTATCGAAATCGGGCGCACAATTGCCCTACCCTGTAATATTTGATATTAGGGTAATGGTATTTTACCAACAAGACTTTGCTATGATGGCCATGGGCTCTTCATTATGTTCATGCATTATTTTTTCTGAAATACTTTAAAAACGATGTTAATAACAATAAAGAATTTGTAAATCTGTGTTGTTGGAGATATGTAAGTGATATTTTTATAATATGGCCTTACAGGAAACGACATTTAAATAATTTTTTGTACTACAATTAAAATGAAACTGTTTTAATATGTTTATATGGTAAACGAGAACCAATTTGTCCAAACTAAATAACCCAACTAAATAAAAGTATATATAGTAATAGTCTTAATTTGTAGTAATGCACTCCCTAAAATCCCCTTGCGGAAAAGGTAATTGTAATCCCGTATAATTCGCTGCAAAAATTTTAATTGGAAACTTCCATCACCTAGTTATTCTAAACATTCAATAAGTATGTGTAACAAGATGTACTTTTCTTTATGAAGATCAAACGGGAAATTATTTTTTTACCTTCACATAAATCACTATACGAATGTTATGAAATTAGGTGAGTACACTACTTGAGGTTGTTTGCTAAATAAACTTTGCGAAGTATTTTATAAATTTAAAGTCATATTTAATAATTAATCATTGTATTTCGCTGAAAATTAATTTCTCTTTATTTTGAAATTTACTAAAATTACATAAAAAAATACTTTTGGATTTAAAGTCAATATGGACGTAAAGAAACTTGTAACAGCAAAAATTCATGTAGACACTTATTTATACATTGTAACCCAGCCATAAAAGATTTTCGCTTCAACGACAAACAAATGGGAGTTTGTCATTTTTGTGTATTTTTCGGTATGTAAATTAAGATAAATTGAAAAAGAATGACCATTGCCGGTTTTCTTAGGTTTATTTCAAATGTCTTCGTTAATATGTGGTATATGAAAAAATATTTGCCACGAACAGTAAAATTGTATTCAGAAAGGCACTTATTAATGTTTCGAAAATTTTTCATTGAGACAGTCATATATATTTTTTTTAAAAGCAGCAAACAAAACTAAAACTATTTTAAACCATTGATGATGGTGTGACTTCTGTATTTTTTATTTTATATTATGAAAAATATGTTAGAAAGCCGAGCCACAAAAAAATATTTTAAACCACATATTACATACCATTTTTTTTGTCAAACGTCGAATATGAATTAATACACTGTGATCATTTCATCAAATACTTTTAATACATCTCGTGTGCGGTAGTAATAGTGCTTTACATTACAGGCAAGGTAAAACAGCTTCTACTGTTGGTGGAAGGAAATGACTGGCGGGACTGCAACCTCCTAGAGCCACTAAAAATTGTGATCTTGCGTGTGATGTACAATATTTTATTTGTTATTCATTTGTACACATTTTTTTAAATAAAAATTATAATCAAAACCTAACAGATTCAACAAGCGTGTTAACAATCATTATATAAGTGAATAACAAAAAAAATATATTAATTTGTTATTCACTTGTAATACAATCTTTATCATAGCAATATGTAAACACTGAAAATCACTTTCAACTAGCCATTGACTTGTGAAATTTTTAGAGTGGCAGCTGTCAATTTTACAAAGTAGTAGTGTTGACATAAGAAAGTCTTCAGAGGGACTAGATGTCAATGTTCGGTCTTTGACATTTCTATCACTGAAAAGTCGCGCTTGTTGAAACTGTTAGGATTTGGTTATAATTTTTATCCCTCACTTTCATATAAAGTGATCTTTATTGATCAGATTTTAATGAAAATAAGTCACTAGTGAGTTAAAGTATTGAGCTAAAGTATACTTAAGGTCACTAGTAAGGTAAATTGATTTAGCCACTGAAGAGTAATTTTAATATAAAAAAAGATATTTTTTAAAATAGGTTACTTTGGACTTTCTTGGAATTAAATTGGCTGTTGCTTCTTTGGCTTCTTGCAAATATCGGTCGGCATTTCCATATTATATCTTTCACAATTTTCCATTTTGATACTAATTACACAATGCTTATTAAACAAACCCCTGGTTACGAACAAAATGGATAACAACCACAGTTTCTCGGCACATCCATTCAGAATTTACTTAGCAATAAGCTACTTGCATTATATATTTTTGGAGAATCACTGTTCGCTTTGACATTGACAACTGACAAAAAATTGATGACATGACATTTTAATAATTTTATTGTTTGTCACTGAAAAAACATTTATATGAAAGTGTTGGATAAAATGTTGTATTAGATAGTGAGTTATTACATATACGTCACTTAAGAAAATTAGCCCACTCGCCCTTACTTTTTTTGTTTGACTTTATTAAAATGAAATATGTTTCATTTTAATAAACGATAAAAATAATTGAGAAGAAATATTGCCATATTAATTTCATTTAACTTAGTGAGATTCAAGAACACTCTCTTATGAAGTAAATAATAGTTAATTCTTGTTGATTACAAATATTTTGGCTATTAATGCGTATGCACAAAATGGAAATATATGTTATGGCATTAATTTAAGTGTTCTTATTCAACGGGTATCATATTGTATTTTTACACTTTATCTCACATTTCTCAATATTAACGAAATGAAATTTAACTATTTCAAAAATATTCCTTAATGGATATTTTACACTTTTAATTACTATAATTAATTTTTAGGTAAGAACTGAACATATTAAAAGTAAATATAAACCAACAAACTCATTAGAGAAATTCTGTATATTTCCTATCATAAATTATTAGAAATAAGCAAACACCTTCTTAATGTTATTGAATGGCAGATTTGGAATATAAATACTTAATCATGTATTTACATAATACTGAGTTATTTAAATTCTAATATATTAGTAATTACTAATCAATTAAATAATTTTCATAATTTTTCTATTAAATTTTCTACTTTTGAGGATAAGTTTTATAATGGTGAAAAAAGTCTAATTCAAGATTTCGAAGGATTTAATCGTTTCATGATCCTAACAATACTGTAAAAGCGAGTTTTGGATATCTGTTCGTCTGTTTGTTTGCTTATCCGTCCGTATGTGCCGAACTCTGGCTGACACGCGGTTGAAACAATTGATGTAAAATTTTAAATTTAGGAATTTCAAGTAATCCCACAGAAGATTGTGTATATTTTCTTCATATTTTCCAATAACTTTATATAAAACGTATATAAGGGCACAAAACTGTTTAATATTACTTTACCCAACATAATACTAGGTACACAGAAGCTGTGATGCAGAAAGTGAGTTCAATGGAAACCTACCATTTAAAAAAGCCCAGATGACGAAAGCTTAGCATATTCCTTAACTGGGCCGTTTACAAAAGTTAAGAAAAAATATTTGGCACGAACATAAACAAAAGAATAATCTATGTATCCATAAATTTGTTTTCCTTTCTCCTTTTTTTTTAAATTCGTTACGTAAGCTATAAATACTCAAAAAGCAAAACGAACTAGAGGTCCATCAATAAATTTTATTAACATGTATTTCTGCAAAAAATTAACGGCGCCCAATGTGGGGCGCCATTATATGCTATGTTATCTCTATGAAGCGGCTATATTTAATTATAAATGAGAAAACTCCCTCAGTGGCTGGCCCAGAAATCATTAGTATGCCCCAATTAAATGTTCTGATGGCAAACAATAAAAAATATATTGAACTTTTCTTCACATACCACTTACTTCTATTCTAATTAACTGAATCTAAACTTACAGAATAAACAAAATACCTATATTTAATTTTAATATAATAACAAATTTGTAACATTCTTAGTCCTTTTTCGCAAATGAATGCTCCCATATTTTTAATTTTCCACTATTATTCAAACGATGATCCAACATTTCCATTAACCATCCTACTATTAACTTCTCTGATTCCGATTGCTCTCATTTCTAATTTTTCTAGTCTGGAAACTGCCAAATTATTCTTGAAAATACATCTTGCTTATACTTTTACGCAATTTTTAAATCGTCAAATACTACTAGTATGTTTTTCCTCAAACGTCAGAAAATCATGACATTTCTTAATAATTTCATGACATTAAAGTTTGACATTTCAGACGGCTGTGCGTTGCGATTAGTAACAGAAGTAAAAGTACTTTTGTGTTCTGTAACTGTCACTTTTACTCCTAATAAAAGAATACACTATTCTGTAGAAGTATTACTAATTATACACTTTTACGTATTATAGTATTATTTATATATTATTTCAGTTTTAATATTTGACATCAGCTTTTTCTTCAACGTCATTCATGACAATCACCAAAAAATCATCATGCTCGTTATTATGGAAACTTCGTATATTTCAATATTTCAGTTTTATCGCGAACTCGTACAGTTAGTTGCAAAATTGTATGGGACAAGCAATTATTTGTGTAAACCTCCATATTAATTAATATATTTTAATTGGTATGGATAACATTCTATCGAATTAAGTATATTTTAATTAATTTGATGAAATTTTGGCACATATTAATTGAGATACATTAAATGGTAGGGAGGTTTACGCAAATATATGCTTGTCCCAAACAATTTTGCAACCAACTGTACATTAACCATATTTGTCCATAAAACTACACTCTATTCCGCCACTTTACTTACAATTTTATATATATTGGCTGCATACTAATGATACCTGTCACTGTTTTATCTCTGTATGCCTTTTCCTTCAATTTATTGCAGTACTAATTGCGATAGATTACACTCGACTTATGTGACGTATTGAAATACATAGCACATGTATTATATATAAAATAGAAAATTTAATCGAAAAGCAAATTTCTGATTAGGACACTAAGCAAGGCTCCAGAGAAAGTCAATAAATAATTTTTGATTGAATCAACCAATTTTCAAATAAAAGTCATTTAAGATGGAAAATTAGTAATAGTAATAAGCATTTATTAATCCCAGTAGATTACAAAGATGAGGTAGGACAAGTCGAAACACATTTTGGCAAATTTATCTACAGAACAAAATGTATTGACAACTAACAAAGATTTTACACTGCATTTATTTATGCTGGGCATGCTTCTATGCTATGCAGTAGAATTGTTGATGTTTTCAACCAAATAACACCGAAGCCGCAGAACAGAAGTCTAAAGCTGCGTTCTCACTATGTAACATGTTTATGAAACTTCTGTTTTAAAACAATTGTTTTGAAACTTCAGGGTTTCATAACATGTTTTATAACATTTGGTTTCAAAACATTTCACAAAAAGTACCAGACTATGTTTGAAAACATTTAGTCATCATGGCGTCTCCAAACGAGGATGTTATTGTGGCAGCTGCAATTTGTGTTGTGTTGAGATTAAACAACAAAAAAATTCCTAAAAAGGGACGATTTTGGGTTCGTCCGTCATTACAGGCCAGAAAAAAATATAGTGGCAGTGACCTCTTGAACGATCTTCGACATGACGATCGAGATTTGTTAGCTGGAGAACTTAGAGCTGACGGTAGTTTTAAAAACTTTCTTAGAATGACAAGTCAGGATTTTGAGTACCTGATTACTTCCATTGGTAGGCGCATTGAAAGAAGAGACACATCTTTTAGAGATGCCATTCCGGTAAAAGAGAGACTGGCCATAACATTAAGATTTCTAGCTACTGGTGACTCATATAGAAGTTTAAGTTATCTTTTTAAAGTGGCACCTTCAATTATCAGTGGCATCGTACCAGAAGTATGTGATCAGATCAGAGTGGATTCCTCCTTCAATAGTAAACCGTGGTCGATTTTTATCTCTCAAAAAAAGCAAATGTTTGAAATATAACCACTTTTCTTCCTCGCCTGCCCCCTTTCCTGTTTTGGTCACCTTTTTACATTCTCTATTGAACTGCCCTATCAACTTTCTTATTTTTTTTCTGTCTCGCCTACCGCAACTCCAAAAACCTCGTCCAACTCACGCCACGTATCATGCTTCTTATTTCTATTTTTATAATCTTCCTCGGTCGGGTCCCACAACAATTTACGATCTTTATACATTTCAATTAGTCGATACACATCAGCCTGCCTCCACTCCATTGTACTGAACAAATCACACTGGTTGAATGCAGACGACAAATTGACGGGTGCCAGTACTAGCTCTTCTGTCCCACGTGCGTGTTTTATAACATGTTACAGTTTCTAAATGGAATTGCAACATGTTTTAAAACAAGTTACAGATTTTCTTTGATGTTTACCGACACAAGACGGGAACAGTGCAACTAGTTATAAAACACGAAAATTGTTTTAAAACGTGTCTGTTTTAAAACATTTTTCCTCTTAATTTGTAACAAGTTATAAAACTCTGTTTTAAAACATGTTGCATAGTGAGAACGCGGCTTAAGAGAACGCAACTTTGCATTCAGAAGAATGGTAGAAATTTTGAGAAATTCTTGGAAATTTATTTGTTTTCTTACAAAATTATTTTTTTCATACATCTCATTGTTTAATGAAATATAATTGATAAATTGAAATAGATTTCTTTTTGGTGTTCACTTTTCAAAATAATATTGAGATAACAGCAAGTACGGACTAGCCATCTAAAAAGAGATTTTAAATGATGAGTCACATCTTGTATTGCTTAAGAAAATGTTTTGTGAAGGGCGAAGGAAATAAAATGAATTGTGAATAATTTTCAAAACTTGACCTTACTGCCTCACTGTTTTCAAAATATGGGTATGTCTCTAAAATTTTGTCAGGTTAAGTTTTGCACACCTTGCCTAAAGATAATGTTTTACTTTAATTCGTATTTTTTTGCTAGATGTTGTTGAATTCGAAACGATCGATATGAATTTCGACAACGTCCTTCTAGTGACAAATCTTTTCATCTATCAACATTACCTACTGAATGCCTTTGAAAATGAACTTCAAGTCGACAGCTTTTATACTGATTTTTACTTAAGCATTCCTAATTCATAAATTCGAGTTGGAGATATTGAAATCTATCGGATTTGATCATCATTTCATGCTTTGGTTATCATTTTGTTTATTAAATCAGATCAACAACTATTCCGAGTCTATATCCTATTATTCTTGAGTACCTACCTCAAGGGCCTCAAGTAGCGAACTGTGATCCACTACTGTTCAACCATTTTCTCAATGATACCCTAGGAATAACTCGGAACTCGCAGATGACTTTAAGATATTTAGGATGGTCCAGTATCATGAAGAATGAGATTTAATTCAACTAGACCTAGACATCATCAATCTATACAGATGGTCAAGATCAAATGGTATTGAACTTAGTATAAATAAGTGTTTTAGCATAAGTTTTACAGACATGTATATGAATAGAATGTAACTAATGTAGTCCTAAAAGATATCAATAGAAATAGACTTAGACTACTATAACCTAAAAAGGATGAAATAATCTCGAGGTTATAGTTATAGTAAAATTTTCTCACATAATAAATTTAAGACATTATTCTGTTCTATTGTCCGTTCTGAAATTGCTTATGCCTCCAGTGTATAGTCATCTTATTACCAAAGTCATATTAATGGCATCGCAAAGGTACAAAACAAATGTATGCGTAATTGTGCATTTAAATTAGGATTGCATTATGACCATATTATTTTTACCGACATTTTGGACTTATTAAACTTCAATATTTGGAGACACGTAGGCGTTCTCAAGATTTGTTGTTTATTTCTAAATTAATAACTAGTAATATAGGTATCGACTGCAACTATCTCCTAGGCTTAATAAATATTAATGCTAATCAATGTACTTGCAACCTCTATGTATTTCATTGCGCAACAACCCTACTATTTCTGGTTTTAAGGCTCTATAACCTGAATATCACATGGCTTTGATTTATATAAAGATGTATCTGTTAATTTATCTGTATTTAACAATCGTGCTAAAGCACTTGAACTACCTACCTAATTTTTCAATGTAATTTATAATCTTATAATCTCGTGGTGCTTCTGTAAAGTCAGGTTTTATCTTCTATACAATATATTCTCACACGTCTGTGCTTTAGCCGAATTCTTACATGCATTGTTTATATACGTATTTGTATTTTGTTTATGTAACCTTAATCTAAAAAATTCTGATGTAAATGGAATTTTACCTAAATTGCAATAAATAAAAATAAAAAATAAATAAAAGTAGTGCTAACAAACAGAAAACAGATTTTTCCAGGAAATAAGTTAATTTCATTTTTGGATTCTGTCAAATTTTCGTTGCAAACATTCGTCAAAAGTTTTCATATTCAGGTAGATCATGACTTATCATTGTTAACCACTAGGGGATTATCCTAAAATATTTAATATTAAAATGCAACTAGTGTGGTGTATACCGTGATACCCAGATAGTACCTACACTCCCACTTTTTCTACAGTTTTAAAAATAAAATTTTGAAATTTGGCAAAACAAATATAGGCATCAATGGCAACAATTTTACCTTTCGGTGGTAAAAAATCACTTCCGGTATGGCCGGATATTGCCACAACTTTCTTATTTTAAACGACACCCTGTATATTTAAGTCACTTTTCTCATAAAGCTGTAATTTCTCTCTCCAACGTTGTTTTCAAATTAAAAATCGGATGAAAACGGATCGGATCATAACCTTGGACATGGCATTTATTTGCTATTTCTAGTTGGCTTTGAAATTCAGGAACAAATTTAAAAAACTTCGAAGTAGACTTTGAACTCGAATAAAAAGGTATTTCTCAACAAATTAAATGTAAAAATGGCATATTTTGTTCATTTGCTTGGATTTAGAAATGTTTTTCTCATTTTTCCATTTCATGGAAATTCAAGTTGTCATAAATCCAATTTTTCAAATAGTATCCTGTATGTTTTATTTTTCTATCAGATAGAGTGGTAAATTTAGACTAGCTTTTCCTGATTAAAAATTGAATATAAATTAAAATAAATATTAAGCTTTTTGTAGAAGCGTTTCGAATTATGTGTTCTTATATTGCAGTAAGCTATAGAAAACAAATGAGTTATTTATAACTATAGAAAATTTATTTTGATAAATAGAACAAAAATTTTGATGAATCATTAGCAAAAACAAAAAAAAATCACGCAATTATTACCAATTTATAAGTTATGATACCTATCTGGACAGCAACTTACTAAATTTATAAATATTATAATTAGAACAATACAACACAACTAAATATTAAACCTATAACAGGTGCTCAAAATAATGACCACTCATTTCAGAACACTTGTTCACTCTTTGAATAGTTTCTCTCATAACATTTTGTAACATGACTGGAGTTATGAATACAAAGACATTTAAAATTTTATTTTGGAGTGATGGTGTAGATATACTTTGTCGTTCAGATAACCCCAAAGAAAAAAATCAAGCAGAATTAGGTCTGGTGATCTAGCAGGCCACCTAATACTTCCATTAGTAGATATTACCCGGTTGTTAAACTTTGCATTAAGGTAAATCCCCACAAAACCACCATTATGCGGCGGTGCACCATCTTGTTGGAAGTATATATTTCTGAAATCTTCCAAGGAAAGTTCATCCAGTTCGTTTTCTATTTCATTTTGCAACAAGCTTAAGTAACGTGCGCCGATTAGTGGTCCTTGAAATAGTATAGAATAAAATATTCTAGCCCACACATTCATTCCAAATCTGTCCTAATGGTTACCTTCAAACATTTTGTGTAAATTTTCTTTAGACCAATAATGTAGATTATGTCTATTCTATATGCCATTATTCGTAAAACGAGATTCATCACTAAATAAAATTCTATTGTTTAAGTATACGTGTTGAGTAAACCAATTACAAAAGATCAATCTTCTGTTTCCGTCATTATCATATAATTCTTGATGCACTCGTTATTTGTAGCATTTAGAACCATGTTTTTTTAACATACGTCTTACTGTTTCATGACGATTATCTAATATCTTTTGCCAGCTCTCTTGTAGAAACATTTGAATACACATGTGTGTAAGTTAATATATTTTTCTCAATTTCTTCGCTTACTATAAATCTGTCCTCTGCCAGCTCAACATTTTCTGCATTTCGGAATGACTCTTCCAGAATTTTAAAATGCCGCCGGTATGGCTGACGGCGATGGGGAAATCTTTCATAATATAGACGTGCGGCCGCATGGGCATTTTTCTGACATTCGCCGTAAATGGTATCTTATTTTGAATAAAGCACCTAATTATAAATTTACAAATAATAAATACACCTCTATTTCACCCAATAAGAACGTTTTGACAGATGCTGCATGCAATTTTTCATCTGTTTTTCTTGGCTTATTGCAAGATATGGACACAGAAAGCTTAATATTTATTTTAATTTATATTCAATGTTTAATCGAGAAAAAAGAGTCTAAAGCTAATTTTCCACCCTATCTGATAAAAAAATAAAACATACATGGTACTATTTGAAAAATTGGAGTTATGACAAATTGAATTTCCATGGAATGCAAAAATGGGAAAACATTTCTAAATCCGTGCAAATGAACAAAATAGGCCAATTTTACATTTAATTTGTTAAGAAATATCCTTTTATTCATCAAATTCAAAGTCTACTTCGAATTTCTATATGACCTAAAAAAAATTAAAAAGAAGGCCTGGCTGAGATATAAAAAGACCAGAAGTGCTGCCCATAGACAATATTTTTGCGAAATTCGCAACTACTATAACAATGCCGTAATTCAAGAAAGAACCGCCTTTTACTCTTTTCACATTAACAATACTAAGAATAATTCCAAACAAATGTGGACTAATTTAAAGACGTGGGGAGTAGTAAAGGATAACATTCCACCAAACCTTCCTGAGGATCTTTCTAATGCTAACAACATTAACAATTACTTTATGGATTCCATACCTAATTTAGAATCTAACGAACAACATAATGATATATTTCTGGGAACAAAATTTATGGGTGATATTCAATTTATTTTTAAACCAGTTACTGTTCAAAAAATTGTAGAGATCACAAATAAGCAAAAACCTCACACCATAGGTCCCGATGGATTATCAGCTAAAATGCTACAATTTGCTTTACCATGGATATCAGCCCCACTAACACATATTATTAATATATCGTTCGAATTAGGTATTCTACCTCCTCAATGGAAACTATCTTGTATTAAGCCCATACCAAAAAAAAAAAAAAAAATCCAGAACAACTTAAAGATCTGCGCCCTATTAGTCTGCTCTCGGTTCCTCTAAAAATTACGGAATCGGCTATATATGAACAATTATCTGAATATGTTCTCGCTCGCCCCATGAATATGTTTATCAACACTCAATAATTCCTTCTAACCAGTCTGGATTCCGAAGAGGTTTTTGTACTTCTACTTTACTAAGACGGGGCGAGCGTAGGTGCGTCTTTACTATGTACATACTTCGGTATGCGATGTAAAGCAACGACAGGCGCAGTTAGTACTTGGATGGGTGACCATTCCAACGGAAACCGCGTTCTCGCCTCACACATCTTCCAGCGGCTTGTATATCAGTGTATGCGCGGAAGCTATACAACCTTAGGCGAGGGTTGTATAGGAGATATACCATCCTTCGGAGGGGATGTAAAGTCGTCGGTCCCTTGTCTATTAAATGACAAAGGCTTTTCACTCTCTAGATATTAATTGCTTGATTGCAAAACTAAGCTATTATGGCGTATGGTTTCAAAATTATCCCCACGGCAGACAACAGTTTACGAGTGTTAATACAGGAAACTCGATACTAACATCACATTATAGATCAGCTAAATCTGGTGTTCCACAGGGATCTATCCTTGGACCACTTCTTTTTAACATTTTCATTGCGAATGTAGCAAGGCTCCCACTTTCAAAATTATACATGTACGCTGATGATATTCAGCTAATGCATAGTTTCTCCTCTACAGAAGATCAAATGGCTGAATTTTACATAAATAATGATTTACGTCTTATATAGGAATGGACAATCCAAAATACTCTTATGCTAAATGCCAACAAAAGTCAAAATATTGTTTTTGGAACATCTCAGCAGCTATTGAATCTTAGAGAACTGAATATTTAAGTAAATAATGAGATCATTGCATCAACCAACAACGTTAAAAATCTGGGTGTTAATTTTGATCCTTTATTAAATTTCTCTAATCACGTAAATACTATTTGTAAAAAAACTTTTTATAGTTTAAAACAGTTATACTCATTCAAAAAATATCTAAACACGAATACTAAAATATTCCTTTCTGAAACTATGGTTCTATTCCACTTAAATTACGCAGATACTGTGTAGGGTCCCTGTCTCTCACAGGAAGACAAATTCCGTTTGCCAAAAATTCAGAATTGCTGTGTACGAAATTTTACAACTGTGCCTCAATTTGGTCATATAACTCCACATTTACGTGCTTTCAACTTATTAAATATGTGCGAAAGGAGATTTATACACATTGTAGGATTCATATTAAACATTTTCAAAACAGAAAAACCAAATATCTATTTAATAAAATACATAGGCGTTCTGAAATCCACCATAGGGATCTAAGACATGTTGAAAATAAAGTTTGTATTCCCGATCACAAAAATGCATCTTTTCGGTCTTCCTTTTCATTCATAGTAGCATATATTATTAATAACCTGCCAGCTCAATATCACAGCATATCAGTGGCAACTGTAAGATGTAAGTTAAAGGAAGACATTATCCTATCAAGATGAGAAAACTTTAATGTACAATTGTTCTAAATTAAATATTTTTTTTACATGTATAAATATTTCTGTACTCAGGAAGTGTTGTAGAGCAACATTGTTGATACACTTCCTTTTGGAAAAATATATGTACCTGTACTGCTTTTTTTTCAATAAACGTATTGTTTGTATTTTATTGTAATTTTTTGTTCCTGAATTCCAAAGCCAACTAGAAATGGCAAATAAATGCCATTTTCAAGGTTATTTTTGATCCGATTTTAAATCTGAGAGAAGCGTTGGAGAGAGAATTTACAGCTGTATGAGAAAAATTACTTAAATATACAGGGTGCTATTTAAAATAAGAAAATTGTAGAAATTTGTGGCCATACCGGAAGTGATTTTATCACCCAATGGTCAAAATGTGGCCATTGATACCTGTATTTAATTTAACAAATTTCAGAATTTTATTTTTAAAACTGTAGAAAAAAATTGGGGGTCACCCGGTAAGTGGTACTTTCTGGGGGTATTTAAAAATATTATTATGATGTAGATAAAAATTTAAACAAAGTCCGTAATTAAGCTTTACACAAGTAAGGGCTGTAGCTCCATTAGAAAACGGCTTTGGATTTAATGCTGCTAACTTACATGACAGAAACTTAGAAAACCCTGTATATACGTTTCATTAATAGAAGATAAGTATTTAATAAATTTAGACTATTATATAACATACTAAAATTTTAGATTCCCTGGGCATGAAAATTGGAATAAAACACAGAAATACCAGTACCTACTATCTGTATAAAATTGGTAAGCTACGTAATATTAAGTTGAAACTCAATTAACGTTTATTCATTAATTTATATAATTTCCAATTAATCCATATATTTTTCAATACATAATTTATTGTTGTAGCTGTTTAAAACAAAATAAAATAAATAGTTATGAAAAGAACTGCGTTGACCAGAAATAACTTTTTTTTATCATGCGGATAGTATAGAATAATTCCAGTTAAATAACACATACACCTTACTTGCGTGTGATAACGACAAATTTAGTTCTTAATAGACCATTGAAATTAATAAGAACATAATGACACATATTTAAATGACTTAATTCCATTAATTTAAAAAAAAATCGTAGTCACAATTTTAAAACCCTTGAGAGGCAACAATCATAAATAACAAATTTCAAATCACGTGTTATTATTACTTTAATAATGGCAAAAAATATTTGAAACTTAATTTGCAAGTTTGGAGTAAGGAAAATTAAACGATATTTTTTTGTGTGATTCCTGAATCCTTAAAATATAATATAATATGAAGAGGAACATTTAAAAATAATTTAGCATAGCGCTCATGCTTTACAATAATAGAATCAAATTCAATTATAATTTTTGTGCGTCCATACAAAAGAATTATGTTTAATTGAAAATGTAACCATTAATTTTAGAATTCCATTCAGAAATAACTAATGTATAACTGTTTAGTTACCTTTTACATTATTGTCTGGACTAACATAACTTTCCATTTAAACGTTTTCTTCATTCTCAAAACTATTTGATTATACCGAAAATTGCTAATTTTTATATTTTCTCCCATTGCTATTGGAAAAATATTGCCGGGTAAAGTATTTAAAAAATATTAACATAATATTGGCAGCGCAGAGGATCTATCGAGTGAACCATTTAAAACATTCAATTTGAATTCAAATAAAAGAAAACACAATTTGTCAAAATAAAAACTATAGTAAAATGTTTAACATGGCATAAAAACATGCTAAAAAACTCTTCAAATATTTCACTATATACATAATAACCTACCTGCTGTAACTACTGTTCCTGCCATCCTCGGCAAATCCAAAATTTTTTTCTCCACTCATAATTTCTTCCTAACCCGCATTCAGCGTTAAATTTCCCTGCAATAGCACTGTCACTATATAAATAATTGTACACCGTGTAGCAGACTTGAATCATTCGCTTCTCAATGGAGGCGACTTAACGTAATCAGAATCAGAAATAAACTGAGGATAGAACTCCTATAAGTACATAAAATCATTAACGCCGAGGAAAAATGTACGGATTTATTAATAGCGAATTGTCTATGGAGAACTGTGCCACTATAATTCACTACATATATTTATTCAGTAGAGCACCCTCCACTTTGTATACTATAAATAGTATTTGCTCTTGACAGTTCATGTAATAATTTATTAAAGAAATTATTCAATTATATGTACGCACTGTAACAAGGAGCAGTGGAAGGAAACTGGGAAAAATATAGCAAACTATTATCATATACAGGGTCATGGTTTCCCCCCCACCATGCGAACGTGCGTTTCAAAACGTCAACTTGACATTGAGTGTTTTATATATATTCATAGACATAACCGTCATTTTTTATGATTTTTATCAATTTGCAATTTCTCCCCAATGAACATTTAAAATAGGTATTTTTTGATTTTAAACACAATACCAGTTGTTTGATATTTATCAGTGGCTCTTATTTGATAATGCAATTAGTATAAGTGCCACATTTATTATCATACCTGTTTTTTAGCGAGTGTTTTGTTAAAGATATGATACCTATCATTAACTACCTTGCCAATTATTTTGTTATACCGTGCGGTTATATTGTTTAAAATGTAATGTAGAAAGTTACGATTTAATGAAATAATTGAATTCGTTATTTAGTAAAATCGAAATGCAGTGCAATGTAATCATTCCGAAGCTGTCTCGAAGCGTCTGCGTCTAATTTATCAAAATATTTAACAATATTAATTTTATTTATTTCCAGATATTTTGCCCAATTTTCTGAACTAATTTTTTGCACTTCTGGTCGGTAGAGCTTTATTACTTTAAGAATTTTTGAAAACGTGTTGGTTCGTCGCACTGCTCTCTTTAACCCGTGACATATTTTTTCAAAAAGTACTGAATTTATCCAATAACCTTTTTTTTTTGTTAATTTTTAATATTGTACCTGATCTAACAAATTCCTGTATATCTCTTAACCTGTTAGCATTAGTTCTAGTATATTGCAAAACGAGTACAGAAAGTGAAACTTAACACACGAGTAGAAATGTTAATGCGAAAATTACGTAAGTGTGCAAAACACTTTCCAGCAAGTTGTGAATATTTTTCCCACGACAACCCAAAATATTTTTCATTTGATAATTTAGCAATTCTAAATATGGCATGATGTTATTGTGACAGTTTTCCTAAAATCACAGGCAGTGATATAATATACGCCGTATACTGTTGATTTCATCCTAACATACGTATGTGTTAAGAAAATGATACACCCTGCATGATACTATTAACAACAAATTTATACTGAGAAAACTTGTCAAAGATAAAATGGTCTCCAAAATGTTAATTGTGGAAATGGAAAAAAGGATATCCATATTAAGTAAATCCATAAAAGATTTTCCTTAAGTTGAAAAATAAAATAGTTAAATTTTTTTGAGGTAACTTCGACGAGATAAGAGGCAATTTAGGCTAGATTTTAAAACTATGAAAAAACTTGCGAGAGCACGTAGTGGGTTCAATATTTTTCATAGAATTCAAATCCAGCCTTAGTTTTTGGAAAAAATCACACTTCACAGGAGAAATATAAAAATTCGAAATCCTAGAAAAACTTATTTTTTTCACTATTTCAGAATTTCCGGCTTCTTCAATTTTTACTGTGAATTTTTCCAAAGACTAAGGCCGATTTGAATTTTGGGGAAAATTTTCAGTCACAAGTTTTTTTCAACCAGTTTTAGGGTTAATTTCAAAAATTTTAAAATTTGACCTAAATTGAATTGTAATAACGCATTTTTTCGCCCATGCAGAAGATCTGGAAAAAAAATATTCGTTTGTCATATTTTGAAGAAAAGTTTATTCTACAAATTTTGTTTACAGCTTTTCTGTAAACTTAACTATGCGTTGGATCCCATTTGAGCTATAATTTGGTAAAAATCCATTTTAGGTCAAGCAGACTGAGACTGCAGAAAATGACCTATCGTCACCTACCGCAAACACATTCCGAGGACACACTCTATATACACATATAACAAGTTGCACTGATAGAACTTTTATATATTTTTTTTAATAAAAATTAGAGAAATAACTTTTCCCAACTTTTTATGCAAAAAACGCTACTGTAAGACATTTTCACGTAATTTTTTACTTATACGTATTTTGAAAGAGCTGTTAAGGAACCTTAACTTGACCGATCCTGTGAGTGTGATAGGTCTACCAAAATTCGGAGAACTACTCCTAGTTCCCCCAAGTCTATAGAGGACGACTGTCTTGATATTCGAGGGTCGGGTTAGTACAGAAAATTCTAGTGACTAGAAGTATAAGAAAGACATCGGATTTGACGATGGTAAATCAAAAAAATTCTTAATGAAAGTGTAGTGTCCAGGGAAACTAGATGGTAGTAATTAAAAGTGAATATAAATTTTGTAATTTTGTCTACTAACGACGAGAGTGCAACTCTAAAGTTAAGTCTTTCAGACGGGATATGGATGGATAGTCCACACCAACACACTTTTCATGTTTCAAATCGCATGTATTTGCCCCTCATTCACAGCGAGGAATGGGGTATCGTCTGTCTTTCAGATTCTTTCATCCAAATATGTGGATCTGTAGAATCATAACAGTGCTGTCTTTGTTTATATAGGTACCAATAAATCTATCTACAACAAAATAGGATTTATGTTTTTTGTTCTACACTATATTTTCTCGGTAATCTGAATGATTAAAAAACGCATCGTCATTATTTATAATTTTTTCAATCTTTACATAATCAATTTTTTGATTAACAAACTCTTAAGTGGATTGATCAAGATTTAAGAAAATAGGACAACCACATATATTAGTTAATTTATACTCCCAGAGAAATGAAACTTTTCACTTTAATTTTCAGTTTTCACACTGACTATATAGCCAGTGAAATACAAAAATTCGTTTTATGTTGTGGATAATATGATTTCATCAATAATGTTTAATATATTCGCTTCAGTTTTTTTATTCGTACTTTATAATCATAAATTACTAAACCTATTAGGTGCAGTTCTGTGTAGGACTGGCCTCATTCTATGGCCAAAATTCATACGCTAAATAAATATAATTTAAATGTATTATCTAATTTCACCACCGTTGAATTATTGAATTCATAATTACATTGCAAAATTACGCCAAACATATATTTGGAAGCTCTCTGATAGCTATAAAAAATACTAGTAAATATAAATGTAAATAAATGAATTTCATATGTTTTGGAAGTAGTTAGTTGTTAGGAAAGTAATATTGAAATTATGTATTATCTTATGGAAGAAGAGAATACTGGAAGTTGACGCTGTTCTCTTTTCAACCTTTATTCTCGTTGCAGATTATTAAAACTAGAATATATTTTTTAATAACAAATTCAATAGATTTCACGGTTGGCTCCAAGTGAAACATTATTAAATACTTATATAACTGGAGTTAATGTTTCAGAAAGTTTTATTAAAACTTAAACTAGTTGCACTCTGGAAATAGGCCAGAAGAAGCCGAAACACGTGTAGAGTTTAAGTTTTAACAAAACTTTCTAAAACATTGAAAAGTGTATCTTCAATTTTTTTAACCTCTCCACAATAAAATTGTGAGAGGTTACTAAAATTGGTTCAAAAACGAAAATTGAGATAACATCAAATCTTTACGTTTTGAGGTCCTAGGAACCCAAAAAAGTGGTTTTTGAAAAATGTCTGTGTGTGTGTATGTGTGTATGTGTGTATGTGTGTTAGCACGATAGCGCCGAAACTAGTGAACGGATTTGAATGAAACTTTGCGTGTGCGTTTCTTTAGTGTCCCAGAAGATCTGAAAAGGTTTTGGTTGAGATCGGATTACGTTTAGTGCCATTTTGACGCAACAAGTTGTTTATTTTATATTTACTTTCAATTTACAATGGAACCATTGAAAAGCAGTTAAAATTCTGATTTCAACGATATATCACACTTCCACCCTTTCGATTTCGTTTCCGTGAAAAAAATTAAAAACAAAGCAAATATGGCATAGATCGCATTTCGCATGACATGATCGATGCGCATAGCGGTTACATCGAGAAACTCGTCACATCACGTGTCAATTCACGTGTGAGGGTTTCTTCACTGCTCTAGAAGCGGAGCGGATTACGTTTAGTGCCGTTTTTAAATATATATACAGACAAATCGAAGAATTAAACTACAAATATTCTTCTAAAATCTAGTAAAATTATTGAAATGCTAATGTTTGATTTAACAAAGACAGCCGCGAGCGATCGGATTGCAATAAGCAAATTTTGATGATTGTCATTGTCATCGTTTGTCATCCGATAACGTTGGTGTCATGTCATGTCAATAAGATTTCGGCACATTTGTAACTTTTAGTGGATTGTCACAAACTTTAAAGGTAGATGTAACAATATCAATATCATATGCTTTCTGTACCTTCGTTGGTGAATTTATTATAGATTATCACTTTACCAATTTTCAGTTTGTTGCTTTACAAATCTGTAGTATTTAGGATAACTAGACTTTCTTAGTCGTTCAAGTGATGTTAAAGTTGTTAATATTCTAATAGTATATTATTCAACGAGCGATAATGTAGGTAATAACTCGCATAGATGATTGTAAATTCATTAAGTTGAGGGTTTTTTAGTGCCCCAGAAGATCTGAAAAGGTTTTGGATGAGATCGGATTACGTTTAGTGCCGTTTTGTTACACAATTTAATGCTTTTTTCGGCTTCAAAGATCCACCGAGTGGGGAGGTTCCAGCCGCTTCCAGTAGCTGCCGATTTTTATATATGTGTTTTGTTCTAAATTGTCTAAATGATATGTAGGAAACAGAATTTGACTGATCTCATGTTTTGTTGATTTTTGCTAACAATAATTAACGATACTTAACCACACGTATTATTACTTAATTCTCGTGTTAAACGGTATCTACTGCGTGTTTTAATTGAACGTGTATGTTGAAATAATTTAACCATATATTCTCTGGAATGGTCGCATGCTAGTTATATAACAAAATTTGCTATTGTTCCATCGCAATAGTTCAAATACGTTGCTTAGCCAAACCTTGAAAATTGCCTCGCCTAACATAGACGAAATTGTATAACAACCTTTGCCGATTTTAATATTTATTTAAATACGATATGGTACAGTGAACTAACTCATCTAAGATATTTTCGATTATTCTATAATATATTTTAAATAATTAGTATACCGTGATTACAATAGTGTCTTGTTACAAGACTGAGGCTGACAGGAGACTCTCAAAGGTAACATCAAGTTATGCATTCAAACTATATACAGTGTGTCCCCGAATGGGGTACCGCACACTTGTAAATTTGCTATTTTTGATTTGCCGAAAAAAAATATTCTTTATAAAAAGTTTTACTTGTCTAAGGAAGTCATAAACACTTAAAATGAATTGTACAAGGTATTCTAAAAATTAGAAAATACGAAATCGATGTCGGTTCAACCACAATAAAAGAATTATTCATATGAATATTTGGTATAATTTATTGTATTCAAATGAGTACCATGTTATATAATTATGTATGTATCAATCTTGAAATATTATTCTTCTGTCATAGTTACCATTAGCTGCGGACCTAGATACCAGATGTATCTTTTTTAATATAAGAATAATAACAATATATAACTAACTAATAATAGTACTAGATACGGCCACAATACTTCTGCTCTTAAAAAGAAGCAGCCAAACATTCAAACAATCAATAGCGAATCTAACTCTCTTTTTACAAATTGAATTGCCCATATCTCGGTTAACAACATTTAAAAAAAAACAGGTTTTACTATAGTTCAAATGTGCTTTTAGAGGGCTGAATATTAAACATAATATTTTTAGTCGCAAACTCCTCTATAAATCCTTATTTTACTATAAGGAACCTAACCAAACTGCAACCAACAGCTACTCTCCGGGCTATGTGCCCCGCCGAGCGCTGAATTACAAGTTACAAGCCTGGCGCGTTAAGTGTAATAATTGCATATTACCATCAAAACGCTAATGCTTCAATTGCAACAAACACCAGCCGAAAGACTGATCCTACTTAACCGCTAGATGGCGCCTGCTGGCTGTTTTACATGTCGCTATTGTAAAAATACCGGGATGTACTATAGTCAAAGGATTCTCATGTCGGTCGTCGCATACCTACCTTGCACTGACGAGAGCCAACAGCTCGAAACTGCAGTCTGCAAGTGGTGTGTGACGACTGGCAAGGGAGCTCCTTTAAGTAGGATCAGTCTTTCGGCTGGTGTTTGTTGCAATCGAAGCATTAGCGTTTTGATGGTAATATGCAATTATTACACTTAACGCGCCAGGCTTGTAACTTGTAATTCAGCGCTCGGCGGGGCACATAGCCCGGAGAGTAGCTGTTGGTTGCAGTCTGGTTAGGTTCCTTATAGTAAAATAAGGATTTATAGAGGAGTTTGCGACTAAAAATATTATGTTTAAGGTTTTACTATGTCTATACTAATTGTAGATTCTGCTTCATGCTTATTTGAGCCTTGCGTGGGAGGGGGCTACAAATTTAGAGACAAGGGACAAATAACTTTATCAGTGCTACATACCACCTTAAAAGGTCCTTCATACATCGGCGATAAAGAAGTTTTTAATTTCTCTTTCCTAATAAAAGTATAATCACATGTTTGTATGTCAGGATTGACAAATGATTTCTCTAAAATATGATATTTTGAATCTGTCACTTTGAGATTATTAAAATGTCCGCGTAATTTTGCAAAAAAAAATCGGCAGATCTGTGTAATCGTGAGAGTTAATAAAAAATTCCCCAAGAAGACCAAAAATAAGTTCTGTAGAAGAACATTGTAACTCTTCACTATTCATTTGTTATTGCTCGAAAACCGAATAAAATGATTGGAAGTTCACTCTTTCAATTCCTAGAATTAGATCTGGCAATCAACGTTGTTTCTAGAGTTCTGTGAAATCTTTCTACAATCCCATTACTTTGAAGATGATATGCAATAGTATATATTTTATGAAATCCTAGGAATTTTGCAAATTGTGAAAATAACTTATATTCAAATTGAGGGTTGTAGATTTGTAAAGCGGGACACCAAAACGGCATATATATTTTCGGAATAATGTTTCAACAACTATTTCTACTGTAATGTTACACAAAGGATATGCCTCTGGTCAACGATGAAAACGTTCAACTACAGTAAGAATATAAGAGCAACCTCCGGATTTACAATATCTATGTGAATATGTTTAAAACGCCAATTGGAGTTTTTGTATGTTTATTTATTAATTAATATATGTTTTTGTCCATAAGGTGTAGTGCGTATTCTTTTTAGACCAGAAATATTTACTGTTAATAAATTTTTTAGTTGCTCGAATTCCTCAATGAATTAAATTATGGAAAATTTCAAAAACAACGCGTCTCATTTTAGCGAGTATATAAAGTTGAAACTTGGAATTAGAAAAATCACACCAAATCTGCGAATTTGAAATTTCAACTTTCTGTAATACATATATAATATTATTTTTCTTGAATAATTGATTATTCATTATTATTTCTAGTTCCACATCTTCAATTTGATCAATGCTCAACGATTTTAAATTAAAATCTGGAGAATTACTGCAGATATATGACACACTACATGGTGAGTTTGAATATTGTTAGGAATACATCATCCCTGAGAAGATAAATCATCTATACGTGAAAGCGTATCAGCAATGATATGTTTACCTTTAACATGTTGAATGCTGTTTGGAAATGGCGTTATAAGTTCCATATAACGTATTTGTCTAGGACTTTTCTCCACTGTGGAGAATAAAGCTATTGTCAAAGGTTTGTGATCCGTAAAACAAATAAACTTTCTTCCCTCAAAAAGGTATCTGAAATGTTTAATGGCTGAATATGAAGACGTATGTTCTTTATCAAAAGTAGAATATTTTAAAAGTCAATCGACGCGATTTCACCTTTCTTTCAATATTACCGATATCAGTTATCCTATTATTGGAGCAGATTTCTTATTTCATTTTGGAATTATCGTTGATTTAAATAATAAACGTCTAATTGACAGTAAGACAAATCAGTAAATTGTTATGTCAAAAATGTTTCCATTTTATCACCAAACATCTTTTCTATAGAGAATGACTATACAAAATTGCTTCACAAATAAGTACCATATTCTGCTCGCGTCACCATCTTTCGAAAGAGATGTAAAACTGTGGGTTCCGTTTACCTACGATGTGAGCACGTTAAAGATTCCTACCCCACGAAAAACTGTGGGGATTCTGCTAAATTGCCAGGTCAGGGGTCCCATGGCTACACAGACACTGATGAGCTTATTCCCTGGCGTCGGTGATTGGCCTTGGTAGTGGAAATAGGCCGACGTTAAACAAATGGAAAAAAAATGTACCATATTATTTATTGCATACACTGTTCAACAGGTAAGGTACCCAATTACAGAACAGGAATAACAAAGTAAAAAATATAATATAGGTATAATACATATTACAACATAAATATATTACAAAAAAAAAACAGAAAGGTAACAATAAAATATAAAAGTGACAAGTGTAATGTAATAAAATTAAACAAAAAGAACTATTAAGAAAAGCAAAAGTGTAGGCAACCAAGCAACTACATATTTAATTTAAAATTTGAGATTTTATATCCTTCAGAGGCCAGTTAAAAATATCAAGGGCACTGGACAAATTATTTGTATTATTGCACATGGTGAACAAAGGCAAGTTTTTAAAATGTTGGTATGTGGGGTGGGCATATAGAAAACTTGGGCATTACGAGAAGCCAGTCTAGGGAATTGAAAATTTAATTTGCTGATTACTTCAGGTGCGTCAAAATCATTGTGTAGATATGGAAAACCTTTCAAGTAGATCTCTCTGCGGAAAACCTATGACAGAGTAAGTACCATCTGACTTGAACCAGAGCAATTTGACAAATCTACGCTGCACTGCTCCCAGGTGTCGATGTGATTAATAAAAGCTTTTTGTCAAAGATACCCCGAGGTCACGAAACGTTGAAGGTTTCTGAAGTGAGAAGTTATTCAAACGATATTCAAAAATAATTGCTGATGTTTTTAAAGAAAAGGGCAATACGTTGCACTTACCAGCATTCATTTATACATCAGTTGTTTACTTTATTAGATACGCTTGAAATTGAAAACAATCATCAATATTATTTATAACTGTGAATACTTTTAGGTCATCAGCATATAACAGGCAAGGCAAGTCAATTTCGTTTGTTATATCATTAATAAATATATTGAATAACAGGGGTCCAAGAATAGATCCCTGGGGAACTCCAGAAGTGGCAACAAATTCCATTGACTTGAATCCATTGAGGACAACGTATTGAGTCCTATTCATTAAATAAGATTGAAATAAGCGGATTAAAGAATACGAGAGACCAATTTTATCTAATTTATCGATAAGCAGCCGATGATTGAGTCTGTCAAATGCCTTGGAAAAGTCCGTATATACAACATCTGTTTGACTATGCTTATCTAAGGACTCCGAAATATACTGAGTGACACAGAAAAGATTTGTTATAGTCGAACGCCCTTTCATAAAACCATGTTGGTAAATAGAAATTTTGGTGTTAATTGAGTAATATATTCTGTCATACAGTAGGATTTCCAAGACTTTGCAAAAGTTGCAGATTACAGAATATCTAATTTATTCCCTTTTTTATAAATTGGACATACTTTGGAATATTTCCATAAGTCTGGCAACTGACTATTTTTTAGTATTAAGTTGAAAAATAAGGTTAAGGGATATCCAAATATGATAGCGCAATCATTCAATAAGAATGCCGCTATGGAATCAGGGTCTGTTGTCATTTTATACTTAATTCGTTTTAAAGCCTGAATAACCTCGACCTCTGAGAATGAATTTATATTTATAACAGGGTTATTGTTCGGGCAGTGACTCTCAGTGAAAATATTCCCGATGTCCAATGAGGAATCCGTATAGGATTGACTATAAAATTTCACAAAAGCATTTAATATGTCATCAGGATCTTTTAATGAAACTCCATCTAAATACATTTCATCCGAAACATTTGTTGACCCTTTTTTACTATTAATGAAGGCCCAAAACTTGTTTGGATCACTTTTTATTGTATATATTATATAATTATGTATGTATCAATCTTGAAATATTATTTTTCTAGATACCATTAGCAGGGGATCTTTTTTAATATAAAAATAATAATAATAAATAATTAACTAGTAATAGTAGTAGATCCCACAATCGACTTTAGACAAACAGCTTTTTTAATATTTTTAATGAAAATTGTATTTGACAAAGTTTTTTCAATTATGAAAGAAAGCGTAATACGTGAAAATTCTTAAAAAAATCCGTCATAGAATAATTATATTTGTATATCAAGGTTTGAAAGTAGCAGTTTGCAGACCGCGGCAAATTAGTTATGGTCTGCAAATTATTACTTTCAAACTTTGATATGATGATGATGATGATTTTTTATAGAATTTTTAGTCAACGGTCTTCCAATTTATTTTTCAGACCGTTGACAATAAGTAATAATTTACCTAGCAAATTTAATTCTAACTAACTTAAATAAAAAAATGCATTATTTCGGAATTTCTCATGTATCATCGGAACCAATTGGAATATTTACAACCCATTTTATTGGACCTCAATATGAAACTTTTTTTCCATGTAACCGACTTTGTAACTGTTATGGTTTGCGAGGTAACAATACTGTTCAAAATAAAAAAATAGTCATCCTGTATGTAATTTGTATTAGTGTAAAGTAATTTAGTGCTTGCGCAATAACTGAGCTAGAACAAGTAGTAATCGTTGAAGGGGTATATGTTGTATATAGATGTGTATTCCAAAAACAAGTTGATAAGGAATTCTATATTGAAGTATGACATATTACCACTAAAAATATCCATTGATGGAACTGAAAATTTCAGTTATGACAAATTGAAATATCCGGTCAATATTTATTTGTTAATGTCATTGTCTACCTAAAAATTTATTGCCACTAAATTTGTGCTCAAAAGCGTAATATAAATAAATGTTTTATTAATTTAATACATATTTTCATATATTTTAAAAATGTAGTGATAAGATAATGTGTATTTGAAGTATGACATAGTGTTATTCAGAATTACCGATAATGGAATGCAAAATTTCAGTAACGAGTTCTTAATATTCTGGTTAAGTATTCAGTAGTTAACGTCATTTTCTTCCTAGAAATTATAAAAACTTCTTACCACAAGATATATGTTTAAAAGGGTAACATAAATAAATGTTTACTAATATATTACTCTTTTGATAATTTCTAATCAATTATACACTAATCAATTTTGACAACCATGCTTCGGTAAAAAAATTATGTGCATCAAATGAAAAATATTTACCATGGATCACTGAAGACATAAAATTCATAAAAAAATCACGATGGGCAAAATTGCTTGGTTAACAGGAAAATTACAAGCACTTACGTAATTTTAGCTTGGTAACGCTCGATAGAAAAAAACGTTTATTTGTCAAAAAAATTTAATAATTTCACTATAAAGATAAATGAGGTTTAAAAAAATGTAATATTGTCACATCTAGAGGTAGGGGTATTTCAAATGACTTAAGAGATAATAAGTGGACCATATAATTCTTTAATCAATTTTTGTAAATACGCTTTCAAACTTTCAGCTGAAGTAAACAGTGTTTATGTTGGTAATATAAATATGGCGTAATGGAGCTTTCAACTTTGCACCAACCAATAAGGATGTAGACCAAGAGCTACTGAATTTTTCAATGAGCGTCTGAGAACCTCCCCCTTCAACTTTTATGATGCGTAGTCTTGTTAACGAGACAACCATACGCAGGGCCCAGGTCCTGGCGGTGGAGGCGTTTTCGTATGGGGCTATTTTTCACAACTCAATATTTCTGTTGTATAAAAACCCCTTTTACAAATCGCCAACGCATTTGAACAATATATTGGAATACACTACTAGGAGATGATTAAAACCGAGTAACCAGTTTTACTCGTCTCCTAGGATGTTAACGCGGTTAACGAAACGCTCGTCGAGTAGTACATTGGAATGTAGTATTTAAATATTTTGGCGTTGTGCAAAAGTGAGTTTTAGACGTCAAAGATATTGATTTGTGAAAAATAACCCTCATATGAAAACGTTCTCACCGCCAGGATCCGCACCCAGCGAAGGGTTGTCTTCCTAAATAGGACTACATGTCATAAAATTTGATGGAGGCTCTAAGATTCTCATTAAATAATTCAGTAGCACTTAGTCTGATAAGATTTTGAAAGTTGCTCTAAGTTGCAACCGCGCCAATATCCATTGGCTGGATGTCGGTCTCGATAACTAGGGCCGAGTAGGACTACTACTCTTTGCTCCTAGATTATCTCTGTAGACCTGGACCGGCCTTCATGATAGGTGGGCCCGCTTACTTCTACCAGACCCAGCTCGCAAATGCGAGATGTGTCGTGGTATTTTCTGCGGACCTCCCCTGGTCCTGGCTGTTGAACCTCGCTGGCTGAGGTCTCTTCTGGCGCTCTTCTTGTCTTGATATTTTCTTTCTTCGCCAGCTTGTCACCCCGGGGGTAGTCATCGGTCGAGTTGGGTTTAGGAAGTTTTGGCTGGGACTGACTGCCGGTACGTAGGACATCAATTGATATCCTACCCCGCATCATCGGAGAGGTAAGGATATGAGCTGTGTAGCTCGGGAGTGTGGAGACCCTAAGTGCTTATTTTAGCACTTTCGGACTCCACGGAGCAGGTGGGACAACGGGCGTTGGACGGTATGTTGCCCGACGCCCGCAAGGAGGTTGGGTTAGGGTAGAAAAATGTCATGTCTCTGGTAGTAGTGGTCCGTCCTGGGGTATCTGAAACAGATCGGTTAGCTGGAAATATAAGTTATACTCACCCGTTGTCCAGTAGCTGTACCCTCGGCCGTTTATGCCTCGGGGCGTCGGCAGGGTCATAATCAGTGGCCTGTCTGATCAGCGGGTTCCTATGCTCCTCGGCTTGGGCGTACAGCTTCTTCGCTCGTTCCCGGATGACTTCAGTGACCGTGGTGTACTCCAGGTCTCTGACGATATCTGCGGTTCTCACGTACCATGGGGCGTCGACTGCCGTCCTGAGGGCGATGTTTTCCACTCCCTGGATTTTCTTCATGTAGGACTTTGCCTGGTAGCCCCACGCTACCGAGGCGTACGTCAGCTGCGGCCTGATGAGGGTCTTGATAAGCATGAGCTTATTCCTCAAGTTGAGACGGCTCTCGTTTCCCATCATCGGGTAGATGAGGGCTCTCGTGCGCCGGGCCTTGGCTGTGATAGCGTCCGTGTTCTGTCTCCACGTTAGGCTTCTGTCCATGACCACGCCAAGGTACTTGACGGTGTCGTGCCATTGGATGTCCTCGCCGTTCATGGAGACGTGTCCTGTGGGAATTTCTTTCCGCACTCGTCTGAAGAGAATGGCTTGGCTTTTGTCGGCGTTGACGGCGACTTTCCACTTCGTGCACCATTCTTCCAGGAGTGTGGCCGTTTTCTGGAGTTTTATGGTTGCGTTCCTGGCTTTCCAGTATCTGGCAATTATTGCTGTGTCGTCTGCATACAGGGCCAGGACTGTGTGGTCGGTCCTGGGGAGGTCTGAGGTGTAGATAGCGAACAGGTGCGATGACAGCACCGAATCTTGCGGGACTCCCGCCTCCACGGCCCTGTAAGTGGAGAGTTGGTCCGAGATTTTCACCCTTAGCTGTCTGCGGTGCAGGTAGGACCTCACTAGTTTGACGAGTTCGATGGGGTAACCCATACTCATCATTTTAGCTAGGAGGCCGTCGTGCCAGACCCTGTCGAACGCTTTGGCAACGTCTAGGAACAGCGCCGCGGTGACTTGCCGCTGGTTAAACCCCTTAGTAATCTCCTGGGTGAGGCGAAGTACTTGGAGTTCGGTGGAATGTTCTGTTCGGTACGCGAACTGTTCATCCGGGATGATATTCAGCTCTTCTGTCTTTTCTGTAAGCCTCTTCAAGATGACCCGTTCTGCAACCTTGCTCATGGCTGGGAGGAGACTGATGGGCCTGTAAGAAGACGGGAAAATTAGTTCTTTCCATGGTTTAGGGATCATAATGACGTCGGCCTTTTTCCACCTGGCTGGAAAATGCCGTAACCTTAACATCGCGTTCACGATGTTGACTAGCGCCGCTACTCCTTTCCTGGGTAGTTTTTTGAGAGCGATGTTTCCTATCTTGTCACATCCCGGAGCCTTTCTCGGTTTTAGGCTCCTAAGGATTTCCTTGACTTCCTCGGGGGTAGTCGGGCGGATGTGGTTGTCATCAGGCAGGCGGTGGATCCTACGTACTCTGCGCTCGACGTCGTCCACCCAGTCCTCGTCCTCGTCATCGAGCTCGTTCTCTCTACACTGCAGTTCTAGGTTGTCGGCAAACGCCTCGGCTTTTTCCTGGTTAGTGTAGACGATCCCTCTCTCTCCGTGAATCGGGCGCATAGGCTTCCTCCGGTTTCGCAGGGCGCGTTGGGTATTCCACATGCTTCTGTCCTGTGGATCGAGTGACTCAAGGTGGCGTTGCCACCCCTCCTGGCGGTGTTCTTGGAGGGCGGCTTTCACTCTTCGGCTGAGGACGTTATACTCCCTTCTGTCGGCGGGGAGCCTCGTCCTCTGAGCCCGTCTCTTGGCGCTTCTTCTGTCCCTTATCAGCTGCCTGGTGACCTCTGGTAGGTTCGCCATCGGTGCTGGGTGTCTTCTTACTTCTGTTTCTGTCGTGCTGGCCCTTATTGCTCCCAGGATTTGCTCCTCTAGGGTAATGACGGCCCTCTCAACGTCCTCCACGGTTTCTAGTCTGGGAATTTGTGCGATGTACTGCTGCAGGTGCAGCCGGTACGATTCCCAGTCCGTTCGTCGCTTCGTGAAGGTAGCGTTGTCATCACCCGCCTGTCCTCTTAGAGTTAGGAAGATCGGGTTGTGCTCGGTAGATCCCTCCGTTCTGGTAGTGATCTCCGCTTCGAGGGTCATCTCCTTTAGGATGGCTATGTCCAGTACGTCTGGCCTGTGTCTGCCGTTGTCGAAGGTGGGCTGGTCCGGTCCTACCACTATCAGTTCGCCGGCGTACTGTCCCAGGAACCGCAGCAGTTCTCGTCCTCGAGTGTTGGTTATGCCGCTGTTCCATTGCTGGGATTTGGCGTTAAAATCGCCAATTGCGACGACCTGTGTCCTGGCGGGCAGAATTGCGTCCAGATCCCCCTCGGTAAGCGTGCTGCGGGGTGGCTGGTAGCATGAAACCACTTGGACGTCGCCGTTCCGTGCTGTGGACACTACTACGGCGGTGGCATTCATGTTTTGAAGTTGCAACCGAAAGCCTTTACATTAGTTTTGGTGATATTAAACGTGAGAAGATTCGAATCACAGCAGTTTTTCACTAAGGAAATCTCGGGACAAATGTCTCACGAATAATTTCGAATATTTATTGTGCCATAAAATAGTAGTATTATCTGCAAAAAGCGCGAAATTTACAGATATATTGATAGATACCAAGTCATTTATAAACAGCAAAAAGGAACTGGACCAAGAGCAGACCCCTGGGATGCTTCACAACTTATCTTGGCTTTATTAGGGTATTTATTACAAGATATTGTTATTTGATTCCGGTCGTTAAGGTAAGATTGAGTCCAGGAAAATTTCATATCTCTGAGTAAATAACATTGAAGCCTTTGCAGAAATATTTCATGACTCATTATAAAATTCAGTATTACTTAGTCTAATGAGATTTTGATAATCGTACAAGGTATAAAAAGTTTTGGATGTTAGAAACTAAACATAATACTAATATTCCACGCTGCTCATTTACTGAGAGCAATTTGTGTATCATTTGTGAACAAATGCTTAGTTTTGAAAAGTCTGTAAGCATGCTTATATAATAGTAATTCCAAAAGAAAGCCAATCTATATTAAATTGAAATTTAAGTCTGCAAGTACATTAATGTCATAACAAATTTGAGAAAAACCACCTTGCGTCTTACGCAAGTATTGTAGGTATATTGAAAATACCTGACTCAGCTGCTACTTTCCTAGTTTGAAACTTAATAAAAATTTTAGTAATCTTAAATCATTTAAAGTTATCAAGTAAGCATAATGAGGTAATTAAGAACTTATAATTGTCTTATATATAATTGTAATGCCGTGAAGCTACTGTATCAAACTCTGGAAGACAGGTTACAAAAATAAAATGGTATCTCTTATAAAATAAGGAAGACATGTACTTAGAAATAATACAAAACATATGATTTCCAAAATATGTCTCATTTTTTATGTACTTCATACAGAGATGTATTAAACAAATTAGACAGTTATAATAATAATAATAATAAATATACTTTATTGTCCAAAGAATGCTCCTCGTCGACAAAATTTCCAGAGTATAACACAAACAATATTTGTTTAGTTAGGTTTACAAACATATATACATATTGTACATCTTTAAAGCACTAATAATACAATTTTAAAAAAATCCGTTAAAATCCGTAAAATAAATCAAAGAGATGTTTATCATAAAAAAACCGGGTACGCTTATAATATAAATCAAACTATAAGATACCCTTGAAGTAGATTATCTGCACTCATAAGACAAACAAATCAAGGTATCCATAAAGATAAAATACCTACTCATATATCGGTAAAATAACTCGGCAGGTAATTTTTATCTCAAATGTAACTTGGAATAAAAGTCTTTATCTTCAAGAATATATAATCAAGAATGCACATATTATGTTAATATTTGCTTTATTTCTAACCTCATCATAATATAAAAAATACAAACATATTATAATTGTGCGATAGGACAAAAGAATAATTGTTTATACCTAATAATAACGCAACATCGTAATGAATTGCTTGTATACGGACAGGTAGGTGGATATACAGACGAACGGATGTTCGGTTAGTTAGTTAGTAAATTAATGTTTCTTAACATTTTATGATAACACCTTAATATTTTTTTAATCATTTATCGACAGCATCACAGTTATCATTCATGAACTGTTGTTTAGTCAGGTTTACAAACATATATACATATTGTACATCTTTAAAGCACTAATAATAAAATTTTAAAAAAAATCCGTAAAATAAATCCGTCAAAGAGATGTTTATCATAAAAAAACCGGGTACGCTTATAATATAAATCAAACTACAAGGTACCCTTGAAGTATCTGCAGCAGTATCTTGAAGCATCTGCACTCATAAGACAAACAAATCAAGGTATCCATAAAAATAAAGTATCTACTCATATATCGGTAAAATAACTCGGCAGGTAATTTTTATCGCAAATGTAACTTGAAATAAAAGTCTTTATCTTCAAGAATATATAATCGGACGGATGGCATAAGCGTATCATCAATAAAGTCATCTTAAACTTACTCCCACCATGCAAATTACCTCACCACTTCATCTTGGCTTAAGCCCCGCCCGCCATTCTAATTACCCCCACCCCTAATCTGATCACTGATCATGAACCAAGCCTCTATCATTACCATACTTCTAATGAAGTTAGTAGTAAATTAATGTTTCTTAAAAATTTATGATAACACCTTAATATTTTTATAATCATTTATCGATAGCATCACAGTTATCATTCATGAACTGTTTGAGAACCACTGACATTTCTGACCCATTCAATACATATTAGTTCAGACGGCGAAGCGACCTTTGGACCAGCCAAGTTGAAGTTTACTAGACTTTAGTGTTGTTCCAACACTTAAAACTCGGACTGGCACCCGAGCAAAACCGTACCGTATCGAATAACTGTATCCGAAGCTCAAGTGTCACACTAACCTTTTTCCTCGTCGTCTACAAAGGTGGAGAAAAACACGTCACACCATTTAAACTATTTGCCAGTTTTTACCTATACTATTGAGGTATTTGATAACTTAAAGTAATTATTGAAAATTCGACATAGGATGTTATATATCACCAACGAATCCACTAATATATCAACCTAGGATGAAGATTTATTTAATATTTATTTGAATATAATTTGATTTAGTTAATCATTAATCATTATGTGAACCTAGTGATTGAATGAAAATTACGTAAATCCGTTTTCAATGTATCACTCTGATGTAATGTAATTGACGGCATTGTATGCAAATCTGTAAAATGTTTATGTCTAATTAGTGAATGATGACTATAAGTAATATCGTAATAAAATATTACTTCAAAATATTGAAATATGGCATCTGCTACTATTGGCTGATTTATAATATTTTTTATAGAAAATATATGCGATGTTAATTTTAACTAGGAAAAAGATTATGTGACGGAATATGCCAGCACCCAGTAATATTCAAGATATTTAATGGAGTAATTTAATTAGATTACAAAGCGGTTATACAGTAAGGTCCATGAGTAATGAATAAATTAGTAGTAATTTAGGATTTTTAAGTAATATCCTGAAGCATGTCAATTTTCTATATAACACCATTTACATAGACTATTACTCCTCCCATATTCATTAATATAAGACCTTTTGATTTCTGTTTTTTTTTGTTAATCATTAAATCTTATTTTGAGCAAAATTTTAACATGAAACAGTTCAAATGAAACGTTCAAATTGGGAACCGGTTGCTTTTTGACAATAACAGAAGCGTTACTGAAATTCTTCTAAACCATTTTCATCATCTTAGAGTGGTTTGATTAATTTCTTGACTTATTCCGTTTTTATTTGGTTTGTTGAAGTAGATCTTTGATTTTATATAACTCTATAAAAATAATCAGGCTGTGTTAAATCGAAATGAGGTTGCGTGGACTTTGGTTGCCAACATCGGGTCATTTACAATAACGTTGTCTTGACGTCCAAATGCTATTTGGCGGGTTACTACTCTGCCCGAGTTCAATATGCTCATTGGTTTCTCCAAGGGCAACGGGAAGATTGCAAATTTATTGGCAGGATATCGCAAGAATGGTGTACTACATACGCACAACCTACATAGTTTGAACGATGAAAATCCACACACAATTCTTCAGACTCATCACTAACGACAATTCCAAATTAACGTCTGGGCATTAATAATAGAAAATTATTTAGAGACATTCGTTCTTTAAAACCGTTTAAACGGGGAGAACTATTAAAAGCTTTTTAAGGAAATCTTGATGATTTTCTAGAGGATGTGCCATTAGCAACTAGAATAAATATGAGTTACGTGCATCATGGAGCTCCTCCTCATTTCAGCGTCGTATGTAGTTGTATGTATGTAGTAGTAGTAGTGTAGTTGTGCGTATAGTAGTTATGTGGATGTAGTTATTTGTTAACGATGTCAGTCTTTGCCATTTGTTCAGTAAAATGATTTTTTTCTCAAATATGGGTCACTTTATCGAAATCAAACAAGAATGTCTTTCTTTCAGAAAATTGTTTAAGTTTAAAAAACTTACCTTGTCTTTCAAAAATTTACTTATGTCAAAATTTAGGTGCAAAATGCATTACGGGTGGTCAACCAGCTTTCTAGACAAGATATGAAAAACGTCATATTTCTGAATCAAATGTACTTGCTTATTATGCGTACTGACCAAGTTTTAGCAAAATAGATAGAGAAGTTACCAGCAAGAAACTTTCTTCAGTAGTAACTTTAATAATGAATATCTCGCAAAATTGGCGTGTTAGGAAAAGAAAGGTACTTTCAGAGTTATTTTCACTCAAACTATACGCTACTCCAGGGATACCCTGTTTAGTCATTTATTAAATGAATTAGTGTTAACAGTGTTAACGCGGTTTACATTACTGAAATAATTTGGGAAAATTGAAGTTACTTAGGAAATAAATTTTCTGATATTTAGATAAAAAATTGATCACAGTAGATGATTCCCAATGCTAAAGGATAATACAGGAATAGGAAATATCACTATGAATTCTTATATCAGCGACTTCAATGTATATTTGATGACATAAATATATTTCATCAATATAATGTTCTTTATTTACATCTAAAGGCACGCCACCCCCTCATCTCAAATTCTTGTCACACCTGCAGTCCCAGTGGCAGAGTTGAAACTTATACGGAATGTTTTTTGTCAGCGCTGGAAGGTACAAATCAAACAGAAGTACTTTTCCCCTTAACTCTCACTACTGCAGTCTTAATCAAGGAATCCCAGGTTAGAATCCTGGCTGAGTATGAATGTTTAGTGGTGTATTTAATGTGTTACCGAGTTGGTAGCGTGGACTAGACGGAGTTGTGTGAAACGCAACACGGCTAGTCGTTGTACCACTCCTGAGTTCGAGGTGGAAAAACCACTGCTTACCAACTTTTACGTGTAATTCCCTGATTACCAACATTTGATGAAAACAACAATATGCCTATAGTAGTTGGAAGAATTTCAAACAAAATAAAGTGCAATTAACATTCTGAACCAACATAATAAAAACATCTGTTACACCAAATCACCTAAAGAATTTAAAAACGGTTTCTGGTATATCCCAGTAACTATTTAAGGAGTAAATTATTAACATATAATATCCCCGATTTAAATAGGTAAAACCTAACCATCTAATTATTTATACATTCTAAGTAAATTACCGTTTTAGGAGTTGATACCGTAATTTGAATGTACGTATGTAACTCTTCAGCGAAGAACAAATTATGCGAGAAAATAATATAAATTTAAAAATTCAATTACTTGTATACGTGTGCAGTGGTTTGTTTACGAACAAATAATCCAATTCAAGGCGTACACCATGGTCACTTATATTTATTTGATACAAGTGATAAATTTTTAACCTTCCCTTCATTACATTTATTATATGATTTAATAGCAAAAATCTCTGTAAATATATTCCTTTAGATGTTTTAGTGTAAACTTTTCTAGTTAATTTTTAAAATTTCGTAATTAAAAATAAATTTCATAAATCAAAATATTATAAAAAAAAAAACTAAACGTTCCTTCAAATTGGTCAACATTTTTCTTATACAGTCTAGATATGTATATCACTATTTATATATAACAAAAGAGGGGAACCTAGCACATGGCAAAACAATGTATTAGAAAGAGAAGATTTCTGAATAAATATAAACAATTAAACTCTAAAATAAAGTGAGTTTTTTTACAATAACTTTGATTTTCATTCTGATTAAATTAGTTATTGTACTATACTGCCTTTTTATCAATAAAACACAGGTTGCTCACTATTACTCTTATTGGTCTCAGTCGCACACTTGCTGGATTCAGACTGAATCATTCTATTTTACAAACATGAAATATTTAGTATTTTTTTATTGTCTATATAATAAAAAATAGTGCCAATCTTCATAATTTGCAGTTTTAAATTAACTTATTTTGCAAATGACTGAAATTATTGAGTGAATTTCATATCACTACACCTGTCATAGTTCTACTTAGGTAGGCTTATAATTTTTTACCAATATATATATACATATATTAAAAAAAGTTGTGGCCAGAAATAATAAATATTTTCTTATCGGATCGAGAGATCTCTCTCTCTCTCTTGGGTATGCACGCACAAGTTAATACTGTTTCAAAATGATTGATGCAGGATCTGTACCACTTCCTCTGGCTTTTACTTTTAGAGTATACAACCTAAACCTAAGCATAAACTTAAATTTATCCATAACTGAAGAACGCTGCTAAAATACTGCGAATTGTAGGTTAGTTTGTATTTAATATCAAATCCAATTGACAATTCTATTGTTAGCAACGATTTTCTAGCATTACATCTTTTGTCTTGTTGTTTTGTGACTAATTTCTCTGCAGACTACGGTTATGACGCCATTGGCGTTTTAAATACCCCTATTTTATTAACTGGCATTGTAAAGCTTTAAGATTATATTATTATTATGAAACTTTCACTTAGGGCCGGTTTATACAGGGTTAACACTTACCTATAGGATAAATGTCAACGAAACAATGGGTATCTATTGTTTTACTTGATAGTTATCCTTTGGTTATGAGTTAATCTTGCATTGATAAACCGGCCCTTAATGTAATAACCCAATTGCTATTATCTAGATATTTCATGCTGTTAACTTAAATTGGACAACCAGTATAAGCTATGTATTCCAACTACTGACAAGCAGTTTAGGCAGTCCTGTCATGATACCGAAAATAAATAGTTTGGCTCAAAAGGTCACTATTTGAACCATTTGATACGAAACTAAGCATTTTTCAGTTTTCTCGATTTTTGTAGTATTTTTCCCACATTTTCAGGAGACTAATTACGCTACGTGATTCGACAGACAAAAATCCACTTAAATTTTACTTACCACATCGAAGAAAAAACAGCCACTAGCTAGAAATGTGAGGTACATCTCTATATCAAATATAAACACATATACATATAGTGGTACTTTATTCATAAACCTTAAATAAACAAGGAGAAGGGCACCTAAATTAAGTTCTTTTGTGCCCTATGGTCTATAGCATCAAATTTAATATTATAATAATATCGATGACATTTGATGTTACATGAAATGGAATATAACGGAGCCAAGATTAAATACCGGGTATTGATGATAATTAATAGCAGAAAAGTTATAAAATAATTTTTGTATTATGATCTTAGTCCAAACTAGTGTAGGCGTAGCTAGCCCGGCGCCGGTGGTGTGTTTTTTGGAAGTGGCAGTAATGCCTACCGTACGCTGGTACATCAAATGAAACCAAACATTGGTCTGGCAAGATCTTTTCCATGGTTTACGTATCGTTTTTCATCATTGGTGTGGATTATATATTTGGTTCCTTTGACATTACTTCTCTAACCCGATTTAGACATATCTTTAGAACTTTTAACATGCAATCGTAAATTCTTCTCGATATTAGTATTGGTTTTTATTTTATTTTAATGCTTTATTTATATTTACGTCCTGGCGAAGTTTAGCTACAGCTACTCTTCCACTCAACCAGGACGGCGAAATGAGATGCCGTTCACCCATCCAAGTGACGGCCTCGACCAACGCTGCTTCACTTCGCTGATCAATTTACATTTACCATTACCACTTAAAATTCTTTATCAATTGTAATTTACAAGTCATTTTTTTATATTTTATTTATGTTATTTATTTCATTTGTTGTTAACAATACATTTTCCCGTCGCGTACAGATTGCATTATGCAAGGAACGACTACGGTCGGCCGATGTTTTGCCAAATATAACATAAAAATATAAATTCTTATTTTCTTAATTGCTAACTGTCCAAAATGCTTCAGTTAGTTTTCTTTTTTTATTCCCATTCGGATTATGATAAAATGAACGTTGTTTTGTTAAGGTGTCAAAAATTTCTCAATAAACTTACAGGAAACTAAAAAGTAAAAACCTGTTTTAAAAGAATCTAATATGTACATCTAAAAATACACCGATTTTCTTTGTGGAATCTAAATATAAATTTCTGTCATTTTTCTATAGTTTTCTGTGCTATTTGTAAATAAGTTTAAAGTATGTTTATGTTTGTGTTTCGGTTTTGTCATTTTTTATTCTGCAAGATTTTGCAGAAATTCTTCGTCTGGGTCTTAATGTTATCTTTCCTCATATAGTGGGAGGTTTTCATAAATAAATTTATGGGTGTGCTCTGATCAATTTACAATTACAATTTAAAATTCTTTATTCAATAATATTTATATTTCATATTCTATTTTATTTATGTCATTCATCATATGGTTTACAATGTATATGGTATCCCGACGCGTTACAAGTAAGCATCAAGCTTAGAAACGAGACGGGGGGCCGATCTTATGCCAAATGATTAAAAACAGAATTAAAAATTAATAAAATAAATAACGTTCTCCAAAAAGGTTAAACTAAATATCAATGTGTATACAAAATGTTTAAGAAAATAAAAATTATTGAGATGCTATCTGATATATAAAATTATCTAATAAACTCGCAGGAAACTCATTGCCGAGAAAAAACCTGCTTAAAAACAATATATGTTAAAAATGCACCGATGGTTTCAGTGATATGTACAAAATAAGGAAATAAAACAACTATTAGGATAAATTAAAATAATATTTTTATTTAAAAAGTATGTATGCAATGTTTCAGGGACACATCAAATCATCATAGTTCCACTTGTACCTGTAAGAAAGTTATACGTTTTAAAAATTGTGTTATCTATCCGAATAAATTGGAAGATTTCCATGTATGAGCTTATGGGTATGCTCAAAATTATGATGTTCCCGTATGTCTACCACATTAGTGGTAAGCGGGGAATTATGTATCTTTAATTTAAAGAATTTTTGAGAAGTTTCTATTATATAATCCCTGACTTCGCTGATCGAGGTCTCAGTGCTTAAACCGATGACGGTACCTCACTTCGTTGGTTGCTTCGTTGGTAGAAGAGGCATCTTCCTCACAGCCATATTCCACAAGCGACTTCTGGCCTCTCCAGAGCCTACATTTGGTTCGTTGGTTGGGAGGGGATCAAAGAAAAATATTGAACCACAGCATTTAGACCCCATTGGACCCCTTATACTTTCTCACTGTTGGCAGACCCTCGTGTAAGCCTCCAACCAACCTTATCTTGCGAAGTAGGTGGTGATTCTGCCTAGGGGCATCTCCCTTACATCGGCCAAGGTAGGCCAACGTTCTCCCAAAATTGATTCTCTGATTATTGAAATGGCAGAACAGTCACAGAGTACATGTTGGAACGTCTCATCCTCTTGTTCACAATCTCTACAGAGAGGTGTTTCATTTAATCTCACATTGTGTAGACGTGTAGGTGTTTCCTTAACAGACATTGCCCAGTCTGGATTTTTGTTATAACACGTTAGTTCCTTCTGGATATTGCCAGGTAGTTCATGGCTGTACTCTTGGGATATTTTAGTAGATTCTTGTTTCATCTCCCAGCTTCTTGAATTCGTTGTGGGAGCTCTCTTTAATTACCTGTGTTATCGCCATGATCGGTAACAGACTAGCCGTTCCTGGTCCAAAGATATTTAGGCTTATTGCATTTTTGGCCAGCCTATCAGCTACTTTGTCACCACTGCACTGCATGCACTTTCACCCAGCATACCGATATATTATTCATGTTGGAGGCACCCACAAGTACTTAATAGCATTCCCATACTGCTCCTGTGGTAATTTTGGTAAATTCTCAGGGCTAGTAGTGATTGTCTACATTCTGTGTAGATCCAGATTGTTTTGCCCATAGTTTGTCTATGGACGATCTCTTTTGCAGCTATGGTTACGCCCGCCAGTTCCGACTGTATTACGCTGGCTCACCCATCAATAGCCCATTTATATGGGATTTGTATACTTCTCTAGTATATTCCACATCCTGCCCCATCCTTCTTTTTGATCCATCTGTGAGGATGTTGATTACACCTTTGCCAGCAGCCTCGTTCTCACTATTCGTCTATACTAGGTAGGGTGTGTCGAAGACAAGCAGGGGAGAAATGCCATCTGTGCACGCCCGTAGAAGAGGCATCTTCCTCACAGCCATGTTCCACAGGCGACTTCTGGCCTCTCCAGAGCCTACATTTGGTAGTAAGCCAACGGATTTGAGGCATACCATTGTTGTCAGAGCCACTTCTCCTAGATGTATGTCTACTAGTGGTAGACACAGCATTCATTACCTTCATAGCTCACATTGGCATTGTTCGTATAGCTCCGGTTAGGCAGGCAACTTTCTACATATGGCTTAGCTTGACCTTAGCTGTAGTATGTTTGCTCTTAGGCCACCAGACCAGAGCTCCATAGGTTTTCATTTGTCTTATGACGGCAGTGTATATCCGCATGACCACTTTAAGTTTCATTCCCCAGGTCTTCCTCACGATTCTGTGATACTACTCATAAGAAATGGCATATCTTAGGACAGATTTCGTCAAGGTCTTGTACGTCATAATTAGTTGCTTAGTGTAGTGTCTACGATATTACTAGTCAGCTTATAATTTTCTTTTGAAAAAGATATCGACTTCAAATTTTGGTAAGTTGTGTGATTGAATCAGTTACACATTTTGATTCTGGCATCTGATTTTCATTTCCTGCCTAACCGGCAGCAGCATAAACTTTGTTGTTGTTAATGTGGTGCTGTGCGAATGGCTAAAACAGCCACAGCCATTTACTACGATTATAGATAGATAGATAGTTATTGTTAATGGACCATCCTATATACTATTTAAAATTTAGATTACTCAGGAAATTCTGAGTAAAAAGCATGTAGCACTCTTTGACAATTTTCAAGGAAATGGCGATTGAAAATGTTAAAACAAATGAATGCGAAAAAAAAATCTATTCGGGATATTTAAGCCTTTTGTAAAGTAAAATTTGATAAAATCATAACAATTTAATTTCCGGTTGAACCGGATGTCCCACAACAAGTACATTCTGCTAACATTTCTGAATTGTTTTGTTTCTAGCGCCCTACGTCTAAACTTTATAATTTTTTGAAATATGGGAACAGAACGTTCACCTGCTCTCTGAATATCTGTCTTAACTTTTGAAATTTTGAAGTAATAAATTCTATTTGCTGGTCTATAATAACACTTACTTACTCAATTTCTTTACGGATTTAATGTTGCTAATCATTAATAATAATTATCTATTGTCTATTTTTATCCTGTATATTAAGAAAAATATAAGAGTTGAAAAGAGACATTTTTATACCATTAAAAAAATTGCGATGTTAAAACATACGGGAATAGGAACTTTACGTCAGAGATGAGCTTTATGTACACGTTCGGGAGAACAAAAAAAAACAATAAATATTTTGTATTTGTGTGACATATATTTTTGTTTGTGTTGCACGTTTTTTACATAAGAAAACATTTAAATATAATCCGCTCGTTGCTACTTTTAAGCTAGTAGATGAGCTGCCAGAAAATGAAATTCAATCGTTACAGATTGAAAGCATCATGAATCGATTGTGTGGGTGGTCCTTAATAATAAAGAAAAAACTAAAAATCGATTTTTGCATGGGAAAGTAGAATGCTCCTTCACTATGTTGTGTCCATCATATTTTTGAAAATTTAGCTTATATGTGGAAAATGAAGCGAGATACGTTAAAATTGCAATTAGAAACATTTTTGAAGCCAAAAAGCAGAGTTTGGAACTAAGTTCCATTCTTCCACTCAACCCTGAAGATACAAAAAAATTAGCAAACAAAGAATAAAAACATGTAATTAATAATAATACATAATTATGGTACAATATGTATCGAGTGCATAAATATATGATTACATAAAAAAGAACCGTAATAATAATAATAATAATAATGTAAGGTATCACTTAACGCAAATAGTTCATCATCTTGTACTGGTATACAAAAAATAACGATAGGTATTTAATATTTACAAAACACATATTTACAGAGAAAAAAATTACTATGAATCTCAAATCACAATAAATCGAAACCGTACATGATATGGCAAAGTTACAAAAAAGTTATCAGACCTTCGAGTAGCGAGTGTTTAAATTTTTTCTTAAAATTGATTCAAATCCCTTAAAACAGCTGTAATTTTATTATAATATTTTGCAACGTAATAGGAAAAAGAGCACTGAAAGAGTGAGGTTTTGTGTGCTGGTATTGTCAATATACGTTTATGTCTAATATTAACATTATGTGCATCTGCGCTAAACCTAATTTTACTCAACAAATACCGCTGATCACCATTTTTAATAATTTTATGAATTAGGGAGCAAATATGCAAATCTCTTCTTTGTTTAACTGTTAACCGCTTTAATTCCTGAAATTTTGCCGAAATATGGTCGTACTTTTTTAAGCTATATATAAATCGTATACAGGTGTTCCGTATCCGCCGCAGACGTGTATGCTCATAGTGATTTAGAAGAGGCCCATACACCACATCTGCATAATTCAGATGTGACAATACCAATGACTTACTTAGTATTATTCTGTTTTTAATAGACAACAAATGTCTACTGCTATATATTAATTTTAACAATATGTATAACATGCTCCGAAAATTTCAACTTAGAATCTATAAAGAAGCCAAGATTTTTAGAAATGTTGCAAAGTTGCAAGTCCTAATCATTTATATTAATATGAATACTATCAGTATACAAACAGCATGATGCTCTGAGTCCAAATAGCATTACTTTAGATTTGGTGGGATTAATAGTTAGACAATATTTTTCCGACATAGATACTAGTGCCCGAAAATCCTGATTTACTCGTACACATGCCTAGACAGACATTTTTTCCAAACGAATAATAAATTTGGGTATCATCTGCATAAAAGTGACTAGAACAATACTTTAAATTATCTTGGAAAGTCGATGTGTACAAAGTAAACAGTAGAGGACCTAGTATGGAGCCCTGAGGAACTCCGGAGAACGTGTTTAATGGATTTGAAATATTGTTACCAAATTTGACCATCTGTTGTCTATTTAATAAATAATTTTTAATGAGTAGAATTGCGTTTCCATCAAATCTCAAGTAATAAAGCACTGATAATAGAGTCTCATGATTAATCCTATCAAAGGCCTTGGAGTAATCAATCAAGACCAATCTAGTTAAGTTATCGTTATCACACTTCAATAAAATGTTATCAATAACCTTCAGCAAAGCTGTAGTACAACTGTGATTTACTTTAAATCCTGATTGGTTTTGAGGCAATAGATCACACGCTTTTAAGTGATTTTTTATTTGAACATTTAGTATTTTTTCTAGGATTATCACAGGTAAAATACTAATTGGCCTGAGGTCTCCAAGGTTACTAGGTTAACTTATTTTTGAAAAAGGCAGTATATACGCTATTTTCTATTTAAAAGGCAATACACTAGTTTCAATGCAATAATTTATCAAATGAGTTATAAATGGTAAAACGGTTGGACAACAATATAAATGCACGGTTAAAGAGATATAATCAGATCTGCATGCTTTAGATATTACCGAAAGGAGCATTTTATAAATTTCCTCCTCAGTAACCATTGAAAAATGAAAATCTATTATATTGGGCTTAAATACTCTTTGCAAATGTGATTTGCGCACACCAAGTTCTGTTGCCCTACGTCTTAGTGAAATTTTGCCATTTGCTCTGACGTCGCCCAAAGCCAGAACTATCTTCGTCCAATTTTTTCTTCTCCTACTTTCGATTTTCAATGGTTCCAGTCGCTGTAAGGTTAGTACAATATTATAATAAAATTGAGAATAAGATGTACAGAATATATAAATAATATTGTAAGTAAATAAATAAATATCATTATATGTCAAGACAAGTCACGAGAAATCGACATTGATTACACGAAGCACAGGAATATAAAAAAATTATACATGGAATGAAATACACAAATCTTAGGGTCTTTGGGCTTATGTAGTTTGACAATTAATTATTAAAAAATTCATTGATTGTATAAAATGAGTTTTGAAGGAGGTAATGTTTTAAATTTCGGTTGAATACTCCAAATGGCCTTCTGTTTTTAATTTCTGGGGGGGGGCTGTTATAGATTTTTAAACATGAATATTTTGGAGATCTTTCATATACAGAGGTGTTATGGTTAGGGATATTTAGTTGTGTTGCACCTCTAGTTCGGTAACTATGATTATCCAAGTTTTTTTAAAAACGAATCAAGATTTTTCTGGGCAAAAGTTGCGCATTTTAGTATGTAGATGGACTAAAAATATCCTGTTTCCACATATGTGTTCGATTTGAAGAGACTAGGATAATTGCGAGTCTAGATAAGATTTTAGAAATTTAGTTCTTTCTGAAAAATTAAGGGTATGAATTGTGGGATTGGCTTTGTGGAAATTAACAAAGACTGTATTGTCTTATTCAGTATTAATTTATTCGCGTAGCACCACTGATTCATTTCCTCTAGTAGTCATGTGAACCTATGCCAGCTCTTGCGAGTCTGAAGCCACAGCGACAGAGGTATTGTCAGCAAAATTAATTGTGGAACCAGAAAGTGCTAGATCATTAATGTACAATAAAAATATTAGAGGTGCTCTAGTACAGACCCTTGCATTGCACCTACCTCTATATCAAATATTTCCGATTTCTAATTGTGCAATTGAACTAAAAGTTTACCTTCGATAAGGAATGATATAAAACATTACCTCTGATCAATACGTTATATAGCTTACTTTCCACAAAATTCAAGTCAAGAGTATGAAATGCTTTTAATAGGTCAAAGAAAAGGCCTGCATCTACGCGATTTTGATCTAATTAATCGTAGATAAACTGGGTGAAATAGAACGAAACACTTTCCGATGACCTATTACTTCTGAAGCCGCGTTGTTGATTTGAAAATAGTTTATAATTTTCTAAAAATTTAATAAGTCTGTTATACACAACACGTTCTAGAATTTTTTAAAAAGTTCTTAACAGAGAGATTGGTCGGTAGTTTTCAATGTCCTTTCTAACAGTGGTATGACTATGGCAGTTTTTAATATCGAAGGAAATTTTTCAGTTGCTATAGATTTATTGATTAAGAGAGCAAGTGGATCAGCAATTTCTTCACATACCTTGCTTTGCCAATTTACGCCAACTACTAATGTCAAATCTTTTGACACTTTATAGCCAGTTTACAATTTTTAATCTAAAACACGCTTGTTCAAATGCAATGAAAGTTGGCATATGGCTCCAACTTTCAATGTAAAATATTTTATTCAAATCGAATTTTTCCGTAAACTTAACAAAATTAGATCCCATTTGAACTCTAATTTGGTAAAAATCCATTTTAAGTCAACCAGACCGAAACTGCAGAAAATTAAAGCCGTACTAATTTTTTTTTTATATATATTACACCCATCACACTGTATAATATTTTTATGAAGTTTTTATTGTGCCACTAGATAAATTGCTCTCCAGTCGAATATATTACTCTTTTGCGGTGGTTATGTTTCCATATATTGACAGTTGCCTTAAATGTGAGTTTAATTACGTTGTCATTATAAGAAAGCTGACGTATGGCAAGGCGCCTAGTGACGTATTAAATGATGTTGTTACGGAAAGTTATTTTGGTGGACATAGTTACGTATATATTATACATAAATACAGTACATTTTATTGTTTTCCGATTTAATTGGCGATTAGTCATACCACAACGTAATATGCGGAGTAAACGCCCAACCCATCGTTTGCTGTCATAAATAGTATGATAGTAAATTGGGGTATTACAACGAGTCACATTTACCAGGTTCTAGAAATGGGAAATTTAAAATGGGTGTGATCTACTGCAATTACCTATTTGATCATTATTTTGTTCGATCAAGGCACAATTCAATTTCATATAGTGCTACTAAGATAAATACACATCCAACATATTTTAAATTTTCATTGCTCAAATATGTTTTTGCAGTCGTCAACGCCTGACTACGATTTTCATTCGTTTCGTAATTGTCTTATTAAATCACCTCATTAAAATTTTAAAGTGAATTTTTTTTATTTCGAAAACAACGTAAAGCAACACTAAATCAACAACATCAACACAAAAAATGGTGGAAGCTGTTGCAATCATAAATGAAGATGTGATCTCATCTGTGTAAGAATAAGTCATAAAAGGATTAGAAAAATGTTTGCTAGTAGGAGGTCTGCATGTAGAATAGTTTTCAACTTAGTTGAATACAATGTTTTATTTTAAGAGGTTTTTCCTTATTTTGCAACTACTTATTTAAGCTTCTCTTCAAAAGCTTTGTTAAATAAAATTTTTATTAAAAATGTAAAATAAATAGTTTTCTTAAAGTCAATTTCATATTTTTTAATTTTTAGAATACTCTATATAATTTACCTTCAGTTTGACAACTATTTATAACATATTAAGACAAACAAAAGGAGTTTTTCATAAAAAATAAAGTTTACAAGAGTGGGGTGCCTGAACATACACGCCTCTGGCGTTGGTATTTTGTCTCTAGATTAGGTGCTATTAACACGTGCCCCAATAAGAGCTATGAGCTTAGTAGAGACCCTTGGGTGTTACGTGCACTTAATTTGTGGATGAATGAAATTTTGGGGGATTGCACTTAAAAAGGTTGGACCAGGATAAATGGCTCACCCTGTATAAGCCTCTGCTGATTACTTTAAGTGCATTCTGTTGATTTTTAAAGTTAAGTTGTAATGTATACGGTTGTTGTAGATTAAAACACTTTTTTTTAGAACGAATTATAATATCTATTATTAAAGCGAACACAAGTTTAAATAAAATTAAGTTATTATTCTTTTACAGTTACTAGCTTGTAACTTTTCGACAATGAATAAATTCTGGCTTGAGAGATTTGATTCGGTTGAGTTTTGTTGAAAATGTGGAAAATTCACTTAAGATCAGGTGCGCGGTGGCAGATTAAATTGTTTAAAAATGTCTGAAAAAATTCACTTCAGATTAGATGCGCTGTGGCAGATTAAATTAATTAGAAAAGTCTTTTTTACTATGTTCCGGCCTAGGAAGTAACACGAGCACGAGTTACACTGGCGAGATGCAGATTTACTAACTTCGGCTACCGACACTAACTTGCCTAAAGCGTGTTGAGTTCGGTCTTTTATACTATTTGCTATTGTTTCGTTTGTCGCGCCCCGTGAGTCGTGCACAAATGTTTTTACACTCATTTTATTCTAGAAAGTTGGATCCCGACATTCCGGACGACCGACGGTTGCTCAATATTGCATCATCTTTGCAAAAAATTTGGAAATAAAAATTATACGAGTGTTTGGGCAATAGAAAGGGAAATTATTTGATAATTGAATGAATTTCGAATCGGTTTTAGTTTAGAAGATATTGCATACAAAAGAAGTTGAATATATTGAACCATCCTCGTACATTCATACTTTACGGACGGACGTAATATGGGCTTTGAATTTTCTCGCGTGATGATGTTTGAAGGGGATAAATATGGAGTTGAAAAGAAATGAAAGTGCGTTAGTGCGTTGGAGCGCAAATAAGTTGTAACATTAATTTGGAAATGTGGACTGAAATGAAATAGGTAAAATAGTTTGGGCGCAATTCGAGAAAAAGTTAAAATTGAATAGAAACTGAATTGTAAAAATTCTATGGATATGAATTTAAGATTTATGCCGAGGGTACGAAAAGTATGTTGGGTGTCCAATGCTATTATACGGGGGCTGTATTTTTTAGGTGAGTGATTTGGAAACACTATGTTGTAAAATTGATGAATGGAATATTGTAACGTATTTTTTTATTGTTTTAGGATGTTTTGTAATTATCGATGTTTCGTGAATTTTTTCAGATTTTTTGTGACATATTTGTGGTTTTTGTTTGAAATGAAAATGAAGGTAATTTTATTATCGGGGATTGTCCTTTTGGACCGAAAGTTTGAATTTTTTGGTTAATTTTGACATTTTTTTGTTTTGTATTTACTTATAGGGAATGGAATGTAGTCCGAGGACACACTGTATATGTTTATTGTACAACTCATAGTGAACATTTTTCATTTTTTCCGTCTGTTCCGTAAAACCTACAGATCTCGAGATATTCAATATAAATCAATGGAAAACACGCTCAAAATAAATTAATTGTTTAAATAAACCATACACCAACCTCGCCGAAACTGCAAAACTGAACTGTGAATTCCATTTGGCTCCTTGAACACGTTAAATTCAAAAAACAATCTTTGACCAGACAATTTTTATTTTGTATTTTCCAAGGCCAAATTTGACTCCACTATAAGTATGTAATGAATGTCAAGTACTTCGTTTAGTTTAGTACTTTGTCATTCTTATTAGATGCAATTCTTCAATACTTCTATCAAACATGAAGCAATGGCTAATTATATTTTATATTTTAATATTAGTTGAAATAAAGTTTTTAAAATTTTTTCCCCTTAATTACTTCACGCAAACTTTCCACTTACTTTGCTTGAATTCATCATAAATTATTTTATATTCTTCATAGAGATTTAAATTTTCAAATAAGATTGGATACACTGAGATCATTTTACAGGTAGCCAAAGACACTATGCCGAGGTCTGGAGAGAATTAACAGAATAGCTTTCGAGCTGAGGCATAGCAGAATGAAGTATATGTTTGCTTACAGATGAAGAGAGCTCTAATTTGTGAGATTTGATAAGAAGAGGGGGAAATGTAACAATATGAAAGCGAGGATAACATTTAAGGATGAAAGTTTGACTGTGTGGAATGAGATTACATTAAATGAAATTAGCAGCATTGCTAAGTGAAAATACGAATTTCGAACGGTATAGTGTTAGTTATAATAAAAATATTGTGACTTTTTTTGCACAAACGTTACTGCCACTGCCGTTAACGAAATTTTGAGAGAGCATAACCATAAAGGTTAGAGTTAGCTCCAGAAATTAATCCAACTTAACATATCTACCTAACATTAAATACAGACGAGGAAAGAGGGAAGAGGAGTTTTTCAAAATCAATCATTTGGTAAATGCTAATATGAATTATTAGAGAATTAGTACCAAAGTAATTTTCTGACATGCCTAGAGCTCTTCAAAAAGTTTTTCTGATTACTGGAAGATCCACAGAATACAAATTTTCGGTTTATTTTTCAAGATTTGTGGATTTCAATGTACCTATTATTTGTACCTACGTTATATTTGTAATATCAACTTTTGTCATTTCGAGAAACTAATTATATATTTTAATAGATGATTAAATATACTGGGTGGAGTTTCAAAATTTGCAAAGAAAGTTCATATCTATTCATACACGTCTAATGTTCAAAAGCTCACATTTCATTACTCAGTTTTTGATCACTGTATATGTTTGGTGTATTTCAAAATAAAACAAACCACTTAAAATATTTCACTAAAAAGAAAGAAAAAGCATTAGTTATACCTGAATGGTATATCAATCATATTTAAGTACATTTTACTAATTTTTTTTTTGATTTGCAGGTATTAAATATTTAAAATGTTGCACTCATTAAACAATGTAATGATAAGATAAATACAAATTATGTATTGATAATATCTACTATAATCACGTAATCTAAATGAGTTAAGAGTAAATCAGATTTTTGTATTCCTAAATATATAAATCATTTTAATTAAAGTGTGCCATGTTCGCTTTTTAGACAGTACAAAGTCTTAATAAATTCTATAGATTAGAACAAATTTTATACTATTATACAGGGTATTCCAACCAATAGTAGCCACCTTGAATAAATTTGGGCGTAACAATTTTCTGAAAAATTGATATCAGTCTACATTTCGTTGCTCCACATAGCTGTCCCTCAAAAAACTCAAATAAATTTCATTATTTTAGTTTCAAAAAATAAAAATAAGACAAAAGCAGATTAGTCATATATATTATTCAAAATTACTAACACCGAGTTCCATACTGTAGTATAATCGGTTTTCAGGTTTTCAAATTGTGTAAGAACATTTAAATCATTAATAGATAGTAACCCAAGGTGAGGTCCCGATAACTCTTGATTTCAGAAGTCACCACAGAAGAAAGAAATCTAAGACAGTGAGTTCGGATCACTAGGCAGACCATTTCACAGAAATAGCAATTATTGAAACATTACGACGTCAATTTTTTACATAATCGGGTTCCCGTGGATGGGAGGAAAACGGTAACTCAACTTATTAGCCACAGATACTGGCTGATGGATCATCCAAAGCCAACAGAGAGTGAAAAAAAATTGTTAGCCACGTCAAAAGCGAAATTTATTCTGCGAATAACAGGTAGAGCCCCAAAAAAAGAAGGTCTAGATCTGGAAACACCAATCCTCCACTGTACTACACTGAGAATATTGCCCGAATTGCCTGAATTAAAAATAACTGCTTGACCATTTACTGACAATTTCCTCAATCCTATCTTTTCACTTTCTTCATATTTCAGGAGGGTGCAAGCAATAGGATCTACAATAACTGACTACAAATGTTGTTATATCATAAGGTGCCACAGGTTTTATTTATTTTATTGTTACTTGAACCACTCTTTCGAGTGCTCGACGCACTAGGTACCGATTTTAAATAGTGCTCTCGAGCACAAAAGTGTTTATAGTGCATAGACGAGCACACTGCTTAGGAACAACTCTGTTCGGGGGTTTGATTTATTCTAGGGGGAGTTCCATTACTTTTCTATGGATAGTATACCAAAAAAGTAAATGACTATTTAAATCGATAGAAAATTAAAATTAAAAGAAAAGCTTCGTATATCTTTCATAAAATTCACAGTTACAAAAATGTAGAGATCTGGAGGTTATGCGTACAATAAACAAGTACCTCCCAAGCTTTTCGGTTGATAACTAATAAAATATTACATTTAGCCAACACATGGTAACAACCAAAAAGAATGCCTACAAAATGGCGAGGAATTTACTTTACTACTTATTTCAGCAGGATTAGTAGTTTCGTAGAAGTGGTAGTTCCAATAGTTATTTATTTCTTTGGTGCACTACTCTGAAAAAAGAAGATAGTAAATATCCCGAATAGGATAGTCAAGTTTCTGAGACCTATTTACTACCAATTTACAAGAAAGAAAAACGAAACCCGACGAACAGCATTTTTTTAGGAAGTTGAACCGCCGGCGCCGAAATGTTGTATTATCCTCACAATAAACAATTTTTATTCAAGGTATTTTTTGATTTGAAAAAATTTTGTTTTGGGTCCTTCCTGGAGCTATAACTCTACTTTAATAAGGGATTTAAAGATGACTTTTCCGATACAAATTTTCATCCAAAATAATTTTTATTCGAAACTTTTTCGATTCGTTGGAAAATTGCTTTTGGTTCTTCCTAGAGCCGCTCATAGAGCATTTCCGATCTTGGATCTCTTATGCCTGAAATTTTAAGTTTCTGTTGAACTATGTTCGAGGAAACATCATCGATAGATAGGCACATACAGGAGGCATAATGGTTTAGATCTGTTTGCTATTTTCATGCCTGAACGTCCACTTTTTATTTAGCTCCTTATTAATTAGGGAAGCAAAATCATGAAATTAAAAAAATCAAAAATAGTATGAACAGCAACAGAAACTAAATTCAAATCACCTCCCTTTCGGTTAATTTTAGTAGTAATTTTATTGAACTATGCAATTAGATATAAATAGGCCGATGGAAATTTGGCCGATAGAACGCGCCTTTTGTAATATGTTTGAGGTTTTGATATGGTTTTTACATTAGGATTAGTTTCATAGTGAGAAGCAGAGCTGTTAAGAAACTGGTACTGGAGTTCGGTATATTTCTAACTGACCCCACAATTTTTGACGAGTTATTAAGTATATCAGAGGAAATGAAACAGTAAGGACAGTGAACCGTTTATTCTAGATTAAATAATGAGCGAATTATCCTGGGACAAGTAAACGTAAATGGGATTGCAACAACTTAACAATTGTCTCACATAGGCCAGGAGAGTTCAATTTAAATAATGATTACATAATTATCATTTACGATGCGGAAAACAATTGCAAGCCAAATAACCTCTTACATTATAATTATAATAAAATCTTCCCATCCCGTTTAGACTTGTCACGCCAATATTTTTTTATTATGGCAGGGGTAGATTGTAAATTTTGGAAAATCCATCAAAAAATATCTGTCATCGCACTGCGACTGCCACAGACATTTTGTAAAGTGTACGTCTTGTTATAGTCACATTTTCAATGACGGCGATGTCGGCATCAATATAAATTTTTAATCTCTTGTATTGTTGACGAAAAACTTCACACCGCTTGTAATCCAGCTTACTAACATAATTTATTACACTTTCTGCAATTTACATTCTTGTGTTCGTAGAAGGGGTGGTTCAAATGGCCGTATTTAATACCTAACCGAGTGTCAAAGGATAAACGTGGAATAAATCATCTTGTCATTTAATATTTACTAGGAAACATCGACTTTATGTGAAGTCCAAGTTTCAACCCTAGATGTGAACTTCAAATACTTTTGAATCACAGAGATTAGATAATTAACACAAAAAAGTGGTACATGAAATTGGGTAGGTATATTTAATTTGCTAATATAATTTTAAATTAAAATACTAGTAATGTTTTTGATTAGGAACTCATTATATATCCGAAAATATAAAGAAAAGTTTTTCGAAAATATTTATTGAGAGATGATATCTAAACTGCCATATACAGCATGTTTCCAATTTTTCTATGGAAGATTTCTAAGGGTACTAAGGAGTAATTAAGTATAATAGTAATTTAGGTGAAAAATTAACGATAATTAAGGGTAATTAAGGATAATTTTCGGTAATAAATAAGGATAACACGGCACCCGTTATTTAATATCTTTATATATGCAGTATGTTTCCCAAGTCCTTCATGGCAGAACTTTAAGTAGTTAAGAGTAAATAATGGCATTTCAGGTGAAAAAAGGATAGTAAGGGCAATTAAGTATAACTAATTGTAGTTTAGGTAAACCGTTATTCCTTCACTACTACCTATAATTACGTCCAGCGCTCGTAAGTTCCTTTGACAAAAACATAAAATTGATGCTCTATGAGCTGACAATACCAATACAAGGTTTAAGGAGTTCAGAGGAAAGGAATTAATAAGATGCATACTAAGATGTAGATTAAAGCAAAAATTTATTGGAATGGGATGTGCAGCGTATATAGTACATAATGCCATTCAAACTGCAGCAGACCTGATGCCTATTGACGTTGAGAATATAATTATTAAGTCATATTTTCATTTCTATATTAACACTGTAAGAGTGCAATCTCTTAACTATTTCTGTGATGACGCTGGGGTTGACTATAAGAAGTTTTTAATGATCAGCAAGACTTGGTGTTTGGCCTTATTGCTAGTAGCCGGGGGTGTAATGGGGTAGTGAAGCGCAAGTTATAGCCTCTCCTACTCAATTGTTAACCTCACCTTCGCGATGAGTTCAATTTGAACTTGGTGCACCCTGTTTTCACTAACGAGGCTCTAACGACCGAGTAAGGGCGGAATAACCCTTACTTTTTGCCGTGAGCACATCCACCTTCTCACGAAGAGTGCGGTAAAAATAACCCACCGCACACAAAGGTTGCTTTTGGAATCGTTTGGTTACCCCATCGTCGCAGTCTCCTTCTGTGCCATGGGACCACACCACTCGCCTTCCGCAACCGAGCTGGTCAGTTGCATACCTGCTCCAGCTAAAACTTCAAATGCAGCTTCGTTTTCAGTCGATTAAGGCTTTAAAAAAATGATGGAGCGTTCAAGTGGGACAAAATCATCCGGAGGTAAAATACCCTCCCGATCGGATCTCCGGGGGAGGGTGCCCACAGGGACACCTCATCGAATGTCGAAAAGACACCGACAAGTTAAATCCAGCAAAACTGATTCTTTCATCTACGGCGCTTGGAATGTTCGTACTTTGAACGACAGCACTCGCGCCGATCGGCCTGAAAGAAGAACTGCTCTAATTGATAGAGAACTTCACCGACTCAATGTTGACGTTGCAGCTCTCAGCGAAACTCGATTTTTGGAGGAAGGCTCTCTCACAGAAAAGTACTACACCTTCTATTGGAAAGGTCTTCCCACCAATTCAAGAAGACAACATGGAGTAGGATTTGCCGTTCGGAATCAAATTGTATCCAACTTAACACAAGTACCACAAGGCCTATCCGAGCGTCTAATGCTGCTACGCTATGAGCTATCAGATGGCAACGCGGTAAATCTAATAAGCGCCTACGCTCCCACTCTGGATGCAAGTCACGAAACCAAGGAAAGCTTCTATCAACAGCTGGAAGAAACCCTCTGTAGAATACCTAAAACGGAACGACTCATTATTCTTGGCGATTTTAACGCTAGAGTAGGGAGAGATGCAGACACCTGGCCAGGCATCATAGGCAAGAACGGTTTGGGCAACATGAACGCTAACGGTCAACTACTCCTAACTAAATGCGCCGAACATGATCTAGTTATAACAAACACCATTTTCCGACAAAAGGATAAATTTAAAGGCACCTGGCGTCACCCCAGATCAGGTCACTGGCATCTACTGGACTATGTTATCGTACGTAGGAAGCATCTCAAGGACGTCCAAATTACAAAGGCGCGCATTGATAGCGAATGTTGGACCGATCATCGTCCTGTTGTCTCTAAAATGAAAATTGTTATGAGACCCAAACACCGAAGAACTCAAGTAAAACGTAGACTCCGTCTCTGTATTAGTAAATTGCGTGAACAACAAACCGTCGAACAGCTAAAGCAAAAAGTTCAAGAGAATTTGAGTGCACTAGAAGAAACCAATTCTGTAGATGTCGCTGCTACCTGGACACAAATTAAAGACAGTTTAAAAAGTGCGAGTGAGGAAATTCTTGGCACTGCAGCAAGTAAAAAACAGGAGGACTGGTTCAATGATAATGAAGCTTTTATACAAGAACTTCTTGACCGCAAACATATTGCCTTCCAAAACGCTATCAACCACCCCAACGACTCATCAAAAGCAGAAGCTTTTACCCAATCTAAGTATGAAACGCAACGCGAAATCAGAAGAATAAAGAATGAGTGGTGGGCAAGCAAGGCCAGAGAAATTCAAAGGTACGCCGATTCACACGATTACAGGAATTTCTTTCAAGGAGTAAAAGCAGTGTACGGCCCCAGTCGGAAAAATATGTGCCCTATTAAAGATTTAAATGGAAATCTCCTCAAAGAAGACCAGGAAATAAGAGCTCGATGGAAGGAACACTACTCTAACATTCTTAACCAGCAAAGTCAAGCCGATCACGATATTATAAATCTTATCCCTCAATATGACACCTTCGAAGACTTAGATAAACCACTAACAACGGAAGAGATCTTAACCGCCATTGGGCAGCTAAAAAATAACAAATCTCCCGGCGCCGACTCACTCCCAGCTGAGATCTTTAAAGCTGTGTCGTCAGAGCTCATACCCTACCTCAAAAAACTGTTTGATGTCGTGTGGGAAAGTGGTCAAGCTCCGCAGGAGTTTCGTGATACACTATTAATCAACCTCTTCAAAAACAAAGGCAGCGCTGCGGACTGTGGAAATTACAGGGGTATAGCTCTCCTGGCTGTTGGAGGGAAGATACTCACTAAAGCGATGGCAAATAGGCTAACACCTGTTATGGAAAAGTTACTTCCTGAAACACAGAGTGGCTTTAGACCAAACCGAGGCACATCGGATTTAATCTTCACACTTAAACAGCTTCAAGAAAAAGCACTCGAACATCAAGGAGAAATTCACATGGCCTTCATTGATTTAACCAAGGCGTTTGACTCGGTGGATAGGGAAGTGCTCTGGAAAATTATGCTCCGCTTAGGTATCCCTAGAAAATTTGTGGAAGTATGTCGCAGTCTACATACAAACAACAACGCCCAGGTTATGTATAATAATGAGGCAACCGAACCTTTCCAAACTCTCACTGGAGTTAGGCAGGGATGTGTCCTGGCACCCCTACTCTTTAATTTGTTTACCACTGCTCTAACAATTATTGTTGACAACAAACTGACAGTCAGAGGAATAGGTCTCAGATACCGTTTTGATGGCGGTCTCTTTAACATAGGGCGCTTTAGAGCTTTCACGAAGACACGCACACGATTCATTTGTGATCTCCAGTATGCGGATGACTGTGCACTTTTAGCCTCTACGCCGGAAGAGCTTCAAGAACTTTTAGATGTGTACGCCCAGAGCTATGATTCCTTGGGACTTAAAATCAACATTGGAAAGACTAAGATTATGTCAACTCCTCATCAAGTGAACCAAATAGACATTACACTTAACGGAAATTCTCTTGAAGTGGTGGATCAGTTCAATTACTTAGGCAACGTTGTTAATGACAAAGCAAACATGGACAGCGAGATTCGCAATAGAATTAACGCTGCATCTAGAGCACTCTGGGGACTTAGAGAGAGAGTATTTGACAACCACGACCTTGCTTTGTCAACGAAAATGGCTGTCTACAGAGCAGTTGTCATTCCAACACTGCTATATGGATGTGAAAGCTGGGTCACTTACCGTCGTCATGTGAAAGAATTAGAACGTTTTCAGCAAAGACACCTCAGAAGTATGATGAAAATCCGTTGGTTCCATCACATATCAAACGTGGAAGTACTCAGGAGAGCAAATAGCCTTCCAATTGAGGTGCTTATTTCAAGAGCACGCCTAAGATGGGCAGGTCACGTTCATCGTATGCATGATAACCGCCTTCCTAAATGTACACTTTATGGTGAATTGCTAAGCGGTAGAAGAAGGCGCGGCGGTCAACGAAAGAGGTTCAAAGACGCTCTCCATGAAAATCTAAAATCCTGCGGTATTGCAGACGAGCAATGGGAACAACTTGCAGCGGACAGAACCGAATGGCGAGGGGTTGTGGCCAGCTATCAAGGAAATGTTGCTGCAAGAAGGCCGAATCCAAGACCTAACCAGGTCTATGTTTGTCCTGACTGCGGTCGACATGTGCTCTCCCGAATTGGCCTCTATAGCCATAGTCGTGTGCACCGTAGATGAATGGGAATTACAATAGACTACACCTTTTACTTGTTTTTTATTGTACACAATCTATCGACTGTAACATTTTTATACTCGGACTCGAGTAACGGCTAATAAAAAGTAGTCAAAAGGGTCTTTTAAATATCTGCTCCTTTAAAATCCCGTTCCTTGTCAATAGAGTAATATCCAAAAATATTAGAAAGTTTCTTCAACGAGCAACCTCAGCATTGTGGCTTATGTTCGTCCATAATCAATCTGCTGTATTTCATAATGTAATTAAAAATATGGAGGCAAAAATAATTCAATTACTAAAGAGGAATTTGGGAATATGTAAGGAGAGAATGGAGGCTGGTTTTCTCGCTTTAGTGATCACAAAGAACTTGTCATAATTTGCCGACAACGGTGGTATCAACGGTCAAAAGCCAGGTAAAATTGTTCTATGGAAACAGCTTAGAATATCTGAATTTATGGTGCAAGCAGTTTGAAAGAATTGGAGATTTTAAATGGACGCTGCACAAAATCTGGACAAATGAAAACTTCATGCTTACAATAAAAACAATAAGAGCTGTATCGTTTACAAAGTGTAATATTCATTTATCATGTGATCAATTTTATGAAAAAAATAAAAGCTGATAATGAGTTTTTGAACAAGATGCATAAGTCTGAAAAATATGTTTAAGTTTTAAGACATTCTAAAAATGACTTTTGTTTGTTACTTCTGTTTACATTTTTTCGTATAATGTCCATAAGTTTTAATTTATGATGTGATCATAAGTCTGAAAAATGTTTTCTGAGTTTTAAGTGTTTTTATTATTATTTTCATGTTTATTATTAAAATATTCAAATTCAAAAATCTATTTTAAATAGTAAAACTGTTTTATATAGAATAAAAGTGTCATTTTTGTATCGAGGATATATTTGGCAAGTATAGTCGAGAGACAAAAAATCACTTTACTCCACATGTAATATGCTATTTTTTCTTCAATCGTCGAATAAGTATTAAATAAATGCTATTATTTTTCCTTCAAATATTTTTAGTGCCGCTCGTAAGCGGCAGTAAAGTACTTTTGTTGCCGCTTAGAGCTCGTTAGTAGCAATAAGAGACTACGTAAGCCGGTCAGACGAAGTGTCAGAGAAGTGAATGTAAAAATTCAAAAACTTGTCATAAAAGTCATCGTTTGTTTTTGTTCTAAGAAAAAATATAAATTATGAAGAAATGGAACTGATTAAATATTTTACCTTTTAATTTTTTTTTATTTTATATCGTATATTTTTATATTGTTTTGTAAAATTTGTCCCCCCTTGGAGGAATTTGAACATGATCACTTTACCAATAGTCAAAACAGTTTGAGATTTAAAACCCCAGTAAAGCACGTACATTGGGTAGACCGCCGCCCGCCGCCTCTCTCGGCAACGGTGTTGGTTATGACTGATGAGTCAGCTCAACTATTCATGAAATACGTAAATAAAAATGGATTAATCCTTACGTAACAAGATAGCTATTGGTGAAATGACTAGGTCACATCCTCGATGCATAAGCATCACCTTTCTGTTTTGCTTTTCTGTTTTTATACCAACAGCCAATCCAAACCAAGTCAAGCGAATTTATAAGATCGTGATATTGTCGCTTGTTGATTGTTGCTATTGGCTTAAAATCAGAGCTATCTTACTGGAGCTTTACACATTTTGATAAAGGGATTCTTGGCTCTTCTCATTAGTGTTCATTACTGTCATTGCCGGAGCCATGCCGGATATCAAGCCATATTAGTAATAAAATTAAAATTCGCCACTATAAAACTGGATATTCTCCCACTTCTGATGTAAGCGATAGCAGAGGTTTCTGTTGTAAGTTAAACCAAAAATATACTTTATCGCTCGTCTTACTTAACTGAATAAATATCACATAATTGTATAAAGTGGAATTTTGCTGTTAATAATAATTACGTTACAAAAATGTATGGTGAATATATCTACGCTGCTTCATATTTAGCCAATTATTTTTTTGAAGAGTTTGTGTTACATGATAATAATGCTTTAGTCCGAAAATCAACCCAGCATATGAATTTTGAACCTTTTGAATGCGAGTTGTTCCCCAAGATGTCAACATCGACAAAGTTAAATAGGAATAATAGGATAGTACTAATACTTTGCAAAGTAAAATTTGAGTTTTCTATTAAACATTTTCCAATATCTGTATTACTAATGATCTTCTTAACAGGATAATTAAAACATAAATTGAAATCAACGCAGATACCTAAATTTCTTGCATGGTTTAAAATTTCTAGATTTGAATTCTCTACCTTAACAAATAATTGACTTACTGCCTTAGTTCTATCCTATTCCTTTTCGACAGTAAGTAAATAGAGCAAATGCATTTTTAAGAAGGAAATATAAACAAAATTATTAATAAAATCATAGTTAGCTTAATAGATAATAGCCATAATCATATATACAATAACATGTTGTTGTTAATAAAGCTTTATTAGTCTCCTTCAGAGAATTACATAATGTCGCTCTAATGCTTCAGCAAAGTACGAAATGTCTAGGCAAATTTGATATAATTTCCTTAACACGTGTATTGCGAGAATCCATTTTTACCGTCATTAATTCTTGAATATATTTTATAATTGATGAATTATTCATGAAGAAGGGAAAAAAGATAATAATTTTCACAGTCATTTGGCGGTAACTACTGTGCGTGACAAACAAAATAGAATTATCTTATAAATGAACCGAAAAAACACATTTTTTACGCCTTATTCAATCTTAGCATTTCATATTAATATACTAAATTGTTGCCGTCATAAAAGCATACCTTTACAAAATACCAAATGTTAGCAATAGTCTTTGCTCACATTATTATATATTGTACATCGTCGCTGTAATTATTGGAGGTGAAAGATTTTGCTGGACAATATAAAGTAATTGTCTTTTGACACATGCATGACTTTTGTAGCTCAATATGTTTGTGGCTTAACATGAAATACTTAAGTATATCATTTCAAAACCGTAACTTTTATGACAAGTTTCATGAACTCAAACTGTAATTTCTCTGATACTTCACCTAAGTGGCAGTAAAAGTCTTTCACTACTGCTCACGAGCGACACTAAAGGTATTGGAAGATAAAATAACAGTCTTGTTTCATTCATGTTCCATGTTTGAAGAATAAACAGCATGTCATATGTGTACTAAAGTGATTTTTTGTCTGTCGGCTTTTCCTTGACACAAGAAATGCCACATCTACTCCGTGTAAAACATTTTGCTATTATGTAATATAACAAACTCGCTACAGCTTTGTATTTTGTTCATAGCGTCCTAACAGACATTTTGTAAAGCAGGTAATATCCTATATAGTTAGTTCTCTTTTGTTATACAGGCCTCACCAAAATTCTTCTCTCTCAGTGCCTTGACTAAATCATCTGGTTTTGCTAAATCATTAATCATAACACATTTTCCTAGAGAAAGCATAGATGCGTCTTTGCTATGTATATATTTCGACATGCGACGTAAAGCAACATCAGGCGCGGTTAGTACTAAGATGGGTGATAGTTTCAAGTATCGTTAGACCTCTTCAAATCAGCTCCGATTTGAAAAATTCTTAGACGAAACTGTAGATAAATTCAAGTTAAATATGAATCCAATGCCAAATCACGGTAAAAAAGTCATGAAATAATTATTTATTTTTAATTTGACGCCTTATTTAGATTATTGTTCTGGTGGAGTTTAGTATTAGCTATTCCACCACTCAACCTAGACACAGACATATAGACAATTATACAATGACCATTCCCTACGACAGTGCCATCTTCCGCAGCTGAGACTCGAACTCAGGAGTGGTACAGCAGCTAGCCGTGTTGTCTCTTGCACAACCTCGTCTAGTCCACTGCCACCAACTCGGTCAAAGGCTAAGTTGTTAAAAGCTCTGCACAATCATTAGGTTTTCAGAACAAACATTTTCTATAACTCTAAAATTACCTAAAATGGGCAAAAAGGCCTGGACTATTTTCATACAGATTTTTTCGTTATCAAGAAACAGCTTTTATACTCTCTAATAATTCTCACCAAGCATACATAAAAAATTGCCAACCTTAAAAACAATTACAACCCTCTTAAGTAACGTCCCAAAGCGCAGGTAGTTAAGGAGAAGCCCAGCGCTAATGCTCGAAACAAAACTCAGATCTGCCAACATTCATTCAACAAACATCGTCTCACAAACACCAAATGACGTCCCGTACACTTTCCCATTCAACACCCTGTAATATTCTTATTTATTCGAATTTTGGTATTCTGCAAAAGTTGCATGTAAATACATCTTTTCTCAGTTCAAAAAGTCCACTATCATCCATATTAATTCAAAAGTTCCGAAAAATATAGTTTAATAAAAACGTGCCTTTTCCACATTAAACAAATTTACGTTCCCTACCTAGCTGAATGTCAAGATTGCAGATTTCAGGGACCTGAAAAACCACAATAGACAAATACTTAATTATATAATTCAGAGTTATTTGTAATCAATAAAAATTCCAATGTTCATTTTGCCATAAACAAAAATTCATGCGGCGTCATCTAGTGGCGGGAAGCTTTTATAAAATTCATTAAAATAAAATTCGTCTTTCCTAGAGGCGCTTAACAAAAAACTCAAAAGCACATACTCAATGCATCCTCGGTTCTAGCCATTTATTGAGCAAAAAGGTATAAAAAGCTGAGGAAAAATATACTCGACCTCTTGTGTTTTCATTACTTTTGGGTCCTAGTAATCACCGGTAAGTATGTAGCCAACGACAGTCACATTATTACCTAGCGCAAGTGCAGAATCCTGAACAAAAACTTAAACTTAACTTAAACAAAACATTCCGCGAAGTTTAAGGGTTACCTTGTATCACTCTTCAATTGAACAAATAATCAGAAAATTGTCTGAAATGGCATGTGCGTGTGTGACAACCAAACAAAATCTTGTGAATTGCCAAGTGAGAAACGTCACAGAATATTTTAGAAAAGCTCATTATTCTTATTAAATGTTATCTAGCGAGAAGCTGGAACAAGCCTTTTATATTTAACTGAAAAATATTATATTTAACTGAGAAATATTAGTTGACTTGTCTTTGCATAGCTCTGAATTGATGAAGTATATATGACAGAAAATTGTAAATTATCAAACGTAAATTCTCCTAATAAAATATTGAATTTTGATTGATTTGAGCAGCTGAGATTCTAACTCAGGAGTGGTACAGTGATTAGCCGTGTTGTCTCTCACAAAACCCCATCTAAATCACTGCTGCCAACTCAGTAACACATTAAAACGCCACTTAGCATCCATATCCTAGCCACGATTCAAACCCGGGATTCCTTGGTCTCAAGCCTTACGCGTAAACATTGAGCCACTGAGCCGGATAATGATAAACTAAGTGTTAATGAAATTACATAGGACATAATAAATTTCTAGGTTATTCTCCAGGTCTTTACCGACTCTCTATATTTTTGTAGTTTTTCATTTGATGTTCAGTAAACCCATCCTTTATTTATTTTGAACCAGATTTTAGTCTCAGAAAATGTAAAAATAAATTATTTTTAAGTTTTGTAAGTGGACTTGTACAGATTTAATTATAGTTTGTTTAAACGTAGATTATAATTACTTCGGAGAGTGCCTGGATTGACGCCGTTATTAGAATGCCAAATATCGAATCTCTCAAAGTCTCGTGTTCACTCGGCTCGTGGGGGCATCAATGAAGTCCACCGTCCACCCACTACGCATAATCTCTCACATAAATCTATTCTTCTCGGCTTTTGTTGTTATAAACATAACAAATTAAGTATTTCTTTCTTGTTTTTCGTGGAAATTATATTCACAAATATCTAATCTAGCTCTTTCGAATTTTGATGTTTACATTAACAATATAAAATTGAATAACTTGAGTAAAGCGAACTTCAGCTTTATCCAACTATTAACTTTATACTACTAATATAAAGATTTATATTTATCTAAAATGATGATTTTCTATTTATGTACATGCGCCATAATTTTGTTTGATTGTATACTGATTTTGAATGAAAATAAGCGATATTTGAAATAATGAGATACCCAGGTACAGGGTGTTTGAACCTCAATTACTTAAAGTACTTAAAAGTACAATTTATACTTCAAAAATCTTGTGCTCCAATTGTTATTAACAATTTAATTTTTTTTAACCGCGTATTTTAACCTAAAAATGTGAATAACTCGAGAGATTGGTGCGGTCGGGACAAAAAAAACAATATCTTTATAATTAAATTTTTTACAAATCTACGTTTAGCGTAGGTCGTAGGAGCGCAACCATAACCCACAAAAGTGCAAAAACTGGCCAAAATAGTAAATTTAATAAAAACGACGTTAAAAATATTTGTAGACTCAAACTCAACCAGGTATTGGTTCCAACATACTTCTATAAAATCAAATTTTAAGAGAGTCCACATTGTGATTGTGGTCAGTTAGGCGACGCAGAACATGTACTTCTCAATTGTGAATTAAACTCGGAAAATTAAAGAATTTGTCGATAAAATATATAAAACAAAAATATACCAGCCTTTTAACCTTTCACAACTGCTATATTCTAGCAGCCTTGAATTATATAAATTACTTTATGAACAAATAAAAAAAATAGGAATAAAACTGTAATAAAAATCACATTAGTACATTACAATAGTGATGTAATATAGGTTTAAGATATCCTCTTGTTTATCCATATGTTTCCCAAACCATTCCGAGGTCCGTTTGTATGCGAATGAGACTAGACAGACCCCTAGTCAAAGAAGTGTCCTTGTGATTATCCCCAAGCAATAAAAGAAAAAAAAAAGGAAATGAGAAATAATCTAAACCAATAAATATAATAATAATAAATCTAGGATAAGCCAGAATAGAATGATCAGTAAAGTTTAAAAATAAAACAAATAAAAGGTGAATTAGTAAACATGAAAAATATATATAAATGCGTAGGTATGTAAGTTTGCATCCTCAATAAAAAACATGACAATAAATGATATAGTAAACAAGCAATTGATAGAAAAAGAAAAATCGGATTCACTGAGCTAATGGAATGTCTACATTCCCCAGCCATTTCTTCCCACCTAATTAAAAAACAATCTAAAAATATTGCTACAATATATTTATTGTCATCAATATTTTGAATCAATTCTGAAATCGTTATGGGTCGGTGAAAGAGCGGGCTGAAAATTTACACTTTTTTAGAAACGGCTGAATTATTATAAAGTTTGGCAGAAATATTATTTTTTTTAAATTTATTAGACAGGTATAAAACAAAATTTCGAACCCTATATTTTGAAGGGGGAAAAAGGGGGGTGGTAAATTGTCTAAAGTGTCTCTTAAATCGTATGAGTTAGAAACGTGATATTCGCGTAGTGTCTCTTTTGAGACAATAAGAAGACACTTATTAGACACTTTCAGAAAAAACCCTCTGCACGGATGAACGTGGAGAGTGTGTTTATATTGAGTTCATGTTATATCTCTTGAATTTATGAAGCTAGAAAGCTGAAAGAATAAATCGTTCATGGTTAAATTGATGAATTCTCTATCAAAGAGCATAATGTGCTTCTAGAAGGCAGAATATTAAAACGTAATATTTCAGTCACAAACTCCTCTATAAAGTCATTATTCTGCAACACCGCCCAATGGCGCCTGCCAACTTCTTTGCATGTCGCTATCCTAAAGATATCGAGATGTACCAAATAGTCGAAGGATCCTCGTGACGGTCATCACAGCCTACCTTGCACTGATGAGAGACAACAGCTCGAAACTGTAGTCTGCTGGTGGTGTGGGACGACTGGCACGAGAGCTCTTTTAAATAGGAATTACTCTTTCGGCTGGTGTATGTTGCAATCGAAGCATTAAGCGTTCTGTTGGTAATATGCAATTATTACACTTAACGCGCCAGGCTTGTAACTCGTAATCCAGTGCTCGGCGGGGCACATAGCCCAGAGAGTAGTTGTTGATTGCAGTCTGGTTACGTTCCTTATATTAAAATGAGGACTTTATGGAGGAGTTTGTGACTAAAATATTACGTTAGGATAATGTTAACTTCATAAATTTTTATTATGCCAACCTCTACTACTTTTATTAAGTATACATAGAAATATTTTTATGGAGTAAAAATTGATGCATGATAATAAATGATAAAAAGTTGCAATCTCATGCTCAGATTATAATTTACTTATTTTACTAATTTTTCAAACAAAAAAAAGAGAATGTATATTCCTACTTGAGACAACATTCAGCATATTGTAGATTGTCTGTTACGATAAAAAGATACTATTTATTATTATTTCTTTTAAGTACCTACTTGTTTATGTATTTGGTACATTTAGTGGAATTTTTTAAGTAGTTCTATATTTAAATTTTACCCAAACATAAGTTAATCCAGTCGAAATTTTTATTGACATTTCTGAAATAATATTTATTTTCAGATATGCCTATTGAGGTCAAAAAAATGTACAGACAAAGATGAATAGCTTTTCACAAAATATTATAAGATTATCGATTTTGAAACTATTTCTTCGTTGGCATTATCAAAGGAAAATGGGTATTAAAACTACGCAGCGAATTTTAAATAACATTATAAAAATGTTATTATATTAACACATTTTTATACTTTCCTACACAAAAATTAAGAACGAAACTCCTATGGGATGAGTCATCCTAACTGCCCTTTCTTCTGCTTGCCATAGCGATTTATCTGCGAAACTATTATAGCTAGAAACGTGTAGTTAGAATTTATTATACTACAAGTCTCAGGAGTTATTGTGACGATCTTTTCAGATCAAGATGTGTGCGTGAATCTGGTCTGATTAAATTTGATTTACCAGTGTACGATAGGCATTGCTGCTACTCCAAGAAAGCACACCGCTTGCAGCTACGTCTACTTGGAGTTAGAGAGAGGTCATGGTCTTTAGTAGAGAACCTGCCGTTCAGAAAGTTGCTTAAAAATTGATTCCGTGGGTCCCAAAATACTAAAATCTGGCATATGGTAAAACCGAAAGCTGTCTTAACTAGCTTAAATTTACTTGATAATAATTTTCCTGCGCAAAATAGCACTAGTCAAATTTTTCGGATTATTAACATGAAGAGACTTCTATATTTTGCCAAAATGTCAATACCATGTCTGTAGCTGTTTAGGTGTAACAAATTCAAATGATTTTCAAAATGCATTGTATTTGTTGATGTCTAATTCTAAACACTCATATCTTTATTCGAGGCGCTTCCAAAATTAATTCATTTTGCTACTACTTTGTTATTGTGTAATCCATCCTGATAACTGTGATGCTCCATTCATATTTTTAACATTAATAATTAGCGACGTAATAAATACGGTAATTAATAGGAAACAGCAACAAAATTATTTATTTCGTCTACTACTGAAAAAATACACCCCTTCTGTTTTTTAAAATTTCATTTCTGTCATATTATATGTTACGGTACCCTCTAACTGCAGCCTATCATAAATATAAATGTTTTTTTTCGTACCCACTACGGGACCCTAACAGAAAATACCATCGATCCGAGGTACTGGCGGTTTTCACCTTGTAGTGCTTAGCGTAGCTTATAGCATTGTTTTGTTCCGTCCTCTCACGTAGAGAGGTTGAATCAATCCTAGGTAGCAGAGTGAAGGAAGGTCTGCCAGGTGGCTACCAGTATAGTGGCGCCAACTCTGGGCTAACTGACGAATTACCACAGCTACGTGAAAAGTGTGGATGTACGAGACGGACTAGAAAGATCTCAAGTCACGGAATGGAGATATCGAGAACGTTAACCACGGATATATAAGGAGTGGACCTCGCACACGGAACACAGTTTTATATTAGACGAGCAAGTGAACAGGTAAAATAAAAACAGTTATAAGTGATGAATTATATTAGTGTCTACAGTTGTATTTAGTGTGTTATGATAACGTTTATTTATTATAAGTATTAAATAAGATAGTGGTTAGTGAACACTATTGTTACAATTATTTGACTCTACGTCTATGGTGTTTACTGGAAATTGTAATCACGTAACAGTATTTCATGACATGAAATACATTACAGGTGTTGGGTTATTTTATTGTTTGTGTGTACTGGAAGGTACTGCAATCCGCTACCGCGTCAACGCGGTGGTTACACGATCGGTTCCGGAGCAGGCCCTGGTGAGGCAACTATTCATTTAATTTTAATAAATATCTTTTGAATTGAACTGAACTGAACTGAACTGAATTGAATTGAATATTGAGATCGTGGGTTCGAAACGAGGTACAATTTTTTTACTTATTTTTTACATTATGAAATCGAAAGAAATATTAAATAACTTAAGGAAGTAACCATGTGTTAAATTTGATCAAAATCGTTATAGCCGTTTCAGATAAAAAAAATTATTAAATCCTGTATAGCTCACCCCCTGTAGCACCCCTCCCTGCATTTTCTGGGAGCAACTGGTTATACCATCTTATGCTGGTACTAAGGGAGTATTTATGTGTCAAATTTAATCAAAATCGTTGGAGCCATTTTATAATAATAATGTTTTTATTCATCACATTAAGGTTTTCATTTATAATAGAGAGTATTTATTTATTTCTAACAATGAAAAGGTGAAGTTCGCTCCTGCAATCAATCAGAATCTCAGAGCATATTGCATTCGCGCTCTACCACTTAACCCAAATTTAATACAAAATATTATTCAAGAAAAATTATTATGCCGCTAAACTGAATATTTTTAACAAAAATACAAAATTATAGTAATAGTTAATAAGGAACATTTACATATTTCAAGTGAGTAATCTAAAGTAATATAATCAACAGTAAACAAATAGGTAATTCATAGATTCATCTAATTAAAACTCCTGATTCAGGAAAGGAAAAAGAACTGTGTAAAAATTCGGGACAAAAACATATACAACTACAAAGTAAATAAAAAATAGTATAGAAGTTGTAAGAGAGAAAAAAATATATTTTCTATTTTTTTCCCTGTTTTTAGGGGTTTACTCCCTCCACATTTAAGCTAGGATCGATTTTGCGATTTCGCCTCGAGATGTGACCGTCTTGAATACACATATAAAATTTGAGCAAAATCGATCCAGTAGTTTGGGCTCTAGGTGCGACCGCATACGGCAGACGACAGACAGAAATTTTTTAAAAACCACTTTTTTGGGTTCAGGGGACTTGAAAACGTGTAAATTCATCAAAAAATCAAAATTGAATTTTTGCACCATCATGCATCACCATACTTTCCTTATATACCACGTATATGTGAAACTAAAAAGGGGCGTCGAGCCCCAGACTAATATTGTTTACCTCACAGAAACCTCGGAGTGTGAGAATATATTTATTTCATGTGTTTCTTTAAATACAAACATTAATTTGTACATTCCTGAGCTGTAATACAATTTTCCACTGCTATATTTCTACTGCGTTTGATATCATTCGATCCCTATTATTGAGTAGTAGTATCAGGCCAATTTTCAATCAAAAACTTAATACTGAAGATCAGGAAATAATTTTTATTTTTTAGCGACCCCCCACTGCCATATTTGTAGCTTCGGCTGGAATATCGTATGGGTGACTTTCCAGGCTTGCAGAAGGAACTTAAAATAGTATGTCTGGCGCCTCAGGAATGGCATTTTTATTCTGCCATATAAGCAATTAATTAAATTACTTTTCAAATTGTGAATGTTAGGCTAGCTTTAGGCGTGGAGTTTTGGCAGGCATTCCTGTATTCGTTTATATAAATCAACCCTATTTGATTTTGGATGTAGTATTGCGATTAAAATGAATGAGTTTTCTAATAAATTATCACGTGCAAAATACATCTGATCGATAATGCATAAACAAATCAAACAATAGAAATGTAAAATTTACCATTTACGCTCCAACGCGGCAATATAATTTTTTTGGATACAGTTGTTTTGCAACTGTTGAAAATCAGATAGCGACTGATGAATTTTTTTTAGCCATATTTCGGTATTGATGCATGAAACTCAGAAAATAGTTTGAAGCATAACTACCGAAAATTTGGTAAAAAAAATTGTGAACATATTTTTGTAAAATATGCTTTTTACAGAATAAGGAGTAAAATTGATCAATAGATTCCAAATTTCATTTGGATCAATAAAAAATAATAAAACAGCCAGGATCGTTATATGATGGCTTAAAAGAATAATTGATAGCCCAAAAAACATAATGTCTAGCACTATAGTTCGCCAGAACACGTATTCGCTATAGTAATATATTCTGAATTTTTTTTTTTAATACATTTATTTAACGTCGGCCTATTTCCGCTACTGAGGCCTATCACCGACGCCTGTAGACGAGCTACCCCCAACCAGGAATTTTGCCGAACCTCTTCCCTTAAGAAGAGTAGGGATCTTTTACTTGCCTACCATTTAATAGACAAGGGACCGACGGCTTTACATCCCCTCCGAAGGATGGTATATCCCCTATACAACCCTCGCCTAAGGTTGTATAGCTTCCGCGCATACACTGATATACAAGCCGCTGGAAGGTGTGTGAGGCGAGAACGCGGTCTTCGTTGGAACGGTCACCCATCCAACTACTAACTGCGCCTGACGTTGCTTTACATCGCATATCAAAGTATGTACATAGTAAAGACGCACCTACGCTCGCCCTTGTTCTGAATTTAGATTTATCAAGATCCGAAGAATTTTGTCTAGGTTTATTTATTCATCACAAAATTCTTCATTATATAATTGAGTGTAATAAATCAAAAACATATTTCTTAAGGCCCAAAGTTAAACAAAAAAATCATTAAATAAATTACAAAAACAATACAATTCTCTTTTCTTCTATAGATAAATATTTAAAATCATTGTACTCTAAAGCACATTTCTATTAACATAATTAGGTTAACTTAGGTAACTTAAATGTCTAGATTGTTCATATTAAAAATATACACAAATGCACGCGAAGATAATGATAATTAAATTTATTAAAATCATGTTTTAACTTAATTATAACATTGACGATAACACATAGTAATTAAATATATTCCATTCAAAATCATACCAATATTTACTTCTAGTGGAGCAGATCTGGCTTTGAAAAAGGAAAACGCCCATTGTGAATTTTTTTGCCAATAAATAGAGTTGGGTCCCCCCAACATTCTAACATATTTGTGCAGCGGGTGTCAAAGGGGGGAGGAGGAAACAACATATTAAATGTATGGGAAAATGTTTTTTTCGAAAATAACTCGGCGGCTTTTGATCTAACGAAAAAAAATCTTCGGACCAAAAATGAAGAGGTCATGGTAATAAAAAAAAATTGTTCCTGACCTCATCGACGTCAGACCATTTATTCGCGAGATATCGCGAATCTAAGGTGCAAGAATTAGAAAAATTGAATTCATTTTCTATCATGAAGCAGTGGAGCCGAGGACACAAAATTTTTTTAATAGAAGAGTATTGGCAGATATTTTGTTGGGCCGGATTCTGATGGCGGTGGGATAATTAGGAAGGGGGGGAGAGGGGAAAATGAATTTTTGCCGTCCTCTGTCTGCCTTCCTAATCATTTTATCGTGATCTGGCCGGGTGGAAATTAAACAATAAAAAAGCTATCAAGTGAAGAAAATGATTTTCCCCCCACTCTTTCATAAGTGTGGCAAAAAAACTGTGTGGAAAAAACGCGCAATTTTTATTTCGCGTACCAAGCGTTTGTTTGAGAAATAAATCATTTTATGTGAGTGCTATTTTGTAGCAAATAAACAAATTAAAAAATGTACGTCGATCTGATCGCGATAGGTCAATTATACGGGGAGTTTTAAGCATGTGAAATATTTTCATTTTCCTCCTCTCATCCCTAATTATTCCACCGCCCCCAGCCTCCGGCCCAACAAAACACCTGCCAATACCCTTCTATTAAAAAAATTGAGTCCTCAACTCCACACACGACAAAAATCGAATTAATTGTTTTAAAATTTTGCATCTTGAATTCGCGATATCTGGCGAATCAATGGTCTGACATCGACGAGGTTGGGAACAAAATTTGCTTATTTTCATAAGCTCTTCATTTTTGGTCCGAAGATTTTTTTCGTCAGATCAAAAGCCGTCGAGTTATCTTCGAAAAACCATCTTCCTATACAATTTATATGTCGTTTCCCCCTCCCCCCCCCTTTGACATCCGCTGCACAAATGTCTCGGAATGTTGGGTAGACCCAATTCTATTTATTGGCGAACAAAAAATCACAATCGGACGTTTCTTTATTCGTGTCTAGTTTTCCTCTACATCTTCTCCTCTATCTTCGTTCTGAAAATATATAAGTGCATGTTCCCGACAAAATTGCTTTAATAAGTTTTGTTTTACATTGTACCATTTTCTGGATATTTAATTGGAAAATTTTGAAAACCCAACTTGGAGTAATTATTATCGCTATCAATCTTATTCGATAATTGCGAGTAAGGTGGTGAAAAAGCGTAAAAACTGCCCTACGACTCCTTACCACGGGCAAATACGATTTTTCTGTTGTGAATTTAAGAATTTTATTTCTTGTTGAAATAAGCTTAAAATGTCATGAAACGTCGAGAAAAAATTTCTGTCTGTCCGTCGGTCTGTAACTTTTTTTGCGCACGTTTACTCTGGAACCTTTCATGATATTATTAACATGAGATTTGGTACACTTATGTATTATAACGAGATCTGGAACCAGATTATATTTTGATCTAATTTTGTTGAAAGGGTCGGGGTAAATAATAATAATAGTATTTATTAACCATTAGCAATACAAATGTAAATATGGCAAGTCAAACAGTACAATACATATATATGTAAGCGTTCAAGGGGTTTTTACCCCAAAATAAAGTATTAACTGCCTATATTAAGCTATCGCGCATCTTGCCTCGAGCTACTCGCTCGGTCACCTTCGGGCCAACCGCGAGCGTCCAGCTGTTGTTGATATATTGGAGTACATGAGACCCTTGTAGAGGGTAGGGGGGGTGTATTGCTAACATATATTATGTATATACAGAAATTAATAAAATAATATTGTCATATTTATAATGTTATTACATTTCATGTAAGTGTATATAACAAACCAGATAAGCTTAGCCGAACAGACATTAGATATAGATAAATATTACACAAAATACCGAGTTGCATACGATATTCCTATGGATTCCCTCTATTTAAAAAGTCATGTGTGCTATAAAAACTTCCCTTTTGAAATAATTTTGTTACCTCACCTTTATACTTATTACAATGTAATGGGGTAAGTAAGGGTAAATAGGCAAAGCAAGCAGGTAAGAGTCCATAAAATTGCAATTTAGGGCATGTACGAAAAGCCAAGGTCTCAATATTTTTTTTGGCATCAGCCATCCCCACTATCACCCCCAATACCACCGCACACTTTTATAAAAGGGAGTAAAAAAATTAAAATTTGATTTAGTATGTATACAAGAACGAAAAGTTTCAAAAATTTTTTTTGGCGTTAGCTACCCCCATTGCCATCCCCACCCTATTATTAAATTCTGTAAAAAATTAAATTGGGATTTAGTATGTGTACGAGAACCAAGGGCCTCTAAAATTTATTTTGACATTAACCACCTATCAAATCATTCACAATTTGTAGTTTTCAATGGTTTCCGTCTGGTATTCCACAAGGATTTGCCATTTGAAACGTATTTTCGTGACATTACTATGGTTATAGGTACTAATTGTCTGATTTATGATGGACATTTTTTTTTGTGTAAAATGCTATGAAGATTATCTGTAATAATAAAATTCATACATTTATTTAACTGTTCCTAAGTGTCAAGTAGTCTCTTTCTATAAAATAATATTTAGTAATGTTTGGTTATCGGCTTGAAAATATGACTTTAACAAGACTTGATATATTTTGCGACCTTGGTGTTATTTTTGAAGGACACCTTTCCTTTGTTATAACGTTATTTTACAAAATCATTAATAATATGGTTAACCCTCTCAATCAAGAACAAAATTTTGATATTCCACGTATTGTGAACGAAAAGTGTCTTGATAAAGTCCTTACTTTGGATCTTAAAGAATATTATTGGTAGCCTAGCATTCTAGTCCAATTGTTTGCAATCACCTCGTTGAAATAATAATGTAAATTTATGTTTACTTGGACACAAATAAGTCAACATCCTTAATAAAACAGATACTTAAATGATAGAAATGTTTTATAAATTTGTAAAAGGATCTTCTTAAGTGTGTCTGCCATAAAAGTTTTCTTATCGGGATAAATATATTCAGTTTTCATGCACTGTTATTTGTATAATAAATTTCTTTTGATGTGGCGTGAATAACTAAATAAGTTATTCTTAATTTTTAAGGCACTGAATATTTACTTCGCACATTTTTATCAACATTGTTAACATATTTATTGGTTATTACACTTAACACAACTAGTCCAATATAAATATTTATTTTTTCTCAAGGTGCTAAAAAATCTTGCTAAAAATAAATTGTAACGTGCTTAATTGCAATTAATTGTAATGACATATAAGAAAAACTTCAATTACTCTGAATTAAAAAGAAACCTATTTGTATAGGTATTTTTGTGTTGTAAAGCTAAATTTGAACTATATCTCCCCATATGTCATGAAGTTATTAGTTACATAGGTTACATCCTTGGTTCATTGCGTCTACTCAGGGCACACGATTCGCGGACCCAGTAGTCACTCACCCCACGGGCGTGGGAAGTGGCTATTGGTATTTATTACCAGCTCCCCTCTGTGACAGTCGGAGCCACAGAGTAGGGTGACTGGTTTTTTGTAAAAAAAGTCTTTATTTACTTTATTTAAAGGGCGAAGTTTAGCCAAAGGCTATTCCTCCATTTAACCCTGTAATTACAAGTTAAGTATGTAGATATAAACAAAGCGTAAAATAATATAAAATACAAAAAAAGAAAAGGTGAAAACAGTGGCAGTTGGAAAGTAATAATGATAAAGTAATAATAAGTAGTAACAATAATAATCATATGACACTAATAAGTAACAATGAAAACCGTTTCATCAATGCGCTGCTAAAAGTGACTTTAAATATTTGCGGAAGGTAAAAATGTTATATTTTATATATTTTTACATAATTATAGCGAAATCTGGAAGAGAATACCATAGCAGAACACTTTTCTATGTTTAATTTCAAATTATGATTAGTGTCGTAAACGTTTAGGGAATTGAGATCACTATTTATATGTCTTTCAGCTGCGGGTAGATTGTCTTCGTTAAAACTATACTTAAGTTGTACATCGTCTGGGTAAGATTGGATTTTCATATATTTAAGGTTGTCGCTAAGATCTATTGTATATAATATGAACAGAAGTGGTCCTAGAACCGAACCTTGTGGAACACCAGAAACCACGGGTTTTAACTCTGATGTTCCAGACTCGGTTTTAACCCTCTGGGAACGACGAATTAAAAATTTTTAGAAAGCTAACACATACATTATTAAAACCATAAAATTGTAACTTTGCGCATAGTAACGAATGATTAACCGAATCAAACGCTTTTGAATAATCAAGGAAAACTAAAATGTCAGTAAGTTTATTATCCAAGTCCCGTAAAATATTGTCCGATATATTGGTAAGTGCTATACAAGTGCTGTGTCCTGCTCTAAAACCTGATTGATATTCTGGGAATAACTTATTTTTGAGTAAGTATGTTTCTGTTTGAAAATAAATTGCTTTTTTCAATGTTTTACTAAATATTGAAAAAAGACGGTCGAAGATCTTTGATTTCCGCTGGGCAATTTATCTTTGGTATTGGGCATACTATTGCTTCTTTCCACATCGAGGGGAAAAAAACCTTCAACAAGGCAGACATTTATTAAATGTGTTAACTATGGTATAATTAACGGACAACTCAGCTTTACCATTTGCAACAGACAGACGAAATACCAGAGGAATTCGTGGGGGAAGGGCCTTTAAAGTCATAATGCTACTCGGGAGTCTTAGGCTCAGTCCGATGCTGCGTGCAAGAACAATAACAGAAGGACTAACAGAATGGGTGATTACTTTTAACAAAAATACATTTTAAATCATGTAAGAATTACTTTTGAGGAAGCCAATAAGTTAAAATAGTCAATAAAACTAGCAAAATACAAATATTTTTACACCATCGACAGGAGATATTTGATTGCTGATTAGATTATATAGATTATGTCAAATATCTCATTTTGATAGTGCATAAATGTATATTTGTGCACCATGCGTCTTTTCACATGCTATTTCAATTTTTATTCTTTTAAGTATTTTTGAATGTTCAGTATATGAAATTTAAGATAATATCCCAATAATATTCTTCTTGATAAACATATTTTAGGAGTATTCTCAGAATATAGGAAGCCAACAAATTGTTTAAAAAATGTAATACTGTCACTTTTTATGAATATTCTCAGAACGTTTTGTGCTGTCTGGGTATATAAAATAAGTCTTTTCCACTATTGAAGGTTTGACTATTTTTCTGATGCCTGAATAACATTTGATAACCATAATGTAATCTTAATTGAATTAATTGTAATAAATTGGTATAATAAATACTCGAGAAAACATATAGTGCCAATTAATATAATAGATAATTTATAAATTACTACTATAGCCTCCACGCATCGAAGAGCAGAAAAACGTACAAAAATTATAATGAAAAATAAAAAGCCAATTAAAATCATATTTACTCTTTACCTTGAACACATAATAAAGTAATTTTTGATATTGAATCGTTTATTACTCTAAACCTTTTTTAAATTTAAAATAATATCTAGTAATATTTTAGTTGGGTTCGCGATTTGGGCTTGTGGCTGTCTTACAATTAATATTATTTTAAGGAAATTGAAATAGTTCGCATATTAAACAATACATAGTTACAAAAAATAAACAGTTATTCTTTGAATTAAAATATATCAAGTTAACAAGTTTTAACAAAACAATGATATTAATAATTCCCATAAGACCAATTAATATCACATTCGAGTGTAAATCGCAGTATTTTTCATCTAATTGTCGTATTAAATCTTCCAATTTTTAATAACGATCACTCACTTATTAAATTTTGTGTTAATATCACATACAGTCGGATATGTGCAAACCTAAATAGCCCTAACAGCATTCAATATTTTAAAAATACTTTTAAGACATTGTCAATGTTCAAAAAATATTTTGAATATTTCAGCAGTTTTAAAAATATTTTCCAAAAACTGTTTTACAAACTTTTTTAAAGCTTTTCAAAATGTTTGTAAAGTATTTTTAAAATATTGAAATAAATATTTCACTGAAACTTTTCTGTATGATAAATAAAATATTTTTTTACGCACTTCTGAGGAATATCTATGTGAGTGCTTTCTTCTTCATTGCGGAACATTTTAAATTCAATTTCTATATCCTAAGGCTGTATTTGTTGCAGTATTTTTACTGACGTTACACGTTTAGATCATTTTGAATACGTCATCGTTTGATATATAATTATATTATTTTATATTTTGTGGTGCAATGTCTGATGAAACTTCCGAGATTAAACATTATATTTAATATCAGTACAGAAAAGCACAGGGAAGAAGACCATCGTTGTTCACCAACGCCAGTTGTCGTGATTCATCGTTGTCATGGTTGACATCCTCATCCAGTTTCTCTTTTAGCATCTGTCAATTATTGTCATCTATACATCCCATGAATGGCGATAATACCGTGACTTTGGATAATCTCTAGGAGACGTACAAACCTACACAAAATTGTTTTGTCCAGAGTTTTGTTAGTGTCAAATAGATATTTTGTGGTTCTGACCCGGGGTCTGATATTAATTTTGAGTGTAGTTAATTTACATGAGAAGTGAATTCTATACAAAAAGGTGTAAGTAAAATTGTAAAGTTATTCTACTATTTTGTGAGGTTAAATTACATCAGAAAATGTCAAACCGAACTAATTTGAATAACCTGCTTGCATACATACCAACTTCAGAAATGCCAATAAATTATGCAATTTATGAAAAAAGTAATTTGGATAAGAAATTGTTGGAACCGAACCGAAATTGACATAGTTTCCCGAATAACCAGCCAGGGTCAAGTAAAATTTCGAGAAAATATGAAAATCAATAGAAGTGAGCAGAAGTAAGATATAAGTAGAATTTTGTTAAATTATATTCAAAGTCGAATTTTTTAGGGCCTTAATGTCTACAGTTGACGCGGATGAAGCCTAACCCTGTGGTATCAGAGGCCTGTTATTTAAGACATCGGTTTAATTCAAGTTTTATACTGAATTATTTTTTTATGTACTGTTTCACTGGCAATATATTTCTTCAAACATTTTCTGTACATAAAATTAAATATTTTGGTAATGTGATCAAATTTTTATGATACCCTTTCAATATTTTAACAAATATTTTAAAAACATTTCTAAAACATTTTGTTATTTTGGATTAAATGTTATAAAAATATTGTTAAAATATATTTCTTCTGTTAGGGGACATTCGTACTGCACATGTTGTACTGCATTCAATTATCAATGGTGTAACGTACGGGTCCGCAATGCCCGCGCTGCGGGAGGCCGCTTTATAAGGGGGTCCGATTTTACAAATTGCTCGCAAACGATTTTTTAATATACAAGTTATTTTAATATATCCTACTCTAAAAGAACCCAATATTATTTTATGATTAACATATTTTTTATTAGTGACTGTCTACTGAGTTATACTTTGTCAGTTGAATTAGTCCAGCCATATTTAAACCACAGTTGACAGTTCATCAGTATACCTAATAAGAACGCCCTCTACTTAAGACTATCTTTCTCTCTTTCCCTCTTATAGTTGTCAGTCCATGTTCATGATCATAATAATGTAATGGTCTTAGAACTAAATTCTGTAAATCCAGGTAAAATTATGCCATTTAAACCTAAAAATACGCATACAAGTGTGCTAAAAAGCAAGAGAAGGAACGCGAAAAGTCACTTGCTCAGCTAATAAAAACAGATTCTCTTTTTGCACCTGAAATGTCAAATTCTTCAAGTACTGAATCCAGACTAAGTACTTCAAGAAGCAATAATGAGTAAACGAACTTATGAAAAAATGAATGACATGTAATACGACTCGTAATCCGAGGCGGAAATGGCACGTTGAACGAGGCTGTAAAAGTATTTTCGCTATCAACTAGACAGTCGCTGTCCTCAGCTCAGAAGGGCGGATGGATCAATTTCTAGTAATCACAGAGTGAAGTAGTTAATTTGTTTGCTAATACTTTCTCTCAGACCTATACAGTGGAATCTGCTGATGCATTGCCCAATATTCATCATCTTCCTCGAGTGCCTGCTGATCAGACAAATATTGACTTCCAATTGATAATAATAATAATAATTGACCAGAAAATACAGAAAGTACATTTAAGAGTTGGTCGGAGTGTATTAGTCATCCATGCTTCCAATTTTAATTGTAAATGACTTCACGTCAATAAAATGACGCAGCTGAATGTACGGTGTGCTTGGAAGGCGAGAGATAGAGATGTAGTAGAATATGACATTGGACAAATTTATTATACCTAATCTTTAAATTTCTCTGTGCATTTGAGGACATTAGGGCTAATTTTATTTTAGTTCTACAAAAGGGAAAATGTTTATTTTAATGATACCTATGCGGGACGATAAAAATTATTTTTGCAAATCGATAATAGAAGAAAAAAGAAATATTTTTTTATATATACTTTTTTTTTCTCATCGTCCCACATTGTAACATGCTTTTAATGTCTTTTAGTAAAAGCCGTTTTTTAAAATAATGATTTATATGAGAGTAATTTGCACCGTCTTTCCGGCTTATATCCGGAGCGCTCTTAAGTAGAAATATCCAACATAATCTGTAAATAAATATTGCAGGGAGAGTCCATTTAGGTCCTTAGTTGGACCTGTCTATGGGCGTCTAGGGGTATCGTTCCCATCCTGCACTGCAATTCCTCTCTAAGGAAAAGCCCTCTAAGTGCGACGTTGCAGCAAAGGAATGGAACAGTTATTAGGGGGATTTAAATGCATATATAATAACGTTAAGGTGAAACTATATCCTACTGAAAACAGACGAAAAAAGTAAAGATATAATATCCTAGTTTCATATGTGAAGATACTTCTTAAATACAATACTATATAGACATATATGTACTGTATAGACATATGCATACGAATGCACATACATATCATGCCTACACACACACAACATACACATTTACAAATATATGTCACGTAATTCGTTACCCAACCGATTGATTATTAAATAAAATTAGAAAATTGCAGGACGAAAGACTTTAGTTTATGAAGGATCAATAATATTATGAAAAATATTTCGATTGCAAGAAACAATCCAGTTTTTTACGTATTTTTTGAATAGATGTTTAACATTTAAATGTTTTCAGAAATTCGGCAAAATATTATACAACCTCGGACCAATATAAGAGAAGCACCTTTGTCCAATCGAGCCCTAGGTAAAAATAGATTAGCTGCTTCGTTGGCTCTAGTGTTATAAAAATGACTGACCACCGTTACGTATTGCAGGTTATTAAAAAAGAATATTAATGTAATTTTCGAAAATAATTGTCTAATATCCAATAAATTTAGTTCGTTGTATAATTGTTCGGAAGGGTATCTTAAAGATTTATTAAACATAACTTTCAATATTCCTCTTTTGTAATTTTTCTAGAGGTAGCAAGTATGTTTTCTTAGACCGCCAACAAAAGCCTGTGAATGACGGTGTCAAAGGCCTTAGCAAGATCCACAAAAACACCTAAACATGGTTTTCTATCATCTATAGCATTATATACTAACGATGTTATAGATATCGCATCTTGCGTTGATATATTTTTACGGAAACCGATATCAGATTAAATTTTATTTTTTTCCAAAAAACTATTTAGACTTTTTTAATGATTTTTTCAAATATTTTTGCTATTGATGATATTAAAGAAATCAGGCGGTAGTTTGAAATATTATGCTTATCTCCTTCTTTAAATAATGGCTTCACTATAGCTTTTTTGAAGCGCGTAGGAACTTTTCCGCATTCTATATAGTTATTGATAATAAAACATAACGGAGCAGCTAAGTGATCGATTGCAAGTTTTAACAATTCGTTTGTTATGCCATCTGGACCAGGATTGCTAAGAAATTTCGAGCACAAGACCTGTCTTGTTCACCTGGCATTGTTGAAATATTCACCATATTGCTTAAAGCTTGCATTAATTCCATCTGCAAACCACTCAGTATAATAATGAAACTGTCCTTCGCTGGAATATTACCTTCCGAGTGGAAGCAAGCATGTGTTGAGGTCATTTGTTCAGTTCTGATAATTTTCATCCAATTAGTCCTACTTTCGTTGTTGTCAAAATGGTAGATCAATCATTGTGGACAGTATGCGACCCTTTCTTCTGGCACATCAAATTATTCCTGCCGAACAACACGGGTTTATCTCAGGTCGCCCGGCTGTCACTAAGTCCCTGTGTTGTATATCAGACTGACCTTTCAGGTTAGATCGTGTGAATGTGTTGACATCGTATAAATAGATTTCCGCAAAGCCTTTGATAAAGTGCCTAAAAACCATTTGTTACAAAAACTTTAACAGTTTGGCATACATGGGAGTTTGCACATGTGGATTCAAGAATTCCTTGTCGATCGAAAGTTTTCTTGTGAAAGTTGGTACTGCAGTGAGCGACAGCAGGAACGTGCTCAGTGGGGTCCCCCGGGATCTGTCTTGGGACCCCTGTTGTTTATTGCATATACATCAGATCCGCGGCATTGTATCAAATCCTTGTGTTCTTTCTACGCAGACGACACAAAAATTTACTGCAATCCACTAAGGAATCACGTGGATGCAAGGAGATATAGATCCATTCAGAAGTGAAGTGGATCATGGTTACTTCCGTTAAACATTGATAAGTGTGCAGTACTCCATTTAGGAAAACACAATCTACGCTTGGGGTACAATATTAATGGCAAACAACTTGTTTCATGCGACTCTTATGACGATCTGGGAGTCATCATTACACACAATCTTTCCTGATCCAGCCATATTGCCGGACAAGTTAAAAAAGCCAACACCAAAGTATATCTTCTGAATAAAACTTTCATCCACTTGAATCCCACCACCTTATTCAAACTATATGATATATTAGTTCATCCAGTACTCGAATTTGCAAACAGTGTATAGTTTCCTACCTTAATACGTGATTCAAACCTGTTAGGGAATGTTCAACGCCACGTAACCCGGATACCATTCGGACGTATCCACTCATGTTAAGAAAATCGGCTCGTACAGTTTAAACTCACCTCACTGAAGACATCGGGGCGACCTTATCACTACGTAGAAAGGGATACGAAATGAATTATCTCCAATTGATAATTTATTACACTCGCCAATGACAATAGATTACGTGGAAATGGGTACATTTTCCCTGCTCTTATTTTTGTATAATAAATAAATAAATTTCATTTGTCTCGTATCGTAACGACTCGTTGTACGAGCTGTACCAAAACCCGATTCCTTTCCGACTCGAGTTACGAGTCATGCAGTTTACTTGCCACGAAGCGACACCGCTGGAAAAGCGGTACTTTACGTGCGCTCCATGCTCCACATGTATCGGAAAAGGCTCGTTTAACGCTCGAGGTATAAAAATTTGTTTTCCTGATATTCAAATTTCTTTTTTCGCCTTCCAGATCACTTGAATGACCCTCTTAGGCTTAGACTTGTATGAGTAAAAGAGACGGGGCCCTACAATTTATAGTGGAATACAAATCAATTTTGATTTTATTGAAGTAGGCTTAAAATGTCATGAAACGTGGAGATTTTAAATTTGAGCGAAAAAATTTCCTGTTTGTCGGCTATCTGTAACTTTTTTTGCGCACGTTTACTCTGGAACCGTTTATAATATTGACTTGAAATTTGGTACACTTATGTATTGTAATGAGATCTGGAACTAGATTATATTTTGATCTAATTCCATTGGAGAATTCGGGGGTAAATGGGGTAAATAAGAGTAAATAGGCAAAGCAAGCAGGTAAGAGTCCATAAAATTGCAATTTAGGGCATGTACGAAAAGTGAAGGTCTTATTTTTTTTGTACCCCCCCCCACGATCACCCCCAATACCACCACCCCACTACATTGAAAGGGAGTAAAAAAAATTAAAATGTGATTTAGTGTGTATACAAGAACGAAATACCTCAAAAATTTTTTTTGTGTTAGCTACCCCCTCTACCACCCCCATTACCACCCCCAACCTATTATTAAAGGGAGTAAAAAATTTAATTGGGATTTAGTGTGTATACGAGAACCAAGGGACTCTAAAATTTATTTTGGCATTAGTTACCCCTCTACCACCCCCATTGCCAGCCCACCCTATTGTTTAAGGGAATAAAAAATTAAATTGGAATTTAGTGTGTACATGGGAACCAAGTGCTTCTAAATTCTCTACCACTCTCACTCAAAAAATTTTTCAGTGGGATTTAGTGTGTATAACTTGAATACAAAATCTCCATGTGGAAGTAGTGATTCCTTGGGCAGCGGTTTTTTTAAATCGGGGGCCCAGTTACATGTTACGCCACTACCTCTTATGAAACGAATGTCCAGTCGTTGCAAACCGACGATTACCGACTCCTATATGATTACGTCCATATATATGGATTACCTCATTTACTTAATATCTTACGCGGGTGGTGTATCGATGTAAGAAATGAATACACTGCACCTTCATCCTTCATCCGACTCCCATGTGATCAGCGCAATGCTAGCACAGTAGGGAATTGAAAAGTGCAGACCGGCAAGGGTAAGTTATTGATTCAGTAAAAGATCACGACAAATTTTAGACGATGTGGGATAAATAAATAAGAGACAAATTAACATTTTTTCGATTGCTCATTGCCCGTTTTATTGATCGGTTGGGGGGGCCGAGACGCCACTGCCCAAGCTGTTCACATTATACCCTCCCCCGCATTTACACATTTTTGTAATAAGCTTTTCAAGGAGAAACTAACGACCTAATATATATGGGCTGTTCTATTTAAAAACATTGTAAAGGTGGCTCTGGAAATGAGGGGATGGAGCTAATCCTACGTCTATTCATAAAAAACGTGTCCTTCTATTATTTCTTTTTGACATGTTTTTGCATTTCTTGCAAAAATAGATATATCCAAATTTATTTAGGCTGGCTAATCTTCATTGCAATGCACTTTATTTTTTTTTAACATTTATTTAACGTTGGCCTATTTCCACTACTGAGGCCTAACACCGACGACTGTAGACGAGCTAGTCTCAACCAGAAATTTTACCGAACCTCTTATCTTTCAAAGAGTAGGGGCCTTTTACTTGCCTAACATTTAATAGACAAGGGACTGACGGCTTTACATCCCCTACACAATCCTCGCCTAATACTTCATAACTCCCGCGCATACACTCAAATACAAGCCGCTGGTGTGAGGCGAGGACGAACACTGTATTTAAAATAGTAAAATGTTTATTTAGTTGAAAAGTACACGTGAATTTTTATTGCAAAATTAAGTTTACTTAAGAAGAAAACTTCCAGCAGTTTATTTCTGAGACTCGTTTACATTTAGTCTCAAAATAAAATATACAACTGTTTGTTTATGTTCTAATTAAAACAACAATGCGATTTATTACCTGATTATAATATCCTTCAAGTTTTAGATGGTACAAATTCAAACACACACACCTGTTTAAAACACTGTAATAATATAGCGCGATTTCATTCTGTTATACATTAATCGATATATGTGTACTTATTATTTCTTCTTAAGTAAATGTGGCAGAACACTAAATCCGTTGAAATGAGGTAAATGCACTTTCTACTTTGAAGGTTGGTAATCAAAATCATTTAATTTGTGGTTTATTGTTATATAAAATCGTTTATACAGGGTATTCCAATAATAATTCTACACAATAATTTTACTGGCTTATGTAATTTCGATTTATTTGATGTTATTATTATGTTTTTTTCGAGTGAAATTTCTCTACATAAAAAGGTAGCATATGAAGAGACTTTTAAGGTACCTAAATGTATTTTTAAAAATCCTGTAGGAATTATTTTTATGCCATTTTTTGGAATTTTTATCGACACGATAGCTCCTGTCGCTTATTTTTGAAACATATTAATAGAAAATATCAAACGCGACTTTTTTAAACATACCATGCAATTTTAATTGCATATCTAAATTAGAACTATCTGAAATATATTGCATTAAATTAAATCAAATTATATGAAAATAATTAAACTGAAATTAAATTAATGAATAGACCAGACTACGACAAAATAACAGGTACAGATACAATTAAATAAATTAAATGATATTGATATGGTCAGTGATAATTTTTGTTAGGTATCTCGTTGAAGCTATTACAATGTATATCACAAATCATGTCCGCGCAACTCACAAAATTGCATATAGTATGTAAAGGTTCCTATAGCAATTTTTAGTTCCAGTCACAGGTAAGTAAAAGTGGTTAAAACTGTTGTAGTACAGTCATGTTAACATATTCAGAAGAAAAAATTGAGGGAAAGCTGAATTTCTCACAGGTCAATACTAATGTCGTATACAACGAAAAACTGCCCCTCTCCTCCGCCGCTTGCTTCGTAAGCCATCACTATTTTAAAATGGCGGACTCAAAAAATTTTGAAGCTTAAGTATTGTGTGGATCTCAATGATTTTTTTAAATGAAAGAGGATTGCATAAAACTTGGATTTATTACTTTTTTTGGAAATTCGTCTGAAAATTTAGCTTATATATATTATATATATTATATATATTATATATATTATATATATTATATATATTATATATATTATATATATTATATATATTATATATATTATATATATTATATATATTATATATATTATATATATTATATATATTATATATATTATATATATTATATATATTATATATATTATATATATATATTCACATTAACTAAAGAAGATTTCATTATTCAAAACGCTCATTACAAAAAAAGTTATTTACATGTGAAAATAAAAAAATGCATAAATACATTATTAAACAACAAAAAGATTATAAATCATCAATATCTAAATCACTATGATCTGGTTGGACTGAATGTTGACAAGACATACCCTTACAAAATTTGCATAGACCACTACACTTATAGGCGGAACATGGACAATTACCCTCACAAAATTTTTTATATTTATAACTAAATGAAGTCATTAAATGATCTGGTCCAGAGGACTTACTACTAGTAATTAGATAATATTCAATATTCTGTTTACGCCAACCCCACTTTTCTGGATTCAAATTATTACCTTTCTAAAACTGAACTTGAAGATATACTCTGAAAATATGCTCCGTAGCAGCTTCTTTCATCGGAGGAAGTTACGACAAATCAAAATTAGAGTCTAAACTCTGTTTCGATATGATTTTTTTACAACAATGGTATCTTTCTTCTTTTAGATCGTCTGCAACTGGGTTAGAATAAAGATGAAGAAAAATCCTTTCTCCCACGTTGCATAAATCAGTTTTTGAAGTTGTACTTGTTACAGTTCAATTTAACATTTATACATTATTTTAAAAAATTTATAAATCATTACTTTATCTCTTACGTTTAATGTCTAACGAATTCGTGTTATCCGTCGTCACGCGTAATATTTATTATTTAGTTGTCTATATGAATTCGCAATTGTAAGGAATTGTTGCAGGTATAGGCATGGCTTTATACATTTTGTTGTGTAGCGTGTTGCATATACTTAAGCTCTCTATTTCTGTAATTCTTAAGCTAGGAAACCAATAACTTTTAATTAGTTTATAGGTAGATTCCTATAACCGACTGACGATCGGTAACACAGATTTATTTCTTCACAATAGTTTTTGGCTTAGGTTTTGTCTTCCGGTAGTCTGTCACTTTTCACGTGTAATTTGCTCGAACGCTTGGCAATTTATTAAGTGGTAATTTTACGTGCTCGTTGCGATTTTTGAAACAAGTAATTTCACCATTTTGGGATATTTTCGCAACGTTACTTTTCGATTTTCCATTTATGTTTGGACGAGTGCATATTTTTATGGTATTGGAAATCGATTGTCTTCATTGGAAGGATCTATACGTAAAAGCCATTTTTGCCAAATTTACACGAGGCCAAGGACATCCAAGGTCAACAACATTTCTCTAGGAAAACCCTCCGAAACGAGGTAATTATTTTATTTTTATATTCAAACTAGCAAAATATCACTTGTAGTAAATTGTTCAATGGTAAAAATTTATTTTTAGGGTTTTATTTTCACCTACGGTTTCGTCTAGGATTTCGTAGTTTTTCATACGATTTTTTTTTGTCTCCTGATATGAACGAATAACTTTTTTTCACTGGTCTACACGTACTTATGTTACTTCTCCTGACTGGACTGGAATTTCTTTTTTTGTGGAGAGCCATCCATTTTTTTGGGTTAATTGATAGGCTGGAAGTTGCCCATTCCTGAAAATTGAGCCGAAGCTGAAGCCCTGCTGCCTGCAGTTTGTATCCTTCTTGCGCCATATATACATTGAATTTTTCTTAAAAATATATTATAAATTTTACTAAAAAAATTTCACCACTGTACCTATATATATATATTTTTTTTAAATTTTGCTAAACATTTTATGAAAATATTCTGTCAACTAATTATAACATCTATGATATTTGTTGGGGGTTTAAGCACTTACGTAAGACGCGTATACCCAGTTAGATATATTTTTTTTTTGTTGTGTGAATTTGTCTACCATCCCCTACGTTATTGTACTCTTGAATGTTATAAAGTTACTTCGTTTATTGTCATTAAAAGATAAAACTGAATTTGAATTTTTCATTATCGTCTCGCTAAGTAATTTATTTAGTAAATTTAAGGTTACATTGTACTTGAGCTGGTATTTGGAGAGGAAAAATTTACTTGGCGCCCTGATACATCATAGTAATTTAGAACCCCGACCATCTCCACTGTTAGTCGGCCGGCAAATACCGTTATGTCAACAGACAACGACCAACTAGTTACGTCAGATTGAGTTTTAAAATTTGACGTAGCAGTTTTGGCGCACCAACGTGGTTTAGTTATATTACATTTTTTTTTTTCAATTTATTTGTTTTGAAATTCAAGAATACATGACGTAGGGTTGAGTTGGCAGAGAGAAAAATAGTATTAACAAGCAAAATATTCATTTACATAGACATATATTGGTATAAATTTGATTTAGTTTAAAAAAAAATATATTTAAAATTTAAAAATGGCAGGTAGGTTTAAGCTTGACGTAGATAGACTAGTGAAAGATGAATTAGAGTATGAGTTACGTATAAGAGGACTTTCTGAAATAGGTAATGTCGAGACGTTAAGAAAATGTTTGCGTGGTGCTTTGATTTTAGAAAAAGCTGGGACGGTCATACGTAGTCCAGTAAAGTTAGATGCTGAGAAAGAGTTGAGTGAATGTGAGAAAAAATTGCTTGATATTGAGGAAGATATTAATTCATTTTCTGGTTCACCTACTCAAATTAAAAAAATTGAATGCAAATTAACACATGTCTTAAAAAGAGTGGAACGCATATCGAGTAAAGATGAAGCATTAACTGCAAGACGTTGTAGAGCACTCACTCATGTGACTGAACTAGTTTCAAATTATACCTCAAAATCGAAAAGTTTTGAATCTGATCCTAAACCGGAAGATGTTACGCTTGCCAATAATAGTGCAACGGGTAGCAATACAGTTGAGGAAAATATAACGTCTCCTAATTTGGATATCAATTCGGGAGTTTTACAAATTCCAAATTACTTTAACACTGTACCTGTGCACAAATGGGGTCTAAAATTCTCCGGAGATCAAGGACTTCTTAGTTTTAATGCATTTTTACAGCGTGTTGATGATAGTAGTAAAGCCTATAATTTAAATAAGCAACAATTATATTATAATGCTTCTCAATTATTTGAAGGTGATGCCTTAAAGTTTTATCATTTTGTTGGGAAAAACGCTTCTAATTGGGATGAGTTAGTTCAGTTTATGAGGGAGCAATTTACACCGTCTTCAGAAAAACTCTGGCGTCAAATCGAAAAACGTACCCAAGGGGATGAACCTATTGGTATTTATATTGCCACGATGTCTAATTTGTTTGATAGAATGCCTTACGCTGTACCAGAGCATAAACGTATGGAAATATTACGCAAAAATATAGCACCTTTTTATCAAGAACGTTTAAGCACTAACATTGATAATATAGAATCTTCTTATGAGTTAGTTAAATCGTGCAGGAAAATAGAGAAAATTAAAGAGAATATTGATGAATTTATACCTCCAATTCCAGGTAGTCTTACTTGTGAACCTGACTTAGATTATAAACTACCAGTACTTAGTAAACCACAAAGTAATAAACCAGTTGTACATGAAATACAAGTACAAAAAGTAACACCTAAAAATTGCTTTCGTTGTGGTAAACCAAATCATATAGCGCGTAATTGTAGAATGAGATTAGACATTAAGTGTTTTAGATGTAATAAACCAGGCTTCACTAAGAACACTTGCCCTGACTGTAATTCGGGAAACGGATCAAGAAGACAGAACTAGGCCAAATTCTGCCTTCTACGGATGCCCAGGCCATTTGTATTGAAAATAAATTATCCCCTGTACTTGATTACATTTTAGCACATGTTGGTGACAATGAATGTCCATATTTAAAAGTAAATATTTTAGGTCAAGATTTCTTTGGTTTATTGGATTCGGGAGCAAACAAATCATTTTTAGGTAATTCAGGATGGAAAATTTTACAGTCTTTAGGTGTTAAATTAAATAGTTGTAATATTTCGTGCACAATAGCTAATAATGATTTATGTGAATGTATAGGAGTAGTTACCATTCCGATTAGATTACGTGATATCGTAAAGGTTATGGATTTATATGTTGTACCAGCGCTGAGGCACAGTTTAGTTTTGGGTATAAATTTTTGGGTTAATATGGGAATAGTACCTGATATGAGACGTGGTGAATGGTATTTTTCGTCCGAAAATTTGGAAGTACCTGTAGTTAATTCCATTGAATTTAATTTAAGCGATAAACAACAAGCAGACTTGGATAAAGTCGTGAATGATTATTTTTCTAAAATTGGCGACAAAAAAGGTTGTACCACCCTGGTAAAACACAAAATTATTACTTCTAGTCCACCAATTAAACAAAGATATTACCCGGTTTCACCTTTCAAACAGAAAATTATCGATGAAGAACTAGATAAAATGTTAAAGCAAGGTATTGTTGAACATAGTAAGTCAGGTTGGTCTTCTCCTGTGTTATTGGTACCAAAGAAAGATGGTAGCCAACGTTTCTGCGTTGATTTTAGGAAATTAAATGCAGTAACAGAAAGAGACGCTTATCCATTACCGTATATAAATTCGATTTTATCAAAATTAAGCTCTGCAAAATATCTAACCAGTTTAGATATTGAAAGCGCTTTTTGGCAAATTTCTTTAAGTGAAGACAGTAAACAATATACGGCATTTACAGTACCTGGTAGAGGGTTGTATCAATTTACTCGCCTTCCTTTTGGATTGCATAATTCACCTGCTACATTCCAAAGACTAATTGACACTGTATTAGGTCCTGAACTCGAACCTTTCGTTTTTTGCTACTTAGATGACATTATCGTTATAGCCCCAGATTTTGATAAGCATATTGAAATTTTGTCAGAGGTTTTTAAACGTCTATATGAAGCTGGATTAACGCTTAATCGTGAAAAATGCTTTTTCTGTAGGCCAGAATTAAAATATTTAGGTTACGTAGTCAATCGTGATGGTCTACATGTTGACCCCGAAAAAATTAGCTGCATTTCAAATATGCCTGCTCCTACCTCAGTTACCGAAGTTCGTCGAATCATCGGTATGGTTTCATGGTATCGACGTTTCATACCAGCATTTTCTGACTTGATAGCTCCGCTAACTAATTTATTAAAGAAAGGCTCTAAATTTATTTGGGATAAAAATTGTGAAAATTCTTTTAGAAATATTAAAAATGCTTTAGTATCAGCTCCTATATTAACGTGTCCAAATTTTGAGTATCCTTTTATATTGCAAACAGACGCATCTTCATTTGCATTAGGCTCGGTTCTCACACAAAAAATCGGAGATAGCGAGCATGTTATTTGTTATTTATCACGTACTTTAACCAAACAAGAGCGTAAGTACTCAGCTGTCGAAAGAGAGTTATTGTCGGTGCTGTGGAGTATAGAAAAGCTGCGTTGCTTCTTAGAAGGAGCTAAGTTTTCGGTAGTAACAGACTGTTATAGTTTACAATGGTTGGATAATCTGCAAAATCCACAGGGTAGATTAGGTAGATGGGCACTTAGATTGCAACAGTTTGACTATACAGTAGTTCATCGTAAAGGCAAAGACAATGTAGTGCCAGACGCTTTGTCACGTTTAATAGTAGATAAAGATAATGTCGATATTGTGGTGAGTAACATGAAGGTCGAGGTAATACAGGATAAATGGTATCTTAAAATGTTAGAAAATGTCAAAAACAGTCCTTTAAAATTTCCTAAATGGCGGATATTAGACAATAAATTGTATAAATATACTGAACTTGACTTCCCTGAACTACGCAGTAACAATGATTTCTGGAAATTAGTTGTTCCTAAAGAAAAACGTCGCGAAATTATGCATAATAACCATGATTTAGAGACAGCAGGACATCTCGGGATATTCAAAAGTTTTAGTCGTATTGCTCGGTTATATTATTGGCCACGAATGAAAGCTGACGTTAGTAATTATGTAAGATCGTGTGAGATTTGCCAGAGAATAAAACCGGAACAAAAACGACCTGCTGGATTGATGGGTAAGAGGGTAATAGCTGACCGTTGTTGGCAAGTTATTAGTATGGATTTATTTGGCCCATTACCCAAAAGTAAGAAAGGTAATATGCATATTTTCGTAGTAACTGACAACTTCAGTAAATTTAATTTATTTTTCCCGATAAAACGAGCTTTAGCTAATAAACTCATTCCTTTACTAGAAGAACAAGTATTTCATATATTCGGTGTACCACAAATCATTCGTTGTGATAACGGAGTACAATTCACGAGCAAAGACTTTGCTAATCTTGCTGAAAAATACGATATAAAAATTCTTTTTAACCCAAATTATCATCCTGCTCCGAATACTACTGAAAGATATAATCGAGTAATGAAAACTATGATGTCCGCTTACATTAAAGAACATCAAAGAGACTGGGACGTAAATTTAAGTGCACTAGGTTGCGCATTACGCACTGCACGTCATGAAGTTACGGGTCAAACGCCATATTTCATAAATTTTGGCAAAGAAATGTGTATTCATGGTTCAGAATATAAACATAATAATATCGATAACGACAATGATAATTCACCCTCTGTGTCGGAAAGATTTGCTGCTCTTGTGAAAATGCGTACGTCAGTTGCGGAACGATTAGAAAAAGCTTACGATAAATCTCGAGAAAAATATAATTTACGGCGTAGAGAAGTTGAATTTAAGATTGGTGACTTAGTTTGGAAACGAAAGTATGCACAGTCTGATGCTGCAAATTATTTCACTGCCAAACTAGCAGGGAAATTCGAGGGACCTTATAAAGTCAAAAAGAAAATAGGCTATTGCGTGTATATTTTAGAAGATTTATCTGGTACAGAGTGTAATGGTAGCTGGCACGTTAAGGATTTAAAACCTTATATAGAACCAGATGAGCACTTAGATCCAGTATAATAGTTATAATATGTTACCTTGGTTGGTGTTTCATATACCGCCATTAGATAGATCATTTTTGGAAAATAAAAGCTTTTCAGATCTTGATCTCTTGTTTGTCTTGAGTATGAATGTTATTGCCATAGTAGTGGGTTAGTAAGGGATTTTCGCTTAGTCTCTACTAACAGTGAAATATTTTTTGTGTCGTAGGTCGTATATGGCCGTAAGTTATTTAATTTCACGTCCCTTTGGACATTGATCTACTAATCAGTAATTTCATCTAGTAATTAAATTTATTATAACATTTTGTTTACCTGTTACTGGATTTTAATGTGCCTGTCTATCTGTAGGGTGTCGCGAGCTATAGTATTTGATTAGGTTTTCTTTCTTGATTTTAGGATTTACTATAACTTACTTAGCTGGCTGGAACCCACTAAGTAAGGTGTCATTTTTTTTAACCTCTGTGGTGAGGGGGTTGTAAAAAGAATTCTACCACCATGGGATTGTCCTATGTGGGGTAAAAGCCCCCTGAACGGCCACTTAGTTTTTTGTTTTTGAATGCTTAGAGGGACTCCGATCTTGCTGGGAGCGGTTACATTTCACTGGCTGTCTTAAATGGCAAACTGGATGCCAGGGGGTCAGTCATTGAGCTGGGGATCAGCTTGCCATGGGTCTTTGTTTTGGTTGGCTTGGTCGAGGTCGGTCAACACCATGTCAAGTCCCTCAGTGCAGTGCTCTGACGTGACTGTCATCTAGTTGCTGGTGGAAGGGTGGCCGCTGTGGCAGATAGGAGAACACTCCCGCAAGTTTTAGTTGCAAGTGGGTTAACTGTGAGGTGAGGTAACCCCAAGCATTTTAAGCCTCATAGTGTTAAGATGGTTGTGCGTATAAACCTATTGTGTGCGTCTTTCATTGTTTTTTCTTTTTGGAGAAATTTACGGGGTAAATTCCTTTGTGAAGGGGGGTGGTTGTTACAGTTCAATTTAACATTTATACATTATTTAAAAAAATTTATAAATCATTACTTTATCTCTTACGTTTAATGTCTAACGAATTCGTGTTATCCGTCGTCACGCGTAATATTTATTATTTAGTTGTCTATATGAATTCGCAATTGTAAGGAATTGTTGCAGGTATAGGCATGGCTTTATACATTTTGTTGTGTAGCGTGTTGCATATACTTAAGCTCTCTATTTCTGTAATTCTTAAGCTAGGAAACCAATAACTTTTAATTAGTTTATAGGTAGATTCCTATAACCGACTGACGATCGGTAACACAGATTTATTTCTTTACAATAGTTTTTGGCTTAGGTTTTATCTTCCGGTAGTCTGTCACTTTTCACGTGTAATTTGCTCGAACGCTTGGCAATTTATTAAGTGGTAATTTTACGTGCTCGTTGCGATTTTTGAAACAAGTAATTTCACCATTTTGGGATATTTTCGCAACGTTACTTTTCGATTTTCCATTTATGTTTGGACGAGTGCATATTTTTATGGTATTGGAAATCGATTGTCTTCATTGGAAGGATCTATACGTAAAAGCCATTTTTGCCAAATTTACACGAGGCCAAGGACATCCAAGGTCAACAACATTTCTCTAGGAAAACCCTCCGAAACGAGGTAATTATTTTATTTTTATATTCAAACTAGCAAAATATCACTTGTAGTAAATTGTTCAATGGTAAAAATTTATTTTTAGGGTTTTATTTTCACCTACGGTTTCGTCTAGGATTTCGTAGTTTTTCATACGATTTTTTTTGTCTCCTGATACGAACGAATAACTTTTTTTCACTGGTCTACACGTACTTATGTTACTTCTCCTTACTGGACTGGAATTTCTTTTTTGTGGAGAGCCATCCATTTTTTTGGGTTAATTGATAGGCTGGAAGTTGCCCATTCCTGAAAATTGAGCCGAAGCTGAAGCCCTGCTGCCTGCAGTTTGTATCCTTCTTGCGCCATATATACATTGAATTTTTCTTAAAAATATATTATAAATTTTACTAAAAAAATTTCACCACTGTACCTATATATATATTTTTTTTAAATTTTGCTAAACATTTTATGAAAATATTCTGTCAACTAATTATAACATCTATGATATTTGTTGGGGGTTTAAGCACTTACGTAAGACGCGTATACCCAGTTAGATATATTTTTTTTTTGTTGTGTGAATTTGTCTACCATCCCCTACGTTATTGTACTCTTGAATGTTATAAAGTTACTTCGTTTATTGTCATTAAAAGATAAAACTGAATTTGAATTTTTCATTATCGTCTCGCTAAGTAATTTATTTAGTAAATTTAAGGTTACATTGTACTTGAGCTGGTATTTGGAGAGGAAAAATTTACTTGGCGCCCTGATACATCATAGTAATTTAGAACCCCGACCATCTCCACTGTTAGTCGGCCGGCAAATACCGTTATGTCAACAGACAACGACCAACTAGTTACGTCAGATTGAGTTTTAAAATTTGACGTAGCATACTGCAGTTAAAAATTAAGATATCTTCTGACAAGTGCAAATTGGTGCAATATTACCTTAAATATTCGTTTCTTTCCCATTTTATATGGATATGAAGTTGTGTCGCAACCAGTAAATGAATCTGTAAACAGCAAGTTATTTAATATATAATGAGGCGAAGTATTTACAATTTTTGAAATACCTAGACTATTGGAAGTTTTTGCTGAACCAGAGCTTGGTGTCGTATTTATTATTCTGGGACAATTATATTAGCAATTTGAAAATATCTGTGCCGTATGCTACTGTAATAACATTTTTACCGTTTAGAGTATTAATGGCCGTATTGACAACCAAAGTATCACAATCACTCTCTGCTTGGAAAACAGAAACATTATTTTGGGTGAAGTAATTAACCAAGCAACTTGGTTTTATTTTTCTTATTCATGAAAAAATCCGATTGTGTGGCGGTCACTGGAGTAGTGTCTGTAAAATCTATATTTCGAGTGAACTTTGTTTGACGTCGACGATGATCTTCATCTTTTATTGTGGGATTAGAGTACCCATCGAAAACGACTACGACGTCGCCTTTATAGTTATTACAAACATAATTATAGTATCGTTCAAATAATTTTAATTAATTTTTAATAGTTATAGTAATATTTATACAGTTGTCCAAAAGTAAGATATTTAGGGCATACAAGCTTGTACAAAAGTTTACCACCATCTATGACAAAAGTATATGTATCTGTATGTGGTATATCAAAGGAAAAATTGTCTTTTCCTAGGTAAGATATTAAAGAAGCATTTTCTTCCTTTAGAAGTTAAATAGAGACATGGGGTAGCTGCTTAGTTCATACTGACAATATGTTTATAGATCATTTTCATCTTTCATGGTACATAATACTCTATTAAATAGCTGTTGTGGATTGATCTCGGGTATATTTTGTCTAGTGGATTTAACTCAGCGTCTAAACTTTAAACTTTCTTTTTAAGTGAAATTCTGAGAAAGGTTTGCCTGTTAGCAACTGAAGAGATACAGAAGCTACATCATATACTTTATCGCAGTTTATCGTCTCTTGTGATATACCTGTTGATATTGAAGTTAGATGGACAGGAACATCATAGAAGGGCGAATGCTGTTCGAACCATGTTATGTGGTACTTAAGTTCTTAAGATCTGGACTCTCTGAGGTCTATGTGTTGTTCACTAGATTGAGTGGTTACTTGACCGAAATCTTCTACTGCAGTACAAACCTTTTCGCACACGGGTGATGATTTAACCCATTTCGCAAGTGTATTTGGAGCGATGCCTCTTCCATGTGTTAATCCTCCAGATGTTTTCATTGATCGCATAATTGTTTGTTCAATGGTCATATCAGACCATATGCCAGATAAAAAAATTTTTTCGGTGTGTCTGATGGTAAATACCCCTGAAGTAAATTTTTTGTAGGCATCTTGAGGTAAAGATTCTTCCAATGACGCCATGGTCTGAACATATAAATGCGCAAATTTTGCATAATTTTGATAACATGATGCACGAAAGAAAGGTATCATTTCCAAAAGGTGCATTTCAAAATTACCAGTTCTTTCAGCTTTTATAAAACTATGGATTAATTATATTAATTTATTTAATATACTGGACCCACAACTTAGACGTTCGGCTGTGCTTTTCTTTTTTTCTAAGATTTCAGTAATTTTATTGGTAAACTGTTTGAGCTCATCGGATTCAATTTCAGTGTGTACATTTAGGTAATCAGTTTTTAAAGTTTCTTTGTCAATTTCAGACAATTCGCTTTTTTCCGCCTCTAAAATATGATTAATTAAAGCCCGCTGAACCAGCATATATGCTCTTATTGCACGAGAAAATGCATGTCTATTTAAAATATGTGTGACACTGTGTTTTTAGCATGTATAACGTCACTTTTACACTGTTGTTATCCAAAACCCTGTCACAAATAATGCACACATTACTAATATTATCATCCATCTCTGCAACAACGATTAACGTACTTTATTATTTAGAAGGCACTTGTCAAACTGGCCATTTCACTCCGGTGGTCCAGACATCCAGACAAATAAAAACAATCGCGTGCGCGTGCACCTGCACTCCCGATATCATTTGACAGTGTTGGAATCAGGATTCGTGTTAATACGTCAAATTGTTCATCGTGAAATTTTTTACAACTCTTTATAAACATTTTTGATACATCGTACGTATGGCAGCCATAGAAAATGCGGATTATCTAAAACTTCCAGAATTGTACTTATATATGTTTAGGAGTTGAAAAATATGCCTCTTTATAAAGACTAAGTAAAATCATGAATATATAAAAAAATAACGTTGAAACCGGGCTACCTGTTTCGAAGGTATTACGTTTTAAAATTTTATTGATCCACCATCTTAAATTCAAGATGGCGCGTGAAGCAAGCGTCTGTAGAGGGGGGACTCACTGGTTTTATCATACTTATACTGTAGTTCAACACTGCAAAAAAAAACAGCTTTCCCTCAATTTTCTTCTGAAAGCCAAATTCTCATCTAAATTTATTGTATTATTTCTATTTTATTAATTCATTTCAGTCTTTATATCTTTCAAGAGAAAACAAGAGTTTCAAAAATTAAATATCATATAAAAGAAATCTTTAATCATCGTCCTTATGTATCCACTTTTACCTAATCTTTTTATCATGACATGTTCAGACATTTTTTATTTCCTCCTCAATTTATATATTTTTCAAAACCGGCGTTCGAGCTTTAAAAAATAACAGCTGGCAAAATTGAATGGGTGTATGGAAACCTTGAATAGTTTTGAAATGTTGCAACTTACAAAGATATTGTCAAACAGTGAATCAAAGTAGACTATTTTGATTTTGATATCTGGTTCAATTAATCCCAGAAACACCTGACATATACATAAACATTCTAAATATAGTATACACCCTCAAGTCTAATGCCCAAGACTGTCCGAAAGGATGCCGAAATATTGCAGACAGGCATCTATTATTCACCGGCGCCGCCACTGAGGTGTGACGAAACTATTCTGAAACTATAAAATTCGCATTAGTAAGTACGGTTTTGTTTATTTTTTTTCTGTAACAAATAATAATTTGGCACATTTTTGTACCCGGAATATTCTGCAGTTTAACAAATCAGTTTATAGTCCGTGTTGGTAAATGTTAATAAATCCGAGAATAATATATTCTATAACTATTAAACCGTATACGATAAAAATCATTTCTTTTCGAAAATAGAATGATTTATTTATTTAGAATCGATTTAGCCTGGTCTAAACTATTAACAATAGTTTCTTGCTATAATTTACTTTAGCAATTGTAAATTATTATTACTGTCACTTGCGGCCTGAGTAGAAATTAGAACTAGACGCTTTCAGGGAACAAAACTTTACTTCGGGTCTTTTGCCGGCACAAAGTTCTCACAACAGTCCGTGGCAAGAAAACTTTTTTTAATTCATCTATTGGACACCCGGAAAGTTTAGTATGGTTTTCCGCGTATTTAAAGTAGCTGAGATTAAACCGCAGTCACGCGTTATTTTGTTTTTCAGTATTTTAATAATTCATAAATCCGCTAAGATATTTTTCGGGACAATTGATTATTGAGGACGCTGCATTTAACTGGGGAACTTCAATTGAGACGCATCGCAATTTTTATTTCTATACTTTTTTTTTTGTCTATTTTAACTTCAAATCGGGTTACCCCAAAGCCACCCCAATGAAATCGCAGCGTAATTAATTAATTAATTTTGAATGTAAAATTTTACTGTAATATAATAATCATTTCTAACCGCCTTAGTTTAACTAACAAAAGACGAGTTAACTTATCTGTAAATAATTTAGAATCATTTATTCGTCAGTTCATGTATTTGTAAAACTGAATACAGTGCAGGGCTGCTGTGTGTGCATCGTCAGAAGCTCGAAACTAATCTATGGCTGGCGATGCACAGCAGCCCTGCACTGTAGTTCAAGATTAACCTACCTGCTGGGAGCTTATTGCAATCAGATTTTATTTTGCGTTTTCCGATTGAAGACGTAGTATGTCGCAAGTTATAGGACATTATTTTCAATTGATTTGGAAACGCACATTGTGCATCTTGATTGGTGGCAATGAATCGATTTCCTTTCATAGGAAACAGTGGAATACTGAACCTTAGTAGTAGTAGGCCGGTCCCAGAAGCGGAAAATCAGTCCAGTTCTGATACAGTAACACAATATGTGTTCCCCTACGTAATTTCTCGCGCTGAATCGATTGCGCGGGGTCCCAGCTCCCCTAACCCTCTAGTTTCGCCCCTATTGGCCAAAAACCACCTCCGGCGTTTCCCGCTATTTGCGATGCGAGACTAGAAAAAGATATCAGTCCCGCATCGCAAATAGCGGAAAACGCGTTCCCGGGGTGGTTTTTGGCCAATAGGGGTGAAACTAGAGGGTTAGGGGAGCTGGGACCCTGCGCAATCGATTCAGTGCGAAAAATTACGTAGGAGAACGTATATCGTGTTACTGTACCAGAAGTGTATCAATTTTTCGTCGGAAGGGGTAGTTTCATCCCTTCCGCGGCTTCTTACCCGGGCTTTTGGACTGGTATGAATCATTTTCAGAATATTTCTGGAAAAGAAAATGAAAAAGAAACCAATCCCGCAACGCAAATAGCGGAAATCGCATTCCGGAGGTGGTTTTTGGCCAATAGGGGTGAAACTAGTACGTTAGGGGAGCTGAGACCCCGCGCAATCGATTCAATGCGAAAAATTACATAGGGGAGCATATATCGTATTACTGTATCAGAACTGGACTGATTTCCCGCTTCCGAACCCGGCCTATAGCTAGCTATATTTTTACTTTACTACACATTTTATTCCTTTTGTAATAATTTATCCACTTTGCGTTGGTTTAGATATTTTGTTGAATAGTAATTATTGTAAACTGGGATTATTTTTCACGCCGCGTAACTTGGGTAATTAGTTCTTTTAGTTTGTTGTTAATTTCTTATTTCAATTTTATTGGAATTATTAAATTAAATATACACTGCGGCACATATGTGTGTAATAAATTGTTATAAGCGTTATGAACTTTCAGGGAAAATCTTGAAATAAGTCTATTTTTTTTTAATTTGAAGTTGCCATTTTTTAACATAAAAATAATACCCCCGCGTTCACCCACTCTGACTACCCTCCGAAAGTTTTAAATTAGGAAGGGTGGTATTATTTTCATGCTAAATGATGGCAATTTCAAATTAAAAATCGACTTGCTTCAGGATTTTCCCTAAAAATTCACAATTACGCTTAAAATGAATTTATTCCATATATATATATATATGAACCGCGCTCTATATTTTCTTGAAATATTTTAAGTAAAATTTTTGACTCGTACATAATAATATACAATTTGTGACGAGATTTGTAATATATGTGTTAAGGATTATTAAATTGATTCTGTTGTTTTTCATAGTAACGAAAATAATAATAATGTCATGTATGTAATTTTTCACTTGTCAAAAAGTTTATTCTAATAAAACAACTTGAAATTTATTATACAAGACTTTCACTAAATATAAGAAAAGGAGGCATTACACAACATATGGTCCTTTGAGCCAAAGATAACCAACGAAAATTGAAAATCACAAGCATAAATTCCAAAGCGCTGCGTGATACAGCAGTAACGCCAATCGCAGCGTTCAAACTCGTCAAGATAGGACAGCTATTCCTAACAGGCATCAAAACTGTGAGTCCGTATCTTTCCTTTCTTTTCCTTTATTCTTACCTACTAAAATACCAACTAAATTTCATAGAGTAAATTATTATTATATGCAATTTTCATCCGCATTTGTAAACATACTTCATACTGGTTTACTCTTCGATACTTTAGCTGAGGTTTGGTGACTTTCATTGCCCTTTTTAAATACAAATAATATTACATATATTTAAATATGACTGATGAAAATTTAGATATAAAACTCCTTAATGCTAAACGTGGGAGTATAAAGGGGCAGCTCACTCGATTCAACAACTTTGTTCAGAATTTTTATGAAAGTGAACCATTGGCCAAGTTAAAAAAGCGTTTGAAAATAATAGAAGACAATATTTGGAAAGAATTCAATACCGTGCAATTATCTATTGAGTTATTAGATCCAGAGCAGGATGTAGAGCGGAATGAGTTTGAAAACAAATATTTTGAGGCCGTTGCGCGGGCAGAAAAAGCAATTTCTAGTTCTGTTTTGCCTCCAGTCGGTCAAATTCTAAATAAAAATGAAAACATGCCAATTAATAATACAGTCAGGCTTCCAACTATTCAACTGCCCACTTTCTAAGGTTCATATGAACAATGGTTGGAATATCATGATACATTTGATTCACTTATTAACAAAAACAAACAGATAAATGATATTCAAAAATTTCATTACTTGAAAAGTACTCTCGCTGGAGAGCCCTTGCAAATAGTTAGTGGTATTGAAGCAACCACAGAAAATTATCAATTAGCATGGAAACTTCTATGCGAACGATATAATAACAAGCGATTGCTTGTACACAATCATGTCAAGTCCATTTTCAATCTAAAACCCATTACAAATGAGTCATCATTGCAATTACGTCAACTTATTGATAACATAAACAAGCACATAAGAGCCCTAAAATCCCTGGGGCAACCTACAGATCATTGGGATACACTAATTATTTTTCTCATAAGTAGCAAACTAGATTCAGAAACTTCTCGCCAGTGGGAGGCCCACCGGTCAGAGACAGAAGTGCCTACTTTAAAGAAAATGCTAACGTTTTTAAAGGATGGAGCAGACCTCCTTGAAACACTTGCATCTAACAATTCACGCTCCAGTTCGGATCCAAAGTCTCTTAAGTCAAACAAAGTATACAGTAAAAGTTCAAGTAAAGCCTTTGTGACATCAAATCAATCTTTCAAATGCAAATTCTGTAAAGGTGATCACAAAATATACAATTGCAATGAATTTATGAAACTACCAATCAATGCTCGAACAGAACAAGCTAAGAAATTGAACTTATGCTTGAACTGTCTAAATGGAGGTCATACAATTCAAGAGTGCAGGTTTGGCACGTGCAAAAAATGTTCATCCAAGCACAATTCATTGTTGCATTACGATGATTCAAGCACAAGTACAGTTAATTCAAATGAAACCGTATCTCTTTCAAATTATCTAGCAACCAAAAATCAAACACTATTGTCAACAGCGATTATTCATGTACGGGATTCTCGTGGTGATATGCAAAATTGCAGAGTACTTTTAGATTGTGCATCCCAGTCTAATTATGTCACATCCGAATTATGCAACGCCTTAGGTTTAATAAAATCTGACGCCAATGTGTCTGTTGTCGGGATATCACAAATATCTTCATTCATAAAATCAAAATGCGACACTCGCATATATTCTCGACACAATGCATTTTCAACGACTATTTCTTGCCTTGTCATCCCAGAAATATGCGGGGAAATGCCCAGTCGTAAGATAGACATTACTTCATTAAATATTCCAAAACATGTAACCTTAGCCGATCCAGGTTTTTACATAACCTCCAAAATCGATATGCTTATCGGGGCTAGCTTATTCTGGCAATTACTTTGCGTGGGCCAAATTAAGCTTGGTATTAATAAACCTATTTTACATAAAACAAAATTTGGCTGGGTGATATCGGGGCCTTTAGAGGTGCCACCCAATAATGTTTCTTGCTGTAATCTAAATCGGGAACTCGACATTCAACAGCAGCTTTCAAAATTTTGGGAGATAGAAGAATGTCCAGTTCAAAGGTCATATTCAACTGAAGAGAAAGCATGCGAAGAGCACTTCATTTCAACATTTCAAAGAGATAGCAGTGGTCGATTCATCGTCACAATCCCCTTCAAAGATTCTCTTAGTAGCCTTGGCGAGTCGAAGCAAATCGCGCAAAAGCGTTTTTACAGCCTCGAACGTAGACTTCAATGCAATACTCCACTACGTGAAAGGTGTGTTGATTTCATGAACGAATTTCAGACCTTAGGTCACATGTCTGAAGCAAGTGATAATATCGATTTAGGCGCAGAATATTTCTTTCCTCATCATGGTGTTATTAGGGAGGATAGCTCGACCACAAAACTAAGAGTGGTTTTCAATGGATCCTGTCCTACTTCATCAGGTGTTTCGCTAAACGATCTCCAGATGGTCGGTCCCTCTATCCAAAGTGACCTATTTGCCATCCTTCTTCGATTTAGGCAACATTCTTACGTCGTAACTTCAGATATTTGCAAAATGTATAGACAAGTTTTAGTCACTCCCTCGCAAAGACCTTTACAAAGCATAATTTGAAGATCAAATCCTTCTAGTCCATTGCGTACATTTCGCATCAACACTGTTACATATGGTACTGCGGCTGCCTCTTTTCTAGCCATAAGGTGCCTGCAGCAGCTGGCATACGAAAATGCCGAAACCCATTCGGTTGCATCTCGAATCATAGCTGAGGACTTCTATGTTGACGACATGCTAACAGGTGCAGAAACTATGGAAGAAGCCTCCGAAAATTGTCAACAAGTCTCAGATATTCTAAAGCAAGGTGGCTTCATCTTGCGCAAATGGGCGTCCAATGACCCACAAATCGTAAAAGATATTTCCAATTCAAATTCCGCTCAAACGCATCATGAGCTGGGCGATAAGGAAAGCACAAAAACTTTAGGCCTTATATGGTTGTGCAAGATCGATTGTCTCACCTTTCATATCAATACTTCCAGTCAAGTCAAATCACGAAAAGGTCAATATTGTCCGCGGTAGCACAGATTTATGATCCGTTAGGCCTTCTCAGCGGTTGCACAATTGTGGCAAAAATAATACTACAACAACTTTGGGCTGAGAAGGTAGGCTGGGATGAATCACTTTCACTTGATCTACATACGAAATGGATTAAATTCCGGGATGAGCTTTCAGAATTGAACAATTTGCAAATACCCAGGCATGTGAAGTGTCAAAATACTGTCAAATTGCTAATTCACAGTTTCTGTGACGCCTCGCTGGACGCCTATGGCGGTAATATATATGTTCAAAGCATAAGTCATCTAGGACATTCTATGGTTAATCTACTGTGTGCAAAGTCACGGGTTTCTCCTCTCAAATCAATAAGCATACCCCGTCTGGAGTTATGTGGAGCCCTTCTAGCTTCGCGGCTTTACGATAAAGTCATAAAATCACTGTCCTTTCATATTGATGATTCATTCTTTTGGACCGATTCCACGATTGTGCTTGCATGGATCTGCACTCCTCCGAATCTTCTCAAAACATTTGTATCAAATCGGGTAAGCGAAATTCAGAGCAAAACAGATCAGTTTAAGTGGTTTCATGTAAGTACAAAGGACAATCCAGCCGACATATTGTCTAGGGGAATAAATCCTAGAATTCTTAAGACCTGCGACTTCTGGCGGCATGGACCGCCATGGTTGTCTCAAGGCCCGAACGCGTGGCCAGAGCAATCTGTTAATCTTCCAAAGGGAATACCAGAAATCAAAACAATGACTATGGTTTCGCAAGTGATTGTTGATTTTCCCTTTCAGCGCTTCTCAAATCTTAACAGGCTGCAAAGATGCGTCGCCTATTGCATACGTTTCATATCAAATTGTAAAAAACCAAAAAATATGCGCACCTTTGGCCCATTATTCGCGAAAGAACTGAATAAAGCTCATATCTCCATAATTAAAATTGTACAAAAGCAATGTTTTGATTTAGAATACAATCAATTAGCGGAAAATCACGTAGTGTCTCCAAAAAGTAAGATTAAAAATCTTAATCCCTTTCTGGATTCAAACCACATAATCCAGGTAGGCGGAAGGTTGATAACCTCTCAATTTGATTATTGCAAAAAATACCCTATTTTAATTCCTAATGGCCATCATTTTACAAATCTCATTTTCAGGCATGAACATTTAAAATTACTTCATGCTGGCCCACAGCATTTGTTGGCCTCACTTCGGGAAAGGTTTTGGCCCATCTTTGGAAAGAATATTGCAAAAAAAAACGGTACACAATTGTGTGATATGTTTTCGGGCTAAGCCATCTATCGTGTCTCCTATCATGGGAAACTTGCCCGCAACAAGGACACAAGAGTCCCCTCCCTTTTACATTACAGGAGTGAACTACGCAGGCCCTTTTTTTAAAAAGGATCGAAAGGGTCGCGGCTGTAAAATTTCCAAAGCATACATTTCCCTTTTCGTTTGCTTCAGCACAAAGGCTTTGCATCTTGAACTGGTGTCTGATTGATCTACGCCATCCTTTTTAGCGGCGTTGAGGAGATTTATCTCAAGGCGAGGCATTCCACTAAATATATGGTCGGATAATGGCACTAACTTTGTGGGGGCATCCAATGAGCTACAAAACTTAGGTCAATTTCTTTTAAACACAAATAATGAAATTAAAGAAAAGTGTGCAGTTAAAGGAATTCAATGGAATTTTATACCCGCTTATTCACCTCACTTCGGCGGCCTCTGGGAGGCTGGAGTGAAATCCACCAAATCTCACTTAAAGCGTACAATGGCTAATGCCGGTCTAACTTTTGAAGAGTTTACCACATTGCTAACCCAAGTGGAAGCAATTTTAAATTCTCGGCCTCTGTCTCCACTATCCTCAGATCCAGGCGATCTCAATCCTCTTACTCCTTCACATTTCTTAATTGGACGTTCATTAACTTGCCTCCCTGAACCTGATCTCACCGAAACAAAGGAAAATCGCCTAACTAAGTTTCAAAGAATTCAACAATTATTCCAACACTTCTGGCGCCGATGGTATATCGAATATATCGGAGAATTGCAGACGCGATATAAATGGAAAGAAAGCAAGGGACATCTGAATGTTGGTGCAATGGTTTTAATCAAGATAAAGAACCAACCTCCATTAAGCTGGCCCATTGGTAGAGTGCAGAAATTGCATCCTGGTCCTGACGGTACGTCCAGAGTCGCCACCATCATCACATCAAAGGGAGCTATACAGCGAGCTGTGACGAACCTGTGTCCGCTTCCCCTTGATGAGTAATTGTACCGCGTTTGGTGCTGTGCTAGTTTTAAATGCATCATCCTGAATTAGAGCATGTTATCTCTGATTCTATTATATTTTGAAAGCCTCAACCTTTCAAGGTGGGCGCTAATGTTAAGGATTATTAAATTGATTCTGTTGTTTTTCATAGTAACGAAAATAATAATAATGTCATGTATGTAATTTTTCACTTGTCAAAAAGTTTATTCTAATAAAACAACTTGAAATTTATTATACAAGACTTTCACTAAATATAAGAAAAGGATACAAGAAGCATTACACAACAATATGTTAACTTGTTTCATTTTGCAATGTATTTTATTTTGACCATCCACTTAATGTCTTTTAGTCTGGCCGATAGCCTCTGGCTTCTGAAATTGGGGCTTGTCTAATTTCTGTCATGTTTATTTATTATATTAGATTTAACTATTATTGTAAAAGTATTACAGGCATTACAACTACCCATTTTACGATTGTCAAAGTTTCGACCCCTGGTAATTAATTGCCTCCACAGACTTTACCTGGATCCTCCATCATTCTACTTATATAGAAACAGGCGATTCTATATTTTAAAACAGAAACTGGCTCTCGAGGCAAAATGCGTTTGCATTTTTTTCCTAGATGCTATTTACAATTACAACACCGACGTAGCAGCGTTACAGAGGATTGAACCCATTACACGGTAAGTAGTGTGGCTAATCATTTTCGTGAAAGAAAGCATTTTAAAACACTAAACCATCGCGCCTAAGTTAACTGTGACTTATTGAAATAAAGTGTTAATTAAATAATTATTGTTAGTCGATAACAACCCACTGCAATTTCTGCTTTTTTATTGTTTAAGTCCACCACTGATACCTATTTTACAAGTTTGATATTAAGTTATTTTCCAACAGAAATAAAGTCAACTTTTTAATTTCTTCTACCATTATGTTAAAACGATAAGAATAATACAAACCCAATAATTTGAGTTTGTGTAATATCCCTTAAAACAATGATTTATTTACTGCTACATTATTTTTACACTCATAATTTCAATGTACGATTAAACTGTGCATACTGTATAATTTATTTAGTAAAATATTTAAATTGATCACTATTTCGCAAACGTCTTATTTAGAATGCAAGATGACCTCAATTATTACGTCAAAAATAAAAAAAATTGCATGAAAATATGTTGGATTCTCAATGTGATATAAGAAACCTGTTTGCAACTAATAAATCTGAATATATCAAAAGGTTAATGACAGCAACTTAATTTATCATTGCAAATTAATTCATGCCCTCTATTAATCTATTAAAATGCAATTTTTCGATGATAATGAAAATGATAAACATCAGACTGGTTCGATTTAAGGTTCTATTACAGAAACGTATAATGCTTTTCACACACTTTTTTAAATTGTAAAAATATCACTTTAATCCAATCAGTGTATACATTTCAAAAAACATTAAATATAAGAGAATTTTTCTTTTTACGGTGTTGAAGGGAAAGGACCCACAGTGAGAATCCAAGTTTTGAACCTCTTGGAGAGATAGTTTAGCAGCCATTGCAAAGAGGAATCATTATTTTTAAATAACTCGTTTTCTATTGGTCCTACGAAAAATAGTTTTTATAATTTTTGTAGAGGATAAAATTATCGACAATTTTTGCATAAACAATTTATTGTACGCTAAATAGCAGAGAATGTTGAATAAAAAAATTAAAAGTGGGGAATTGCCAATGAATTGTCCAAATATTTAATAATTAATGAATATTGAACAAATAATAGTAACATGAATAATTGATTGTCACCCACTCGTGTGAAATATTTGCAATCTAGAGGAATACATTGTTGGAATAAAATAAATTATTAAAGTTTCGTGATGACAATAAATCTCATAGAAAAATTGTCGAGTATTTTGTCTTTTTCACGATTTGTAATAACTGCTTTTTCTGCACGATCAACTGAAAACGAGTTATTGCAAAAAAACTGGCTTTACTCCCGTTTATGACATGATAGCGGCTAAAGTAGCCCGCTCCGTGGTCGCGATAATGCTTGTTTCCAAGTCATCCCAGAGGTAAAATACTTGATGCGTTTTTTTACGCGGTGTCCCCTGTAGACCTAATCCATTAATTGTCAGAAGGTTACCGACGTTAATTAATCTTCGTCGTTTTCCATAGACCATATTTTCGAAAATAGTATGTGTTTGATGGAGGATACTTGCTTCGCACAAGAATAACTTTTTTATTTCTAATGATTTGGAAATTAGTTTTTATAATAATTTTTAGAAATATGAGAAAAATTAAAAAGTTATGAGGAAAATACTGACACTCACCCACTAAAACTACCCCTTAAGCAGAAGACAGACTTTGACTGATACAATGACTAAGTTTAAAATATGAATTTGACATTTGAAGGAAGTCGGAAAATATTTCAGAAAAACTGAAATTTACGATCCCCCTTTTAAATGGCGTATCTCCCCTATTATTCATTTTCGAAAATAAGTTTATATAAAAGACGCACTTGGTTTATTGTTTCATTAGTTTTGTTCAGATTTCTCTGACATATGTTTCGGCCTTGCGACCATTATCAAAGAGTCTTAAAAACTGACTTTTTAAGACTCTTTGATAATGGTCGCAAGGCCGAAACATATGTCAGAGAAATCTGAACAAAACCAATGAAACAATAAATAATAATTGTAACTATTCTTTTGAATATTTATAATTATCCTATCGAATATGTTTCATCAAGAACCTACCGCAGATTCCATCCAATTAATTTCGCAGATTCCATCCAATTAATTTAAAGACTACCATTATTTCTGGATGTACTATCAGCTGCAGAAATTTTGGACCACCTTGTGTATATGTTTCAGTTTTGTATACAGTGACTTAATTACCTATAAAATATAGTCAAATCAAATAAAGAAATACAAATACTATTATCATTTAGGCATATATGGATCAAATCCATAAAAGATTCTATGAATGGGCGTAGAATATTAATTAGTCAATTATTTAAACACTACATCCTTCAATTTACGTTGTAGATAGAGAAAAGGAAGGATATAACAATTCACTAAATACTTGTGAATCTAAAATATTTAATTTAACACTGGTTCGATCCAGTTACTCATTTTTCAAACTGCTGTTTTCTGGTTCTACGTTTAAAATTATGACATTCCGAAGGCTAGATATTTTTACACTGCTAGCCATTTGGTATTCTAATGAGAGGTGACTAAAGCAGCCAAAACAGTTAAACAATAATCGACTGTCATCTGTAAACATTCATTAGTAATTAGTGTAAACTAGTTCTTGGCCAAGTAGTTAAATACTGTGATAGAGATAAACAGAGTATCCAAAACTTATATGTAGTTATAATTCTCATCGATCTCAAAATTAAACACATATGCTCACGCGAAGTATTGCTTTATTCTTGTTTAATTAATGACATAATTCTGCGATAACTATCAATTTCAGGAGGTGGTTATCATGCGACTGACAAGTATAAAATTGTGATACGGTTTGTACAGTTATCGGACTATGTGTACAGATTTCACTGAATAGTTTTGTGTTAGAAATTTAAACAAATTATAGTGTCATATTTGCCTAAAACATGGTTATGTATGCAGTAAGGAACCGTAGGAACAGTAATAGTATTAAATTTAAGGTATTTGAAAACAAATGGCATTACTTTTTAATTTACCATTTCAAAATAAAATGTATGTGAAATACGGATTCAGAAATTCTTACAATATAAATTTAACTGTAAACTGTATTATGCCACTATTCTTGCCAATCTCATTAGATTTACGTTTTTAAGTAATATTTCAGTTCGTTTGGCTGGATAAAGATATAGGTATTTGTATCTATGTTTCTCTATAACTAATTTTGCATCAAAAACTAAATCGTTGATCCTAATTCCAGTATAGCTGAGAATCCATAAAAATTTCACAGTATGTTCTAACGGGGACTTGATATTGTTTTCAGTGAACTTAAAAATTCAAAAGACATTAATTATTTGTTGTAAGTGCTAAATTCTAGATACAGCAGTGCCTGCTTCAAATAGTGTACAATTGTACACAGTAAATACTATACCTATAAAACATATTGTGGCTTGCTGTATGAGTGTATCGTTTCTGACCCAAAGCCATTAAGAAAATCATTACTAGAGTTGCCATCTACGATTTTCTATACAATTTTTGCTATAATTACACAATTGGCACTACAATTTCGCCACTATTTCTACTACCACTTCGAATATTATTCATGTTAAATAATAGGACTGGATGTGAGGGAGCTGCTGGTTATATAATTAAGCTATTCTGACAATAATGATGACGAACTATAGGTAACGATTTCATTGAACCTTAAACGAATAGTCTGCGAGGCTCTTACGTTGAAGCGGCAGAGTTTTCTGTTACGCTAATTCGTGATATTTTTTTTGGCATTCAGGTATGCTGCTCAATTAAACATGCGTTGTGGGACTATTGTAAGAAATTCAGTGACACCATTGAAGCACACCGCACCCGGGTACCTATTACTTAAAAATAATTCTTATTTTCATTCTAAATTTATGCAAATATTAATCTTGTCACAGCGATTAAACCGATTTTTTTACAAGTCATTAAATTCCATACGTAACTACGGCTGTTTTTTTAGGCGCCGTGCGTTTAAAGTTTCGGTCATAATTGCAGACAAATGTCGGCGCTTTTAAAAAATCTCTTGTAAACACGGTTATTGTTTCTTATCTAATACTTGGGAATTTTTAACACAATAAATGCATTGTTTAAGTCAGAAATATGTCGAGGGTTGTACGTAAGCTAAGGCAAAGGTGAATAGGACGACATTGTGTATGAGCATAGGAAAGAGACAGGCCGACGTGCAGTGTCCAGAACTAGATAGCATTAAGTCGCTGTACCACGACAGGAATATATAGGAAAACTAGACCTGTGACTTGGAACCGATGTACTGGAAGAACTGAATAAAAGCCGGGCGACGCGCTGAACAAAACTGAAAAAATAACAAAAAAAATACCAAAAATAAAAAATAAAACCAAAAAAATTTAAAAATTCAAAAATAAAAAAAAAATTTCTTCATTATTATTAAATATTACAAGAACACAAAAGAGCCATAGTACACAAATAAAAAGAGCCATACGGTGCACGCACCACAAACAAAATTAACCCAAAACTAACATAACCAACACTAACATAACCAACACTAACATAAACAACGCAAAATAAAGCAAGATAAAGAAGACAGAAACAACCACAACACACCGACAGCCGAAGAGCAAAGTAATTCTAAAACAAATTATCCCAGGGTAAGCATCAAAAGATGGAAACCCCAAGCATCGGCATACACTTCACAGAGAGGCAGAAACCATTGATGGAAGCTCGTCTTCTAGCCTTCTGATTTCTCTACGAATTCTACTTCGGCAGCTATTCCAGCTAAGCTCTTAGAGCTTGTGACGTCTGGAATCACCGGAGTATTTATACCACAAACTATAACAGCAAATAACCCTTCGATAGCTATTGCAGCTCAGCTCTCAGAGTTTGTGATGCCTAGAATCACCGGAGTACCGGCGTTAGCGTGACCTAGTCACCGCTTTCTTCAGACGACAACAATTTCACCGACATAACTATCTAAATATCATAACCTGTTTATTTCTCTGCGGTCTTATTTACAATTGAATTTACATTCTGGTTTCGGTGGAAATATGGTTAATTAGGGTATTTGTGGTACTATAAGAAACATTAGATTTTTATGAAATATTAGCTTTGATTTTTAACGAGAAAATAGGATATTATTATATTACAATTTTCTCAGTTATTATTTTCAATAATGAAGTTAGGGAAAGTTCTACCGCTGAGTATTTTAATAGGGTTTAGTAGGTTTTAGGTTTTAGTTTACGTTTGCTAAATAACAAGTTTATATTATGGAACTGTATATTTTCAGAGTTTATGCAAGGACAAGCGACTTTAACTTCAATTATACTTCAGTTGAGGTTCTATCGATGGCTTACGGTGTTCCTATATTGACACGTAAGATTTAACAGGAATGTTTTGCAGTTCAAATTATTGTGTGAGGTTTCTCACCGGCGATTACCTGGCTTTATATGATTTTTTAATAATGATCCGTCATTATACTTACTTTACGAACTACAAACTCTATAGGCCAATGATTAGTGCTTGGGCCCATTGGTCCGGTACCTGGCTTATTTTATTAGGGGGTTACCTTTCGACGAAGTTCTTAACCGGGACTTCTGTCTGTTTGAAATACATCGACTAACTGCGTTTTGTGTTGTTAAACAGTCATACACAATTTGGTAGTTGCCGATTGTGTAATCAATTAAAGGATATTTCCTCAACATTCTATGATATTGTACATGAGTATTTCATTCTCATTTACCACGTAAATTCTATAATGCACGAACATGGCATGATTATTGCCTTCTGTTTTGCATTAAGCTTTATTTTCATCATAGTGATTGCTATCACACTAATTGCCATTCACTATTTAATCGCCCTTTTTGCCGCAACTCTAATTACACTCAAAATAACACGGTAATACTATTGTATTATTTGTACAAACAACTCTGAAACATGTACAATATGGTCATTACTGTGCCAAAGTAAACTTTCCTATATAATATTTAGACAATTGTCTTAAATATTTGGATTGTTTTTAACTTCATGTTAGACTATTTTTCACATCAATTATTATAAAATAAAAATTTTGTGACTATTGTCCCAACGATTACTGTATTTTTTTCAACTTTACCTTTCTAACCATGCAGGTAATAAACTAAATAAATGTTTTAATTTCAATGAAATAAAATAGGAAACAAGCTTCCATAAAACCATAAATCTACAGTGCAATCTTGAGTAATAAAATAGGAAATAAATAACATAAAAAATTAACTAGGTTTCTCTATTAATAAACAGTGTGTTGAAGCTTAGAAGGTATTTAACTTAAAAGAAGGATTAATTTTCATGCGTAACTAGTATCAGATAAGGAACAGTGATATTGAACTTTGCATAAAGAACTCAGGTACAAATACTACACACAACGTAATTTGGGTCCTAACTTTGTAAAACTAGACGATTACATAAATGGCCAATTTGTTTATTTATCTTGACATAACATTGAGATAAATAATTACTGGGAGGGATTTATTTTGTTCTTGATTGCTTCACGATCAAGGACTTTTTATAAATTAATAAAGGGGGGTTAGGGGTGTTTCATTGGTGCCATAACCAGGATTTAACTATTAGGTAATAGAAGGGGGGTGGGGTGTTTTACCATTTTGCCAAATTTTATACAATATGTCCAACTTTGCTTAGAACCATTTCTATAAAAAATTATTTAAATATAGGTCTTTGAAAAATGCATCTTTGTGTCATATTCAATTTTACAAAACACAAAATCCTGCCCTACTACGGTTAAATCCGGGATTTATCTATTTCAAATCTGAGTACACCACTGGATTAGGAAATCCCTCACATGTGTCTGTACCAAATTTTGTTGAAAAATTCGTATTTTTGGATCTTTATCGAGGGAAAAAAATGCAAAAATTGCTGAAGAAAATTAACTGTTGCATGGGATATTGTATTTATGAAGAGTGCCTTGAGTGAAATAACTGTTTCATTATTAATCAGCAGATATTGCTTATATATATTATAATCCTGCTTATTGTCATAATTATGGCCGTACAAAAGTTAAAGTATCAAGAGAAAAAAAGGGATTGTCAGCAGCGATAATATAAGATCACCAAGAGAAACTTCCCGCGAATTTAATATAAGAAATTCAAATCGAGAGCCTTCGCTCAACGACAGCACCGTTCGAAAAATTATAAATTATCTTTATGATACCGGTAGTGTTTCAGAAAAAAAGGATCTGACCAACAGAGGCTACTTAACGATGTGGCGATTTTGGCATATTTTGACCAAAACACTCGGTGAAGATTGAGGAATGCTACTTTAAATTTAAGTATGTCCCGAAATACGATTTGGAGGTGCTTCAAACATTATAGCCGGAAACTATATAAACCCAAATTTCTGCATATTTTGGAATAGGCGATAGGAAGAAGAGCTTTGAATATTGCTTGTGGTCCAAAATCATTTGTGGCGATGATACATTCATCACAAACGGTGTGCTTTGCTCACAGAATTGTAGACTTTGGGCTGAGAAAAATCCCAGTTGGGCAATTAATTGCAGAAGTCAATGTTCACAAAAAAAATGTCTTGTGTGGTATTTTTAACGAGCGCTTAATGAATCCATTTTTTAAATTGAAAATTTATACAGTCTAAACGGTCTATTGATAGCCCAACCGCCAACATCACCGGATTTGGCACCCCTTTATTTTTATTTGTGTTGTGCTCTTAAAAGCAAGGTATATAATTCTTGACCACAAAATACGCAGGACCTATGTGACAAAATCAGACTAGCTTGTCAAGAAATCTCCAGGGAAGAATTAAAAATGTCGATATCGTTAGAAATAATAGTGAGAGGATAGATAAATATATAGAAGTTGAAGGTCACTCAGTAGAGAGAATCTACATTTATTGTTCTATTTATTTGTAATATATGGAGAGATGCTTCTTTGTTTCATTATTTTCAATTTGTATGTTTGTCTGTAGCATTAGCATTTCTACCTTCACATATACGTAGTATATAGATAAGTATTGTGGTCGTGCAAAAATTAATTTTGAGTTTTTGATGAATTTACACGTTTTCAGGTCACCTGAAGCAAAATGAGTGGTTTTAAGAAAATAAAAAATGTCTGTATGGAGTTTGGCGTCTAATATCTGGCGTCTACGGTAGCACCTACAGCCCAAACTACTTGATCGATTTTGCTCAAATTCTGTATGAGTATTCAGGACGGCCACACCTCGAAGTAAAATCACAAAATCGATCCTATCTCATATGTGGCGGGAGTTAGTTAACCCTAAGAACCGATAAAAAAATCGTTTTTTTTTCTGATGAACGGCTCTAACGATTTTGATCAAATTTAACACACGGATACTCACTAGCACTAATGTAAGATTAACAACTCCTTACTCGCTAAAAATGCAGAAACGGAGGTTGTGTGGGGCTTAGGTGAAAATAATCAAATTATTTCCTTTCCTTAAAAGGTTTTAATAATGTTGATTAAATTTGACATATGGATACTTCCTAAGTATCAATATAGAACGATGAGACCAATTGCTTCTAGAAAATTCGGGGTGGGGTGTTGCGGGGAGTGTGGTTTAAAGAATTAAATAATTATATTCTCTACTTGCTCTAACGATTGTGATCAAAATTAACACATGGACACACTTATAGTACTAGTACGAGATGACATAACCTGTTGTACCAAAAATGAAGGGACTAAGGCTGTGGAGAATAAAGTTAAAAGAATTTATTTTTTGTTTTTCTGATCGGCTTCCATCATATTTTTTTGATAGAACTAGAAAATAAATTTTAAAATGCACGTTTTGCCCCGCTTACTCAAATATGTCTTTATTTTGGAGTTACTAAATTTTGAAAATATACCCACAATTATAGGGTTACGTAGCATAAAGAACGGAGCATGTTAGTTCGGCAGATTTGCAAACAATTTTAACAAAAATTTATTTATTCCATTTCTTGAGAAAGACTGTACAGTCCCTCGATGAATTGCAACCCAAATTACAATGGATTTTGTGTTAAAATGGCAAGCAAAAATAGGTTATTGAAGCATATCGAATGAAGCTGTACGTTTATTTATTAATATTATTGAATATAAAGAAACTTACGTACTCTTCCCCACTGTATCTGATATGAAGATGGATTTCTAATTTCTTTGTCTTTAAATATTTTTCAGATACAATAGAATTTAAGTAATGCTGTTTCCCCCATTCTTTACTGAAAACTTCTTCCAATTTTCTAGTTTAGAAAGTTTACATGTAGTGCATGTAGTTTACATCAACTCAAGCAGTTTAATGAAACAGCATTTGCTTTATTATTTTATTATTTGCACTTAAAAAAATAGCAAATTATAATAAATGAAAAATATCATTCTTATCTGTTATATTTTTTCTTGAGAAGGTCTGACAATTTTTCTCCAATCGCGACACACGGTGCATTAGGGTGTCCAGAGAGCGTGAAAGGAAATACGCTTGCGTCAGCAACTCTCAAATTTTTCATCCCATACACTCTTAATTTGTGGTCTACCACTGCGCCATTTTTTGGATCCGGTCCCATTGGACATGTTCCTACTGGATGGTACACATTAAAGGACAACTGTCTTAATGAACAGTACCAATAATCTTCAGAAAATGCTTCAAATTCTCCGCAAGCTGGAAGTGGCTTGGCCTGAAATTTTGCGCCAATTTTTTGAAAAGCTTCAGTATCAATTAAGTTCATTACAAACTGTATTCCCTCATACAATACACGAATATCTCTGTTTTCAGGATCGGATAGAAAATTGGGATTTATGAGAGGATAATCATAAGGTGAGTTACTTTTTAATCTAATAGTGCCAACTGATAACTGATGCAAGTTTATTACAAATATAGTAAAACTGGTGGTTACATCGATTCCGCCCCAAGTTGCGTCATAAGTATCATCATTCCATTTTAAGAGATCTCTAAATAACATTGAGGTTGAATTTGGGGGAACAATTATTAGTTCCAGATCTGGATAATTTGCTATTTGATCTAAACTAGTTTTATAAAATCCTATACCTTCGTTTGGTCCAGAAATGGTAAATGGTCCTACACCCATTAAATATTCTTCAATATAATTTTGCAGTGGTTGACTAGGAATGGAGTTGTTACTAGCGAAAGTTAATCCGTAATATTGGCTATGGTCGCGTAAAGTACTACCAACTTCCAAATCTACTATTACAGGAACATGAATTTCTTTTAAATGATCTTTTGGTCCTATTCCTGATAACATTAGTAGCTGAGGAGTTGAGATAGCTCCTGCTGATATTATTACTTCTTTGCTGGGTACAGCCATGTATATTTTTCCTTCGTAGGAAAAGTGAACGCCAACAACTTCTTTGGTATTGTTATCAATATGCAGTTTAATAACAAAACTATTTGTCATCACTTTTAAGTTTTTCCTGCTAAGGACTGGCAAAATAAAAGCAGATCCACCATCAGCTCTACGCCCGTGCTTCGTGTTTTGCTGCATAGGAGATGCTCCAATTTGTTCAGGGCTATTATAATCAGTTAAGTTATATCCTAATTCTTGATTCGCTGCTAAAAAAGCCTCCAAATGCGGACTTTGTGGTATATGATATTCCACGGATAAATATCCGCCAACTCCGTGATAGTAATAATCAACTGGAGCCATTGGATTGTTGTGGTAAAAATTTTCAGATTTTTTGAAATATGGCAGAATATTATTGTAACACCAACCTGGATTTCCCATTTCTTCCCATTTGTCAAAGTCTAGGGGATTTCCTCTAGAATATGCTAATCCGTTGATAAGTGTTGTTCCCCCAACTCCTCTACCTCTTGGAAATGGGCATATTCTATCGACCATTCCTGCAAAATATTTTAAGTGAATGAAAATCCAAATTAGAATATACATACATATATATATATATATATATATATATATATATATATATATATAAATTCGTAATTTTTATTTCTTTCGCATCTAATCTCAATTACCTGTGCAGGTTAGGAAAGGTAGATAACAACCAATGTTTGTATTGCTACAGAACAGATGACCCTGAGTATACGTTTTTTGAATGTAACAAGTAGGAGAACTGAAAAGAACAAGATTGGGGAGAGGCTGACAACTCGGAATACAGTGAAAATGTTAACGGACCAAAATAACTGGAAAATAAAAATGAAGGTGGATGACTAAATACGGTAAACACCGAACCAATAGGAAAAAACGTAATCTCGCGACCCCCACTGAAGTAATGCCGAGAGACGGTTTCGGGAGGAGGTTGAATGAGCGGGAGGGGGGAGGAGTTGTAGTGCGATAAGAATCCCAGAGTATACTGCAGCTAAGTTAAATGCAGGATCTCTTTTGAAAGTTTACCCTCCCCCAAAGAAGAAAATTCTTTGGCGCGCATTGAGGTCGTGTACTGGGGGACGTTGTCATTGTAAATAAATAAATACATATTTTATTGATTTCAAAAATAGTAAAAACATGCAATTCAAGAAATCTAGTCATTGTCAAAATAAGTAAACAGCAATATACATATAAACTAGATGATTTGGAACCATTAATAAACGCCTTTAGAGGTAATAGAAAGGGATATGGAAAGGTTTTTTCTTATACATTTATTTAACGTCGGCCTATTTCCGCTACTGAGGCCTAACACCGACGCCTGTAGACGAGCTACCCCCAACCAGGAATTTTGCCGAACCTCTTCCCTTAAGAAGAGTAGAAATATTTTACTTGCCTAACATTTAATAGACAAGGAACCGACGGCTTTACATCCCCTCCGAAGGATGGTATATCCCCTATACAACCCTCGCCTAAGGTTGAATAGCTTCCGCGTGTACACTGATATACAAGCCGCTGGAAGATGTGTGAGGCGAGGATGCGGTCTTCGTTGGAACGGTCACCCATCCAACTACTAACCGCGCCTTACGTTGCTTTACATCGCATATCGAAGTATGTACATAGTAAAGACGCACCCACGCTCACCTCTATATGGAAAGGTATTAAGCAAAATTAAATTGGAATGTTGATTTTAAATAAGATGTAGAAGATGTCGAGATGTAAACACATCGAGGGATAGTGGAGCAGATCTCGAAGGAAACCAGACTCGAATAAGGACACGTCCAATTGTGATTTTTTCTTTTGCCAAGTAGTAAAGTTGGGTCGCCCCAATATTCCGACACATTTGTGCTGAGGAAGTCAAAGGAGGGTGGGGGGAGGGGGGGAAATGACGTTAAATGTATGGGAAAATAGTTTTTCGAAAATAAATCGCCGGATTTTGATCTGACGAAAAAAAATCTTCAGACCAAAAATGAAGAGTCCAAGAAAATAAGCAAATTTTGTTTCCAAACTCATTGACGTCAGACCATTGATTCGCAAGATATCGCGAATCCAAGGTGCAAAAATTAAAAAATTCAAATTCATTTTTTATCATGAAGGATAACTCGCGAATCAATGGTCTGACGTCAATGAGGTTGGGAACAAAATTTGCTTATTTTCGGAAGCTCTTAATTTTTGGTCTGAAGATTTTTTTTGTCAGATTAAAAGCTGCCGAGTTATCTTCGAAAAACCATATTCCCATACATTTATCATGTCATTGTCCCCTCATTTGACTTCCTCAGCACAAATGTGTCGGAATGTTGAGGGGACTCAACTTTAATTATTCGCAAAAGAAAAAATCACAATCGGACGTTTCCTTATTCTAAAGCCGATATGCTCCACAAGGAAGGAGATACGTGCTATTATTTTTGTTTCAAATATTATACTTCCTAAATACCCTCTATAATCGCCCCGTAACTAAGGGGACATTGGGGGAACGTCCCGTTTCTGCTTTGTTGATGGAGAGAAGCTGTTCAAATGTATAATAATTATATAATATAATATTAATAATATTTAAATGCTAAAACATGCATGATTTTTTTAGAATTCTTGAGTACTCCCCAAAAATGTAAGTATGGTTATACTATAGTCTATAATTAATAAATGGAGATGGATGAAATCTCACAGCTGCGATTGAGATCTCGCAAGCTTGTGTCATTATCGAGAATACAACTTTTTGGGTTGACCTAAGTTATAGACAAATCTGTCCAAGTGCTCTCTGTTTTTCAATTAAAACCGAACATAAATATTAAATCTTAGATGTTGGTAACAAATTCGTGGCTTCTGATGAGTTCAGGAGTCATCATCAACATCAAACTGTAACTGAGTATTGGGTTCGAGATAACAAAACCGTCGAATCTGTCAAGCAACGGGTGCCTGTAAGTACCTAATTTAACATAATGGATCCAACATGAAACTTTCTACTAATGCAATAATAGAATCGGGAGAAAATTGTTTACATCAAGTAACTATTTTTTCAATTCTTTTTTATAATTTAAATGTTCAATATTTTATTTTGTCCTAGAGTCCATTTAAATACGGTTTTGAGCTCCACGCATCCACCAGGCAATCGATTTTTATGTGCGACTTTGAAGATATCTATTCTCAAAATCATCCATAAATATATTGTTTAGAATTGATGATTACTAATAATTGAGACTATACTAACATACCGAATCCTGTTGATATAAATCATTTTTCAGTCGGAAAATAGGCTGTTTTCATACACATCGTTAATATTGCCATTTTTATTTAATTTAGTTCTAATTTCCAAATTATTGCTTCGCTAATATCCGTTATTATTTATATTTGGCAAAAGGATTAATCACATTAAAACTGACTATCAGATGAGATTTATAAAAATCATCTTCAAATTTGCTTTCCATAAAATGTGCTATTTGTGATACACGAGTACAAAAACTTATTTATTTTTAATTAAACTTGCGAGTCTGAAATTTAGGTAGTTGATACGGGGAAAGGGAACTAAGTAAAAAACCCGCTTCAGACAACTACCGTAGAGCATCCAAGACGCCAGTACATGATTTAAAAAGTTAAGATTGAAGTAATTTTGAGTTTGTTATTAGATTCTGGAAGGGGCGATAAAGAACAAAAAACAAAACAAAAAACATAAACGAAAAGGACGACAGAAAAGAGTTAAAGATTTAAAGTTCATAGAAAAGAAAAGTTGAATAAAAGAAGTTATGGTAGAGGGAAGGTTGATTACCGAGATTGCCGGAAAATGGCCAGCGCCTGGTATGATAATTTGTATTTGAATGAGGCGCATAAATTTGTGCTCTAACACTTTTTTTAATGCTGTGACTGATTTGCTGCATATGTGATTGCCGGCCTGAACAACATGGTATATATTATTTTTTTAATTTGTCTGTTGTCAGCGGATACAGACTCCTAGGCATGGAGTAGACTGTCGGTACAGTTTCATTAAAGTGGGTATTAAACGTCAGTCTTATGTTTGGTCTGACTTCTAAGTACTTCACGCACCTTTTAATCGGGATTTGGTTCCCCCTATCAAAAATGGCGTTAGAACTTTGTTTTCAGTAATACGGCGCGTGAAGACGATTGCTTCCGACTTCTTGGCGTTTACCAGAATTTTCCACCGGTCGTAATACACCGTGGCACGGACCATGTGTGCTTTTGGTATCATGTTTGCTGCTTGAGCATTATGGTAGTGAGCATACGTTGGCCAGCTTAGTATTCGGGAATTCCGGATAATCGGAGACGTACAAATTATATAGTTTAGGTGACAGGCATAACCCTTGGGGAACGCCCGTGCGAATGTCGTTGAAAATTTATTGTTCACTCAAACTTGTAGGAATCTACCTGTCAAAAATGAGTGAATCAATTTGATGATGTATGTCGGGAAGTTGTAGTCGCACATTTTGAAGAGCAGGCTCGGTAGCCAGACGGTATCGAAGGCCTTCTCAATATCGATGAGCACCATGACGGTGCTCTTTCCGTGGTTGTATAGTGACGTTAACTATCCTAGCGGCTTGCTGTACCGTGTTCCGACCCTTCCTGAAGCCGATTTGGGACTCATCATCAATGTAAAGCTCTTCTGACCATCATCTACTCTGATCACGATGGGCTTCTCCAAATTTGGAGTTCTTCGACAGTAACGAGATTGGCCGATAAGCCGGCGAGCTTCGCGTTCCTGTTCGGTTTCAAGATGGGTTCGACCACGGCGCATTTCCACTGACTAGGCCAGTGCTGTAGTCGCAGAATAGCGTTAACGATATATGTTAGCTGCACAATATCCTTCCTCAGAAGATACTTGAGCAACTTGTATTGGATGTCGTCTTTCCCCGAAGCTTTATTGTTTGGTAGCATCTTGACAATTTTTGGGTTTTAACTATGACTGAAAAATCCCCGCCTAGTTAATTGTACGTTATAGCCATTAGCTTGGTTAATGTCGTTTTCTATGCGGTCGATTTCTAAATTATTCGGAGTGTTAACCTTGTATATCTGTTTAAAGTGTGTCGCTAAGGGTCGGTTTATCAACGCAAGGTTAACTCGTAACCAAAGGATAACTGTCAAACAAAACAAGAGTTACCCATTGTTTCGTTTGACAATTATCCTAAAGTTAAGTGTTAACCCTGTATTGGATAAACCGGCCCTAAGTCTTTCGCTTTTTACGTGTCTGTCAACGCAGTCTATTCGTTCGCGCATTCAGCGCAAGTATGGTTTCCTGCGTATTCCGCATGGCCCTCATCAGCTTTCATAGCGAGTTTTCTTGAGGATTCAAGGCTTCCAGTTTGCCCCCCGGCCTCTGATTTCTTGCAGTGTTAATGGCAGTTCTGATCCGCCCTTGCAGATGGAAGCGATAGTGTTCGTGATCTATAGGTTTGTGTTAATGTTTGATACACGAGTCGGCACTTTGAGATAACAGATCTATAATTTCAAATGAAAATTTTATTACATTATGACATGAAAAATTAGTGGAACTAACAATTTGTTTTAAAGAAATATTTTCTTTTATGTACTTCTGGTAAATTATAAAATGTGGTGGCTTACTGTGTGGTGTAAAATTTCTTGGTTAATAGCCAATAAATTTATATGTGCTTAAAGAGAGTTCTATAAATTTTGCTCTCTATTGATACTCTTGAACTTTTGTTTCATTTTCAGTAAACACCTTTATTTATAAAACTCATTTTTTACTCAATGTGGCATGACTTTCTCCACTTACAAAATTTTAATACTTTTATCCCGTTTTAGAGAAGTGGTCGATTCCTTTTCATATGGACTTAAATTATCTTTAATTTTATATATCCCTTCTAAAGCAAAGACTATCCATCCATATTGACTGACTATGATGAATGACTTGGAAAATGTTAGCTTAATATTCTAAGGTTAGATACTTAAAAATTTCTCCTAATTTCTCAATTTCTCTAAAAGTTCCAAAGAAATAAATAACTTGAAAATTGTATTTATTCGTTTAAAAGATCTCATATCTTATCTTGCAGTACTAACTTAACTATTGGATTGCCGGAATTTTAAGCTGCAATCGAACTTATCATTTTTATCTAACTGGGGTAATGTGTTTCAAAATTTTTTACGTCTGCATTTTCTCTCGATGTGTAATACTGTCTTACCTAAACAAGCGGTTTGTTGTGGGATACTTTGAAATGACCAATCATAATCACTTAAAGCTACTTCAAATTCCATAGATGGAATCTCTGTAAAGTTGTTTCCATAAGTTCCAGCTTCTATTAGTAAAATATTCCAGTCTTCTATTTCTGATAGTCGATTGGCTATAACAGTTCCACTAGATCCTGCTCCAACTATTATAAAGTCGTATGTTCCAAAATCTAAAAATCATAATATTTAGGTATGAAGTAGAGGAAGTGAATAGTTACCATTACAAAATGAAAGTAGATTATACACTAGATTATAATATTTTTAATAGAGCAACCCTCTGGGGTAAGAATTTCATCACCTTTACAGCAAATGTATCTAAAGGAATTAGATAAAAATGGAGCAGAAATTGAGGATGATATAAGCAAACAGCGCCATGATCTCTAGGTCTATTTTTTTATTTTTCGCTCTGCTGTAGGGTATTTTCAATCTAATCATTCTGCAAGTCTGAAAGGAATATGAATTCTTCTTAGCCTAACGAGACTATGTCTCCCACCGTTTTCGAGGATACTGACCACGATGGCGGTGGTTAAAACTCCCTTCGAGCTTACCCCACCCTCCAAACGACCAAATACCGCCCCCAAAAGGGGTAAACCGCGTATCTGCCGTCTCCTACCAGCCAAACCTGTGTTGATTCCAGATTAGTTTATTATTGGTTAGAAAATATTTAACTTGATTAACATTACATATCTAATCAATGAACATCTTGACCGATTAGTGCATTCTGTGAGTTGGATGGACCCTCGAAAAATATGAATTTTTCCTAGCCTAACGAGACTATATCCTCCCACCCCGATTTCGAGGATGCTGAACACGATGGTGATGTCAAGACCTCTTCTCGACCCCCGCCAAACCCCCAAATGGCCAAAAATCAGCCTCGAAAGGGGCAAACCGCGTATCCGCCGTCCAGCCAAATCTGTGTTACCCCCGTTTTCGAGAATGCTGAGCACGATGGTGATGATGGATCTTCTCCCCGAGGCGAGCCGACCCCTCAAACGGACAAAAATAACCCCTTTAATACGCGGTTTTATGAAGTAAGTGCACCAGATAAGAGAAAATAAATCGTTTGTTCACAGATCATTGAATACGTACCGGATGTTGATTACAGGTATCTTGATTGACTGTTCAGCTGAAAAAATCATTGGTGTCTAAGTTTTGAGTGGGGAAATCACGTATGTGTAATCATCGGCATAATTTCATTTATTTTATTATATTAAATAATGCACAGGGGGTAACACGGGTTTAGCCGGGAGAAGACAGCCTATCCGCGGTTTACTCCTTTCGGGGAAGGATTTGGCTGTTTGAGGGGTTGGCGGGGGTCGAGGAGAGGTCTTGACATCACCATCGTGCTCAGCATCCTCGAAATCGGGGTGGGAGGATATAGTCTCGTTAGACTAGGAAAAATTCATATTTTTCGAGGGTCCATCCAACTCACAAAATGCACTAATCGGTCAAGATGTTCATTGATTAGATATGTAATATTAATCAAGTTAAATATTTTCTAACCAATAATAAAATAATCTGGAATCAAAATTATTAACTAGGTAACTAATCGGCCACCAACTTGGCCAAATGGTATAACAAAATAACAAGATATTACAACTAATCCGATAGGGGGTCAATTAGTTAAAGTGTCCTTCGTGATGATTTTTTTTAAAACGACATAGGCATTATTTTAATACAATGTCGGGTGATGAATTCCCGGAATATATATAGAGCAAAGCTAGAAGCCTAATATTCTCTGTCAGTTTATTTGTTAAGAAACATTTGGCAAATAAATTAATTTTGCATTAAAATTGCCAGTAACTAATATGGCCAACATTTCCTTTATCACCAAGTAGATTATCATCAATTTTCATTTTAAACAATAATAGATTTAAAACATGTCGTTGATACCAATACTCAAGAAAAGTTAGTTTGGAAGATAGGTGACTATATATACAACAGTATTGGTATTTTTATGCTTGACTTATCTGAATTCATTCTCCCTTCCATTTTTTCTCAGTACTCTAAAAAATTATTGAAAATCGAAGAACCGCTGCCCAAGGAATCACTACTTCCACATCCAGATTTTGTATCCAAGTCTTATACGCACTAAATCCCAATGTAATATTTTACTCCCTATAATAATAGTTTGGGGTGGAAATGGAGGTGGTAGAGGGGGCAGCTAATGACAAAATAAATTTTAAGGGCCCTTGGTTCTCGTACACACACTAAATCCCAATTTAATTTTTACTCCTTTTAATAATAGGGTGGGGGTGGCAATGGGGGTGGTAGAGGGGGTGGCTAAAGCCAAAATAATTGTAGGGTCCCTTGGTTCCCGAGTACACACTAAATCCCAATTCAATTTTTTACTACCCTTAATAATAAGGTGGGGGTGGTAGAGGAGGGTGGCTAACGCCAAAAATTTTTTTTTAAACGTTTCGTTCTTGTATATGCACTAAATCACATTTTATTTTTATTACTTCCTCTCATAATAGTGTGAGGGTGGGGTGGTATTGGATGTGTATTGGGGAGTGACTGACGTCAAAAAAAATATTGAGGCCTTGACTTTCGTACTTGCCCTAAATTGCAATTTTATAAACCTGCTTACTTTGCCTATTTACCCCATTTACCCTCGAGCTCTTCAACGGAATTAAGATCAAAATATAATCTAGTTTCAGATTTCGTTGTAATACATAAGTGTACCAAATATCAAGTCAATATCATAAACGATTCCAGAGTAAACGTGCGCAAATAGAAGTTACAGACCGACATACAGACAGACATTTTTTTTCGCTCAAATTTAAAATCTCAACGTTTCATGACATTTTAAGTCTATTTCAATAAAAAATATATATATTTTTGCGTTACTATACTTCCACTGGACGTGGAAGTAATTAAGTAAATTAATAGGTATTGCTTTATATTATCAATTCACTGTCGGAACTTTAAATCAACGACAGTACCTCATCCTCACATATACATTTATTAGTTACATTATTATTACATACATTACTATAAACATAGATATTACAGTATTCAAACTATATTATAGAATATTCCACTACATTTATAAAATAATTTTAACTAGCACATTTTCAAGAAAGCGTGGCTTTAGGAATCACTTCTGTGTTATAAAGATATTCTCCATCGATTTTCTCATTTCTGCAGCATCACTTAAATTAATTTTCAAATTAAATTATTTGAAAGGAGGAATGTAAACCATTTTTATAACTCAAGAACTAATTCAGTTAGTGGGCCAAAAAATAAACCGTGAAAAATATCAATGTGACCTGGTTTATATTTTTTTAAGTTTCACTCAGGGGTTAGAGAAATATATCAAAAATGTATAATTCCCAAATACGTCGACTATCCTTAATTTTGTAAATTAGATACTAAATTCTCGCTCAAAAATGTGATAGAAGTTAATTCTTTTGTAAAGTATCTATGCATCTTTTTCTTAGATCAATGCTTTATGGCTGTTACTCAGAACGCATTTTCCACAAAAAAATATGCAAATATGTTCTATATAAAATTGACCTATTTAACTTCAATTTTATACACTACTGATTAGAGACTAGAGTGATTAAAAAACTAGTTACGTAATTTGCAAAACTAGTGATAGTTTCTAACATTAGGGATTATTCTAATTCTAATCTGTCAATAAAACTATTAAAGAGAAAACCAAGTCTGGTAACTTAGTGCCCAAAATTAACTATTGCCAAAACTGTTAATATTATTTCACAAAATTTTGTAACTTATTTCTGTAATTGCATAGTTGAAATTCTTAGATTTTCCATAAAGGCTGGAAGCCAACTGCTTTGGGGATTTAAAATATACCAGATAAATTCAGTTTACAATTAGTTCTTATTTTTCTATAAAAATCTAAAATGTCTGGAACGAACTCTATAGCCCATACTAAAAATGCACTAACCTTGCAGAGGAGTCTCAATTTTTGGTTCGTACATTTTAGCATTAGTAGGAGGTTTATAATTCTCGGTTTCTTCTGTATTGATTTGTATAAGTTCTTCGTAATAATCTACAATATCTTCAACATCTTCATTAAAGTAAGATTCACTTAGGGAACAAAAATAAAATAGTATTATAAACGTAACTTTCATTTTCAAATTATACATATTTTAAGAATTAGTATATACATCTAACAAGTTATATACGTACCTGTGCACTATATTGAAAATATAAGATAAATATGTTAATATTAAAAAAGTCATTACCGTCGCATATACACAGTCTGTTATATTATACATGGTGAGCAAGTTAACAGATACTTGCGATAAGATGTTTTTGTCATATATAAAAATAAGTGGACCGGCATTTTTATATTTTGATGTTAGTGGTTTTATCAATAAGTTTCCCAATATTTCTAACAGATGACGGCTAAAAATAGTGTAATTAATAACATATTTTAGCTTCAAACCTTTGATAATTCCAATCCTAGAGACCCCATATAAAGCCTATATTATTCAAATAGAGGAATTATTTCAAGCTTAGATAAATAATATAAGAGGAGCGTGGGATGCCGTAAGTTCCCTAAGTGGCAATGGCGTAGCTTCTAGATAATTTTGGATAAATCCTACGCTGCGCCGGTGTGAACGCAGTATACTTGTTGCACACATTTTTGTTGGAAAATGCTATATTTTCGGGACTTATGTGGAACAGTATCATATTTATACACTCCCAAGTATGCGATAATGTAGACAAAATTTAAAATAATATATACCTAGTAAACACTGTTACGTGATAAACACAAGGAAATGATGTGGATATCACAAACATCACATTAATACAGCGATCATTAACTCTAGTGATTGTCAACATAAAATACGACTTAAAAGGGCTAGAACATGCTAATTTTACAGTTGTTCTGCCACTTACTTTAGGTATGGATGGAAACTGGAAAACACTTTTCCGGTCCTGTCGAACGCACCTTCTATATCTATGAAGACATCTAGTGTGAACTCTTTATTGTCCAGGGATCTCTAAATCCGACTCGCGACTGCATGGATTGCGGTGTCGGTGGATCTTCCTAGGGTATATTGCGTGCTGATTAAGATGTAAAGGGTTGTCATTCACTATGGATATGGGTTTTGTACACACATAAAAATAAAATGTTGAATGTTGTATGTCATATATTCGCAAATAAATATTTTGTTCATATAAAAGAAATATTTTTGAGGCAAAATAAATTTATTTATTACAAACTTAGGTATTTCACGCTATAATATTCTTCTTCTTCTTAGCGGTGCATATATAAATCGCGGCACTCAGGCCTTGTGGCCCATTGTGCATCCGCTAGCTGATCAGTGGATGTCCCTATCTAGGCCGGATTCCAGACTCCCAGTGGGGTATTCCTTACTTCCTCCGGCATAGGGAAGCCAATACCAAAGTGTTAATGCCTCAAGTTCATGAGACTGAAGCAAGACGGTAGGAGGTGGATGGAAATTTCCTCCTCTTCTCCACAAAACCCGCACTCGGGATTATTAACCACTCCGATGGTGTGCAGGTATTTCCTGAAAGAGCCGTGTCCAGTTAAGAAACTAACCACGACCCTAACTTGCTTTCTGCCTAGACGCAGTAATTGTTCCGCCAAGGATAGGATATAATATGGAACATAGCCCTCCAAAATTGTTTTTCATGTTTGATATGTGTTTATTAAATAGTGCTTTGCGATCCAGCGATAACACCTAAATATGTTGCCTCGCCCTTACATCTAAAGGTGAGCCAGTTAATGTGATTATTGTAGTAAATGCTATTGAAGATACCTCATTTACTCAACTAACTCTCCATTCAATCTATCAAACTAGTCTTAAGGCAACTTGAAAATCTTGTCACATTTCCATATGCCTTTATTCAGTGTAAATAATTTTGAAAATCCCGATTATGATCATCAGCAAACCGACTGTAAATAGTATTTTTTTAAACGTTTTATTTAGATTAACGTCCTGGCGGAGTTTAGCATTAGCTATTCCATCATTCAACTAGGACATATATACAACAATTACACAACGACCATTCCCTACGACATTGCCATCTGCCGCAGCTGAGACTCCAACTCAGGGGCGGTACAGCAACTAGTGATGTTGTCTCTCACACAACCTTGTCTAGTTCACTGCCACCAAATCGGTAACATATGAAAAATACTACTAAACATCCATACCATACCCTAGCCAGAATTCGAATCCGGGACTCCTTGGTTGCACGCCTAACCCATAAAACCATCAAAACTTTTATTTACATATTTTTTTATAATACATTGTATCTTGCTATTTCATTTATTTCAGTTATATCACATTTTACAATTTTTGATAGTCCCGCCACATTACAAACATGTCGGTTGCATGGAAACCCGGCGGATGCAGATGGCACACAACGGAAATATGGGAAGATTTAGTGTAATCGATATCTACACAGCTTTAATGTACAGCTAATTTTTATTATTTTTCAATCCAGGATGTTTTCAAAGTTTTTCTATTTTTTTAAGTGTTCGAGTCTTCCTAGTCTGTCACACAGGAAAGATTAAGTAAAACCTGTTTCAAATAAATTAGAATTACTATATACAAAGGCTGTTAATGTTATATTATTTGTTAGTTTATTTTATTTACAATTTGTTTGAATCAGTTTTTTGAAGCTTTATTGGAATGATAAGCGGGAGGGGGGATTGTCCGTCTAGTTATTTTCGTCATCGTCTTTCAAAAAATATCGGAAGTCTTTGGTGTATTAGTCTATGTGTATGTGTGGGGTTGTCATGAATGCTTACGCCCGTCAAATGTCTTATCATTTCCGATTGTTGAATTTTGTCCTGGAAGAATTTCTGGGAGGGCTCCATGATGAAGTCTTTCATCATAGAGACCCCAACTTGGAATCGTTTGCACTGTGTCCGAAATAAAATTCCAGGACACACAGACGTGAGTATTGGCCTGAGAATTACTTTATAAAATGTCAGTTTGTTGTCCGTCGTTAGCTTACTACGTCTGTTTACAAGAGGGTATAGTCTGTTTAATGTGGCGTATGTCCTGTTTAGTGTTTTAGTGATGTGGTGCCGAAACTCAGCCTCTTACCTAGATACTTGGCCAAATCTCACTCCACTATCACTTTGTCGTTAATTTGAAGTTTTGTTATTGTTTTTATATTTGTACGTGTTCTGTTAAAAGTTATCGATTGCACACCTAATACGTGAGCATTTAGCTACTGAGCCGATGTCATTTAATTAAGTAATTTCTGGTCACGCGACGGCATTGGCAATATTAGGCTTAAATTAACATTATTATACAGTGAAAATATATAGGTTCAGAATCAGAATTTCACATATTTTTTAACAAATATTTATAAATTCACAATTTTTGAAAATATGTGAAATCTTTTAAACAGTTGCTCAAAACTAATTATGTAGTTTAAAGGCTCCATATTAATTGAGTGAATATAAATATAGACGCTGAATATTTCTAATTTGTTATCATATGTTGTCAATAAAATAATTATAACAAAATTCTCATATTATACAATAAGATGTACAAAAATTATGCACAATTAAAGTGCATAAAACTGCAAACATTGTATAACATTATATGTTATGTAGAAAAATGCAACAAGACCTTGTTACAGTGTATTGGGCAAAAGATTTTAATAAATATTCTTTGTGTACTAAATAAAACTTTTACGAGTTTAATTCGTTAATTATATTGTGGGTATCCATAAGTAAATTTAGTACCTATCTAAGTGTCTTTGCTCATTTTTGGGATAAAACTTTTAAAACACTTGTAGGAAATTCTTTGGCACTGAATTAACGACATTGTTTCTTAGTTTCCTGAAGTAGGCAGATCAAACGTTTTAATAGTCAGCTATAAATATTAAAGTACCTTTAAAATGAGTATTTAACAGTAATTAAATTTTATATGGGGTTCCATTGTGAGAAATTAGCATAAATAAGGAAACTTCCAAAAAAACATGTTTTGGTTTTTAAATTAATTTCAATTGCAATGCAGGCATAAATACAACACATTTCGGAACTAGCCTAATGGAATTATACCCATAATACGCATTATATCACATTTTAAATATTACAAAATGATGTATTCCTCAATAGGACAGAGCTGCACTCACTCCAAGGTTATAGTATAACCTGTCATAATGATCTAATGGTGTCTTTTATTGGATTTTGCCGAAACTTTTCCAAGTGCCTTTAGTAAAAATTATTATTTAAAATTATTTAAAATTACTACATAGCGCATTAAACATTATATATACAAAATTTTTAGGAATTATTACAGATACAACATTAAGTTGGTCATACCATATTACGCAATTATCAAAGAAACTGAACGGTATAGTTACAGCAAGAGAATATTTAGAACCCATATTTTTAAATGGAAAGTATATATGTGCTTGTGATACCTCATTTGAAAGGACTTTTCAAAAAATATTCAAAAATGCTATAATTTTAATATTTATTGCAAAAATTAACGGTTTGCTTGACGAAATTCGCTGCAAACGAAAACGAAAAATATTAAACTTAACAGCGTTTTGTTCTTGCAAGCTAGCAAAAAGAATTTCAGTGTTTTTTCAACATTATTAAATAAAAAGAAGACATAATACATCAAAATTATTCGTAGCTGGTACTGCCAGTTTTATTGAAAATACCGTAGCGATTGACAGCTATAAATAGCTGTCATAGACATAGAATACTAACCTAGACGCTGGCATGCAGCTCACCTCACTAACGTAATCTTAGTCTATATGTATTATATTTGATTATTTATTTCTTTGTCTGTGTATTAACTTTAATGTTATGTAATAATTTGTATGTATCATAATGTATTGACTTATACCTTCTAATCAACAACATACACGTGCTTATGACCTGCTACAAGTACTAATGTTGTATATTACATAGTCAAATAAATTTCTTTCTTTCTTCTTTCTTCTTTCTTCTTTCTTCTTTCTTCTTTCTTCTTTCTTCTTTCTTCTTTCTTCTTTCTTCTTTCTTCTTTCTTCTTTCTTCTTTCTTTCTTTCTTCTTTCTTTCAAAGTTGTCAATAAATTGCTAACTGCAATTTCTAAACATGGCTTGTTTAAACGAAATGCATAAAATAATAATTTTACAGGTGGTTGGTTACGGAGATACAATGCGATCACAGGAGAAAGTTGCTCGCCTATTTCAAGAAAAACTTCCTGATTTGCCGCCTATATCCCAAGGTACAATTAACAAAATTGAAGAATAGTTTCGCGAAAATGGACATTTACGGTAAGCTTTCAGTGCAATGAGTAACAATGCCAAATTAGATATATTGCTTGAGTTTGAGAAAAACCCATAAAATTCAAGTCGACTAGCAGCTTTAGGAATGATTTTTTCCCTTTCCTCAATTATTCACGTATTAAAAGAAAATAAAATGCATCCTCTTAAACTGTCTCCAGCTTATAAGCTTAGCGAAGACGATTTTGATAGAACATATTTTTATGAACAAATGATGCAAAGGTTGGATAACAATGTAGTCCAACTGGAAAACTGGTTCTGTTTTCGGATGAGTCCACTTTTACTCATCATGGCCATGCTAATCTTCAAAACTATCGCTACTGGGTTAATGAAAATCCTCACTGGATGAGACAATTACGTACGCAAACTCCTAAAAAGGTTAATGTTTGGGCAGGGATAATTGGAAATATGTCATTGGTCTCTATTTTTTATTGATAGCTCTGCTCCAAAATAATGTTGTGCCAACTTCGGCAAACTTATATCCTTATCAAGCAAACACACAAATTCCAGCGAATGTAATATAGTTTCAGCAGGATGGAGCTCCACCACATTACCGAATCGATGTCCGGCAATACTTCGACTTAGCATGTCCAAATTGGTGGATACGGAATCGAGGATCGCTGGAATGGCCAGCACGTTCTCCTGATCTTAGACCATTAGATTTTTTTCTATGGAGATATGTGAAAAGTATGGTATACAAAATTAAGCCATGTGATATAGCTAATTTAAGAAGGAGAATAACGGATGTAGTTAGATAGGCGCCACGCCTCAGATGCTGGATTTATTTACGATTAGGATGCTTCCAAGACGTTCAAGGAACTAATTATGAACATTTGTTACATTGAAATTAAGTTTTTTTGGTTTGCTGTTTTGAATCACGTTAAGCACACGAATTAACTTTTTTACCGTTAATTTTTGCAATAAAAATTAAAACCATAGCATTTTTGAATAGGTGTTACTTGAAATGTATATAATATCAGGAGACCGCAGCATGGTCAGTGTCTGGATCTACTCTGCACTGATGATAGCCAAAAGTTCGAAACCGGTCTGTAAATGACTCTGGACATTGCCGATGCTGCGGAACTCCTCTGTTTTAATAATGGGTACCTTCACCGGTATCTGCTGTAAACACTTTATTGCGTTTATAGTAATTGGTAACTAAAGTGCCATTCAGAGCGCACATCCTAATAAAAATATTAGGTTTCAAGAGGAATACGACGAAACGTGCCTTTGTGCATTTTAATATATTGTTTATTAAATAAGGATTAATTTATGATCATTTTAAAGCTTGTTAGTGACCAGAAAATATTCATGTTAGTATATATAAAAACTTTTGAACGGGGGGCATTTTTGGGGTCTGGGGACCATAATCGAAGAAACTATAGTGAAGTTTTCCCGGTCTTGACATGCTGCACTCTGCGATAGGTAGATGAGAATTCTAAATCTACCCAATTAGTAAAGCTGAAAATGTGTACAATCGCTCTATTTGGTGTGACTAACATTATCAAAAGTAACATTTTGTGTCGGGTTTCCGAAATGCCGAGAGTTTAACCTCCGGAACTTCAGGATAAGTGTGGGATAACACTAGAATTTACATTAGGAGAAGTAAAGGCTGGACCCATCATCCTCAAATAGGGCTTAAATAAATGAAGATACGATGGGCTATCCTTTGCAGTAGCTTATATCAATGGCCCATGTTGCTTGAAAACTTGCAAAATTGGCTTAATGATTGCCTTATCTTAAAGACAATGAGTACATGCGTTTTTGTAACATTGCTTTTGCGATTCGTATATTTACATTCACAAACATTTACTGTATTCACTCTATATAACGTGAAATAAAGGTTTCATATTCATTTTCTTTTTAATTTTAAGTATACATTTATGCCGCAGTATCTTATCATTAACGATTATTCTTTGTATACTGAAAGTTATGTTGTGTGCTATTAGTTAATTATTGTTTTAAAAAATATATCAACCCATTTTGATATTTCCGTACTATACAGTTACTCGATATATCCAATGCATTTGCAATTGCTTTACTTTAATAAATAGAAAAAATCAAAAAATAGATTATGTGCGATGCAGCCAAGCACAGTCAATCATCAGTTGAGAATTGGGCAACCGTGCATTTTGAGTAAGTAGCGGTATTTTAGTATTGAAAATACTATTACAATCGTGCATATCGCTTACAGATTTCTCAAACGGCATACAACAGATTTGTCTATCGGACGTCATCGGCGCAGCAGTGCAGAATCAGAGAATACAAGATTTATATAAAATAATACTAGTTCATGGCATTGAATTTCAATGAAAATTGAAATATGAACCTGAAGATACGTACTGAATAGGCGAAGCGAAATTAGTTTCATAAAAACGCCAGCATGTTACACGTTATTTTGACAGCAAGCACGATACTAGGGTTATCAAGTGAAGATTGGTAAAATAAGTACTACATTCATTTCACACTAGTCAATTGCAAAGTATAGGAGTAGTTATTCTATGGGAGTTCTGGACCACTGAGTAGAGGAACACTGGGGGTTCTTAATGACGTCATGAACTGGATGGCATGTGTCCATCAGGATATGAAACAGATTTTAAACAATTATAAACAGGTTTTAAACAGGTCTCAAACAGCTCTAAACAGGTCTCAAACAACTATAAATAGATTTTAAACAGATATAAACAGGTCTCATACAGATATAAACAGGTCTTAAATCACAAAGGCTCCTGATGGACACATGCCATCCAGTTCATGACGTCACTAAGAACCCCCAGTGTTCCTCTACTCAGTGGTCCAGAACTCCCATAGAATAACTACTTATAGGAATTAATATTTAGCGGTGTGTTATTGTATGACCGATGGTCGAGAGGCACGCGCACTTGCCTCTCACACAAAAGTTCCGGGTTCGATCCCCGGCCGTGGCAGCTAAAAATACTGTGAGAGGGATTTTTACACTATACACGGATATTGGATATGCGTCCCTTGTCTCTAAATGTATAGCCCCCCCCCCACACACACAAGGCTCTTCTAGAGCCTTCCGGAATAAAGGGGCTCGTCATTACCTGTGGTGTATTTATTTATTATTATTTATTTATTTATGTATTTATTATTATGTATTCGAATGTTTTTAATATTTCATGATAACAGCTTGCTATAAGAAAGGATTTCTTTTGTGGTCTTTTTATTGAAGAAGAAGAAGAACAAACCTTTATCTAGTTTTACACATATAAAATTCGTTACAATATAGTAAGCATTTACCAAAAGATGTTTCTTAATTTTGCTCATTTTTTTATAATAATAATAATAAATTTATTTACCAGAGTATAACAAATAAGAGTATACAGAAATATATACACATATATACACATATACACACATATATATATATATACACATATACACACATACATATAAAAAGTATAACAGATAATAACAATAACATTTAAAATTTTGTAGCCATAGAACGGGCAAATAAACAAGAAAGGCCCAAAAAAGGATAAACCTTGTGCATGGGCGTGACTAGTTTTATTTCTAAGTTTATTTTTGTGACTGAAAATTAGACATTAATATGTATATTTTTTATTATTTTAATTTTTTACTTATTATTAACATGAATCATTACATAGGTATGCTTACATATATGCACTCATTGCAATACTAATATAACTTTACTTATATACACCTATACATTTAGATACACAGATATGACCTCACATCTATTGTATTTTGTTTGCATGGTATAAGTGTTCTATTTTATTTTATTTATTTTATTTAGGATGTATTATAGAAATTTTTCCTGTCAATAATTTGATGTATCTTTTTTCTTGGTGTTTCATTTATCCAGTTTTTTAACTTTTTCTTGAACAATCCAAAGGAGTGCACACGTTTTAGACTTTCGGGGATTTCAGCAAGTGCTAATGGACCTAGGTAAGTGTGACATCTTTGACCGACAGTTTTATTTTTTCTTGGTACTACCGTTGATTTGTGTTTGTAACGTGTTTCGTGGTTATGCATGATATCTCTTAGCGTTTCTTTTCTCTTATAATACTTAATTATTAAATTTTGAAAAAATAGCTGCCGAATGTCAAAATGTTTAGTATCATCAAATAGGGTTTCTGAAGAATATTGGAATGGTTTTTTGTATATAATTTTTAAAATCCACTTGTGTAAGGTATTACAACCTAAAGTTAGAACAAGCAAACGAGGTCCCAGATCTTACGAATCTTGTAGTGAGAGCGAATAATAAAAAAAGAACAAGTAAAAAGAATACAGTTTATTAATACAGTATTAAAAGTACAGTACAAAGAAAAATTTAACGGTAAAAATCTTACAATGAAATATATAACAGATATATCAAAGTCTAGGATTTTTCTCAGCTTACGCTGCGCTAGGCAATAGAATTATTAATTTGAACAATTTTACAATGGAAATTATATATTATATACAGTAATTACATAACTTTTACAAAATTTTGAGAGTTTTCAGGTGCTCCAGACTTGAAGGTTGTTGATCGAGGTACTTGCTAGTTGTAGAAATTCTCGTAATGATTAGATACAGGTTTTTCTCAATTGTAAAGTATAAATCAGGGCAAATTCGTATACCAATATTCGTGTATTAAAGAATAGCAACTGATCTAAAGTCCAAAATACAAATAATCCAAAAACAGAATTGTTGACAAGTCAATTCAAAATCTGGCCTTACCAAAATCGAAATTTAGTCGTACCCAAATCATCCAAAATACTACTTCTAGACGATAAACCATTAATTAATCCGAATAAATCGAAATTTCAATTAAACAAACCAAAATATTAATTGAAAATTAGGTTAAATTTAGTTTTTGATCCGGTATCAAAACGATTAGCAACCACGTGTCTTTTTAACTGAATTAATCCCTAGCAATATTTTCAGCTCAATTTCTTTATTTAAAAAAGATGTTTGACGGTTGCTGGCTGATATTTATAACCATTTTAAGTCACAAAAAGAAAACGAAATGACTTAAACTGGCAATTCGATTGTCAGCGTACCAACTTGAGAAATTTCAAAACTAAATAGATTTTTATGGACTTTCGATCACTAACTATATGCTATCATTTTGTAGACAATTTTTATACGCTAATTATAGTAATAGTTTATATATTAGATTTACATGGCATACACAATTATTTTAATGAATTGGTATATTTGCCTAGAGGGATCCATCTGTTAGCGAAAAGCTTAAAATTAGTAATTGGATATTTTCGTTTATTTGTATAGTACTTTTCAACATGGAATATGTAGATCATAAAATGGATGCCTTAATTGATTGGAGAGTATGGAGGTTGATATGACAGTGTGTCACCTGCTCTGATAATTTTATAGTAAATTCAAAGTGTATAAAATGTAATAATTGCAATAAACCATATCATTTAAATTGTGCAAAAATAAAGGATCCTTTGGGAAAAATTATAAGTGAAAATGTAAATTTGTTCTGGTTCTGTGATCAATATAACAAAAACTGGAAAGATGAGAAAATATGTTGCAAATATGAGAGTTCCAATAATTCTAATAGTGAAACAATAGTGCTTCAAAAGGAAATTGACTGTCTAAAACGTGAAAAAGACTTATTAAATACATTATTGTAAGAATTAGTATATGTAAGTAAATTACAAAAGTCAAAGTTAATTAAATACGAGCAAATCAATGAACCTGCAAAACATGCAAACATACTCTTTTTGTCTGAGACTGAAAAAAACAGTTTATCGACCTAATACGGCGGAGCTGTTAAAAAAACTATAAATATGAAATCAGCTGTCCTCCTAATCAAAACAAATAATAAATCAATTTCAAGTGATGCTTTGTTAAAGGATGTTATTCAATCTGTGAATCCCGAGAAATCTAAAAGTTTGTATAAGCAGCATGAAAAAAATCAGGAATGGTATTGCTGTGATCGAAATTTCACCACAATTGAGGAGAGTATTGCTATCCACAAATTATGTGTTTGTTGGATGGAAAAAAACTGTAGTAGTAGATGTCCTGAAAGTTATCAGATGTTTTAAATGTTCGAAACTGGGCCACATCGAAAACAACTTGTAAATCTAATACTGTTTGTCCAAATTGTTCTAAAGATCACGCACTGAAAAATTGTCAATCTATTGATAAAGAATGTGTGAACTGTGTAAATTTTAATAACCGTTTTAAGCAAAATTTGGTAGTCGATCATTCAACAAAAGACACTCTTCCTGTATATCAAAACTTTGTTGAAAAATTGAAAGCGAGATTAAATTATGATTAAAAGTAAAAAAAATAACAAACTTAAATTTGGTCAAGTAAATATCAGACCAATTCTGTCAAGTTTTGCTGATTTTTTACAAGTTGTTATAAATGAATCTTTTGACATATTGGCGGTAACGGCTGATGTTTCCTCAAATCTTGTAGACATCCCTGGGTATAAATTTTATCTCAGCGATAGAGATGATTGTGGCGGTGGGGTAGGAATTTATGTAAACACTAGATTTAATTACTAAGTGCTAAAAGAATGTCAGTGTCAGGATGAGACTAATTTCAGCAGTACATGCTGAAATTTAAATTTGGAGGAATTAGTATGGTATTTGGGTTCTTTCATCGTCCGCCTCGTAGTAACTTTAATAAATCAGTTGAGTCTTTTGAGAATATTTTTTCCCAAGTTATTCCATTGCACGATTATGCAATAGCTGTCGGTGATATAAATGTTGATATGTATAACTGTGATAATAAAATAAGTCAATGTTTTTATGCTTATGGCATGGTACAAATTATAAACGAACCAATACGTATTACAAGTCACTCTGCTATCTTGATAGATCCAATTGCTGCTGAAAAATGTTCTAAAAATGGTACATTAAACGTTGGCCTACTTACAGATGATCAGATGGTATATTGCGAAATAATGATAAATATAGAAAACCGGAAACAAAAAATGGTTCCGTATCGAGACCTTCAATATTTCGATATTGATAATTTTACAAAAGATTTAAATGAAGTACTGGTTCCAATTGCTCTGCATGCACAGTGTCGATGAAAAGATAAAATATCTCACCGATTGCATCTTATTCCTCTTTGATAAACATGCATCTTTACGCACGTGCGAGTTGGCAAACCACCTGCACCTTGGCTAACGGATGCTTTAAAAGTGATTTTAAATCAACGGGACAACGCATTTTGTGAATACAAACGGAAAAAACTCCAGAAAAATGGAATGCTTACAAATAACTAAGAAATTTTGCACTATCTTCTGTGAGACGTGAAAAAGCAGCGTACTTTAAATTTTTAACTAGACAAAAAACATTTTAGGCTTTTATAAAGCGCTAAAATCTCTAAAAGTTCAACAGAGTGACAATACCGAAATTCCTCCTAACTTATGTAATCTCTCAGAAATTAATAATCATTTTATATCAGTTTTTCAAAACAACCAGAGTGCTTGCCCGCAAACAATTGATTACTATCGGACAAACAAATTTAAAGACGTTAGCTTTGCTTTTACCCTTGTTGATACTTCTACAGTAATACAAACAGTAAATGAGATTAATGTCAGTGGTTATGCCAAAATATCGCTGCAAATGGTAAAGTTGTGTATGCCTACTAACTATAGCCAGTTACATTACTCATATTGTCAACATTTGTTCAGAAATAGGATATTTTCCAGATTTATGGAAAAAGACTGTTGTTACACCCCTTCCTAAAGTTAACCCGGCAATATGCAATGAATTACATGCGATCAGTCTCGTGCCTTTATTATCCAAAATACTAGAAAAAATTTCTTTAAGTAACATTCTGTCCATTAATCAATCTTTTTAATCTTTAGAAAGAGACATAGTATAAATACTGCACTATTAAATATGAGTGATAATATAAGAGCTTTGGATACGGGTCAGGCAACTGTTTTAGTATTGTTGGACTTTACTAAAAGCTTTTGACACAATTAATCATAGTTTTCTTGTTGCTATATGTAATTATTTTGGTCTAAATCCTGTATCATGTAACTTTTTAGAGAGCTGTCTGAAAAATCGAGTCATTATCTTGATCTGCCTATTACAATAGGTGTACCTCTATTTTTGTTGTACACTTCAGATTTGCACGAACAAGCAAATGTGCAGTTTTTTGCAGACAATACACAGCTTTACCATCACTTTTCAGCTAATACATTACACCACGCTACTGCTGTTATCAACAATGACTTATCAAATATCAATAACTATGCTAATAGACGACCTAAAATTAAATCCCTTAAAGTCTAAATCTCTTATAATTAATACAAGAAAACAGCGTGAAAATTTAAAATCAGTTATGGCCATCAAGAATGATAATCAAATTATACTCTTTGTACACAGCAAAAATTTTGGGAGTAATATTTGACGAAAACCTCAGATATATAGATTATATCAATAATATTTTAAAGCAGTGCCATACAAGACTAAGGTCACTTTATTCTAATAAGTATATTTTGAATAAAAATACCAAAAAAATGCTGTGCGAAAGTATAGTCATGTCTAAGTAGCTTACTGCAATATCATTTACTACCCTTGTCTTGAGGCAATCACATGCAACAGACACAGAAAACCCAAAATACTTGCTGTAGGTTTACTAATAATCTAAGAAAGTATGCTCTAATGCTTTTGTGGACCTGCAATAGTTAAAGTTAAATAGTTTATTTAAATATCATTTTCTTATTTTTGTACATATTCTTTTAATTAAAGCAACACCAAAATATTTACGGGAAAATCTTGTATCACGGGAAGTCATTCATTAATGTTCGTTATCCAACAATGTTAATTATGCTGTTACATGGTCTATGTCCATTTAACAGTTTTATATAAAAACTAGTATTTTGTTTATATTTAGCATGATCTGTATAGAATTTTGATTCAGTTTTTGTAAGTGAAACTGTTTTCAACTAACAGAATTATTTCAGAAGCAGCAGTAGGCAGCTTTCAGTGAGAACCTGAAGATGGCAGATGAGATTCTGCCGAAACGTCGTTTAGACAACCGTGACTCCTGGAGGAGTCGATCATCGACGCGGGAGAGCACCCAGAAGTACAACAACACTTCATTTAACACCCGCGAAAACCTAAAAAACAACATATATATATATATATATATATATATATATTAAATTTCAATTAGTCTTTGTTAACCGATTTATCTATTCATGTAATATATTTTATCATTCATTTTAAACTATCTTTTTATTTCTCTTACCAATAATTTCAGCCTGATCTATAGTAGACTGGTTATTCGAGAAAAAGAGACAAGTTTACTTATTTTTACTATAGATGTGCCAAATTTAACAGCAATTTTTCTTTGTCTCCTTTTCTCGAAATAAACAGAAATCTGTAATTTATGCTGTGCATTTCAAAAAGGGTAAGTTTCTCCACTCTTTGCTCCGACTTAAACCAGCTAGTCGTCCGTATATGTTGTCTCAATTCTTTCCCAAAAATAAATAATAAGGGAAAGGAGGTAATAATGCCCAACATAAGGCAGCCATCTTTCAACGCTCCTTTAAGTATAATGCGGTGAGATTTTACAATTACTTAAGTGCTGATATTAAGAGTTTATAACAGATAAACTTTATTTAGGAAAAAATTAATAGAATAACTTTTTTTAAATTAATGAATTTTAAGAATATTTATTTCTCTCTTTCTCTTTAATTATTTTAGATTAATGTAAACTATGTTAGGAATTAGATTATTATGTTAAGTGTAAGTGTAAGAGTAGCCTTTAATGGCTAAACTTCGCCCAAATTGTATTTCTGGTTTTGTGGAATTCAATAATGACGTTATTATTATTATTATTAAGAGATTTTGCATAAAATAACGAAAGACATTATATGAAAAACACTAACATATGTATATAATAAAAATAGCTCACCTTCTCAAAAAAATACGCTAGCATTACACTTTCATCAGTTGTTAGTGCGTTTTTTGTCATCCCCATTTCAGTAACAAGACTCATTTTTGTAATTAATATATAAATCAGAATCAATTCGACTCACAAAAATCATAGCTAACAGTTATTATAGTACAATCAGATTATACATTGAGCGATGCATCAAATCAGGTATTTTTGTCTTTTTGATATGTTGTTTATGATGGAAAGTCAATGTTAAATCCAAGTTTTTGACCTCGGCAGTCGACTGGGTCATTGTGAAAAATCAGTTTTCTCAGTTTTTGTCGATTTTGACCCGGAAGGACTGGCTTTTCATCAAAGACCGTTACAATCATTTTTGAAGTAGATTAAATTTGAGATTTGAGCGGTTATTGTAGGTCCAATAGTTTCGGAGATACAGTTTTTCAAAATTTGGCCAATTTTTCAAGTTACACGATTTTTAGCAAAATTTTATCATAGTAGTCAAATTTAATCTACTTCAAAAATGATTATAAGGGCATTTGATGAAAAGCCAGTCCTTCCGGGTCAAAATCGATAAAAACTGAAAAAAAGTAAAAAATTTCGAGATTTGCTTGATTTTCGACAATGGCCCGGTCGTCTGCCGAGGTCGAAAACTTGGATTTAACATTCCTCTTTCATCATAAGTAACATATCAGAAAAGCAAAATGCCAGATTTGATGCAGCATTCGCCCTCTTTTCATGTTTAATTTGATTGAATTATTATATAAATAAACAAAGCCGTGTTAGTTACTAGGTTACGGTTAAGTACCTACTATGATATTTTTTAAATTTCAAACTTTGTAATGCTTATATATCTATCAATATTTGCTTATAATTACCTACTAACACAAAATGCGAAAAATTAGTATAAACAAATCTCGCAAGAAAAGCTGCTTTGCTTTGCTAAACTTGTTGTTTAATATACTATTACAGTATCAAATTCAGTCTAATATAGAACATTAACTCAACACATAAATTTTTACAATAAACATAAATGTCAGATTCTTTCATTTTGAAACAACAGTTCCAGCCGCGTTTGTTTTAGTTGAAAGAAATTAATTGAAAGTGAATTATCCACTAATTGTTTTATTAACTTTATTAATATTAAATAGTATAGTTTATTGATCTTTAAGCCAATTTACATCGGATAGATAAGTCAAAAATAGAAAAAAAAGTTGGTACATAATTCATAATACACCTACATAATTGTTTACGAGATTAAGAGGTACATATTACAAATATTGTAAAGTACTTAACAAACAACATTGTAGGTAACATTAATAACAGAGGAATAAACGTATACTCCAGTCGAATTGGGAGGGGAGGGGGAGGGTTGTATTATCAGTTACTGGAACAAAATATATTGTAAACCAAGTTTTTTGGTCCCTGTTTACGATCAAAAAGTTTCACTTGGTGGAAATTCCGGAAGCACCCGTTTTGGCGCAAAATAGACAAGCTTCCATTATAATTCCGAATAAAAATAGTTACCAAAAAATCGTATTCAATTTATTTAATTTATATACATATACATACACATCCATATATTATTTATTTTACAGGACAATGTTTTAAAAAAGTAAGTTTTGTGTAGACATTTTTTTTCTGTAATATAAGTGTCAATTAAAACATAATATTTTTAGTCGCAAACTCCTCTTATAAACTCCTTATTTTACTATAAGGAACATAACCAGACTGCAACCAACAACTACTCTCCAGGCTATGTGCCATGCCGAGCGCTGAATTACAAGTTACAAGCCTAGCGCCTTAAGTGTAATAATTGCATATTACCACCAAAACGCTAATGCTTCGATTGCAACAAACACCAGCCGAAAGACTGATCCTACTTAAAGGAGCTCTCGTTCCAGTCGTCAGACGCCACTTGCAGACTGCAGTTTCGAGCTGTTGGCTCTCGTCAGTGGCAAGGTAGGCATGTGACGACCGACACGAGGATCACTTGACTATTTAGTACATTTCGGTATCTTTGGGATAGCGGCATGTAAAATAGTCAGCAGGTGCCATCTAGCGGTCCAGTGTCTGTTGCAATCGAAAAATAAATAGCCTGACTGGGCTTAGCATAGTTCAAATGTGCTTTTTAGAGGGCGGAATATTAAAACATAATATTTTTAGTCGCAAACTCCTCTTATAAACTCCTCATTTTACTATAAGGAACACAACCAGACTACAACCAACAGCTATTCTCCGGGATATGTGCCCCGCCGAGCGCTGAATTACAAGTTACAAGAATGGCGCGTTAAGTGTAATAATTGCATATTTTCATGAAAACGCTAATGCTTATTAATATAAGGGCCGTTTCGATTCTTCCTTGAGGGAAAATTTGATATTTATACCGTCTCCTCTATAATCATAATACTATACATAACGCTCATAACATAACGTTCTAAAATTATTTTTCCAGTTTATTCTTATTCAAGGGTAGTTTACACCCCTATTTGGGGTTGGAATGGCTTTTTTCATTGTAAATATCATGAGTTACAAAGTTGGAAAACAAAACATTTTTTATCGTATTATCTTAATTTTTTTTATTTTGGGGTAGTCTCAACCCCCTCTAATTAACCTTAATATTAAAAAAAATAATTAATTATAACAACACCTAATAAGTTTTTTAATTATAAGTTAAAAAAAAATATTTTTTTTTGATAATTTCATATTTGTTCTGAGAATACTGCGAAACAACCCGCTTGTAAAGGGTGTTTTTGCCCATTTAAGGATGTTTGACCCATTTTATGGGTATGGGACCCGAAAATTCGTGATGCATTTTATAAGATAATTTAAAAATTACACTCAGAATATTGCGGAAAACCCCAAAATAGGGGTGATTTTCGCCCCAAAAGGGGTGTTTCCAGAATTTCCACCGAACGAGACTTTTGGATCCTAGTCAGGGACCAAAAAGACTTGGTTTAAAATACATTTTGTTCCGCTAACTGATAATACAAGTAACTCCGCAATTCGACTGAAGTAGTATACAAATTTCATAATTACATAAAAAAGAAACTCTAGGGTAGAATTTCACATTACAAAATTTTAATTATTTTGCTCGGAAAAATTAACTAATTCCTCAACTGAATAGAATAGATTTTCGAGTAAGTGGCTTTTTAGTTTTGATTTGAAGCTATTCAGTTTGGTTGCACTACTTATTTCCCGAGGTAGCATATTAAAAAAGTGACAGTCAGCATATACTGAGGCGATTTTTTAAAACTTGAATACTTAAATCTTTCAAGGCGTATTTGATTATTTTTCCTAGTTAGGTGGTCATAGATATCTGAATATTTCCTTAATTGATCTTTGTTTGTGTAAATGTAGACTAATATTTTAAACAAAAAAATACTTGTAAACGTCAGGATTTTTTTCTCTTTAAAAGTTTGCCTACATGACTGTCTATAACTTAAATTGTACTGTCGTGAGCAGAAAAAAATAGAACAACTTTCTTTTTTCTAATGTAAATCTGTCTCTATTTGAATATGTAATGAGTAGCCGAAATAAAACATATATCACTTTTAATTTATTTTTTATTTTAATGCTGTAGTTATTGCTATAGTAAATGATGGATGGTTAATGAAACAAATTGCACTGCGTTATAACATTAACAAAATTTTGGTGTGTAACATTTTAAGGAAGTGGAGAATAAACGGTACGATTAGTAGAAATCCTTGATCAAAGGACAAAGGTATCCTACTTAACAAGAAACTAACTATTAATATTTCGTTATTGCACCATTTCTATTTATAACTTCTATAAGTCTGTTTGGCATAGAACTAAATAACCTTATACAATAATATTTTCTCATGCATTATTTTCTATTTCCAGTAATTCTTCGGCATTCCGTGGTCTCACATTTCGTTTTTGGATACTTATTACGAATAGTCCCCATACTTTTTCCACCGGGTTAAGATTTAGACTATGACTGGGCCAGTTAAGAACATTGATGTTGTTATCTTGAAACCAGTTAGTTACGACATGAGCTGTATGAACGGAACATTTGTCTTGTTGAAATAAGAACTCATTATTAGGAAATAATTGTGACACAGAAGGTAGCGTAATATTGTCTAAAATCCTAATATATGTTTCACTATTGCCGATATCCAAGTCCACATATTGACGGAAAATCTACCACTTTTATCATTATTAGATATATATATCATATCGAATCGAGCACTCCACTGCTGTGTGCTGACTGGAAAGTTTTTTCGTCTGTAAAGATTACATTGTTCCAAAATTTACATCATGCGCTAAAAATTCAAGCGCAAATCCTACTCGAGCTTCTTTATGTTCAGCTTTAAGTAAGTATTTCTTTGCTGCTGCATGACAGCGTAGCTCCGATTCTCTTAATCGTCGGCGACCAGTACTACTCGATCCAAGAAAATTCGTTTCTTCAGCAGCCTGAATAACTGAGTAAAATGGATTTTCTACTGAAGCATTTACCAATTGCAAATCCTGTTGTTGAGTTGATATCCTTGGTCGCCCTGATCCAGGATTTCCACTGATCGTACCGTTTATTCTCCACTTTTGTCAAAATTATAACGCAGTGCAATTTGTCTCATTGACCATCCATCTTCTGCTTTAGCAATAACTCCAGATTTAACTAAATCGCTTATATGAGGCATATTAGTTTTTTGCACACTTGCAATAAATTATGGCAACTAACTGACAATGTCACAAAAATTAGAGTTAGATGCACACAACTAGATTTTAGCAAAATACCGTTATAAGACGTCCTATTTTTTTCTCACGACCGTACAAAAGCCGAATAATTCGTTTTTGAGCAATGAATACCTTGCTACTTTCGACAGCTAGTCCGTAAACAATTATGTTTTAGCTAACTGTTGAATATATTAGTGAATAATTAGCAGTGGGGAGCCCTTGTTCATTCAGGCAGTATTTTAGAGTTAATATGGCAAAGTATTGTTTATTTACCTTAGAACATTTACAGTTAATTACAATCGTTGTAATTTAGGCATTCGTCTATGATGGTTTCAAGAAATTTACATTGACTACCTACTGTAATGAAATGATTTATTTATCCATAATTTGGTCTGCTATTTCGGTCTTGAGCATTTGTGAAACTCGATAGCCATAGTTTTGAAGTAATTTATGATGAGCCTATTTTTTTGACACCAATGATCAAATTGCATGAGAACATTATTTACTTTTTCAATAACCTTTGGGATACTTAGGTCTGAGATTATGATATTCGTATCATTAGCAAAAATAAATACTTCTCCTTCTAATATATAGCCTGGAAAATCGATGAACATTAAAAAGATGAGGGGTCCAAGGAAACTCCCCTGGGTGATGCCCGAGTTAATCTCAAATTGTGAACTGGTAACGACTGTTGAGGTAAAAGGAAATTAAACAGTCGAAAGTTTTAGGCAGGTTCACAAATTGTGAAGAGAATGACAAAGAATTATACACCCTGTATGTAGGTTCAATAAATCGCAACAAGAATCTTCACAAACTACTGATTTATTAATCACTTAATTTTACAATAATTAATCCTTATAAATAACACAAGTAATTATACTTTAATCTAACATAAATTCGCTACTTTAAATCACAACTTGATACTATTTCTTATTTCATCTTATTACTCGCTTGTCTAATATAAAACTGTCTCCAGTGCGTTTGGATCCACTGTATATATATCCGCGTCGAATGTACTCGTATATTCTAGAATGTTTCGGTGTATCATTCGCGAAGTTTCTGGCGCCGTTCCCGAATTTTATATAACGCAGTGGCGTAGTCGTGCACATAAGAATATGAACATTCTTACATCTGAAGGTATCAACACATTCAAGCCTTAGGCAGAAATTATTAGACATTTTAGGGTACCTATATTAAAACAACTACTTTATCACAGTTAATGCTCGAATTTTTTTTATTATATATGTAGTGGAACAGTATAATGTTCTAACATGAACGGAGAATTTTATCCATGTTAACCAAAAGTAGATAAATCAACATAAATCGTACAGGCCCTCTGGGGATCTCGAAAAAGAGTGAAAGCTTTAAAGTTTTAATTTCATTGTTGACGATTTAACTTTTAACTTCAGTGTCAAAGTTTTGTGGCAAGTTTTTTGAATTTTCACTTTAATTTTATTGCTTCAAAATGCTATTAATTCTACTACGTATATAATTAACAACACTACTGAACAATCTCGGGTTTTCTACATCTACTTTAGCTCTTCTGCAACAGATGGCTCGTCGATTGGCATTATAGGAATGTATTTACATTATGATTTAGAATGAAAATGCATCATGTCCATTTGTATTATCTGGGTGTATTTAAATTATAATATAGAATGTAAATGCATAATATGAATTTAATTGTAAATGGAAATGTATCTGTATTTGTATGCTAATTTCGAATAGAAATACATTCTTCATTCTTACTTGATATCTAGTATGTGTTTTTATTCTATTTTAAAATGTTAATACGAGTATAATAGAAGCTAATAACGCACAGAATCAAGGTGGCATAACATTAAGAATGTCATGGAAACTCAAGTAGATTTTTTTCTGATTTAAAAGAAAAATGTAGTTTTTGTTAAGGAAAATTGGGTTTCTAACATAAGCTTTGAAGTGAAAAATTAATATTTATACACAAACAGATATATTCTCCTTTCTTTTTTTCTAATTTGCAGGAAAATATAGATGCTACTCGTATTTAGGATGTAAATTCAATTTTCGTTAAGGAAAATACTTTCATTTTTATTAACAAGTATACCTATCTTATGGGAACTGAATAAAATAATAGTCTAGTCTCAATGTCGAATAAAAATCAGAACGGCTTGTTATATGGTCGCCAATTCATTTATTCGATAATTTAACTATCCTTACCAATACTGCGCCAATGATCAATTGAAAGCAAGTAGTTGTTTGTGCGAGGGGTAAACCACTGCGGAAATCAGGAGTACACATAATTTAAAGTATTAAATGTGCAACTCAAAAGAACCACGCATTTATCATATTGTATACATATTCAGGCAGATACTTATTCTTCTAGGCTATTGAGCACATACTTTTTATTTAAATATTATACAAAAATAAGAGCAGGGGAAATATACCCATTATTCTCAACAACAAAAGACACAAGGTCAAGCAGCAAGACATTAAATTACAAGAAGAAGAAAAAAATACAAAGTAAATGAACAAAAACGTTATCAATTCAATACAAGGCTGCCGTATGTACATTTGAAAGAATTTATACTGGGTGCGGACACTACACAAGATGGGGAAATATTCCACGCGTCCAATACGCGCACTGAAAGGCAGAATTTGCGAACAGAGGTTCTGAAGTGGTCCCTGGTGATCTTAATTGGATGTTCACGTAATATACTGTCATTGGCGAGAGTAAATCAATTATGAATTGGAGATAATTCATTTCGTATCCCTTTGTACGTAGCGATACGACATCTTCTGGCAGCCAGTGAGATGAGTTTAAACTGTACAAGCCGATCCTTGTAACATGGGCGAATACGTCCAAATGATATCCGGGTTATGCGGCGTTGAACATCTTCTAAAAGGTTTGAATCACGTATTATGGTTGGAAACCATACATTGTTTGCAAATTCGAGTACTGGACGAACATATGTTTTATGTAGTTTGGATAAAGTATTGGGATTCAAGTGGAAGTTATATTCAGTAGATACTCTTTGGTGTTGGCTTTTTAACTTTTTGGGATGGTTGGACCAGAAAAGATTGTGTGTAATGATGACTCCCAGATCGTCGTGATAGTCGGATGAAACCAGTTGTTTGCCGTTAATATTGTACCCCAAGCGTTGATTCGGTTTTTCTAAATGGAGTACTGACACTTATTAATGTTTAACGGAAGTAACCATGATTCCCTCCATTTCTGAACGAGATCTAGATCACCGTACGTGATCCGTTAGTGGGTTGCAGTAAATTGTTGTGTCGTCTACGTAGAAAAACAAAGGGGTTTGATATAATGCCACAGATCGGATATATTGTTAAAGAACACGCCAGATCTTAGAGAAATTTTTCGAAACTATAACTAAATCCGACGCCGTCGGAGGACGGTTTTTGGAAGTATTAAAGAAATTCGCTCTTCGGAGCATTTTTACTATTATAAATATCGCTGCACCGGGGCATCACGTCGCGCCGGCGATCAAATTTTAGGAAGTACCATAAATGTCTGGTCGATGGCCGAGTGGGTTAAGGCGCGAGGTGACAATCGCGATTAATCACACGGACATCGCACCACCGGGTTCGAATCCTGGCTCCGGCACTAGCACTGTTGTGATTCAATCATTTTAAGCTCTAGGAGAACGCCCGAAATTACCATTGTGATAATTTAAAATACGTAAATAGACAGGCAAGCAAAAGCCCACCTATTCACAAACATTGAATTTTTAAATTGAATCTTTTTGTGTAATCGTTTGCTATAAACTAAATATTGGATGGTCGTTGTCGTTCCGTTCCTCAAAATGTGTGGTATACGGACCAAACTTTGTTAATCTTATACACATTTCTTGAATTTTGAAAAAACATTTAAAAAAAAACAATATATATTTTTTGAACTTTAAATATCGTCTTTTCCTTGCGTTTCAAAATTCCCTTTTAAGAGAGTGTTAGTATATACAATGTTAAACTTAAGACAGTGCCACGGCGTCAAATTGATATCAAGCAGTTAAGCAAAAGAAACAGTAAGTATAAATTTTGTATTTTTCGTCTGAATCAGTCGCTTCGAACCCTTCAGTTGAACATTTTAATATCCACTTTAGGAAGGGTAGTAAAAGTCCTTCAGATGTGGTAAGATGGATCGTTCACAGTATATGTGATAAACAGCAGGGGTCCAGACAGAATCCCTAGGGGACCCCACTGAGCACGTTTCTGCTGTCACTTACTGCAGTACCAACTTTAACAAAAAACATTCGATCGGTAAGAAAGAAATCTTGAATCCACGTGTACAAACTCTCACGTATGCCAAACTGTTTCAGTTTCTGTAACAAGCAGTTTTTAGGTAGTTTATCAAAGGCTTTGCAGAAATCTGACGTCAACGAATTCACCACGATCTAACCTGAAAAACCAGTCTGATACACAAGACAGAAAGTTAGTGTCTACTGAGCGATCTGGGATGATCCCGTGTTGCTCGGCAGGAATAATTTGATGTGCAAGGAGAAAAGATCGCATACTATCTACAATGATTGATTCCATCATCTTGATAACGATGGAAGTAAATTAATTGGATGAAAGTTACCAGAGCTGAACTTAAGGTAATATCCCAGAAGCGAGGGGCAGTTTCCTTATTACAATGAGTGGTTTGCAGATGCAATTAATGCAAGCTTTAAGCAATATGGTGGCTATTTCATCAATGCCAGGTGCAGCCGACAGGTCTACTACACGAATTTTCTCAGCAATTTGCTCTTCTTGGAAGGCAATATGTGTCAGATCAGCGGGCACTTGAGGAGGAAGATGATGAATGTTGGGCAAAACATCAGAAGATTCCGCTGTATAGGTCTAAGAGAAAGTGTTGGCAAACAAGTTAGCTACTTCGCTGTGATTACTACAAATGGATCCATCCGCCCATCTGAGCTGAGCTGAAGCATAGCGACTATCGAGTCTAGTTGACAGCGAACATACTTGTACAGCCTCGTGGGATCATTGCCAACTGCCGACCCTTCTTCAAATTAATTCCTGGCACGTGATGTGCGGAGCGACAGATGATTTGAAAAGAGTCGGTGAGCATGAAAGTCCTCATCACTTCTGCTGCGCTTAAATCTTTACCATAGTTGCTCTTTTATGCCTAATTATTGTCATGATATCCTCATTAATCTGGATTAGGGTTTTGATGGAACTGTTACTACAGTTTTCTAATATTGCATATTGACAGCATTAAAGAAGTTCTGTTTAAAAATACTCCAACAAAGTTCGATATCATCTCAGTCAACTGCCAACAAGTCGCTATCAAGAGATGTAAAATTTGTATATATTCTTTTTGCAGACTCTTTACGAGATTTGTTTTCAATACGAATTTCAATACTAGACCCCAGGACAACGTGAACTCCACATTGGTGAGAAATACGTGGGGTCAGCTAGAAGGTTTCTATTATAGGTGATAATGTCACGACCTACGCGACGGGAGTTAGCAGGACGTCCACGGACATCGCCAGCATCACCCTGTAGAGGGTAAGTGCCGACGATAGCCATGGCTAAAGTCACTTTAATCGCTTGGCATGTCGAGAGGGTAAATTACGTTACTAAGTGAACACACAAATAAAACATAGTGGTAACATAACAGATTGAACATTTATTATAACAGAACAAAACCAAATAATGAAATAAACATAATAAAATTCACTACTTACGTTGTAACGGATCTAGCCACCCTGAGGCATGGCCTCTGGGAGGGAGTTGCCCCACGCACCACCTAGGCCTGCTTTTCTAAAAAACCAGACGACAACTAACTAACTCATTTACTTTTTTCCATTTCGTTTCCCGGTACTTGCACTCTCAGCATTTCTGCAACTAGCGGGCCGTGTGCACCGTTGCTGAGTTTGCTGGATTTCCACGGACATTGTAACCAGCAACTTGTTTTACTTTAAGATATCGGATTAAATTAATTTTGTAACTAAATCGTTTCCTGAATAGAATCATATGCCGGGTGGTCCAAATAATTGTCTAGGTACTGCGTGACAATACTCAACTTTACTCACAGTTAAATTTGTTACAAATCAGCCTTGTTTACGTAATTCCAAAGGCATGTTACAGGTTTTATACGGGGAATCCCACGTTTTATCATAATACAGATACAAATTATTTATATCTGATATTACCTTTACAAGGCGCCATTAAAAAAATCGTATCGGAATATTCCGATAAACTTCCGCATTGAGGAATAAATAAATTTGTGTTTAATATATTTTGTAAATCTGCGGAATGCCCCGTTCCTGCAATAAATTTTTATTTCGTCAAAAAGGCACCATCATTTAATCAAGTTCTTCATGCTACCTTACCCTATAATTGTGCGTATATTTTGAAAATTTAAAAATAAAGACCTATTTGAATAAACATAAATTTTTTGACAAAATATTATTAAATTCTTTAAATCAAACCCCCTCATTCCATTTTGTGGGGCTACTAAGGAATTATGCACGTGCCAAATTTGGTCACAATCGTGATATTTAATTCTCATAACACAGCCTCCATCCTTGAATTTTTCAGGACTAACGAGTTATGCCATCTAATACTAGTACTAAGGGAGGATTTATGTGTTAAATTTTACTAAAGCCGTGTCTGAGAAAAAATGTATTTTTCCATTCTGAACTAATTTCGGTTTCGCCTCAAAGTGTGACCGTTCGGAATACTCATACAAAATTTGAGCAAAATCAGTCGATTCAGTAGTTTCGGATCTAGGTGTGACGGCAGACATATTCTGAAAACCACTTTATTGACTTCACGGAACCTGAAAACGTGTAAAATCATCAAAACCACAAACTCAAATTGTGATTCATCGTCGATGTGAAGCCTTTCTGAACAGTATCGAGTCTGATCAGGACGAACTTCTCCACCAATTTGGAGATCGCCGACAGTAACGAGATGCAGCAGACCCGTTCAATTCAAATACTGTACGAAATAGACCCTTGGATCCTCGCTTCGAGGTCGGTTGGTTTTTATTCCTGCTGGTGGCCCTAATTAAGTTTATATTGGCCGGCCGTGAAAGCCTAAAAAATGATACCCCGTGCTTACTTTCCGTCATTTTTATAGTAATCTTACGACTTTTCTATGAAGTCAAAACCATGATTAAAACGCAGAACATCTGTGAATTCCACGTTTTCGTATTGTCATAGTTTTCTGCAGATTGAATATCTTATGTATCATCTGAGATAATTTTCTGTGTATAATGTACTTAGCCATGTGGCTAAACCTCGCCTTTAAATCATTATGTAATTTGCTTTTACATGTATATTCGCATTTTCTCAATAAAGTCGTTTATTATTATTCTTATTGTATCGACCTTGTTCGTGATGAAATTTCCAATAAAAGATCTATTCATTATTAGACAAACATTCTCCACTAAAATGAATTTTTATAGAGGCCTATTAGATTTTCCATTTCAGCGGAACAAACATTTAAATATTTCAGAACACATTTTCATATTAAATTAATCAGTTTACCTCATCCTGTATATTACTCTTTGTAATTTCTTTTCGCTTAATTAGTAGTATAAGTAATTTAAAATCAATTTGATGTAAATTATAGGTTTATGAACCGTAAATTTAATCAAAACTGTTATATAACGGTGTAGTAATCAAATATCCGCTAATTGTCTCTAGTATTAAATTTATTTGATTCGCCAAGAGCAATTTTTTTCATCAATGCCTTACAAAAATCATAAAGTTAATATACCATTAAAGTAGCAATGTTATTTCAAAACGATAGCATATTTAAATGAAATGCTCCATTAACAGAGTATTATGGGACACTGTTCGCAGATATATCTTCGTCTCCACATTGGCATCATGACCAATTTTTGAAAAAACAATGGATTTCGAGATATTTCAATTTCAGTATAATTTTTTTTAATAACAAATATTGCCATAACTTTTTTAAATCAAATTTTAGACGATAGGTCCTTCAAGACATTTTTCGTAGTAAACAGTCTGATTTGGATTGTAATGAAATGAATTTATTTAAACTACCAGCTTGACCGGAAATTACATTATTATTAATTTTCAATGAAATACCGTATACATTTTCATAAAAAATTAAACAAAATATTATTTTCGGCATCTTTTCAAATATAGCCATACATCTACCGCTACTATGCTATACTATTACCAGCAACAATACAAAGTCAATCTTGTTATCTAAAAAATGTACGCCATACCTCGGTTATTAATCAGTTATGCTTAAATCAGGCTGAAACTAAGAAAGTAATATTCAGTCTAAGGAATATAAATGGCTTAGGTAACTCTACATTCAGAAATGGAACAAATTTGCAAATAAAATATATATTTTATATAATTTCAACAAGTATGTACGGAGTTTATTATATACCGTCTCACAAAAAGCTGTCCTAATTGCTTATCATGGTTTAATATATATCATTATTTTCAATTCTGGCCTGGGGTTATGCATCACCTGGCAGTTCTATTTTCTCTTTACAAAGAAAAGCCGTTAGAGTAACTACTGGTCTCAATTATAGAGATGATTGTTAAAACGCATACAACTTCCACCAGAAAGTGTAATTCAATTTTGTCAGACGTTCTGCGGTTAACAAAATCTAGGAGCAATATTAATTATTAGGTATAGGATAAAGTTCTTTTAAATGCAGTACCCACAACAATTACACTGTAAAATATTCAAAGAATCTATGAAACATTCTCTACTCGAAAAGCATTTTATTCGTTTTAGGAATTTGCATGTGCTGATTTTAATCCCTTTATTCTGTGTTAGTTTCATTAAGTAGGCATACTTTTTGTGCTTGATTGTTCTTTTTACAAACTACAAATTTAGGTACGATTTAAGGTATAATATTTTAGATATTATTTGTTTCTACTTCCTACTTGTACCTGTGCCTTGACTTGTGTTGCATACTAGCACCAATAAACATTACTATTATTGTTATTACTAAGGTTAAATTCAACCCAATGTTTACATGTTGCAATTTTAAAAGGGCGTATCCCAAGACCAAAAATGTTTTGTTACAATGCTGCTGTTATTCTCTGTATATTCTAAACATAGATACCTATAATATCAAATAATGGTATACCTACTTATAGTAGTTGATCTCTAAACATAGAACATGGAGCTCTATACTAACTCGCGGCAACCAGATATACATCTTGTGAATTTGACTGTAGCATATTAGGTATATTTTATATTTATTTATATCTTTTGTAGTTTCGAGTGACACTGAGGAACTTTAATATATCTACAATAATATATTATCTATTCCAAATGACATAAGGAGCAATAAAAACTTATTAGTATTAATATACAACATGACAAAACTAATATTGACTGCAGTTTTCTAAATATTACCAATATACGTGACAATATTCCTCTTTTAAAATATCTGACAAAACTTCGCCAACCATTACAACAGGGGCATTTGGGTGACCTGCTAAGGTAAAAGGAAATACACTGGCGTCAGCAACTCTTAACTTCTTTACTCCATGGACTTGTAATTTGGAATTCACGACATCGCCTTTTTCCGGGTACTGGCCCATTGGGCATGTTCCAACTGGATGATAAAGATTCACTGTAAACTGTCTTATAGCACAATCCCAATAAGGATCAGATAAGTATTTGAATCGTTTACAAGCCCTTAATGGTCCACCTTGTAGTGTGGCGCCAATCTTTTGTAGAGCACTTGTACTAGATAAACTAAGTGCAAGTTCTATTCCTTCACGAATTGTTCTTATATCCTTATTACTAATGTCCGAAAGATAGTTGGTGTCGATTAAAGGATATTCAAATGGATCATTACTTTTCAATCTTACACTTCCCGTAGATTCCGCATGCAAGGCTACGATATACATTATGTATGTCTGTGTTCTATCTATACGCCCCCAGACATCTTCATAAGTTTCATCTGTCAATCTAAATGCCCTTTGTGATAAGTCAGTTGTAGCGTTTGCGGGTATAAACATGATTTCAATGTCCGGGTATCCCGTACCTGTAAAAATATATATCATGAATATAGTGAGCAGGTGGTGCAAGTATGATATTGTTTTAAAAACTACTATGTGTGTATATTAGGCAATCATTATTCATATACGCTATTGCTCTCAATAATTATAAATTTTATATCCATGAAGTGAAAAATACATCTGGTATCCAAACATGATATTCATATCATGTACATAAGTATATGTACATTGCAAACAGTCATGTGTAAGTTCTTTACATTGTAATGAAGTATAAAATAGTACAGGAATACTGTATACTTTCATTCCAGTTTAACTTATTTTAATCATGCATGGATCAAGTAGTTCAGTTTTAGATTAGTTCAATACCTGATTAGTTCTTTTGTTAACTTTTAATTCTAACTTGCGTGCCGTGTGCATTTCGTGCCGAGTGCAAAACCACGTGACCGTGATTTTTGAGTATAAAATAGCTAGCCAGAAACCAGTAAATTCAGAGCTTGGCTTTCACCTTTCTCGAGTGTGTTGAACTGAGATAACTGGAAGCTCAAGTTTTTCCGGCGTCGTGGCAGCCGCTCGCCAAGTATCTGTTAGGGAGGATCCGAGTGCGTTGAACTGGACCTCCTGTCAGATTGATTCGAGTGTGTTGAACTGGATCTCTCCTGAAACAGATTTCTTAGTCGCGTCTGTTATGTCCTGGAACTTCGATTAGAGAATTGGGGTTACGACGACGTACATAGAGGAAATATGTTACACTCTCTCTCTCTCTCCGATTACTATGATGTACTTATGTAATAACAAGATTGTCGCAACCTAAGCCATAAAAGATATGGCCACACTGTACATATAATTATTAGGAAAATAAATGTCTTATTTTGGATCTGGATTTTAATTAATATTAACATTGAACCCTGGAATAATCTCCAAACCAGCTACCCGAGCAAAACAAGCATCACAACATCTATACGATAGGCTTCAGAAATCATTCAAAATACCTTGAAAAGCGGCGAGCACGACCTAGTCGAAGATAAATCGAGAAACGAAGCAAATTCTGTATTGCGCCAGCACTACAAAAACCCAGAGAAAATAGATAAAAAATCGGGTTTTCGCAAAAAACTCGGAAAACATCAATTTTACTGCAAAATAGTAAAATATATACAAATGAAAATTATAGGTAATAAAAATCCGACCAATTTCGTTTTTTTTTTTCATTTTGACCGCTTTGCGACGCAAAGGAAACGCGCACGTTCTTCGCTAAAATCCTAAAATGATCGTTCGGATCGTAAAATGTTTCAAATGAAACTTGTAAAGAATTCGATTACGAACAATTTCCTTTTACTTTTCATTTCCATTCTATCAATATTGGCATAGATATGAATTTTCAAACGTCTTTATATATAAGAACTCGAAAACGATAGATTGTACGCATATAGGGTATCTAATGAAAGTTAAAGAGAATCAAATTTTGAATATGTTGGTGTATGTACAATATCGTTTTGATAACGAGTGAATTGAGATAAAAGGGAAAAACATGAAAAATTATCATTTTCAACTGCATTTTGGGGTTCTGATTGAATTGGAAATTGTTTTTATGTTTTTGGATTTCAGGACTATCGAAATTTTGTCTGTTTCGAATACCTGAATGGAGGTCACAGTTGTTGATGATGATTTGTGTTATTGGTATTGAGTAAATCGTTCATTTTTGTTAAGTAATCGGAGGAGTTTAGTATGACAGTGGAGTTGCTTTTGTCGGCCAGGAGGATGATAAGGTCCTCATTGTTATATAGGTCTTTTAGGGCTTGTTTTTTTCCAGAAGGCCGATTATCCAACGACAAAGCTCTACATATCTCAGGACAAAACACCAACATACAGAAAAGCAAGCTCTTACAACTTATTGCCAAACAGAAACCTAACTCCTCATCCACTTTAGATCCTAACAAGGTAGTTCACAACTTTTCTAATTTCTCCATCAGCGATGCCGCCCTTCAAGGCTTAGCTAAAGGCTTCAATTTTGCAGTTTCTCCCAAAACTATCCCAGTTGAAATCATTATTTCCGAAGTCGAAGATTCTATATCACACCTTCCAAACAATCAAGCTGAGGACACCAGACAAGATATCGCTAGAATAGTTCTAACTGCCAAACCTCCCACTTCTAACCTACCTTCTAGAGAAAGACAAACCCTAAAAGTCCTATATAACAATGACGACCTTATCATCCTCGCAACAGACAAAGGCAACTCCACTGTCATACTAAACACCCCGATTACTTAACAAAAATGAATGGTTTACTCAATACCCGGACTACAAGCGCATCTAGCGCGATCGCACCACATACAAACAAGAATATCTTACTGAAAAATGTTGTTACACCATAAATGAGTTTCTTATATAAGATGTTATTATTTTAGCCTAGTCACATAATATTGTTAGATATAGTTATAGTCCCACTTTTTCACAATTATATTTAAAATTTTTGTATTTTGTATTGTTGTATTGTAAGATTTTAAAATGTATCTCTGACCATTCCTATACTGTGAAAACAGTCGTATTGGAAAATAAATATTTATTATTATTATTATTATTTATTATTATATTATTATACTTAGAAAAGAGAACAAAAATCATCATCAACAACTCTGACCTCCATTCAGATATTCGAAAATCCCTCATTCCTCGAGAGAAATCGCCTAGAACTCCTAGAATATACGGTCTTCCTAAAATTCACAAAACCAATATTCCTCTACGACCAATAGTATTCACAAAAAAAATATCAATTTTCCAACCCCCTAGAGGGGTGGAAGCCTAGTGTAGGGGTGGCTGAGGTCAAATTCCTCGAGGGACCTTCAGTTCTACTGAAGAAGATAACAGTTAGTAGAAAAACTGGGGAAAATAACCGGGTTCACGGTAAAGAGCACTTTGATGGTGGTTTTTGGCCAATTTGAGGAGGTTTCCGAGGAAAAAATTGCGGGACCCCCATCATCTGTTCAGCGACCTCGAAAACGGGGGGGGTGGGTCTCTAGATTGGTGCTCTGGCAAAGAAAAGCAAAAAACCCCAAAAAATCGCGACTCCTGACCTCGACTACTATCCCATCATTTAATATTTTTAGTTATAAGTACATTTTACAACCATTTTACATAGCTTGGATATACGTTTTATATAACTAACACAACAAAGGAAACATGGAATATCATAAAGACAAAACTAGGACGTAAACAATATAAAAGTTGAAAAATTACACTCGAGTATGGAAACAAACCAATATATAATCCAAAAGAAATACACATTTACTAGCTTTTTCGCCACAGATGTGTTGAATAAGATATCGCAACACTTTGGTGCAAATTTTTCATTACCATGTACCACATCAGCATATTCACAATCAATATACGTTGCACCTAGTACAGGTCAGGAAGTCAATGAAGCCCTTAAAAAACAAGAAACTAAAAACTATTCTGGCTTTGATGAGCTAACAATTAAAACACTAGGGAATATTAAAGATAGTGTAATAGACCATCTTGTCTATCTCTAACACCTCCATTAACGAAGGGTGCTTTCCACACATCCTAAAAGAAGCAACTGTTACACCAATTTATATAAAAGGCTCCGCCCGTGTTATTGAAAACTTCAGACAATTTTCTGCTCTAAGTATAATATCGAAGCTTTTCCAGAGAATTATGTATAACAAGATAATACCATTCATAGAAAAAAACAACATTCTAACAACATTTATTCTGGCCAAAAAAATGGACCGAAACTACGACTTGTTGTCTACTGAAATACGTCTACGAAAGGTTAGACAAAAGCAAATATGTTGTTTCCCTATCATTTGATTTGTCGATACGACAAACAAAGAATGCCTAAAACAAAAACTTTATAGCGTTGGTATTAGGGGAAATATATTATCTAGGGTAATGTCATATATGGAAAGACGAGTGATGAAAGTAAAACTTGAAGGAACACAAATGTCAATGAATTGCCTAACCACACAAGCAAGGGACTTTACGGTAACTTTGACGACCAACATACCTAAGGATCTTCAGGAAGCGATGATTCTAACTCTTGAAGAAGTTAGCACTTGGGCACAAAGGAGTAGTCAATATTAAATGTCAAAAGAACTGTATTGATGTTTTTATATACAGATGCCCATCCCGCACAATATGACATTATATGACGATATAAGTCCATCTGACAGTATTAAACTACTTGGAACCTATATTTCCGCAAATTATCAAACGATCTTCAAATAGAATGCACTTGCAATCTGTTAAACAAGGCATACTTTGCAATATTGCAAATGAAAAGTACTCTAGTGCGTATTCGCACATATCTCATAACACAATTTGCTGGGGAGCTCTACTACCTGTGATAGAGTTTTTATATGTCAAAAAAGACTAAGGTACAGTTTATCAATGCAGGGTTAACTCGTATCTAGAGGATAAATGTCAAACAAAACAATAGATACCTGTTGTTTCATTTGACATGTATCCTCTAGTTAAGTAAGAGTTAACCCTGTACTGATAAACCGGACCTTATTCGACTAATATGTATGTTAAACTCGAGAGAAAGCTGTAAATTTTTGTTTAAAAATAAAAAAAATCTGACGACTCCATGCATATAATTATATATATTTAAATATTTAATGTACACCAAGAAAAAATGGACTTATTCTCTATATTAAAAGAAAAACATGCCCTTCAGGCAGACATCAGCCTAACACCTATTCAATTACTGTAGTGCTGGTAGCAATGGCGCCCAACTAAATTTTGCTACATCTGTAATTTTTTTGCATTTATCCTGTTATGTAATGCCTGTATTTTAAAACATATGGCATATTGGTGCTTTCTTTTCCTTCTTGCAGCAGCCGTGTGGTTGTGCCTACTACACTCTGTTTGAAATATTACATACTTGCATTCCAGAATATATTACTTTAGTGGTTACCACGCATAAAAATTTCAGGGGACACTTGCTCGTATTTCAAGATTTGTTTTTAAGGTTTGTGTTAAATGATTTAGGTTAGATTTTTACGTAGTGTATACTCGATTTGCTTATTCGCCGGAATGAGGTGATTTGATAAGTATGTCAGTTAATATTAAGAATTTTGGGCAGATAAAGTACCTACTAGCAGATGCCTAGTGCCGAGTCCTCAAGGGACTATACTGCTTTTACTGTACCTAATGGACTTTATCAATTCCTCCGAGTGATGCCTTTCAGTATTGCTAATGCGCCAGCTACCTGGCAAAGGTTGATTGATTCTGTACAGTGTGGTGTAACTTGAAGTCTTCTTCTGTTGTGGTATATTTAGGTGATGTATTTATCATTTCTCAGGATTTTGATTCCCATCTGGAGACTCTGGACAAAGTTTTTAATCTTTTACATGCTGCTGGCCGTTTGGTAAGTTTTGATAAGTGTCAGTTCTATCACACTGAACTCAAATATCTCGATTATGTGGTAGACGAGTTAGGTCTGCGCCCAGATCCAGAAATGGTTCAGGCAATTCTCAATATTCCACCGCCTCGTAATGTGAAAGAAATCAGATGCTTTATAGAGACTGCATCGTATTATCGAAAGTTTGTGCCTCAGTTTTCCACTGTTATCGTTCCTTCTTGTCACCTTACTAAGAAAAATGTAAAATGGCGTTGGTCACCTGATTGTGAAAAATCTTTTAAAGCTTTAAACGGACAATTGGTTACTGCTCCAATCCTCACCTGCCCAGATTTCTCCAGGTTTATATACAAACTGATGGATCTGCATACGGGGTCGGCTGTGTACTAACTTAGTTCTTCGACGAGGGATTCTTCGCTTGTTGACTGCTCGGAACGCAAATATAGTGCCGTAGAACGTGAACTAATCGCGCTGATCTGGTCGTTGGAGAAGCTTCGACATTACGTAGAGGGACTTCACTTCAAGATTATCACTGAATGTCTTTCATTGTTGTGGTTACATAGACTTAAAGATCCTCAAGGGCGCTTGGCTCGTTGGACCCTTCGTTTCCAACCTTATGATTTCGAGGTTATTCACCGTAAGGGCTCAGATGATGCAGTATCTGATCTTTTTCGTGCAGTGCCAGTTTCTGTTGATTCTGTCGATGTTCCTATCCCTATGGATAGGGAAGATAAAAGTACGACTGATAAGTCGTATATCAAAGTGGTATATATTTTGAAGCGTGTTCAAAATAATCCTCTTCAGTATTCATTGTGGCAGATCTATAATGAGAACCAGTTGTATAAATATGTAGATCAGCTACAGCTAGCAGTATTGTCCGAGTTATCGTAGAGTTTGTTATCCTTATATTTGTGTGCCCCTAATACCATAATCATTGACAATTGCCGTTAGTTCACAAGTAAGTTGTTCAAAGCTATGGCCAAAACCTACAATATCAAAATTGCCCGTACAGCTAATTATCATCATCTCAAAAGAGAGGATAAATCGGCTCATGAAATCTATGTTAACAGCATATGTATCCGAAAAGCATACCATTTGGGATCAATATCTGTTTAAAATTACTTACGTTATAGGGTCATCGAAGCATGAGGTAACGGGACTTACCCCTGACTTTGTTAACTTTGATCGAAAGGTTTCCTTGGACGGTAATTGTGAAAACTACGTTCCTGCGGATTCTGAATTCCCTGCTATAGATCCTAATAATAGGAAGCTTGCTTTTAATAAAGTATATAAAAATATCCAATCTCTATTGCTGAAAGCTCGTAAACGAATTACCAGACATTACAACCTTCGACGACGACCTGAAAAATTTATACTGCACCATAAGTTGTGAAGACGAAATTACATACGCTCTGATAAGAGTAGGCAGTTCGCAGCCAAACTGGCTTCTAAGTTTGTCGGTCCTTTTGTTATTTCCCAGGTAATGTCACCATGGACGTATGAATAAATTGATTTAAGGGCACACCCGCCTGATTATGTTGAGTCCGGCTCGGAATGCTAATTAGGTCTTACTATCGTTGATCCTTTAACTTGTTCTTTTTTAATCTCATTTGTATTGCATGTATCGTTTAGTTGTGTGTTGTCATTTACTCCTAACCTTTGTAGTTTTAAGTCCTGGTAGTGACACATTTCTTGTGTGTCTCGTCTCGAACCATATGGGCAATCATCTCATCTGAGGATATAGTGGATCGAGGGGCTACTTCATTGAATTCTGATATGTGCTCTTGAAGCGTAAGTTCTTGAATACGATTCAGATTCCATCAGAGATCAATACCACAACTAACGTTGGATTTGGTGAGACACACATGCCCTGGGAGACCTGGAAGATTACGTATTTGCCTTCAGCCGTTAGTTCATTATTCCTTTCATTAGATTTAATTTAGTAGTAAAAATATTTTCTATTTGCATGACTGATAAGGGCCTGTGTTGTAATGTGAGTAAAGGGGGTTGTTACAGGTTTATTTCTTGCCTAGTAGTTTCGTTGTTATGTCATTATAACCTTGTAATTTATAAATTGAATTTAATGTTTTGCGTAGTCCACTTAGGAACTTTTAATTTTCTTGCCACCCTACCAACATGAAATTTTGTAGTATCCAGGGGCGTGCCTGAATTTCCATGTTCCACAATAATTGTTTCATCAGCCATCCTTTCAAATTTGTTTACTTATATATGTAATTATTTTATTGACACCGGAGATATTGTTAAAGCCCTTTTGGATTGTCTTGCAATGGTTTAGTTATTATTTCAAGTTGCAAGAAAATCAATCTTGCGCGGCTATGAGAGCATGTGGTTCTGTACTATGTTCTGTCATATTCGGTTTTTAATGTGATTATGGCGTCGGTGTACATGTTCACATTTCACGTATAATATGGACATGCAGATATATGAAAATACACCGATTCATGGATAGCCGTAATCCGATTTGCGTATATACCTATGCATTCATATCAATTTAAAATTATTTACTCAGCAACGTCATGTATTTTTTGAGACTAATTGAAACTTCTGACCTACCTTCACACTCACGTGCGTAACCACCAAGCACGCACGCACGCGCGTACTCTATACCAAATTATGCACTCACTGTCAATAACAGATTACCAAAAAAAATGTGTTGATTTGCAAATGACCTTGTAAATTATTTAAGAAATGTGCAATTATACATCAATCACTTTGAATGGATTTTCCATACCACAAAAAAAATATATATACACTGAACTAGTATTGACCACAATAACAATTTTTTGTCGAGTTTAAATGTAGGTTGATAATTATTAAAGCTATTAAATTTTGAAATCGCACGATACATTGCATAAATATAACTTAAAAAATTCAAAATAACATTTAACAATTCAATTGCTCATTTGTAAACTTGCGTGCTACTAATTGTTGGTAAACAACACAAATTATAATTATTATTTCTTGTCCCCTTTTACATAGAATTTGTCAATAAGGAAAAATTTTAACAGGGCAAAGAGAACAACTATTCTATATAACTGTTATTAGCATCTTATATCAGACTTTTGTTAAGAGCTTCATTGAACATTTACTTAAAGTGATCGGCAAAGAACTTTCCTTACAGGAATTTGAGTTTATTAAAATTTTATAGTAATGTAAATATATTGAAATCTTGGCTATCAAATCAGCAGCCGTTTTTCTTGTTTCTCCTGGATCTTTAATATCAAAAATTAATTTTCAGGTTACTAATAATCGATTGTTTATGTCAGCTAGTATATTCCTAATATAAGTTGTGTGAAAAGTTGCAGAATAATCTACTGATAATAAAAAATTGGAGTGATTCAAATTGCTTCCCCATCAATGTAGATGCATATAAGATGAGAAAAAATCACATCCTCTATAAATATAAATATAAATTAGACAATATCACTCTAATCAGTCCAGAACTTATTAAAAATATTGGTGTCACTTTAAAAAGCTTATTGCTTATTTAGTAAATCGTAGTCATATATAGAAATTTCGGATTTGTTCTTAGGAGCGAATATACTGCTGAAGGCGCACATACTTCGTTCCATGGCTTATTACGATCAGTGAAAGGTTCGCTGAAGTTTAATACTCACATAAATAAGACTGTACGGGCAGTCTACTCCCTGTCCAGGAGTCTGTATTCGCTCATGGTTAGGGGTAACAGACTCAACAGACAGAATAAGAAATTATTGTACACAATGATGACCAGGCCGTCCATCACATACGCGGCGCCAGTGTGATGCAGCATACCGGCGACGACAGTGAAAGTTTTTTTTTAGCGGCATTAAGGCACAAAACCATACAGCCAACAACAATGAAAGTTTTAGTTTTAAAAGTGTTGGAATATAAATGTATGCATCTATTCTCAAATTCAGAAAGATACACCTCCCTCAGAAATCTATACGCACGTTATAACGACATACCGCAGCAATCTTTACCGATCTTCCGACAACTCTTGTAGCTAAACATCACCGCTTACCCTATCCACCTTCACTGAAGTTGTATACCTTTTGTATCTTTAAATCTTTCCTGTCCCCCTCTTCCCCTCTGTTTATGTCGCGCATGTTATTCTTGTTTTCTTTTTGCGCATTTTTGTCTTTAAATTTATTTCTAGTCACAAATTTAATGAAATCACAACCTTTTGAAACCAAATATTCTCAAAATCAAAGTTTAGGCCAGCTTTACGCAGCCCGGCGTTCATACATCTCGCAGAAGGTACCTCGTTTGGATTGAGGTGCCTACGTCAACAACTGTGAAAATTAAAAAAAAGGCCTAGTGAAAAGGCCCCTAAACAGAATTGTGTAGCTCAAGTTTTTAAAACCTTTTTGTATTAGATATTAGTAACGTTATTACCTGTTTTTATTTATTGTTTGTAAAAGTTGTCTAGGTTAAGTTTTAACAATTTGTTTTCTAACCGAACCAGACCCGGTCCGTCCGGCCTTACAAACCGCAACCAGCGCAGTGGTTGCGCGATCGGTCCTAGGACGGGTTTGGGGAGGTATTTGTTGTTATACTTGAATAAAGGTTTATTGAATTGAATTAAGAGCCTTAAGTTTTACAGAGCTGACATATTTTTATACCTTATTAACATTTTCGTAAGATGAGGATTGGAACATGCAACGCCAATTTAGAATTCCGGTGATAAAATCCATATAGATTCTCTAGAAAATATTTTAAAATGGTTCCTGAAATTCCCTGAAGGCGTTTACCCTGTAGTTGAACTTTTTCAGCAAGGCCTCTAACTAGATTCGGTCTTAAGATTAATAAAAATAAAAAATGCTTATTAATTACAGTCGGAAAAAATATAAAATAAGGGGTATTTATGTTTCCAGACCATTTGGCTACGGAAAATATATTGCAAAGTGAAACAAAAACACCATTTGTAACTCAATTCTTTTAAATTACATAAATTGTTAATTGCCGGTTATTACGATAACGCGCCGATGTTGCGTAAGTTTCGTTGTTCATGCACTCATAAGTATATTGGTATAATATGTTTTGTTTTCTTAAAATATTTTCTTAACCGCCTCTCAAGTTACTGAAGTAACCCCCTGGAAGATTTCAAGGATCTTGTGCTAGGTAAAGAGAGACGAGGCCCTACAGTTTAATGTGGACTCCGAACAACCCTTGAGGCAATTTTTTAATGAAAAATAGTTTCGCCTTGCGGGAATCGAACCCACTTCGCTAGGCAACTCAGTTTGCTAGCCAGACGCTTTAGTTTAATGTGCTTATCACTTGACAAATAACTTTAAGGGCAAAAATGTAGTGTATACGGAAACAATGAGAAAAAGTCGGAGGCGTGGGAGGACAGGGTGATTTTCTACTTACAAAAGTAATGAAGATGAGTGATGGAATAGCTAATGCTAATGCCAGGACGATAATCGATAATTAAGACAATAAAATAATACAAAATAGACATGTGTCTGATACCGCTTCCCACCCCTCTGACAACAACCAATAGTTTTTTAAATATATCTTGTAATGAAGCTAATTTTAAATGGGAAATATAGCATATATTTTCGGTTTAACTTTGCGTCTGAAGTAATATATTTTTATTTTCTTTTTAACACGCTTTTATTAGCTTCACCTGTATATTTGTTGTTTGTTTGTTTGCTTGTAATGGAATCTTTGAACGTGATTGTCACCCACTTCAAAACGTCAGATTAAACTGAAACTTTGGCTATACGGGCTACGTTCACAAAGCCATATTCCTTTGGAAAAAAAACTGAAACTTTGCACACTTATCAAAGACCGATGACAATACGATAATTTGACAACTTTGTCTTAATGTCTTCGCCAGTATCGTCAGGATAAAATAAAATTTAAAAAGACTAAACCATTGTCGAGAATTTGGCGGAGGCGCCGCTGTTAACAATGTACAGGGTGTCCCGAAAATGGTGAACTAGTGAAAATAAGGTCACAAGTTCGTATATTTTTCTTTCCCCGAGGTACCTCTACGAAGATATTCGCTCTTGAAGTTGAAGGTTCAAAATCGATTTTTCGCGATAACTTTTTTATTGTTCAATCGATTTTAATCATTCAGTGGATCAGTATCATATTATTTCAGTCCAGTTAGGTCAGGGTATTAGAACATTAGAACATTGGATAACATTATTTACGTTAATAAGTTGAAAAAAAATTTCAGCCTATTTTCTTTTATTTCTAAGGTTATTTTCAAAATTTTGAGCCATTTTTACGTAAAAACCGTATAATTGTTTGATGTCGGTAATATGAACCGTTTTTCTATGAGGTAGTAAGTACTTACTTAAACTTATAAAAACAAAAAATCTTGAGCACACAAAACACAACATTTTAAACCTTAGTGTAGAAAACTAATTAGGGACATGGGAAAATGAATATTTATGGAAATTTCATAACAAATGCTCAATATGCGCACCTCCTCCTCTAATGCATGCTTGTCCACGACGAACTGACGATCGGTGGGCCTATCCACCGGTTTGGATATACTCGATTCAAATGACCCCTCACTATAAGACTAAAATGCGGGATCGCCCCATCATGCATAAACCACATGTTCTCTCGAGATGCAATATCAACGTCTTCTAAAAGTTGTGGTAACTGCTGTTGGAGAAATTCAAGATAAAGTTGCCCATTTAATCGATTTGGTAACACGAATGGGCCCAAGAAGTACCGGCCAATAATTCCGGCCCAAACATTAATATGAAATTGCCTTTGATGGCGCGTTTGAATTGTGGCATGTGGGTTTTCCTCGCTCCAAACGTGTAAGTTGTGGGAGTTAATGACTCCATTTCTTCCAAAGCTCGCTTCATCCGTATACCAAACCGATCGAATGAAGGCATGGTTTTGTTCATATTTCTGTATAAACCACTACGAAAATTGCACCCTAGCAGGAAAGTCATCTAAGCTAATGGCATGTACTTTTTGTATATGGTACGGATGAAGCAGTTACTCCTTCAAAATTCTTCCAACGATCGATTTTGGGACATTCATTTGTAATGATAATGATCTGATCTGACAGATGAATTCGCAGCGACTGCATCTAATACGTTCTCTTCTACTTCAACAGTATGTGTTGTCCGAGGAGCACCCCTGTTTACGTCATTTGGCGCAAATCGACCCAAGTAGAGATATAATTCTTATATTTTTAGTTTAAAAAAAAATTATCATATTTTTTACCAGTTTCTCTCAGCCGTTGATCAACACGTTCAAAAGTTTTGCGATCAGGAACCCTTCGATGTAAAATTTAAATGGCGCAAAGTATGTAAAACTTTTAAATAGTACCGTAAAAGAATTTCTGGATGACTTGCCTTTGAACCAGCGGGTGACATCTTGGTATCAGTTGGATGGTGCTCCCCCTCATCGCTCCCAAGCGGTAACAACAGTCCTTGATGAACTGCGCATGAGCGTATGCAGCCCGAAAAACATGTGATTCGAAACAGACAATAGCAGTCGTAGAACGACTTGATTTCATTTCGTTTAAATACTCCTAATGGAATGCATTGTTTTGTGGAATTCAAATGCGCGTATCCATAACAACCTAATGTGTTTTACACAGCATAAGCCTACCGTTCTGTTTATTTGGAAGTAAATGGACAATTCGAACAATTTTTTAAATAGTTTTTACGTTATCGTTTATTACGTGTTAACTTAATTAAATAAAATCATTTGTAAAAATAAAAAAGTTGTATTAAATCATTTTTTTTTAATTTTTGCACAAGATATCAATTTTAGCAGCTTAGTGCCTTATACTCTTTTTACTAAAAATTGAGCGGTTGATCTAACGGTATAAAAAAATATGGGGTGCTATTTAAAAAAATGTAGTTTTTTCGATTTTAAATTGATGATATTCAAGATATGTTTTAATTACGTTTTTAATTTTTTTTTCAAAATTTTTTTGGGCGGCTCGATATCTCATTACAATGTTAAGAATATGTCAAAATATCATTATTTAATATCAATTAGTTTTAAAGACAACCACAATAAAGGGAGACGCTGCAAACGCAATAAATTATAAAGCAAATGGAATAACTCAAAAACTGTTGAGAATCAAGGTAGGGTTGTATTATCAAACTTACCCTTAATTTTAATAAGGAATCCAGAAATTAAAAAAAAATTGAGGGGTTCTATTTAAAATAACGAAGTTGGCGTTAACTTCCTGTATAACCGGAAGTGACAGAAATTCTAAAATATTTTAGAATTGTAGGTCTTTTTCGAAAACCCATTCGACCAAAATTTCAAAAGATATTTCAATTCAATCCGGAGATACGTCTAGGGGGTAGGTTGAAAACGAACACGCTGTATATATACGACTTTCACCCCTTTCGGTAGTGTTCATTAGGCGTTAGAGGGGTTGGAGGGGTCGGAAGAAACATTCAGTATCACCACCGTGTTCAGCATGCTCGAAACGGGGAAGGGAGGTACTCACGTTGCATAGCAAAATATTTAGTTAGTGACCGACGCGACGTTAGGTGGCAGGATACCCCAACGTGAACATTTTGTAGACCCTCTTCCCAGTTGAAGAGTATAACTCTTTTACTTGTCTTACATTTAACAGACAATACCGACCGGATATATGTTACAATTACAAGATGCTAGTCACAATGGTAGACAACGAAAGAAACATTTTTTAGACAAGTTCATTTAGAAAACACATAATGGTCGATATTTCAACTCTTGCGGTTATTTGGGATATGAGATAGATATTGTAAATTAACTACATATGTTACTACTAGATGTTAATCAGAATGGCGGATAACGAAGGTCAATTTTATTTAGAAAACACATAACGGTCGATATTTGGGCTCTCACGATTACTTCAGATATATGGCGGTAACAGTAAATTAAGTATACATATTTCGATCACCTGCTGCTGGTTAGAATACCGGACAACGAAAGATAAATGTGGTTCAGTGGTTCAACATTTATGCATTAAGACCTAATGAGTTCACAAAATTAGTGCAGACATTTTGTAAAATATTAATGAAACCTTACCTTTTGTGAATTGTGATTCATAGAAACCTACTCCTTGATTGTTACCAGGAGCTGCTAGAGGTCCATAACCATTCAAAAATTCCTTCACATAGTATTTTAAGGGTTCCACGCGTTCAGTATAGTTTGTTCCAAAATTCAGACCGTAGAAGCAGGGATGATCCCTTAAGGTACTACCTACTTCCAAATTCTGTATTACAGGAATATTTTTTGTTTCTAAATGATGCTTAGGACCAATCCCGGATAACATTAAAAGTTGTGGAGTACTGATGGCACCCGCACTCAATATAACTTCTTTCTCAGCCTTGGCAATGTAAGTGTGACCATTATGGGTAAATGTGACCCCATAAGCAGTTTTACTATTTTTGTGTATCAATAACTTTGTTACGTAACTATTTGTCATAACTCTCAGATTTGCTCTATCCAAGATGGAATGTATAAAAGCTTTTCCACCATCATATCTTTTCCCGACTTCTGTGTTTACTTGTGCAGGTGATGCTCCTAACCCTGTGCCAGCATTATAATCTGCAACAGGTAAGTGCAGTTCTTCATTAGCCTGAAGGAAAGAATTCAGTTGAGGACTTCTTGGTAAATGGTATTCTACACGTAGTTCACCGTTTCTACCGTGAGCTGGTAGATAGGCTGGGGCTTCCTCGTCGCGGTAATAGAAATGTTCAGATTTTCTGAAGTAGTTCTCAACTACATGATATGACCATCTTGTGTCATTAACATGATTAGCCCATCTGTTGAAATCTATGCTTGATCCTCGAGCATATACTAGTCCATTTATTAGGGTCGTTCCTCCAACCCCTCTTCCTCTAGCCATTGGACATCTTCTGCCTTCCAATCCTACGATTTCAAAATTAATGAATATCTTGAAAATAAAAGAGAATGGTCGCTAATTATTACCTAAACATGAAGTTGTTTGTGGTGTGCTTATAAAACCCCAATTGTATTTTGTAAATTCTACAGGAAAATACATATTAGGGATATCCGTTAGATTGTCTCCAAAGTCTCCTGCTTCTAGTAATAATACATTCCATGATGGTATTTCAGATAAACGATTGGCTATTACAGTACCAGCCGAACCAGCTCCTACTATTATAAAGTCGTATGACCCCAAATCTAAAAAATAAACGTAACTAGTTTTATATATAATATATTATTTTTTAGTTGCGAGAAGATTAAGAAGAACTGTTTCAAAATCATCACAGAATTTCCAAATTAAATTCATAAAGCTATACTCCGCTGTCGGTATCCCTAAGTTTACACATTAGTTAACTCAATGAAAGTTACTACATAAAATGTACTAAAATGTTTTCGTGTCTTGACAATTTCGGAAAAAGCAAACATGTAATTTTAAATTTTTGTAAAGATTATAAATAAAAAGGTTCAAAATTAACTTCTGCATAACTTGAAATATAACAATTTGCAAGTTAATGAGCCGATAAGAAAGAGTTCTATGAATTGTTAGAGGTGATGCACCCCCAATAAGCTTCCTTAATGTTATTATTATTATTAATAATAAAAATACAAATTTAGTAGATAGTATAGCAGAGTAGTAGAGTTCCAGTTTGATAACTTTTCTGAAAATTTTCATTGCTGTTAGTTTAGTCATGATTAATATTTTGAGATTTGATTTAAAAGAAGGTGATTCATACCAATGCTGTTGTCATTATTCGATGCCATATATTTACGAGCATTTGTTGGAAATTGGTAGGTTTGACCATTTCGCTGAGCCTCTGTTATCAAATTCACCAAATAATTTACTTCCTCATCTTCGTTTTCTCTTGCAAACCTATAAGTATAATGATAATATTTTGTAAATATACCTGCACCATTTATTAATTCTATTATGTTAACTATTGTTAGTAAAGTAAAAATACCTACTACGAAAGTTCAGTATTCCACTGTTTCCTATGAGAATAAATTCATTGCCACCAATCAAGTTCCACAATGTGCGTTTCCAAATAAATTGAAAATGAATATCTTATTATAACTTAATAAAATAAAACCTGATTGTAATAAGTCCCAAGTAGGTAAATTAATTCTAAAGAAAGGACTACCGTGCAGTGTGTATTGCCAGCCGTAGACAAGTTTCGAGCTTGTTAGATCTCATTGGTATGACATAGGCGAATACACAACAACACTTCACTGTTCTTTGTTCTTTTAATCATCAAATTACAGACAAGAGGTGTCCGCAACATGTCGAATAGCTCCATCTGGTGGCGATTTATTGCAATCAAAGTTGGTGAAAAACTCGGACCAAGTTATATTTAACAAAATATATAACCAAAGTGGATAAACTATTACAAAAATAATAAATGTGTAGTAAAGTAAAAATACTTACTACGAAAGTCCAGTATTCTACTGTTCCCTATAAATTAATTTAGCATGTTCCCATTTATTTTTCAGAGTATATGACTCAAAGTTTTGAAAAGAAACACAATAAGTCAACTTTTTGAGTTTATTAAAAACCAATAAGTTTGATTTGGATATATTGAACAATTTACGAGATATCACATATGTACCACGTTACAACAATAATTATTATCAATCATTTTTGTAGAATAAACTATATTAATTCTAATAAGAAATCTTTTTTGTCTGAACAGAGTTAAACACCGAGTTTTTTTAAATCAACACGGATAAAATCTACTGTAGTATAACATTGCAAACTGCTATTTCGGTAACATTTGACTCATATATGCACAATTCACTTATACTCGGAGTTTTAGAAAAAAGTTTTGAAAAACTTACCTGAGACTATTCGCAAACCGATAAGGAATATTGAAACCAGTTGCTTTATCTGTAAAATAGACGTAAATCAGCATTATAAAAACCTTGTTAGTATATTTTCATATTATTAATTTTCTGATATCTTTGTTGTTATGTACCATTATTTTACTGAGTGTATATATTTCTTGTAAAACAGGCAGTTGACTAACCGGGAATATAAAAAATTAGTAATAAAGTACGTTCATTAAATATTTTAGTAATAATAACTAATATATTTTAGGGAACGTATTTCTTGGATTTATTTAAGATATTTATTTAAGAATTCGGCTGAAGTGAATGGAAAAAAGAGCATTAGAACTGTTCTTCATCAGTGATTTTTTTTAAATTGCTGTAGACATCCTCTTATATCATTTTAGAAAGGTAATATGCCTTAAGCTTTGGTCTAATCGTTATTTTGATATCAAGTTACAAAAGAAATGAAATTACAACCACAAGTCCCTCTAAACCTAAATCAAATCCGATTAGGACACACACAGATATGTTATCAAAAAACTTGAATAGATTCAAATCAAACCATTGCAGCTTAAATCGAATCATTTAAAAGTTCCATGGGAACTAGGGGTTAGTTCGCTTCCATTAAGAATACCTTGTAAATTCTTGTATCCAGCATTGTTAACTGAATGTGGAATATGCACACAAGTCTCTCTAAACCTAAGTCAAAACCGATTAGGACGCACACAGATATTTTATCAAAAAACTTGAACAGATTCAAATCAAACCATTGCAGATTAAAGCGGATCATTTAAAAGTTCCGTGGGAACTCCGAACACTTGGGCTAGTTCGCTTCCATTAAAAATACTTGGTAAATTCTTGTATCCAGCATTGTCAAGTGAATGTGGAATATGCACACATGTCTCTCTAAACCTAAGTCAAAGCCGATTAGGACACACACAGATATGTTATCAAAAAACTTGAACAGATTCAAATCAAACCATTGCAGATTAAAGCTGATCATTTAAAAGTTCCGTGCGAACTCCGAACACATGGGCTAGGTCGCTTAAATTAAAAATACCTAGTAAATTCTTGTATCCAGAATTGTTAAGTGAATGTGAAATATGCTAGTTCTTTTCCCACAGTTCAATAGGAAGTCTGTTTTAAAGGGTTCTATAGGCATGTTGAGCTCTTGAGGAATTGTTAGTATTAGAAACTATATTTCGAGGGAGCATAAGCAGCTTATGATGGAGCTTCAATTATAGTATTCTGATCTAGGCAGCCGATATAATATGGAAATCGTATATCTAATGCTTACCAATGCATCAACGATAAACGCAAGAACCATCATCGAGTATTACTTGTGATTAAAATAACTGATTTATTCAAAAATTTATATTGCGTGGAAAAGTGTTGTGGTCGTGGAAAAAATACGATTTTGAATTTATGGTGAATCTTCACGTTCCTGACCTGAAGGCCTTCTGAAGCCAAAAAAGTGGTTTTTAAAAAATGTCTGCCAGCCGCCTGCTGTGTGCTGTTGTGGTATGCCATCAGTAGTCGCACCTAGAATCCTGGATCGATTTTGCTCTAATTTTGAATACGTATACAGGATAGCCATACATCGAGGAGAAATCGCAAAATAGGTTTCAACACAAATGTAGAGGTAGTTAACACCTGAAGACCTATAATAAATGTAAAATAATTTTCTCTTCAAAAATGGCTCTACCGATTCTGATTAAATTTAATACATAAATACGTCTTTAGCGCTACTATGAGATGGCTTTACTCGTTACCTCTAAACAATTGAGGGACGGAGGTTGCGGGTGGTAAGTTTAAAAAAATTAATTTATTTTTCTCTCCAAAACGGCTTTAACGATTCTGAACAAATTTGACACCTGGATACTTCCTTAATTTCAGTATACATGCTGAGACTAGTTGCTTCTAGAAAATTCACTGAGGAATATTGGATTTTGATCTTTAACACAATGATACTCCCTTAGTACTAGCATAACATGATATGACCCGTTTCTCACAAAAATGTACATACGGTGGTTAAAAAAGTTAAATAATATTTATTTTTTCCGAAACAGTTCTAAGGTTTTGATCAATTTTTTCATTACATTTCATTAGTTGATAGATGAGTGCTAGAGAATTACATGATTTAGGTATTACTCAAGCAAAATTTCAACACTGATAAGATATTACCCAATATTATCTTTATATTGATGTTCTTCCATCTAAGAATGCCATGTATTAAGTTTAAAGAATCATTTTTAACAAACATAAAGACCCACAAGTTAAATAATGTTTTTAAGGAAAACATGAAACTTTTTAAATTTTAATTGTTATAAATATTCAAATTGATATTTTCATCCAAATTTACAAGAATTTACTTCATAGATTTTCTATGTAAAAATATACCTGGTAACCTGGAATTTAGGATCAATAAAACGTATTTGCCGTCAAACTCATCTACAAGATTAACAGTCGTGCTTTCAAATTTATATTTTTTTATAACACTTTCGGCAATTATTTTAACTTCAAATTTGGCATAATATTTTGTTAGAGGTATGTTTTCACTGGATATAATGAATACTGACTCATGATAATTTAAGACATAACAAATTTAGAAATTTTGCTATTTTTTCTTCGTTCTTATATTTTTTTCAGCTTAACTAATTAATAGAAGAAACTTTTACTGGTCAAGTTTTATCAGTTTGTTGTGTGTTGTAATAAGACCCTTATTTTAATTTCTCGATAAGATAGAAACAACCGAAGATGGAGATATTCAACAAAAAGTGTCAAAGAACGTGGTTCAAAGAATAAATTGTGTTCAGTAAGGCCAGCATTGGACAAAATATTTTTCCACGACTTCTACTTACCCGAACTATTTATTTTGTTAATAATAATCACCTTTTCATACATTTCTATACGTGTTAAAAAAATAGATTAAATGCCGCCAATAAAATTTATTTTAGTGTAACTGTTAAGATTAGTTGGATGTAAAATTTGAGAAGAGAAGCGAGTAGAAAATAATATATTTTACAAGATAAAAATACTGTTCTATTCGTGTTATGAGAATTTGCTCACGAGCGAAGCACGTTGGGCAATTTCAGGAACGAAAAGAACATATTTCGTCTCGAGTAGAAAATGCTATTTTTTCTTTAATATTGCAATAAAATGTTGGATTGGAATTTACAAAACTGTATTTACTTTTCACAATGTCAATTGTTTGTTTACTCTTTGCTATGGTAGGTAAAATAGATGCGCAGGTTACTAAATGAAAGTGTTACTTCTTCCATTATTAAAAATATATATTGGACATTTAATTTAGAAAAAAATGTATTCCTTTTCCAGTAATGGTTTTTTTCTACTCATATATATGAAATATATTTTTGCCCTGTTTACTCTATATGAATGCGACATTTTCTCTAGAAGTGAAAAATTTATATTTTTAATAATGGATAGAAGAAATACTTTCATTTAGTAGCCTGTGTATCTATTTTACCTACCATAGCAACGATTATACAAACAATTGACATTGTAAAAAATAAAGTTTTTAACAAACGAAAGGAAAGGAAAGGCACCTTGATGAGTGGCAATGAATTGAGTTTTTTTAATAGGAAATAGTGGAATTTTTGGTCTATCGTAGCATGTATTTTACCGCATAGTTATTTTTTAAATAAAGTTTTGCAAATTATAATCCAATATTTTATGGCGATTATTATTTTGTAGGAGGTGTTTATTTAAGGAAGGTGGCAGGTGACTAGGGTTGTATAACCAACCCCGGGGGTTGTTTTCATCCGTCGAAGGGGTGGGAAAAAATAATATTTTTTAGTAGGCGTACCACCTTCCTCAATGAAACGCCTCCTTCAAAATATAATTTTTTTCCCAAAAAAAAAAAAATTTTTTTCACCCCTTTGAAGGGTAAGAACAACCCCCGGGGATGGTCACACAACCCTGGCCACCTGCCACCTTCCTCACAGAAACACCTGCTGTAAAATATCAATATTTTTCCACAAAGAAAATACCAGTTTTTCAACACCCCCCCACCCCCCTAGAAAGGGACGAGCGTGGGTGCGTCTTTACTATGTACATACTTCGATATGCGATGTAAAGCAACGTTAGGCGTGGTTAGTAGTTGGATTGGTGACCGTTCCAACGAAGACCACGTCCTCGCCTCACCCATCTTCCAGCGGTTTGTATATCAGTGTATGCGCGGAAGCTATACAACCTTAGGCGAGGGTTGTATAGGAGATATACCATCCTTCGGAGGGGATGTAAAGCCGTCGGTCCCTTGTCTATTAAATGTTAGGCAAGTAAAAGATCCCTACTCTTCTTAAGGGAAGAGGTTCGGCAAAATTCCAGGTTGGGGGTAGCTCGTCTACAGGCGTCGGTGTTAGGCCTCAGTAGCGGAAATAGGCCGACGTTAAATAAATGTATAAAAAAAAAACCCTAGAGAGGTGGAAGCCTGGTGTAGGGGTGGCTGAGGTCAAATCTCTCGAGGGATTTTCCATTCTACTCTAGGGGATAACAGTTAGTCGAAAAACTGGGGAAAATGAACGGATTCGCGGAAAAGGGAACTTTGGGGAGTGGTTTTGCAGCAATTTGAAGGGGTTGCGAATGCGAGACCCCCACCATCCTGTTCAGCGACTTCAAAAACAGGGAAGGATCTCTAGATTGGCGCTGTGGCAAAATAAAAGCAAAAACTCCAAAAAATTCCGACTCCTGACATCGACTAATATTAAGGTCTTTAAAACACGCGCGAATAGAGCAAGTTTTTAAAGATCAGTTATCCACGAATACTTTACGCTATTTTTTTTAATTCGTACACTTTGAAATCATAAATACAGGTATTATTACTACAAAAAATGGAAATAAGAACTAAGAATGTAAAATGGTTGAATTCGTGATGTGACATCAGGACACCTGTCATTGTCATGGAATTAAAAAAAAAACAAAAATTAATTTGCAATAATCACTGTCACATAGGATTAATTATTGCCAATATAGTTGTTACAGGTTGTATATTGCTTTAAAATGACTTTTAACATTGATTACTTAAATAGAAAAGCAGAATCGCGGTTAATACCGCAAAAATCGGAAGACGCTTATAAAAAAGAATACGACAAGTTCATCAAATGGATGGAAGAGCAAAAGGTAACAGATACAGAAGAACGAGTTGTGCTTGCTTACCTTCAGAAAATGTCGGAGCAGTTCAAGGCGTCGACTATGTGGGCTAATTCGAAATTACAAAGTATGTTGAAGATAAACAATGGAGTCAATTTAAAATCATTTGTGGAAGTGCACGCATTCATGAAGGCCATTAGCAAGAATGACGTAGCCAAGAAGCCATATGTATTCAAGGAAGACGATTTGCGGAAGTTTTTTACAGATGCACTGGACATTACGTATTTATTTTTGAAGAAGGTAGCCATTTGCGGTATCTTTGGCTCCTATACAAGATGTGAATTATGCGATTTACGCTTACATGACATCAAGAAAGAAGGAAGCGTATTGCTTATTATACTTTATACGAGGATAATTGAAACTGGTCAGTGTTAAAGCACAGGACCGTGCGCACTGAACTTGATATTTTGTCCTATATATTTAGCAATGGTATCGAGATTCGAATGGTAGTTGAAACTGTGCAGGCGAGTCCGAGACTGGCAATATAATCAGCCTGAACGAACCATCTACGACTGCACTGGTTTAAAGATAATAAAACAGACAGGCCTACTAGCATGAATAAAACTCGGTAATGTAGTCAACGGTGGACTTGTGCTGTGCTGTTAATGTGCCAGTGCAGTGCGTAAATACCTGTTATAATATCAAGCGTAGGAGTTTAGTTAGTTATTGTTCATATTTATAAATATGTACTACTATATAAAAGGTAAAATATTTTAATCATTTACTAAGTTACCATGGCTTTCTGGAGACCATTTGAAACAGAGGATAATATAATAACGCCCGAAAATCTTATTATTTTCTTATGACAAGCATTTCTATTTACCTCCGCCTATGTACAATAAAGAGATGCCGACTGTTTTTGCCGGTTTTTAGTTTTTATACGGTTTCAATTAAGTTCGTTTACACTTTACTATCCGACCATCCAAGACAGTGAAGACTCGACATTTTACTGTTGCCGACAGTGATGCAATTAATTATGTGCGATTGGTAAAGCAGTATTTATCATTGCGCCCCCAAAATGCAAGTACAGAACTTAAATTATGATAAGGGGAAGTGCACCAATCAAGTGGTTGGTATTAATACATTTAAATTATGTTGCAAATTACACGTTATCTTAAATTGGACGATCCTGAGAAATACACTACTTACATGTGTTTCGACGTACGTCTGCTACCATTATGGCGAATAGTGGCATGACAATAGATCAAATCCAACCATAAGTAGGATGAAAATCGGCGGCCGTGGCGACTGGTTACGTTGAAGCGAGTATTAGTAATAAGAAGAATGTTTCAAACATTATTGGGAGTGCCATTAATGGAAGTGCAACCTCAATGATTTCCTAGAATTAATTATTAATTTAAACAAAAATTCCTCTGATTTAAAAAACCGAAGTATTACTATTTCAAACAATACCAACTGTACTTTTCACATACGTTTAAAAAATCAAGATTGTTAAATATTTGAATAAAATTTTTGAAACATTTGTTAGTAATACTTTATTTGAGTTAGAAGGTACTCCTGTCAGATCAATAATTAAAAAGTTGACATTTTGACTTCAACATTTCTCGGATTGTTGATGTTGCCATGTTAACTTTAAAACGTGGATTTAAACACTCGGAGGCGTACTTTATACAAGCAAAATAGGGTACATTGGTACCCTAAAAAATAAATGTATTTTTTAAAACTTGCTTTTCTGTTAAAAGTCGTATTAAAAAGTAAAAAATAAAAAAGTACTAATGTACGAATCCATATATAATAAGTATACGTATCATCTTTACGTGCGCATGACTAAAGGCACTGAACCACACGAATCATCGTTTATAGGCACGCCGGCCTGGTCGCCATATTTAACAGCTATATGTCCGATTCGTTTTATTAAATAAATTCATAGTGTCTGCAGATATAATTTTTCTTAATTTTTACCTGGCATATAGTGCCGTACAATAACTCACCTGTACGTCAAACTCACCGCAGAATTTATTTCCTATTATTTTTTTATTTGCTTTTCCACGGGGAAAACATTCCTAAATTTGTATATCTTACTCATTGGGAAATTATGAAGATATTTCCAAATCATTTGCTTAATTTTATATTATTGTCTATTGTCTGGCTCAGTTTTACATATTTATAATCAGTAGAATTTATTTAAATTCGTTGGGGTAGCTTCCCTGCATTTAAGATTATAATTAACATAGTTCCGTTGTTTTAATAGATATAATATTTTATTCATTATCCAATGTTTAAATACGTCTAATTACCTACTATCGTTCTCACATAAAATTACTCAAAATTGCCTTAATTTCGTATCTTATAGTCCAGTCATAATTTTTATTGTACCGGAATTCCTTATTAAGGAAACTATACTTTGTTGTAAATATTCTCTGTTCGAAATTTAATTATATATAACTTAAAATTTCAAATTTCATTTTTTCTTCATTCTTGTTTTTTTCTATAACAAACAAAATTTGATACAATTCAAGTATTATTTTCTCTAATTTTTCAAATAACTTTTTGGGAATTTATTCATTTCTGTCCAAATAAGATCAGTTCATATTTTTACTTTATTTAGTTCATGCACTGAAGAAGTTTAGTGAGAATCTATAACAATAATTGGGAAAATTATTTTAAAATAATGTCTTGATATTTCTTGATTATTCTAGGCTCAAATTAAAAGCTTTTGATTTCATTTTGTTTGTAATTTTGTAATTTTTTTATTTTTTTCTCACAATATTTGCTTGTTGTCGGGTTGGCAACGCGAACTTTACATATTTTCTCTTTCTTTTGTTGTAAAAGATATTTGATTGGTAATATTTATTTTTCTATGCACGAGACCACGAAGAGGGTTTCAATCTAGGAAGACGAAGATTTCCTTTATACAGGGTGATTTACCTAAACATGCGGAAAATTATTCAGTGGGTTGTCCCCACCAAAAGGAGTTAAAAAATTAAGAAATGAAAAAATTTGTAAAAAAAAGTACCTTATTTTTTTTTGTAGATGTGCGTCGCCTATGACTAACCAACCTGACGTAATACGGTGCAACGGAATCACTTCCTTTCTTATGTGGTATGGGTAAAAACGATTCTCGCGTATAGGGTACTTATTGAAGGGTCAGGGTAATGAAAGTTGATTATAGAACTTCTTCGTCTACTTCAACGGGACAATTTACTACACGTTCTCTGTGGCCTGGTAAATAAAACCCGGTGTCACGAACTCGTTGCACTGCACTTAAAATTTTTCTCTCATTAGGTTTGCGCCTATGGGAAAACTTTCTCCCGTATTTTCGTACAGCCCCTGCAAGACTTTCATTTATTGCACCATAGGTTAATGTTATGTCGCAGTACTCTTGCGACGTGAACTGTGGCATAATCGATATTTGCGAATACAGTTTAAAATTGAACAAAAATAGGAAATGCTATAAACGGTCGAAAGTCGAAGAGTCACTGAACTGAACACTGAACGCGTGGCGCACTGACCATAGACAACTAAGACAGCTGATTACCTGCAAAACAAACAAGCGGCACGTGTAACTGCCCCGTTCAGAAACGTATCTTTGCAGGTTTTAGTGCAAAAAAATACAATAAATTACCTCGGATCGCTTTAAAATTTTACAGAGGCTTTCCCACATAAAAGACTAGTATACCATTTTATTTTCCGCATATTTCATAAATCACCCTGTATAAGATCTAACAGCAACACACCTTCTATCTGCAATAATCACCTTATCTGGAGGATTAGAGGTCATCAGTACTTATATTTGGAGAATATTCCAGGACAGCCATTAGCTAATGTGCCACCATCTAGTCCGGAAAATCGTCACTTGGAAATACCTACCATCTCAACTACCAGCATAGGAAAGGTATATGTTCATCTGTCTCTCTTTAAAATTGTCTTCGAACTCTCCAGGTCTTAGTCAGTAAATTTACAAGTTCATTATTTTTTTTTTTTTTTTGTAAATGTTAAGCTTGTTTTGCTTGCCGAACTGTCAGTAACTTTCATCAATTTTTTCATTTGTTCATTTTTCTTTAAAAATACATTTCATTTGATCATAGTTTTTTATTAGAGTTTGCATTCACTCATTAAACTAGTTAAAATGATAGACATTTAGTTATTTTTTAAATTTTGCTTTTGTCAAACATTTAAATTTTAATGTACATATTTTAATTGCCGTGATATTTGTTCTACATTTCAACTGTTGCAATATATTGTGTTTTGAGACATTCTAGTTTTATTTCTCTGTTTGTGAGTTTGAAATTTCAGAGTTTAAACCACCAATCAAATAATTTTAATCTTGATTTGTTGAATTTAGTAGTTTAAATTAGCAGCTAATATTTATATTGGTTGTGTGGCGCCCAACTTTATCTTATCTTGTATTATCTCATTTTATATCGTTCTTTTGTGTCAACTGTTAAAATCAACCAAATTATAAGATTTCATTTTTTTTTTTCAAATTGCTCACTGAAAGTGTCCTGTTAGCAACTAGTAAGTCATAGACATATTTGTATTTATTTGTTAACTTTTAAAATCTATACTTACTCACACCCACCGATAAACTGAGCAGTCGTCAGGCACCAGTAAAAATTAATAGTTCTAACGATGGTTATATACATATGTGAAGGTTAGGTTACAAAGCCATACAGTAACGTTAACTTGTTTTTGACGAAGAAATTTTGAATTGAAAAACATAGCGTTTTGTTTACAAAAAATGTTTGCGATTATGTCGAAAAATATCCGCGAGACATAAGCTTTGGGACAAAAAATGTTTGTATCAAACCCATCTACAGGATTAACAGTCAAATTTTCAAATTTATAATTTGTCATAATAGGCCAGTCGTCAGGGAGTTGAGAATGCATAAATACAATTATAAATCGGACAAAAGATTTTTCTATTGGAACCAGTTCTTTGTATGACTCTTTTAGACATATTAATTTTTTCCCCTCGTCCGCCCACCAGAACAATAATCTCTTAAAAATAATTTGTTTGCAAATATCTCGGTTCTTAATAGTCCTACAAAAAAAAACATGTTTATCAAAGTAAAAGATAAGTGAGTTCTCTATCGAAATGTTCAGACATATTTTTAAGTAGCATTAATATTCTTGGAGCTATAGGCGGGGGAAGTCAAGCACCGTATCTCATTCATTCTGTATATCAACACTTTCCTATACACTTCAACGCTTTCTGCCTCCTATGTGTGAATTAATACACTTGTTATCGATTTTCAAATTATAAATATTTAAAACGCATATATTTCTCCATGCATCCAGTGGATGGGACACAACTTCCGCATTTTTTAGGCAAAGCCAAGCAAAATTCGTTAAATTATTGCAAATTCTGCAGGATTACAAAGATACGTGATGTTATACCGGGTGTTAGAAAAGTATGGGAACGGTGAAAAATCGAAAAATAAAAAAATACTTGTCAAAAATTTTTCAAAAAACTATCTACTGATACCAAAATGACCTCCCCACCTTCCGCCCTGTGGGTGGGGCGAGGGACAACTTTAAAATTTCAAATGGAAACCCCTATTTTTTATTCCGGAATCGGATTCTACGGCAAAAAATACGTAAATTTTATTCCGGACATTTTTTTCGGTTCTTGCATGGTGTCGCTGTAATCGCAAAAAATGAAAAGAAAACATTACCGTTTCAAGAGAAGCGTCTTGTGCCCATAAAAAACGTCCAATTCAAAAACTGAAAAACACGTATTTGTTATTTTTACGAAATCTATCCAATGACATTGGACTCGACTCTCCCACCCCTAACCCAGCGGGTGGGGTGGGGCAACTTTTAAATTTGTAATGAAATCTCTATTTTTTATAGCGGATTCGGATTCTACGGCCAAAAATATTTGAATTTTATATCGAGCATTTTTTCGATTCTCGCAAGGTGCCGCTGCAATCGCAAAAAATTGAGTGGAAACGTGAAAGTTTTGAACGCATACTTAAAAAAATACGAAAAGTAAAACTACTGATCTCATAGTGAATGATTTCCTGAGCTGTTTTGAGAACAGTGATTTTACACGGTCGTGCGGAAATTACAACAACTATTAACATTCTGTAAATTTATTAGCAGCTAGTAATTTTCAATTTACATTTTTACAGGGCAATAAAAAAACTCGATTTAAAAAAAACTAACAGTGGTTTTACCTCTTAATTCAGCCACTTCAGACAAGTTCTTGATCCCAGCCAGTGAAGGCAAGGTGAGGATTTCGGCCAGTTGAGGCAATTGGTTTACAGCTTAACTGCTACACTAGCAGGTTTTAATTTCAAGATTATAGCAGGTGTTCAAAATGGTGCCCATTGACTTCTTGGCATTGTCCGAGACGAACGTAAACATTTTCAATAGCACTTCTTATCATTTGAGGTGGTATTTCTGCAAAAATATTTATTATGCGTTGCCTCAGCTCTTCCAAATCACGAGGTTTAGTGAAATAAACCTTACCCTTCACGTAGCCCCAAACAAAATAATCAAGTGGCGCGAGGTCGGGAGATCTTGCTTTCCATTCAATAGTTCCTCTTCGACCTATCCATCGATTTTCGAAAGTACCATTCAAATAGTAACTAACAATATCCCGATAGTGTGGAGGAGCCCCATCTTGCTGGAACCAAATATTATAGAACTCACCACCAGCAATCTCTTGTATTGCGGGAACTATTTGATTTGTCAACATTTCCAGGTATTTTCTCCATTCAAATTTCCATCTATGAAAAACGGTCCTATGATTCGATCCCTAAAAACTGCTGCCCAAACATTTAATTTTCGTGGATACTGCGTGTGTGTTTCAAGCATCCAGTGAGGGTTTTCGTCACTCCAATATCTGAAATTATGGCGATTAACTTTTCCACTGAGTTCGAAAGTTACTTCATCTGAGAAGACAAGTAGAGATGACAAAAAATTTGGGTTTTGGTTACTCCTTTCCATCATTAATTCACTAAATTCAAGTCGCCGATCAAAATCATCTTCATTTAACTCTTGGTGAAGGTGAATTTTGTAAGGGTGAAATTTCAAAAGTTTCAAATTCTTATGAACTGAAAATGCACTCATATCAAGCTGTTGACTGGGTTTTCTAATTGATAACCTTCGATTTTCAACAAATGCTTGGGCCACTTCCATTTGTCGAGCTTCCGATATTTCAGATTTTGGTCATCCAGATTTTGGGCGATTTTTATTTGTCCTTGTGTCTAGGAATCGTTTGATGGTACGGGACACAATAGATTTCCAAATTCCCACTTGATCTACACGGAAAGTTTCGTTGAATAAAATCACAACTTCATCATAGGACATTTCTTTATCTCCCCACCCTCTCATCATTAAAAGAGAAACTCTGTCTTCCTCTGTTAAAGTAGCCATTATGCAGAATAAAACGCGAGAACTGACGAAAAATGAAATAACTTTTCCGTACAAAAATGCGCTCCTGCCTCTACAAAAGTTAGAAGGAACTGAACGTTCTCGTAGAAATTTCACAAAACAAATACTGTTATTAAGAACACTTTAAAAAACACATTCATAAAAACCAAGATATCACAGATATTGTTTTTTAAACTGAATGTTTTTTTGTCAACACGAATAGCTAGAGTTTGTAAATATTTACAAACTTATGGACGCTTAAGGTTTATTTCAATTTTGTGCGATTCCAGCGACACCTTGCGAGAATCGAAAAGAATGCCCAATATAAAATTCACGTATTTTTGGCCGTCGAATCCGATTCCACAATAAAAAAATAGGAGTTTCCATTTGAAATTTTAAAGTTGCCCCTCGCCCCACCCACAGGGTGGTGGGTGGGAAGGTCACTTTGGTATCAGTAGATAGTTTTTTGAAAAATTTTCGACATGTATTTTTTTATTTTTAGATTTGATGCAAACTGTTCGAGATTTTCCACCGTTCCCATACTTTTCTAACACCCGGTATATAGATACAGTAGGCCAAAAATTATGCCCTTTACAGAGCAGCACAAAGTACATGTTTCTTGCATCGTTACCTCCAACTGAGTCTGCTGTACGCTAACACTTTTTAGAACATATTATCAAATTCGGCAGTGGTAGGGCAATATCAAAAGTCCTCAAAGGGTTGGATGAAAAACCAATGATTTGTTTCCTATTACTAACAAAAACGAAGCTGCTCCACAAGAACTTTTGAAAACAATAAGCTGCGAGTAGGCTGCAAAGCCGCATGTACTTGTAGACAAGCTGGACTAAGATGTTCCGTTATTTGCTCTGCATGTCAAAGATAAACGATACAAATATCGAAATATATGTAGACGACTTAGATCAAGCTGAAGAAACAGGATAAACACGAGGGGGCTGAATTTCACAAAGACGATGCAGACGATAATGAAACCGCAAGATGGCGTGGAAACGAGCGCATAATGGTACTAACCACCGATAGCTGTAACATTTGTAATTTCAAAATTGATAATAAATACATTTACTTAAACTTAAAAAATGACAATTAAACGTAATAGCAAGTAGAAAGCAATGCGATATGATGTTTGACTTCCCCCGCCTATAACTCCAAGAATATTAATACTACGTAAAAATGTGTCTGAACTATTCCGATAGGAATTGACATATCTTTAACTTTGATAATTTGATAACTATATTTTTTTTCGTAGGGCCATTCAGAACCGATATATTTACAAAAAAATGATTTAATCTACCTGACGACTGGTCTATTTATATTAAGCAAATATTTTAATTTCAAATTTTGCACGGTGTTTTGGTTTAGTAAGAGATATGTTTGTACTGGATATAATGAAGATTGTCTTGCGACCATTTAAGATATAGCACACTTAAAGAATATACATTTTATTTAGTATTTTTTTTGTAATTTAACAAATTAACAGAAATAATTTTTGCTTATCAAGATTTAATAATGAAGGAGCCTATATTTGTTTTATCTCGACTAAACAAATACTACTGAAGATATTCAACTAAAAGTGAGAAAAAACGCAGTTCAAAAAATAAATTGTTTAAAAAAGATGTTCCACATTGAACAAAATATTTTTCCACAATTTCTACGTACCCCAGCTATTCATTTCATTAACAAAATTCACCTTTACAGACAATTCCATACACAACAAAAATTTGGATATATTGGCTCCACGGACTATATAGGTATACTAATACTAAGGATTAATCCCTAAATTTTGGAAAATGTATTGGAGATTTCCAGTTTCGTGATTGCATACAAATTAATAAATAATAATAATAAATAAGCACCACAGAAATTAAAGTACAAACATTAAAGCAAATAAACTTGAATACCTAATCTTGGTACTAAAAAACTAAAATTGAGAAGGAAATTATTATTATATCTTTTTTTTTACTTAACTGTTTATTCAAATATGATTGAACTGAAATTTTACGAGTGAATTCTAAACTAATAATGCGCTTGATTAGTTAACTAAAGCATTTACCTGTGAAACTATCCCAGTTAAGCAAATCAATCCAAGGATCATACCAAACACTACAACTAGGCACTATATAAACAGTAACAAGCAACGCAACATGTAGGTTAAAAGCATCCCTGCTAAACATGTTGCTGAATAAAGTTGCATTGAGAATGAATTATTTTTAAATTGACGCGAAATTAATAATTGGCAACTATTTCTAAATAGTTCGTTATTAGTCCTTACTTTCATATTTATTATTTCTTTAAAATTTTAATTTAACTTAAATACATTGTAATAACGATTAGATTTATGTGCATAACTAATTGCTAAAGTAATATTACCGAGTTCTATGAAATGAATCGATTTCATTTGTTGCAATTTTACTATATATCTAAAATGATTTATAGCTCCAAGGGAAAGCTTCTCTTGGTGATTCTTACGATTCCTAATTCACGAGAAAAATATGGGCGTCCTGAATAATTACTTGATGAATGGATTTGAAATTTCGTTCTGTCGATGTCGCAATAATTGACTAAATACGTACATTGTTATTGTCGCATTTTTTAGTATAACATTGTAACTTTTATAGCCTTTATTTACAGAAATATTGTAAACGTGAAAAGATCACTTTCTGAGATTTTCACGTTTCGTATTGGATCAGCAATTGTTCAAAAAATTTCTTAATATTACTAAAATTTACAAATATTTCAGCTGTTAATCTTTTCAGTTTTCAGTGTGGCGCTCGTTTTCACTAATTTGAATTTTGACTATTTTGTCAGAATAAAAAAGAGTTCATCTAGAGAAAACTTTATTTTCAATATAACTGAACTAAAAATAAGCGTTATAGTACCTGTTCCAAAAGTTCAAGACCCGAAGCAAGCAAGTGAATATAGACCTATAAATTTAATTCCGATAGCAGATAAAACATTAGAAATTGTAATGGCCGAACAATTGAGAAAGTACTTTGAAGAAAATACACTTTTATGCACTGGTCAATTGGGATTTAGACAAAGTCGTTCATATGAAACAAGTCTACAATTAGTGTGTGCGAATTGGAGAAACGAGATCAGTGACGGTAGTGTGCTATTGAGTGTGTTTGTAGCCCTAAAGCGAAAATTTGCAACTATTGATAGATGTAGGTTAGTTAAAAGTTAAGTGAGTATTATGTGACAGAAACAGCCCTAACATGGATTGAAAATTATTTAGAAAATATGTACGGTCGTCAGAAAAAAAAATAGGACAAATCTTATAACAGTATTTTGCTAAAATCTAGTTGTGTACATCTAACTTTAATTTTTGTGACATTGTCAGTTAGTTGTCATAATTTATTGCAAGTGTGCAAAAAACTAATATGCCTCATGTAAGCGATTTAGTTAAATCTGGAGTTATTGCTAAAGCAGAAGATGGATGGTCAATGAGACAAATTACACTGCGTTGTAATATTAACAAAAATTCGGTGTGTAACATTTTAAGAAAGTGGAGAATAAACGGTACGATTAGTAGAAATCCTGGATCAGGGCGACGAAGAATATCAACTCAACAACGAGGTTTGCAATTGGTAAATCCTTTAGTAGAAAATCCATTTTACTCAGTTATTCAGGCTGCTGAAGAAACGAATTACTTATTTAAAGCTAAAAATAAAGAAGCTCGAGTAGGATTTGCGCTTGAATTTTTAGCGCTTGATGTAAATTTTTGGAACAATGTAATTTTTACAGACGAAAAAACTTTCCAGTCAACACACAGTGGTCGTATTCGTGTTTACCGCCCTCCGAATACTCGATTCGATGATAAATATATATCTAACAATGATAAAAGTGGTAGATTTTCCATCAATATGTGGGCTTGGATATCGGCACGTGGTCCTGTTGTTTTGTAGCATATTGAGGAACGATTTAATAGTGAAACGTATATTAGGATTTTAGACAATATTATGCTCCATTATGTGTCACAATTATTTCCTAATAATGAATTCATATTTCAACAAGACAATTGTTCCATTCATACTGCTCATACCGTAACTAACTGATTTCAAGATAACAACATCAATGTTCTTAACTGGCCCAGTCATAGTCCAGATCTTAACCCTGTGGAAGAAGTATGGGGACTACTCGTAAGAAGTATCCAAAAACGAAATATGAGACCACGGAATGCCGAAGAATTACTGGAAATAGTAAATAAGGCATGGGAAAATATTATTACTAATAATTATTGTATAAGGTTATTTAATTCTATGCCAAACAGACTTATAGAAGTTATAAATAGAAATGGTGCAATAACGAAATATTAATAGTTAGTTTCTTGTTAAGTAGGATATCCTTTGTCCTTTGATCCAGGATTTCTACTAATCGTACCGTTTATTCACCACTTTCTTAAAATATTACACCAAATTTTTGTTAATATTATAACACAGTGCAATTTGTCTCATTAACCATCCATCATTTACTATAGCAATAACTACAACATTAAAATAAGAAATAAATTAAAAGTGATATCTGTTTTATTTCGGCTACTTATTACATATTCAAATAGAAACAGATTTACATTAGAAAAAAAAGTTGTCCCGTTCTTTTCTGGTCACAACGGTACCATAAGACCAAAGTAAGCAATAGGACATCTATTAAGTCCCTAGCTCATATGAGGTGCCGCAGGGTAGTGTATTAGGGCTACTTCTGTTCATTAATAAATAAATAGGGGGAGGGGGCTACACATTGAGAGACAAGGGACACACACCCAATATCCGCGTATAGTGAAAAAATCCCTCTCACAGTATTTTCCACTGCCACGACCGGGGATCGAACCCAGAACATTTGGGCGAGAGGCAAGTGCGCTTACCTCTCAACCATCAGTCATACAATTATATTATATAATGTTATTATATATTATATTATTATATGTTAATGATACAAGCCGTGTTCCAAAAAATTCATATGTAAACCTTTTTGCGGGTGACATATTAATTTCTGTATCTGGAAAAAATCATTTTGTAATCACGGATATAATGAATAGAGCTTTGTGTATTATACCGAGTGACACAGGAAACATGTAATATTCTGTAACTTTGCTATTCAAGAAGTTAAAATTTTGAATTTTGGAAGTTATACATTCATAATTGTCCTTGCTTTAAGCCTATCAAAAATTTTCTTCAACTTCCGGTATTATTTTACCCTGTATATTTTTTTGCCTGTCTGATTCGTCCTTAAATTATCTTATCAACCATGTATCATCGCAACATGACATTTGTTTTTAAAATGGTAGTTTATAGCCATTTTATTGTATTAAGTTTAGGTGGCAATGATATGAACCTTGGCATATATTCTTGCTTAGTGTGCCATGATATCGAAAGATCTGTAGTACACAACTTTGTGTCATATTTTTTTGGGCATAATCAGTAGCTGAACAGACTAACTAGATTTTTATTATTTTAAAAAAATCTAAACAATATAACCCACTATATCATAAGAACCAAGGTAGGAAACCCATGTTTTTTTATTTGCCCTACTTAAGAGATACTTATTTATCTTTTATTTGTCCAATACATTTGCTGTACCTTTCCTATTTTGCTGCCTTCACTAAAATTAGTATAGAAAATTATTACTATGCAATAATTTTCGATATTAATTTTAGTGGATATTTTATACTGGTGCTAATTCAGGACATTTCAAAATGAATTTTCTCAATTTTTTCAAATGGAATAATCTGTATATTATTGTATTTTTAAATTGGCATGTTAATTATCTATGATTTTTGTGAATAATATCGAGATATTTTTACTTTTACAAAGTATTTACACTCATTTTAAGTTATAAATTGGTTTTAAATTCCTCCTTCCCAATAATGAATTTTTAGAAAGAAGAAATGGTCGATATGGTTTATGTTCTGGGTGCGAGTGGTCAAAATTGTCTACTATCAACTCGGATTTATAAGGAGCGATATCCGGAAAGAAGACAGCCCTCCAAAAAATCATTTGACGGGTTGATGGAACGACTTGACAATACGGGGAAAGTGGAATATGAGAAAAGGGAGTGAACAAAAAATATAGTGAATGAAGAAACGAATCAGTCATACTTTTGAGCGTGATTGAAGATCCTCATCGCAGTATAAGAGAATTGGCAAGAAAAAAACGATAGAAGCCGATTTTCAGTCCAAATCTTACAAAAAAAATTTCATTCCTCCCACGTTCAACTAATGCAGGAACTGATTGATAGAGATTATGAAAACCAAATACAATTTTGTCAATGGGCAAAACAAAAAGTAGGACAACAAAGGTATTTTTTTTTCTTTGTTTTTTTGCCGATGAAGCAACGTTTCATAAAAATGGGCATGTTAATCATCATAATTTTTATTATTACGACACAACCAATTCTTATATCTCACAAACAACAAATAGCCAAACAAGATGGTCGTTGAATGGTTGAGGCAGGAATTGTATTATGTGATGGGACCATATTTTTTATGGACGTGTGAATGGTAAAATTTATTTGGAATTTTGGTAAGACAGCTTGGAAACGACATTTTTTCAAGGAAGAGGAGGACCCCATAGTTGGCCTGCCAAAAGCCCTAATTTGACCAAAATAGACTTCATTTTGTGGGGCTATGTTAAAGAGCAAATGTACAAAACTCCTATTACTACAAAAGAAAATATAAAAGAAAGAATAAGGGAAGTTTTTCAGGAAGTTGCTGTAGATATTTTACGAGATATCGGTAGATCATTCGAAAATCGTCTACAGAAATCCATAGATGTACTAAAATGCCACTTTGAACAGTTCCTATAAACACTAGGCATTAATTATTTCATAAATTAGGTTCAAAATAACTTTGAATTTTTAAAATAGTGCCAGTTTTTGTATTACCTAATACCCTATTTTCTGTTGCTCTTATTTATGTCAACTTTTTTGTAATATTAAACGATTATTTATAAATTTTTAAGATGGACTCAAATGTGATTTAATTAAACTTGAAAAATACTGCTGAGGCAACCAAGACGCACCCAGAAAACTTGGCGACCCCCCTCTCCCCACCTTATCATCCGATCGCAGTCTGGTCGGGCTTAAATCAAAGAGAAAGAAATTCCACATTCGATGGCGAAAAAAATCTCCCGCACCCCTTTGCTTCCTGGCGAAAAATGACTTTTTCTAAAAATAACAACAACCGCTGAAAAAATCCAATTGGCATTTCTAACAGAAACTGTCGAATTGCGGAACAAACTGTGCTGCAGTTCCGAAAAAGACGCCAATAAGAGTAATTTACTGTTAATTTTGAAACTGAAACACTATATTTCGCTAGTGTTGCGTGTCGCTAGTGAAGTGCTGATGCTTAGATATAGTGTTTCACTGTCGAATTTTCGGTGTCGATAGTCGATACTTTACGCATTCTCGATTCGAAAGTGCTGCACTAGATTATTTTTTTCCATGTAATAATGCCTAGCACTTTCGATATTTTCTTTCATCTTCTGGCATAAAGGTTCATATAATGCCAGAAAAGGACTGAAGATATCAATAGTACCAGGCATTATTGCGCTAGACCGTACATGTATTACTCTATTTGTATTCCCGTATGTAAAGGAAACCCTTTGTTTGTACGTGGAAAAAATGAGTCGCGCTAATTTTTTCTATTACATTACACATGGAACGTGTTTTGTGCTGCTGCTTTTCTTGCACAATTCAATGGGTATCCCAGCCAGCGAAAAAGGTACCACTTCTACGGTAGTACTACCAAAAGTAAAGACAACATAAAAATTCAAGTAATCAATTATTTACCTACGTTTGGAAAATAAAGTTTTTCTCCAACAGGTCCCGTGTTAGATTCCAACTGTGAAATCCAGCTTCAGATTATTGGTTGTATTGTTATGAAAACAATGTTGAAACATTAACTGTACATGATTTCAACAATTTATAAACTATAATATTTTGCTTTTGGCTATCATTATGTATATAAAAAATGTATTTCACAATAATCCAGGTTTAACATTAGCTCTACACTATTTTAGAAATTTCTGATCGGTAATTACTATTCTGTATTTTGTTATGGTAACAGTAAAGCGATTTTTGTTATATTTTAATCTCTATCATCAATTCACATTAATAAGAGAAATTTTAGCCTGTTAAAATAATATAAATAAGGGTAAAAATGAGCTTTACACGATTTCATGTTTTTAATCTGTATCAGAAAGTAAAGCTGGTCAGAAGGTTCAGAGAATACGATAACAGTAGAGGGCTTTTTGTTAATGTCTTCTAAATTGGTTTAAGCAAGGGTTATGTTGCTCATCGTAAAGTATATAGTCAAAAAATGAACATGATGGATGGTCAGGGGCCGCGGGGTAGTATACATTGGTAGTGTTGGGGGGAGGGGGGTGATCATATTTACATAAAACATAGAGAAATGAAGGGGAAGCGTCGTACTAGAAGTCTTGAGAAAAGCGCAAATAACTTGAGCAAAGTTTTAATTGCCGCATTCAAAAAATGTATAATAAAGTGCAATTAAAGTCTTATTTAATTTAGCAATTTTTTTCACTGTCAGTTTTATTATAGGTCACTGAGAATAACAGTTATTTATAATACATATGCATAAAGTACTGTTCTTTGAGACAAGTGAAGGAGTTGAAAAGACACTTTGAACGTGTGCCATTCACTGTTTTTTCTACGACAGTCATCGAATTAAAAAAATACAAGTAATATAAAAACGGAATCTGACGTAATATTTTTCAGTTTGATGACTTGGGATGTCTCAATTAACCCACGATATTTTTTATAAGATAAACAATGCTAACCCAGCGAAATTTTAAACTCACCTATTGTAAGCGAAACAATCAGAATTCCTAACTTCCTTCACCCAGAAAGACAACTTCTCTAATCGATTCATTCATGTTTGTAACTCCTTCCGAAGTATTTAATATTATTTAATATTCCATAATGCGTTTACTTGCGTTTGAGATCACTTCTAGAATAGATTGTTAGTCTGACATAACGAGAACCGTTACGAGGGATGTATGATTTTTCATTGCCCGGTCTATACTTTTATCAATGGCTAAGGCTTCTGCATAAAAATGGTACAATTCTAAAAAAAAATCCAGTGTTCTTAAAAAAATGGCATATCCAACGCTATTACTAGTCTTGAAACCATCAGCAAAGAACTGATAACAATTGGAATATTTAGATCTGTTCTGTTGGAGCATTTGATCCTTATTTATGGCATCATCGTATTTGGGAAAAATAACTGTGGGTTTAAGGAACTAAATATCATAGAGAGCCTGAAACAATGTCAATGTCCCCTCTTCACTAATAGAGCTATGATTTGTGATCCTAACATATACTACAGCCAATATAGGTTTTTTTATTTTACCTGTAAAATATCGTCAGACTAACGGAAACAAATGTAATCAATTTTATGCAAATATTACTGTTAGAAATATTTAAATAAATTTTTCAACGATAATATTTATTTCACCATGCCGAGTGCAAATAATGTACATATCATAAGTCACAGTTTAAAATTCTATATAACGGTAACGATATATCTATTAAAAATATTTGTACTTTACATAATATGTAGTATTTTTTAAAAAAGACAAACTTATGCTACTATTTATCATGTCCCAGGTAATTTCGTTGAAAATACAATTATCACGATAAAACATTTTATTTGAATTTAATAAGATAGAAGGAAAAATATTATTGCAATATCAGATAATTTTCTCAACAATTGTTTTCAATCATAATGATAAACTAATTAAAATTTCACTAAAAACTGTTGTACCAATGTTTTCATTTCAAATATTATTAAGGGAACTTACATTTGCTAATTTGCTGTTCTCTATCACAGATATTTGTGGATGATTCAGAATTTTTTATTTGACATCGGCCTATTTACTGAGGCCTAACACCGACGCCTATAGACGAGCTACATCCCCTCCGAAAGATGGTATATCCACTATACAATCCTCGCCTAAGATTGCATAAACTGATATACAAGCCGCTGGAAGATGTGAGGCGAATAATCCAAAGTTATGCAAAGACAAGACATTTTATCAGTAACAAGACAAAGTTAACTTTAACTGAAGTTAAACAAAGATCAACGGTAATATTACGCAAGATGTTTTACCTTTTAAAGTATTCTGATCAGAATACTCACAGGCAATGTTTTATGGACAGCCGTACAAAAGTTGGTAGTTGCCATTTTTGGAAGCAATGATATTGTTCTTGTTATTTGCTATTTTCGTCAAGAGACCACTATATTGGTAATTTATTTTAAGCAAAATAGCATGGATATTCTATTGCATAACATGATTCTTGTTATTTGCATAATCGACTCTGAAGTATATACAGTATGTTCATCATTGAGACATAGTAAACTCTCCTATATTTTAGTTAGACAATTGTCTTAAGTACCGGATTATTGAACTTCATATCTGTCTATTTGCTCCAACGATTTATATAAAATAAATTTGTTTATGTGACTATTGTCCCAAATTTAAAATATACGTATTAAAACGGTTTCTGCTTTTTCTTTCTTTGACATGAATTTTTCAGGAACTAAATAACTAACAATGCATTAATTTCGATAAACTAAAATACAACATAAACTTTAAACACGCATTCATGGTGCTATACTAAATAAAAAACTAGAATCAAAATGAAAGAAACGATTAAATCAAGTGTTGGAATTAAGAGAGTGATTAATTTTCTGAATAGGCATGTCAAGACTAGAAAGAAATAATATCTAATTTTTCTTAAAGAAACCTTGGGAAATTAACACAACGTATTTGAGGTCCTAACTTCTGTAAAACTAGAAGATTACGTAAATTGCCAATTTTATTATTTATCTTTGCCTAGAATTGAGGTAAGTAAATAACATATTTATGGGAGATATTTCATTGGTACCCTATGACCATAATTTTATTCATGAAAAAAGCACTCGAACATCAAGGAGAAATTCACATGGCCTTCATTGATTTAACCAAGGCGTTTGACTCGGTGGACAGGGAAGTGCTCTGGAAAATTATGTTCCGCTTAGGTATCCCTAAAAAATTTGTGGAAGTATACATACAAACAATAACGCCCAGGTTATGTATAATAATGAGGCAACCGAACCTTTCCAAACTCTCACTGGAGTTAGGCAGGGATGTGTCCTGGCACCCCTACTCTTTAATTTGTTTACCACTGCTCTAACAATTATTGTTGACAACAAACTGACAGTCAGAGGAATAGGTCTCAGATACCGTTTTGATGGCGGTCTCTTTAACATAGGGCGCTTTAGAGCTTTCACGAAGACACGCACACGCTTCATTTGTGATCTCCAGTATGCGGATGACTGTGCACTTTTAGCCTCTACGCCGGAAGAGCTTCAAGAACTTTTAGATGTGTATGCCCAAAGCTATGATTCTTTGGGACTTAAAATCAACATTGGAAAGACTAAGATTATGTCAACTCCTCATCGAGTGAACCAAATAGACATTACACTTAACGGAAATTCTCTTGAAGTGGTGGATCAGTTCAATTACTTAGGCAACGTTGTTAATGACAAAGCAAACATGGACAGCGAGATTCGCAATAGAATTAACGCTGCATCTAGAGCATTCTGGGGACTTAGAGAGAGAGTATTTGACATACACGACCTTGCTTTGTCAACGAAAATGGCTGTCTACAGAGCAGTTGTCATTCCAATACTGCTATATGGATGTGAAAGCTGGGTCACTTACCGTCGTCATGTGAAAGAATTAGAACGTTTTCAGCAAAGACACCTCAGAAGTATGATGAAAATCCGTTGGTTCCATCACATATCAAACGTGGAAGTACTCAGGAGAGCAAACAGCCTTCCAATTGAGGTGCTTATTTCAAGAGCACGCCTAAGATGGGCAGGTCACGTTCATCGTATGCATGATAACCGCCTTCCTAAATGTACACCTTATGGTGAATTGCTAAGCGGTAGAAGAAAGCGTGGCGGTCAACGAAAGAGGTTCAAAGACGCTCTCCATGAAAGTTTAAAATCCTGCGGTATTGCAGACGAGCAATGGGAACAACTTGCAGCGGACAGAACCGAATGGCGAGGGGTTGTGGCCAGCTATCAAGGAAATGTTGCTGCAAGAAGGCCGAATCCAAGACCTAACCAGGTCTATGTTTGTCCTGATTGCGGTCGACATGTGCTCTCCCGAATTGGCCTCTATAGCCATAGTCGTGTGCACCGTAGATGAATGGGAATTACAATAGACTACACCTTTTACTTGTTTTTTATTGTACGCAATTTATCGACTGTAACATTTCTATACTCGGACTCGAGTAACGGCTAATAATAATAATAATAATAATTTTATTCAAGTAAACCGATATGTGGGTGAAATGTTTCAATAACAATATGACAGTAGTTCCCATTTACCTTTAACTTTCTTCTGAGAAGTTACGTTATTTATATATTTGTGAAATATAGTAACCGAATTAGCAAAATAACAATAATAATAACATATGATATGAAGTTAGTAGTGTTGTAAACAAAGCGTTGAGAAGTAATCAAGATTGAACATTATACACTTCTAAGCAGTTATTAAAAGAATATGTAAGCTACGTCTGCGCACATGCTTATTCAACTTAACACTATTAAATGTGCACTGTTCTACAGTTAAACAACAGAAAGAAACGAACAATTCATGTAAGAAGTATATGATAACTTACCAAAGAACATTTTCAAAATCATTATCGGCGATATAAATGCCAAGATTGGTAAAGAAGAAAAGTTCCTGAAAACAGAAGGTCATTCTCTACGCAACAGAATTAATGAAAATGGAGGATTAGAAGAATAATAAAAATATGGCCATAAGCTCTAAATGTTTTCCTAATCGAAATATCCACAAAGTTACGTGGATATCGCCAGTTGGAACACAACTAACGAAATATGTCCCGATACAAAAGAGAACAACTAATAGCGTATTGGATGTTAAGTCAAGGAGAGGAGCGTACTGTGAATCTGACCATCATTTATTCTTAACTAAATTTAGATTCCGAATGTTTAAAAGCAATGAAATCGGTGAAGAACAGAAAAATGTGTAATTGAAAAGCTCAAATCACCAGCATTAAGAAGAATTAAGGTAAGTAAGGAAGCTGTAGCAACAACTATAGATAACTAAAAGAAAAAGAATACAGCACCTGATTTAATGAATAATATAAGAAAGTGATAGAAAAGAGAAATAAAATGTGAGAACTATATAACAAGAATATCCAGAGAAAGAAGAATAAAGTTCGAGGGAGCCAGACAGAAATGCAAATAAAGTGTATAGAATCAAGAAAGAAAACTATGAGAAATATCTTATCGTTAAAATTGAAAAAAACTTTAGAGATAACGACTCAAGAAGGGCACATAGATACCTGAAAAACATCAGAGAGGGTTATAAATTTCAATCAAGTATGTGCTGAAATGAAACCGAACAAAGAGAAAGCGATCCTCAAAACGTAAAAAAATATCTGGAAGGAATATTTCCAAACTTCACTGGGGACACAGGGAGAAGTCAAGGCCAGACGAACCAAGAACCTGAAAGCTACAGTGGCGGAAAGAATACAGCCCACAACATTAGAAGGCAGTGATGCAATTCCTACACAATGAAAACAAAGCTACGCAAAGCTTCTGAACATGACATTGACGTGTAAAAAATTCAAACATTTCAAACAGGCATATGATTGGCAGAGATAAAGTGTGTCAGATACTGCTCGGATTAACGATACCACATAAAATTATTCGAATGTTATAAGCAAGAATGACACAGAAGCAGTGGTACGTATTCAAAACCAACTAAAGCATATTCGCATTTTAGATTCATACCAAGTAAACAAATATCAACACGTGCCATGGTATGATGTTCTGAATGTCGCAGTGCTATTGGTCAATAATTCGATGTCTTTACATCGTATGAATCTGAAATCTGAATATGCTTTAACCGACACGTTCGAAAGGTTTGAAGCAAAGATGTGGACTGGCCCCTGTTCCTATTTACTTATCTCTGGAATGGGTAGTGAGATAGATGGCCATTGGAAGAGAAAACCTGTTAATCAACGAAACCCTGCAGTTGTCCGCTTACACAGATGATATGAATATTATGAGCCGAATGGCAGAAGTAGCACATCAAGCCTTATTCAGAATTACAATTACAGGCCAAAATATATCGGCCTTGAGATCAACTAAACAAGAACAAAAACATTAGTACAAAGAAGAGACAACAGAGTCGCACGAAGTGTCGTAGAAGGCAACCTAGTGGATCGATTAGAATATCTCGGAGTGGCTGGCACGGAAAGTGGAGAAACCCGCAGAAGAATAACCACAGTCAACAAAGCTTAAACCAACCAAACTTAAATCTAAAAACGTCTGAAAGGGTACAAGGCAATAATAAAACCTAATGCAAGTTATGGAAACGCAGCGTGGAGCATGACGTAATGAATAAAAAACGTGCTCAATATCTTCAAAGGGAAGGTAATGGGAAATATACTGAGATTAATTACATCCAGATTTAATAACGAACTGTATACTCTTTTTAAAAAATCCCCAATATCAGCATTTATTAGATCGCAATGGATACAGTTGGCAGGGAATATGGTCAGAGAGAAGGTTGCCCGAAGGAGCACTAAACAGTCGAATGCATGAAAAATTTCAGTGGGGAGAAGTTGTTGATTAATTGGAGTGTATGTGTGGGAAGAGTTACATCAGTCAAATAGGGCGCAGCAAAATCGAAGAACAACAGAGAAGCACCAGACTCGGATATACAGATAAGTTGACAGTGGCAGCACATATTCATCACAATGAAATCCATAAAATCAACTACGAGAATGTCAAAATATTGGACATGAGTACATATTATTACCCAAGAATTATTAGAGGGCTTCCATAGTCCAGTAAAATTGGATTATTTTTAATAAAAATTTCCATCCAGCTGAATTTTTGTATGAAATATATTTTCTAAACAAAATGTCAAAAGTTCTTATAAATACCAGTCGAGATTTAATTGTTACAAGACGTCAAATGTAAGAAAAACGGTTTTCGGCAAATATCTCGAAATTTTTTAGATTTATGACAAAAAGTTTTTTTATCAAAATCATCGTCTTCTATCATGTTTTATTTCTTCATATCAGGTACAGAATTATGATAAGATTGGCTATGGCAATCTTTACAAGCAATAGAGCAACGCAGTCCAATTTTTCTGCAGTAACTCTTTGAACCACAGCCTCTGAGGCAATTATGAAAAATACTATTTAACAAGACATCCAAGGCAAGTGGTAACAACGTTTGAATGAGTGCCAAAACGCCATTCGCCATCATTCAACCCCAATTTTCTGGACGAACAGTACTGCCGAGCTATGTTTGTACAGCTTTATTGTGTTGTGTACACTTAAAAAATATCTATTTATTTATGGAATTCTCATACTGTGGAGCGATGTAGATTTCAAAAGAATGCAAATTTTTAAAAACTAATTCTAACGACCAGTCCATTATTTTAAAAAACTTTTCTGCATTTCTCAAGTCGGTACGTTCCTGTAACAGTTTTAAATCTTTGGATTTACCATTATTAAACAAAGATGATGTTGCATCACATCTAACAATTGTGGGTAAAGATAAAACATGATTTTACTTAATTTGTGAGAACCAAATCTACACAACATGGAGATAAACCGACTTATATTAGTTTTATTAGAAAGAAATTCTTTTTCGGCTACTGGATCTTTCATGAACGCATCAAATTTCTTTCGATTTAAGATATTTCAAAAACCGACGAAGTCATTCAGCAGCTTCTGTATTGCGACAATTATCATCATACCCATCGAATATAATAAGTATATTCGAACTGTATGTCTTCAGGTATAATCACAATATAAATTGATTAATTCCAATGTAACTTCACTGTTCCCTATGACACGATATAAAAGGAAATTTCCATCGACTGTGTATGTAACTAAATGTTAGAAGGAAATTCGATTACTTACAGGGCTTTTTTGGAGTACACTTCCCAACTATGACTTATTCTGCATTCTAAATTATGTTACAGTATATTTACTCAGTGGGTCTCTTTCCCCATTACGTGCATATAACCATATGCATCAATAGTTTAAAATATTATGCGTATTTTGTCTAAACACAGTTAGCACTAAAATACAATGACTTGGAAATGCTCGAATGCTACGAGGAAGATGCGAAGCCTCCTTCATCTCAGGATGTCACTAACTGCCGACCGGTTTCGACCTATTTTTGGGTCTCGTCAGTGCAGTGCAAGTGATACTTTCAATACACGGTGTTCGCATCTCGCTCTACTGCGGTGGAACTTAACAGTCTCTATGAGATGCGAACTCCGGGTATTGAAGCTATCACTTGCACTGCACTGATGAGACCCAAAAATAGGACGAAACCGGTCTGCAGTCAGTGACATCCTGAGATGAAGGAGGCCTCGCATCTTCCTCGTAGTATTCAAACATTCCAAGTCATTGTATTTTAGTGCTAACAGTGTTTAGACAAAATACGCAAATTTTACCACATAAGTCAGCGCTCGTAAGGGCGAATAACTATCTTGGTTTAATTTGTTGAGTCTTTATTTATATAAGGCACTTGCAGATAGGTTGGAATATTATAATTCCTATATTTTATATTTTTGTAAACATATTATCATTGTAACTTCACACGGTCATATCTCTGAAACGGTTACTTCAACAAGAAAAAGTAATACATACTCTTTCTTATATAACAAATTTTCTAAATGAACATTCGATAAAATCAACGTCGTTCGTTCGTCTCTTTGTTCGCCCGTCTGATCATCCGTTTTGTCTGTATGTACAAAGAAATAAATGATTTTTCTTAACTTCAAATACCTTGCTATAGAATATTTAGAAAATAATTTGAAGCCACTTACTACTGTATATCTAGTATTGTTAGTAATTTTCTAGAGCATTAACCTGCCTGCACAAATTCAAATATATGAATAACGTTTTTATAAATTTTTATTATTCGAGCATCCTATTGTAGTTTTACACTTTAAATTGTACTTCTCAATATTACCGAAAAAATATAATTGAACTATCATAAAAATATTCCTTAGTGTATACTTTAAAATTTTAATTATTGTAAATAATTTTCCGGAAAGAATTATATCTATTAAAATAAATCCATTAGAGAAACTCAGTATATTTCCTCTCATAAGCCAGTAAAAATAAATAAACACCTTCCCACTACAATTTAGTGCCGGATTCAAAGTACATCTAGTTATTTTAAAATTTTAACGTAATTACTGAACGATGGAAAATTTATTCATGATTTTTCTATTCATTCTACTTTCAAGCAACCATCATCAAATAGCATAGCTTCTGCTTCCTTAAGGGCATTATTTGGTTACCTAATAATCCTCAAAAATAATTCAAATAACAACTTCGGACCTGTTAAATAACTCACCTCTAAGGATAAAACAGAAAAATTACTTTTAACCAGATTGATAACAAAAGCCTCGGGTACAGGGTGTCCCAGTAGTGTTTGATATAAATTTTAGATTGAAAAGCCAGTCTAATGTAATTTTTTTTCCAAGGAATCTGATACCACTAAAAAACAAACAATTGAGCATGAAAGAAAAAATCAAAATGGCAGATTTTATTTGTAGTGCCTTTGGAGAACCAACAATCTTATATTTTTATTAAAAATAAATAATAAATGTAAAAAATATGTGTCAAGGCGACTTGATCCCGATTCAAAATTTGTTGCTGTATTCACAATAAATAGAAAAAAGTCACTATTCCCTATGCCTTTCCACCATTTTTTAATATATTGAGTATTCGATAAAATTTGAAATAAGCTGACAGGGATAAGTATTGTACACATTAGCATCCCAACCATAGTTTCCGCTATTGAAGTGCTAATGGATCCGATACATTTGGAGAATGAAGCGATTATAAAAAGGTATTTAAAAGGGGAATATAATAAATAACTTTTCTCAAACGTAACACACGTCACTAGACATGTCTTTACATCTACTCTCTACAGATTAGGAGTAAACATAATATAGACACAATTCGAAATATTGCTGGATGCACAAATTCGTCAGAGGTATTCAATGATTTTAATACAAGAGAGTAGCAATTTTGTCAAAACTGTTCTAGAAATGGGAAATTAACAGGTTTTATAAGCAGATATTTAAAATTTCTTTTAAAAAATCTCAAAATATTGAGAAGTATTAGAGCTTTATTTTTTTTGCCTAAAATTTATTTTTACTATAGGATTAATCCGTGCAAAAACATTTTTACATATGTTATTCATTATTTGGAAACGCAGATTGTGTATTTTGTTGCGTGGCAATGAATTAAGTACTCGCCACATACATTATCGTTGTATCATCCGCAAAAAAGGTGATGCTGCCTGTAGTTTGTAACGAAAGTAAGTTATTAATATACATGAGAAAAAATATTGGCCCCAAAACAGTACCCTGCGGTACGCCACACTCCACTATTCTGGGGTCACTCGTATCATTTTCAATTTTCACATATTGTTTTCTGTTTTGCAGGTAGTTTTGAACAAATTTTAACGCCACACCACGAAACCCAAGATCTTCGACTGTTTCAATCAACCCCACATGGTCTACAGTGTCGAAGACCTTCGCTAAGTCGAGAAATACACATAAAGTGGGTTGGCTTTCATCCAGCGCATGGTATACTTTATTTGTTAAATCAATAATGGCATCTTCGGTGGATATCCCCTGTTTAAGCCCGAATTGTTTTTTAGAAATTAGATTAAATTTATTATGATATAATGAAAATCTGTATTTTATAATTTTTTCTACTACCTTCGCTACGTTTGAAATAAGGGATATCGGCCGATAGTTTGTCATTTCCACTTTACTTCCTTTTTTATGAAGTGGTTTTATTATCGCTGTTTTAAAAATATTGGGGAAGTCGCCAGTTTCGAATATTTTGTTGATAATGTATGTTAACGGTTCTTTAATAAAATGTATAATTAATTTTAAATGTTCTGTTTTTATATTGTCCAATCCTGGAGATTTATTAGGTTTTAATTCATTTATATAATAACTTCCCACTTCATTTGAATCAGTTGGAGTAAAGAAGAATGTTTGATTGCAGGTATTTCTGTTCATAACTGAAACTTCCGGTTTACAAAATTTTTGGCCATATTTATGCCTACATCTGCGTAAAAATTATTGAAACAATTTGTTATTTCCTTATTATCTGTAATTAATTTATTATCAATCCGAATTTCTTTGATTATTGTTTTTCCGTTTTTTTTATTTGTATAATTATTTATTGTTTTCCATAAACATTTGCTATTATTTTTATTTTTATCGATTTCCTTCTTGTAATAATCATTCTTTGTGACTTTTATTAACTCGTTTAATTTGTTTTTGTATTTTTTGTACTCATTTATGATTGTTATACTATCAGGATGACAAGTGACTTTTTTGTATAATTCTTGCTTTTTGGCCACAGATTTAATTAGACCTTGAGTAATCCATGGATTACGTTTTTTTTATTACTCTTTAATTTTACTATTGTACTCGCATCATCTATTGCTTTTTGTATTTTATTTATAAATATGGTGCTTGCTTTTTCGACATCATCCGTTTCATATACGTTTACCCAGCTTTCTTTTTTCATGATTTCGATAAATGTTTTGTTATTTAGCTTTACCATTTTATATTGTGCCTCATCTGTTGGATTTGTGTTTATATCAATTCGAGATATTACTGGAAAATGATCAGTTATTTGCATTTTCAGTATAAAAGCTTTAACGATAACCTCTTGCTGTTTTTTTAAAAAAATATGATCGATGCAAGTTTTAGAGTTGTTACACTCTCTTGTGTAATTATTGATCAGTGAACCAAACCCTTTTTCTCCCAGTATATTTAAATAATTTTGACAGAAATCTTTATTCGATTTTATATCTATATTAAGATCCCCCACTTTAAAATGAAAATTTTCGTTCAAACATTGATTATTTAGGTATTGCTCAAGACGATTATTAAATTCATACGGGCAGAGTGATGGTGATCTATATATTGCACTTTCAACTATTGTTTTGCCAAGATAGGAAATGCTTGCTTTGATGACTTTGATATTACCTACATTTATAATTTTTATGTCGTAATCAAGCTTATCCTTAATATACATAATTACCCCATCATTCTTGTTTAAACTACCTCCATTATATATTAAATTATAGCCACTAATATTAAAAAATTGCAGGTCATCGATATTAAATGTTTCAGTAAACACTATGCAGTCAAAGCTGTACTCAAATTTTTCCAACAATATGTTCATCTCATTTATATTCTTTGAAATACTTCTTATATTATTGTGGAATACTGCAAAGGATGTGTATTCTTTATCAGTCTGGGTCACCCTGTAAAATTCCTTTTCATCATTTAATTCCTGTGTTACTAATTCTGGATTTGCAAAATTACGAATATACTCATACATATTGCAAACTTTAAATATAATGAATGAAAAATACAATACTATATTATAAAATACTGACGTTCACGAACATATGTTAACAAGTCAGAAGAAAAGTAAGTATTATTAAGTAATTTTTTTTTTTCGTATCTACAAATTTGGCACTATGTTCGTACGGATCTTGTTTTGTGCTCTAGTTGTGATTTTCAGCTTGGTCCCTGATGGTTTTGATGGCGAATCCTCGGGTTTTCTCTTCGTTGTTGTGGTGGCGCAGTCGAATACTTTTTCCATATAGTCTGAGGTTGGTGTTGCAGGTTCGCTTAATGTATTCCTAGCGACTTCTACTCGATATAATATATATATAATATACTTGACATGAGTTATATCTATAATTCAGATTATGTGTTTTTAGAGGTGCCAGAAACGAAGAATAATAATTAATTTACGCCTCAAACAAGTTTTAAACAATTATATGTAAATTATTACAATAGGTAATTACTAAAATAATTATTGTATTATTTATTAATGGTTACATTGCATATTATTACTTACACGTCTAGTGGAAGTATAATAACGCAAAAGTTATTATTTTTTTTTTATTGAAATAGACTTAAAATGCCATGAAACGTCGAGATTTTAAATTTGAGCGAAAAAAATTTCCTGTCTGTCTGTCTGTAACTTTTTTTTTTGTGCTCATGTTTACTCTGGAACCGTTTATGATATTGACATGAAATTTGGTACACTTATGTATTGTTGCGAGATCTGGAACTAGATTATATTTTGATCTAATTCAGTTGAAGGATTCGGCGGTAAATGGGGTAAATAAGAGTAAATAGGTAAAGCAAGCAGGTAAGAGTCCATAAAATTTCACTTTAGGGACATGTATGAAAAGTCAAGGTCTCAAAAAAATTTTTGGCATGCTACCCCCTATCACCACCAATACCACCCCCATTGCCATCTCCACCCTATTATTAAAGAAAGTAAAAAATTTAATTGGGATTTAGTGTGCATACGAGAACAAAGGGAGTCTAAAATTTTTTTGGCATTAACCACCTCCTCTACCACCCCCACCCTATTAATAAAGGGAGGAAAAAATTAAATTGGGATTTAGTGTATGTACGAAAACCAAGGGCCTCTAAAATTTATTTTGACATTAGTTACCCCTCTACCACCCCCATTGCCACCCTATTGTTTAGAGGAATAAAAAATTAAATTGGGATTTAGTGTGTATACGAGAACCAAGGGCTTCTAACAAAATTTTTACATTAGCCACCCCCTCTACCACCTCCACTCTATTATTAAAGGGAATAAAATATTACATTGGGATTTAGTGTGTATAAGACTTGGATACAATATCTGGATGTGGAAGTAGTGATTCCTTGGGCAGCGGTTATTTAATAGAGGATCATCATGATAGAACTAAACTTAATAGTCAAGACGGAAAGCGACGTTCCAGGAGGTGATTAGAGAACTCTGGCTGGACTAGCGGTATACGAATTGTGTAATTTTGTTATGGCTTCTTATTAATTATTCTATCTCGCTTATTGCTAAAAATGAAAATATGAAAGTGACATCACAATTATCAGAAAGGATGACAACCACTTCCTATGAAATGGATTTTTGATTTAAAGCTTGGATCTTGAGAAAATCAGTGACGATAGAAAGAAAGTAGCAAAATTAATTCATTTTAGTGGTACCTCGAACGGATATATGAGCGTTTAAAGTTGGAAATTCGGTACATAAAAGACAATGCTTCTTGAAAATGATTTGACCCAAACGGCTACATATATTTTTCCCAAAATTTGGTAGAAAATAGAAAATGATATCGGCTACCATGTTCAAGTTAATAATTCGAACATTTTTAATAATTTCTGTTTGCGTGGGAGAATTTGTTGACAAATTTGAATTTAAGCTATTTAAGGCATTAGCTTCCAAGTTTGCTTGAGGCCCACAGAATCAATTTTTCAGCGACTTTCTAAACGAAGAGCACTATTACAGTTTGTTAATATTATTATTATGCAGCCATAGTGTTGTTATATTATTTATACGGTTGCTATGAAGAAACAAAATTTCATTTTATAAACAACACGACGCCAACAAATATGTCTATATAATATATGGACGTATTTGTTCGTCTATATAACATATGGACATATTAGTTTGCGTCAAGGTTTTAAAATGCTACAAATATTCACTTTTATCAGTGTTATTTGTAGGATGCATTTATAAATTGGTTGTGGATGTCATAGTTAATGGAAATGCAAGAAAACCGATAAGGTTTTTAAGTAATAATAATAAATTATATGAATTGCTACAAATGTAAATATTAATGTGCGTCACCAACATGCATTTATGAGATTATTAATAAATCCTCTCACCGGGGAGTTCAAAAAGGGCTTATCCTGAAAATAATGGGGCAGTTTAGTAAAGTTCGCGCCACCTTATTTAACAAAATGGCGTCAAAAATTAGATTTTTGGCATTATTTACTTTTCAGCATCTCCTAGGTAAGAAGTATAGTTATTATAAAAATTGTAGTAGAGTAAATTGTCTACAAGTTTTGTTTCAAACTTTAAGAGCCATTGATACATCTTACAGAAATTACTTACAATCAATTGAAAACAGTTGTCCTCAAACCCAAAAAGTTTCTAGGCATATGCCAATAGAAAAAAAATCCAGTTTAATGCCGAGTGCCTTCATTAATAACGACAGTATCTTAGATAATCGAATAGCGAATTCTTTCTCTGGCTTCTTTAGTTCAGCGTATGTGCCCTCAAATTGCAATAGCTTATCGGTAGTAACTAATGATAATATTAACATATCAATGCCTATAATAACTGAGGCGGATGTGAATAAAGCCTTCAAAAAAATTAAACCCAAATTTAAGGCCGGACTCGCTGGCTTACCAGCTATTACAATCGTAAATAACTTTGGCAAAGTATTTGAAATCGTCATGCATACGGCACTTTATCCTCAGATTCACAAGGTAAATGCAACAACTGACATGATTTTGTCTCTCAACGATTGACAACAACAAACTTACTTTGTATAACACAATACTTAGTTATGCATGACGGTGGACAAGTCGATATCATTTATAAGGACTTCTCTAAGGCTTTTGATAGGTTTTGCTAAGAAAATTAGTCTCTTTTGGTTATAACCTTAGACTAATAACTTTTTTTGAATCCTATCTGGTTAATAGAAATCACTTTGTACAATATCAGTGTCATAGGTCTATCAAATTTATATCTTAATCAGAAGTTCCACAAGGGTCGGTCTTAGGCTCTTTACTGTTTATCATTTTCATTAACGATATCGTCGTCGATCTCAGTTGTAAATCTTTCTTATATGCTGACGACTTGAAGATATACTATAAGATCAGCGACGAATCAGACTGCGAAAAGTTGCAGGCAGACTTAAGCACAATTTACGAGTGGATCAGATTATCTCTGATCATAAACAAATGCAATGTAGTGCAATTTACGAGGAAATTAAATAAAATACAATATGAGTATACTATTATTGGGGCTAATCTGACACGTCGTGATAATTTTAAAGATCTAGGCGTAACATTTGTCTCACATCTTTCCTTTTAATAAGTAACATAGTGACATTTTTAAAATCTTGTGGTTTCTCATATGAAATGCTCGAGACTTTCAAAATACGAGTTATGGTCAAGTAAGTTTCCTTAAAATTGCAGAAACGCTCCCTTTTCAGTCAATAATTACTTTATTTATCATCGACTACAATTATTATAATAATCAATTATACTCCTTTCCACACCCCCAGAGTAAAAGTAAAAATCATCATAATTTACAGCAAAAGGACAAACTATCTCTCTATTTTCCTGCTTCATGTCAAAATATGTTACGAAATTCCACTACATCTAAATGGTAATTTAGAATTAACCGATTTGTAAATTGTCAAATATTTTGACAGCAGCTGAGAGGAGACCAATAAATAAGTTATCTTATACAGAAGCTTGAACATTTGCTACTAAAGTTTAGAGAATTCAAAAACATTATTTACAAATTACTTACTTAATTGTGTTGCGTCATTTTCTAGTGCAGTCAGAACTGTATAACGTGATGAAGTGGTGATAATCAGGCTCACCTAAAATTACATATAATGTAATAACGGATTCTAGATTCCTAAAGATTATACAGTGTTTTGCACTTAAGAGTACACATTTCTAATGGAAAAAAAAATAAAAAATCTGAATTGAACCGAATTTTCCTCAAATATAGATCACATTAGGATCTATTTATAGCCAAAAAATATTCACCTTAAAAAAATGCAAAGCCACCTGCGATGCCAAAATAGGCCACGAAAACCAGAAAAACATATTAGACATTTTTCTATAGGAAAATTGTGCTAATGAAACTTGTTTAGAATTATCCAATAAATGTTCAAAGTTTCATTAAAATTTAAGACTATTTATTTATTTTTTTAATAAATGTCTCAAGTCCGAAAATATCATAATGGATTTTTGTGTTTAGAAAAGTATGCTGTGACTATCTTGTTTGAAATACAACTAAGTTTGAAATGTATTTTCAAATAACCCAATAAAGTAATATTTTCGAATTGAAACTTTGGGCTTACGAATTTTGGACAATCTTGAAGACTTCCATTTGCAAAATTTCTCGAAAGAAATTCCTACGTTCTTTATTATTATTTTTTTGGTATATTTTCATATAGGTGGTGGCTTTGAACTTTTATGGGGTTGAATATTTTGTGGACATAAGATTTTGATACGTTTTATTTCTGAGCAAAATTTGTTTCTAATGGAAAAAAAAATTTATAAAGGTGCGACACACATACACTGTATATGTAGATGATATAATCTATCCAACAGAAAGCCCATTTGAGAAGTTATAAAATAGACATATGACTATATTCACTTATATCGATTAACACTTTAAAAGTGTTAATCGATAAGGCAGTAAATTTTATCAAAAAGTAGATCTTAATGTCCTAAAAGTTAATTTTCGAAAAATCTATTTGACATTTTTAATTTTTTTTTTTACTGGATTACTTGTCCAATATTATAGATATCTGTTTGGAATGAAAAATATCTGGAAACATTTCGATCATATGAACATCTGAAAGAAAAACTTTAAAATTTTATTTTTTTTTAAATCAGCTATGAAATTTACCTTTTTTCAAAAAAATATTAACGTAACACGCGTATAAATTATTATAAAAACTGCCTTATTTCAATAGTTATCTAACAAGGTACAAATGTTCAATGTACCCTTAATAGTTCTAAGAAAATACTAGTAAAAATTACACAAGTAGTACGAATTTTATTTTTAGATAAACAGTAAAAAACATTTTAAAAGTAGAGTTTAATTCTTCATTAATTTCAAAGTTGTTCTTTATTTTTTATATGTCTTGCTCAAAATGGGAGAACCTATTCCGTATACAGACACGGCAGCGTCTTCTTATTTCCGTCCTTGTACGTTGTAATTTTCAAAGATTTCCCCGTTTAAATTTTGAGGAAGAAAGTGTGGCCCTATTAAATAGTGGCCAATGACTCCCATCCACACATTAATAGAAAACTTCATTTGGAAACTAGTTTTTCGTGTTAACTTGGGATTTTCCTCTGCCCAGTAGGTTGTGGAAATTTGTTATACCCTCGCGATTAAATTTCGACTCGTCCGTCCATAAAATACTTGTTAAAAAATTTGCACTTTCTGCATCTGAATTTAACATAAAGCGGCAGAATTCCACTCTCCTTCCAAGATCACCTTCCTCCAGGCCTTGGACAGGGGTATAGTGGTAAGGATGATATCCAACTCTACTTATCGTAGACCAAACTTTCCATTGTGACGCTCCGGTTAGTCTTGCGACTTTATTAGTTGAAATAGTTGGGTCTTCCTCAAATACCTCAATATTTCTTCCTCATCATCTGGTTCATAAACAGGAGGAGCACCAGCGTCACTTCTTCTACATTTCACGGAGCCAGTTTCAACGATATTTCGATATGCCGTACTGAATACACGTGCATTTGGTAAGCGGCGGTTAGGGTACCAAAGACCATATTCTCGGCGAGCTTCAGCAGCGTTGCTGCCACAATATCCATAGACAAACAAGATATCAGCGTATTCTGCGTTGGCATACGCGGCCATGGCACAGAAAATACAATAACAAAAACTAATAACAACAACTACGAGTAAAATCAAAATCTTCGATAACTAATTTAACAAGACCAACAAACTTAAGGGACACGGAGATAAGAATGTCAGTTAATGACATATATGCACAAACGTCAAAGTCAAGGACTGACTGACTTAAATGAAAATGACCGATTAGTCGTTTAATAAATTCCGCCACCAGCATTATCTTTGCTAATTTTTTATTTGAACTATCAAGGGTACATTAAACATTTCTACCTAGTTAGATAGCTATTGAAATACGGAAGTTTTTAAAATAATTTGTACGCGTGCTACATTAATATTTTTTTCTAATTTTGACATATAAAGTGACACTTTTTAAAACTGATTGACATTATGAAACGTCTTACTTTTTGTAACTAGTTGCATAAAGTAAAATTTTATGCAATTGGTGACGAAAAATGTATTTCAAAATTAGTGACAAAAAGAATTATTCTATTTATTAAACTGTTATAATACAAGTTAAAAACATAAATTATAAATTAATTAATTATTATAAATATTGATAACACAATTATTGCAATTATTCAAATTAATTCCCGACGACATATTTTTTTCATTGCTCGAACTTGCTGTTATTTGGGAAGTGGCGCACATTGCTTTAGATGTTTCACCAAATATTTCTTGCGCTATAAGTTTCTTATTATTCATAGAATTTTCGACATATCCCTCCGCAACAGAGCTAGATTTCCAACCTCCGTGCCTCTTTAATTTTAAAATATCAGCGCCACTGTCTGCTAGAAAAGTGGCAGAGCTTCTTCTAAAGCAGTGGCCAGTATACAGAACAGGGTTTGAAAGACGAAGAAATTGTGCAATAACTTTTGGCAGACTGCTAAATGTGTTAATTCCAACAGGATTTCTGGTACATTTTCCATTCGCATATTTTACAAAAAATCTGTTGTGTTTAAGAACCTGGGGACGCAACTTAATATATTTTCTTAATATTTCAACAAGATTCGTATTTTCAATGTCTCCAGTGGTAATTGCAAACTGCCGTATAACTTTTGTTTTTGAAGGTGGGATATCAACATGAAAATAGCTTCCTTCGTCTATAACATTTTCAACTGGAAGAAATGTTAATTCTGCTTTTCTGCATGCTCCTGCCATTCCAATTATCATTGCAACCTTGGCCATTAAGTATTCTTTGTCATCAGCTTCCACTAAAAATTTGGCAAAATCTTCTTTAATAAAAACTTTTGACTTTTTAGCACTGTACCCATCCGCTTGACTTTTAATATATGCTACCAAATTTGTATATTTTTTAATATCAATATTCCTTTTCAGATTTAGTTCAGACCTTAACATTGAGTAAAGTGTCCATAATGTGGAAACTTTTAGATCTTTCTTACCCTCAAAATATGCAAGTAAAACTTTCTCATTAACATGTTTAATTTTCTTCTCATCACACCACGTAACAAATTTTTCGTATGCCAAATCATAAACTGCCTTTGACTTTTTGGGAATTACTGATAATAGAGCATTACCTGCTGCCTCTTCAATATCGCTTGGTAGCTCTTCAGAACTTGAATTACTCATTTTTTAAAAATAAAACTAAAAATATATCAATCTCACTAAAAACCTTCCGTCTAGACTTTTTTACAAAATGTCAAACTGACAACTAACATGAAGTAACAGCAACAAACTAAATTTATGTTTTCCAAATTTTTATCAATTATATTAAATTTAATTTTTTTATTACTTTCTTCAAAATTAGAAAAAATCTTGTATGCAATACGTTACGAAATGAAATTTTGTGTAACTTGTGAATTTTTGCGAAACTCACTTCGTTCGTTCCGCAAAAATCTCACGCGTTACACAAAATTAGGCATTTCGTAACTGATGGCATAAATAGCTATTTTGAAAAAACCTAATAGGTAAATTTCATAACTGATTTAAAAAAAAAATTACAAGTTTTTATTTTAAATGTTCACATGATCAAAATGTTTCCGGATATTTTTCATTCCAAACGGATATCTATAGTATTGGACAAGTAATCCAGTAAAAAATTTTTTTAAAATGTCAAGTAGATTTTTCGGAAATTAACTTTTAAGACATTAAGATCTACTTTTTTGAGAAAAACAAAAAAATTGAAATATCTCAAAAACTATTGAGTTTTGCATAACGTATGTTAGGGCTAGATTTACTCCTTAGCTCATGCCCCATCACATCTCCAAAGGAATGTATCGAATTACCAGTAACCCTGTATAAATACCATAAACACAACACAAGAACTAGTAATCAATTACAATTTATTATTAAAGGTAAAGTTACCAAAACTGTTGCACAGCATTGTCAAGTGCTCATGTTATCGACAATGTACCTGAAGAATTAAAAGTTATTCAAATTTTATATAGTTGTTAAAAAAACTAAATCATAAAATTTGGAATCCTCTACAATACATCAAATTATTGTATAATAACACCGCATCTAAAAACTGAAAACTGCAACATAAACACTAACTAGTGGAGTGGAGTGGGATCTAGTGTGGAATAGTGAGTTTTATTAACGAAATGAATGGTTCGTATAGGTAGAAGTTGTGGAAGAATATTTTGTCCATTGCTGGACACAATTAAAAAATGCAGATGATTTTTTAAATTTACTGTGTATTAAATTATGCAGGACAACGTCTATTATATTTAGTAAAATTATGCCTCCAATTGAACCAGTATCGCGCAAAATTTGAAGGCGAAATATTTGCTTAAAATTGGTGTCGGTATTATAGATTGTCTATTATTTGGTTATAAGTAAAATTTGATACGGTAATCGAAAGGACCATAAAAAATCACTATTTGAGAAACAAAATTTGTTTTTCTACATTAACAGATAAGGAAGAAGAGTTCTTCCCGCCGTGCATTTTTGTAACGTTATTTTTATTGTAGATCTCTACTATTCAACTATGCTTTTACTTTTCATAGTAGTCCAAGAACCAAAGAATAATGGTAATTTATTTATTACGAAAAAATAATAAATTAAAAAATAATAGTGATACTACCTGTAAAAGTGAATTTTTGGACATAATAAACGGTATGAAACCATTTCCGGTTTACCTGGAAATGACCGCAACTTCCGATTTTTAAATGGAGCACCCTCTATATTTTTTATTATTTGGATTTAGGACAACATTCTAAGTGCTTTGGAATACCAAAATTTGTACTACTGCAGGTAAAGTCCATTGGAAAAATATAATTTTTCGTTTAAGCCTCCAAAGTTGAACATATCACTTTTTTATCGAAAATATTTTTTAATGGGAAGGTCGTGGCTCATAATGTTCAATAATTTATAGATTTATTTCTGAATTCATTGATATCCGTTTCAAATCTATGTTATTTGTTTTTCTATTTTATTTAATTTGTTTAAAAATGAAAAATCACTTTCAAAATATTTCTTGATCCTTATAGTTGGCACTAGTACTTACCTATTAAGAAACAAAAGAGGAAACTAAAAGGCTATTATTCACAAAAAAATACTTATTCACATTTATAATAAATAAATAATAAACACCACAGAAATTAAACAACCCCCAATTCCAGAAGTCATAGGCTTGTGCGGAAGGGGGTTACACATTGAAAAAACGCGGACATACAACCATTTCCTCCGACAGTGCCGGAGCTAGGATTCGAACCCGGTGGTGCGATGTCCGTGTGATTAATCGCGATTGCCTTAACCTACTCGGCTATCGACCAGATCATCATTAGACTTTTTTTTTCAATTATAGAAGTGCAAATCGCACAATAATTATAAGTGTTCAATTTCTAGAAATGGTGAACAGCAAAATAATCTTACAAATATTGTTACAATCATTGATGATCAAGATGGCCGCCAATGGTGTAGCCACAGATGTAGATGAGTTGAATATTTTTAAATCAAAGTGTAGTTATTGCAATAAAAATGTGCAAAGTGGAGTTAAATGCATCAATTGTGAAGCATCATATCATTGCTCATGTGCCTGCCGCATGCAAGGTCTTAAAATAATAAACAAAAACGGTCAAGTGCAATGTGGCTGTAAAGAAGAAATAAACAGTACCAATATAATGCTGGAAGAAATTAAGAAATCCTTTGAGAGGGAAACAGTATTATTAAAAAATTTGTTGCAAAGTAAAGAAGATTTAATAGGCGAATTAAAATTAAATAACAAACTATTAAACAATAAAATAACATTGCTAGAAGAAAAAAACAAGTGGCAAGAAGTAGATAAGAAATATAAACAGGAAACAAAAAACAAAGTTAAAGAAAAGGAACAAAAACATTCATACTTTCCAAATCCCAGTGGTGGTTCACAAACAAGGACAGACTCAGGCATAAAAATAAATAATAGTAATAATCAATTATCATCAAATGCGATTAATTTAATTAATGCACAGAACCAAATTATGCAAGAAGTAATAAATATAGAAAGTGACCTGGATGCACCCACCTCAGTAAATTCTAAAAAGAAGGATACTGCGAATACTAACTCTGACATAAGAGATGATGGATTCCGTACAGTTAGAAGAAGACGACATCAACCTAAAGTTGGAATTGGTGAAGGAAATAAGATTTTTCATGGAAGAGAAGACAAAAATAAAAAAATCTGGTTGTTCTTATCTAAGGTAACAGACGATATAACTGAAGATAACATAATACAGTATATATCAAACCAAACGAACTCTGAAGATATTTACGTAAAGAAACTACCAACTCACTTTAAAACAACTGACAACCAGTCCTTCATGATTGGAGTAGCACCTGAATTTAAACAGCAAGTGTATGAACCCAGTTTCTGGCCCAAAATGATCACCTATGATCGTTTCAACTTTCGACTAGGGAAACGCTTTCTCAACAACCAACACAAGGATACTCTGAGTCAACATGATGAACCAAAAAATATTATAACAAATCAACCAAATTCTTTTTTAGGGACATAAATACAAGCAAGGGAGTGAATACCGAAGCAAACTCAAATAATATTTCCATTTTCCACCTTAATGCTCAATGTCTAAGAAACAAAATACTCGAATTAGAACACTTTTTAACATTAAATACATACATTAAAGTAGTTTGCATTACAGAGCATTGGTTAAAATCTGACGAGATTGGGTGTTACAATATAAGTCAGTTTAACATGGTAAGTCATTACTGTAGATTAAATACAAAAAACGGGGGCTGTTGTATATACGTTCACAATAGTCTACAAGCTAATGAAATTACGAACTTAGTTATGAAATCTGTTGAACAAATATGTGAAATATCTGCTTGTTACATAAAACAGCTTAATCTGATTGTAATTGCCATTTATAGATCCACAAAACAGATAAATGTTGATGATTTTCTGCAAATAATGTTTACTGTCCTAATAAATGCTGAAAATTATAGCATAAATACCAATATACTTCTTGCTGGTGACTTTAATGTACATTTTAATCAGGAAAAAAATACTAACACATTAAAAGTTAATCATCTGTTCATGAATTTTGGATTACATCAACAAATTTACGAGCATACACATGATAAAGGAAACTGTTTAGACAATATTTTTGTAAATTTTAATTGTCCGAATGCATCAATTATTAGTTTAGGGATTTCAGACCATAGTGGTCTTATTCTAGAGCTATTCGAAAATATTTACAATACAGAAACAAATTCTTTAAAATTAAATAGAAAATATAGCAATAGTAATGTTGAACAACTTATATTTTACTTAGGCAAGGAAACATGGTTCGATGTTTACAACAATAATACAGCGGAAGGGAAGTTTAGTGCTTTTCACAACACATTCATATATTACTACAATCTATGTTTTCCATTAGTACCCGCAGGGGATAAATATAAATGTACAAAAAACTGGGTAACTCCTGAGGTCACTATTGCCAAAAATAGGTTATTGTTTTTGTACAGACAACGTCCCACTGATCAACACAGGGAAATTTATAGGAAATATAAAACAGAATACAACAAACTATTAACACAGTCCAAACAAAACTATCACCTGAACCGCCTAAATAAATCGGATAACTATAGTAAAACCGTATGGGATATAATAAATCTTGAAACAGGTAGGAAAAACAAACAAACCACGTACCCCGATAATTTAACTGCTGATCATTTTAATAAATTTTTTATAAACAATGCAGAATCTCTTGTACAAAATTTGCCAACATCTAAAACCAATACTGAGAACTTCATGAATAGAAATATGCAAAATAGGAATTCAATGTTCTTCAATCCTGTTACATCTGAGGACATAAAAATAATAATTAATAAATTGAAAAATAAGAAAACTGAAGATATATATGGCATAAATATATATATAATAAAAAAATGTGTAAATCTGCTCAGTGAACCGTTGGCTGATTTAACAAATGCATGCATTGTTGAAGGGCACTTTCCTGCCTTATTGAAAAAGGGGAAAGTGATTCCTTTACATAAAAAGGGGGATAACACACAACCCCAAAATTACCGACAGATCTCAATTTTACCATCTATATCAAAAATTATAGAAACTGTGATGTATAACAACTTGATTATTTATCTGGACTCAAATTCAATATTAAGTGCTCAACAATTCGGTTTTAGGCGGGGACTGTCTACTTCAGACGCAATCTTATCTTTAACCAACATCATTAAAAACTCATTTGAAAACAGAGATCAATGCCTAGGAATATTTACGGACCTAACTGCAGCATTTGACTGTGTTGAATATAACATCTTATTAAATAAACTAGAATTTTATGGCATTCGGGGGAATTGCTTAAATTTATTTAGATCTTACTTAGACAATAGACAACAGCTAGTACAGTGTGGAAATAATAAAAGCCAAATGATGGAAATTAAGAGAGGAGTACCACAGGGATCAGTGTTGGGTCCGTTACTCTTCCTTGTCTACATAAATGATTTGCCTGAATCTTTACAAACAATTAATGTGAAAACTGTAATGTACGCGGATGACGCAACTTTTGTGTCCACTGTAGACAAGGGTGATGATTATCAGCATATCCTCTACAGCATCATTGAAAAAGCAAAAGCCTGGTTTGCACCCAATCAACTAGTATTGAATGAAGGTAAAACTGTAAGTTTGCTATTTGAGTCCAGATCAAGCAACAGTACAAATCAAGACATAAACAACGTCAAATTCTTAGGTGTTAATATAGATGTAAATTTAATATGGGATGAACATATCACAGTTCTTAGTGGAAAGCTAAGTAAATCTATATATGCTATTAGGAAAATAAGGAACACCATAAATGACCAAGCAGCCTTAACAACCTATCTCTCACTTTTTCATCCGCTCCTCACTTACGGGATATTGGCTTGGGGTAATGCGGCACACAGTCACTTACAAAAATTATTTGTAATCCAAAAGTCAGCAGTAAGAAGTATAGTCAATGCTAAATGGGACGAAACATGTAAACCAATATTTGTATCACTAAAAATTATGTCATTATTTTCGATTATTGTGTATCAAAACTTACTTTATGTGAAACAAAACCTACAAAGTTACGTCACACATAACGAAATTCATGAACATGATACAAGAAATAAGCTCAACCTGCTAACACCGCAAAACAGACTTCACAGAACTAATAACATTGGAATTGGTTTATACAACTCTTTGCCACTGCACTTCCGCAATCTCTCAATGATGAAATTCAAAAATAAATTAAAAAATATACTAACTCGAAATTGCCTCTACAACATACACGAGTTTTCTCAACTCATCATAGAAAATGGAAATATTTTTTCTCAGTGAAAATTAATTTTATACCTTTGTTCTAAATTTATGTAGTTTGTTATTCTATAAGTTTGTATTTTTACTATTTTAATATTTTACTATATTTATACTGTAGTTTAACTCTGTGACTTGTCTATAAATGTATAAATTTCATAGGATGAATAAAGATTATTATTATTATTATTATCACAATCAATACATTTTCTTGCTCGCACAATTGTGATACTCATTACATTCCCTAACATTTGTGGAGTGATTAAAAGCTCTTCTTATTCTCAATTCGAGATCCCCGATGGTCATAACTGGGGTTATGTAGACCTGTCCCTTGATATAACTCCAAAGAAAGAGGGCCACCTTATGAAATCCTGGTTTGAAATAAGTTGTGGGCCATAAGTTTCATTCAGATAATCCATAACAACACAGCTGTTATGGGGCGGTGCTCCATCTTGCTGGAAATACAACAATCCGTATTGTTCTAGAGGAACTTCTTGCCAAATTTAATTTTGTAAGGTCGAGATACCTTTGTCCTGTCGTTATACCTTGGAAGAATATTGGGTCAATGATTCGTGTTTCATACCTGCCCATACATTTATCCCAAATCTTTCTTGCAGCATCCTTTGTCTAACTAATATTTGATTTTATTGGGACCAGCATCTTACGTTCTGCCGGTTGGAAACTTAACCACTCGCAAAACGCAATTCGTCTTGCAGAATCTCTTTCGTGGAAATGTTGGTGCAGATTGTACTTTAATGAGGGGTAATTATGTTTATTTAAAATTCTTCTTATAGTCTACGAGCCAGGTCTAGCAAAAACCGAGTTGACTACCATTAGGCGGGACTAAATGGCACCTATGTTCTTAGAGGGTCCTATATGATAGTTAAATGAAATCACCTTCTAGATATTTCAAATTCCCAGCTAAATACGTTTTTTAGCCACCATTTTGAAAATTTTTCACCATTTTGATCCAATAATACCTGTATCACAGAAACCGTTAATCCTAGATGAAAAATATCTCTTAGTAAAGTTGTTTAGAATGAATTTTTACCTGTAATACATTTTTTTAATACATTTATTTAACGTCGGCCTATTTCTGCTACTGAGGCCGAACACCGACGCCTGTAGACGAGCTACCCCCAACCAGGAATTTTGTCGAACCTCTTCCCTTAAGAAGAGTAGGGACCTTTTACTTGCCTAACATTTAATAGACAAGGGATCGACGGCTTTACATCCCCTCCGAAGGATGGTACATCTCCTATACAACCCTCGCCTAAGGTTTTATAGCTTCCGCGCATACACTGATATACAAGCCGCTGGAAGATGTGTGAGGCGAGGACGCGGTCTTCGTTGGAACGGTCACCCATCTAACTACTAACCGCGCCTTACGTTGCTTTACATCGCATTTCGAAGTATGTACATAGTAAAGACGCACCCACAGGGTGACATTTAAAATAACAAAGTTTGGGTCACTTCCGCTTAAACTGGGAGTTCAAGAAAACGTGTGATAGGCTCAAAACAAGTGCAATTATGCAATGTACAACTCTAACAAAATTCAACACTTTAACTCCCCAAATAGCAAAGTTATAGTGCTACTTGTCTCCTGTGTCACACGGAATATTTTGTATTTTCCCGTCGAATTGCCTCCTTTGAAATCATGTCTTGTCTTACAAAGACATACAACTTTAACTTTATAGCTAAAAATTCATTCTGAACAACTTTACTAAGAAGTATTTTTCATCTAGGATCAACGGTTTTTGAGATACAGGCATAATTGTGTCAAAAAGGTGAAAAAATTTCAAAATGGTGACTAAAAAACGTATTTAACTGAGAATCTGAAATGTCCAGAAGGTGATTCCTTTTAACTCACATATAGGACAATCTAAAAACGTAGGTGCCGTTTAGTCCCACCTAATGGTAGTGGTGACATTCTGACTGGCTCACGGACTGTTACTGTTTCCCTATTTGATCAGAAATCATGATGAAATAGAAATCGCAATAAACGATTTTAGTATAAATATACAAGAAATCAAGTATCCAAATTAAGACGTCATGTCATCAATATCTGTCACTGTCAAGCTTATAATTTCTGAAATCTGTATTATAATGTAAATATTTACAAACATAAATCAGATAATACTAATTAATGAACAATTGAATTTTATTTGGTTTAATCAAATTAAAATTAAAAATCAATGAATTAACGATTTTAATACCCAAACATACATAAAATTAAATATCCAAATCAAGACGCCATGTCATCAATATTTGTCACTGTCAATTTAATGGATAATTGAATTTGTACATGAATAAAAATTTAAAACCAGATTTTCTGCATTCTATAAAAAATACAGTGGACGGAAAATTTTTATAACTAACTCGTATATTAAAAGGCGATTAATAATCTCAATTAAATATCTCTATTATTAATCGCCGTTATTAATACACTTGTTCGTTAAAATAACGAACTGAGTAATGATTATATTTGAAAAACTATCGAAAAATCCGAAAAAATAGCAAAAATTACACTTTTTTGCATAAAAGTGCATTTAAATATGTCTTACACCCAAAACTCTGCATACGTACTATAGTTTTCTTGTTATTTACACCTTAATCTATCATCCTATCCGATAAAATCTCATGGAGAAAAAAATTTTCGAATATCGACATTAAACCATTATTTCTGACGGACTAAAAAAATTATTTTTAAAGTGATTCTTTATGTTTAAATAAATTAAATAAAATAGAAAAAATATAGCATACAATTGAAATTGATATCAATGAATTCAGAAAAAAATCTATAATTTATTGAACACTATGAGCCACCACACCTCCCATTTGACATAAAAAAGTTTTCGATAAAAAAGTAATATTTTCAACTTTGGAGGACTCGTAAATAGTTAATAATGAAAATTTTTTAATTCCAAAGCACTCTAGACGAATGTTATAAAATGCTTAAAAAACTGAATATCGACTCAAAAATTCTCGAAAGTCTCATGGTATACTCAAAATGTTGTCTTAAATCCAAATATGTAAAAATATACAGGATATTCCGTTTAAAAATAAAAAATTGTGGTCATTTCCGGGTAAGCAAGAAATGGTCTCACACTGTTTCATGTCCAAAAATTAATTTTTACAGGTAGTTTATGCACCCCAAATTTCAAATGGATATGTTAAAAATAAAGGAAATATAGGGGAGAGCCACTATGTCACCCGATATTTAGTACGAAATTTGGTTTGAAAAGAAGCATATTTTTATTGAACATAATAACCATCAGTGTGCAACAATTTAAGATATAGCAAATTTTAAAAAATTGTTACTTCTTTAATTTTTTTTTTCAAACTTACCAAATTAATAGAAACAACTTTTGCTACCCTAGTTTTGCCAGATATTTTATTAACTTCATTAATAAAATTCACCTTTCCAGACAATTCGATACACGGAAATTTTGAACAGATTAACTCCACTGTAAGCAAATTGTACGAATATTCCTCACAAACAAAAATAAATGATACAGGGAAATCTATACACCACAACCATTTATTTATTGATCTTATTTATTCTTTATTTATTTTCATTTCAGGAATTGCGAAATAAATTATGATAACTTCATAATGATAATTACCACAAGTACTTTAACTGAAATAATATCAATTTATTTACTTACCATAATAAAGGTTGCCAAGCACATTATTATTTCAATTTCCAATTTATATGTAAAGATCTGTTTTATAAAGTAAATAAAGTATTATTATTATTATTAGTATTATTATGGACTAAGTATTTATTACTCCTCGAACCTTATTAAACTGACTGACAGCCAACTTTAATTGGCATAAAATGGCAATAAACGGCAAAATTATCGAGGTCGTGTTCGATAAGCTTATTAGCGTATTACTAAAGCATATCTGTCTCAGTTCGGTGAGTCAAGTACCTGATTTTTCATCAATATTTTCAATTATATGAACCATATAGAAGTATTGTGATGATACCAATATTCGATTTTAAATTTTTGGTAAATTTTCAGGCCGATAAATCCAAAAAATTGGTTTAAAACCATGAATACCTACCGTCTGCTATCTGTTGCTGCATTTGGAGCAGTTGGGGGCAGCCAACTCCTGAAAACTGGAGAAAACCTGCAAAATTTATATTTTTTGTCAAATGGTTTTGAGGAATTTGTTAACATATGAATACTCCCTCAGCAGCAGTATCAGATGATATGATCAGTTGCTCTTAGAAAATGTACGGGAAGTTGCTATGAGGGATTGTTAAAGTACCTTTCCAATTATTCTGAAAAAAATAAAAAATTCCGTAATTAAAGAAAATATCCACTTACTTGAGTCAAAATTTAATAAAAAATCAATCTTCTTATTCAAGTTATTGCAATAAAACCGCCTTTGCCCATTAACATTAGATACAGTTACAAAATTCTATTATCAATCACTTTAGAGTAAATTGATTATCAAAAATTAATATGAAAAATAGAATTATGAACTACAATTTAATATCATTCAATAAAGTCAATAATTCATAAAAAGTTTAGGCAAATAACTGTAATCATGAAATACTTTAGCATACTTTCCAAATTTACTTTTCATTGGCAGTTACCAAATTACCGTCGTTGACTTGCCGACGTCGGAGCTTTTAAAATCATAAATAATCAACTCAAACTTAGTATAATTTTCAATTCATAAAATATGTAAACACCTGTCACTACCAACAAATGTTTCGTTGCAGTTACTAAAATTTATAGTTTTGCAATAGCTTCTGAAACAATAATAAAAAAATTTTGGAAAAACTATAGAAAACGAAATTCTCAATTGTTCAAGTTAGTAAGATATGAAATTTCAGTTATAATAACAATACCCGTAAATATCTAATAGCCCAAAGTAACTTACTAAAACGTTCACAATATTTCATTTCTAACAAATGCTTATTGGAGCCTTAATATCAAAGTTCTGTGGGCTACTAAGTCTTTCCGATGTGAATTGGATTTGCTACATAAATTAATGAATATCTGGCAAACTAATAATTATTAGTAAATAATATTATGTTCAAAGCAAGCGTCTCTCGATCTACATATATTTCAATTATTTAATTTCATGATCGGCAGTAGCACGATAAAAAAATATGAAAATGTTTCGGCGAAACTCTCGGATCCAAAAAAAGCAACGGTCAATCGGTCAAAAGTATGTAAACCAGCGTTTTTGGCTATAAAAGCTGAAGTTTTGGATGGGCAAGGCTTTTGATACGTGCATTGAAGCAAGTCAGTCACAAGTTATTATTTCCACTAGTTTCAAGTGAGAATACATTCTAGCCAAACTTTTCGTTAATTTTTTTAAATAAAAAGTGAATATTCGTTTTAAACATTACAAACAAAAGTGAATTGAATTTTTTAGCTTCAATTTTCAAACAACGAATTTATAGCAACGTAGACTTCAACCTAAATGTTTGCTGCCGTGCAACATATACAATTGGTCAGCTTAAGTGTATGAACCTGGAACAGGAATACTTTCGAATTGATGCATTAAAATCACACAGTGCTACCTTAAACCCATACGCCAAACACCTTTTTTTTGCGGAGGGGAAAATCTTCAAAAAGACACCAACATCATCCACAAGTTGGTAGTGTGGGATTTTTAACCACTAAAAACCCCCCTTTTCGCTCTCACACCCCGGAATCGCTTTGCAGCATACATGTGTGGAGATTCAGTCCTAGTTATTCTGTCTTCTCTGCATGTCTCTCTCCTCTTGTTCTTTAGACGTCGTCACTTTCTTGATATATTTTTCTATCGAGCTCCATTTTTCCCTGCTTTCCATCATTTCCTCTATGATGTTAATCTCATTTAGAATAATTTCTGTCTCTACAGTTACCATTTGCCTTTCCCTTTCCCATCTAGTACATTCAAATATTGTATGTGCTACTGTGTCCCTTCGTTCGCAGTATACGCAATTTTCGTCTACTGTTTTGCCTATCCTATGTGTATGGACTTTAAAAGATCCGTGTCCTGTCAACATTTGCGTAATAAAATAGATAGTACGTCTATATCGGTACTTGACCCATTTCTTTACGTTTGGTGTTAGTACCTTTATCCACTGGGCTACTATTAGCGTTTCCGTCCACTGTGCCTGCCATCTGTCCAGACTTACCTCTCTCTCCTCCTTTTTGGCATGTATCGTACCCCCATCTTCTCTCTCGTACAATCTTCTCCTCTCGTCAATTAGTAGATCTATGGGGACTATCCCTGCCACTACTTGAGTTGCGCTCGCAGATATCGTTCTGTATCCGCTTATTACCCTTAGCAGGGTCTTTTTTGAGTGCTTATTAACATTTGTTTGTACCTCTTGTTTCCTAACGCCGTATGCCACATCGGAGCGCCATACGTAAGAATAGATTGTGTAACGTTGTACAGGACCTCCCTTTTTCTGTTTTTTCTGATGAAGCTACATTTTTTTTAAAGAGGACTGTGCATCGGCATAACTGTAGGTATTGGTCAGAGGAAAATCCTCATTGGACTCAAGAAGCCCATACACAGCGACGAGGCAAAGTAAACGTGTGGGCAGGTATGATTGGTAATCGTTTTTTTTTTTTTGAAGAAAATCTTATGGGCGCAAGATATTTAGAGTTTTTGCGAGTTGAGTTAGTGCCAGCCTTAACAGTTATGTTTCCGAACAATGAAGATAAAAATATTCCTGCTGAAAACACCTGGTTTCAGCAAGACAGGGCCCCACTCCATTTTGGGATAGCAATGCGTCAGTTTTTAGATGACACTTTTACTGGAAGGTGGATAGGTCGTCGAGGTCCGATTGAGTGGCCCCCGCGTTCACCGGATTTGACCCCTGTAGACTTTTTCTTTGGGCTTACTTAAAGTCATGTGTGTATTTTAACAGACCGGATACCATAGAAGAATTGAAAGACAGAATTGGCTTGGAGATGAGACGAATTGCCCATGTGAGGATCGAGAACAGCGTGCAAAGTGTCTACACCCGCCTTGGTCAATGCCAAATGGTTGGAGGGTGCCAATTTGGGCAATTGAGATGATTTCTTTCTCACAATTACTTATGTAAGGTATCAATCAATAAAAATGTTTTCCAAAAGAATAGCTTAGGTAATATTATTTCACCAGAAAGCTAAAGGAATATACTACCAAAAACAGTAAACAAAAATGTCTGCTTCCATTAAAAAAAAATATGATGGCGTCATAACCCGAAAACCAGTGATGTCATAAATTTTGGTATAGTGACAAAATGTAGCATTTACAAAACTAAAATCGACCTGTTCGAGGATTTTTTTGACAAATGACACATACCAAAGATATGAATTTTGTGCGTTTCTTTAGGTTTACACTGTATGTTTGTCTATTGTACTTATACTTTTATTATAGTTCATATCATGTATATAATTGTGTATATATACTTTTTCTATTTATCTTTTTTTAACTGTTCTATTTTTGTATTGATATGCTATATGTACTTCTTGTATCTTTTGGTCAATAAATATTATTATTATCATTGACAATGCTTAACTATGCTGCCCACATATTGAACCTTGCATTACACACATAATAAATTGTTGTCTTGAACTGGGATATTTTCCAGACTTCTTGAAGGAAGCATTAATTATTCCTTTGCCTAAGACTAATGACGTAAATTATTTGACTAATTTAAGGTTTATAAATATCTTGCCTATCGTATCGAAGATACTGGAAAAATTGTGCATAAACAGCTTTTTTTGAGTTTGTAAATTAAAATAATATCCTGCATGAAAATCAGTCAGGTTTTAGAAAAGGACACAGTACTTCAACGACTCTCACTAGAATTGTCGATGACATCGCAATAAGCACTGATAAAAAGAAGGTAACTGCTGTAGTACTGCTTTATTTTTCCAAAGTTTTTGACACGATCAGTCATGAATTAATGTACGCAAAACTTAAATATTTTGGTCTTAATCATATGAGTATAGCTTTCTTTAACTCATATTTAAACAATAGATCACAAAAGGTATTATTTAATGACGCTATCTCACCTTCTGTGGAAATTCTATCTGGCGTGCCTCAAGGTTCGGTCTTAGGTCCATTATTGTTTAGTATATACACTTCTGACATATTACATTCAGTAAAAAACTATATAATAAAAGCATATGCCGATGATACCTAATTATACAATAGCTTTCATGTTAGAGATTCAGTAGTAGCTCAAAATAACATAAATAGCGACTTAAGTAAAATTAAAGAAATATCTCAAGAGCACAACTTAAAATTGAACCCTAACAAATGCAAATTAATATTATTTGGACCTAAGAAAGCTTTAGCATCTGTTTGTGAAAACCTTAATTTAAGCATTGATGGTGAGACCTTATCTCCTGAAATTGCAGTAAAAAATCTAATATTGAATTTAGATCAACATCTCAAGTTCTCTAGGTATGTAAATACTCTACTGTCTAAGGCATATGGATCTTTAAAGTTATTGTATAGTGAGATTTTTCATTAGTCGCAGTTTGAGAAAAATATTATGTGAATCGCTGGTCCTATCTCACTTTAACCATTGTGATGTAGAATATAGTTTAATGTCATCGATACCATAGAAAAAAGAAGAAAACAAAGAGTGCAAAACTCCTGTTGTCGTTTCATATTCATCTTAAGAAGATATGATCACATATCACACTCTTTTCTGGTTTAAACTGGTTCAATATACAATTTCGGAGGAAATTGCACTTTTTGGTCTTCATTCATCATGTTATATCATTATCGGCACCATCTTATCTCCTGTCTGCAATGCATAATAGGACTGACTATTCGCTTTGGACAGTTGTATCATATCCAGAGACACTCTACTGCTGCTTTTCAGAGCTGTTTTCCTTATTGTTCTGCTAAACTTTACAACGCCCTCCCCCTAGATTAAAATCACTATCGGTATCTTCCTTTAAAACAAACTTAAAACGATTACTTCTCGAGGAGCAAATACGCACGAATTTTACCTTATTCTGAAACTGCTTCGCACTTCTTTTAAATTATTGCTAGACATGACGATCATTTACGTTTTAGGCGCTGGCGCTGGTGTGATTACTTTACATTGTTGTTGCTTAATCAATAATGAAGATCACAGCAAATTAATCATTATTTTTCAATAATAGATTGATATATCGTCAATTTTTTTTCTTTCTTTTTAACGATATATAATCATTTCTTTGTAATTTATAAAGTATGTACTTGATTGATAAATACATATATTTAAGTACTTTTTCTTGGTTTATTTAATTAGGATGTAGTAGTAATAAATTTATATATCGTCTTTTTTTTTCTTTTTTTAATTACATGTGATAATTTCTTCGTAGTTTAGGAGCTTTCTACTTGATTGATAGAAAAATGTGTAATAGGCACTTTTTGGATTGTTTAATTAGGATTTAATGTAGACATATGTTTGTATGTATATTTTACAAGTATGTATATTTATTTATTGTACTTTGGTTTTCATCTTTAGTTTTGATGCTAAACTTCGCCCTTGAAACATTTTATTCCAAGCTTTGATTCCGATTTAAAACAAGAAGAAAAACTCGATATGAACGGTGATACAAAAAAACCCCAGTCACCTACAAAAAATATTTTAATCCAGTTTAGATATGCGCAGATCTGGAAAAGTCTCGTGCTCGGAAATTAAATCATTTTTTAACAACCTCCAGACATTCGTTCTCGTTTAGGATATAGTTTAAAGAATGAAACAATTATTTTCATTAAAATAGTTATAATAATTTTCCCAAATTTGACACGAGATGGCTGACTACTAAAAAATTAAAAAGACTTCAATAATTTCTTTCTCTAAAACGATTTTTAATAAATTTGATACTCAAATGCTGCTTCAGTTACAAGTATGAGACGGCCACCTAATTTTATTAGTAGTAAAACTGGCTTTACCACTTAAGCCTTAATCATTTCCACTATTACCGTCATTTTTTAAAACCATTTTATTGGCTTCAGGGAACCTGAAATCGTGTAAATTCACCTAAAACTCAAAATCGATTTTTACACAATCACAATGCTTTCCTCATATACCACGTATGTGGGAAAGTAAAAAATGAAGGCCCTGGACATTCATCTGACAATCAGATGAATAAGCAGGCCACTAAACGTTCTAAAGTCGATTATTTAGAGATTAACTCGCGCGGAACAATAAAAGAAAAATTTTTAGGGAAAAGAAAGTTTTACGCCACACAGATTAATAAAATAAAATTTTTAGAAGGAAAAGTTTTAACTTTTGTTATAACTAAATAAAGAAAAATGGAAGAAGCCAACTCGGATGTATTTCATTGCTAATTAAATTCGAATATCTTTACAACTAAGCTACACGAGGACAACAATTCTGCTATAAAACGTGTAATATGTAAGTTCTAGAAAATTTTAATACGTTTAGTGGTTTGACAATGTCCTTTTGTCGGATGAATGTCGACTATTTAACACTGAAAATACTTAAGTATTTCATATAGAGACCAATTTAATTCCAATATGAGACGACTTCTAGCTGTCTTTAACCGAAATGAATAATGGTTCATAATAACGATTGACAAATCTTTGGAGTATGAAGGATTATATTATTTATCTCTCACTATTCAGTGTATATTTCAAATTTCCGTCTCTCTTTAGACAGAAGAGAAACTTGGTAAACATACGTGCACAACGTATTAGGAGAAATGAAGTTGTACGCGTTGTGTCAGTTCATACACACGACAGGTTAAAAGTTTACTAGACTTTACCCCAAACATTAAATATTACATTCTCAAATACTACCCTGTGCCTTTCGTTAACCATGTCGGCATCAGTTGGGGATGTACAACTGAAGGTTATTAAAATAGTTTTAATTGCCTCCGGATAATGCCAACAGAATTGGCCAAACAACGTCGATTTTACTATTCGAGTGTAGTGTGCAAGAGTGTGCAATGGTGTTTATGAAAACAAGTTGATCCTTAATATCATTCCAATGTTTCTAACTCCCTTCTGTTGAATTATTGAGTTAAAGGACAATTAAAATAATCAAATACTGAAATGTGATGTCTTAAACTAATACCTACTTCTAAAATACGTACATTTTAATTGCCTGGGTATTTCATTGGCTGGTGTAACAAATTAAGTAATTAAAATTTATAAAACCTATTACTTATATTCTAATGCGTTGCGCAATATCTACAAAGAACAACAATTAAAATCACGCATAATATACATAAATTCCTGTAAATATGAAATTAGTAGGATCTCTGACTCTTCACATAACATACCTTCAACATTTAATGCATTTCATAACCCAGACGTCTCGGACTCACGTGATTAAACGAGTTTTACTTAATCAACTGCTGATTTCACTGCTTCACCGATCTGAAAAATTTTTGTTTTTGCTTTTAGTGCCGGACCGTTGTATACTTTCCCCAAAATTATTACATTTATTTCTGCTCGTAAGACTCAAATCGCAAGTGAACTAGTGTGTTTTTTATGCAATACCTAGAATCTTGAAATAAAGATATCCTGAGGTAAGTTATAAAATTTTCTTATGATAAAAGTCACATATCTGTAAATATCTCAAAATATATCTAATGTCATAAAATAAATAGTAGTCTAAAATTATACATCTATATCCCTATACAGGCCGTGCGCTGTGTATCCGCGTAAAACTAGCGAACCACTAGGCTAATTTCAATAAAAATTTCACTGCTTGATATATTATTCTTTCAGGATGGACGTAAGCTATGCCATCTCGCATGCTATCGTGAATAGAAGCTAATATATATAATTTTTTTCAAAATTATACAAAGCAGTGGCGAGACTAGTAAAATCTTTTCGGAGTCTTACGTAACTTACTAAGTCTATGTTATCTATCCTCCTTGCGAGCCAGGCCGCGAGCGGTCTCTAATGATGTCATAATGAGAAAGATGCATGAATTTTAAAAATTCTTAAATTTATTATTTTTGCATAATATACTATATAAATTGAGAATATAATAAAAAAACTTATAAAAAAATTTACTTGATAAATATTCGACTTTAAAATTTGAATTTTTATGTAAAAAAAAAATTACTCGACTGAAAACGAGTTTCTTATTGGTGTGACGTCGCAAATCAGAAAATACGGGCATATCAATAGAAGCGGCATTAGAAAAGCTCAGTTTACTATAATAAAAGTGTGTTTTTAAAAGCAATGTTTGTTTGTTTGTTTGTTTAGGTCATATTTTGCAATCAAAATTTCGATTAAATCTAATTAAGCTAGAGGTTTGAAATTTTGCACATGTATATAAGTCCGGTGACAATATACTTTAACATTTTCATATAAGAAAAAACAAGATGGCGGCTTCAAAATGGCGGACGACTTTACCGTTTATGATTCGATTCGATTCAAAATCGATATCTAGAGGATTTCGAGATCGCTAATTTTGAATTTTTGGTCAAAATTTAGAAATTCAAAATGGCGGTGCCAATATGGCGGACGACTTTTGTCATTTATGGTTCAAATCGATCAAAATCGATATCTGGGGATTTTTGGGTTCGCCGATTACGAATTTCTTTTCAAAAATTTAATTCAGAATGGCGACTTCAAGATGGCGGACGACTACACCGTTTAAGATCCAATTCAACTCAAAATCGATATCTGGGGGTTTTCTAGGTAGCGGATTAAGAATTTTTAGTCAAGATTTAGAAATTCAAAATGGAGGCGCCAATATGGCTGATGACTTTTGTCATTTAGGACCAAATGGATCAAAATTGATATCTGCGGGTTTTCGGGGTCACGGATTACGAATTTCTAGTAAAAAATTTAGTTCAAGATGGCGGATGACTTTACCGTTTATGATCCAATTCGTCTCAAAATCGATATCTGGGTATTCTTTCCTATTATTTGGGTTTTCTACCACATGTGTTCTTCAAAAACAAATCACCGAATCTACAAAATAATAGAATTATTGGAAAAAAGCCTCTGCGCCCGTGACGTTTACGCTAAAGGAATAGTCAGTTGGTTATGTTTTGCAAATAATATAAATCGAAATAAACACAGAAATAATGTATTTTGCTGACGTTTCGGAAAGTTATCTCTCTCCGTTTTCAAAGCTTTTTTTGGGAGTACTCTTATTTTGCTGTGTATGTCAAATACACATCTTTAAGATTCTGTTTATGTTATTTCCATAGATACTTACTACTTACACAGAAGATAGAACTGATGATATTTTCTTTTAGATAATGTTGAGTTTGTTAAGTTATTCTTTTAACATTGGTAGCCAGGTTGTACAAATATCTACAGAACAATTCGATACGCACTTATCTTCATTTAATAAGATTATTGCTGATTCTTTAATTTTTCTTTTTTTAGTATCTGCTTCTTTTGTTAAAATTTTTGCCGAGTCGCAGTTTATTCTATGTCCGTTTTCCCAAGCACGTTCACAAATCTTTGATTTCTGAATTTCATTCTATCTAATGATATTCTTGTGCTCATCCATGTGACTATTCCTTTGGCGTAAACGTCACGGGCGCAGAGGCTTTTTCCAATAATTCTATTATTTTGTAGATTCGGTGATCTGTTTTTGAAGAGGATAATAATACATGTGGTAGAAAACCCAAATAATAAGAAAGAATATTCGTAGAATGACACACATAACTTTCAGACAATATCGATATCTGGGGATTAAAATATTTTTTAAAAAGATTTTCTTATTTAAATGCTCTAAAAAGTAGAAGATAAACTTTGAAGTAAGGCAAACCCATCATTTTGTTACATTATATATTTTTTTTTATATAAAAGCTTGTCGCGAGCAATATCCTTTACACCGGAAAATCTCGCAACAAGCTTTTATATCATAAAAAAAATTGATGGGTTTGATTTACTTCAAAGTTTATTTTCTACTTTTTAGAGCATTTAAATAAAAGCTTTTTTTAAAAATACTTTTTTACTTCTCCAATAAGGACTAATTACAGTGTTTTGACTGTTTTGTGGAGTTTGAAGAGTGTCGGACAATTTACACATTTTTTGGCAACAATCCTGATTTCATAAGTGCTGAAATGAAAGGGGCAAAGGCCGTGAGATTTTTATATGCACGTTTATTTTTTATAAATATAGTTTTAATTATTGCGCAATCAAGAAGTTTTCAGATTAAAGTATCCTAACCATGCAGAACTTGACGTTTGTCGACGAATTAATTTTGGAGAATCTTAGAGACTCTTCTGTAACTACATGTTAAATTTCAAAGCCTGTTACTTAGCGAAAATACTATGCACAAGTCTCAACTGTCACCCATTTAAGTTTTCGTTGTACGTGAATCCAATGTGAGTCCAAGATAAATGCTTGCCGGGTTCATTTGTTTGATTTTCGAATATTGTGAGGAACATGATAATAAGTATGTCAAATTTTACAGGAAACAAAATTTTTATTTATTAAAAATCAATGTTTTTTTAGTTTGTGTGATTTATGTGAAATAATCACTTGGATATTTGTTATTGTATATTCTCACCTAACCTCAAAGTTTTATGTTACCCAATAATTTTTATATTGACATGAAAGAAAGTAACTTGCAATTCGACCGACCTGGAGGCAACTGTAATAAGCCTCGAGAAATGCAAAATACCTAGACTGACGAACTGGAGTGTTTATAAAGAACACTCAGGGACTGAGGTCGAAGGTGTAACATTCCATCGACACGATAAAGGAATTAGACATAGACTCTACCAACTACAAAACATCATTACTTCATATTATGAAAAAAGCTGTCTCGTCAAACAAACGGCAATCCAAAGAGATGTGCTTTGGTGGAATAGGGATCTCGGCGGACTTAGGGCTGAGACTAGGAAAACGTTCAATAGAGCCAAAAACTCTGGAAACTGGGAGGACTACAAAAAAGCCGTTACGGAGTACAATAAAGAGTTAAGAATGTCTAAAAGAAAATCATGGCGACGGTTCTGTGAAGGGATAGATGTACTAACCCCAGCAGTCCGCCTACAAAAAGTTCTTGCAAAAGACCATTCAAACGAAATAGAGCTACTCAAAAAGCCCTATGGCAAATATACAGAAAGTCAGCAGGAAAATATAAGAGTACTTCTAGCTACACATTTCCCAAGCTCTCGTATAATTCACGGTGATTTCCCACAGGACTATCACTATCTGGATGAGGATGTACACCGTCCAACCAGAGAAATAAAATAGTAGCAAGGAAAATATTCACCCACAACAAAATTAAATGGGTGGTATCTACCTTCCCTCCTCCTTCCCACCCTTTAAATCACGGGGCAGAGATGGCATTTTCCCTGCCATACTTCAACATGGAATTGAGGGGCCCATCCCATTCTTGAGAAGTATATTTATAAAAAGCTATGTACTTCCCTAAGCTTAGAGAGATGTTAAGGTGGCGTTCATCCCAAAAATAGACAGATGTTCATCAGAAATCTTACCGCTCCGTTAGCTTAACCTCATTTCTCCTGAAAACAATGGAGACTATTAGATCAACAGATCAGAAGCGAAATCCTTACGGAAATACCGCTTCACTCCAATCAATTTGCCTATCAACCTGGCAAATCAACAATAAATGCTCTACATTGCCTTATCAGAGGCATTGAAAAGAGATTTACAGCTTAAAAAGTGGCTATGTATGCGTTCGTAGATATAGAGGGTGCTTTTGACAACACCTATGAATTCATACAAAAAGCCGCGGAAAAACGGGAATCAAGTCCCCTGCAATTAAATGGATACAATCCATGCTCAAAAGCAGAATAATTATCACAGATGTGGGGAAGGAGTCGGCTACGGTGACTGCAGTCAGCGGTTGTTCAAAAGGTAGAGTCCTATCGCTTTTGCTGTGGTCATTGGTAGTCGATGATCTCGTCTATAAATTGAGTAATTCGGGCTCCAACATCCAGGGTTATGCAGATGACCTAGTGGTGACTGTTAGAGGTAGACATGAGGTTATTATTTCAAACCTCATGCAAATTGCCTTAAACATAATATCCAATTGGTGTTCATCAGAGGGGCTCAATGTCAATCCGAGCAAAACAGTTATTGTTCCATTCACCAAAAGGAGAAAACTTAACCTTAGAATTCATATGCTGAACGGAACGATCCTAAGCTTTCCAGTGAAGTCAAGTATCTAGGGGTAATCTTGGATCAAAAATTTACCTGGAACCCACATCTAGAAAAGACACTTACTAAAGCAATAGCGGCTATTTGGACGCGCTGTAGGCTGTTTGGTAAGACTTGGGGTCTAAAGCCGAAAATGATACATTGGTCCTACCTATCGGTTGTCAGATCTATGGTGACCTACGCATCACGTGTATAGTGGCCAAAAACAGAAGATAAAATAACACAAGGAAAGTTGCAAAAATTACAACGCCTTGCCTGTTTAGGGAATACAGAAGCAATTTACTCGTGTCCCATAACAGCTATGGGGGTAATGCTTGACCTACTTCCGTTGGACTTGCATGTGAGGAAGGAGGCAGCACTTAATACTTTAAGACTGCATTTGGCACTCAAATTTAAACCAGGCAATCTGGTTGGTCACTTAAGGATTTTGGAGCTAATCCATTTTGAGTCCATGACCAAACCTACTGACTCAATGCCAATCAAACAGGACTTTGGCTGTCCGTTTGACGTGCTGATGAAAAGCCGTCATATGAGCAAGATGGAGGCACTGCGATTGGAACAAGGGTCACTCATCTGGCATACAGGTGGCTCTAAGATGGCTGAAGGTGTAGGAGTGGGCGTAGCAGGGCTCAAATGTAGGCTATTAAAAGCCCACGAAAACACCCCAACCATCTTCCAAGCAGAAATTCATGCTATGGATCTGTGGTCCGGGAATGCCTAAAAAAGGCGTTCGAAAGGCAAATATCTATATACTATCAGATAGCCGGGCAGCCGTTCTTGATTTTAACCCATATTGCACATGTACGTAAGTGTATAGAAATAAGCATAGTAGCGATCCCCGTGTTGTATACATATATACGTTTCTGTTTGTCCATCGTTACTGTTTACTCTATGATTTTGTAATTATTACTCTGTTTTGACCCTTTCTCCAGTTACTGGTGTTGCAAAAAATTTCGTTTGTATTTGTAACATATAACTGAGAAAATAAAGATTATTATTATTTTGTTATTAGTATCTGGAATTTTTGTTTGAAAAAATGTTAATATGTATGTATGTATTTTATAATAGTTATTTTTCTACGACTGTTAAAAAAAACTATTCTTCATCCTTTTCAAAACAAATTTATTAGATCAGGCGAATTAGGGTTTTTGGTTCCAGGTATGTCCAGAAAGTTTAGGACCTTTACTATAAGTAATATTGTGAATATTATTAGGTTCGATTTGCTCAACTCAAATTTGCGGTGTTTTCGAATTGTTGTTAACTATAAAGTTGCAAAATCTATGTTTTCCAGTCTATAACTTTAAACGCTGCTAAAGCGAAGCTAGAGAACGAGATGACAGAGGGCACGTTGCTGTCTTATTTTTATAAGCTTCAGTCACATGATCCGCGCGGTGCTGCATCGATGTAAGTATAATTATATAACAAAAAATTAAAAAAACTTTTATCAAATGCTCTACGAAGTAGAAAATAAACTTTTAAATAAATCAAACCCATCAATTTGTTACATTATATAATTTTTTTATGTTATAAAAGCTTGTCGCGAGATTCTCCTATGTAAAGGAAAACCCAGTTTTTAAAAGCCAGGTTGTGATTTGGGAAAAGTGGACGGTTGGCAACCTTCAGTTATGGGTAAATATTTTTGAAACTGATTGTTCAACCCGAAACATAGGAACTTTCGGTGCGGAGTGGAGGCGCGTATCTGCAAAAGTCGTGTTTCCTCATTTCATGAATTTAGAAGACCTGTTACCTATTTGAAAAAAAGCTTTTAAAAAGCAGTGTGTTTTCTGTTTTGTATGAAATTTAATGCTCTAAAATATTTTCATAAACGATTTTGCCGTATCTCATATAAAAGAACCAAATTTTCAGTTTTTCTTGAAGATTTCTTTATGTTAGGTGCAAAATATCGATCGATGGGATTTTTTTTATTTAATGCTGATTCATGTGAATAATTTTCATGCCTATAATACCAGTGAAAATGAAAAATATAAAAAATATTAAGTAATTTTACACAGGTCGACATCTAATGGTTGATACTGTAGAATAAATATAGCACATGCTGGCTGGTACCCTAGATAGATTTCTTGTTACAGGCACGTAGCTTTCGCACCTGCGCAAGAGATGTCGCTGTAAGAATAGTTTAATGTATACAATTTACATTTAGTAAATATCAGTGAACTTACACTACCTAGTATAGAGTTCACTGGTAAATATATGTGGCGACTGAGAAATCAAGTAGATATCTACCTAACATTTCTTCTTAGTCCTATACAACAATAACAGGTGGCCAATAGATCTGAAATATATTTTTAAGAATATATAAGTAAAATATATAATTATTCTGAAGAGGGTACTTTAGTTCGTTACTGTTATTTATATTAATCATTGTTATTTTAAAATTTATTGAATTTGTTTCAACCAGCATAATTCTTGAATAATATACTAAAGATCTATTCTCATAAGAAAAATTATTTATTTGTTATTCACTTGTGAAACGATATTAATCAAGGCAGTATACAAACATTGGAAATCACTTTTAACTGACTAGCCAATGCATTGTATTTTACATTACAAGCAAGGAAAATATTTTTTGCTGGTGGTAAGAGGACTGGCGAACCGTCATTAATAATTAAATTTGCTATATTATGAGCCCAATACCGCCTTAGTAGTTGAATATTTTGTGAGATACAAACTGTTTAAATTTTGACATCTTTAAAGTTTTGGACTTCAATTAACAAATCACCAAAAATAACCCCAACGGTAGGGTTAACAGCAAAAAGTGCCACCACGTGTACATTTCAAATTAAATTTGCTACAATTTAGATGCAAACAGCTGTTGTTAGCTTTAATACTTTGCGATATGGAAGCTTTTTAAGTTTTAACTTTTTATAGGTCACTGTATGACCCTGCAATATGTAGTTTTTTAAAAAATATATCCATTACAGTAAGTGTTTAAAGAAAAATAACTCAATTATTCAATCATTGTTAGAACAATATAGGGTTACAATGTGATTAAAATAAAGATTCATACAAAAAATTATAAATGTATGTAATTATTTTATTTCTTGAGATATGACAAAGTGCAACATGAAAAATGTTTAAACTATATTGAGACATAAACAATAATTATTAGAAAAAATATATTGTTATTGTAATAAAATATAAATGTCTACAGTTCACAGATAACTTCATTGTCCACTGTGACTTTTGCTGTGCAAGTACAGCCTTTTTACAAAAACAATTTTCACAGCAGGGTTTACTAGTGGAGTAAAATTAGATTTTCAGAGAAAATTTTACATGGAGCAACGTGATATAATAAATAAGTTTGTTTTGGTGAAACTAAGATACCCTGAGTTTTCCGCTTCGAGCAGGTGGGGGAACCCTTTTTTTTTCGCGAAAAAGGACTAAATTGGTCATTTTTAAGGGTGGTTTTTAATTTTAGTTTATTTCGGACCCTTTAAAAATGCTCGTTAAAAAACGAGCACAGGACCCTTTTATCGTAGATGATGAAGGAACTTTCAGTTCGAACTTCGTGAAAATCGGTTCACCGCCTCCCACGATATTAATATAAATATACTGAAAAAACGTCAAAAATTGAATTACGACTAATTTGGCCAAAATTAAACCGAATTTGATGAAATTTTAGAGGAGAGTAACATATATAACCAAGAAATAGCTTGCCAAATTTTAGCAAAAAATATCCAACAGTTTGGCCGCAATTCCATTTTTAGTCCAAATTTTTTTTTTACCAAAGTGAAGGTATTCTTATGTACTTTCACGTGATGTAAATAAAAAATAACTTTTTTAAATTTAGCTCATTTTTTGTCATTTTTGGTATATACATAGCGCAGCGATTTCCCTTAATTTTCGGTATTGTACGTATACGCGCACAAGTATACGTGTAATTATTTATTATAAAAATTTCAATATTAATAATAAAAAGTGATTGTGAGCAGGTTTTAAATATTTAGACAAAAAAATAACTCTCGAAGGTAGGACATAATTTTTTTATTTTTTTCCGAAAATTCACTCGATTTTTATTAAACTTTTTACATATATTGTGTCTACTTCCGAATCGGTAACTCGAGTTTGGAATATTTATTCACCCCCGTCAGTGCTGAAATCATATACATCTGAGATATTCTCTGAAGTACCAACATTTTCTTCATAATTATCATCTTCTTAGAACTCTTCAATATCATAAATATCAGGACAAATTTCTAATTGCTCAGGCTCTTCATCAACCACAGCTTCGTTAACAATATTATCTGCATTTTGTCACAAAGTATTCCTTCCATTGTGGCATAAATTGCTGCATGTGAAGCCTATGGTTTTGTACGAGCAACGTTTAGTTTTGTAACCGACCTTACAATCACAAGCAATTATAATGAGTAATTGATTAGGAAGAGGAGCTTTATCAATCCTTATTGGCATCAGTTCATTATTTGTTGTTTGCTGTCATGCAAAATCCTGTCAATTTTGGCATTTCAGGGAATACCTCAGATGTATACGACTTTAACGATGACAAGGGTGAAGAAATATTCCAATCTCCAGTTACCGATTCTGAAGTAGACACTTATTGCAGTGGCACATCTGGTACAACCACAAATAATAATCAATATAATATATGAAAAATTTTTAATAAAAATCAAGTGAATTTTCGAAATATAAAAATTATATCATACCTTCAAGAGGTTTTTTTATCTAAATATTTAAAACCTCCTGACAATCACTGTTTATCATTAATATTGAAATTTTTATAATGAATAATTACAGGTATACTTGTGTGCCTATACGTATAATACCGAAAATTACGGGAAATCACCGAGCGCATGTATAAACCAAAAATGACAAAAAATCGACTAAATTAAAAAAAACAGTTTTTAGCATGTGAAAGTATATAAGAGTTTTGGTAAAAAAATTTCGTTGAATCATCTGGGCAAATTGGGGAAAATTTTGAAAATGTTGTGGGATTTGGACTTACAATGGAATTGCGGCCAAACTGTTGGATATTTCTTGTATAAATTTGGCAGGCTATTTTTTGGTTATATAGGTTATTTTGGTCTAAAATTTCATCAAATGTGGTTTAATTTTGGCCAAGTTAGCCGTAATTAAATTTTTGACCTTTTTGAGTATATTTATATACATATTGTGGGAGGCGGTGAACCGATTTTCACGAAATTTGAACTGAAGGTTCCTTGACCATCGAGAATAAAGGGGCACCATTCTCGTTTCTTAACTAGCATTTTAAAGGGTCCAAAATAAATTAAAACTGAAAAACCACCCTTAAAAATAACCAATTTACTTATCCCTTTTTCGCGAAAAAGAAGGGTTCCCTCACCTATTTGAAGTGAAAAACTAAGGGTATTCTTAGTTTCAGCAAAACAAACTTATTTTTCTATGTCGCGTTGCTGCATGTAAAATTTTCTCTATCGCCCTATTTTGGGCTATTTTTATTCCATTATACAGTTTATTTGCTTCTGGTATGGACATCCAATCGCCTCTTGAACACATATAAACTGTTACTATTAACCTCTCCACAATAAAATTGTGAGAGGTTGCTAAAATTGGTTCAAAAACGAAAATTGAGATAACATCAAATCTTTACGTTTTGAGGTCCTAGGAACCCAAAAAAGTGGTTTTTGAAAAATGTCTGTGTGTGTGTATGTGTGTATGTATGTGTGTTAGCACGATAGCGCCGAAACTACTGAACGGATTTGAATGAAACTTTGCGTGTGCGTTTCTTTAGTATCCCAGAAGATCTGAAAAGGTTTTGGTTGAGATCGGATTACGTTTAGTGCCATTTTGACGCAACAAGTTGTTTATTTTATATTTACTTTCAATTTGCAATGGAACCATTGAAAAGCAGTTAAAATTCTGATTTCAACGATATATCACACTTCCACCCTTTCGATTTGGTTTCCGTGAAAAAAATTAAAAACAAAGCAAATATGGCATAGATCGCATTTCGCATGACATGTTTGATGCGCGTAGCGGTTACATCGTGAAACTCGTCACATCACGTGTCAATTCACGTGTGAGGGTTTCTTCACTGCTCTAGAAGTAGAGCGGATTACGTTTAGTGCCGTTTTTAAATATATATACAGACAAATCGAAGAATTAAACTACAAATATTCCTCTAAACTCTAGTAAAATTACTGAAATGCTAATGCTTGATTTAACAAAGACAGCCGCGAGCGATCGCATTGCAATGAGCAAATTTTGATGATTGTCATTGTCATCGTTTGTCATCCGATAACGTTGGTGTCATGTCATGTTAATAAGATTTCGGCACATTTGTAACTTTTAGTGGATTGTCACAAACTTTAAAGGTAGATGTAACAATATCAATATCATATGCTTTCTGTACCTTCGTTGGTGAATTTATTATAGATTATCACTTTACCAATTTTCAGTTTGTTGCTTTACAAATCTGTAGTATTTAGGATAACTAGACTTTCTTAGTCGTTCAAGCGATGTTAAATTTGTTAATATCCTAATAGTATATTATTCAACGAGCGATAATGTAGGTAATAACTCGCATAGATGATTGTAAATTCATTAAGTTGAGGGATTTTTAGTGCCCCAGAAGATCTGAAAAGGTTTTGGATGAGATCGGATTACGTTTAGTGCCGTTTTGTTACACAATTTAATGCTCTTTTCGGCTTCAAAGATCCACCGAGAGGGGAGGTTCCAGCCGCTTCCAGTAGATGCCGATTTTTTTTTTTTTTTATAAAAGCTAGAAGATTATTAAATTCATTTAAACCCTTAAAAAATATAAAGTTCATTGCTTGCTTGTTGAGAGTTCTGTTTATATGGAAACTATTATTATTTCTTGTATGGTAATTGTATATACTGTTATTGTTGGCAATAAGTTCATTAAAATACGATGGCAACAAATTTGTGTTAATTTTATAGATAAAAATCATAGTTAATAAATATAATCTATCTTACAATACATATAGCCAATTCAATGCGTCATGCATTATTCTGTTTGCTGTAAACCTATTACATTTTAATATAATTCTTAGCCCTCTATTTTGAAGTTTCTGTAGAAATTGTATCCTGCTTTTGTCACAAAGGTACAACGGCATAGAGCAATATTCGAAGTGTGGCTGAATGACTGATAAAAAAAATATTCAACTTACTAAAGCGGTATTGGGCTCATATTGTAGCAAATGTAATTGTTAATAAAACACATAACATGCAATTTTTTTAAAAAAAGTCAAAAACCCTTAATAAAAACAAAAATGGCGTCGTATTTCAAGATAGCGGACCTAAAAATTGTTTGTACTGAGGGTACATAAGTATGCAAAATTTTTCACTAAGCAACTCCACTATTTTCAGTGACAGTAATGTCAAAGACCGAACAATAACATCTAGTAGCTCTGAATTGTAGATTGTAGATTGTTTTATGGGGTCGTTTGACTTCGAACAGCCTTTCTTCACTTCGAAGATCTTTTGTGATTTACCCTACATCTAATTGTTGCCCAGGATTCCAAGACTTTTTACAAAGCTTGCGATTTTCCTGGGGACTAATTTCCCTATGTTTTCAGGCGTTAATTCCGCTTGTTCTAGGAATTTTAGCCTAGTGCGGACTAACACTTTGCATTCACAAAGTATATGTTCCGGAGTTTCAGTTGCAGTATCGCAATATCTGCATTTGTTGTCTACCGCCTTGCCCATATTCTTGAGATGATATCTCAAGGGGTAGTGGCCAGTTAGAAGACCTGTGATTAGCCTTAATTCAGACTTTTCAAGTTCGAGAGGCCTCGTGGCATTCTTTGTCGAATAAGTTATAAACGTTTTCGCTTGTCTTTGGCCTGGAGTATTCCTCCAGTAGGACTTTTTCTAGTCCTTTTCCCATCCTTGAATCTCCTTCGCTATGTGTCCCTTGGCCAGGCCACAGAACGGTTCCGGTCCAATGAATGGTGCTTTAGATCCTTTTTGCAAGCAAGTTCATTTCCTTATACTCCCTCATACCCTGCCACCCACATTAAGGTAACCTTGTTGTTGTTGGCCAGTTGCTTCAGGGATTGTCTACATTCCCAGGCAATTTTAGACTCAAAGGTATAGGACCTTAGAGCTTTTAGTGCTGCCTGGCTATCAGATAATATATAGATCTTTGCCCTTCGGATGCCTTTATTTAAGCATTCCTGGGCACAGATCTATAGCGTAAATTTCTGTCTGGAAGATGGTTGGGGTGTTACCGAGGGCTTTGGATAGCCTACATTTATATATCTTATTATTATCTTATTTATTTATCTTGCTTGTCTGACGGTGTTCAATTAGCACAGCAAACGTGCAGTCAAAGTCTTGTTTGATTGGCATTGAGTCAGTGGGTTTGGTCATGGACTTCAAATGGATTAACTCTAAAATCCTTAAGTGACTAACCAGATCGCCTGGTTTAAATTTATGTGCCTGGTGCAGTCGTAAGGTACTGAGTGCTGCGTCCTTCTTTACATGCAAGTGCAAGGGAAGTAGGTCAAGCATAGCCTCCATAGCTGCTATGGGATACGAGTGCATTGCTCCTGTAGGCAAGGCGTTGCAGTTTCTGCAACTTTCCCTGTGCTATTTTTTCTTCTGTTTTTTTGCCACCATACGCATGATGCGTAGGTTACCATAGGTCTGACAACCAAAAGATAAGACCAATGAGTCATTTTCAGTTTTAGACCCCAAGTCTCACCAAACAACCTACGGCACGTCCATATTGTCGCTGTTGCTTTAGTAAGAGTCCTTTCCAGATGGGAGTCCCGGTAAGTTTTTGATCCAGGATTACTCCTAGGTACTTGACTTCATTGACGAAATTTAGTATCGTTCCATTCAGTACAGGAGTTCTTTTATTGAACGGGACAATAGTTGTTTTGCTCGGATTGACATTGAGTCCCTCTGACGAGCACCATTTGGATATTATATTTAAGGCAATTTGCATGAGGTTGGAAATCATGACCTCATTTTTGCCTCTCACAGCGACGACCAGGTCATCTGCATATTCCTGGACGTTGAAGCCTGAATTACTCATTTTATGTAGGAGACCATCAACCACCATTGACCACAGCAAGGGCGATAGTACTCCACCTTGTGGACAACCCCTGGCTGCAGTCACTGTAGCCGACTCATCCCCTACACTTGTGGTAACAATTCTGCTTCTGAGCATGGATTGTATCCATTTAATTGTATGAGACTGTATTCCCTTTTTTCCGCGGCTTTTTGTATGGATTCATAGGAGGCGTTGTCAAAAGTATCCTCTATATCTATGAAAGTACACATAGCCACTTCTTTTGCTGTAAATGTCTTTTCAATGCCTTGAACCAGGCAATATAGAGCATTTATTGTTGAGTTGCCAGGTTGATAGGCAAATTGTTTTGCGTGAAGCGGTGTTCCTGTAAGAATTTCACTTCTAATATATTGATCTAAAAGCGTCTCCATTGTTTTTAGGAGAAATGAGGTTAAGCTAATGGGGCGATACGACTTAGGCTCGTCTGGTGGACGTCTGCCTATTTTCGAAATAAACGCCACCTTGACTCCCTCCAAGCTCGGGGAATATACCCAAGTATATAGCTTGCTATAAATATACTTTTCAGGCATGAGATAAGCTCATCAATTCCATGTTGAAGTAGGGCAAGGAAGATGCCATCTCTGCCCGGTAAAGGGCTTAAAGGTAGATACCGCCTATTTAATTTTGTTGGGGGTGAATCTTTTTCTAGCCAGGCATCTTCCTTCTCTGGTAGGACGATGAGTATCCTCATCCAGATAGTCCTGTGAAAATTCACCCTGAATTATGCGAGAGCCTGAGAAATGAGTACCTAAAAGCACTCTTATGTTTTCCCGCTGACTCTCTGTGTATTCGGCTTTTTGAGTAGCCCTATTCCATTTGAGTGGTCTTTTGCAAAGACTTTTTGCAATCGGACTGCTGGAGCTAGTTCATTTATCCCTTCGCAGAACTCTCTCCATGATCTTCTTTTAGACCTTCTTAACTCTTTATTGTAGTCCTCCCAGTTTCCAGTGTTTTTGGCTCTGTTAAAATATTTCCTAGTCTCAGCCCTGAGACGGCTGAGATTTCTGTTCCACCAGAGCACATCTCTTTGGATTGCCCTTTGTTTAATAGGACAGCTTTTTTCATAACATGATGTCATGATGTTATGTAGTTGATATGAGGCTATATCTAGTTCCTCTATTGTGTCGATGGAATGCGTTACACCTTCGACCTCCGTCCTCAAGTAAATCACAAACGATCTTTTAGGTCGAAGTGAAGTAAGGCAGAGCCTAGTGACCCCCGAAACAATCTACAATACATTCGCTGAAGACTGGGATCAAGAAAGCGGTTTTGTCACTTTTATTGTATATCTCTCTTTGTCACAAAATTGGCGGTATTGTCAGATTTATTTTTAAGTACCTAACTCTGCTACTACATGTAATCAAACGATTAACGAGTTTATTACCGTTTCCTATTTATTTTGATAGTAGGCATTGCTTTGCTACTCTTATAATAGAGAGGATACGGTGATAAAGTCATTAATGGTCTCATTATATTTTTAACATCTTTTCTTTAAAGTATTATTATTGTTGTTATTATTGAGCCATGGGGGGCTATAGTCTCTGTAGACCCCCCCCCCCACCCAATAGATCCGCCCTTGGCTATCATGTCGGTCTATTGGTCTTTCTCCTGTATACGGGACATTTTCCTCAAATTTCCCTTTAAATCAGGTAAGGCGGCAACCCTGACCAGTGACCCCCCTTCGCTCGTAGGCCCTGTCCTCTGCCTAAAATTAAAGCTCTTTAGACATTTGACCCACAAAAATCAAAGATAAACTAAACTCAAAGAAATGGATAGAAACATTCAAATAGTTGTCGTATGTAAGGAAGGTAATAGGTAATTCTGAAACATATTTTTAGAAATCGTTGTAGGTATTTGCCAATAATCAGGAAGCTTTATAGCTTATTTCAATCCGCTTAAATTCAAATGTGGTTTTAGACGTAATATTAGATCTTCAAGCAGCTTATGTCAAATTATTTTCACATGGGCAGGAAAGTTATTCTTCTAATCTCCAACTAAAATTAAAAATTATTACTATACTTATATGTATTTCTTTCGTGCATAATAAACGTGTTATATATTTTGTTTTTAATAGGTATTCATTGTTGGAGTTTAAATGCAAAATATACCGATAAAGAATGCGAACTAACAATAGTTTCAGATAAAAAAATGTTAGAGCAGCTTATTCAGTCGATAAAATGTACAAAGCAACTACGCAGTAGGTATTTATGTTTTATTTTAACCTAGCGCCTACTAAAGGTAAGCATACACTGTTTGGAAACTACTTATAAAATAAATTATATAACTTGAAAATCAATGAATAAATAAGTTGCTAAAGTGAATTTATACAGAAAAGGAACAATCGTACAACGTTAGTTCACATATGAACTGGATGAACATCAAGCATACGAAATTATAAAATTAAAATTCAAGTTTTAAAAATATTTTGTGTGGGGTTAATAATTTGTTTAATAAACGGTGGATAGGGATCAGATTATTGAATAGCATGTCCACTGAAAATGAGTTATAAGAAATTTATATTAAATTCATTAGCGTCTAGGAGGCTGTATCTGTTATGGATTTTATAAAATTTTGCATGGCGTTTTCATACGTCAAATTATTTGGCTAACGAATTGCAAAATCGTACAAAATTAGAATTTTCCTAATTCTGAAGTCGCCAATTCTTAAATATGCATTATTTTCGAGGTTTATCTAGATAGTCGAGGAAATAAAGCACTAAAAACGGCTTAACCTCCGAAATTTCTGCAGCAAGACGGATTTTAATGCGGTTTTTTGCATTCGATTCGTGAGAGCATCAGGAAATTTTGTGAACTATTCTGATGAATAGCAACTGAAAAATTGCATATTTGCATTGTAAAAATGCATTTTTCAAAGTGCATTTAGAATAATTAATTTGCAACTCGGTAAAAATTGATTTAAATGAGTCCAAATTCGTTACTCGGGAGGTTTTCAGGGTTGCTGAACACGAATATCATGGCGGCAACGACCTCCTAGGTACCTGGAGCCCAGGGTGGACCTCATCTCCTGGAACTTCTTGTAAATTTGTAATACACTTAGTTGAAATTCGCTACTCGGGGGTTTTCGGGGTTGCTGAACACGAATATCACGGTTTCAATGACCTCCGAGGTACCTGGAGCCCAGGGTGGACCTCATCTCCTGGAACTTCTTGTGAATTTGTAATATATTTAGTTGAAATTCGTTACTCGGAGGTTTTCGGGGTCGCTAAACACGAATATCACGGCGACAACGTTCTCCGAGGTACCTAGAGCCCAGGGTGGACCTCATCTTCTGGAACTTCTTGTGAATTTGTAATATATTTAGTTGAAATTCGCTACTCTGGGGTTTTCGGGGTCGCTAAATACGAATATCACTGCGGCAACGTTCTCCGAGGTACCTGGAGCCCAAGGTGGACCTCATCTCCTGGATTTACCTTGAGTATAACATCATTTTTATACGAATTTGCATATATTACTCAAAATTATTTATTTATATATTATAATGAAGATGTAGATTCAAACAATATTTTTCAAAAATAATTTCCCCTAGAAAACCCCCGAGTAACAAATTTGGACTCATTTCAATCAATTTTTACCGAGTTGAAAATTAATTATTCTAAATGCACTTTGAACAATGCATTTTTACAATGCAAATATGCAATTTTTCATTTGCTATTCATCAGATTGGTTCACAAAATTTCCTGATGCTCTCACGAATCGAAGGCAAAAAACCGCATTAAAATCCGTCTTGCTTCGGAAATTTCGGAGGTTCAGTGCTTTATTTCCTCGACTAAGATAATATGTTCCCTGGTAACTACTGATCAAAAAGTGACTTGAAGCTAAAGAGTGGAGTGTCACATTGACAAGGTCGTTTTTATTTCTCGGTCCTTATTATAGACTTATGATCATATTTGTATTTCTATCCATCACTTTTTTTTAATGAATTAGTAAATACACATACTTTTTTTGCTTTCCCATATAGGTACGTAGTATAGGAAAGTATTGTGATCGTGTAAAAAATATGTGTTTTTGATAAATTTACACATTTTTAGGTCCACTGAAGCCAAAACAGTGGATTTTAAAAATGTCGGTCTGTTATTATATGTTCTATTCTATAGATAGAAGTTCACACGATGTTTTCATAGTACGGTTTGCTCCTTTTGTTTTCCTGGAACAGAGTGGTCCTTTGGTGGAGGATTGTCCAAGACCAGTGTTAGTTACATTTTCTATGTTTATTTTGTTTGTTCTTTTTAGTGCGCATGTTATTCTATAAACCTCTACATAACAATATATACGTACATACACACCCACGCACATGCATATCATTTATATGTATATTTACACATATGCATCACACACACACACACACACACATATTACTTTTTTGAAATATCGTTCAGTAGTTAGGTTGCTTCTCTTTTTGGTTTGATCGTTTTTGAAATCCAACCGTATAATTTAATCTATTGGTTCCTATGTAATGTGAATAATGGTGCCACTTTTCAAATTCAACAATTAAAAAAAATGTAACTTAATGTCGTGAGCAGAAAAAATAGGACAACTTTTTTTTTCTATCTGTCTCTATTTGAATATGTAATGAGTAGCCAAAATAAAAGATATCACTTTTAATTTATTTTTTATTTTAATGCTGTAGTTATTGCTATAGTAAATGATGGACGGTTAATGAGACAAATTGCACTGCGTTATAACATTAACAATAATTTGGTGTGTAACATTTTAAGAAAGTGGAGAATAAACGGTACGCTTAGTAGAAATCCTGGATCAAAGGACAAAGAATATCCTACTTAACAAGAAACTAACTATTAATATTTCATTATTGCGCCATTTCTATTTATAACTTATATAAGTCTAGTTGGCATAGAATTAAATAATCTTATACAATAATAATTAGTAATAATATTTTCCCATGCATTATTTACTATTTCCAGTAATTCTTCGGCATTCCGTGGTCTCACATTTCATTTTTGGATACTTCTTACGAGTAGTCCCCATAGTTCTTCCACAAGGTTAAAATCTGGATTATGACTGGGCCTGTTAAGAACATTGATGTTGTTATCTTGAAACCAGTTAGTTACGGTATGAGCATTATGAACGGAACAATTGTTTTGTTGAAATATGAACTCATTATGTGGAAATAATTGTGACACAGAAGGAAGCATAATATTGTCTAAAATCTTAATATATACGTTTCACTATTAAATCGTTCCTCAATATGCCACAAAACACCAGGACCACGTGCCGATATCCAAGCCCACATATTGACGGAAAATCTACCACTTTTATCATTATTAGATATATATTTCTCATCGAATCGAGTATTCGGAGGGCGAATACGACCGCTGTGAGTTGACTGGAAAGTTTTTTCGTCTGTAAAGATTACATTGTTTCAAAAATTTACATCATGCGCTAAAAATTCAAGCGCAAATCCTACTCGAGATTCTTTATGTTCAGCTTTAAGTATTTCTGTGCTGCTGCATGATTCTCCAATTCTCTTACTCGCCGGCGACCAGTACTACTCGATCCAGGAAAATTCGTTTCTTCAGCAGCCTGAATAACTGAGTAAAATGGATTTTTACTAAAGCATTTACCAATTGCAAATCTTGTTGTTGAGATCGCCCTGGTCCAGGATTTCTACTAATCGTACCGTTTATTCTCCACTTTCTTAAAATGTTGCACACCAAATTTTTGTCAATATTATAACGCAGTGCAATTTGTCTCATTGACCATCCATCTTCTGCTTTAGCAATAACTCCAGATTTAACTAAATCGCTTATATAGTCTAGTATACTTTAACTTGGCGTGTGTATGTATGAGTTAATATTTCCGTACGATTTCATTTTCTCCCATATTGTACACAAAGTTAAAGCAATAGTCCAGAAACATTGTCTACGTGGACAATATTTCTGGATCTTTGTGTACAAGAGAAAATGAAATCGTACGGTAATATTAACTCATACATACACACGCCAACTTAAAGTATACTAGACTATATGAGGCATGTAGTTTTTTGCACACTTGCAATAAATTATGACAACTAATTGACAATGTCACAAAAATTAAAGTTAGCTGCTCACAACTAGATTTTAGCAAAATACCGTTATAAGACTTGTCCTATTTTTTTGGCTCACGACCGTACCAAATTCAAATTCAAAATTTTTTTATTATATATTATAAGTACAATACATGTGCCGCCCCAGAACCTATCCCGGGGACCAACCATGCAACCACCACGTAGCTCGCGGTGGCGGGTTGCAGGGTCGGGCGGGATAGAACTGGTTTGGCTAAAACACAATTTAAAACTTAACCTAAACTCCTTTCACATAAAAGATGAATTAAAATAGGTGGTAACATTTTCCATGTCTAACAAAAACAGATTTAAAAAAAAAAACCGTACCTGTACCCTTGCGATCTCGACACCCACGTTATTCACTATATTAATTATTACTGCGTTGACAAATTTACACAAAATGAAGAAATTACAAGTAAAACTTGAAACTAATACATGCAAAGTTGTTATTTTATTTACTTAATGCAAGTAATCCATTATTATCAATTAATACCTGAGCTCTTGTTTGCATGGAATCACGCATTTTTGAAGAAGCATTAGGTACAATGCTGTACGGCCGCCTCAAAATTTCGTTTATCAAGAACTCGCATGTTGACAAATCGTTGTTAATAGAGTGGTAGAGACGATTCTAAGTCTCATGTCAACAACATAAAAAGTACGACTTGATATTTGAAAAATATTTCATTATTAACATTTACTTGTATCATCGTACCACTTTGTCTTAAATTGTTTATGTCCACATTGTTGACAACTTACATTAACAGATATAATACGATAGTGAGGATTAGCAAGTAATATTTGTCAACAACGTAAATCTTCCCATTGCAAATGAATCATCTATAAGCTTGATATTTGTTCTTATTATCAAAATATTAATAATACAATACAATTGTTAGCTAGACTTACTAACCAGCACAGTATCACAGTCGGTAGCGAGTAGGTTTGATGACGCTTGGTGTGTTTTGGGTTCAATCCCAGCCCCGACATTGCCAATGTCGGTCGATGCTATCTACGTTTTATCAAATGTGTAACCCCCTTCCGGATAGCCTTGGCTTAGGATTTAGGAGTTGTCTACTATATGTGGTGTGTTATGTCGATATTATTGCATTGGCGGCAACTTGTTTGAACAGTTTTGTCAATAGCTTGGAGTGTTTTCACACATTTTGATGCATTTCGATGTAGCCTTAGTCTATTGTCATTCCTTAGATCATCGGGAGGTGTAGTTTTGATTGCAACAAACATTGGTTTTATGGCTGAAAAAGTTATCTATTTGAGAGCGATATTAAAGGGGTGTGTATAAAATTGACTACAATTCACAATTTATAACCCATCAAATCAAATCAGACCATGGAACTGTGAACGATTCATCTTTTGGAGTCTGAAGGACTTTATATATATTTCAAAAATGAATGTTACCGTTCACAAAATTAGGGTTCAAGATGACTGTTTCAGACGGAGAATAATATGAAAATTTATACTTACTGTTCGTTTTTGCTTAACTGCTGCTCTAATGGTATCTATTGGACGTCGTAACACTATAAACCTAACACTGGATGTACTAACACTTTCTTAAAATTATACCTGAAAGGGAATTTTGTTAGAAAACACAATTAAAAGACAATATAAAATTCAAAAATATATATTGAATCTCTTCAAAATTTATGTTTTTACAACAACTTTTAAGAAATATGTTTAACAAACACTAGTCTGGCCCGTGTGCAATACATGGTGAGGAACGGAACGATTTATAATGCACCAACTACCATCCAATATGCAGTTTTGTGAGCTAACGATTACACAAAAAGATTCAAGAAAAGTTCAATGTTTCTGAAATTTGGTGGGCTTTTGCTTGCCTGTCTTATACACGTATTTGTATTTCAATATCAATTTTGGTCGCTCCTCAGAGCTTGAAAATGCTTAAAGCGCTATTACTTCGAATTGTATTCTGCAATTACAATTTTATACGTTCAGGCAAGGCGGTCCCATGCACATATGAGTACATGGTAAAGATACTTTTCTGACACCTAATCATGAGGAACCGGTTTAGGGCAAATCCCGTTAAAACTCATCATTTCCCCGTCAATATCGACTGCTAGGAAATGATGGGGGTCCCATGTCGCTAAGGGCTATTTTCGCTAAAACTCACGATATACTTTCTAAATTTTAATGGTCGGGGCGACATTACGTCCCTGTGCAGCGACATTTACTACACTTTCTAAAATGACGCTCCTTGAGGAGTTATGGAAATTTTGCATAAAAATCACTCCGTAGAGCGAAAATATGATTAAGAGTATTAAAAACCTCTTCCACGATATTTTTACGTGAAGCATGCTTTTCATACGAGATATTTTCTAAGTCTGATTTTGTTACAACGTCGAAAAGTATACCGAGGGTTTTACCGTGTTCTTTAACACAACTACCGCGTTGTTCACGGTGGCAGGTTGCATGGCCAGACGGGGCGGCTCCGGTTCGGCTAAAAGAAAATGAGGAGAGAAGCACTGACTCCTTTTGTTAAAAATGGCACTATAATTAAAAACATTTTAAAAATAAAATTTAACAAAGTTTAAAAACTAAACGACTCAAAACTATCTCACTGCACTGAACTAATTTTGTTACTGGCCCAGGTACCCAAATCTAAAACGGGGAACCTTCATCGAAATGAGATACTACAGGGCTTCGCAAGGCTGCCTAAACTGTGGTTTATCGAAATTCTGATTTTCTTAGAAATTTTGTAATGAAGCTAATTTTGAGTGAAAAAAGCACAGAAGGGGATGATGACAGGAACAGAGACAAAAAACGCACAAAAAGAGACCAAGAACACGAAACAAAATGGACAAACTGAAAGGAAGAGAGGGACAGAAAAGATTTAAAGATACGAAAGGTATGAAATTTAATATCAGTAAAGGCGGATAGGGTAAGCGAAAATTATAGTAGGTGAAGGTTTCGCTATAGTGGTTGCCGGAAGATTGGTGGTAACGTCTGGTATGATAAGATGTGTTCCGATAATTTATAACGCATGCTGTATATATATTTAGCCAGGCTGACCATATTTAATATATGAATCTGTATGTCAATCTCTGAGAAAACTTATTTTTACGAATAATGTGACAACAGTGGGTGATTTCAACTTTCTTGAATAAGTATACTAATAATAGCATCATGATTACAGAAAACAGTTGCTAGCACAATTATCATGTTCTACTTCAGAAATAATAAAATGAGCGGAACTTTGATAGACGAAGGAGAAACAATATGTCACTTATATCTCCAGAGGCGTTAATTTTCATATTTTATAAAATAAATATAATTAAATTAACGTTTTTATACCAAACTTAGCCAAGAAGATAGAAATCTAGAGTTATTTTAAAATATTCTTAATGATAGAACGTATAGAGCTTTGTCCTGCTGGAAGCGCTTCCGGAATGATTTTTGCACAGAGATCCTGGTCCTGCTAGCAGAACAATATTCCGCTTATAAAGTTATCCTGCATACAGGACGTAAGGTACTACCAGCAGTATATGCAGCAAAACGTGAATGAACTATTTATTGTCATTAACTGTCATAAATTGAAGACCTGTTGGCAGGACTCACTTTAATCGCAAATTATGCTGCCAGAAGTGCAGCGCTTTAAATTGAAAGATATTTTTAGTTGCAAAATAAATAAAATTTGGAGCATATTGTAAATGATTTAAATAAAAGTATAATTCAAAAATATTAATATCTTTATTAAATAAATTAAATATTATTTTTAATTTACTTCTAAGTCAAAAACGGGTAGGAAATATGAAAACAAATGTTCAATAAAAAATATATTTTAAGTCGTCTATGCTGGGATACCATGCTGAATATGGTAGGTAAAACAATTTCTTCCTGTTGTTGGAGAACACATAACAGCACGTGCGCCACAAGTACTGCTATTATTATCATTAGTATTTGTAAATTGGTTTTTTAGATCCAAGTATACAAAAAACGCATTTACTTTCCTTCAATTTGAAGAGAACTACAACTAATCTTCGTGGTGCTTCCATCGATGTCCCACTCAATACTTGCCAGATTTTTTAATTTGAAATTTTTTTTTATCGCTCCGAAACACCTGGCAGTATTCCATTCTTCACCAAATTGTGATATACTCCACGAACAGGGTCGGATTAAGGCGCATGCGAAGCAGGCGGTCGCCTAGGGCGCCAAACTTGGAGAGGCGCCAAAATTGAAAGGATGAAAAAATTAAAAGAGCGAATAAATTTTTAAGGGGAAAAATAAAAAGAGCGAAAAAACTTGGAAGAGCGAAGAAATTAGAAGAGTTAAATAACTGAGGTAGCGAAAAAATTAAAGGGCGACAAAATCGTAAAAGCAACATATTTTGTAAATTTTAAAGTAAAGAGGGGGAAAAATATTTTTGCCTGCAAGCAAAATTTACCTTGATCCGGCCCTGTCCACAATGATTATTTTTCGAATCAAAAACCATTGCCGGCGTGGAAATACGCGCTCCTAGCTTCATCATTTGAGTATAAATGAAAGTTCAAGCCGGCATAACTTTGGAACTAATAAACATAGCGCCTTCAGATAAAGATGCGCTTTCAGAGCATTTCATTGGCTTCTAGAAAATGTAAAAATTCGTCCTGCGCGCAGGTCCCATAATCCTAATATTTAGCGATTTCTAGTGTACTCAAATAAGCTGTTTTCGTACTGCCGGCAGGGCACTGTACGTTCTATCATTAATGGCAGGCATAATTTTGTTTAATAATGAAATTCTACGAAATCTAACATCAAAACTGTACAATGCTTGATGTTAATAAAAATTCATACAAACTTCAACCATGCCAGTTGCTCTTATTGCCCAGCAAGAACCAACGTGGGCGTGTGAGCAGGGAAGGATGGTGAAAAGGTCGTTAATTAGGGAGTCGCAGGTTAAAAGAGAAAATCAATACAGTTGGAGTTAAAAATAAATAACTGTTCTACACAATGTTTGAAAACTTAACTCAATATTTGTAACTTAGATTAAATCATAATCTAATAATTCTGGACTTATTATTCAACGGTGTTTGGTGTTAACTTACAGGTAGAAAAATTAATGATCCATTGTCAAATGAAGATATTCATCATCTATATATTATTTCTAAACTTGAGGACAATCGAGACAATACAGAAATTAAAAGAACTATTGAACAAATGAACAAAAAAAGCGAACTTTTAGCCATGTATGTTTTCTCACAGATATTGACTAGTCTTTTCTAAAATTAATTCCACAAGACATCCTAGTAGGTACCTTAGACTATCAATAATATTGTCAATATTGGTATTTCAATAATATTGTCAGTACTTCATCAATAGCCATCCATTATTTTCTACACTTTACGTGATCAATATTACGGTCTGCGTCTATGCACCATCAGCTCCATCAATATTGGCCTTACACGTTCAAAAATACTGTCAGTATTTTTAAGTATTGACAATATTATCGATCGTGTAAAGTCCCTACAATAAGTGCTAGTATCAGATTAATGAAAGGAAAAGAATGATACAGGAACAAACTCATTAAAAGCAACTTCTTGAATCCTCATTTTGTAGAAATTAAAAGTGAATGAAGGAGAAAAAATTTTTTGTTCAAGATAAGGAAAATATTTTATTCCTGTTTTTGCAATAAAAAATACATAAATCTGAAATATTCATTTATACTACTATACTTATTTTCCTTTGCACCATATGTCACATAATTATTTTTGTATTCTTTTAAATTTGGATTGATGTTCATGGAAGTGAACGATTGCAAACGCGTCATTTGTTGTAATACAGCCTCGGATTTTTGAAAAATATCGATTCTAATTCAAACATTGTCTTTCCTTGAGTTTGTGATCAAATTAATATTATGAATGAATTTTACGGGTCGGTCAAGTTTACCCCCCAACTGCAGTATCCAAAACAAAATGTACGTCACAATTTTGCACATATTTTGCACACCCTATCTCGAATTTTGCACAGCTTGCCCTAGAAACTGGAAAGGAAAAACGTATGGGGGGGTGCAAAATTAACGATTGCCCCTCCTTTTGCGTGAATGTAAATAATTTTACTACTAGTATAAACGTTTCATTTTGCACAATTTTGCACACCCATTTTCAAGTTTAGATTAGCCCCCATAGCCCCTTGAAAAATTACGTTCAGGCCCCGGCCCCCACGCCCTAGATAAAAACCATTTTCTAGCCATAATAATCGTTAAATTTTGCACAATTTTGCACACCCATTTCCCAACCCAACCCAAGAATCTGTGGGGGTTAATCGGTGGCTGTGCAATATTTGGAAATGAGTGTGCAAAATTGTGCAAAATGAAACGTTTATATCAGCTGTAAAATTATTTACATTAGAGCAAAAGGAGAGGCAGACGTCAATTTTGCACCCCCCCATACGTTTTCCCTTTCGAATTCCTAGGGCAAGGTGTGCAAAATTCGGGATAGGGTGTGCAAAATTATGCAAAATTATGCAAAATTGTGACGTGCATTTCGGTTTGGATACTGCAGCTGTGGGGGCAAACTCGACCGACCCGAATTTTACCTACTTTGGACAATAAGAAACTTCTTGAATTATTATAATTGTTAGCATGTATTGTGTAAATAGCCAATATTTGATTTTAAATATTTAGACAGTCTACAACGAATTACAACATATGGCATGGCGTTGAAATATAAAGCTTTCATAGATTATAACTTTATCTTCTGATTTCAGTTAATGTACTTTGTTCATTATCTTTTCTTAAGTATAAAAATTTATGGTGAAATGGATATTCGTCAGAATATTATTAATCTAATGAGTCACTATCACTGCCACTATAGCGCGTTGAATGGCGAACCCACGAACAGCCCTTGGCTTTGGATTTGAAGGTTGTCTGGATGTTTATAGAAAAAAAATTATTTGTCCTAAAATGTACTTCTGTAATATTTAGTATTACCTTGATTTGCAAGAACTCCCCGTATGAATAGTAGTAATAGTATTACTTTATAAATAAAATCAAATACAGGGTGATTTTTAAATACGGGCTTATATTTTTTTCTGTGACTACCGATTGAATGTGAAGATTAATAGCATTTTCTAAATTTAAAAATTTAAAGAGAAACGTTTATTTTGAGACACCTTTGTCCACCCCAATTCCGACACGCACAGCGTAAATTATTCAGTCTTATACAGCCGAGTTTACATATAGTGATGCCAAGTCTACACAAAATGATCAAATTATGAATACTTAAAACTGAAAATGAACACACTCGCACACACAAGTTCGTATAACCTAATAATATGTACTATTGCATCCGAAAAAAAGTAATCGACTGATTTTGCCGTTGTAAATATGGTTCGCACCAGTGACGTATCAATCAAAATATTATTATATATAAATTATTTTTATTAGCATTTATGTCAAATTGTGATACCCACCAATGATTTTTTGTCAAAATAATTTAATTCACATAACTGACATAAAAATTTCTATTTACAATAGACTTTTTTTAAAAAAACATATTACTATTTGATAAAAAATTACTTTAATTCTGCCCCAATATAGTATCTATTATATTTTAAATATAAACCACTCAGAGATGAAAAGGATGTAAAACATGGCAAAATTACAGTAACATTTAATCTAAAACAAAGAAAACATACTGCCTATTTTGTACAGTGTGACCAGATCTCTACTTTTTGTTTTCAGTGAACATGTTCCTTGAAAGATACACCGTGGTTTATTTCCGATACAATTAAGATTTTAAAACAGAAAGTAAGGCTTGGAGAATATACAGAAAATTTAAGAATATGTAAAACTATATCACTTTTGGCAATTGAGAGCTTCGTTAAAAATTTATATTAATAACGCTTATAACAAATATATTGAGGATGCAGAAAAATCTATTAATATTAACTCAAACAAGTTTTGGAGTTTTGTTAACTTGAACAAAAATTCGACTAAAATTCCCAATACTATATATGTACTATAAGAATACTTCCCTTAAATACCACCAGGATAATGTCAATGCTTTCGCGCACTTCTTTTTCGACGTGTTTATTAGGTCTAGTCGAGAATTTGCAGTATAACAACAACATTCTTCATATCAAAGTTTACCGAGAGTGATGTATTTAACTCAATTAAGAAAATCAAGGCAAAGATGACTACAGGACCTAACCACATTCCAGTATTTATAATACAGGACTGCGCTGGAGCTCTTTAAACCGCTTTGAATTATTTTTTATTTAACATTAATTTATTTATTTCTTATTTATCTTATCGTACTCAGTTTATTCAATATCGTGGCTTCCAATGTATGCTAATTAAACAGACATAAGGAGTACCGCAGGATTCCATACTTGGATTGGTATTTTTCGTACTTTTTATTAATGATATTATCAACAACCTCGACATATGCTACTTATTTTACGCTGGCGATTTTAAATTATATGGGACTTCAACATAGTCTAGATTTGATCTCACGTAAATCAGACCCATAATTTTTAATTATAACTTGGATAATTTTCTCTTAGATATATCTGAGACTGTTACGGGCTTAGGAGTTATTTATATTCGACTCAAAATTAACTTTTTCTAATCATATTGAGGAATACGGAACTGGAGCTTACAAATTCTTGGGTTTTATTCTGCCTAATGGTAGAGACTTTAAAAGTTTGCCTACTCTTCGTCTGTTGCTTATTACATTTATTAGAACCAAACTGGAATATTTCTCCATTATTTGGAGTTCATGTTATAATGTGCACATAGACACCGACGTTTCCTCAAATCCTCGACATTTATAATAGAATAATAGAATCCATTAAAGGGTACACCTCATGACTTATTTTTTAATAAGTTTGATATGTGCAATCTATTTAGGAGATGGGTAATGTCCACAATAATTTTTTTATACAAAATTGTTAATAATAAAATCAATTGTCCTCCAATTACTTTACTCATAAATACTGAGTGCCCTGATTAACGGCGAAAACATAATACTCATGACACCTATACCCCGTACTAACAGATCAGATCTGTTTGAATTATATAATATTGAGATTTCTAAGTGTAAAATCGAAAATATTAAAAATATTTATTCTACTCCAGTGTAACAGTTTTTGTAGTATTTTTTTTGTTTTATCTGATTTCATCAAGTATAATTATACGCGTATTTGTACTATATTATAGAATGTAAATACCTCACATTCAGTGTCTGTAGTACTGTTACCTATTTACACCTCCAAACGTAAGTCCAATAATTGCAACAAAAGTTTTCACTAGATAGTGATGTCTTTATTGCGAAATTACAATAGTTAGTTCTTATAATACCACACTAATCATAACTTTTATCTACTATAGACGCACTACTATAATTCATAACTTGTTACTGTTCTTTATCTTATCTGATCACTTAATTTGTTCAGAACTGTACCGAACTGACTCCAGCGCCTTGATCCTGCTACTTATATATCCCTGGCGCTTATTCTCGATTCATTCCATTTCACTCTAGGTTATTCCAGACTGTCATTCGGGATGATTCAAGCTTATCCGTGATAATGGCGCCATTTCTGGCCCACTGGTGGACTACCGTTTTACTGGTAGTTAATTAGACAGGCCTCCTTTCACTCTGCCAGGGATTAAGCCTCTCTCCGTAAGAGGGCGGCATATAACAGTACTTACTCTTATATGCTTATTTTTATTTGTTATTCTATTGTTTGTAATTTATTATTAATTACTGTTTTTGTTTTTCTTTTTTGTTTTCATTTATCATGTAATTGAGTTTGACCCGTTAAATAAATTATTGAAAGTAAATAAATAAATAAATAGTGTTTACAAATATCTCATTACTTTGGCTTCTTATACAAATTGAAACAATTCATGTGAAATTATTTTTTGCATTTACGGCAGAAGTATAGTGTATACAACCAGAATTCAAACCGCATAAAAATTAAACGTCGGCAAAAACAGTCGGCATCTCTTTATTGTTTTTCCTATGACAAACATTTCTATTTACCTCCGTAAGAGATACCGACTGTTTTTGCCTGCTTTTAGTTTTTATACGGTTTCAATTCTGGTCGTATATACTTTTTTTTATAAATAGTATTGCTTGGCTGGACATGGCACTCAATTTGGGGGGCGATAATGGGCGACGTTGGCGCCGGGTAGATAGAGAAATATACCAAATACATGGGGCGGAGTTGATAACAGCCAGCGTGGTAATTTACAGAATCGAATAGAAATAAAGCTCGTGATAACTCTTTTCAAATCTTGTAGACAGTGCCCTCGCTCGTCTATGCCTGAAAACTGCACATCACTTAGTTTTCGGTGTTAAAATATAACAAATAAATTTTTGTTCTGAATTGGTAAGGTGCTTATTACAATAGTCTAAACCTGGACCCGTTAATCGTCGACGATCTGGCTGTAATGCTTTAGTAGGAAATTGGATTTGACACCATTTACATGAATAATAAGAATAATAAGCTTTATCATCCAATAGACCACAATACAAAGTATAACATAACAAATGAAATGGTATAAGACAATTCAAAACAAAATAAACGGCAGTAAAATACATCACAGAGAAAAGAAAAAAAAAGAAAAAATTATAATAATAATTGTTATGTGTACTGTCATGAGCAGAAAAAAAATAGGACAGTTTTTTTTTCTAATGTAAATCTGTCTCTATTTGAATATGCAAAAAGTGGAGAATAAACGGTACGATTAGTAGAAATCCTGGATCAGGGCGACGAAGGATGTCAACTCAACAACAAGATTTGCAAGTGGTGAATGCTTTAGTAGAAAATCCATTTATTCAGGCTGCTGAAGAAACAAATTTTCCTGAATCGAGTAGTACTGGTCGCCGGCGAGTAAGAGAATCGGAGCTACGTTGTCATGCAGCAGCACAGAAATACTTACTTAAAGCTGAACATAAAGAAGCTCGAGTAGAATTTGCGCTTGAATTTTTAGCGCATGATGTAAATTTTTGGAACAATGTAATCTTTACAGACGAAAAAACTTTCCAGTCAACACACAGCGGTCGTATTTGTGCTTACCGCCCTCCGAATACTCGATCCGCTGAGAATTATATATCTAACAATGATAAAACTGGTAGATTTTCCGTCACTATATGGGCTTGGATATCGGCACGTAATCCTGGTGTTTTGTGGTATATTGAGGAACGATTTAATAGTGAAACGTATATTAGGATTTTAGACAATATTATGCTCCCTTCTGTGTCGCAATTATTTCCTAATAATGTGTTCATATTTCAACAAGACAATTGTTCCGTTCATACTGCTCATACCGTAAATAACTAGTTTCAAGATAACAATATCAAAGTTCTTAACTGGCCCAGTCATAATCCAGATCTTAGAAGAAGTATGGGGACTACTCGTAAGAAGTATCCAAAAACAAAATGTGAGACCACGGAATGCCGTAGAATTACTGGAAATAGTAAATAATGCATGGAAAAATATTATTACTAATGATTATTGTATAAGGTTATTTAATTGTATGTCAAACAGATTTATAGAAGTTATGAATAGAAATGGTGCAATAACGAAACATTAATAGTTTCTTGTTAAGTAGGATGTCCTTTGTCCTTTGATCCAGGGTTTCTACTAATCGTACCGTTTATCCTCCACTTTCTTAAAATGTTACACACCAAATTTTTGTTAATGTTATAACGCAGTGCAATTTGTCTCATTAACCATCCATCATTTACTATAGCAATAACTACAGCATTAAAATAAAAAAATAAATTAAAAGTAATATCTGTTTTATTTCGGCTACTCATTACATATTCAAATAGAGACAAATTTACATTAGAAGAAAAAGTTTTCCTATTTTTTCTGCTCACGACAGTACACAACTAGATTTTAGCAAAATACCGTTATAAGACTTGTCCTATTTTTTTTGCTCACGACCGTACATGGTAAGATTTAATATGCGAAAAATTTCGACAAGGTGTAAAAGTTTGTGAGTGATAAACATGTTTGCACCTCCTTCTTAAATTTCCTTACGTTATTAATATTTTTAATTGTAGGAGGTACCTCATTGTAACATTTGATACCTATATAGTAAGGGTTTTTTTCAAAGAGAATATTATTGTGAGCGAGTATTGTTGTTTTAGTATTATATCTAGTATTGTAGATATGTAAATCATGATTTCTCAAAAACTTGTTTTCATTAGACTTCACGTGTACTACTAGTTCCAATAAATAAATACAAGCAACAGGTAAAAGTTGCAATTTAGCAAGAATAGGACGACATGACTGACAGTTTTAGGCTCCCACAATGTTTCTTATAATATCCTTTTGTAATACAAAAATTCTGCTAAAATGCCTCGGACAACGCCAAAAAATTATTCCATATCTTTACTTTCAAATTTATAATATCAGTCAACCTATCAAAAGCAAAACAAACTGAATATAATTTTTTTGACGAGCTGTCAATAAAAACACTTAAAAATGTCCTCTCTCTCTCTCTCTCTCTCTCACATGTGCAATTGAACTATGATCTACTTATAAAAGATAGCTTTCATTCATTATACTGCTTTTGGATGTGAAATTAATGAACACAGATTTAGAGGCATTTAGATATAGTTTATTTGCTTTGAACCATACCATAAAATTTTTAATAATAATTTGCATTTCTTGTACAACATCCTTATTTGTTAGACCAGTGCAGAGCAGCGTATTGTCAATAGCAAACACTGTCAAATTTTTATGAGGAAACAATTCTGGCAGATCATTAACAAAAACTAAAAACAGCAGCAGCACTAGTATGGACTCCTTTGGTATACCTATTTTAATATTTAATTTATTAGATCTAGCCCCATTTATCTCCACTACTTGCTTACGTTCAGATAAATATGAAAAGAACTACTGGTTTATTTTACCTCTGAAGCCGTACGGCCCGTACGCCATAAGCTTCTCTCTAAGGAAATGATGTCCCAAGCCGAACGCTTTGCTCAGGTCAATACAAACGCCCATTGATGAACGAGCTATATCGAGGTATCATATAAATTGCTGAGAAAATTTAGTAGCGCTGAATGAGTATTTTTTTCCCTTTATAAAACCGTGCTGAACTGGACTTAATATATTATGAATGGAGATTAAAAATTTCAATTGATTAAATACAATTTTCTCTAATATTTTTGATATTAGATAGTTGCGGAATGCAAATTTTTTTGTGCGGATCTTTATAATTTTTTTTCTAAAACAGTCTAATTTTCTTGCAGGTGTAGCGAAATGTTCGTAAGACAATTCGTTCACTTTTAACTAGAAGTTAAATTAGCAAATTAACTTCTCCTGAAACGCATATGTCGAATTAAAAAAAAATCCGCAAGCGGAAATTCTCATTCCGCAACTATCTGAATGGGGCTATAGTATACAACAATGATATTGGACGATAGTTTTCAATGTTTGCTTTATGGGTATCATTTTTGCTGTTTTAAAAATATTAGTAAAAGTCCCGGACTCTAAAGAAAAATTGATCAAAAACGTAAGTGGATGTACTAAAAAGAAATCAGTCACTTCTTTAAAATACTTGCAGACATAACACTGTATAAACTTGTGTCAAGTTAAGCTAATAAATTTATAAACGTTAATATTATGTTTTTAATATATTGCCATTTTATTTGAATAAGATTATTTTGAGGATACAACTTCAGTTTTATCTGAGTATAAAAAGATGGGTTAATTTGTTGTCATTAGGATTAAGATCAAAAACGAAAATATGTGGTTTAAAAAACTATTGTGTATTATAAACAATGATAATTTATTGCTTCCGTCTAATGGATAATATATTCGAAGTAGCATTTAAAATGATATTGCACGTAGTGTATGGACACCTTTATTGTAATAGAATATTTTACCACAGGATTTAATTTACTGACGGCATTTAATGGGAATGAGATAAGAACTCAGTTGGCGAAGGTAACTGGATTTAACCAGTTCTTCCATTTCACAATCTAAAAATACTTGTTCTTGATGTCGGTGTTTTATAATTAACTGATAAATTTAAAATTTTATGAATGAAATCACATGATCATGTTTACATAACTTTGATTTTATAATTTTTAGCCATGCCCGTAATAGAAAAATATTTAAAAGTACATTTACATAAATTACCCTATAAAGCAACTAAAAGAACATATGTATTATTGTGACGTATTTATCAAATATTTACATTTGCGTGTGATTTGCAATTTTATTCAACTAGGAATTCGGAAAAATGCAGATTAACAATGAGGATTATTAGACAACATAATTTTATTTTTTCATGTTACAAGATGATTAATTTTTGTCGGAATTACACAACATTATGAAATTTTAAAACATCTCTTAATTAAAACAACCAAACTGAACGAGATACAGAGTGAACTAGCGATAATTCTGCCGGAATAAAGTCATAGTTTTGATCCCAGACAAAACATGTTTTACCTATTCATGAATTTTTTTCATAAATTTATCAGAACTACTAAACTTCCTCTAAAGTTCGCATGAATTTCATTATTTATTTCATCCTGAGTTGATAATGTCGACCCATCTGTAACCTACTTAACCATTAATTTTATTAGATTATTTCAACTTGATTTTAGTTAAAAAAGGTAAATTTATTTTTGCAAACATAAGTTACATACGTTAGAGCAATACATTTGTTATATTGTGCCCTCTAAATCAAATAACATCACAAACTCATGAAAGTGCCGAGTGCCGCCATCACATTAGTGACTGACATTGTGAACGATCCATGCTAATGTGTCTGAGGGACTCTTTCTTAATGTGTTCACTTGAAGGATTCGATGCGATTGACTCGGACGAAAAATACAAAATTTATACTTACTTATATATATATCTCTTACTTAACTGCTAGCACTAGATGTATCTATTGGACGTCGTGGCCACTGTCTTAAATCTAACACTCTTAAATAACTAGTATTTTCTGAAACACAGTACCTGAAAGGGAAATTTGAAACACAGTAAAAGATTATATTTGTACTTAAAAAAATTTATGGATCTTTTCTAAAAATGTTAAAAGATATAGGTATGAGGTTAACGAATGTATAAGTTTAACACTAATAACGGTACATAACACACAAGGTGAGGAATAGAACGACTCAGACAATGTCCTCAACTACCATCCAGTGCTTTAGTTTCTAGCAAACGATAGACACAAAAAGATTTAATATAAAAGTTCGATATTTACGTATGTCTGTCTATCTATGTATTCAAAATATCACAGTAATAATTTCGGGCGTTCGTTCTAGAGCTTAAAAATGCTTGAATTCAAAATAATAATATTATTTATATATTCATATGTTCAGGCAAGGCACGATGTACATGGTAATAATACTTTTGCGACACCGAATCTCTGAAATACGATAAAATTTAACGCCGAAATCGACTGAAAAAAGTAAAAATCTACCTTAAAATATGTTATCGTTCGCGGTAAATCTCCCTTTAAAATCGTAAAATCGAAACTTTTAACTTGTTCTCATATTTAATATAACGCATAAGTTTCAGTGCTACACAACGCCGGTTCGTAAGAAGAAAATTTATTGGAAAGTATATGTCGAATTTTATGTTAGTTACTAAATTTATGGTCGTCGGAGCGACATTTATTATATTTCCGTAAATTATATTCCGTGCAGCGACATTCATTATAGTTGCGAAAATTACGCTCCGTGGAACGACATTCGTTATATTGTGAACGATCCATGCTTTTGATGGAAGTCTGAAGGACGTATTTTTTGTTCGAAAAACTTAGAAAAATTGAAAAAAAAATAGGAAAAAGAAAAAATTAATTTTCTTTTTCCTCAACCTTTTCTAAATGCTAAATAAAAATATTACGTTCACAAAATTTTTAGGGTTCAAGTGACTGTTTCAGACGGAGATTAATGGATAAATCATACTTACTGTCGTTTATGCTTAACTGCGGCTCTGATGGTATCAATTGGAAGACGTCGTAACACTATAAATCTACACTGTCTGTTTAACACTCTCTTAAAATTAAATCTGAAAGGGAAATTTTGTTAGAAAACACAAGTAAAAGACAATATAAAGTTCAAAAATGTATATTAAATCTTTAAAAAAATTTATGTTTTTACAACAACTTCTTCAGAGAAAATGTTAACACACAATGGTCTGACCCGTGTACAACACATGGTGAGGAACGGGACGATTCATACGGTACCAACTACCATCCAATATGCAGTTTGAAAAGCTAACGATGCACAAAAAGATTCAAGGAACAGTTCATGTAACTGAAATTTTGGTGGGCTTATGCTTGCCTGTCTTTATAAACGTATTTTATTAATTCACATAAATTTTGGTCGCTCCTCGGAGCTTAAAATTGCTTGAAGCGTCTCTACTTCGTTTGTATTATGCAATAACAAATTTTACGTTCAGGCAAGGCAGATCCCATGCACGTGTGAGTACATGGTATAGATACTTTTTTGACTCCGAATCACTGAGGAACCGGTTTAGGGCAAACCCCGTCAAAACGCATCATTTCCCCGTCAAAATCGACTGCTAGGAAATGATGGGGGTCCCATGTCGCTAAGGGCTATTTTCGCTATAACTTCCGATATACTTTGAATAGTCGTTGGACTAACTTGTCCTCATATTCAACACTTCGTAAGAGTTGCAGTGCTTGACAACGTGGATTCGTAAAAGGGTTTTTAATCTTGGAAATTTGGAAGTTCAAGTCCAATTTTAGAATACTTTCCAAAATTGGGTGGTCGGGGCGACATTACGTCCCTGTGCAGCGACATTTACTACACTTACCAAATTAACGCTCCTCGAAGAGTTAGCGAAAATTTGGCATAAAAAACGCTCCGAAGAGCAAAAATATATTTCCAAGAATTAAAAACCTCCTCCACGGCGTTTTTACGTGAAGCACGCTTTTCTTACGAAATATTTCCTAAGTCGGATTTCGTTACAACGTCGAAAAGTATATCGGGGTTATAGCGTTCTTTAACAATATTTATGTAAATAACGCTTCGTGGTGCGACATTCATTATAGTTACGTAAAAAACACTCCGTGGAACGAATTTTTATAATAGTTTTCAAAATTGAATTTTTTGCTATAGTTTCGAAAATTTAACAATTTCGTTGCAAATACGAAAATCAAATATGCACAGGACGTATTTTATTGTAGTTATAATAATTACGTTCGTGGAATTGATTTTCGCAATAGTTTGCAAAATTGGATTTTCGACACAGTTACGCAAAAAATAAAACTTTCCTTTTTCATTGCACTTCCAGAAATATCTTCCGATGCTGTTTTTACGTGGAGCATACGTTTCATGCATCGGATTTCCTTACAGTTAAGTACGTAAAATTTTTCTGATGAGATTTTTTTGCTATTTTTAAGCGTGATGGTTTTAGATAAGGTTTGGTGTATTCTTTGACATCATCACGCTTTATGTTGGCAGCACGTCACAATCACGTCACAAAGATACTCAATTTACGCAGGTAGCATGTTCCAAAAGAGACCCACGTCATTGCCACTTTATTGGCACTTCATAGCAACTGTTATGAGACAGTTTTGCGACAGGCAAGAGACCAGTTTTTACTGTACATTAGCATAAAATTGTGAGTGAATACTCATCCTAAATTAAACAAAAGAAAAACAGTATTTGGTCTTCCCAACCACTTCAAAATTATTTTTAATAAGCTGTTTTGCTACTTCTAAATCGCCAGTTATCGAATAAAATTTGACGCTTTGGAATCCAGGCCTGCTTGAATGATCAGTTTATTTTCCATGTGGCTAAAGTGTCCTTTCCATAAAGTATTACACATTACAAGTTACTATTGTTCAGAATTAAAAAATGATGCCTGTAAACTAAACCAATAAATCCGGCATACTTTATTATTGTTGTAATTACATTTTTTCCGTGTATGTAATATATACAGAGAAAACAAAAAGGTACACCAATTAATTCTTAATTTCATACACAGAAATAATGTTTAATTCTGATCACCCTTCTATAACAAAATGTTACAATATATTTTACTGAACAGATATTTTATCTACATAGAAAATAAACATATCTTCTGTCAAGGCCTACATGATTTTTTAAAATTGAAAATTTCTTAGAAATCACACGATGGACATACATTATTCATAAAATTTGCACAAAAGTTTGTTTGAAAAAGATATTGTGTTATACTTTCTATACGAGAAACTGAATTTCATTTGGAGAATAAAATTTTAATTTGTTGTATTAGTTAATGACCCTAATTGTCTGAATGTATTAATTACGCTCACCTATACTACGACCAAACGTTTGGGTGAATGAAATAAAAATACAACTAATGAAACCATTATTTTTTTATGCTTTATAAATGATTATTTAACGAAATGTTTGAAGTACGTTTAAAAAACACATCTCGTGTGTCCAATACATTTTTAATTTTAAGTTCAATTCGCCCCTGTCTAGGAACATTTTGCGGTTATGTCTTTTTTAAACACATTAACTAACTCGAAAACTCCTTTATATTGCAGTTAATTCAGGAGTTTACCAATCGCCCAGCCAGAAAATATGATTAATAAAGAAATAGGCGTAGCCAAACATTTAATATCTATTTATTTTTCCTAGACCTTATATGCTGTTTTAAAAAATAGAATTTAAAGATTAATCGCGTACTAAATTTTAATTATCTACTTAATGATATCAAATTCTACAGTAAAAATGATTAAAATACTGTTACTCTCTGTACTATTGCTCCGCCAAATTGAATCATTTACCTTTATAGGTTTGTTTGGTGACACCATACCGACTGGTTCTCCGGCGTTAATAATGAGTTCGTAGAGTTTTTTTGCATTTTTTATTTTCAGGGAATCTTTGAACGTTATTATACCTACATGCGCGTCAAAATCACATTTATGTAAAATATGAATTTGACACATTCATTTAATTTGAATGTTACGCCATATTCTCCACAATATATTTTACGCAACACTTTTTTAAATTTAAACCTGAAAAGGAATTTTGAAACACAAGAAAAAAACGATATAAAGTTCAAACATATATATACATATATATATATAGTCTAGTATACTTTAACTTGGCGTGTGTATGTATGAGTTAATATTTCCGTACGATTTCATTTTCTCTTGTACACAAAGATCCTGAAATATTGTCAACGTAGACAATGTTTCTGGACAATTGCTTTAACTTTGTGTACAATATGGGAGAAAATGAAATCGTACGGAAATATTAACTCATACATACACACGCCAAGTTAAAGTATACTAGACTATATTCAATCTTTTAAAAAATTATGTTCTTACAAAACGTTCAAGAAAAATGTATTGACGGACTATAGTTTGGCCCTTGTACAACGCATAATGAGGAACTCATAATGTAACCAACTACCATCCAATGTGCGGTTTATAGCTAACGATTACACAAAAAGATTCAGTAAAAAGTTCAAGGTTTATAATTTTGGTGGGCTTTTGCTTGCCTGTCTATTGACGTATTTTCAGTTCAATATCAATTTAGTTCGCTCCTCGGAACTTAAAAATGCTTGAATCGCAACGACTTTGAATTATATTCTGCAATTATAAATTCATACGTTCAGTCAAGGCGGTCCCATGCACGTTCTGAGTACAAGGTAACTATACTTTTCTGACACCGAATCACTGAGGAACCGGTTTAGGGCAAATACGCTTAAAACCCATCATTTTCCCGTCAAAATCGACTGTTAGAAAATGATGGGCACCCTCGACGTTAAGGGCTATTTTCGCTAAAGCTCTCGAAATACTTTGACAAGAGGCTGGATAACTTGTCCTCGTATTTAACACAACACGTGAGTTGCAGTGTTCAACAACATGAATTCGTAAAAGAGTTTTTATTATCAAAATTGCCGAAGTTAAAGTCGGGTTTTGTAATACTTTCTAAATTTTGTGGTCGAGGCAACATTACGTCCCCGTGCAGCGACATTTACTACACTTTCTAAAATTAGAGTCCTTGATGAGTTTCCAAGATTTTGGCATAGAAAACGCTCCGTAGAGCGAAAATGTGAATTTATCTATAAAAACCTCTTCCAACGGCATTTTTACGTGAAGCACGCTTTTCATCGGATTTTATTACAGTTCATCGAGGGTTTTGGCGTATTCTAGAACATCCCGGCGCCACACCGGCGCCAATATCCTTGGCAATGGATGGTTGTTTTTGCCAAGTTTCGTCTTGTCGTCTGGATCGTCGGTATGATAGGTTGAGCTGTATAGCTCGGAAGGTGCACTGCCCAAACGCTTTCGTAGCGCTTACGGCCTGCATAAGGCTTAAGGAAAACCGGTGGTGGGACTTCGGCGTCTCATCGTCAAAAATTGTGAATGTGAAAGGAATTCGTTGCAGGAAGAGTAATGTTGTCAAATGTTTTGGGATGATTTCCTTGGAAATATTTGGTAATATGTAAACTAAAATAATATTTAAAATATGAAATATCAACCACTGACATTAATTTATATAAAAAACAATAAGATTCTTTACCTAAGATATGCATGATGGCGATTATTTACTTTCAAATTTACATTCACATTGGGAACTGACAAAGGTTTTCTATTGAGATCCACTATATTTGCTACAAATGAGTTAGTTTCTCCACAGATTTATTTTTGCCAAGTGCCACGGTAAGAACAAATATCGCATTTATACTTTTATTTCCCATGTACGTAATATATCGGAAATTATTGTGACCAAGTAAAAGTCGATATTGAACTCTTGATGAATTTACACGGTATCAGACTGATTTTTATACTGTTCTTTAGTTGCAATAAATACAAATTGTAAAAATGTATTTAACACAAGTATAATAGAAACTTTATTGAATTTGACATCCTTGTCAAACCAGCCGTCAAAAATTAAAAATTGACCAGATTATAGTTTATATTGGGAATATTATTTGGAAAGTGCACTATCAGTTATTTATTCTTCGGTAGTGTCTCATGAACTTTTAATACTTTTATAGGTGCTCAGTGATGAAGTTTACTTTGTTTAAAAAATTTCTGATATAAAGCGATCATGCATGTAGCAAACATGAGCTTAAAAGGGGCCATTTTTTTTACTTATCCCCTTCGTCTCCAACGGACTCAGGCTAGGCCGCCAATACCTCATATAATTCGACATTTGAGAGTAATCTTACTTATACCAAACTTTGCTATAATTTTCTATAATCTTTGCTAGATTCAACTTAGTGACGTCATTCTCAACTCTAAACCGACATAACGATTTTATAAGATTATAATGGGTATTTCCACTTTCATCTCAGATTAATGAAACTATACAAAACTCTTGCTATTAGAGAAACCGATTTATGTGTGTATTACAGTTTGATTATAGGAAAGTTTTTTATAGACTACCCACTTTAATCTCTTTGTGTCGTGATAATAAGTTGCGTAATAATTTTTCACCATAAAATACACATTATCCTTGAAGACCGAAAACAACAAGTGTATTTTCTGAAGTGTGATTACTTTAATATCTTGACCACTAATTCCGCTTCCTTAACACGTATATATTGAAAGAGATAAAAAAAATTATCATTAATGTATTTCCTGAAGTAGACATTGCTGTATTGTATCAGGGCTTACGAAAGCCAGCTTGAGTCCCGGTGAAGCGAACTGTTACCAGTGCCCCTCTTCCAATACCATATGAACAATATGAACAAATTAAACAAATATAGTCTCGTGCCTCGCCTGTTCTCATCGATAGTGGATCTGACTCAATAATGATCAAATTCATGATGTAGTCTAGTAAGATCATGATCAAATCCGACTTACAGTGTTTTTGTTGAGGTTTGGACCATTGATAATTTAATAGCAGTTATGCCGAATTGCTTTAGTCATAATGAGTGATCTAGTACTTGAGACTTTTAGATGCTGCTGCCATCAGTTAAGAACATTTGTTTTGAAAACATAAAAGATATCTTGAATTACACTACGACCTATCCAATATTCCAAAATTGATGACATTAAGAAGTCAAGAGAAATTCATTTATCAGGAATGGATGAGCTTTTCATTCGGCAACTTGTTGTGAATTTCAAACTGAAGGAAAACATGATTATATTACGACCGACAAATTCAGCATAAAATTAAAGGATGATGACGTTACGTTTTATTGATTGCATATATAGACCGAGTTTAAATCATGCAGAATGAACCATTAAAAATCGTGAGGGTTAAATTTTTTAGTGAAAAAGAAAAATGGCGATTATCAATTGTGCAACCATTACTGTGATGTCAACGAAAAGATTATTTAAGAGCGATACCCATAACCAACCATTGATCCGTGACCAATTGATGCATTTTAACAAGCTAAGTATATTACAAAATTTGACATGAACTCCAGTTTTTATCGAATGGAAATCGAAGAAAGCACAAAATACAAATAATATGATATTTCAATTGATTATGGATCTGGATAAGAGATGTGGACTATTTGATCCATAATCCAGTTGGGACTGTGTTAAGTGAAAATAATCTTAGACTACCAGAAATTCAGCAGTTTTTAGCAAATACACGGTATCTTTATTGACAAAGACAAGGCCGTCGTTTAAGCTGGATATCAAACGATTTAAATAATTTGATATATTCTGTTATGTTATATTATATTATTTTCAATCGGTGATCAATTTGCTGTAGATGACTCACAGCAAGCCAGTAGTAGTGAATGAAAATTTAAACGGAGCAAACGACGCCACGTTAGTATTTATATGCATGCCCACGCCCTCTTACGAAGAGGGATTTAATCTCTATTAGTAGACAGAGTAAAAGGAAGCCTGCCTAATGAGCAACCAGTAATCACCCATGGTGGCGCTGTCTCATAGAAGTAAGGTATAGAAATGTCTCGAATGACAAACTGGATTAATCGAGAATAAGCGTCACGGATATATAAGTAGCAGAGCTAACGCGCTGAAGTCAGTTAATACAGTTCTGAATGAGTTAAGCAATCGAATAAGATAAAGAACAGTAATAAGTTGTCAATTATTATAGTAGTGAGACTATATTAGATGAAAGTTATAATTAGTGTGTTATTATAAGGAATAATTATTATAATTTAGTAATTAATAAATCAGTGGTTAGTGAAAATTCGTGTTGTAATTATTATTGGACCTATGCTTGGAGGTGTTTATTACAGGGTGCAAGCACGTAACAGTATGGACACAGATAGAAAGTTAAACTTTTAAGTTATAAACTCTTAGAGGATAAAGTGTGTCTTGTCTAATGACAGATGTGTCGTAGAAGATTTGCCACCGAAATGGTGGTAGATAACAAGAAACTGTTACTATATTTTTTATTTTTTTTAATGCCTTAATGCCTTGTTCATATTTACGTCCTGGCGGAGTTTAGCAACAACTACTCTTCCACTCAACCAGGACGGCGAAATGAGATGCCGTTCACACATCCAAGTGACGGCCTCGACCAACGCTGCTTACTTCGCTGATCGAGGTCTCAGCGCTTAAGCCGATGACGGTACCTCACTACCTATAACTTTATTAAAATCGATACAAGCATCAACGAGTAGATCGTATAAACATTTCCGATTTGAGAAGTATTCCGACGGTCATTTTTTCTTAATTACAACTAGAGCAAATTTACAATCTACTCTATTGTGTGTACAGAGTAATTAGCAAATATTAAGTACAGGACAGTATTTATTTCGAATTGGGTACCATCGGTTCTCCATACGTCACCTAATTAGCTAGGCCGGATTGTATAGGTTGCTTATGGTTTGGTTACTATGGTCAGTATTGCGTTCTTTAGCTTTGTTGGTGTTACGAATTTAAGTTGGATACGTACCAGGAGAATTTACTATCATGCGTACTGTTTTTAATTGGAAGGATTGTAGGATGGTAACCCCATTGTTCGATTCCATAGGTCCACATAGGTTTTAGTATAGTCTTGTAAATAATAATTTTTTTTATAGGGCTAGACTTTTTGCCTAGTAGCCAGTACATTTGTTTTATTTTTGGGCATAATATGGCTCTTCTATGTAAGCTTCTGGTTCAAGTGAAGTCCAAGATATTTAACCACGGGTTTGAATGGAATCAGTGTGTTATTTATGTTGACTTGGGGAAGGGTATTCTATCTTGTGGTAAATGTTACTTACGTCAGTTTTTCATTATTAACTTTGATTTTTCAACATCTTAACCAGTCATGCAAACAGAACCAAAAGGCCGACTGAACTAATGAAAGAACCAAACGGGGTCGGCCCACTAGGAAAACGAAAGGACCAAAAGAAGTGGTCAAAGGTCGCCTGGCTGATTTGCTTCATTAGGAATGGAGCCATAAGGCGAGTAGGCTAAACGAATGCAGGATGGCCGAATGTAAGTCATACAACCTCTTATCTTTCAGAAGCCTCTTGCTCTCCCAATGTTATTTAACAGACTACTGAAAGTACATGTAAAATTGGCCAAGTCAGTGGCACCAAGCCAGATACAGAGTAGAGGGGATACAATGAGTCCATAGAATCTTTACAATACAATGTCATATGAGTAACGCATGGCGATAAATTTGTGTTAAAGAATGCTTTACTGTTTTAGTTTAATTTGAGGCAAGCATCCCTAATAGTCTTACAATAAACTAGATCAGTCATCAATGTCCATTAAAAACAATTGCTGAAATTATCAAAATAATAATAATAATACTAATAATAAACGCCACAGGTAATACCATCGGCTTTATCCCATCTTCGACTCTATGAACTGACCACCTCCCTTCTACTCTGTGCATTTAGGTTAGCGCAACTGACTCGGTCACCCTCGGCTTTACGTGTGTTTCCAACAGTTTGCTGTTGTTGAATCAAAGAGACACCTGAACGATAGGGGGTTGGTTGGCTAACATTACTTTTTTAGAAACACGTTACGTTTAAAACCCTTAGGGATTATTTCTGCACAAATGGAATTTAAGTACCAGACACATGGTAGAAAATGCCAAGAGGAAAAATATGTAACAGGTATATTTAATTTTTCAATCGACTGATTACCAATATTGTCACAAGGGTAAATAAAGTGATCTTGAATTCATGTTAGTATTGTAGCTTTGTTTGTAGTTTGTATGTGTTGAAAAATGCTTTTTTCGGTGTTTGCAATTAATATGCATAAAAAAATAATGACATTGCTATTACTAATTTTCTACAATTACATTATTCCATCAAAGGTAGGTTACATTCCTTTTAATAAAATTATAAGTGACGCATAAGTGATTAAAGAAATCTATTTTCAAATCATGTTTTTTTATTTTTTATTTTAACGCCTTATTTAGATTAACGTCCTGGCGGAGTTGAGTATAAGCTATTCCACCACTCAACAGGACACATACACATTAACAAATTATACAACGACCATTTCCTGACATTGCCACCTGCCGCAGCTGAGACTCGAACTCAGGAGTGGTACAGCAACTAGCCGTGTTGTCTCTCACACAACCTCGTCTAGTCCACTGCCACCAATTCGGTAACACACGAAAACTGAAAAGTACCACTAATCATCCATACCCTAGCCAGAATTCGAACCCAAAACTGCTAGGTTGCAAGCCTAATACATAAGCGTTGAGCCACTTAGCCGGTTTTTGGTTTAATTTTCGATTTCATGTAAGAAATAAAATAATCATCTCACTAAATTGTATATATTATGAAGTACTTGATTATTCACAATAGGACTTAGGTCTAAACTGTATGAAGGAGCATAGCTGACTAACTCATTCTCCCCGCTGATCCACATTATTGCAAACATTGCAAATACGCCATATAGTCGCCTTACTGCCGAAATGCTGTCTACGAAAGATGTGTCACCTACTTGCTGAGACGGTTAAATATTTTCTAACATTCGGCCATCCTGTATGCGTGCTGTCCCAGACCGCCAACCCTGTTTGCCTGTTGACAACTACATTACACAAAGCAAACATGTATTCATACATTTGTAACCAATTTTAAATTCTCTTCAATCAATTCAAATACGTGTCCACCCAGACAATAAGTAACGTACATAATTACCTACATCAACAACTCTTACTCGAGCTACACACACGTCACACGTATCTTGACCTCAACAATAGCTACCCAGAGCACCGCTATTGTTCCCATCTCAACGTATACCGTGACGTGACCCAATCAAACATCACACGTCACACGTATCTTGACCTCAATTATAGCTGCCCACAGCACCGCTATTGTTCCCATCTCAACATATACCGTGACGTGATCCAATCAAACATCACACGTCACACGTATCTTGACCTCAACAATAGCTGCCCACAGCACCGCTATTGTTCCCATCTCAACGTATACCATGACGTGACCCGATCAAACACCATAAGTCACACGTATCTTGACCTCAACAATAGCTGCCCAGAGCACCGCTATTGTTCCCATCTCAACGTATACCGTGACCTACATCAACATTCAACCTGTACATATGTGCACATCTAATCTGTAGGATTAATACTGCAAGTCTAACGGTCCCGGCTGATGACATTACGTAATTGATCTCAAAACTTTTCAACGCGTTAGGATTATTATTTTCAAGTTCAAGGCACAGTTTACTAATAACACATCCATGATATAGTACATCAACTTCCGGTGTCAACTAAGCACTATTGTACTACCTTTTTCTTCCCATTTAAAACAACATTCATTTCATAGAAATTTATTCGATATTACCACTCGAGCAATCGTTCAAGACCTTTTACAACGAAAACATTCTAATATGTTTCTATTTATAACAGTATCTATGATTTCGTTCATAAAGATATCAAACAAGAACCAATGTTTTCATTTAAAATTATAAACATAGATAGAATTCCTATAACACTTTGAGCGTTTATAATTATACCGAACAGATTAGTTAACGTGAATGTTTTGCCTCACCATACTTGATCTATACCAACACAACTTGTCCTTTTGTCTCGTCATATTTTACAAATATCAAATCCACTGCTATTAACACCCACTTCAGCAACGGTTCAGTCTGACATTTCTAAACAGTTTCTTAAATTTTACATTATTTATAAAATACTACATCATCATTCATTTTTTTCATGTTATCTATCACCATTTCAGTATTGGCGTTGTGATATTCTACTTTACCAACTTTATTTACCTAATTAAGAGCTCGTCCATTCCTGACACATTAATTTCTAGACCACCATTACCCTTTAATGTCAACAATTGAAGAATGTTGGGTAGGTCATGTTTAAAATATCTTTTACAGTTCCAATAACAAATACTCTTCAAATAACAACATCCTAACTGAGTATCAAATAACTCAATATGATGTGTAAGTAATTCGGCGTAATAACTATTAAATCACAGATAGTCAAAACAGTTTACGATCCAAATCCTGACTAGACCAATGTACACCAGATTTGATCATCACTGGATCAGCTCCACTCGATGTGAATGAATATTCGGTCTAACTCTTGCACAAGATAGCTCAACCTTGGATATGGATGATGTACTAGGTCATGTCCTCGACGCATAAACATCCCGTTCGGTTATATGTTTGTGCAATAACAATCGTTCAGCGCACGTCAGCATTAACAATCATCCGTTAAGAGTTGATCGGAGTGTATTAGTCATCCATGCTTCCAATTTTGATTGTAAATGACTTCACGTCAATAAAATGACGCAGCTGAATGTACGGTGTGCTTGGAAGGCGAGAGATAGAGACGTAGTAGAATATGACATTGGACAAATTTATTATACCTAATCTTTAAATTTCTCTGTGCATTTGAGAACATTAGGACTAATTTTATTTTAGTTCTACAAAAGGGAAAATGTTTATTTTAATGATACCTATGCGGGACGATAAAAATTATTTTTTCAAATCGATAATAGAAGAAAAAAATATATTTTTTTATATATACTTTTTTTTCTCTCATCGTCCCACATTGTAACATGTTTTTAATGTCTTTAATGTGTTTTTTAAAATAATGATTTATATGAGAGTAATTTGCACCGTCTTTCCGGCTTATATCCGGAGCGCTCTTAACTCTTAGCTCAGCTTTTAACTTTGTGGCGTCATATCAACCTTTCCTCTTTGGAGTTCATAATAAAAGTCAAATTCTGCCAACCGGAACGACAGAGATGGCGACGTTGACGCTTGCGCAGTAGAGTAGATATATTCCTTACGTTCAACACACTTAACCTGGGAGTTGGCTCTGCGGCCATCTTTATTGCGTATTAATTTTGCTAATTTTGCTGCTGGCTTCCTAATTATCACTGTAACTTGGCACTTTTGGTGAAGAAACTCTTCACTCCCCTCACTCATGTTCACTACTATCACCTTGTATTCGGTATCGGTAATTTCCACAACACAACTTAACTCGTCCATAAGAGAACAAAACCAAAGGTCACACTATAAAACTGATTTTTCTTCGTTGGGCCTTTTTGGATATAATCCCACTTCTGATATGTAAGAAGTAAAATAATCGTCTCACTAAATTGTATATATTACGAAGTACTTGATCATTCACAATAGGACTTAGGTCTAAACTGTATGAAGGAGCATAGCTGATTAACTCATTCTCCCCGCTGATTCACATTATTGCAAACATTGCAAATACGCCATATAGTCGCCTTACTGCCGAAATGCTTTGTCTACGAAAGATGTGTCACCTACTTGCCGAGACGGTTAAATATTTTCTAACATTCACGGTTCCAAAAAATTTGTTTATGCAAGGTTTCATAATTTTTCAAAAAATACGCGTTTTCATTTATTTAATAGAAAGTTTACATTATGCAATACGCTTTTTTAATATATGCGAAAATTTGTTTTTAAAATTATTAAAAATTTTAAGAATTGTGGCACACGATATAATTTTAAGTATAAATCTGGCTGATTGCGGCTTACAAACACTCCAAGTCCTACCCTGCCTGCCAATTTCATTTACGTTTGGATAAACGTCGGGCAATACTGAACGCCGTCGATTTACCGCACCTTCCGCTTGTTTCATAATACCATGTCTGTGGGATAGGCCAATCGTCTCCGACTTGTTCTACGCCTTTTGTTGGCCTTGAACGGAGCGAGAACAATCCTTACTTCCCATGGACCGTTGAGCAGAGGTCCAGAATTTAGCTAATACTCTTGGTCCGCGATTTATATCCGTTAGACCTCGAATAGCAGATATAAAGAGTAGCTCAATTCTTCAAATAAGTGTGACTTATTTTGTATGAAATATTGCGTCATCTGTTTGAGAGTCAACTACTGGCGCCATTTTTAACATAATCTACTCAGTCATGCTCGTCACTTTTATCTGAAAATAAAATTCCATTAGAAATACCAGGATTTTCGACATTTTAATTTGTGTTTTGGAATTTGTACTGTAAATTTTTCTGATTAAAGATGATTACTTAAATCTAACAATCTAATGAAAAACAAATTATTGGTTTTTCATATACCTAGTTTGCTAGTTAAATTCCTATTTAAATATTTCTGTAGGATTTTACCGTTTGTGGTTGAATGTTAGTTACTCATTAGCATCAATCTTACTCTATTCTGACATAGATGGTGATCTAATCTACTAGTATGGAAAGTGCGTTTGCGAAATTAATTTGTTTTAGTATTACTTTCTCGTATATAGACGGAGAAAGTACTGATGTCATTAAGAATTTCAAATTTTTGTTTATGACGTAAAATAACGTTTTAAGGCCCGAATTAACAATGTACATATGATGAATTATTGAGGTCGTTATATGTAAAGGATACTCTATCTATTCAAAGTAAAAACAGATTGATTATTAATGAAATCATATAAAAGGAGGAATAGTTCTCATAAACACTTAATAATAAACGACTTTTATTGAGATAATAAATATCTACAATATATTTTAGATAACATTATCTAATACTTAAATATTAATTTTCACCGAATCAAAAAATATTTTAAATAAGAAATGTTCTGTATTCGAATTTGTGTCAAAAATTTTTCGTCAATTTAACAAATGCCTCTACCTGCTAAAGTCAATTAAATCAGCATCTTAACACAAGGCAATCAATAAATCAATACTACTTTATTAGCAATTAAAATTTTCATCAGCCTCCCCAGAACCAATCCGGGGACCGACCGTGCAACCACCGCGTTGTTCGTGGTGGCGAATTGCGGGGTGGGGCAGAATCAATCAATCAAATCAAATTTATTTGTCGTTAAAAGTACAAAAGATCTACTCGGATACTCGCACCTGATCCAGCCGAATATCCAGGGTACGAGGGCACCGTGGTATTTGAGAGGTTGGAACGGAGCGAGACCGAGATAGAGTTTAAAACAATTAAAATCTAAGGCCCTACTCCTACCTGCGTAGCAAGTTTATTAGGGCGCGATAAACAGAATGTCCAGGTGACTTAACTAAACTAAGAATATAAAAAACAGTTAACTTATAAAACATTGAGTAGGTTGTTGGCTGCTGAGACGGGAAAAACTCACTGAAAAAACCCGCTAGAGGCAATGGAATACTGAGCGAGAGCGGCTATGCCAGCCGTTAAATTTATGATAAAATTTCTAATTTTGGTTCGAAATGTTGTAGTTATTTTGAATAGTTTTGCTTGACTTTAAGATAGTAATTCAAAACAAAAAGGTAACAAAAACTGACAAAAATAAAGGACGGTTAAAGTGAACAGAAAAGGTTAAGAAATTTACTGTAAATATAATATTTTGGTAAGGGGTCGAATAGCTATATATGCTGTCGAAAGATGGGTAGCTCCTGGTACGGTAGTTTGTGTTTAATCCGAAATGGTGCATTATGCTCTCTTATTTGTGTGATGTTGGTTGTTAGCGGACTATTACCAAGTTTGTGTTGATAAAACCTTTGAGAAGTGGTTTTAATGAAGTCCGCTAGTGGAACGATGTCGTTACAACGGGCGTACAAGTCTCTGAGGGAGGTGTATCTGCTTGAGTTGGAAATGAGGCGAAAGAACTTGCGTTCAAGAATTGAGAGTCTCTTTATTGTCGTTGCCGACGCGCTGCACCACGCCGGAGCCGCGTATGTAAGGGCCGGCCTCACGACGGCCGTGTAAATCAACTTTTTGTTGTTTCTGTTTAGTCTGCTATTCCCTGCCATCAGAGGGTACAGACTCCTAGACAGGGAGTATACTTTGCGTATCGTCTCGTTTATGTGCTTGTTGTAGGTCAGTCGGGTGTCTAAATGAACCCCCAGATACTTCACGGTTTCTTTTGTTTTAATTTTCACCCCCCTGATCGAGATTGGAGTAATAATTTTGTTTTTCGTGAAGTTCTGGGAAAAAACCATGGCCTCTGATTTCTCCTCGTTGATCCTTATCTTCCACCGGTCATAGTACGTCGTGGCACGAGCCATGTGGGCTTTCAATAGCATATTCGCCGCCTGGGCGCTATGGCTGTGTGCATACATAGCCGTGTCATCGGCGTACAATGCCAATTTTGTATTCGGAAAGGAGGGGAAGTCAGAGACATATAAATTAAACAATTTTGGTGCAAGGCACGACCCTTGCGGGACTCCCGCACGAATGTCCCGCTCCGTGGAGAGTTTGTTGTTGACTCGCACTTGCAGCGTTCTGCCTGTCAAGTACGAGTGTAACGATTTGATAATGTAGCCAGGAAAATTGTATTCATGTAGTTTGTATATCAGTCCCGGGATCCAGATGGTATCGAATGCTTTCTCAATATCTAGCAGTACCATCGTGGTGCTCTTCCCGAGGTTATATTGGACCTTGATATCATTAACTATTCTAACGATCTGTAGCGTCGTGTTGCGCCCCTTCTTGAAACCGAATTGATGCTCATCGTTGATGTGAAGTCCTTCCTGCACAGAATTAATTCTGCTCAGGACGACCCTCTCCAGGGTGGGGCAGAATGGTACGGCTTAAAGACAACTAAAAACAGCCTAACCTAGACATATCTGTAACAGACTTAACTAAACTTACAAACTACACATATTTATAAAACTTTTGTACTAAACACTTTTTTAAATTTTTACACTGACGCAGACACCTCAACATAAACGAGGAGCCTTCTACGACGTGTGAAAACGCCGGGCTGGGCATAGGCTGGCTTAAACTGAGATTTTAAAAAAATTTGATTTCGAAATATTTTGATTTTTGAAAAATGTTAATGAAAATGAACTTAGAGACAAAAATGTACAAAAAGGAAACAAGAAACAAACACGACACGAAAGGTTATAAACAGAAAGGAAGAGACAGGAAAGATTTAAAGATACAACATGTATGAAATATCAGTAAAGGTGGATAGGGTAAGCGGAAGTTATAGTTGGTGAAGTTTGGCTACAGGGGTTGCCGGAAGATCGGCAACGTCTGGTATGGTAGGGTGTGCTTTATCCGAAACGCCTAACACAAAGCGATAGACAAAAAAATATAGAAAGTGTCTAAAATAACGTATTGTGGAACCAGGAATGACATTGTGTGTAAGTTGTTTGCAATTTTTTTATAACAAAAAAACTTTGACATATTGTTCGAAATCATCTGATTAAATTGCCAACTGTCATACTTAAAAACAATCAACAACAACAAAATTATAATAATGCAATATTTCGGCAAATTAATGACTCCTACGTCAAAGATGGCAATGAGAATAATGAAAGTTAATGAAATAAACTTTAAAATGAGTCTTTAGGTGTTCCTTTTTGATATATAATTAAAAAATTATGGCCGACAGTACGTGCCATTTATTTTTTTCTTCTTTTACAAATTCCGTTATATTGTTAACGTAATTTGCTAAATATAAACAAAGAAATCTGCTATTAATTCATATGCATCGCCTGCCAACAAGGTTGCTACATTTTTTGTAGCATTTAAAGTACTTGCATTGAAAAGATTTGTACCCTGTGTGTCCCCATTCTTGCCTCTCCCTGAGTTACCACGTTAAGTGGGGGGAGGTCCAATAGGGTCTTCATGGCTGCAGTGGGGGTGTTTTCATAGCACCCGTGATTTCCAACCAAGCCAGTCTCTGTGCCCTTTTAGCCCGTCAGCTGCTGTTATTTGACTGGCGTTGGGCCATCAAACTGAGGTGGCGTATGTAGTGGAGGGTCTTATTACACTGGCATTACACTGGCATAGAGACAATGAACCATACCAGGCTAGAGCCCCATATTTTACTATATAATCGTCTACATATAGCCAGTATGGCTACCGATTTATGTATTACGTCTTGCTCATAGGTTTTCACGGGTAGATTGTAGATTGTTTCAGGGGTCGCTTGGCTTTGAGTAACTTTACTTCACTTCGACCTAAAAGATCTTCTGAATTACCTTACAATCAATTGTTGCCCAGAATTCCAAGACTTTTTACAAAGCTTGCGATTTTTCTGGGGACTAATTTCCCTTGTCTTCAGGTCTATTTTTTCAAGGCTATCAGCTAATTTGCTAACTTGTATTTCCTCATGCCCTGGCATCCACATATCCACAAGGTAACCTTGTTGTTCGAAAGTTGCTTCAAGGATTGTCTACATTCCCAGGAAATTTTAAACTCGAAGGTATATTACCTTAGAGGCTTTAATGCTGCCTGGCTATCTTAAAGTATATAGATCTTTGCCCATTGAATGCCTTTATTTAGGAATTCCAGGATACGCAAATCTATCTGCCTGGAAGATGGTTCGAGTGTTATTGAGGGCTCTGGATAGCCTACATTTAGGCTCTGCTACGTCAACTCCACCCCTTCAGCCATCTTAGAACCATATGTATATCAGATGAGTGACCCTTGCTCCAATCGCAGTGCATCTATCCTGCTCATCTAACTGCGTTCAATTAACATGTCAAACGGCCAGTCAAAGTCCTGTTTGATTGGAATTGAGTCAGTGGGTTTGGTCATGGACTCAAAATGGACAAGCTCTAAGCTTAAGTGACCAATCAGATCGCCTGGTTTAAATTTAAGTGCCTGATGCAGTGTTGCCTCCTTCCTCACATACAAATTCAGAGGACGTAGGTTAAGCATTGCCTCGCCTCCATAGCTGCTGTGGGACAGGAGTGCATTGCTCCTGTAGTCCTGTAGTAGGGAAGGTGTTGCAATTTCTGCAACTTTCCTTGAGCTAGTTTTTCTTCTGTTTTTGGCCACCATAAACACGATGCGAAGGTCACCGAAAGGTAGGACCAATGCTTCATTTTCGGATTTGGACTCTGAGTCTTACCAAATAGTTTATGACACGTCCAGATAGCCGCTATTGCTTTAGTGAATGTCCTTTCCAGATGCAGTTCAGGTAAGTTTTTAACTGCACTGGAAAAGTATAGCATTATTGCCTTCAGCATAGGAGTTCTCAGATTGAGTTTTCTCCTTTTGGTGAACGGAACATATTTTTCCCAGATCGACATTAATCTCCTCTGACAAGCACCATTTGGATATTATATTTAAGGTAATTTGCATGAGGTTTGAGATCATAACCACATGTCTGCCTCTCACAGTCACGACCAGATCATCTCCATAACCCTGGACGTTGAAGCCAAAATTACTCATTTTATAGAGGAGATCATCGACCACCATTGACCACAGTAAGGGTGATAAGACTCCACCTTGTGGTGCAGTCACCGTGGCCGACTCATCCCTCACACATGTAGTAATTATTCTGTTTCTTAGCATGGATTGTATCAATTTGATTGTTGAGGTGTTGTGATAAGCACACTCTATATCTAGGAAAGAACACAATAACACAAAGCCACTTCCTTAGCCATAAATGTGTTTTCAATGCCTTGGACCAGGCCATATAGAGCACTTATTATTGATTTGCCAGGTTGGTAGGCAAATTGTTTGGTTTGGTGAAGCGATGTTTCTGTAATGATTTCGCTTCTGATAGGTTGGTCCAATAATTTCTTCATTGATTTTAGGAGAAATGAGGTTAAGCTAATAGCTAATGGGGCGATAAAATTTAGGCTCGTCTGGTGGACATCTGCCTACAGGACCCACGGTGAAATATAACTTCTGTGGACTCAGTACCCCCATTGTGAAATAATTTTGAAGAAACTATGCAAGGAGTTTGTGAAACTCTCACTATTTTCTAAAAGTTAATACATTGCAAGGTCGATCCATTTTTGTTTAACAAAAATGAAGAGTACAAAATATATCGATAGAGAAGTTGTAATTAGTTTCTTGAACAACAATATAACTTAAAAAATATGTTTGCATATATGAAATGTTCACTTCATAGATTCTTCTCTTAAGAAGTAGTTTATGTTTTCGTATAAATGAGCGTTGGTATCTAATAAAGTAATTAAAACTGTATCAATTTGTTTTATATTTTGGATTTTCCGATATGTTCTCTAATATAGTCTAATTAATAGAATAATTATGTAATAAAAATATTTAACAGGTAATATTTTTTATTTTCATACGTGAAATCATATCCCTACCCACACATATTAAATATTGAAAAAATGATACTGACTCAAACAAGAGTTGCTAATAAATGCGTCACTAAAAGGTTGAAATAATAAATGACAAAGTGGTGATATTGATTTACACCAATTATCTCTATTATCTTTTAAACAATACCATGAAAGTCTAGCTTGTAATTGATATTGAAGTTTCCAATATGCTTTTAAAGGATAAAGCAACAATATTTTATTATTAATATTATGTATTTCCATTATAATTTCTGAATAAAATATTGTCATATTGTCTAAGTAGTAGATATTATTCTATATTGATTTCGAGTTAATGTTTACTAATGAATATAAAGATATGCTTTGCCATATAATTCATAGTTAATACTCTTAAATCTAAATTCAAATACTTATAGAAGTAATATACTCATAAATATGGAGCAAATTTAGATAGATAGGTGCAGATATAATTAATTAATGTAATAAATAAAATTATATGAATTATAATAAAATGCCCCACGATTATTATACTGCAATTATTCATATTTTTTGGTTCGGGTGGTCACGGACGTGGTCACAAATTCGAATTTGTAAATGTTGCACTCGTTTATTTCACAAGTTAATGTGATTTTTTTTAATCTGATCAATTTCGACCGACTATACCTATATCCAAATTTTTTAGCTTCCAATTTAATTTTCCATCTTTGCAAATTTGACTGGAGACATCCACAACAAAAATTTAAATATGGCATTAAGTGCTTACTTACTACATTAAGCATTTTTTATTTGGATTTTGTTCGTGTAAATATCAATTTTATGTTACTAAATAACCTTTATAATCAGTATGGATAGTTATAAAAAATTTATAATCTGCTTTGAATAATTTTATGTATAATTTCATGCATAACGTGGAAAATATAAATATATATAAAATAAATATTGATTGAATCTTATTTATTACATCAAGAAATAATGGGAGTCCGACCCTGTTCGCCACATGGACAGGCGGTATCAACAGTGCTCGTAGCCCACAGCAAGTCCTTTTTTTATAATTGTTAACCATGCATTCGGAGAATGGAAATTTCCACAACTCTCTTGCAGACTGCCGGTTACCCTTAAAAGAATTCCACCAGTGGCGGTACAATATATAATAATAATATTTTTTTAATAAATTCGGCTGAAATTAATTTTATTTAATATTAATATATATATATTTTACACAATAGATTAATAAAATTAATAAATGAACTCGCATTAAGGTCGACGCAAAGTAAAAATTAGCTTCTGAGAGGTTATTACTAAAGAGGACAAATTTAATAATTTGATATAACATAAGTCATTGATTTGAATGCTTACTGAAATTAATTAAACATTTGGTAAAGACACTGGTTATTATTATGACATACTAGCGTGATCTTAGAAGAATTTATTGGATACTATAGAACGTTTGTTAGCTCTTAATAAGACTGATCAAGATACAGTAGTTTGCCGATTTGTATCAATGGCAGTAAATGAACATTGGGATAGATAGTATTCATTTATTGATAGATAGATAAATGGAGAAGCTGGTTATTTGAAATTTACCACCGCGACTTTTCCAGATCTATTGTCATGCTCCTAGATACTCTCCTTATTGTGCCTCATCCAGCATTGTTCTTTTACCAGACTCGACAATTTTGAGGCCCTTTTGTGTAGGTGTCCAACATTGGTTTTTTTCTTCATGTAATTGGAATCTCAATCTCGCTAGGCCTTCGGAGTAACATAATACATGAGCTGGGGTTTCCTCTTCCTCTTGACAGAACCTGCATATTGCGTCCTCTGTCAGGCTCATTAGACTTATGTGTCTATAAAGCTGGCAGTGTTCAGTTAGAAGACCTACCATTGTGCTAATGGCATAGACAAGACTTACCAAGCCAGAACAGAAGTTGTGGCTTGGTAATTCTTCCGTAAATCTTGCCGAACGTTCTTTAATGAACTGTTTGGACTGTGAAGACTGTCTGTTCCTCCACCATTCTAGAGATTTATTTTGCATTTATTCATTATTTGCGTCTATGTCCCTCGTGTACTGGTACCCATGCTAATCTATCCTGATTTTCTAGAGACAATTGAGTTGCATGGAACCAATTGCTTTTATAGCCGCTTGGCTATCGGGGAAGATGGCAATCGATTGGTTAACAACGCGCCTTGCCTTATTATCTCCTTTGTACAACAGTGTATGGCGGCCTATTCACCCTGAAATATCATTACCATTACCATTAAAAAGATCTTTATTGAGTATTAATTTTACATTTTATAGCTTAATATATTTTATTTATCTCATCATAACAGTTTCCCGGCGCGTTATAAAACACGAGCAGTGTCGAAACAACGACGGTTGGCAGATGTTACACCAAGAGACAGAGTTATATTAAACCTTAAAATTAATACGATACAATCACGACTTTTGCCCATGGAGAAGTATATCTTACGTATTTAGTTCCATGAAAGTTATGGTAATGGAATTTTACATTTTATCGGGATTAATTTTATGTGTATTTATGTGGGAAAAACGAAAACCTACTTTAATTTATCGATATTTACATATTAACAATACACCAGTTCAGTATTTAACTATTTTTTTTTGTTATAATATATATGGGGGCGTGGGGGTGAAAAAGGGACGGGGAGGGGAGAATTCTCTTAGTCTGTGTAGTGATGTTTTGTCTATTGTCATAGTCTTTCGTTATAATGGTAATGTTTAGTGTATAAGCCTGAAATACCGTTGCGTATTTTCCTAAACTTATCGGGATACTGGCTTTTGACCTTGTCCCGTATATCCCCGCTCCGACCCCCTGTTCTGTCTTCTGTCAGTGTACGTCTATTTGTGTAGACATTGGGGACCGTTTTCTCAGTCTTCTCTGTCTGGTGTTATGACGTTAACCTTGGGCATTATATCCGTATTCTTATAATGTGATCTGCCTTCATCTCTAATTATAACTTCTGGTGCTCTCCTCCATGTTGCTGGCTAATCGGTGTTGGGCTTTGCATTAGCCTATGCATTACTGATCCAACTTCACCTTGTAGGAATATGTGTAGTGGTGGTAGGTCCATGAGAACCTCAAGTGAGGTCTTATGAGCGGTTTTTATGAACCCCAATGCGCACAGGGAGAAAAACGCCATTTGACAGACATATTGCTCCCAACTGCACCGTCTTGGTCCACCAAGCCACTGATCCGTAGGTTATCATGTGTCTTACTATCTGAGTGTATAGCAACAGGTTCATTTTGGGATTTAATCCCCAATTTCTTCCATACATTTGCTGCACCTTCATAGGGCCATTGTGGCTTTCTGTATAAATTTTTGGATGTAAGACCATATTAATTTTTCATCAAAAATGACTCCTGAACTCACGGGCAAATGAAATTGCCACTCTATTGGGTATTAGGGACTTTAGGCCTTCGGGTAACAGTGACAACTATGGTCTTGTGGAAATATAGATATTTATTTATTTATTTATTTATTTAGGATACACCATCCAACAGCTTTCGCCAATTAAAGGATGGGAAATTTACAATATTTAAATAATATAACATAGAAAAAATATATGTATAACATATGTATAAAACAATCAAATACAGAAATTCATTGAAAATTAACAAACAGCAAGAAAAAATGTAAAAAAAAATAAAAAAAATAGATACATAATAGATTATTATGAAAATAAATTCGTAATGTCCCTTATCGAACAGTTAAATATATCTAGACTATCCTGCAGGCCGTGATAATTATTACACATGATATGCAATGGAGAGTATTTCAATAAGTTTGTGTGAGAAGTCGAGAGGTAAAAGGTTCCTTCAAATCTAGTTCCGATTGTTGGCACGCGAAATCTCAGATTCGACAAAACTTCAGCACATGTGTGTACCATATTGAACAGAAATATTAAGGAGCGAAGCTTTCTGCGATCGGCCAAACTGATAAATGAAAATCTACTGAGAAGTACATTATGTACCGTTCCAATTGGAGGATATATGCCATCGATTTTATAACACAGAAATTTTAAGAATCTCCTTTGAACATTTTCAATGGAGTCATTATATTTTGAGTACCCTGGGTACCAAATTAAACTCGCATATTCTAACTTAAATTTTACAAACGCGTTAAACAGCATACATAATACCTGAGTGTTTGTAAAGCCATATGAATTTCTAATGACAAAGCCAAGGTTCTTTGAAGATGCTGGTACAATATTTTCAATATGCTTTGAAAATGATAGCTTATGATCAAATGTTACTCCAAGATCACAAAAGTATTCAGGACGTTCAAGAATTGTTCCACTCAGTTGATAAGCGAACTCAAAAGCATTCTTTTTCCTATGGTATGAGACAACCTTGCATTTAGTAGCATTTAATGGCAGAGTATTACTGTTACACCACTCATGAAGCTTATTTAGGTTATTTTGTATTCTCTGACAGTCCTCTAAGGACTCTGTACGCCAGTACAATTTTAGATCATCGGCATATAACAAGCATGGTATGTCTATCGAGTCTACAATATCATTTATAAAGATAACAAACAATAAAGGGCCCAGGACAGAGCCCTGCGGCACACCAGAAGTCGCCGAAATCTCAAAGGACTTATGACTACAGTATTCAACATATTGTTTCCGCATACAAAGATAGGATTCAAAAAATGTAAGAAGTGAGGACGACAGTCCCACATTGTTTAATTTTTCTAAAAGAACTCCATAGTCTAGTTTGTCAAAAGCCTTCGAGAAGTCGGTGTATATTACGTCAACTTGAACATTAGCATCCAAATATTCAGAGATATATTGTGTTATGCAGCAGAGATTGGTCACTGTTGATCTCCCATGTATAAAGCCGTGTTGACTTGGTGTAAGCTGTTCTTTTACGTGAGAATAAAGTGGTTCATGCAGGGCTATCTCAAACACTTTAGCAAAACTACAGATTATGGTTATCGGACGGTAGTTTTCAATTTTATTTCTTTCACCTTTTTTGTATACGGGGCAGATACGAGAAAGCTTCCAGATCTTCGGAAAAGTGCAAAGTTTTAGAGATAAGTTATAGATAAAAGTAAGTGGTTTCGCAAGAACGTAAGCACAGTCTCTTACTATGAAAGCTGGAATATCATCCGGTCCCTTAGTAAATTTAGGTTTAAGTTTTTTGAGCGCCTTGGTTATGTCATCAATTGTGAATGAAAATGCGTGAAGTACATTACCGATACGACTGTTATTAGTATACGTAGGTGATTTCTTAGAAACTGAAAAACTAGTTTCGAAAAAAGTAGCAAATTATCTACAGCATGTTTAGGATTAGTAAGCTCTAAATCATTATACGTAAGGTTATCCGGTATTGCTGAGGTCTGTTTTTTAGTATTGATGTGTCTCCAAAACAAATTACAGTTGCTTTTGATATTATTTTGTATATTGATTAAATAATTCTTATGAGAGGTGTCAATGTCTTTTTTTATTTTGGATCTTAGATTACATAATTCTACATAAACATGATTATCCCGATTTGTTTTGAGTTTTCTTCTCAGCTTGTTCTTGTACTTAATATCTTTTATAATGGAGCATGTAAACCAAGGCGGATACTTTCTGGACCGGGACACTGTTTTCGGAACACAATATCAAATATTTCGTATATAACATTATATAACTTTTCACATGCATCATCAACATTAGAAAATGAGTCCAAGACACTTCAATCAACTGCACTAAGTTGGTTGTACAATTCTGGGTAGTTAGCTTTGCGAAAATTATATGCCTTTGTACATTTGACAGGAAATTTGTTACTTACTTTAGTGCTTACAGCGTGGAATTCCAAAAGTAAAGAAGGGTGATGCTCAGCATCCTCCCTCACCAAAGGATTCAGTGATCTATCTACCATTATATTATTATTATTATTGCTAAGAATGAGATCAAGTAAACGATTATTCATGTTTACAATGTTGTTATGCTGCGTTAACTCATAGAATTCTATAAAGGATTCTAAAGCTGCAAGATTTGAAGTGTAACAATAATTTTCTGGTGATTGCTTATAATTAGATACATTAAAATCGCCTAAAAAGTAAATATCACTGTTATATAAGTATTCTAATGCTTGCAGTGAATCAAAAAAGTTATTATAATGGATGTGTGTCAACGCCGGAGGAATATAGATGACAAAAACATAAAAATAAGTGTGACCATTATGAATCTTAACACCCAAAAAATCAATTAGCCCATGTTCCGAGCGCATCAGATCTAAGTTTAACTCAATCGACATTAAGTGTCTTTTAACAGCAAGAAGAACTCCTCCACCTTTTGAGCAAGATTTCGAGAATTTACGATCTGATCGAAAAATATTGTATTCATTGGTAAATATTTCACTATTATTAATCTGAGTGTCTAACCAGGTTTCCGTAAGTGCTATCAAATCATATTGACTAGCTGAAGACGCATTGAATAGATCGACGGTTTTAGTTCTTAAACCTCGTACATTTTGGTAATAACCAAGTAGCGAATTATACGATTGAGACTGAGATGGATTATTAACTGCGGCATGCGCAGGGTGTTGAATTCCATCAACATCCAGTGAGGGAACCTTGCGACCACCGCTCACCGCATTCGTTGGTAAACCTTAGCCCAGACTTAATAGGAGCACCTAGCATAGAGGAATGTCCCGCGCGTGCCTCGAAGCTTACACTTTGTAGTCGTTGCTATGCATTGAAAATTCTGCCTTTGAACTCGCTTATTTTCTGCTGGTAACAGTAACAATTATTAATGTCCCAGGCTGCATGGTCTATGCCTATTTCAGTATGTTTTCCGATTTCTTTTAGGCGCAAACAGTTTATGCATTTTAATTCAGTGGCATTACATTCACTTACCTGATGTTGCTGAGCACATCTAGGGCAGAAAGCTTTACTACTACTGCAATTATTTTTCATATGGTTAAAACTGTTGCACTTAAAGCATCTCGTTATTTGAACTGAATCATATACATCGCAATAATTGTATCCGACAAACAATTTACCATTACCCCTCGTCATAATACTCCAGTAGGTAGCAGCATCAACCTGCAGAATAGCTTGGAAAACATTTTTATTTTTTTTTGTTGCCCAAAACTTAATTACTTTTTCATCAGAACTTTCTTTAATTACATCTTTATTTTGAAATCTTATATAACTACATAGCTTCCCTTCGTCCATCTTGTCATAGATGCCAACTACCCTAATTCTTGGATCAAGGTTTTTTGCTTCCTTGACATCATACTTATCCATTAGCTTAACATTGGCCAGATCTTTTAATTTCGAGATTTCTTCTGCATTTTTACATCCTAACACTATTCCACCCCTGCTTACAGATTTTACGCTGGTTATGTTTATTTCCTCATCTACCGGATTAATTTCTTGAAAAATATCAGCTTTAGTTTCCAATACTGTCTGATTTAAATTCTTAGGTTTTATAATAATAGATGGATGCTTCTGCACAATTGTAGAGTACAGAGGTTTAGAGTTGTTATTTTTCCCATTTATTTCCTGTAGCTTAATGTTATGCGCCATAGAGGTAATATCGTTTCTAATTCCAGCAAACATGTTTTTTACATCGGCCAGCGCATCGCTCAGTTTTTTTTCAAAGATGTCATTTATTTCATCAAATTTAAATTTTACACATAAATCATTGCACGTTGTACATCTCCAGATAAGACCTGTTGTTTTTTCGATAACTTTCAAAACATCAGCAGAAATATTACAGCAGTTGGAATGAAATAGTTGACCACAAAAACCTCCGCAAGAAACCGTGCTCGAACGACTGTTAATCTTCGCTTTGCATATACCACACTTTTCACTCATTGTTCAAAGGTCATTTCACTCGAAACCTGTACGACTATATTATGTATCGACACTTTTTGTACAAACGTAAAAATAAATCTAAGTTTTTCATTTAATACCTATGATAATTAGTTGTTTTGAAGAGCCGACGTGAACGTATATATTTATATATATTTATTATTTTATATATTTTATATTCTTTGCTTACAACACCATTTGTTGACGATATTTAGTTCTCTTTGCGAATACTCAGATATCGTATTCATAAATCGCCTCTTGACTACTTATGTTTGATCATCAGCGTAGCCTAAGCAGTAGAAGCCTTCTATGAACAGTTTTTGGAGGAGTTTAATAACAAGTTTTGCCTACAGCAATGGAGATAATACCCTTCTTGAGGACACCCTGTACTCGCCTAAGCCTTAATGGTGGCATCTCCTACATTGAATATTATAATCCTCTTGTCTAAGCTGGCTTTAATCCACAGGCAGAGTACTCTTGGGATTCCTCTATTTGACAACGCCCTCGTTAGTGAGTGCATTGTCGTCTTATTAGTCGCTCCTTCTACATCTAGAAATATTACTACTGCTATTTCCTTGTCATCCATTTATTTTGCCACCAGTCTATTTAACTCATCCAGCGCAAGGTCTGTCGACTTCCCCGGCTGGTATGCATATTGGCATTCACTAACGGAGTTTTCACTTAGTATTTCGTCTCTAATGTGCCTATCCATCTGCCATAACGTTTTTAGAAGGAAAGAATATACGACTTGGGAGATATTCTACCTACTTTTGATAGGTACATGGTTCTCACCTACTGTATAATGGGTATATTGACAGATACATCTTATTGTATTTTCTAAGCTCACTCACCATTTGTTATGCAAAACCCTTTCCAATTAATTTTGTACAACGTTCCCTTGAAGTTTTAATGCAATAAGTCAAATATAATTCATTACAAAGTCATTGAAGATTATGTGTGAGAGGTTTGTGAATACGTTTATTAATCGCATTTTAAAGCTTCTCCCAGTTTACTGTTTCCTCTATAGACCAATTAATCCGGTCAATTTAGACCAAAAAATTAGAGTGAAGGTGCATAAAGTCCCAACAATCTGAAAATCAGTAAAATTGTTCAAAACATAATTATAAATAAGATTTAAAAGTTCCCCGTCATTCCCGTGTATGGAATAAATTTTACTCGAGGTCAAAAGTCAAAAAAATTAGTTTTTCGCGATTTTCAGCAAAACGGTAAGTTTTATCATAAAAGTACCTCAGAGAAAAATTGTAGATCATAAAATTATCCATAAAAAATGTACCAATACTTTTTTTCCTACGAGCCACCGTTTCTGAAATATAGCGATTCAAAAAGTTGTAAAAGTTGTTATCGTCATAATATGCATGAGTACGCCACGTATATACATCTCTAGAGTTGTTATATATGTTGAAATATTTTTCTATCGGTCATTGTAACTTATACTTAAAATATAAAATATACATAAGTTATAACTATAAAGAAGTGCAAGTGATTCACGAGTAAACAAAGATGCTAAAGACATACGACGACTTTTAGAGTGGTTCTCAACGCATGATCATTTTCCAGAGGTTAACAAAATTGTTTCTATTGCGAGTGGTGTCGTTGGTGATGATAAAATTAATTGTTATAAAGCTCGTGAAGTTGGACTTGCTTCTATGGCAAAAATGACAGCAGCGCTATTCTTGACATCCTTCGCAGTTGCGCGTATACGTGTTAATGCGAGCGGTGTATTTGCGAACACTTCCAACAAATGGTATTCTCGACGGCACTTCGCATATGTATACGAACGAAAAAATCGCACGTAAAATAACACTCGGCAACAACGCAGTTTCGAAAAATATTCAATTTCACGCTGTTTGGGATGACAGTTTGTCGGCTGACAGTTCTTGATTGTTAGTTTGTTGTAGGTTATATTTGTATTCACAAAGAAAAATATTTTTTGCGAATAATTTATTGTGTAATGGAGACTCCACGCAGAACTGTTATGCTTCTACTGAACAAAAGCGGTTAATACTGGAATTTATAAAGAAAAATCCCAATCACACCGCGTTGTGTGGGATAGCGAAGAAACATTCAACGTTATCTTAGATAAATACGTTCAGTATGTACGTCGACATTTTGGTTCCAGAGTTACTGTCGTATTTGATGGCTATGATGATTGCACGAGAAATATCAAAGCTGCAGAACAACGTCGTCGAACTTTAGCAACATCTTCATCTTCTGATATTTTATTTGATGAACTTATGACAGTTCCAACCAGTCAACAGAAATTTCTTACAAATACTCACAACAAGTCTCGGTTCATTTCAATGTTGAAAGAAAAGTTTACAGCTGAAAATATATTGGTAAAACAAGCTAATAATGATGCTGATGTATTGATTATTGAAACAGCAATAGAGCAATTCAATTTGACAAATACAACTATTGTTGTTGGTGAAGATGTAGACTTAGTCGTATTACTCACTGCTCGAACGCCAACTGAAAAAACTATTTTCTTCTTAAAACCAGGAAAAGCTCAACATCAATCGGATATATATTCATCAAAAAGTTTATCTACTTTTGTAAACTGTCAAAATCATGTACTATTTTTACACCTGTAATAATAACTGGCTGTGATACGACATCTGCATTTTACAGGAGGGGTAAAACAGCAGTTTTCAAAATGTTTGAAAAACAAGATTTAATTCAATGTGCTGAAGTTTTAAAAAAGAGTAATTCAACTCAACAAGAAGTTATCACCAACGGCATCCGCTTTCTTCTTTCTATGTACGGAGCTCCTAAAAAAACTACCTGTTTAGATAAGCATCGATATACATGTTTCGTTAAAAATACTAAAAATAAAAAACAAGTTCAATTAGCTTGTCTTCCTCCAACCTCAGTTGCTGCTCATCAACATCTTTTTCGGGTATATTACCAAGTTCAAGTGTGGCTTGGTTATCAGCTAGACCCTACAGACTGGGGTTGGAAGTTGGTCAACAATATATTAGAGCCAGTTCAAACTTTACTCCCACCTGCGCCGGAAAAACTGCTGAACACAATTTTTTGCAACTGCAAAAAGGGATGCAGTGCTAAATGTGGTTGCAAAAAAGTCGGACTGTTTTGTTCTCTGGCATGCACAAATTGTCAAGGCCGGTCGTGCTCTAATGTTGAATCACCAACAGTGGAGGATTCGTTTGATTCCGACGAAGTGTCATACGATACATCGCTATTGACGCAATTTACTTGCATCCAAAATGAAGATGAAGAAGAAGCAGGAGAATAAGAAGAAGAAGAACAAGAAGAAGATCAAGAAGAAGAACAAGAAGAATTTGAAAGTTACGAATCAGACGAATGAACTTCACCACTTTTTTTTAATTTACATCGCTTTTATCTTTTCCAATCTTTGAAATTTTCCGTTATTTTGCAATAGTTTCAAATTAAACAGGATCACAACTGACCCGTGGAATAGGCCTACTGAGGAAACCATGTTAAAACTTTTACAACATTTTGAGTCGTTATATCTCAGAAACGGTGGCTCGTAGGAAAAAAAGTATTGGTACATTTCTTATAGATAATTTTATGATCTACAATTTATGTCTGGAGTACTTTTATGATAAAACTTACCGTTTTGCTGAAAATCGCGAGAAACTCATTTTTTTGACCTTTGACCTCGAATAAAATTTTTTCCATACACGAGAATGATGGGGAACTTTTAAATTTTATTTATAATTATGATTTAAACAATTTTACTGACTTTCAGCTTGTTGGGACTTTATGCACCTTCGAATGTCTAAATTGACCGGATGAAATAACCAGTAACTTTATGTTTTTGATATTTAAATACTAAGCAACGTTGCTGAGGGCAGATTTATGGAAAAGGGCAAACCCTACAAAAGCTCCGTAAAAAGTGCAACACAATTTAAAATTTTAGCAGTGTCTATTAAACTTGACCTTGTTTATTAGGTATTATAACATGCACACGGTTAGAGATCAGACAGTTGTGGGAATTTGTATATAGGAACTTTCCGCACCTAATCTAAATTTGTTACATTTTAATAACCCATTCCGAAAGAAAATGTTATTGTCTAATCTCGAAAATTTTAATGATAATAATAAACGGATATTGAAAAATAATAAAAACAAATACTATTATTATTTATTTCGTATCCTTAGCGTTTTTTATTGTTGGATTTTCCTCGTCGGTGCAGGATAATAGACACAGAAATTTTACAATATGTCGACATTTCGATAAGGTAACTAAATAAATACGGTTTTTTTATAAATATAACAAATACTGATTTTCAACATACAAAATTATTAAAATATAAATATAAACTTATAAAAATGTTTTAAATGTCTCGATATATAACTAAATTAAAATTAAAATATAACAAAATTACGGACAGAAAGACAAAACGAAAAGACACACGTGAGCATCCTTACCTAGTGTAAAATATTCTTATCAAAAGACATGGTCCTTCGTTAAAAAATATATATAAATAATCGTGAAAAGTACAAGATACATGTTGCCGTTTCGGAATAATAGTTAATTAAATATATAACTCGGACGCGGACAAGAAACAGTCCCAATTTACATCTAAAAACTAATGAAATTTTGTATTATATGATTATACATATTACTTAAATTATCCGTGTCCGTTTTTTTATTGACTGCAATTGCCTTATGTGCTTGTATGCATATCACTTCACTGATAAGTCTTTTATTATTATTAGTTTCTTTATCCAAAATAAATGCCTCGTCGAAGTTTCAGTGAAATGATGTGCAGCTAGAGCAGTTTTTTCCTTTTTGTTTTTATGCTTTTCATTCTATGAATATCCATGTTCGTATACGCGGGCTTTCAAGTTTTGTTTTGTTTGGCCGATATACACCAAACCGCATTCAGTGCAAGGAATTTTGTAAACCACTTCGGAATTGTAATTTATATCCAATTTGTCTTTCATTGTATTATAAAGATTACCCACCGTTTTAAAGTGAGAGAAAACTATCTTGGTATTGTCATTTGACTAAGCCAATTTCAGTTTTTCTGAAGAATTTTTGATTAATTTAATTTTTTTAATCGCGTTTTTCAACCTAAAATGTGAGATATGTAGGTCCGATCGGGGCAAAAAAAAACCAAAATCTTTGTAATTAAATTTTCTACAAATCTACGTTTAGTGTAGGTCTTAGAAGTGCAACCATAACCTACAAAAGTGAAAAAAGTGGCCAAAAATTCATTTTGTTGCCAAGAGCCGCTGACTGAACCCGATCAGTTTCAAACTTTCAGAAAATTTACCTTTTGCTGTAACAGAAACACCCTAAAAGTTTGATACAAACATATTAAACCCGGTGTGCGCAATTGAATTTGTTATATAAAATTTGAATTGGCCGCCATTTTATGCCAGTAAGTCCAGAACGGATCAATTTTTTTTTCAAAAGCCAGCTTTTTGATGCCGTAATTTTTTTTTTTATCTATTTTGGCGATTTTCTTGCATTAGCTTAAAATACAACTAACAAGAAATTAATTTTATCGGCTAAATTGAATTTTTTTTTTACCAAAATAAACTTTTTTTTTAAATTAAAATGAAGGTATTAAAATTTTCTCTGATAAAAAAATGTCAATATTTTTGTTCAAAATGGCCGATAAAATTCATTTCTTGTTTATTGGGTTTTAAACAAATGCAAAAAAATGGCCGAAATAAGTTTTAAAAAAAATTTACATCTAACTTTTGAAAAAAATTTATCCGTTTTGACTTAATGGCATAAAATAGCGGCCAATTCAAATTTTAAATAACAAATTCAACTGTTAGAATAAAAGGCAGATTTTGTGAAAGTTTGGAGCCGATCGTTAAACCCAGCGGCTCTGGGCAGCAAAATGAAAAAAAAACGATTTTTTACCGGTTTTTTCACTTTTGTAGGTTATGGTTGCGCTCCTAAGATCTAGAGCAAATAAAGATTTGTAGAAAATTCAATTACAAAGATTTTGTTTTTTTTTTGTCCCGATCGGATCTATATACCTCGAGTTATTTATATTTTTTGGTTGAAAAGCGTGGTTAAAAAAATTAAATTATTAATAGCATTTAGAGCACAAGATCTTTGAAGTACAACAATTTTTTGGGTACTCCTGAGCACCTCTCCAACAGAATCCAACCATAAAATTGCTTATGGAAAAAGTTCTTTATATCGATTTTCTGTACTATTTTTACTGCGCTAAGGTATATTTTACCTTATATCTTACCGCTAGTGTGTTTAACTCCTCTCTACCTATATGTAATTTTAATTGATTTGCCTGCATTATTACAACTGTACCTTTTACATCCAATGTTTCTTCCAAAATCTTCAATGTATTCTAAAATTAGGTTATCATTTGTTTGTAGGAGTGGTATACTGTTACAAGTTGATATATATTATTTTATTACTAATTTTAATCTTAATGCCTAATATCCAAATATAATTTTCTTTCACTTCATTTGCCACTACTTTAATCTGAAATTCTTTCTTGATATAGATTAGTACTCCACCTATTTTTCTATTGAGTTAAACACTTTTCCATCCATCTATTTATTTTTATTTCTTTGTCATCCATCTCCTTATCTACATGTGTCTCTGACAGACGTAACACTACTGGGCTGTATTCATTCACCAACATAACAATTTCTTCCTTACAATCATGAGTAAAAGTGAAAAATAAGTTGTAATTAAATTTATGACAATTGGACGTGCTCTGGACATAAAAAAAAAGAAAAATTACAATGATCTTATCAATACGATGATGCTGCATATTCAATTGCAATAGATTCGGTAAGGGAATTCCCCAAGATATCGTTGAAGAAAGAGCTTCTCGTCTAGAAAATAGTAGGTACATCTATATTATATTTAATTTACAAGCAAAATAAGATTTCCGTATTTAAACCGATATTTAATCACACCTTAAAAGTTAATGATGATGCAATACGTTTGGACCTTTGTTCAAGCAAAATTTAAATCGATCAACATTCGTATCTTCACATGTTCAGTACCTTTTTTCTTGATTATTTGAACAATTTTTCTCTAACAAGTCGAATAAAATTTTACTTAGAACAAGATTGATGTTCACCCCGTCTCACTGCTATTGTTCGTCAATAGTTAAATAATCAATTTGGGGATAAATGGATTATTTGTCAGGGTACCTCAATCAAAAAATATAAGCATATTGCACAAGAAATTTTTTATATTTATTTTAATTATTGTACGCGCTATAATATATCTAGCTTAATTTAATTAGAAAATAGAATGTATTAAACATACAAAATAATTTTCTAATTGATCTCAAACAACAAATGATATAATTGAATACGCGCTGTTGAATTTACAAAAAATAATAATACTCAAGTAATACCTACGTAACTGAAAAGAGACATTTAATATGTAGACTTGCGGCAGATTGAATTTCTAGAATAATCTGAATTTAATACTAATACCACCATTTAAAAGTATATAAATCGTTCTTATTTATTTATCCACAATGTCATGTTCATTTAATTAGTGAAAGTGTATATGAGGCATTACAATTTATTAAACAATACAACCCCCCCAATACAATAATTATTTTACCCGATTCCTTGTCTGTAATTAATGCATTAAGTAATACAAACACCTTCAGCTACAAAATTAATCCATATATCTTTAAAATAAAAAATATCATTCATCAAATCCACTTATCTGGGAAAAAAGTTACATTCGTCTGAGTCAAAGCACATATTATTATAGGAATTAAACACAACGAGCACGTAGATACATTAGCTAAAAAAGGAGCTTCATCAAGACACATTCTGGAACATAAAATCGGTTTAGCAGACACGTATAGTGTTCTTAAACTAAATTTGAGACTCAAATGGAATTACCAATGGAAAGAGTATTGCTTTACCAACCCTACCAGGTACACGATGATTCATTCCAGTACAGCTAATAAACTTTGGCATCAAGACCTTCAAGCATCGAGAAAATACGTAACGTCTCTTATCAGATTAAAATTTGGTCACGCATGTTATCCAGCACACCTATACAAAATTGGTATATATACCTCACCAAATTGTGATCAATGCAACATCATAGCAGATCTCGACCATATATTTTTTGGATGTGTGAAATATCAAAATGCCTCTAATGCATTAATCACTAATATTGCACAAAACTGCAATATGATGTCTCCCTTTAATATGCTCTTCTTATTGTCTTTAGGATCTCGTAAAGTTTATACGTATATTTTTGATTTCGTAAAAGAAACATGTATTAAGCTTTAGGTTATGTTGGCTACCGTATGTTTTTCCCTCTGTTGTTTTTCCCCTGTCAACCGTGGTCCTCCCTGTATTGTCTATTTTTAAATGTCCTGACAGACCCCAGGACGGGAAGCGTGTGTCCCTGTTGTATCCTTTTTTGTTGTCTTCAATTTATTTTCCCTTTTTTTTCTTCGGTTTTAGGCTAGAATTAGGTATATGATTTTTTTTTGTCATACTGTTCGCTACCATTATCAGGATATTTAATAAATTAATTTAACGTTAATCTGACGATCAATTAAATATTTTGTGACTGGCAGTATGGTCTTCGGCCGAAAGCCATAAAAAAAAAATAGTGAAAGTGATAATATATTGAATCCATATTAATTTATTGTAGAATACGATTTTCATACACAGTGGAATTAGTTTCATGTCACTTTAAAAAAAAACATATACATGAGAATGATCCGGAAAATAAAAAACCAATATAATTCTACCTCAAGTGGTTTGAGATAGAGGTGTGACTACAGATGACAGACAGACGATGGATAGATACTTTTGGGTTGTGTAGTCTTACAAATGTTTAATATAAATTTTGCACGATCACATACTCCGTAAGTAACAAATTAAAAAATGCATAATAAAATCGTTTGAATTAAATTGTTGCTTACCATTGACATTATGACACTGACTTTTACAATGTAAAAAATTAAACAAAATTATTAATTTTTAACATACCACATACCTTCAATTAACTGTGTAAAGTTTTGCTCAATCGTTTTTTTTTTTTTTTTTTGTTTAAATAAGTTTAGAATCTCCTGAAACCTAGAGATTTTGAGTTTAAACAAAAAAAATCTATCTGTTTGTCGCCTGTGTAACTTTTTTGTCCGCACGATTACTCTGGAATGGATATTGATTTGAAATTCAGTACCTGCGCCTATACACATGTATTGTAACGAAATCTAAAAATGGAGTATATTTTACGCGTATTCCGTTGAAAGATAGATGGGGGTAAATAAGTAAAGCAAGCTAATACAAAAGTCCATAAACTTGGGATTTAGTGTCAGGGCCGTGCGAAAGCGGGACTATATGAAGGGAGTTCCCTATTGTTTGATTTGCCAGCTGAAAAATTAAATTGCCAACTGCATATTTTAATACAAACTTATTTTATACTAAATAGAAAACGTTTAGATGCTTATATGACTTATGATTAAGTACTTTCCAATAATTGAAAGAAAAAACATAGTACCTATACATAATAATGACAATATATAATAACACAAATAATAACAAAAAATATATATCCATATACCTACACTATTTTGTACTTTTAATTACCGGGCCTTACCTTATTCACTCTCCTATTTTTTAAATAGACCTAATATGTAATAACAATAAGCTCTGCAATTTTTATTTTGTCCATTAAATCTTGTTCCGATGTTAATACCATTAGAGGACGTAGTCTTTTACCATTTGTGGTGGAACGGTAGTCAGATATATTAGTTAGTTTTTTTTTTAAATTACGACTTTTGTCGATATTAGCCAGGTACTTAATAATATTTAATACATTTCATTCTTCTAATGTACCTACCACGCAGGGCCGGATTAACAGAGACGGGGGCCTGTAGGCAAAATTGTGGTGGAGGCTTCCGCTGTGTAAAGAGAGGACCTTTTTTATGCTTATACACTCTTGAACGTGTAAACCATTGTTCAGGAATTCTCCTTCATACTTTTTTTTGTTATGATATATACCTCTTGATTAGGCTCTAAGCCCGTAGGCGACTTTACCCAAATGAATTTGATAAACTTTCCCTCTATTTTTATTAAAAGCTTTTATTAAACTTGCAATGTTCGTTAGTTAGTTTAGGTCAAATCTTGCAATCAAAATTTCGATTAGTTCTAATTAAGCTAGAGCTTTGAAATTTTGCACATGTGTATAAGTCCGGTGACAATGCACTTTAAAACATTTTCATATAAGAAAAAAACACCGTTTATGATCCCATTCGACACAAAATCGATTTCTAGGGGTTTTCGAGATCGCCAATTGTTAATTCTTGGTCAAAATGTAGAAATTCAAAATGGCGGCGCCAATACGGCGGACAACTTTTGTCATTTATGGTCCAAATCGATCAAAATCGATATCTGGGGGTTTTCTGGTTCGCCGATTACGAATTTCTACTCAAAGCTTTAGCTCAGGGTGGCGACTTCAAGATGGCGGACGACTTTTCCGTTTAAGATCCGATTCAACTCGAAATCGATATTTGGAGGTTTTCTAAGTCGCGGATTATGAATTTTTAGTCAAAATTTAGAAATTCAAAATGGCGCCGCCAATATGGCTAACGACTTTTGTCATTTAGATCAAAATCGATATCTGGGGGTTTTCAGGGACGCGGATTATGAATTTCTACTCAAAAATTTAGTTCAAGATGGCGGACGACTTTACCGTTTATGATCCGATACGTCTCAAAATCGATATCTGGGGATTACAGCATGTCGAAAGACTAAAAACTAAAAAATAAAATTATATAAAAAATCTTTTATTTAAATGCTCTAAAAAGTAGAAAATAAACTTTGAAGTAAATCAAATCCATCATTTTGTTACATTATATAATTTTTTTATGATATAAAAGCTTATTGCGAGCAATCTGTTTTACACTCGCGATAAGCTTTTATATCATAAAAAGTTATACGATGTAATGATGGGTTTGATTTACTTCAAATATTATGTTCTACTTTTTAGAGCATTTAATCAAAAGCTTTTTTTTAAATATTTTTTATATGATTTTTTAAATTATTTACCCGAATTTTAATTCCAGCAATGCAGGAATTAATACTGGTACGGTTAGTAACTTGGTTATAACGATAGTTAGAAGAACCGAAAGTGAATCCGATAATATCGTACTTTGTTGATATTCACCTTCATATAATTAGTTTTAATTGGCTAAATTTCCTTTCGTTCGTGGACTAACAGAAAAACCAGCTGTCGTTATCAACAGACCCTAAAAGCTAGTTTTCGCATCAACAATTGCTTTACATGATGTTGATAAAGAAACGGCGGAAGCACCTTTTTTTACTTTTGCTATTCTGGAACAGATGACACGGCGATTTGCAATATCGAAATGTATTTACTTAGAATGAAAATGCATCGCGTCAATTTGCATTAGCTGGATGCATTTTAATTTTATCTTAGAATGTGAACGCATATGTATTTAATTCTGAACCTGAACGGAAATTTATCTGTATCTTTTATGCTAATTTAGAATGGAAATACAATTTTCCTCCTTATTTGAAGACTTATATGTATTCTTATTTTATTTTAAAATGTTAATACGAATATAATAAAAACTAGTTGTACACAGAATCAAGGTGGCATAAAATTAGTAACGTCATGGAAGCTCAAGTATGTAAAAATAAATATTAAATTGCCATGTAAATATAAAGTCACTGCAGCCTCCCCAACTGGTATAAAAATTTACCTTATCATCAATACAAAACTCCAGTTTATCCTGAAAATATAAGAATAAATACCGAATATATTAAATTTATAACTTCCATGAATTAAAAGCTCCTCTTTAAATTTTCGTCCTTTTAATAGCGATTTAATAAAGACTCCATCTGTTTCAAATAAAAATTGAAGGAACCATTTTCTTTTAATTTTAGGAAAAAAATACAGTTTTGGATTTCTGACAAGCTTTACAGAGAAAAGTTAATGTTTGTCACAAACAGATATAATATATGTTTTATTTTCTAATTTACCAGAGAAATATAGATTTATGTTCGTATTTAGAATGTAAACTTAATTTTGGTTAAGGAAAATTTTTTCATTTTCATTAACAAATGTACCTATCTTATGAGAATTAATAATGATAGTCTAGCCACAATGTCGAATAATAACCAGAACGGCTTGCCATAGTCTCCAGTCAATTTCACTTCATACGTCTAGGTCGAATTTTGTCATCTATATATTCCATTACAATTCTCTTAATTATACTGTCAATTGGGTCATATTAGTCCAGGAAAATAACGCTTGTCATTTTGTATTAATGTTATAATTGTTCATTTAGTTATTTTTATTTAATTGAAACTCAAATGGTAGAGCTTGTTTAAATGTGAATTTCGCCATTTTTAATTTTTTTTTTTTTTTGAAAATCTACTTATTCTCAATATATGCTGTGCAATCTTATGGAAAATAAAGGGATTACTGTTATTATATATTAAAATCTATTCCCCGACAGATTAATAGAGTACAAAGGAAACTTTGAAAACTTTTACATAATAACTACTAAGCATAAAGTAGTAAAGACATACACGAAAGGGTAAGTCTATTACCTTCTCTAGACAAATATGGACTGAATCTATTTTTAACAAAACTACTGAAATCAGTTTATACTAATGTAGCATGACAGAGCACTCACCTTGTGGCAGTCAAATTAAATAAATTGCATTCGATTAATATTTATTAAGTTACAAATGAAAGAAAATATCGAGAGGCTGTCAATAACAACCGGAAATACAGGATGTATCATTGAGAGATCTTATTTTGCATTCTACTATTTAGGACTCTAATTTGCACAATAGTAGTTTCATTATATCTAATCTGTAGATACAATTTTATTGATTACATATATAAGAATCTTATTTCAAATCATGCATGTCGATAGTGTTTAAGGACAGTGTCATGTATTCGATAAATGGGTGAATGATTTAACATTTCATGTATGTACGATACTTGGCACCGAACGTTATTTTGATATCTGAATATTTTGATTATCTGACACGCATGCGCAATTAGTACACATTTTAAAACTATTAATCAGACTTAAAATTTATTACTGATAAATAAATACGATATGGATATGTATAATAAAAGACATTATAAGCTTGTTACTTTTCTGTGAAAATTATTTAAATTTTAATTGTTATTGTTGTACTGTCTTGATCGGTCTCAATTATTTTGGGTAGGCACACGTGGAGAAATAATGTTAATTTACTTGTCTATGATTAACATTCATTGCGTCCTTGATAATAATACTAATTAGAATTAGTTCCTGTCTTAGTAATGCTTATTTATCTACATTAGTGAAATATGTAAAATATCGTTTGATGAATATACACAAATATACCTATAAATAATTTTAAAAAAAACCTAAAATAAAATAATTTGAACACTCCCTTTAGTTATGTTTTACAGCATAAAAGCTCAGATGGAGAGGTATTTCAAATTACGCATATCTCAGTGGCCGATAACACAAAAAAACACAATTAAAAAATTAGAGAAGTGAAAACAGCAGCCAGATATAGCAGCTAAAATTTCTGAACACTTCCGAACAACCATAGCCGTCGGGGGCAGGGCTTCGCTTTTCAAATAATAATTATTTATTGATTCACCATTACATTCTGGTAAAGATAGTTTTTATACGATACCTAGTATCTCAAAAGTTAAACCGTCTGTTTTTTACGAGAACCACACCAATTATCCCATTTCTTGTGAGTTATATGTAAAAATTTATAGAAAAGTCTGATTATTGACAAAAAAGTATATTGCCTAACCTGAAATAAAAACAATTAACTTGGCCAAGTTTTTTTTTAATAATTCTAATTAAACAAAATAAATAAAATAACTCAACATGAATCAAAATCTTAATTGCTACTTATCTACTAACTTAACTGACTTATTATCTACTAACTTAACTGACTTATGGTACCCATGAGTCAACACGATCCTTGTGGAGATACAGTTCCACAAGAACACCGACTCATGTTCCGGTCCCGTGACTCCGATTGATCAGGTCGTCAAGCCCTCTTACAACTACCGGCTACGATTGATCAGATCGTCAAGCCCGAACAACCATGTTTGACTGATCAGGACAAAGATATGCCCCACCTTGCAGGAAAAACCTGGCCAAGGTATCATACCTAACTTACCTCGGACAGACCAGACCAAGGTATCATGCTGGACAAACCAAACTTAGCTACACACGCCTCCTCTTCACATTTTCAACACCACAGAATGGAACTTACAACCTTTGCATTTCGTTTATCCCTGGTCACATACCTCTCATACTCTAACACCTCTTCAGTGGACTATACCATCCACTTTACCAAGGGGATCCATTTGAATTGCCTCCAGTATAGAATCAACCCCAACTCGCTATCTCATAAGTAAACCACTTTGCTCGGAGGGTCAACTGACAACTTTGTGCATGGCATTATACATTTCTCATCATCGACATCCTATCGGCAATAATTCGTGTCAGTTCTCATCGTTACCAAAGAGTTTAAGCTGCATCCTATTATCTCTCTCAACTTACTCGTTTCCTCATGCTGACTTTTAGCGACTAGATTTACTGACCGGCAACTATGAGAGGATCTTCGAACCTGCCATACCACAGTTCTGATGGTATCTTCTCATGCTTCCTAAATGCCCATGGCAGCGGCGACGGCGGCGAATGGGTACACCTGTGTGAGTCACACCGATCAACGGTATCACACTACTGTCACTCGCGGCCTCAGTTCGCACACACTTGTTCAACTACTGGTTTGACATTTGACACGGACACATGAGTGAATCCCACTTCTGATGTAAGAATTAAAAGATAAGTCCCATTATTGACAAAAACTATATTCGCACAAATAGTAAAAGTCTACAGGTTTAACCAGTATTAATTATTATAACACTCATCGTACCTGAAAGTAAGTAACCGAATGTCTCCGCATCCAACATCAGATCTCCTCGGCTGTGTTTATATCACCGAACGTGCCTTTTCCTTAAACATCTCCAACTGCACCGGCACTATCCGGGTCTTGCTGATTTTTAACAATTTCTAACATATGTTTCAGTGAAAAGAAATTTGAAATCCACAGCCTACTTTTTGAGATATATTACAAAAACCTGAAAAATAGGAAACCACAAACAGTTATAGCTTCCTTATTTGAGGAGATACGAAAAAAGTTAAGAGATGAAAGTTGACGGCAAAGACAATAGGAATAATAATGTGTATCAAAACATTCGAAAAACGCAGTTGGCTTTAACATACGTCCTTGGGCAAAAATGAAAAGAACAAATCTCAAAGTAGGGCGTGACACCATTAATTCCGTTTATTTTGTCTCTTTCCAATGATATAAAACGTGTCACAAAAATTTTAACTGATAGTGTCAATATTCAATATTTTACGGAAACCACAATTCATATCATTGAATCGTAAAAATATGCTATGACACAATGGTAAAAATTCACTTTATAACAATTAAAATTCAGTAATTATCTATTACAATTTAATACAAACAAATATCTCATAAATAAAAATACAAGTACCAAATGAATATCCAAAAAAAAAGAAAAATTGTGTATAAAAGTACTACCTATGCCATACTGAAAGGAAAATGTGTGTATAACTACAAATGCTCAAATTGTGCACCATGCGTTCTAATACGCAAACGTGCTCTACGAGACACCTCACGCATTACATTTTGGAGCATCTCAGGAGTAATTGCCTCACATGCTTTTCTAATTCTGTTTTAATGTCCTTAATATTTTCAGAGGCAGTTTGAAATAGCTTGTCTTTAATGTAACCCCAGGGGAAAAATTCTAAAGGAGTAATATCTGATGATCGAGCTGGCCATAGAATGGTTCCATAGATGCCTATCCAGCTATCTGCCATATCTTGATTTAAATAGTTTGTACATATTACAGCAGTGTGAGGTGGAACCTCATCTTGTTGAAAATATGAATAATTTAATCTTTGTGCCACTCTTAATTCATAAAGAAAATCTTGAAATTCGCTTTGCAGGAAATTAAGGTATCTACGAGCGGTTAATTTGCCACCATAAAAATAAGTTCAAATTACTTTAGATCCTAAAAGACCCACCCAAACATTCGTAGAAAATCTGTCTTTTAAAGCAGTCCCGCTGCACCAATGTGTATTTTCTTGTGTCCACATATAATGCACGTTTCTATTGAAAAATCCATTATTAGAAAAATTTTATTCGTCCGACCAAAGGATTTTGCTACATATCAGCGGGTCATACCTTTTTTTATTTAACAACCATTTACAAAATCTTACTCTCCTCGGCTTATCTCCCTCATTTAAATGTTGAATTTTCCTCATTTTGTAGCATCGAAATCTGTTTTTCAAAATATTTTTCTTGCGCTGTTTTTTTTTAAGCGACAGTTTCTCTGAATTTGTCTCAAAGAGGTTTCTTCATTTTGGTTAACATAATTCAATATTCTATTCACTTTTCTTACATTATCTGCAACATGACCTGGCCTTACTACTTTTTTTTAAATGATCCGTGCGTTTTTAGATTTTGAATTAATTTCCTAAACATAGTTCTATTTGGCTGCTGAGCATCTGGAAATCTATCTCCGTAAACCATGACTGCCATCTCAGCGTCAAAATTGCACTGACAAAAAATGCCAATCATATCCAATTTATTATTATTGGTGTACACCATAATTACTGATATAAAACTTGTAGAAATTTGTTAATAACTGTAAGTATATATTGTTCTGCACTAATCATGGCATAGCTGATTTTTACGATTCGATGATATGAATTGTGGTTTTTGTAAAATATTAAATATCGACACCATCAGTTAAAATTTTTGTGACATGTTTTATATCATTGGAAAGAGAAAAAATAAATGGAATTAATGGTGTCATGGCCTACTTTGAGATTTGTTATTTTCATTTTTGTACAAGAGCATATGTCAAAGCCGACTGCGTTTTTCGAAATTTTTTATATACATTGTTATTCTTATTTTCTTTGTCGTCAACTTTCATCCCTTTACATTTTTTCGTATTTCCTCAAATAAGGAAGCTATAACCGTTTGTGGTTTTCCTATTTTTCATGTTTTTGTAATATATTTCACAAAGTAGGCTATGGATTTCAGATTTCTTTTTACTGAAATATAGCTCACAAAAAATGGGATAATTAGTGTGGCTCTCGTAAAATAGACAAACGGTTCGTATCAAATAAGGAAGCGTATGTGCTGGCAGCACTAGCCATCAGAGAAACCAATAGATGGGTATTGTTTTCTAAACATTTCATGCTGTATATATGTACCGATTTCGAAAAATGAATTAATATATTTGCGGGGTTGTTAATTATTTTCCGCCCCTTCGGAGTTTTGCAAATCTCCGCCGCGCCAGCCATCAAATGTATTAATTAAGCACCAAGTAAAACACCAGATATAGTGACAGATAATGTTTCCTAAACATATTGTGAATTAGTTTGAATTTCGACCAAGTAAGTAGTAATTTCAAATTCTGTATTATATAACTTTTGAGATACTAGATATCGTATAAAAACAATCTTTACCAGAATATAATAGTGAATCAATAAATAATTATTATTTGAAAAGCAAAGCTCTGTCGCCGACGGATATGGTTGTTCGGAAGTGTGAAATTTTAGCTGCTATGTCTGGCTGGTGTTTTCACACCTCATAATTCACAATAGTTTTGTTGAAAATATCTTTTAATATTTTAGTGTAATATTGATACATCACCCTACCTATGTAAAGTTCCTTCGAGTCCAATGAACAGTTTCCTGTCCTATTTTAAATCCTCGTATTTTTGTGTGCTTAATCAATATATTCAGTTTGCAAAAAATTTATAGTCTTTAAAAGATCTATACGAAAAGTTAGCATATACTCGTGAGACCAAAATAGGGCTATTTATCCAAACTTACCTCTAACTAAAATAATCCAGGTGAGATAGCAAAGGAGACTGCATTTTTTCGAAAATTTCCTCAGTGCATTTTGTGAACGTGATAATTAGGAGAAAAATATTGGGAATTAGACGTATATGTTTTCGAAAGCAAATTTTATTTGGAACCTGTTGAAAAAAGGGCATGAAAGTGCCGAAGACAGGTTTTTTCACGTTTTCGAAGTGAAAGAAAACTTTTTTCTTATAAAAAAAATAAATACTACCAAGTAGCTTGTAAGAAGACGAAAAAACTTAGTTTTTGACAATTAAAATCGCTCAGTAACTTTTTGCACAAAAAATTAAAAACCGCTAAATATGGCCATTTTGCCATTTAATTACAGGGACTGTAATTATCATAGGAAGTTGTTTAGGAGCTTAAATTGTAGCTTTTGTTGGTACTTACCTACCCTAAAAATTTCATGCAAAAATATTAATAACTTGTAAGGTGTTTCCAAAAAACGGCGTGGAATTGGTTAAAAATAGCCATAGAACGATTTTTCAAAAAGGTATTTGTTCCTGATGAAATTTTCTACAACCCTTTATCTTTAAGTTTTCGTACGGTTTCGTTTAGTACTTTAAAAACGAAAGGACCGAAAGCATGTTCTCCAGTGGTCCCGAGCACGCCATGGATAAGTACTCCGCTCAGGACCACTGGAGAACATGCTTTCGGCCCTTTCTGAGCAGACGCTAGGTAACGCATGTGCAAGAAAGCGTCGGCAAAACAGCGCGATCATTTAGAGGCGTTCCAAGTCCTGCTGCGGGAGAGACTTCCCCCACCACGAGTCACTTCACCTCCGCTCGAGCGCTCGAACGTCCAAAATTCAGAAATAGCTCGATTTTCAAATGCGTTTTTAAGGTACTAAACGAAACCTTCCGAAAATTAAAGGTAATAGGGTTGTAGAGAATTTCATCAGGAACAAATACCTTCTTGAAAAATCATTCTATGACCATTTTTGACCATTTCCCATTTCCACGCCCTTTTTCTGAAACTCCTTTTTTACATTTTCGCTATTTCCGCTAAAAGTTATTATGATGGGGATTAAATTTAGGATGTAAATCTATAATGGAAATAGGTGTTTCTGATGTAATTTCTTTGTTCGTGGGTTTTAGGTAAGTGGTCAAAAAATAATCACTCACGTGCAACGAAGTTCATATATTTCTTTAGTGGCTTGGTGAATAATTTTAAACGACTTAAAATTTTTAATTGTAAATTGCTAATTTATCAGTCAATAAAATAAAGAAGTGGCGACAACTGGAAAGCTGGTAGTAGTGATAATAGCTAATAAAATAATAAATTTAGCAACAGTAATAAAAAAATAATTACACCATTCATTCATCAATGATATTTAATAATGATGTTTATTGTTAATATATCGGATTTCGTAGTTTCATGAGGTGGACGCATTATGTACAGATATCGATATAATAAATCTTTGTTTAGCACTTAGCTAATGTACATTATATCAGTAATATAAAATGTTATAGTTAAAGTTTTAGATAAGACATAATATAACACAACAGTCTGAAATTTACCTAGATAAATATAATTTAAAAAATATATAGTATAATACGATACAGTGCGATACAATACAAAAAGAATATTTTCCTGATGTATCTCTACTATATTAAAGATAAGGTACAAATTTCAAATATTTAACGTTGATAATTTAAACTGTCAGATGGTGAATGTTGTTTAGGGATGACTGTCCAAATTTGCAAATTTGCAATTATTTAAACAATAAAAAACCGTCTAGATTATTGTCTCTGATGATTCCTATATGCTGCTGCTCTTTTCTATTACCTGTCCAAGGCATTTGTCTCTATAGAGTAGATATTTGTTGCTGATAAACTTCCTGCAGTGGGGATTAGGGATAACTTTCGCTAGTGGATAATATCGTATCTCAGCTTCAGAAAAATTTTGTAAAATTGAAAGAAACTAATTCAGAGATGTATAACGTTAATCTTGAAGTTCCCCAGGGCACTTTATTGTGACCACTGATTTTTCTTCTATTTAAAAATGATTTAACGATCCATATTGATATTGAGTGCATTGTGCCGTCCGCAGATGACGCTTCCTTAACAGAAGAGGCAGCTGCGCACGACTACAAATTTTAGAGTATTTGTCGTGATCCTCTTTTAAAAGCAAAATACAAGTTCAATAACATTAACAACAGAAGAGCACAATCAAAGTTTACATTGGCCGTATTCTTGCCTTGATCATAGGAACGAGTCCAATGAAATAATGAGACTATGGAGCACGATAAGCTTAAGCTTCAATACAGTGAGTCTTCAGGAAGGTTCTCGATTTTATCCGAGAATGGTAGAAGGATATTTATAGAATGGAATGTGGAAGTGGAATAGAATGTTTATTTACCAACTTGTTGATACAAGTATATATGGTACGTCTAATGTAACATTAGGAAATATGAATTCATATAAATAAATAAAATAATGCATGATTAATTATGTCTTGTCCTATGATATAAATATGTGATAAAACAATAACATATATGTTATAATTAAAAAAATATATATAAAACCTAACTATAACTCTGACATATGAAATCTATAAAAAACACACTGGGATTGTCAAAGAACCTACTTAAACATATCCAATCATCATGCTTGAAGTCAACAAGAATCTCCTTCGAAGGGATTTCGCGGAACTGTAACGAAATCCAACGAAATATTTTGCATGAACCGCGTGCGACAGATAAAAATACCATCGGAAGATATTTGGTGGAAATATTACGAAAGTTTTTCGAATTTGCAACACAAAATTTATTTTATGGAACTATAACAAACATTTTATTTTTGAAAAATAGTCATAATAATCCGTTTTACGCGATTTGTGGAACTATATCAAATTACGTCGCAAGGGGCATAAATTTAGCAACTACCTCGAAAACCGACCGATGCATTATTACGAACCGACGTTCTGTAGTACTGCTTCTCATGCATAGTATGGACTATGACGAGTTAAAAGCTTCGTATTAAAATTTCCCTTGTACAACAAATTTTTCGATTGCCATTTTTCAAATTTAGCGATCGTTTTTGGCCGTAAACTTTTCTGTCGTATCTGCTTACATATGGTTCCTCAATGATTCGGAGTCCATGTCGTTCTATCACTATGTACATAGTCCATGGGACCGCCTTGCCTGAATGTATGAATACAAATAAACTAATATTCTCATTAGAAGCGATTCAAGTATTTTCAAGTTCTATAACGAATGTCCGAAATTATTTATGATATTTCACAAATACGTATACAGACAAAGCCCACAAAGTTGTAAATATTCAATTTTGGTTGATTTTTTTTTGTGTTAGGCGATTGCTTAAAGTAAATCATTGGACGGTAGTTGGAAACTGCATTGTACGAGTCGTTCTAATCCTCACCATGTGTGGCATGGACCGACGCTCTTGTTAAACTTAAACTTACATACTCGAAATTTGTAACTAGCAAAATTTGTTTAAAAAACCAATACATACCTTTATCTAAAAATCCTACACTTTTCCATATCTATACTAATAAAGTTCTCTTCCATATTAATTAGGAAAGTGTCAGAAATTAAGAGTGTTAGCTTGAAGACAGTGTAGCGACGTTCGATTAATACCATTCGGTGCAAGAAGTATCGAAAGTAAGTATATATTTTCACTTCTGAATAAGTCACATCGGACCCTTCAGGTAAAGAATCCGATCATCCATTTAGGAAGGGTAACACAACGTCTCTCAGACACCTGTGCATGAATCGTTCACAGGATCAGCAATAGATCTTTATGCTTTGCCTCATGTAAGTGATTATCTGCCGTAGTGGGAAATATATATACAAATTAATTTTTGCAAATACCGGATATTTGTAGATATAAATGATAGAAACTGTAAAATGTTATATTTTTTAAATAATTCCTTAAGGCTATTTCGATTATTTATGTTAAAAAATAATTTCAGTTATCTTTTATGAGAAACAAAGCCAAGCTAAAGCATAGCTTAGTAAACCCGCCTGGGCAATTGTACCTTTTAGCTGCAAAATAGTAAGGTAGGTTTTGTTAAGCAATTTACAAATGTTTTACGGTTTTTATATCGTTCAAAATAGCTTATTTCTCTGGCGCCATGTATGTACATTGTCTAGTATAACATAAAGTTTGTAATAAAACTCCTCGTGCGTGACGACTGATACTGAAACAGTGCTATCGTCTGCATACATCGTGATAACGGCATGTTGAATATAATTAGGTAAATTTATGTAAATCAAGAATAATAGAGACCCTAATGCTGAGCCTTGAAGAACACCTAAGGTTACATTATGGACATCTGATTGACATCCATTACACTTTACTAACAATTTTCTGTTTACCATATAGGAGTTAATACGACTTAGTAGGCTTCCTCGTATACCGATGGTTTCTAATTTTTTTATATAAATCTCTCGATAAACTGTTTAGAATTTTCTTAGTTAAGTTTTAAATATGTTGATGTTAAACAGAATTGGTGCAGTTAATTGAAAAATAATCGAATGTTAATTAAACGCGTACACCAGCGCGTTCGCCAAATAATAGAAAAATTAGATTTATTTGTAATTGGAATGCCAATATTTCCTTTCACTATATGCAATTGGTCCAATCGTCAGGTAGATTAACATCGTTTTAAATCGGTCAAAAGATTTTACTGTTGGAGTTCAATCAGTCCATTATAGGACTCTTTTAGACATACTAATTTTTCCCCCTCGCCCGCCCCCCGGAACACCTACAATTTTGGGACAATATCGCTTAAAAATCATTTTTTTTTCAAATATCTCGAATTCTGAATGGTCCTGCAAAGAAAGAGACGGTTATCAAAGTTAAAGATAAATAAATTCTCTATTGAAATGGTTCAATCACATTTTTACGTAGTATTAATTTTCTTGGAGTTATAGTCAAGCACCATATCGTATTCACTCTGTATATTGACACTTTCCTATACACTTCCAAGCTTTCTATTTACTATTACGTTTAATTGTCACTTTTGAAGTTTAAGTAAATATATTTATTATCAATTTTGAAATTACAAATGTCTACAACTATAACTCCAACACAAGGCTCTTCTAGAGTCTTCCGAGATAAAGTGGATCGTAATTACCTGTGGTGTTATCGGTGGTTAGTACCATTATGCGCTCGTTTCCACGCCAACTTGTGGTGGAGCGATTTTTTTGAGTGTCCTAATCCGCTTTTTGTTTATGTGGTTAACTTCTAATTCTTTTATTCTCTACTGCGAATACATTACATTAATTTTATTTTTTTTGAAGTGAAGGTCCAGAAAAAATCTTAAAATATGGAGAAAATTAAAATTCGCAATATTTCAAATATATTTATTTTTGTTAGGTACGTTAAAAAAATAAAACAAAACTCAAATATTCATATAAATTGAAGTGTAACTTTATAAATTAAATAAATACAGATTTCACTTGTAAAAATTGTAAAAAAGGGAAAAAATGGGCAATTTCACATTTGTCGACACCTCGACCTCCAGACGAGGTTTTGGGTAGACGAGAATATGTCGAGACGAAGATGACTGAAAGATATAGTGTAATGAAGTATACAATACTACAGGAATACTGTATACTTTCATTCCAGTTTAACTTATTTTAATCATGCATGGATCAAGTAGTTCAGTTTTAGATTAGTTCAATACCTGGTTAGTTCTTTTTCTTAACTTTTATTTCTGACTTCACCAGGCCGCAACTTGCGTGCCGTGTGCATTTCGTGCCGTGTACAAACCACGTGACCATGATTTGTGGGTATAAAATAGCTAGCCAGAAACCAGTAAATTCAGAGCTTGGCTTTCACCTTTCTCGAGTGTATTGAACTGGGACAACCGGAAGATCAAACTTCTCCGGCGCCGTGGCAGCCGCTGGCCAAGTATCTGTTAGGGAGGATTCGAGTGCGTTGAACTGGACCTCCTCTCAGATTGATTCGAGTGTATTGAACTGGATCTCTCCTGAAACAGATTTCTTTGTCGCGTCTGTTATGTCCTGGAACTTCGATTAAAGAATTGGGGTTACGACGACGTACATAAAGGAAATATGTTACTCTCTCTCTCTCTCTCTCTCTCTCTCTCTCTCTCTCTCTCTCTCTCTCTTTCTCTCTCTCCGATTACTATGATGTACTTATTTAATAACAAGATTGTCGCAACCTAAGCCATAAAAGATACGGCCACACTGTACATATAATTATTAGGAGAATAAATGTCTTATTTTGGATCTGGATTTTAATTAATATTAACATTGAACCCTGGGATAATCTCCAAACCAGCTACCCGAGCAAAACAAGCATCACAATAGTCCCGACAATGTCGAGACGAGACAAACCAATTTCTCGACGAGACGAGTCCCGCGGCAACACTATTTTTACGTAACAGTGAGCTAAGCCGATTTTTATTGTGACCGTTCTCTCCTGCTGCATTGTTGCTGTCATAGACTGTCAAAATTTTTACGATTGCAGATATATTTCTTTGAACTCGTCGTTGATGCTCTGCAGATTTTCTAGTTTTATCAGATGGATCTAGTGCATACTGTGAGTCGCATGGAACCTCGAAAAATGTGAATTTTTCCTAGCCTAACTTATCTGCGGTTTATGATTACAAAAATGTTATTAAAATGTTAACTAAATATAAATGAATAAAATGACCTTTAAGTGTTTATTTAAAATTTTTTCAGTATGGATTATAATGGAGGATACTGTAGTGCAGCGATTTTAGTTATATTTATAGATACATTCACCTTGGCTATGACCTCTATAATAAGGTGCATACAATTTAGATACCATTAATAATATCACACGCTTTCTCAATTTTATTAAAAAAATTAACAAAATTTCCAACGCAGTTGTATAGAAACTTATCCATGTGCGGATCCAAAAATGTATGTGGCTGACTGAAATGTTAAGCATAAGGGTTAACATGTGATGAGGACAGTAAGATCAAAATTAAAGGCACGAAGTACGGTGGAACAAAAATAACTTGAACTGTAATAGGCTATAAAATGCTTTCATTATAAAATGAACCATCATGAATAATTCATGAATAAGACAAAGCAATAGTATATTGTTTATATTGTTTACCGGCACTGTCATCTAGAGCGCATTATGTGGCGAATACACTTGGTCAGACTCTGCTGTATTCTGGGTTCTATCGACACTGGTAATGTCGGTGGGTAATGGATGTTGTCTGCATATTTTCAAATTTGTAACCCCCTCCCGGACAGTCGCGGCTTTGAAATTGGGAGTTAGCCATTATATATGGTGTGCTGTTATGTTATGTTTTATACAGAGTAAAAATAACATATTGTGTGTCGAGGATGTATTTGACGACGAGCGAAGTGAGTCCGGCAAGAACAGCCGAGACACAAAAAATCACTTCGCATATAACTTTCCGTTTTTCTTTCTTTAACCGTCGAATATGAAAAGATTAAGTGTCATAGAAATAGTTAAAGTTTACAAAACATGTCATAAAAGTCGTGTATTTTGGTGACTGAAGAAAAATAATATTTAAAATAATATGCAATTTGTCTGTTAAGAGGAAAATCCAGATGTCCTTAGTAAAATATCTTCCCTAGCAAACTCAACACAAAAATTTCAAATAGCTTCCACTTTTATGTGATACATCATACAAAGTTTAAAATGTGAAGTGCCCTAGTCTTATAAACGTCCACCAGATGAGCCTAAATCCTATTGCCCCATTAGCTTAACCTCATTTCTCCTGAATACAATGGAGACATTATTAGACCAACATATCAGAAGCAAAATGTTTACAGGAACATGGCTTCACTCTAAACAATTTGCCTATCAACCTGGTAAATCAATAATAAATGCTCTACATGGCCTGGACCAAGGTATTGAAAAAACATGTATGGCTAAGGATGTGGCTTTGTGTGCCTTCATAGATGTAGAGGTGCTTTTGGCAATACCTATGAATCCATGCAAAGAGCCGCCGAGAAAAAGAAGGGGGAAATATAGTCTCCAAAAATCAAATGGATACAATCCATGCTAAGACGCACAATAATTAATACAAGTGTAGGGGATGAGTCGGCCACGATGACTGCAGTAGGGGTTGTCCACAAGGTGGAATCTTAACACCCTTGCTGTGGGCAATGGTGGTCGATGGTCTCCTCCATAAATTGAGTAATTCTGGCTTCAACGCCCAGGGTTATACAGATGACCTGGTCGTGACTGTGAAAGGCAGACATTAGGTTATGATCTCAAACCTCAAGCAAATTGCCTTAAACATAATGTCCAAATGATGCTCGTCAGAGGGGGTCAATGTCAATTCGAGCAAAATAATCATTGTTCCGTTCACCAAAAGGAGAAAACTCAATCTTAGAACTCACATGCTGTATGAAACAATGCTGATCTTCTTCAGTGAAGTCAAGTATCTAGGAGTAATCCTGGATCAAAAACTAACCTGGAACTTGCATCTAAATAAGACATTTACTAAAGCAACAGCGGCTATTTGGACGTATCGTAGGCTGTTTGGTAAAACTTGGGGTTTGTAGCCGAAAATGACACATTGGTCCTATCTTTCGATTGTCAGACCTATGGGGACCTACATAAGTGTATGGCAGCCAGAATCAGAAGAAAAATTAGCACAAGGAAAGTTTCAGAAATTGCAACGCCTTGTCTTCTTAGGAACTACAGGAGCAATACTACACTCGTGTCTCATAGCAGCTATGGAGGCAATGCTTGACCTTCTTCCTCTGCATTTGCATGTGAGGAAAGAGGCAGCTTTTGGTGCCATAAGACTGCATCAGGCACTTAAAGTTAAACCAGGCGATCTGGTTGATCACCTAAGGATTTTGGAGATTGTCGATTTTGAGTTCATGTCAAAACCCACTGACTCAATGCTAATCAAACAGGACTGTGACTGCCTGTTTGACGTGTTGATTGGACGCCATCAAACGAGCAGAATAGAGGTACTGCGATTGGAGCAAGATCACTCATCTGGTATACAGATGGATCTAAGATGGCTGAAGGGGTAGGAGTGGGCGTAGCAGAGCCTAAATGTATACTATCCAGAGCCTTCGGTAACACCCCCAACCATCTTCCAGGTAGAAATTTAAATCTGTGTGAAGGGCACAGATCTATATACTTTCAGATATCCAGGCGGCATTAAAGGCTCTAAGGTCTTATACCCTCGAGTCTAAAATTGTCTGGAAATGTAAACAATCCCTAATCAACTGGCTAACAAGAGGTTATCTTGGTGTGGATGCCAGGGCATGAGGTAATACAAGGTAACGAACTTGCTGACAGCCTTGAAAAAAAAGTAGCTGAAGCACCACTCTTTGGACCTGAACCGGTTTGTGGCCTAGCTAAGGGACACATAACGGAGGAGATCCAAAAATGGGAAAAGGAACAGAAAAAGTTCTACTGGAAGAATGCTCCAGACGAAAGACAAGCGAAAGAGTTTATAACTTATTTGGCAAAGAATGCCACAAGACTTCTCGAACTCGAAAAGTTCGAATTAAGGCTGATCACAGGCCTTCTAATAGGCCATTGACCTTTCAGATACCATCTCAAGAAGATGGGCAAGGCAGTAGACGATAAATGCAGATATAGCGAAGCTCCAACTGAAACTGTGGAACATATACTCTGTTAATGTAAGGTGTTAATCCGCAAGTACCTGAAGCAGGCGGAATTAACTCCTGAAGACATAGAGAAATTACTCCTCAGGAAAATCATCAGCTTTGTGAAAAGTCTGGAATCCTGGGCAAAAATTAGTTGTTGGGTAACTCACAAAAGATCTTTTAGGTCGAAGTGAACTAAGGTTACTCAGAGCCAAGCGGCACCTTAAACAATCTACAATCTTAGTGGTCTATATAAGCTGTGAAAATTTTGTATTGATTGTTTTCAAACTAAAAAAGTTATTTAAGTGCACACACTGTATATGTATATATGCGGATTTGAGACACTTGTTTTTTATTTAACTTTACATGTAATTATGTTAAATAATTTCTAGCAGTTCTACTTAAAGTTTGAGCAGGAATAAATATACTATTTATTCAGCTGTTGTGGCGATTTCACTATAGATCACGTGGAATGATGTCATCAAAATTCCAAGAAAATAACTAATTTAGTAGCAATTCTTGTAGAAACAGATCGGAATGTTTAACATAGCATTTACCAAATTAAAGTGATCGGTCTAGGCAACTAGACTATTTTACACAGAATATAATAATATAAATATTTAACGCCAGGCAGTTCTCTTGATATATTGCTAATTATGTTTGTAAAAGAAAAAACTAAAGTTTCGTTTTTAAATTTAATCTTGAAAGAATCGAAATAACACACAAATAACAAAATTTTGGAAACTTAAAAAAATTTCACTATATTATTATGTATATTGTATGTTACGTAATTTTCTGAAAACAAAACAATGAAAAATTATGTTATATTGTAATGGTAGAGAGCATGAATTCTCCACGACAAAACTAAATCTCCACATTACTGATATTAACATATGCACCTGAGAATTATTTAAATTCACATTATGTAATACCACTACTTGATATATTTGATTTCGAGATTTACTGCAGTAACAGATGCTGAAAAAATATGATGCACGCATGCATTGTCAATGAAGATCCACTAATTGTTTTCCTAAAAAACAGTTTACATATTGAAGTCGTGTTGGTTAATCTTCTGGTGTTATGTACTTTTTGTATATGATGCGGTTGAAGGAGTTGACCTTGAAGAAGTCGATGAATGATTGTTTTGGCAAGTAGAATTGCGCAGATCATTTTCGAATACTAGTTGTAGGCTCATCAAGAACTGAATTTAAAATATTTTCTCGTAGTTCAATAGTGCGTACCATATATAACCTTAACACAAAATTCGTATTATATGAGTATGAACGAAAACATTAAAGTTATAATAATAGTTGCAAAACCAAATAACAGCATATAACAGAATTTGTAATCAGCAGTCTTCTTCTTCATCCTCATTTAGTATGTCGACTAAGTTATCTAGTTCTGGCTCATCTTCATCTTCAAACTTAACTGGATGAAAGCTTTCCATAACGTCGGTTAGTTCGTGTGGTAGCGGATCTCCTTTAATCCAATCAAACTTAAGTTCTCCAACTTCCAGCCATGTCCCACTGGAGTTGGTGTTATGGGTTTAGCGACGTGTGCACTGTGCATTGTTCCATATGTAGCTCTGGTAACACGGCTGATGTTATTTTCAAGTGAGCTTTGCAAGGAGGTAGTAGACTCAATTCGATATCTTCTGTATTGTGCAAATGTTGTTGTGGGAGAATTTTTGTGTGAACAAATCGTACTGTAGCTTATTTCTTCTAGGCCTGTTAGTAATATTTTGTAATTGTAAGTGATGATCCTAATGATCTAAGAATAGGCACGAATTTTGAATACTTTTCCAATTTAGATTTCACTGACAACTTTCCACGACGAACAACAGAACTGGTAGTGTCGCATCCGGATAATGCATGCATATTTAACATAGCATGGCTCATTGCTACACCTAAATCCCGAGAAATGATGGTGACATTAGTGGCCCTTCGTTTGTTTCCAGTTCCTGTATCGTTACGTTTTGTCGAGCAAAAATTTAACGTTTTAGATAAATATACCTTGGATCGTAAGGGTTACAAGATATTACAAAAAAGAAACTCTCTTGGACTGCTGTGGCGTAGCAGATATCGCAGACACCGGATAAGCGATTTAACGTGCCCATGATAAAATTTCACTAGCTCAGACAATCTCAGGGCGTTAAGCCCAAGTTAACATAAACTATTATAAATTGTTAGTTTACTTACTTACACAAATCGCTGAGGGTTCCATTCACAGCAGTTGCAGACGAAATAATGACGCTAGATTTAAACATCAAATGCACTATATTACCGAATTTACAAAATAATGTCTGGTTCTCTAGCATGAAACCTGACGATGTTCAAAAGGTGTGGCTAATTTTCCGATTAATAGGTAACAGCATAAATAAAGATGCCTCGTGTAGCTACACTTGGTTTACAACGTAATAAATAAATTAACATAAATCTGGCCACAACGGGTTTGATTAGAGAACCTCCTTATATAAATATAAATGCGTAAAATCTTTAAATATATTCAAGTTAAAATGCAAAAGTAAGTATAAATATATATAACCACGCAGAACCACTGAAAGTGGTCCCCGGTAAAGAAAACGACACACTTATCTAGGGTGGTATGATACCCAGACTTCGATGATGCAGAAACTGACGCCCTACCGTGGTGTCTTCGGGAAGTAAGGAATTGACCAGACGATAGGGTCGATTACAGCCTCTCCAGCTGCGGAATTTCCTACTCCTGTGGGTGTGCGTGGGCGTTCAGGCCCCGTCCGTAGAACCCTAAAGATATACCGATTTAATTTGCACAGGCTGAAATGCACGTGAAGCGTGCCTAATGAAAGCAATTTAAATCTTACATAACCCACAAAAGAAATATAATTTACCTCTTACTGATGAGGGAAAATAATCCACCAAAACTCCTAGAGAAGGCTACAGCTGAAGGAATGAGGTCGAGTCCGTCTTACAAACCAACGAGATACTTCCAAAGGAAAGCCTGTAAATTTGTGAAACACGTGGATAGAGAACGGGTCAGATGGCGATAATGCGGTTAACTCACCTGTACACTTAAATCCTGCACCATCCTGCAACAAAATATTCTGCTCAACAGAACAACAACAAATGAAGGAAATTTTCTTGGTGTTGATAATTCCAAAATCCATCAAGATGATTTGAATAAATCAAGTTCTTGAGGAATTACCAACCGTGTACATCCACCAAAACGTCTCTCTATCTTCTGACAACAGACGGAAGTCACGTGACCGTTCTTCCCAGCTGGGAGACACGCGACTACCCACTAGCGGCTGTTAACGATATACGGCCCGCAAAACACACATGTGCATTGCGGGTGACATATGCAAGAGGGCCATAACAGTATCAAACAGTAACACTTTTGTAATTTCGTTGACGTACCTTAATAACAACTTAAAAACATCTGTGTCTGGTGATCTAATTCTGATAGGCAAATTGTCTTGACAGGATTGAGAAACATGGTAGCAATGTAATATAATTTTTTGCACGATCGAGCTATTTTGTTTATTTACAAGATCTGTTTCCAAGACGGTAGGTTATGCTTACTGGTTGCTAGGCCTAACACGTCGGTATGTGATTTACTTACCGATGTCTGAATGGTAAGTAAAATTAATATAATATATATCACATAAAAATATCACATTTGACAAATTAGACTTGCCACGAAATATAAACGTTACTTTTGACTTTTTGTTTATTTCTGAGAAATTAAATAATTTTTATTGAAGTGTAATTCAATACGGACGTGCAAAAAACAGTATGAGCATCACGAACGTTAAGGGTTGTACCGGTCTCCGGCAAAATTGGAGGTTTCGCTAGCGTTCAGCCTCCAAACGTTCCTTACCGTTCTTGATACTCAATATACTATTAATATCCGCTCCTCTCGTGAAAAGCGTAGCTATTCTTGTATAGTATACTTATCAGTTGAAATCAATTATTAATAAAAGTTGAATGGTAATATTAGGAGCAAAGAATACAGATTTTTTTTCTAAAAAGTCATTTTCTCTGTATTTCCGTGGTTTTTCATGTTTTCTGGGATATGCTGTGCAAACAACTAAAACCTTAAGCAACATGACAATACTAACAAAAAAATATGTGAGCGAGAAATTCCCACAGGGCTCTATAAGGCTATACTGGCCCATGCCTTTCAAAATTCATTGCAAAGAGGAAATGTTAAGGGAAAAGCTATTTCAATTGCTATGTGACAATTTAAGTGACAGCAGTATACTGAGTAAAATACATTTTTAGTTGTATCTAATAAAGATTAATTTTTTTCATTTTGTTTTTATTATCATTACATGAACGACTTTTACGAGCATTTTTGTTCTGTGTTACTTACTTTGGACTAAAAACTTCAATTTTTTTCCATTTCCTAGTTCAAGAAATCTTTAAATTTTCACAGATTGAGTTTAACATTTTTCTTTCTAACCTGAGCACAAGTTTATTCAGCAGCAGTAGTTGCCGACATTATTGTCATAACGACTTTTCTTTGTAAATAATAGTGGAGGCGCTTTCAGGCCTGCTTTATCGAATAAAACCGTATTTTTTCCTGAAACTGTTAATTCTATCGAATAGAAACACAACAGTACTTTTTTGGACAAACATTTGAGGAATGCATTTATTATATTTACAGTTTGAATATATTATTCTTGTAAAAGTTTGAGGTGTCAACTAACTTCGCCCGTTTGTTTGTTTTTTTTTTTTAGTGAAAATCTTTGTATCCTAGACTAATGATATTATTGCATGATAAAATATATAATTTCATTTACATTTTTGATTATAGTGACAAGAATTAGAGCTTATTGCAGTCACTAAATTAAGAGTTGGTCGGAGTGTATTAGTCATCCATGCTTCCAATTTTAATTGTAAATGACTTCACGTCAATAAAATGACGCAGCTGAATGTACGGTGTGCTTGGAAGGCGAGAGATAGAGATGTAGTAGAATATGACATTGGACAAATTTATTATACCTAATCTTTAAATTTCTCTGTGCATTTGAGGACATTAGGGCTAATTTTATTTTAGTTCTACAAAAGGGAAAATGTTTATTTTAATGATACCTATGCGGGACGATAAAAATTATTTTTGCAAGTCGATAATAGAAGAAAAAAAAATAATTTTTTTATATCTACTTTCTTTTCTCTCATCGTCCCACATTGTAACATGTTTTTAATGTCTTTTAATGAAAGCCGTTTTTTAAAATAATGATTTATATGAGAGTAATTTGCACAGTCTTTCCGGCTTATATCCGGAGCGCTCTTAAGTAAATGATTTTCTTTAAACATGCTTTCTTCTAAAATTCTTCGTCCTATAGGAGATACAGTCCCCCGAATGATCATCTATAATTTTTGGATATATTTGATATCTTCTTAATAAAATTTACAACATTATATAATTTATATCAAACCAAATAGATAAAATATTAACCGTCCTTCACTAAAATTTCATAATTACGAGGAATACAAAACATTAAAATCTCGAAGTAGGTATATTTACACTATTACTTCTTTGCCATTTTAAAATAGCCATAACTGCTATAACCTGAATTGTATTACTATCCAGGTACTATTAACATAACAAAACCGACAGTGACCCAGGCACCTATTCATCGGCAAGAAGCATTTCTTTCGTTGTAATACAAGTTTAGACTTGTCCGAGGACAAATTTTCTACAAGGTGGCTTTCACGTGTACAATATGAATAGGAACTGGGGTTAAGTGTTATAAAAAGCTTTTTATTTAGTAGAATTCAAAAGAACTTGCTAAAATTGAAGTGTATTATATATTGATATTGATATTTAAAACACTGGGCTTGATTGTAGAGCAGACCAATTATCCTACCCATTCTGAATATAACTAAAACTAAATTTAATTAACCAGAATTATGTAAATTCATGGATAGTATCTGTAATATTATCAATATATAACAATAATATTTATCGACTTATGTTGAGATTTCATATATTTAAAATATTTATAGGTAACAAACATTTTTATACTAAAGTCGACAATAATTATTCGGTTACTTTTGTAGTTGCTATGAAAAATTAAAAACTAAACTTTTAGAAAAGAATTGTCTCTGTAAACTGAATTTTATTATTCGTCAATCTCATGTAATTATTTAATAACGATGCGAAAATATATTAACTCAATTGAAACAAGTATTAACAATAAAAATATAGTTGTTTATCAATAGCAAAAAATTATTTTTTATCACATAGAGGAAATACAACAACTTAAAATAAGGAGAATTGCAGTTTATTATACACACGTTTACAATATGTTTTATTTTTTATTTTTATGGAACATCATTTTGTTAAAGTATTTATTAGTTCTCAAATAGTGAGTTATGTATTAATATGACTAGAGTGATTCAAAATTATGCCTTGGCGTCGGTTTAAAAACCTAAAAAGAATTTGATATACTTAACAAGTGTGCGAAAGTACTTCCTAACTAGGCCACTCATTTAAATGTTCTCTATGGAGAACAGTGTTTCGTAAATACAATTACATACAAATTAAAATAATTCATATAGATATTTGAAAAATAAATATTTTTTGTTAAACTTGCTTTTCTGTAAAAAGTCGTAATAAAAAGTAAAAGATAATAATCTACGACTGCAAGAAAAGCAAGGTGTGCACTCTTTTTATATAAGTGTATGTATCATCTTTATGTACGCATGGTTTAAGGCAATATCTGTACAAAGATTCCACTCCTTTCATACAATCATGCGTACAATATTATTTTTTACTTCTTAGTACAGAAAAGCAAGTTTAAAAAAAACTTCTTATTTTCTATTTTTGAGTCATAAATATTTTAATTAAATTATTATCATACATTACCTAATGTTAATTAGTAGGTAAATTTAGATTTTCAAAGATAACATATTTAGGTTATATTGAGGGTGGGGCGCGGGGATCGCAGAGAGTGCTCAATAAAAATTCATCTCTTAACGATTTGTTTTGATTTCTCGCTCCTTAGTTTTGCAGCTTTTTCACCCTCGCGCCCTATACATGTGAATATTTGCAAAAGTAACGATGAAATACTGTATTGTCATCCGATCTTAGTAACTGTGCAAAATGTTAGCAATTAATTATGCCAGAGAGTGTGTTAAATAAAGGATGCAAGATGCAAGTAATAAATTTTGTGATTTTTCGTATATACAAAGCCTACGAATTCTTCGAGCCGCCAGCACTAATTCTTATTGGATTAGTAAATATTTTAAGGGATATGATTGGAAAACTTAATAGTAGAAATTTCCTTATATATTGTCCACTCAATCATAGTCCTCTGTAGACGAACGGGAAAGAAAGTCAAAAAAAATGGTTACTTTTAAGCACATGTTTGCTAAAGGCATATGGGTGTCCTATATCAAAAATGTTAAATGTTTATGTACAAATAATTTAGATACATAGGAAATAAAACAAAATAACCTTGAGCACTAAAATTTACTGATACATTACAAAAGTAAATAATTTTCAGCACCCTTTAAATATTCGATTTCATAATAATTAGGGCGAAGCAAATAAATAAATTGTCTGGTTAGAGCATTTTTAATTTTAACGTATTTAGGGGGTCAAGTCTAGTTCACTGCCCAGTTTTGCAGTTCCAGCGAGGTCGGCGAGGTTACTTATTTAGACAATTGGATTTTTTATATTTATATTATAAAATATCTCGAGACCTATAAGTTCCACGAGATAAATGGAAAAAATGAAAATACGAGCTTTACAGCAAATATGTACATCAACTAGAATTCGCTCAATTGTTATTATTTATAAAAAAATAAATATTGCAAAATTAGGTGTTTTTAAATAAATTATTATTTATGTGAAGAAAATGGGCAAATTCTATTGAAACTTAGGAATAATGTAGGTCTTACAGACTACTACTTTCAATTAAAGTTCAAATCAGAACAGGCATTGAAATAGCTAAATAACCGCAATTGTTACTAAAACTTTACACCCTTAAGTAAAATCCTGCCATCAGATCCAACAAATGTGTATGCAACTGTAGCATTTTAAGTTTACTTTAAAATCATAACTGAAAGGAAAAAATGTATCTCAATTTTGAAAATTTTTTTTGCATTTCATAAAAATTGATTATAAACATGCAAAGAGAAATGAAGTATTAAATGTTTTCATACGGTTCAAAAGTATATGAAAAAGCAAACAATTTGAGAAGATAAAGTCTCTTCTGCGATTCGTATTTGCCAAGATATTTTAACTTTTGCGTTTTGCCATTTTGTTAAAAAAAATAAACGTATTGGCTCGAAATTTATCCTGGTTGTTTACAAGCATCTCTATTTTCATTTGCACAAGAAAAAACTATTAAGATATTGTCAGAAGTTAAAACACTCACGTGGCCGTTTCTAGGCATTTGGCTGCCCGCGTGCAAAAATTATTAGGCCGTCCTTTCCTTTTAATACAGTCACAATACAATATACATATATTTTATTCTGAGTAAAGAGTTGCATGCATGTTTTCTGTTTCCTTTTATTTGTTCTGTTTGATAAAATATCAAATTATTTTACAGAAAACAGATATTTTCTATAAATGCATGCAATTTTTATATTTCAGCAACAGATGTAGATGTTTATAACATAATTTAATGGTAATTAGAATCAGTTATTTTATTTAAATTCACTTAATTATTATTACACTAATTATTAAAACGTTTAATAACATCTCGGACTGTTAACACATTTAATATGTTCAAGTAGAAAGATTTTAATTTAATTTGTACGGGAAAGTGATAAAACTGAAAAAGGCTCAATATCGCATGATGAGAACCAATTTGTTTTATTAAGTTGAAAAGATTCAAGTTGGTATCTGCGAGTATATATTTTGAGGAAAATTTAAAGGATATTGTGGAAAATTGAAGGTTATTGGGAGATATGGAAAGATAACAAGAAAATTGTGAAAATTGAAGGTGTGAAAAATTTTGGAGAAAGTAAAATATTGGAGTAAAACAGATAAAATAGACTGTTGCTGAGTTTAATTGAAGATAAGTAAAAAGAAGAAAGACAAATAGCTAAAGAATTGGGAAGAAAGAAACAGATAATCGAGCTTTTCAAGATTTTGACAAGTAGGAGAAAGGAGCTGAATCATGAATTATTTTAATGTTCGGAAAACTATTCCTGGTGGAACCAATCTACCATTTGAATTATGAAGGAGCTTAGGAGACAGCAGCTGAACATCGCAAATTAGTAAAACTGTGCGGTTGGAAAGCAAATATGAAGCTACGCAGACTAAAAGGTTGTAATAAACTTCATCTAAATTTCATGTTCACCATATCATATTTTGGAAATAATTGAGAATTTTATTTTTATTTATTTTATTTATTTCATTTTTATTAACAAATTTTATTTTAACTTAATCATTACCAAATTATTTTAATCTAGTATAGTATTTGTTTTATTCAGTTAGATAGGGAGTTTTATCTTTTATTTGTATCGAATATTGTTCTCGCAATACACTGTTCAGTTTCATTTGAATTTGTTTTATTGTTTGTGTTTCTAGAATTGTGTTTCTTTTAATGACTCCGAACTTTCGACTTTGAGATATAAATTTAGAATTTATTTACTGTGGTATTTAACGCTTTCACGCGGATATCATAGCAATATACATATATATTTAGTTATTAATTTTTAGGTATACTAAATATTAAAATAGGGACATTTACTTTTTTAAGTTGTAAAATGGGCACTCTTGGGCATCGTTTTAAATAAATTTTATAAAAATTGCACTTTTCGAGCTTTCATTTCAGAAAATTTTTTTATGGTGTCAAACATATTTAAATTATCCAAAAGTGTTCAATCGATATTAATGGCAAATTAGTCAAGCGTTCTTAGTCCATGGTGGATCTGAGATAATTTTTTATTATTTTTTATTTTGAGAATGTCCTCTCGCCGGATACAACTGTTACTGGTAAAGTCAGCATTATTCTTATTGCAACAAATATATTTGGATATGATCCCATAAGATTATTTTCAAATATGAATTTTAAAATATCTTCAGGTTCCTTTTTTGATGAGACCTGCAAATAATTTAACTTAAAAGACTCTATTTCATCGCACAAATCATTTCCGTCATTATCTGACTCTTTCAGCATTTCATCTCGAAATTTCAAATCTAAATCGCTACAATATTTAACCAAGTTCTGGTCTGATATTTCATCTAATTTTAAAAAAGCCTAACATATCATTGTAATTTTGGAACCCTTCAAATCTGTTGCGTAGAGACTGAATTGATTGAAAGAGATAGTTTGATATTTATATTTACACCACAAAAGAGGGCTAGATTCGCTAAATTTGTGTTAAGTACGAATAGCGAACATATGTTGATGTATTTTAATATTTTGGCCATTTCGTGTTTAAAATTAAAACCTTAATTATTATCGGTTTGAATGGTTTGTACTAGACTGAGGGACTGAGATTTTGGCTTTACGGCCGCCCTTAATATCGGCCGCCCGCGTGCCGTGCACACCTTGCACGCCCGCTTAAAACGGGCCTGAACACTCTTTATTAATTATGAGATTCGCGGGGATTGCACGACCCGGGCGGAGCCACTTCATATTAAATATACAAAGTGCTAGGAAATTCTTATCTCTGACCTTAGACAAAGATAGTACTTAGTTCAAATGTGCTTTTAGAGGGCGGAATATTAAACATAATATTTTTAGTCGCAAACTGATCTATAAATCCTTATTTTACTATAAGGAAAGTAACCAGACTGCAACCAAATTTACAAGTCTGGCGCGTTAAGTGTAATAATTGCATATTACCATCAAAACGCTAATGCTTCGATTGCAACAAACACCAGTCGAAAGACTGATCCTACTTAAAGGAGCTCTCTTGCCAGTCGCCACACACCACTTACAGACTGCAGTTTCGAGCTGTTGGCTCTCGTCAGTGCAAGGTAGGCATGCGACGACCGGCACGAGGATCCTTTGACTATTTGGTACATCCCGGTATTTTTACAATAGCGACATGTAAAATAGTCAGCAGGCGTCATCTAGCGGTCCAGTGTCTGTTGCAATCGAAAAATAAATAGCCTGACTGGGCTTAGCAAAGCTCAAATGTGCTTTTTGAGGGCGGTATATTAAACATAATATTTTTACTCGCAAACTCCTCTATAAATCCTTATTTTACTCTAATGAAAGTAACCAGGCTGCAACCAAAGTTACAAGTCTGGCGCGTCAAGTGTAATAATTGCATATTACCATCAAAACGCTAATACTTCGATTGCAACAAACACCAGCCGAAAGACTGATCCTACTTAAAGGAGCTCTCTTGCCAGTCGCCACACACCACTTGCAGACTGCAGTTTCGAGCTGTTGGCTCTCGTCAGTGCAAGGTAGGCATGTGACGACCGGCACGAGGATCCTTTGACTATTTGGTACATCCCGGTATTTTTACAATAGCGACATGTAAAATAGTCAGCAAGCACCATCTTTTACATGTCGCTATTGTAAAAATACCGGGATGTACCAAATAGTCAAAGGATGTCTTTTAAAGCATCGTCAATTTTTCTAAATTTTTGATTTTTCCGTTTTCTTTTACAGAGTAATCTACAACAACCCCTTTTTTAATAACAATATTAATAGTAGAAATCGGAATCTTAGTTAGCTCAAACATTCTTTTTATATAAAGAAACAAGTTATTGCCTTATACATCAAGAGAAACAACAATGCAGCTACGGACACGTGTTTCGGAGTTATTGCTCCTCATCAGCCTAGCGTAGCTTAGCGAATATATCTTATAATCGAGCAAAACCAACAAAGGTCGGAAAATACAGTGCACAGTACTCGAGGAAATAAATACCTATTTTACGAGCAACAATAATCCTAACAATCTTAACTGTGAAAAAACGCTTGAATTTTATGAAAATAGCAAATTTAATCCTAATATAAATTTCTCATTTCATTTAACTAGCACTGAAGAAGTAAATAAAATTATAAATAATTTGAAATCAAAAGCATACGGATTAGACAATATATCTAGTACTATGTTGAAATACTGTTCTCCCCTTCTTGATAAATATATTGTTCATATTATTAATTGTTGTATATTACAAGGCTACTTTCCAAACAGTTGGAAAGAAGCTGTAGTAAATCCTATGCCTAAAGTATCGAATCCTTCAACCATATCTGATTTGTAGATTGTAGATTGTAGATTGTTTTACGGGGTCGTTTGGCTTCGAACAGCCTTACTTCACTTCGACCTAAAAGATCTTTTGTGATTTACCCTACATCTAGTGGTTATCCCAGGATTCCCAGACTTTTTACAAAGCTTGTGATTTTCCTGGGGGCTAATTTCCCTATGTCTTCCGGCGTTAATTCCGCCTGTTCTAGGAATTTTAGCCTAGTGCGGACTAACACCTTGCATTCACAAAGTATGTGTTCCGCAGTTTCAATTGCAGTATCGCAATATCTGCATTTATTATCTACCGCCTTGCCCATATTCTTGAGATGGTATCTCAAGGGGCAGTGGCCAGTTAGAAGGCCTGTGATTAGCCTTAATTCGGACTTTTCCAGTTCGAGAAGCCTTGTGGCATTCTTTGTCGAATAAGTTATAAACTTTTTCGCTTGTCTTTGGCCTGGAGTATTCCTCCAGTAGGACTTTTTCTGATCCTTTTCCCATTCTTGGATCTCCTCCGCTATGTGTCCCTTGGCTAGGCCACAAAACGGTTCGGGTCCAATGAACGGTGCTTCAGCTCCTTTTTTTGCAAGGCTATCAGCAAGTTCGTTTCCTTGTACTCCCTCATGCCCTGGCACCCACATCAAGGTAACCCTGTTGTTAATAGCCAGTTGCTTCAGGGATTGTCTACATTCCCAGGCAATTTTAGATTCAAAGGTATAGGACCTTAGAGCCTTTAGTGCTGCCTGGCTGTCTGATAGTATATAGATCTTTGCCCTTCTGATGCCTTTATTTAGGCATACCTGGGCACACAGGTCTATGGCATAAATTTCTGCCTGAAAGATGGTTGGGGTGTTTCCGAGGGCTTTGGATAGCCTACAATTCGGCCCTGCTACTCCCACTCCTACCCCTTCAGCCATCTTGGATCCATCTGTATACCAGATAAGTGACCCCTGCTCCAGTCGCAGTGACTCCATCTTGCTCGTCTGACGACTTTCAATTAGCACGTCAAACGGGCAATCAAAGTCGTGTTTGACTGGCATTGAGTCAGTGGGTTTGGTCATGGACTTCAGATGGACTTCCTCCAGAATCCTTAAGTGACCAACCAGATCACCTGGTTTGAATTTATGTGCTTGGTGCAGTCGTAAGGCACTGAGTGCCGCCTCCTTCCTTACATGTAAGTGCAAGGGAAGTAGGTCAAGCATAGCCTCCATAGCTGCTGTGGGACACGAGTGCATTGCTCCTGTAGTCCCTAAACAGGCCAGGCGTTGCAGTTTCTGCAACTTTCCCTGTGCTGTTTTTTCTTCTGTTTTTGGCCACCATACGCATGATGCGTAGGTTACCATAGGTCTGACAACCGAAAGATAAGACCAATGTGTCATTTTCGGTCTTAGACCCCAAGTCTTACCAAACAACCTACGGCACGTCCATATTGCCGCTGTTGCTTTAGTAAGAGTCCGTTCCAGATGAGAGTTCCAGGTAAGTTTTTGATCCAGGATTACTCCTAGATACTTAACTTCACTGGAAAAATGTATTATCGTTCCATTCAGTACAGGAGTTCTAAGATTGAGTCTTCTCCTTTTAGTGAACGGGACAATAGTTGTTTTGCTCGGATTGACATTGAGTCCCTCTGACGAGCACCATTTGGATATTATATTTAAGGCAATTTGCATGAGGTTGGAAATCATGACCTCATTTTTGCCTCTCACAGTGACGACCAGGTCATCCGCATATCCCTGGACGTTAAAGCCTGAATTACTCATTTTATGTAGGAGATCATCGACCACCATTGACCACAGCAAGGGTGATAGGACTCCACCTTGTGGACAACCCCTGACTGCAGTCACCGTAGCCGACTCATCCCCCACACTTGTGGTAATAATTCTGCTTTTGAGCATGGATTGTATCCATTTAATTGTAGGTGACTGTATTCCCCTTTTTTCCGCGGCTTTTTGTATGGATTCATAGGAGGTGTTGTCAAAAGCACCCTCTATATCTATGAAAGCACACATAGCCACTTCTTTTGCTGTAAATGTCTTTTCAATGCCTTGAACTAGGCAATGTAGAGCATTTACTGTCGATTTGCCAGGTTGATAGGCAAATTGTTTTGTGTGAAGCGGTGTTCCTGTAAGGATTTCGCTTCTAATATGTTGGTCTAAAAGTTTCTTCATTGTTTTTAGGAGAAATGAGGTTAAGCTGATGGGGCGATACGACTTAGGCTCGTCTGGTGTACGTCTGCCTATTTTCGGAATAAACGCCACCTTAACTTCCCTCCAAGCTTGGGGAATATACCCCAGTGTATAGCTTGCTATAAATATACTTCTCAGGCATGGGACAAGCTCCTCAATTCCGTATTGAAGTAGGGCAGGGAAGATACCATCTCTGCCCGGTGATTTAAAGGGTTTAAAGGTTGATACCGCCCATTTAATTTTTGTTATGGGTGAATATTTTTCTAGCCAGGCGTCTTCCTTCTCTAGTAGGACGATGAACATCCTCATCCAAGTAGTCCTGTAGAAATTCACCCTGAATTATGCGAGAGCCTGGGAAATGAGTGTCTAAAAGCACCCTTATGTTTTCCTGCTGACTCTCGGTGTGCTTACCGTCGGGCTTTTTGAGTAGCCCTATTCCATTTGAGTGGTCTTTTGCAAGGACTTTTTGTAGGCGTACTGCTGGGGCTAGTTCATCTATCCCTTCGCAGAACCGTCTCCATGATCTTCTTTTAGACCTTCTCAATTCTGTGTTGTACTCCGTAAGGGCTTTCCTGTAGTCCTCCCAGTTTCCAGTGTTTTTAGCTCTGTTAAAAGCTTTCCTAGTCTCAGCTCTGAGACGGCTGAGATCCCTATTCCACCAGGGCACATCTCTTTGGACTGCCCGTTGTTTAATGGGACAACTTTTTTCATAACATGATGTCATGATATTTTGTAGTTGATATGAGGCTAGATCTAATTCCTCTGTTGTATCGATGGAATGTATTACGCCTTCGACCTCCGCCCTCAAGTGTTCTTTATAAACACTCCAGTCCGTCAGTCTGGGTATTCTACATTCCCCGAGGCTTGTTACAGCCGCCTCCAAGTCGAATCGTATGTGTCTGTGATCCGACATGGAGGGCTCGTCTGAGACATGCCAGTTTTTTATTAAATCAGTTATGAGTGGATCCGCGAGAGTTATATCTAGAACCTCTTTCCTGACCGCATTCATAAAGGTGGGTTCATTACCTTTGTTGATGATGTCGATGTTGTTAGCGAACAAATATTCAAATAGGTACTCACCTCTAATGTTAGTATCCGTGCCACCCCACATATGGTGATGTGCATTAGCATCACCGCCTATTATGTAGGGTTTTTTCTTTCTCTTGCACCAGCTGATAAGGCTTCTTACTTCCTCTGGGGGTGGATTTCCTTCCTCGCCGGGAAAGTAGGCCGATGCCACTACGACTTGCCTTTTTCCCCTTTCTGTAGGCACTTCCACTGCTGCTGCTATCAGATCCCTTGTTAGGAATTCTGAAAGGAGAACAAAATTAATATTTTTATCGAACAACAAGGCTGTTCTAGGATAGTCATGCAAGGTAGAATAAATTAACTTACATGATTGTGTTGGGAGTCCTTTAATCCGTCCTCTGTGAACCCAGGGCTCTTGGATTAGCCCTATGTTTAATTTCTCCCTAATAAATCTCCTGCTAAGCACACTTGAGGCTGCCTTTGCATGATGGAGATTTATTTGGAGACACTTTATGTTGCTTAGGGCAACTATGACAGCGAGGGGCCTTTTTCATGGCCCCTTTTCGCTGTCTTTTTGCCCGTAGGTTGTGTACTCGGCCTACCTTTAGCCTTTGGCAGGGCACTAACATCGCCTGTAGCCTCAGGATTTTCAGTCGGCCGACTGGATTCCTCCCTGGGTTGGTCCTGTTTGTCAGGCCGTTTTTCCAGTGGGGTTTCCTTTGGGGCTTTAGTTTTTCTGCTCCTCGTCCTCAGCTGTAACTGGCCGAACTTGTAGCTAATCCTGTAGCCCATTGTTTTAAGTATCTCGGTAGACTGTGAGTCTGCCGAGAGGGTTAATTCAATGGAGTTGCCTTTGTTTTCTCTTCTAAGCACTCTCCATTCAGTTGAGTTAAGGCCTTCATTTTGTGCCTCAAAGAGTTTCAGTATTTTCTCATTTGGGAAATCCTGATTATCGGGTGGTAAAGTTGTCACCAGAATCTCCGTGTGAGGCATTTCATCCTCTTCAGCGACTCTTAGTGACGCGTTTTCCCAAGGCTTTAGCTCTGTCATTATGCCTTTTAGCCACTGTATTGTGGCATTATTAGCACAAGTCAGAGCCAGCCAACCCGGTTTAAATTTGGAGCTATGAAATTTGGGCTTTATACCAGCCTCTTTCTTCAGCTCCAGAATTTTATCCAGCAATGAATCCTGGATATTTTTTTGTTGCTCCGTAGTCAACAGGTCCGTAGGGTAATTGGTGGAGAGAATCCCCACCTTAATACCTCCAGCGACCTGGCTGTAGGAGGGCCTTGCGGCCGATGTTGAGGGCCCTGGTGTGGCCCTATCTTGTTGTTTTACCCGCTTTCGCGGATTATTTTCTGGGGTGTTTTCCTCTGAACGGACCCTTTTTGGCCCTTTTTCAGAGTCTGATTTAAGACCAAACAGTATTTTATCGACAATATCTAAAATCATGGAGAAAATCTTGCATAATCAAATTATCAACTATTTTACGGCAAGTGATATCTTACCTTTACATCAATCAGGCTTCCGTAAATCTCATGGGACTAGTGCCGCTCTTTCTGATGTATTAAACAGGGTGATTAAGTCTTGGGATGCTGGTGAAGTATCTGCCCTAATACTATTAGACTACTCCAAAGCATTTGATACCATTAACCATAATGTATTAATTTCTAAATTGAAATATTATAATTTTTGCAAACATTCTATTGACCTTATGAAATCGTACCTCACTGAGCGCACTCAAAGAGTGTACATTAATGACAAAATATCTAGGAGTATTAACTTACTGGCTGGTGTTCCACAGGGCTCAGTTATTGGTCCACTACTTTTCATTATATATACAACAGACATAATTAAATCTTTCAATAATTGTCACTGCCATGCGTTTGCTGATGATACACAGTTAGTCTATACATTTATGCCTAATCAACAGACAAGCAGAGGCTTTAATAAATTCCGATTTGCAATAACCGTATGATATATCGATATCGCACAATTTAAAACTTAACCCTACCAAATCAGCAGTTATGATTCTTGGTAGCAACAAACACAGGGCTTTACCCAAAAATAATATGACTATTACTATAAACAACATGCTGGTACCGATAGTTTCTGAATGTAAGAATCTGGGCCTAATCCTTGATGAAAAATTAAAGTTCTCTATCATGTCAGCAAATTAATCCAAAAATCATACTTCACATTAAAATTACTTTACGCAAACAAATCTATTCTCAGCATTAAATTAAGAAAAAATCTTACTGAATCGATAGTCTTATCTAACTTTAATTATAGTGATTATGTATACAGTCCTTGCCTGGATGTTGTCGATAAAGTACGAATACAACAGATGCAAAATGCTTGAGGAAATTTGACCATATTACTCATAAGATCAATGAGCTGAGTTGGTTAAACATGTCTAATAGAAGAAATTTCCATTTAGCAACATTTGTACATAAAATTCTCACTACTTCCACCTCTGCCTATCTGAAAAATGCCTCACCTGTCGCCATTCCTTGCATCATGTTAATATTCGCGCTACCCATATGCTTCATATTCCTAAGCATCGCACAGCCATGTTTCGGAAATGCTTTACATATAATGCTGTTAAAATGTACAATTCTCTACCTGTGGACTTCAAGAGGCTGCCTTTGTTAAAATTCAGGAAAAAGGTAAAATATTATTTCTTTGGACGACAATAATATATGTATATGTATATATGTGTGTATATATGTGTGTATATGTATGTGTGCATATATGTGTATATGTGTATATATATATAAAACATCTGTTAAACCTAGAATAACATTATTAGTTAATAATTCTTGGTTATTCTATTCTCGCACTTCAGTAATGCATGATCTTTTAACATTGCAGATGTATGTGTATAGTATGTATGTGTGCCTTATTGTAATTAATATTTCTACTCGAGGTTAAGTAGAAGAATAGCATTAAGCTAAACTTCGCCTCATTTGTATAGTTAATATCATTAGCATTATGATTTATGATTGTGATAATGATTTATAATGATTTATTTATTTATTTATTTCTTATTTTGTTATTGATATATTTATTACTATACAAATAAAAGTCGATTATTATTATTATTATTATTATTTGTACTTTCATACTTCATGTGCCACATTTAGGGCCTCAAATGAGAGCAATCATTACGACGAGCTCTATGTGGACTGCTCTATTTCCACCTGGCAAACACTAAGTAAAATATGATTGGGGTTTATGAGGCTAAATAACTAAATAAAGAAACAAGTTATTGCCTTATACCTCAAGAGAAACAACAATGCAGCTACGGACATGTGTTTTTGAGTTATTGCTCCTCATCAGCGTAGCGTAGCTTAGCGAATATATCTTAGGAGAGCAAAACTATTAAAGGTAGGAAAGTACAGTACACAGTACTTCATTCGCTAAGCTACACTACGCTGATGAGGAGCAATAACTCCGAAACACGTGTCCGTAGCTGCATTGTTGTTTCTCTTGAGGTATAAGGCAATAACTTGTTTCTTAATTTAATTATTTAGCCTCATAAACCCCAATCATATTCTTTTTATAATACCTGTATCCTTCGTTTTATTATTTTCTCTCTTTAAGCAGATATAAATATTTAACCACCGCACTAGGTTAAATAAACGCACGGCACTGTCAGGTCCCACGAAAACAGTTTCGTATAGCACTTTCTTGTTTTAAAACATCAGCTTGAATTCTTTACCAGCCGCCCGCATCGGCGCATTTGTACATCTGCTCGACTACATCTCATATACGAGGGGATAAATTATACCTGCCTGCTGGTAGAGTCAGTCAGCCCTGGTAGAGACGTTGAATTTATAGTATTTTGAACAACATTGGATAAACTTTACTAACCAAGTTAAAATTCAGCCAGTGGCGTAAAAATAGGGGGTGCATTGTTTTTCAATTCAACATATTTTTGTTCAATTTTTTCCATATTTTGATATTGAAATAATTTTTATAAAAATTGATTTAAAAAAGTTATTGTAGGGTCATTTTGTAGCGAAGTGGTCATTAATAAATAACACTTAATCTACAAAAGTACATGTCTTGTTGTTTACTAGAACGCGCAATATTGAACAGGTTAGATTTTTTTTTAGATTTTAGGAGTGCACTTTGGTCCTATACATAATTTCTTAAAATATAGCTATATCACATATAGTAATCAACCCCCAAATCCAAAGCCAAGGCGGTTCAGTTATATATGTGAAAACGCGGATAGCATCCATTACCGACCTAACTGCCAGTGCTGGAGCTGGGAATCGAACTCAGAACACAACATACAGTCTGACAAGGCATGTTCGAAAAGTTATATCATTGACAGCTTATTCTGTCTTGAACAGTTGAGCCGTGAACCGTGATTCAAAGATGTGGTATAGGAAAAATTACTCTAATGTTTGTACCTACATCTATTATATGTAACTTTTGAAATTTTAGTGTATATGTAAACTATGGCGTTGGCAAGTAAAAGAGAATCTATCAGTTGTGTCACGGATATCCGCAAAACCAGAAGTATCTAGTTTTTTAGTTTCATTGTTAAATTTTCTTTTGCCCAACCTTACAAATCATATGAGGCGTTTTTTGCAAAAAGTATAGTTAAATAATAGAAAATTCTATTGGAATTATTCTTCTAACTTAAATATATGTATCGAGTCGAATGTTGATAATGATGCCATTTCATTGGACTTACATGAACTAATTTGTGTCGTCACAGAGTTTAAAATCAACCTGTGGAAGATTCTGGAATTTAATGAGCAAATCTGAGTAGGTATTAAAAGATTAGATTAGACATAATATCTAGAATTAATGGCAATCCACACGTGTCAGTACATTCAATAGGTATTAATCAATCGTTTATTTATTTAAAACTAAAATTGTTACACAAATAAACTCATTGAATCTGATTTACTAGAAATATCTACAAATATTTCAAGTTAACGTGTATTATCTATTGATTCTAATTAATTCTTGTACAGGTGAAATTCAATAAACATAATTTCTAACAAGCAAAACACTGTAATTTACTTGCACACTTAAATTTAAGTAGAAAATTGATTGCAGAGTTGAATTTAAAAAATTGTAGAGTACCTTTCTTGTCAGTTTCAAAAAAAGGGGGGGTAACGTTTAAAGTACTGTTTTACTTTGCAAATATCCATAAATAAACGAACTACGTCAAAGTGATTGGAGAACAAGATTATATAGGATGAAATTCTACTCAAGTAGGACCTTTACTACTTTTTTAGTTTAGACAATTGATCGATTAGTTTCGCTCGTCCGTCAACCATATTATCGACACAAGAAATGTCGCATTTATTCCATATAATAGAGTATACCATTGTATAATAGTAAATAAATAATAACGTACATCTTAATTACTATTTACAAACTTCGACAACTAGATCGCTCCAAAGATCTGTTGTTTCGTCGTTTTGCGCGACGCCAAAATGTGCGTTGAACTTAACATTCTCATATAAGTGATTGATTTGATATTGAAATTAAATAAACATACATTTGATTCCATATTTACTTAACATATACATAAATGGCATATTGTTTGTCTACACTGAAAATTAATTGCTTCTTAATGGCTCTCAGATAAATATAAATTGAACATTAGTCATTATTTCAACTTTTATGTCACACCATCTTAATCATGCAATAAGACCATTGTTTTTAAGTGGTAATTATTCTGACTTTGATCTTAATATTTGAGGAACATGAAATGTGCATCACACATTAATTTGAGGCCACAAAAGATAATTAAATACATAAGCAATGTGTTGAATTCTGAACTATGAAAATAAAGATGAAATAGATAATAATCAGTTTATTCAATTTATCTGTCTGCAAAAGTCAATTCAATAATCCTATAATTCAATAATAATACATTTTTTGTTGTTTTTTTCTTCTCCTAGTTACCGAATCAAAAACATAATTTTTAGTTGGCCATCAAGTGGCTAGTACACGTTAAGTAGGAGTGTACACCACAGATACTCCCCTGCAATAGAAAAAATCAATCTGCGTTGAGGTCACCAATTGTTGGATTCTGAACTATAAAAATAAAGATAAAATAGATAATAACCAGTTTATTCAATCTACCTATTCAAAAGTCAATTCAATAATTTTATAAATTGAAGCAATAAACTATATGCCTATTCTAATTTCTGAAAATTGGTGTGTTAAAAATTGTGACAATAATATAGCAAAAGCCAATTTTAGATATTTTGTACTGGATTCAATTATGATTTTAAGTGTTATAAAATTGAAAGGCAAATACATGAACCCATATTTTCAACATAACATGCTCTAGCCTACTGCGCTATCGTGCATTATAAAGGATATTTTAAATTCGTGGCAGAAAATGCTTCTCCGGAAACAGTAGTATTTCTAATCTACAACGAAGTAAGTACCTCTGCTGTTGATCATCAGATCTTTCAGCATTAACGCAGACGAATAACAACACTAGAGGCTTTGGTGAAAGTACGTGCTCCTTTTTCTATTTCAGTACCATTTGCTGCACATCTTCATCCTCATCGAAAATTTCATCCACAAATTGTCCAGCTACGACCAGTTGCTGAGTATCAATAAGACTACTTGCAAATGGCATTCCAGCTAACTTTTCTGGATTAAAAGCATACGTGGTAAGTTCTTCTTTTAACAGCTGGACACGACATCTTAGCTAACTGTGATATAACTGTTTTAAATGTCCATCTCCATACCCTAGCTTAAGGGCTACAAGAAAATCATAATTTAACTGCGGTTCTTCTGGCACCCTTTGCAGAGCACCAATAACTGATTTCCTTTATTCGTTTAAGTTAGCGATAATATCAAATTATGCATGTTATTCTTGCCAAGAGGATTTTCCATGGTATAGGCATGATTTCAGGTTCAATTTATTTTTATACATTATATACATTTGCTATATATATTTTTTTAACATTTATTTAACATCGGTCTATTTCCGCTACTGAAGCCTATCACCGACGCCTGTAGACGAGCTACCCCCAACCAGGAATTTTGCCGAACCTCTTCCCTTAAGAAGAGTAGGGATCTTTACTTTCCTAACATTTAATAGACAAGGGACCGACGGCTTTACATCCCCTGCGAAGGATGGTACTTCCCCTATACAACCCGCGCCTAAGGTTGCATAGCTTCCGCGCATACACTGATATACAAGCCGCTGGAAGATATGTGAGGCGAGGACACGGTCTTCTTTGAAACGGTCGCCCATCCAAGTATTAACCGCGCCTGACGTTGCTTTACATCACATATCGAAGTATGTATATAGTAAAGACGCATCTATGCTCGCCCCTTGCTATATTTAACTTTCTAAGTTTTTCCTCGATAATAGCTACCTTATCGTTTTCACCGGTTTAATGCATATGCCACCCGCAACACACATTTGTGTTTCGCGGACCACATATCGCCAACAGCCGCGAGCCGACATTTAACTTCTGCCCGCTAGAGGGCGGTCGCGTGCCTTCCAGCTGCTAAGAACGGTCACGTGACTTCCATCTTGTGGAAATGAAAAAGGTGCTCCGTTGTGTCTGTACGCTGCCGATAATTCCAAAAACTTAATTATGTAAGCGATCTGAATGTATTTTGGATTATTGGCACCAATAAAATTTCCTCCGCTTTAAGTTGTTTCCGTTTATCAGAATATTTTTTTGTTTAATCCGCAACTTGTGCGGGATTTATGTGTACGGGTGAGTAACCTTATTGTCGGCATCTTTTCCTACCTTACCCACGCAATTCAAAAATTTATAGGCTGGTTGACCACTTTCCTTTGGAAGTATCTTTGCTAGAGAGACGGACTCGACCCTTTCAATTGAGCTGCAGCAGAGTTTTATGTGGATTGAACCCTCAAGAAGTCAGAGGTAAATTATTTCTTTTGTGAATTATATCTGATTTCCATTGCTCTCAGTGCATGTCCGACTTGCAAATTAAATGGGTGTATCTTTAGGCTGCACTGACTAGGTTAGAACGTTCCACGGACTAGGTTAGAATGATCCACGGACTAAGTTAGAAAGTTCCACGGCCTAAACTGAAACGTGCCACGGTTTAGGGAGGCTATAAACCCACCACCATCGTCTGGCCCCGAAGTCACCACCGTAGGGCTGCAGCTTCAGCACTTGACGTTTGGATATCGTACCATCTAGATAAGTGTTATTGTTTTCTCTACCTGGAAACCGCCTTCAGTGGTTCGGCGTAGCAGTATTTGTTTTTCTTTTAACTAACGTTTCTGTACATTTTAAACAAAGTACGTTTTCTAATGTAACGTATTACGGCCACAGTTATTATAGCAAAACCTCTCGTAAACCTTTATTTTATTTTGTATCATATTTATCAGAATATAACCACACATCGCCAGGTTCATATTAGAGAACCATAAGTTGTAAATACTGTAATATAGTACATTTCATGTTGAGAGAAAGTGTCATTATTTCGTCTGCGACTACTACGAATGGAACCCTCAGTGATTTTATGTTAAATAAGCAACAAACTTCTAATAGTTTATGTTAATTTGGACTTAATACACTGAGATTTCTGAGCTAGTGAAATTTTTGTTGTGGGCACGCTACATCACTTATCCGGGCTAGGTAGTGTCGACGACCTGCTACGCACAGCAGCCCAACGTAGTTTATTTATGTTAGATAACCGTAACAGTTAACAACTCTAATAGTTCGTGTAACCCGTAGTATCGTCAATTTGTTGAATACCATGCAATTAATGCACTATTGGCTTCTCCTTTAGTCTTGTCCGTCACTGCTTCAATAAAATCAATTACACTAGATTTCTCTACCTCTATCTTCTTTTTCTGTTCTTCTTGGAGGTATTTTTGTTCCACAAATATTTTTCTTTGCTCCTCCAGCAGTACATTTTGCTTTTGTTGTCCTGTTCATACAGAATTTTCATAATACTACTTATCTCTGAAGCTGCCATTTCTTTTGCAAAGTAAAGAAATATATAAAGTCACTAATAAAACTTGGCTGCATTAATCAAACATTAACAACAATAATTGTCATTACTTTCTGATCTGCTCTTTTTAATAATTCACGCTAGTTACCATTGAAATTATTAGTCATTATTATCCGATCATTATTGTCACAATATGTTCAGTTTTCAATTTCATTTCATAATCTTTAAATTGTCTTCTCTGAGCGTTTCTAGTATAGTAATTACACTGTAGTAGTTATTTGGAAAACCCCATCAGCTTTTAACTCAGGACTTATTCTGTTGAAGTAAAATGAATAACTAAATTCATATCATTTTGCAGTTTCAAGTTTAACAACTGTTTTTGTAACGAGAATTGCTACATTTTTTCATTCATATGGTCTCGATTATTTCTTTAGCAATAATTTGTTCCTTTGCAAAAGTCAGAAATAAATCACAAATATGATCACACTATTTGCAGTAAGGTTTTCCTTTTGCATTTACCAGTAACCAGAGGTCAATTACTTTAAATTCATCAAGCAACGGAATTATACGAAATATCTACACACTGCATCATTTATCATTAAAAGCGGGAATGTTCCTTCGGCTGTGCCTAACATTATCCATTTTATGAATCCTTAAAATTAAATCTAACACAAATATTTTAATTAGTAAGTAAAATAGTCAAAGGTATTCATTTTATCACACACCTACTACTTTTTTACCATTATTACTATGAACGAGTGGAAACACCCAAAGATCAGGTTTTCATTATTCTCCATTCATATGAAGGAAACCTTGCTCTAGTAAAAATCGATAAACATAAAAAGTACGGCAAAATATGTTTAGTTTCACATTCACATTTCACACACATTCGTTTCATCGCCATTGAGTTATAATAAAATACTTAACGCCGCTAAGCTCTATCTATTTCTGCTTGTTTCATTTTCTTAAGTTATAAGTAAAAGCGATTTTTTGTCTTTAATATTCTGAAAACATAGTGGCAAAAAGATAGATTTCAAAGTAATTAATACGTTCTCCTCTACATACTATGTGTATCTCGTGATCAAAAGGATAAACCGCATAAAGTTGCTAATAAAAAATTGGTACAGATTTAGCACAAACTGGAATTTAAAATAGAATTTATGACGTCGTTTTACGCTCTCGCGTCCAATTATATTTAGTCGTTGCCAAAGTTCGAGTTTCAAAATAAATGTTGTCTAACAGAATCTTCAGTATATGAACCATAGTCTAACAGTTGGCACTCGCTCGTGTACATTCGCAAATTGTTTTTTTATTTGGTAAACACTTCCTGGTATCCTGTTTCCAAAACATGATATGACCTAGGTATTTGACCTGTGCTTAAAAACGGCGGTATATTTATCCTTCACACAGTAATTTACATTTTGTCACATTTCAAAACTAAAATGGAGCTTAAAGAGATGCCTAGAAAGGTAAATCATCTGGTTTGAGAAGATTATTTAACCAATTAAAATGTGAGTGTCTTTTGAATTGTTTTCACTAAATCCCCTATTTGTTTATTAAACCTCGTTCGTAAGCAAGCCTTTTGTGGAGTGAGTGTTATTTGACATATTTGTAATACATACTAACAGAATTTTACGTTGCTAGGATTGTTATTGTTGGGAAGAATCGTAATGTTGACACTACATCTTATTTATTTTTACTTGTTCAGTTTCTAACCTCAAATTGTGTCAGTATTGACGTATGATGGTAGTCAACATAATGTAGTTGATATTATGATACGAATATAACCCACACACTGCGATGCTAAAGCACGGAATAAATTCGTAAATAACGAGTAGGAGTTGCAGTCTGGCGTGGCAAACTACGAGTGCAGACTTGATTAACATTTTGTTGGACTACAAATTAATTACAAATCTTTTTTATTTTTCTGTGCGAAAAAGTAAATATAAAATAGACATTTTTGAGATTCTAATTCAATTCAATTCAAAACAGCTTTATTAAATATAAAACAGAAATTTACCACCCCAGAACCCGTCCCGGTGTCGGCCGTGCAACTGCCGCACTGATCGCGGTGGCAGATTATTGCAAGACCGATCGGACCGGGAATTTGTAATTTCAAATGTTTTAAAAAATTGCAATAAAAAGATACATCCATATTTAAGAAATAAAGTTGATGGTAGCCATAAAGAGACGAAACGTCATAATAAAAATTTGAATACAAATGGCATAGCAAAGTTAATGTGTAACAAAATATTCCTATAAAGTTTTTAAATATTTTTTATAACAATCTAGATAAGAAAAAAGATAATCTATATCTCTTTAACCAATCCGAATATTTCCAATTTCTATAACCCATTTCATTGGTCTTCAAAATATGACTTTTTTCCCATTTAACCGACTTTGTAACTGTTATGGTTTGCGAGATATAAAAATTCGCCCCTCTATGTAAACACGCACGTACATACATACATAAAATCATGTATGGGGCGGAAGTTTGGGCGGATGAAATTCAGAGGGTGACAATGAGACGGAAGTTAGCGGCGGTACAGAGGCGCAGTGTGATTAGGGTTGTGTCTGCTTTTAGGACTGTTTCAGAAGGAATTGCATTGGTGTTGGCTAACATTCCACCGATCGATCTTCTAATACGGGAAATGCAGGAGATCCACGGGGAGTGTGGTTAAGACATGAGTAACCAACGGAATGCACATGTCAGGAAGATGGCGAGGCAACAACTTATGGAAGGATGGCAGGAGAGATGGGACTCGGACATGGCAAGTCGATGGACACATCGTTTGATACCTAGTATCAGGGAATGTTGCGAACGAGGCCATGGTCTGGTGAACTATTATCTTACCCAGGCCCTGAGTGGCCACGAATGTTTCATGGCATATCTTGAGAGATTCAAGAGGAGCGAAAGTGCCGCATGTTTACTGTGCAGCCATGTTCCTGATGATACGCAGCATGCAATTTTTGAGTGCCCAAGAATGGAAAATGAGAGATCCCAACTTCGCGAGGTGCTAGGAGATGACATGTGCGCAGAGCGCCTTGTTCCAGCCATGTTAACGAGCGAGAGCACATAAATGGTTGTGTCGGATTACACCAGATGTATTATTGAGGGCAAGAGAATAGCGGAACAAGCAGCGGAAGGCAGCAGAGAGCGAAGAGTCCAACCCTGAACCCCAACACTCGTAAGAGGACGACGGTGATGGACATTGCGGAAATTATGGACACTACCCCGAAGCAATGCGGGTGGTGATCCAGAGTCAGGGGAGCCACTTGCGGGTAGTTTGCTGCTTCTACGCCCCAAATAAAAATCTTTGAATAGATCAATATCAGATGGAGTGTCAGAGAAATGATAGTTTAAGTTCACGAATCCTAATTTGGCCCTAGTATATTTAATATATACATATCCAATCCATGTAACTTCTACATTTCCTATTATGTGCATAATTGCGTCAAGTTATTACAATTTTGGAATTTTATGGTAGATACCAAATTATATGTGGAGGATTTGTTTCCAAGGGAATATTATATTATTAATTGCTTCATATACTAGATCTATTTGATCGGTATAATTTATAAATTTTGAACACTCCATATTTGTTTCCAGGAAATTTCCTTATTTTTATTTTCATTATTTGAAATTTTAGTATTCAGTTTTTTGTGGCTTTGTATAACATAGAAAGTCATGCAGGATTGTGATGTTACTCTCTATAGGCGTATAAGAAAAGATGCATATTCTTATAATAGCTTGTTTATTTTTATATACATGCCAACATAACAATAATAATATTTCTCTCACCTGGTTAAAACGAGGTAAACAGAATATTTTAGAAATTCCAGAGTGATGTTTAATAAATTTTGAAATTTCAAAGACCTCTTTTTGTTAGAACATGACCGTCCCGTAGAAAAATTAGAATTCAAAACTCTTTCTAGTACTCACAGAGTTGCAACATATTAACTTTATTTGTGGCTGCATTTTTCACACTAATTAAATAAATAAATAAAACCACAGAAATTAGACAATTGCAAGGAATCTTTTTTTAAATACATTATATGTATCCACTACTTTGAGTAAACTTATGTTGCGGTAAATTGCCATGGAAAGTTGAATGTTATATATGAGATGTATATTGTAGCTTTATCCCATTTTAAATGCCGCTGAATTACATTGGCTATTGATAAAAGACATTATTAAAAAGTCAAAAGTTCTTATTTGCAAAATTGAACATAAGCCGTTGCCGCAATATCTGCAAAACCTTCTAGTGACAAGATCAGAGATCCATTCATATAATATAAGATCTAAAGATAATTTTACAATTGATTTGATAAGAACCGATAATTTACAAAAATACCTTGTTAGGAGATGGGCTGAGACTATTTAATAATAATCTATCTACCACATGAAGTTAAATCTGCTCCAAAATAAAAATTATTTGAAAGGAAATTTAAAAAAACTGTATCTAACTTAGGGCCGGTTTATCAATACAGGGTTAACTCTTAACTGGAGGATAAATGAAACAATAGGTATCTACTGCTCTGTTTGACATTTATCCTTCATAGTTACGAGTTAACCTTGCATTGATAAACCATACCTTAATATCCCTTTCGTAATGTATTTCTTTTCATTGCGGTTTGTAATCATTTACTATACTTTGTATTCTCTATATCTATACTTATCATATGTTGTACTTATATTGTTGTATTTACAATATCTTTGTATTCGTTTATATTTACATGTATGTATCTGCTAGTCACGTGTGCTTTTGAAATATACAGGCTGTCCATTTTATCAGGGCCCTCCAGAATATCTCACTTAATATCGGTCGTACAAAAAAAAATATTTTTACGAAAATTGTGCCGATTTATATAACCTGTTTTTGCAAAACAGAGTGTTTCAACGAGGTTTTATCTAATTTTTTTCAAAACCGCTGTATTTTGAGATTTACTCTTGAGGCTGTTAAAAAAATATTTTGAAACGGGCGTGAAATGGCGCCATTAAATAGAGTATTTTCCTCCCTTTTCAACGATATATCACATGCCATATTTATTCATTGGTACTACGTTAGTAATTATAAAAACATTTTTTAAAACCAATAATTTTTTTTAACAAGCATTATACTTGCCGTGGAGAAGTATGATTAAATAAAATGATAAAATAATCCAATAAGTTTCTAATAAGTCAAATATTTGCTATAATAAAACATTAACACAATTAAGAAGAATAAAGTAAATAGAGGTAACAAAAACAAAATAATAATCAAGAAAGCAACATTGAGCAATTATGGTCCTCCATAAAAGCGTCACTCCTTGCTCAGAAAGTTAAAATGTCTTTGCCAATTAGTTTAAGTATAATATCCATTTGTTTGTATTTCATGATTTCAATATTATTTCAATTATTTTTAAATAGTTGGCTATGAACAAACTTGACAATCTAATTTTTTGACAGATTATCTCAGTTAATAATTAAACTCTCACTCAATCACACTCGTTTAAGAATTTAGAATTCACAAAAATGATTTTCACTCACATTGATCGTTATAATAAGTTCGTTACATATTGCCAATGCAATTTTAACTCTGGATTAGCTCAAGTAGAATATAGAAACATATTTCCACAAGCACTACAGCCGAATAAAACTCTGTTCAGAAAATTAGCTACGAAACTGAAAAATAATGGTTCATTTTTAAAGAAGAAGAAAATGTTGAACAGTGTTACTGAGAATGTAAATAAGGTAAACCGAGTTATTAATTATGTAAGAAATAAAAATACAGAAAATTTGGAAACATCATTAAGAGAAATTCAAATTGATTGTCATATAAATAAAACAAATGCTAGAAAAAATTTAAAGAAAAATGGTTACCGGTGTTATAAAGCCAAAAAAGTTCACAATTTACAAGCGTGGGACAAACCAAGGAGTGGCTGTTGGAAAAGAAGCGTGCCGATCCATTAATATGTAGTAAAATATTTTGGTCCAACGAGGCAAATCTTTCTAATAATAGATATTTTAATCGCAATATTCATTACAAATGGACTTCTGAAAATACACACTGACCGACTGGGTTTCAAAATCGTTTTTCAATAAATGTGTGGATAGGTATTTTAGGCACCAATTTATTAGGTCCTTATTTTTATGATGGTCACCTCAGTGGTCAAAGGTACCTAAACTTTTTGAGAAATGAATTTAATGAATTCGTAGATGAAATACCTTTAGAGAATCGACAATATTTTCAACAAGATGGAGCTCCTCCCCACAATTCCCAGATTTGCCTAGATACGTACCAATGGATTTATTCGATGGCCCCCTCGTTCTCCAGATATAAAATTGTTTTTTTTTCTATGGGGATATATTAAAGATAAGGTGTTTTCGACGGCACCGCAAAATGTAGAGGACCTAAAAGCTCGAATTCAACAGGCATGTATTACAGTTACCCCTGAAATGCCGAGTAATGTTTTAAATGTAGTGCCTCGCCGCGCTCGATTGTGCATAAGAAATCGCGGTGGACACTTTGAACACTTGATATGATATCTTAAAAATTATTTTGAGGATTAGATAAATATTAATATTCTGTGTGCTATATTCTTTTTATTATTAATTTGTTTTTGTTACCTGAATTTACTTTATTCTTCTTAATTGTGTTAATGTTTTATTATAGCAAAGATTTGAACAACTTATTGGATTATTTTATCATTTTATTCAATCATACTTCTCCACGGCAAGTATAATGCTTGTTAAAGAAAATTTATTGGTTTAAAAAAAATGTTTTTATAATTACTAACGTAGTACCAATGAATAAATATGGCATGTAATATATCGTTGAAAAGGGAGGAAAATACTCTATTTAATGGCGCCATTTACCGCCCGTTTCAAAATAATTTTTTTAACAGCCTGAAGAGTAAATCTCAAAATACAGCGGTTTTGAAAGAAATTAGATAAAACCTCATTTTCGCATTTTCGATATTTTCCGCCATAACTCTTAAAGTAGGCCATGGATTTCAAATGTCTTTAAACCATTTTGTAGGTTATATAAATCGACACAATTTTCGTAAGAATATTTTTTTTTGTACGATCGATAATGAGATATTCTCGAGTGCCCTGATAAAATGGACAGCCTGTATGTTTATATTATAAAAAAACTTTACTTTGTAATATTTTGTTAAAACTGTTACGTTATTGATTTATTTGAGCCTATTCGGTATATGGTTTATAATTTTTGTCCCCAAACACTGGTTCCTTTCTGCTTACAACATAATCATATAGAGGTAGTAAAAACTTATCTTTACGGTGTGTATTGTAATTATGTATATTAGAAGGTGCTTGCATTGAATGTCGTTTTGAGAATATCCTAATAGCCAGTTAGTTTGCTTGAAATAAATTCAACTTGATTGAGTTGTGCCTAGTACGCACAAATTTTTTAGTAGATTTTTCTGGATAAAAGAGATACTTTCACCGTTTGTATAACTTATCTAAATTTCTATATTGTACTGCATTATATGGAGCTGTAAATGAAAATGGGGGGTGGAGAAGAAGATATAATTTCGAGCTGTATAGACTGTACAAGGGCCCCGACAGAGTAAAAACAGTAAAACTGGGGCGGCTGAGATGGGTGGGCCGTGTCATGAGGATGGAAGAGAGTGAACCGGCCAGAAAAACACTACTCGGCAAACCAGTAAGCCAACGCAGAAGAGGAAGACCCCGAATCAGGTTTATAGACAATGTTGATACTGACCTGAAAAATATAGGAATAATGCCCCGTTCAGATAGTTGCGGAATGCGAATTTTCGCTTGCGGATTTTTATAAAAGTTGTTCTAAAACAGTCTAATTTTCTTGCAGGTGTAGCGAAATGTACGTAAGACAATTCGTTCACTTTTAACTAGAAGTTAAATTAACAAATTAACTTCTCCTGGAACACACATGTCAAATTTTTTTTAAAATCCGCAACCGGAAATTCGCATTCCGCAACTATCTGAACGGGGCGTAAAGCATGGCGAAGGCGCGCGTTGAATAGGGACAGCTGGAAGGAAGTCCTAGAGGAGGCTACTCATAACGGGTTGTAATGCCAGGGAAGAAGACTACGTTATAATACTGTAGAAATAATAATATACCGATTTTGCCGGTTTGTTTAACTCTAAAATGTGTTTTCTCCAGTTAAGATTGATTGATTAAAGGCATAAAAATGTTGTTTAAGTAACTGGCTTAAATTACCGTTGTCCGTGGAAATGGTCAGGTTGTATATCTATTGTTTGGGTTAAAAGTAATGTTAAATGTTATTTCTAAATTTACAATAGTAAATTTAGAAAAAACTGTTAATATTATTGAAGCAATTATCCCCCTCCCAATTTATTTACAGAGAAAATCCTAGTCATTAACCAGCCAGCGAAATACTTATTACACCCCGTAATTATTTATCTTGATTTTAGGTAAAGGTAAATAAAACAAATTATCCATTTATGTGATCTTCTAGTTTTGCAAAGTTATGTTGTGTTTGTAGTAACCCAATTTTATTATTATTTTTCCCATGTACTTTTATGTAAAGTTTGGTACCATTTGTTTCTATAGTTCTGATATTATTTACCTATGATTTTATAAAATTAATCCCCCCTTTAATTTACGCTCTTTGTAAAATTTATCACACTGTCTATTAATTGAAAAATCTAATCATTTATTTCATTTATATTTTATTTTATTACTCAATATTGCACTGCGAATAGATGTTTAAAGTTTGCTTTATATTTTAGTTGATTGAAACTTATTACCATTTATTAAGTTTATTGCTTAAATTTATGTCATTTTATTTAGGTTGGTTTTATAGAAAATTTATTTGTTACATTTCCAGAAGAGTCAAATTTGAAAGAAAACGCAGAAACCGTTTTAATACATATATTGTAAAGTTGGAACTATAGTCAAGAAAAATTTTTTCTTCAAACGTCAGAAAAAATGACTTTTATGACAAATTTCGTGAACTAAAACTGTCATTTCTCTGATACTTTATCTGAGCGGCAGTAAAAGTAATATTTTTTCAAATCAATAAAACACTATTGGAAGAAAAATTGATTTAATTTGCTAATAAGAAAACAAATTTAATACAACCAAAATTATTAGTTTAGTTAGTAAATTGTATGTTAAAAATACAATTTTGAAGGATGACGTTTAGAAAATTAAAGCCATGACGTTAATATAGGCATTTTTTCTACGTTTACAATGGATTTCTCTGAACAACTTTCTTTAATAAATTTATTCGGACAGTTGTGCATTTTTTTCGGCTTCAGCATTTTTATTTGATATGATCTTTATAGCAATATTTGTTTCATTACTTACCGATTCTTCTACGTAACCTTCGGCAACACTGCTGTATTTCCACCCTCCGTGGCGTTTTAAACAAATAATGTCGCTTCCTCCATGAACAAGCATTGTAGCCGATGTTTGCCTCAAACAATGTCCCGTATATTCCGCCCACTTTGACAGTTTCAAATAGAATGCTACCTCTCTAGGTATAGAACGAATTTTATGAACACCAATTACTGACTGACTTTTCATTTATTATATTTCAGAAAAACCGCCTATCCGGCAGAGTTTTTGGACGCAAAGAACATATTTTTTTATGAAGGTTTATAGAATCTTCTCCACAATTGTAAAATATCGCGTCTTTATAGAGCAACCATAACGACATCGAGCAAGGCAAGCTAGTTGTTTACGATTAATTTTTGCATTTCATTCATAATAAAGGTTGTTGTTTAAGTTTTTTAGTTCATATTCGACGTTTGAAGAAAAAAAAATAGCATGCTCTATGTGGAGTAAAAGTGATTTTTTGAGTCTCGGCATACTCGACACAAAAAATGTCACTTTTGCTCTGTATAAAACAATATACTATTATGTTAAAACAATTTATTGGAGCAAGTCACTCACATGTGAAGTTAAACAATCGAAATATTTAACAATCGCTAAATATTATAGAGGAAAGTTTACGTTGCTATAGTAATGACCACACTGTATATATTTCGGAGTAGATTATGAGAATAATAAGAGTCATGTTATATAATAGAATTTCCGTGTTATTTTTGTTTAAATTGGTATTCGCCAATATAGTCATGGTTATTTAGTTTCCAATTGGAGTTGTAGCAATCGCTAATATAATCATATACACTCACGTAAAATATCCTAGAATGCTGGGCAAATGCCCCTAATTTAATTGAATCAAAACACAACCAAAAAGTTGTGTGTGACTGCCAACAGTATGAAAATTTGATTCTGCGGGGATTTAAGGTTGCGTTCGTTGAGGTATTCAATTTAACAAGTGATCAGGTATAGTTCGAAAAATTAAGCTAGTAATAAAAATTATCTGGCGCTGTAACGGCGCCCAATTAAACCACTGAACCTAAACATAGAATTAATGTAATTACAGCATTTAATTGCATATAAAAATCGTAACAATCAAACAATCTTAGGGTTGCAATGTAGGAATCTTCGCAGTATATTTTGAAAATAAAGCATTTTTGTAATACTTTACGTGATATATGGCGGAGACGGGAACGACCCTTTTATCATTCTTTAATTGAAGAATAATTGAAATGAATGTTGACTGGCCAATTATAAATTATCTTGTCCTTGCGTAACTCTGAGTATATACAATTTTTGTGATAGTAAATTGTAAAATAGCAAATATAAATTTTTATATAAATATTTAAGTAGTAAAATTTTACCATTATTGATCATCATTATTCCTCATGAAAATAATTGAGAAAATTGTAATACCGTATTATTACTACTTTTTTGCTAAAATCAAATATTTGATCATAAATTTTTCTTTGGAACCACAAACACGAGAAGAGATAGTGTTTCACCCAAAACCAGAATGTAAAATTCAATTTTAAATAGCAACGCAGATTTGCGGAATAAATATACCTTAAATTTAAGAAATAATTGCGTTACGAACTCGTGATAATTGTATTGACGAAATTACCTGAAGCAGAATAAATCTGTACGTTATTCTCCAGGTTCCTATCGACACCTTTGTCTATACTTGCATAGTTTTCCATTTTATATTTTTAACGATGGAATAAGAAACTTGTATCATCTACAAATGAAACAAAAATTGTTGACGAAAAGTTTGCAACATATCGTTCACATACAATAAAAATAATGTCGGACCAAGTATAGATCCTTCAGGTACACTAGTTTCAGATGTCAAATCTCTTACCATAAGTACTTTTTGCAGTCGTATCTTCTTTTACTGTCAACTTTAAATCTTTAATTCTTTTCTGTGTGGGTCTATTTGGGTATTTTAGAAATTTGTATTTATTTATACATTTAGATTTAGAACCAGCCTCGCACCGTCCAGTCCATCATTTATCTGGGCGTTTCATATCGCGGTTGGCAGACTGGCTCCGAGACGGGTTCTGGCAATACATTATGCCATTTAAACAGTAAATAAATGTATTGGAACTGGATGAATGTTAAGTGACTTTCTTCAAGTGGCTGGTTCTCTAAACACATTATTCCCAGAGACATTGAGCGATTTGTTGTTGTAAATGAATTTTGTATAGAGAACTATTAGTCCCACAATGACAAATAACTTCTAGTTATTTGTAACCCAACCCAACAAAAAAAAAATTGTCTTGGTGCCGGAAAAGTAAGCACTGATTTTGAAAATTAGAACTAAATTAGAGCGACGTAAATGATTATGGCTTTCTGGAAGTGAAATAAAAAAGAAACTTTACTGCTGGCATGTTATTCGGTAGAAATAGTAAAAATCCGTGGAATTCAAAAGAGATAGATAAGTAATGTAAAAACGTTATACTAAACGATTAAAAAATAAAATATATTGAAAGATTATACCGTTTCTAGTTTAAAATATAAATTATTCGGCCATCGATATATTCAAACTTCACTGAATTGTACCCAGGTAATTTTAAAGAAGGCCTTGAAGGTCTATGAAATGAAGTCTCTACTGTTTCTAAAATAGCTGGTGTGATCAATCGAAAAGCAGTTATATTATTGTTCTCTCATTCATATTTTGGATTGTAGAACAGTAGAAACATAATTTCAAAGACTCATAGATTGTATGTCAAGCAAAATGGATACGTGTTACACTTTATCACCATATGATGTAGGGATGAAAAACCAGTATTTTTGTGTATGTACATCTATCTCTATCGCCATTTATTTTGAAACCATTTCGATTTATTGAGCAATAAGTACAAAATTCTAAAATAAACTTAAGAAATTAGAGATTTTTTGCTTATTGATTTTTTACACCCACTAAGTTTCTGTGGAAAACTGTAATTACTATTCAATTCATCATGCCCACCCACAGCTAAAAGCCACGGGGCTAACCCCCAACCGAGGGGGTTATACTTGAAAATTGTCCATTACAAAGATTACATTCCAAATGAGAATACATTATAAATATTCGGTGCGCAGGTATATAGTATGTCGATAACTTGACTAACATCCGCAATTCAATAATTCGCAAAGTTTTCAACGAAGTCGGCTAAAAATCATATCATATAAGTTTTTGGGGTCGCTGATTACGAATCCGAAGTAAAAATTTGAAAATTCTAAATGGCGGACCTAAAATGGTGAACTTTAAAAATTAATTCCTGATTTACGGCGTTTATATTGATTTTACTGAAAAATATGTAGAATAAAAAAGTGTTTAGAATGCAATTTTGCATAAGAATACACCATTTTGGTAGTCACATTATTTAACCCTTTCGCTTCTCCCCCGTGGAAAACCTCCTACACGCCTGACTCTTTCTTTTGAAAAAATTGCGATAAGAACTTTTTTTGAAAAAAACAAAAATAAATAAACCTAATCGTTTCAACCCATTACAGGGGATGAACATAGAGTGACCTCCCAAAACATACGATTTTTATCATATCGTCAACAGTAATGGATATACACCCTTAAAAAATAGTTTATATCGTGTTTAAAGGGAGGAAAAGCGCATAATTTCGTTTTGAAAAAAATATTTTTGGCTACCAAAGGAGTGAAAATAATTTTTTGGGCCCGTAGAGTTTATAATTGGATTGTTGTTGAACAAGTCAGGGGATTTTCAACATTTTATTTCATTTTTGGTCAATTTGTGGAAAGGTTAATGTGACCTGATAAATGTTTTTTTAGAACAAAATATATTAACGCTGTTTCTATTACTTTTAAGAAAAATATGTCAGGTCTTTACATTGAAGTAGTAAGGCCGAAACACATTCATTTCCTCTACTATTAACTTCGATTGTGGTACCATATTAAAAATATTTTACAAAGTTCATGCCAAAATATAGTTTTATGCACGTATAAAAAATATATAATAAAATATAAAAAACCTGCATATAAATATGAATTAAATTACGATGTATTTATTAGCTAGAGAGTACTATCTGTGTTTGTTTAAAACATACACATTTATCCGTCATAGATCACACTTTTTTATAAAATAATGCTGCTAATAAATAATCTAATAAAACACTTTTTACTTTGTTTTTTTATAATTAGTTACTGCTATTAAATAGAGCAAATGAATCGGATTGTTTTTATTTTCTAAATAAAAATAACCTACACCAATATTTATTTAATATTATTACAATATTTTCCGCATTTATAATCTATACACACAACTTAGAATTAATAAGAACATCAATTGAAGTTCATTAAAATGTTTTATATTGCCATCTATTTCTAGAATAAAATTTAAGATATATATCTGTTAATAGCCCTAGTATATTAAACGTTATATCCTCCCCATTAGTTCCAACAAACAGCAACCACTCTCGTGCATGAATTTTGAAGGCAGTGATAGATATAGGCAAAATACGTTATTTTTTAAATTTGATTAATTATTTAGAAAAGTTACTATACTAAAATTGAACGAAACGGCCATAACTCTGTCTTGACGGCATCCTACTTGGCATGAGCTAACTAAACTAGTAGTATAGAATTGAGAGAACCTCGGTTCGGAGCCGGAGACTGAGCAGTGTTCAGTTAGGGGTGGGGTGTAATTGAAGTGGTTGGAGGTAATTAGAGTGATGGGATGCAATTAGAGTGGTAGGAGGTAATTAGGGGGCGAGGCTTAGGGGGCGGGACGTAAGAAGGCGGGGTCTTGTAGTTGGCGGGGGTAATTAGAGTGGCGGGAGGCAATTAACGTGGAGGGTGGTAATTAGCGTGGTGGAGGGCAATCAAAGTGGTAGGTGGTAATTAGAGTAATTAAGGGTAATTTACGTACAAATAAGGGTAATTGCAGTAACACTATGAATAATTAAGGGTAATTACATAACAATAAGGATAATTAATGGTAATGATAGTAACAATTAGGGTAATTACAGTAATGATAAGGATAATTAAGGGTAATTTCAGTAACAATGAGGGTAATTGCAGTAACAATAAGGATAATTACAGTAACAATAAGGATAATTGCAGTAAAAATAATGATGATTAAAGCAATTATGTCCGCCTATCCATCTGTCCGTTTGCCTACCCGTTTGTCTGTCTGCTCACCTGCTCGTCCATCCGAGAGTCATTGCATTGCCCTATTGCACAATTATAGTATCTGTGTATTTACTGTACATTCATTCTTGATTATATATCTAGAATTACAAAATTATTTAACTTACCTTATCTTTAGGGATATCTGCGCCGATGAACCTTTTGCGCCTACTTGTCTTATCTACCGATACATTCATTTTATTATCCATAACTAAAGACATTTATATCCAAATCTACAGTACATTTGTATAGAAAGTGAACGATTGCGAGAGCACAATGAGAATTATTATACTGGTAATGTTGCAGGCATTTTTATATAGCCAATGATTTAAGGCTAGCTAGAAGCGAAGAACAGTCATCAAGATAATATTTTTAGTCGCAAACTTATTACACTTAACGCGCCAGACTTGTAACTTTGGTTGCAGACAGACAAACAGATGAGCAAACGGACAGACGGATGGGCGGACTTAATTGCTTTAATCACCATTATTTTTACTGGAATTACCCTCATTGTTACTGGAATTACCCTTAATTACCACTACTCTTACTGCGATTGCCCTTAATTATCCTTATTGTTACGGTAATTACCCTCATTGTTACTATTAATTATCTTTATTGTTACTGCAATTACCATTATTTGTACCCAAATTACCTTTAATTACTCTCTAATTACCACCTGTCAATCTAATTGCCCCCCATCATGCTAATTACCTCTCACCACTTTAATTACCTCCCACCACTCTAATTACCCCCCTACCCCTAAACTAAACACTGCTCCTGCCCCGGCTCCGGCCCCGAACCGAGGTTCTCTCATTTCCCTACTACTTATACTTCAATAAAATCAACAATTCATAAAAAAATTGAAACAAGTAACAGGAATCACGACATTATTTTAGAATACATTTTTTTTTAAAATTATTTAAAGTTGGTCTATTTATGTTCCTGAGGCCTAACACCAACGCCTTTAGACGAGCTACCCAGGAATCAGGAATTTTACCGAACCTCTTCGCTTTCGAAGAGTAGGGATCTTTTACTTGCCTAACATTTAATAGACAAAGAATTGACAGCTTCACATTCCTTCCGAAGGATGGTATATCCACTACGCAGTTCTCGCCTCGGATAGCATATTTTGTAAAAACATTCGTTTTAAATATTTCTAAACCTAAATTTTTTAAAAATATTTGTATAAATAGTGGAAATTGAACATTTTAGCTCAACCTTTGATTTCAAGTATTATTTCCAACAAAAAGAAAAATCGATATACAGGGTGCAACCGAAAACCCGAACCACCTGAAAAAACATTTTAATCCAGTTTACAGACACGGGCAAGTCTGGAAACTATTTTTTCAAAACCTAGACTAGCGTTTGTGTTTAGAGAAACACAATCATCTCGCCCCTTTTAGAAACTTTTATATCAGCATATTTATATGCAAAATTTATTCATACCATGATTAGTAAAAAACCGTTACCCTTCGACAGAGAAGAGGTTCGACAGTTTGCAAATGTGGAGTAGCTTGTCACCTGGAGTCGATGGAATGGAGAAAATATCGCAAAATTAAATAACATTAAAAAAGCGAATACTTAGCATATTCGGCAAGCATTCGCCTTCGCTCTCGGTCGGTGATCTGTTTTAAGCATGCGATTTCCGCCATTTACTAATATTCTTTTGGTACTTGTAAACCTTTAGTCTAATCTTAATACAACATCCCTAATTAAGCTCTAAGCTTTTTTACTCACTTATATTTTAGTCTTGCTAGTAAATATTAGATTTATTTTATAGGCAATTAGAAATAGAATTACATCTCGTGAGTTTGTTATATTATATTTTTATTGACTCCTTGACATTGAAAGGTGAGTAACCGTGGTATTTTTTTTACGGCGTTATAATTTTAATATCATATTATATTATTATAATGAAATACTTTTACGGCGATAATTTATTAGCGTTTTTATTACATGATGGATATTTGACGCTAAAAATAAAACTTCTGTTCTGCGCACAAAATTACGCTTTATAAAATTTCTCATATTTTTATTAATTATTCATTTTGTCCTGAAAATTTAAGCATTGAATTATGAAGATCAGTCTGCCAAAAAATTTATAATATATGCCAAAAACATGTCACTAAACATAACATTATCTTATAGTAAGTAGGCTATTATTAAATCTTTTTAAAGTTGCACATTTGTTCAGAAATATATAAAATATGTTAAATGGTTAGTGTTGCCTATAATAATAATCATTAAAAATGAAAATCGACGTGCCAACAAGTTTATGAGTAGATTTAGATAAAACTGAAAAGCACTTTATAAAGCATATCATTATTTTTTATTAGTCCGTAGGTAGCTTTTTGATAATAGTGTATTAAACAATAAAGATCGGTGGACTAAAAACGCTAAACATATGGTTTACCAAATATAACGCAAATTAAATACATCAACATTTTGGAATGACTAGTAATGAAAATAAGAAGCATTATCATTATAAACCTTTTTGAATTTGGATGTTGTATGAAAGACGGCAACATAATTCCAATCGTGATAACAATAAATGCGAAGCCAGATTTTGCATAGGAAGGCCGATGCAGATTTACGAAATTGTATTATCAAATAGTAGTCTTTATAGTAGTTGATTGATTGACCATAGTATACAGTAGGAAAGGAAGAAAAAAGGACCATCCATATTTAACCTAGTGCTACCTCCAAACACCAGCCCCCTTCACAAAATAGTAAAATAAAATATGATGATGATGAAAGAAATAAAAATGATAGATAATAATTATAGTATATTACTCAACCAGGGAGTAAGTAATATTAGCTATTACTAACAAGGATAATGTTTACGTTTACGGACGTTAGTGCCATAATTAATTTATTCTAGTGAGTGGTAGCTATTATGTTTTATCCAATGTCAGTTTAGAACGATATGCCTATACCTAAAGAAATTCCTAACAAGAAAGTCCATACTAGCAGCAAAACAATTACCATTACCGAAATGAACGTGATGGCTACTACACAAATGTCTGAAATTGAGCAGCGGCCTCAACGTAGTAATATGAGAGTCATAACAGATAAGAGCGGGAGACCTATTATAGGAATAGGAGCTAACACCGATTCTATTAATGTAAAGACAGTCCCCAAGTTAGGCTTCCTAGTACTACCACGCAAAATCTTCGTGATTATCTCAAGCCCTACGATAAATTTTTTCTGTGAGATTTAAATAACAATGCAACAACTAATTCATTTAAAGCTTCCTTTTCCATTCAACATGTTAAGGAAGTATATAATCCTGTATAATCCTCCTATATAGTGGTGCATTTGTAAATCGTTACCTGTTTCCAAAAGAATCAAATAATGATGTAAATTTCCAGAAAGGAGCCTCCAAATCTGCTCCAAAATGGTGTATGATACTTTAAATGGTGTCTTTTACTCCAAACCAACTTAGGCTATGCTATATAAATATTCGAAGTATCCGTAATAAAACCGATGAACTCGAACTATTAATTCATTCACTTGACTTTCCTGAAGTGTATAACAGAAACTTGGTGTACGGAGGATGAAATAAATCAAATCAAGTTACGTTCCTACAGTTTATCTGTCTATTTCTCCAGAAGTTCGATGTAAGGCGGCGGTGTGGCCGTGTTTTTGTTAAGTGATTTGAAATCTCTTGTATCAAAAAAGTTGAATTAATTTTTGAATATACTCTGTTAGAGCTAATTATTATTATTATTTTTTAATACATTTATTTAACGTCGGCCTATATCCGCTACTGAGGCCTATCACCGACGCCTGTAGACGAGCTACCCCCAACCAGGAATTTTGCCGAACCTCTTCCCTTAAGAAGAGTAGGGATCTTTTACTTGCCTAACATTTAATAGACAAGAGACCGACGGCTTTACATCCCCTCCGAAGGATGGTATATCCCCTATACAACCCTCGCCTAAGGTTGTATAGCTTCCGCGCATACACTGATATACAAGCCGCCGGAAGATGTGTGAGGCGAGGATGCGGTCTTTGTTGGAACGGTCACCCATCCAACTACTAACTGCGCCTGACGTTGCTTTACATCGCATATCAAAGTATGTGCATAGTAAAGACGCACCTACGCTCGCCCCTCCGGAGCTAATTATTAAAAATAATAAATTCTTAATTGGTTGTTTCACCTGCATCTGATTTTCAAATATTTTTAGATAAAATAAATAAGTTTATTATTAAACTTCTTAATCCGGGAACCTTACCTTTATCAGTGGGGATTTCAATGTAAATTTTAAGGATTGCTGCAAGGATAAAAATGCGAAGGAGGTAACAAATTTATTCCTATCGTTTGGTTTGAAAAGTGTATCTCTGATTATACAAGTATACATAATAATTCAAAAACCACCATTGATAATATATTCTCCAATGTTGATATTAAATTGTTAAATCCTCAAATAATTTATACTGACATTCCAGATCATTTCATGTGATTGATACATTATAATTTTCTAGTCAATCCTTTGCGGACAAACCAGTTAAAAGGTTTTTTAATAGTAAGAAAAATTTAAATTATTTAAAACTATTATTATCTAAGGAAAAGTGGGACTTTCTGGCAACCAGTGACAAGGGTGATATGAAATTCGAAGTTCTTCTACACTTTTTTGGAGTTCTAAGATACTGCTTTTCCTATGGAAAAAATTAAAAACAGGAAATCGAGATGACTTAAACCATGGCTAAATCACCATCTCATTGAACAAGGTGAATTATTAAGGGAAATTTTGAAAATCTGTAAGTTATCTAATGATGATGAATTATATCAGATCCAATCTCAGATCTTAAAGAAAAATCACTAAAAACAAATTTTAGAGGTACATAAACGTTATCATGAATCCCTATTTTCATCTTCCCAGAACAAATATAAAACTGCTTGATAGATAATCAATATTGAAAGCAATCTTAATAAGAAACAATCACTTCCATAAGTGCATTATGATAATGATGGTTGTGAATTTTCAGATTTTCAGGCAGCAGCAGATGCTTTTAATGAGTATTTTATTCATTCTGTAGAAACTCTTACTAGTATATTGCTTAACAATTCCTTAAACAAAATTATTGCTATTGACTCCACTTTTAATTTATCACCTATCACCTGTGAGGGAATCCACAATATAATATTATCTATCAATTTCCTCAATAGACTCTGCTGGCGTTGATGGAATTCCTAGTTCATTATTTAGAAAAGGTTGTTAATTATATAACTCTACTCCTCGCCGTATTAATAAATCTCTCATTTCAAGAGGGTATATTTCCTGCTATACTAAAAAAATGCTATGATTATACTTGTTCACAAAAAAGACGACAGAAGTCAAATTACAAATTATAGAGGGATAGCCCTGCTATCTCCATTTTCTAAAATTTATGAAAATCTTTTCATGGTAAACTCTCAGCTTACTTGGAGGTTTTTTTATACATTTATTTAACGTCGGCCGACTTCCGCGATTGAGGCCTAACATCGACGCCTATAGACGAGCTATCCCCAACCAGGAATTTTACTGAACCTCTTCCCTTAAGATAGTAGGGATTCTTTACTTGCCTAACATTTAATAAACAACTCCTCCTCCTACTCCTACTCAATTGTTAACCTCACCTTCGCGATGAGTTCAATTTGAACTTGGTGCACCCTGTTTTCACTAACGAGGCTCTAACGAACGAGTAAGGGCGGAATAACCCTTACCTTTCGCCGTGAGCACATCCACCTTCTCACGAAGAGTGCGGTAAAAATAACCCACCATACACAAAGGTTGCTTTTGGAATCGTTTGGTTACCCCATCGTCGCAGTCTCCTTCTGTGCTATGGGACCACACCACTCGCCTTCCGCAACCGAGCTGGTCAGTTGCATACCTGCTCCAGCTAAAACTTCAAATGCAGCTTCGTTTTCAGTCGATTAAGGCTTTTAAAAAATAATGGAGCGTTCAAGTGGGACAAAATCATCCGGAGGTAAAATACCCTCCCGATCGGATCACCGGGGGAGGGTACCCACAGGGACACCTCATCGAATGTCGAAAAACACCGACAAGTTAAATCCAACAAAACTAATTCCTTCATCTACGGCGCTTGGAATGTTCGTACTTTGAACGACAGCACTCGCACCGATCGGCCTGAAAGAAGAACTGCTCTAATAGATAGAGAACTTCACCGACTCAATGTTGACGTTGCAGCTCTCAACGAAACTCGATTTTTGGAGGAAGGCTCTCTCACAGAAAAGTACTACACCTTCTATTGGAAAGGTCTTCCCACCAATTCAAGAAGACAACATGGAGTAGGATTTGCCGTTCGGAATCAACTTGTATCCAACTTAACACAAGTACCACAAGGCCTATCCGAGCGTCTAATGCTGCTACGCTATGAGCTATCAGATGGCAACGCGGTAAATCTAATAAGCGCCTACGCTCCCACTCTGGATGCAAGTCACGAAACCAAGGAAAGCTTCTATCAACAGCTGGAAGAAACCCTCTGTAGAATACCTAAAACGGAACGACTCGTTATTCTTGGCGATTTTAACGCTAGAGTAGGGAGAGATGCAGACACCTGGCCAGGCATCATAGGCAAGAACGGTTTGGGCAACATGAACGCTAACGGTCAACTACTCCTAACTAAATGCGCCGAACATGATCTAATTATAACAAACACCATTTTCCGACAAAAGGATAAATTTAAAGGCACCTGGCGTCACCCCAGATCAGGTCACTGGCATCTACTGGACTATGTTATCGTACGTAGGAAGCATCTCAAGGACGTCCAAATTACAAAGGCGCGCATTGATAGCGAATGTTGGACCGATCATCGTCCTGTCGTCTCTAAAATGAAAATTGTTATGAGACCCAAACACCGAAGAACTCAAGTAAAACGTAGACTCCGTCTCTGTATTAGTAAATTGCGTGACCAGCAAACCGTTGAACAGCTAAAGCAAAAAGTTCAAGAGAATTTGAGTGCACTAGAAGAAACCAATTCTGTCGCTGCTACCTGGACGCAAATTAAAGATAGTTTAGAAAGTGCGAGTGAGGAAATTCTTGGCACTGCAGCAAGTAAAAAACAGGAGGACTGGTTCAATGATAATGAAGCTTTTATACAAGAACTTCTTGACCGCAAACATATTGCCTTCCAAAACGCTCTCAACCACCCCAACGACTCATCAAAAGCAGAAGCTTTTACCCAATCTAATTATGAAACGCAACGCTAAATCAGAAGAATAAAGAACGAGTGGTGGGCAAGCAAGGCCAGAGAAATTCAAAGGTACGCCGATTCACACGACTACAGGAATTTATTTCAAGGAGTAAAAGCAGTGTACGGCCCCAGTCGGAAAAATATGTGCCCTATTAAAGATTTAAATGGAAATCTCCTCAAAGAAGACCAGGAAATAAGAGCCTGATGGAAAGAACACTACTCTAACATTCTTAACCAGCAAGGTCAAGCCGATCACGATATTATAAATCTTATCCCTCAATATGACACCTTCGAAGACTTAGATAAACCACTAACAACGGAAGAGATCTTAACCGCCATTGGGCAGCCAAAAAATAACAAATCTCCCGGCGCCGACTCACTCCCAGCTGAGATCTTTAAAGCTGTGTCGTCAGAGCTCATACCCTACCTCAAAAAACTGTTTGATGTCGTGTGGGAAAGTGGTCAAGCTCCGCAGGAGTTTCGTGACACACTTTTAATCAACCTCTTCAAAAACAAAGGGAGCGCTGCGGACTGTGGAAATTACAGGGGTATAGCTCTCCTGGCTGTTGGGAGGAAGATACTCACTAAAGCGATGGCAAATAGGCTAATACCTGTTATGGAAAAGTTACTTCCTGAAACACAGAGTGGCTTTAGACCAAACCGAGGCACATCAGATTTAATCTTCACACTTAAACAGCTTCAAGAAAAAGCACTCGAACATCAAGGAGAAATTCACATGGCCTTCATTGATTTAACCAAGGCGTTTGACTCGGTGGACAGGAAAGTGCTCTGGAAAATTATGTTCGGCTTAGGTATCCCTAGAAAATTTGTGGAAGTATGTCGCAGTCTACATACAAACAATAACGCCCAGGTTATGTATAATAATGAGGCAACCGAACCTTTCCAAACCCTCACTGGAGTTAGGCAGGGATGTGTCCTGGCACCCCTACTCTTTAATTTGCTTACCACTGCTCTAACAATTATTGTTGACAACAAACTGACAGTCAGAGGAATAGGTCACAGATACCGTTTTGATGGCGGTCTCTTTAACACAGGGCGCTTTAGAGCTTTCACGAAGACACGCACACGATTCATTTGTGATCTCCAGTATGCGGATGACTGTGCACTTTTAGCCTCTACGCCGGAAGAGCTTCAAGAACTTTTAGATGTGTATGCCCAGAGCTATGATTCCTTAGGACTTAAAATCAACATTGGAAAGACTAAGATTATGTCAACTCCTCATCAAGTGAACCAAATAGACATTAAACTTAACGGAAATTCTCTTGAAGTGGTGGATCAGTTCAATTACTTAGGCAACGTTGTTAATGACAAAGCAAACATGGACAGCGAGATTCGCAATAGAATCAACGCTGCATCTAGAGCACTCTGGGGACTTAGAGAGAGAGTATTTGACAACCACGACCTTGCCTTGTCAACGAAAATGGCTGTCTACAGAGCAGTTGTCATTCCAACACTGCTATATGGATGTGAAAGCTGGGTCACTTACCGTCGTCATGTGAAAGAATTAGAACGTTTTCAGCAAAGACACCTCAGAAGTATGATGAAAATCCGTTGGTTCCATCACATATCAAACGTGGAAGTGCTCAGGAGAGCGAACAGCCTTCCAATTGAGGTGCTTATTTCAAGAGCACGCCTAAGATGGGCAGGTCACGTTCATCGTATGCATGATAACCGCCTTCCTAAATGTACACTTTATGGTGAATTGCTAAGCGGTAGAAGAAGGCGTGGCGGTCAACGAAAGAGGTTCAAAGACGCTCTCCATGAAAATCTAAAATCCTGCGGTAATGCAGACGAGCAATGGGAACAACTTGCAGCGGACAGAACCGAATGGCGAGGGGTTGTGGCCAGCTATCAAGGAAATGTTGCTGCAAGAAGGCCGAATCCAAGACCTAACCAGGTCTATGTTTGTCCTGACTGCGGTCGACATGTGCTCTCCCGAATTGGCCTCTATAGCCATAGTCGTGTGCACCGTAGATGAATGAGAATTACAATAGACTACACCTTTTACTTGTTTTTTATTGTACACAGTTTATCGACTGTAACATTTTTATACTCGGACTCGAGTAACGGCTAATAATAAAATAATAATAGACAAGGGACCGACGGTTTTACATTCCCTTCGAAGGATGGTATATCCCCTATACAACCCTCACCTAAGGTTGTATAGCTTCCGCACATACACTGATATACAAGCCACTGGAAGATGTGTGAGGTACTTAGAGGTTGAAAACACACTAACTGGGAGGAAATTTGTCTTCAGAAAAAGCTGTTCTACCCAGCATGCCGTTTTATCATGTACAATTATGTTTTTAATAGTATTTATTTAAAACGCGCGTTTGATACAGTCAATTTAAATCTGCTGTTACTGAAGCTTAATAGATATGAGATAAAAGATAACGCTTTAAACTGGATGAAAACATATCTAGGACACAAGAGGAGCAACAGTATTATTTATAAATTCAACACTAGCCAGGTTACCATGGGTGTCCCCAAGGGAGTGTTCTGAAGCCATTGCTATTTTTTATTTTTATAAATGATATTTGATGGTTTTGGCGAATCGTTTATGTCTTTATTTGCTGATGACACATCTGCCGCTGTTTCTACTCCGGGTATGACGGAACTCAATGTTGCTGTACAAAATATGGAAACATTTTGTTCTGGCAAAGGCTTATTATTAAATAATTCAAAAACTGAAGTGCTGTGTTTTTCCACTAAAGAAACCAATCAAAGTATTCTCGTAAAAATGAATAAATAATAAGAGCATCCAGCAAAATGACTCTACATTTACATTTTTGGGACATCATCTCGATGCCCATTTAACGTGGAGCACGCAAATTGATTTTTTGTCAAAAAAATTAGCTAATCACTCTTTTGTAATTTGGCAGCTGAGAAATAAAGTTAACTTAAATACTTTAGAAATATTATTTCGCTCATATACATTCGTCTATTAACTATGTCATTTTATGTTGGGGTAATTGCTCCAGAATTAATGAAATCCTGGTGATCCAGAAAAAGATTATCTGCTGATGTTGTTTACGCCTATCACTATCTCCTGTAGGGAATTATTTAAACAATTAAACATCCTAACAGTACCTTCGCTGTATATATTTAATTCAGTAATTTTTATAAAATCAAATCCTCAAAATTTCATTAAGGAACGCAATGGATGCTCCCAGTATGGACTTGGGTCTAATTTCAACATTAATATTCCCCAGCATAGGTTGTCTTTCAGATTTGGTCATGTTAAAATTGCGTGTTTACATTTTCGACAAAAAATTTGGTAACGTATACGAATTATTATGATTGGTCTTAGCCTATGATTTATGAATTATTGCCTTCTTACCTTGATTTAGGAATTATTTTATTTTGATTGGTTTGAGCTAATAAAATATGAATCATCACTCATGGCCGTGATAATGAGTTCTATTATTTGGTTAAAACAGTATCTAATAAATGAATTACTAAATATTCTGAGAAAAATTAATTAAATGGGTACTTATTTATTCAGGTAATATAAATATTTGCAAATGCTATTAATATAGTCAGTACAAAGAATTTCACGTTGCAATATCGCTCAAAAAATAAATACACTTTATACCAACTTCATGCATTTACGGCATACCTAGTCGAAATTCTTCATTATCAGTAGATATAGAATACCTCAGCTTAAATTATCGATTTCGACAGACACCATGTCCTTGAGAGAAAAAGTGCAATGCTTACAAAGATATTGTTTCTAAAGCGGCCTATTTACATACGAGTATGTCCAGCGGATTTGTCCGACGGACGTGTTCGCATGTGTGCATCCACGCGCACAACGTAGATGTCTTGCTCGCCGCTCGTGGTCCAAGATGACGAGCACCTACAGCGAGTCAGACAGATACGTATGTATGTAGTCATTTTCAATTGATTTGTTTGTTTTTAGACAACTGACTCAAAAAATTACGTTTTTAAGCAACTGTCACAAAAAATAACATTTATCAGATCTGACGGCATTCCTAACTCTTTGTACTCATTTGTCAATCTTATTTTTTTGGCCGCATTTACTTCACGGCTGCATGTATTAATCATCACTAATATTTCAAATATGTCACGGTTTGTGAATAAACTATCTAGCGACGTTTTCGTTTGTTTTAGTTGAAAACGAATTAAAACTGTTTGGTAGCCTTCTTGCAAAATTTTGTCCATATCTCCAGTAATTCGTACGAAATAATTTAAAAAATACTTTTATTTTACTTTTTGAAACAGTTGCCTAAAAAATGTTGTGTGAACCTCAGCCAAATGATTTTTCTCGGTCTTAACCGAAGTTTGCTTGGCCTCGGCCGCAAACTTCGAATTCGGCCGAGAAAAATCGACTTTACGGCCTTGATGCACAAATAACTATTATCAGATCTGACAGCATTCCTAAAGTATCATCTTAATCATCATTAACATTTGAAATGGATTTAGGCTTCAAGAAAAACTATAAGTAAGCAGTAGTTTCAAAGCTTTATTATATATATTGATATTAATAAACTGAGTAACAGGAAAATAACATATAACAAACTTTATAACTGCAAGTCTGTTAAAAATTTGTCCGTGAATGTGTAGCAGCAACAGATCTGTCCGTAGACAAATCCGCCTATACATAGCTCACCATGGATCTGTCTGTCGAACAAATCCTCTGGATATTCTCTCATGTGAATAGACCGCTTGAAAACATCAAAATAAATAACGTTTACTGTAATTTGTAGTGGTTTTATATTATCTATTGTTTTATAAGTTTATAGGGTTGGACTAGCCCGGTGGCAGGTCTTATAAGTTTGCAGGGTCGGACTGGTCCGGTCGGCAGGTGCGGATGGGGCTAAGCACTTTTTGGGACCAAACCGAAAACTGAAACGTTCTTAACAATCCTCTTTTATGGTTTTTAGAGGACTTGGAATTAATCATCTAGAAGTAAAAAATTAACTCTTAGATTTTCCATAATTTTTTCCTCTCAGTAAGATGCCATAACCAATCTACGCATAAATAAATTTAAATATGCATGATTGCATGCACGCTACACTTTTAGGGTGTTAAATGAACAATATACATATAAAATACAGAGAAAACATATACCAGAAATGAAGAATTTAACATAAAAGACATGCTGTCCCTTTATAGTTTACCGATGTCATACACCACACAGTACAAACATTCTTTAAGGGCAAGTCGGACAAACATGTTGGTGAAGTATTTTTATGTGAAAGCATATTATTTGTCTAATTCTTATCGAATATAAGTGAAATTACTAATTATATTAAATATACAAGGTGTTTTGCAGATCAATACAAACCTTTTAAGAGCTAATAGAATTCGTCATTTAGAATTTTTTTCTTAACATTTATTTAACGTCGGTCTATATCTGCTACCGAGACCTAACACCAACGCCTGTAGACTAGCTACTCCCCAACCAGGAATTTTTGTCGAACCTCTTCTCTTAAGAAGAGTATTGATCTTTTACTTGCCCAATATTTAATAGACAAGGGACCGACGGCTTTACATCCCCTCCGACGGATGGTATATCCCCTATACAACCCTCGCCCAAGATTGTATAGCTTCCGCACATACACTGATATACAAAGAGCTAGAAGATGTGAGGCGAGGACTCGGTCTTCCCTGTGAACACGAAGGTGCCTCGTGTGGCTGTAAAAAAGTTTGCTATGGAGAGCTTAAGTTAAGTCTCTGAAGACCTTTCGTGCACTTAATTTTGATTTTTTGAAGTTGGGGTGATTATTTCTTAAATGGTTGGAACGGCTCAAATGCTCTGCTCTATATATGTTTCAGAGTTGTAATATATTTATACTTTCTTGTTAGAGTTCGACTAGCACTTTGATTTAATTAATTATCTATGGCAGGGTCAAAGATTACACCCCGTATATACTTTTTTTTTAAATGAACACACTTTGTTTTAAACGAAAATTAAAAAAATATTCATTAAGCGTAAAGAGCAGTTGGTTATGTTTATTTAACTTAAATTTGATTTTACACGAATTATAATAATTTAACGTTCCGACATTTAAAATTTTGACTTAGAGAAGATTTTATTTAGTTTGGTTTAGTTAGGTTTTTAAAATCTGGACAAAATTCACTTAAACATTTTATGCGCGATGGCAGTTTAATTGTACTAATCTTTTTTACTTGGTTTCGGCCAAGGAAGTAGTACGGCTACTCGATTTGTTGAGATTTAAGGTTGACAGAGTAAGAATTAAATGCTGTTTGGTTTAGAGACTTCACTCGTGGAACGCAGAAACTAACTAGAGGTGAGCTCGTCATGCTCCGCTATTTATATGGTTCGATGGGGACTTGGCTTGCCGACGTCTGGATAGAGCTGGAAATGTCCCCTGCCAGTCTATGGGGCTCGAAATTATGAAATATTGCGCAATTGTTTTGAAAAATTTGAATTTAGAACTGAAAAATATATGATAAATACTGCAATGAAAAATAGAATTTTTGGATATATGAATGAAATTTGAATCTAAATTGGTTTTAGAAATATGAGCGATAACTGTCTGAATAAATTGCTGAAATTGAATTGGTCTCGTAAAGTAGTTTTGGGAGTGGTAATTTAGGCCATATTAATATCCATATTGATAATGTTCCATCACCGGCGTTGAAACGAAGTGGAAGTAAGTTTTGATGACTATGGTGAAAATTGCCGCGAGTTGTTGGCATTACGTACATATCGGGAAGAAAGGCTTGTTGGAAATGTGGGTGTGTGGTTTTGATATATGAAAGAAAGATTGAATTAGAAGTTGATTTGAAGAGAAAAATAGTTTATAGAAAATTTACGAAAGTGAATTTAAATATTCTGATGCGAGGTTTGGAGAGTGGTTTTGATGTGAATTGAGATAATGAGGGGGCGGAATTTTCTCGGGCAGTCTTTTGTAATGTTTTGACTATAAATCAGTTAATTTGGATATTTGAATGATTCTATTGATAAATTGGACTATTTGAGAATTATCGATTTGATACTAATTTTCTTCTAATTAATTATTTGTGAAAATTTGTGGTTTTTGATTACTTTGAGTGTCTGAAGGACTTTTTTACTATGTTTTGACTTGGTGACCTGTTCAATATGTTAATGATTTTCTAAAGATAAATTAAAGGTTAACAATGCCATTTTAATTCCGCAAAAGTGTTAATGTCATGGCAAGTTATGGCTTTTCATTAAAGTTTATGAAAAAAGTACAACCACCTAAGATATTCAAATACTTTCAGAAAATTCTGTAATTTGTATCATGAACATTTTTTGAATATCAATACAAAGACGATTCACAGAAACAAATTAATAAAGAGCTCTGCTAATGCATCTATCACTCACTTCCAAACAAATTGCCTTTTACTCGAAAATTAAACGCAACGTCTAATGCAATGTGTAATGCAACATGCAATGCAACAATTGTGTACGGGCGTTGCACGTTACAGTTAATGTTGAGGGCGCATACCTTGTCGGTTTTTAGCGCGGAATCAAAGAGATGTTCAGTTGCAGTGTGGACGGATAATGAAGTGCACGTCCAGTATGTGCCAGAAGACGCGCGTTGTGGAAAATATATTGAACAGAAATGGGAGAATGGGACAAAGAAAGAACACTCTTATTGATAGAAAAGGAAATATATGGAATCTCAAAAATATAAATTACAAAAAAACTAACTTAAAATTAGACAGCTGGAATGAAATTGGCGACGTTACGAACGACGTTACGAGCAAATGTTGTATTAAATTTTCAAAGTCTGTACTATACATCCGGACGAAACTTTTATATTGGCCACTGAACTCCTGCGATTTTATATTCAGAAGCAAATTAGCTCCAGTTCCCTCTTTATACATATCAGTTCTCCACTATCTTCATGACTTATTGCCCATTACTAATTCTTCTATTAGCATGAAAGCTCCACATGCTACAGCCAGATTATATGACTGCATTATCCATGTTCGACAAAGGTTTTTAAATAACTAGGGAAACAACTTGAATAGAAATGCGCGTCGATTTGTTGCACGGTGTTTTTTAAACACTGTCCACATTGCATTGCATGTTGCATTACACATTGCAGCTGTAGTCTGTACAAAGCTTAACAGAATTTTGACTGTGCGCTCATTTGTTTATATATTCAAGGTTTTCATATTTATTTCTACCATATCAAACTGAAGACATAATATTTGAGGCCGATATCAACTTGATGATTTTCCAACATGAAGTTGCCCTACGTAATTCCGTCTAATGACACTTTCTGCGATAGCATCGGCAGAAGTGGACCAATACCATGGGCTGATAAGTCCCCATATATAACACACCATTAGACTACTACGTTTGGAGACCTGGTAAAGATCTTATTTATAGTGAAGAAATATAAATCCAAGACCATTCTATCAGACAAATCATTGAAATCTTCAGATGAAAGAAGAAATGAAGTTAAAAGTGACTACAACAGATATAAGACCCTAAGTCTTATTTCTGGTTGTTTCTGATATATGTACAGGCGTACTAGGGTTCCTGAGCTCTCATTTCGAAAATGAATGATACTAAAATGATTAATGATTAGTTACTATATGTAAAATATTTAAACCTTAGATGGCTGTATTTTTTTCATAAACTTTCATGAAAAACCATAACTTGCCATGACATTAACACTTTTTGTCAAATTAAAATGGCACAATTAATCTTTTCTTTAGATAATCGTTAACATATTGAACATAAATATACACATTAGAGTAAGGGAATAAATTGAAAGAATAAAAGCAACACCTCTTATTAGCGTATAACTATGAATCTACGGGATTTAAAAGAAATAATAATAATAATAATAATAATAATTCTTTATTAGTCCAAGAGATCATACAAAATGATATGGGACAAGTCAAAAACAAGAGAAAAATGAAAAAAGAAGAGAATTTATGACAATACAAATTCCCTCACAGAATAGTAAGCTTCTTTAAGTAACATATTTTTAATAGTAGATATAAATTTTTTCACACTAAGTATATTTTTAGTAACGTTATCTAATTTATTATACAGTATGGCACCAATATAATAGGGATTTGCTGTATACAGTTCCAGCCGGTGTATATTATACTGCACGATTTCTATGAAAACCGTGTTGATTTTTAGATAAGATATTATAACTTTCAAGGAAATGAACTATTCTATTTGCTAACAATTTTTCGAAAATTTTTGAAAAAATGGACAACAATGAAATTGGTCTATAGTTACAAAGCTGCATAACGTCACCTTTTTTAAAAAGTGGAATAACCTTAGAGAGTTTAAGTATATCAGGAAAACATTCTTGTAAAAAACATTCATTTATTAAGTGGCATAATGGTGCAGCTAATAGGTGAGCAAATTTTTTTATAATTTTTGTTGAAAATAAATCAGGACCAACCGAGTTCGAGTTTTTTAAACTGTTTATAACATCAACCATTTCAGATTCTGTTACAGGATTAAAAATAAATTCAGAATTTGGATCATTTGTAGGGTTCAAGTATGGCAGATCTAGAGGGTAAGTATTTGTACTATTGACACTGGTAATATTATGATTCTGTAATAATGATCTAGGAAGGTTAACGAAATATGAGTTGAATGCATTTGCAATTTCTATTTTGTCTGACGAGATTTTATCATTAATTAACATACAATTTTGATTAAAATGGTCTGTTCTTGTTGTTACTGTATTATTTATAATTTTCCAAACAGTACTGGATTTATTCGCGGAGTTTAAAATGATATTGTCGAAATACATTTTCTTGGCATGTTTCAATACTTTATTATAAATAGATTTATATTTTTTATAATATTCTTTAGAAATTATCCCGACTTGCTCTAAATTGTATAGCTCTTTTAAACGTATGCTAGATTTTTTTATACCTAAAGTTATCCATCCCTTGTTGGAGTTTGAATTTCGTATATCTTTAGTCACTATTTTGAAGCTTATTTCATAATAATATTGCAAAATGTTTATAAACGTCTGAAATTTTTCATCAACTGAATTGGCGTTGAAAACATCTTGCCAATTTTCAGCCCTCAAAAAATTTTCGCACACACTAGTATTTTTCTTAGAGAAAGATCTAAAAGTATACATATTATTTTCTATAATAGTTCCAGAAAAAACTATTTGTTGGCCAAAGTGGTCCGATAGTCCATTCCTAAGCATTGTTTTTACTTTTATATGACTATCAAAATTTGTAAGAATATAGTCAATAGCGGTTTCAGTTTTATTATAGTGAATTCTTGTTGTTTCCTCGAATGCAGTAGTTAAACAATATGACTTTACAAGATCTAATAATTCTGTGGTGTCTTTTGATTTATCAAATAAATCTATATTAAGGTCGCCGCATATAATTACATTGCAACATTTGTTCTTATTAAAAATTAAATTAAGACATTCTTCAAATTTTGACAGAAAAATATGCACATCTGAATCTGGTGATCTATACAAACATAAAATATAAAATTGCTTACTATTTACTGAAAATTCTATAGCAGAGCACTCAAAAAACTTATAAAGACACTAAATTAGAGATTTCACTAGTAATTAATGATTTTTTTGTTAGTACTATTACACCACCGTTTAAAAAAGACTTTCTGCAATATGAACTAGATATTTTATAACCATTTAAAACAATACGATCTATTTCTTCTGGTTTAATATGGGATTCCGAAACACAAAGAATGTCTATTTGTTCTGTTGATAAGAGTACGTCTATTTCATCAAGCTTGTTTTTTATACTCTGCAAATTCTGATGCACAACACATATGTCCTCTTTGGATATGGTAAATTTTGATTGCTATTCAGAAGAATGTGAGAGACATGCCAAAGTTTTTTCCTTTATTTGATTCAATTTATTTAGGTAGGTTGGACAAGTTTTATCTTTTGCACAGTGGTTTATATGTAAATTGGTTTTATACACTTTGTTTGAGACAGTGCAGTTCGCACATTTCTGGCTACTGGACGTACAGAGTCGAGTTTCATGACCTTCAGCACATACGGAACATACCGGAAATTTTTTTGTGCATTCTGTGTTGAGATGCCCAAAACCTGAACAATTATAGCACCTTTTTATATGATAGGAGTCTGCAACATTACATTTTTTCCATTCTACATAAAGATAGCCCTTATCAATTACCGCCTTTCTTGTTCTCGGATCAACCGCTACAATTATATTAATGAGTCCTTTAAAATTTATTTTTCTCACTATTTTGAACTGAAAATTACTTGATTCAGTGTTTATATTGTTTAATTTCAAGATATTTTGCTCAAAAATACGGTCATCCACATCAATTTCAGGTTTTTCTGTGCCGAAAATTATAATCTTCGGACTTATATTTTTGGACTCAGCAACATCATAACTTCCGCCTAATTGAGATTCTAGTTTATCTTTCAATTTATTTAGTGAATCAGAATTTCCACAGTTTATAATTACACTATTGTTTGCTTTTTTAATACTATTTACAGCAACAGAGAGGCCTACTGGATTTACAGATGTTTTAATTTTTTTGTATAATTCTTCCGGAGTTGAATTTGCATCACGGGTCCTTATGATAATAGAATTTTTAGGCTGAGATTTGTTTTGTCTAGCCGCTGCACTATAAGAAACAATTGAAGTTTTTGAGATGGAATTCCCGTCCGTAAAAACAGTTCTGTTTTGTTGGCTGCTTATCATATCTGCCCCGTTTTTGTTCAAATTGTGTGGATTTGTTTCATTACCATCATGAAACTTAGATTTTAATTGAACTACTTCATTGTTTATTCTATTAAATAACATATTTTTTTCTTCCTCGATCTTATGGAAAATATCCGAGAACTTTTCACTAACCAAATTTTCCAATGCTTGTTGAATAGGTGCAAAAACTACAGCATTTAATTGAGTATCACATACCGGGCAGAGCCATTTTATTGATGCATATGCTTTTATAACTTTCAGCACTGATTTTTTTATATCAACACAATCGCCATGAAAGGTGGATTTACACAAGCCATCGCATTTAATATATTTCTCTTCGGTACACACCTCATTGCACTTTTTACAGAGGAGCTCGGTTTCTTCGCCTTCACTCTCCGACATTATAATAATATATTGGCGAATAGCTCGAAAACCGTAAGACTTTTTATAGTGTAGCTAAATAGGTTCCAAACGATGTATTCTATCAGCTAATAAAAAGTTTCTATCGACGTGCAAAACACCCTGTATATATTAAAGTAAATTTCCACAAGTTTTCGATTTTTTATTTTAGTTTGTATAATCTTTTAAGTAAGAAAATCCTATAGTTGTTTGAACTGATCACCCCTATCTATCATTTTACCAACTTTCACTTTCTACAGTAGTGTATACAGAGGTGGGCTTGTAAATTTATTTCATTCTCGGGGATATTTTACAAGCGTATCGAATATTGTAGCCAAAGAGAAATAAACAAGAAATTAATATGTCAAGTAAAAATTTTTCAATTATTTTTATCTTCCATATATTTTATAATATTCCGCTTCTATGCAGAAAGTAATATATTATCCAACCGACGCTATTTGTGGTCTTCATTGATAGTTTTTTATTTCTGTTATAACTTTTCGTTCTACTATACAGTAGTGGCATAAAAAAATTTGAGAAGGTCGTATAATAAGATAGAGTGAAATATAAATAGCAAAGCAATGCGTGTAAAGGAGAGCGGTATATTAACATTGAAGCCAACAGCTCGGCAGGCATGTTAGAGTTTAGCCCGTTAAAGAGAAAAATGTCATCGGTGTAGTTTATATGTGTTTCTTTTCAGCATATTCTTTTTCTTGGGCCATTTATCTTATTCTATCTTGAATGGATCTTGATTCAAGTTTTGTACTTGCCAGCACTGTATATATGTACGCATTTTTTTAAGTTTATATTTGACATAAATATTTACGTATCCTATCTAGCACAATAATAGTGTACTTTAAATTATAAAAATCAGATTAAGTTATCTTTTAAGACAGAATTTGTTACAAGCATTAGTTATAATAGTCCTATAGAAATTCTGAAATATATTGATTGCGAAATGAAACAAGTTCGCTTTGACAAGTTATTCATATCACAGTATTTTAACATTTTAATTGTTTTTGTTTTAGATTTGTTATTTATCTCCTAATTGTTTACAATTTTATTTCGTGATATATTACTTAAATAGATCATATACCCAATATGAGTCATTATTTATGTCTCTTGATATTTTTCCACATCCAACGATGCGCTCACATAACAGACACTATTTTTAGTACAAAAGTAGTTCAATGCTATAATTTTCTCTGCAATATTTCAATACTCCTACGTTCTTATTTTTTCTCAGGGGATAAAGAGAAATGAAAATTAATATAGGCAATTATCGCAGGCTCGAATCACTTTGCACCTTTCAAAAATGGTTTCAATAGGAAATTTTCCATAATATGAACCTGATTTTAAAACTACATTGAAGAGTTGTAAGTATAAGAATAGAAAAATAAGGGAAATTTAATGTACTGCGTTCCACTATATATTGTTCCCTTCGATATTTACATTTATATTCGACTTTAACATTAAGTAACAAACATAAACACACCTCTTATAATAGACAACTCCAAAGTCTAAAACCAAGGTTGTCGGGAAGGGCCTTACACTTATGAGAAACATGCATATAAATTACCCACCAACATTGTCAGTGTCGATGCTACGAATCGAACCTAGTACATACGAATCAGACGATCAAGCATGCTCGTCACACAACACATTCCAAACCGGTGAACTGTTTACTATGGTGATCGATAAACGGTATAAGAAGAAAAATATCAATCATTATTTTTCTTTAGATCTTGAAAATTATTGATACTTTTTGAGGGATATGCGTTTGTAAGTTTGTGTACGTAAATATAAGATGGAACTATTGCGTAGGTATAGTTGAGGTCCATGACCAACATTACCAACTAAACTTACTTCACTGACAATTGTTATTTTAAAAGCAGAACTAGCTTAGCCGAAATACGCTTCAACAGGTTCATTAAGACATTTTGTAGTAACGTTCACTGTGACGTTCAGTTTTGCTGGCAGCTGAAACGTTATTAACACTAATAGGCTAAGAACTGGCAGCCACCTCGACTAACGTATGAGGTACAGGTACAAGGCTAAAATTTTGTGTGTACCAGATTTAATACTAGAAAAGTAAGAAAATCGTAGTTTGCAGATTTGGCGCGGTTGCAATAGTACTAAATAATAATAATAATAGTACGCACTAAATTTTTTAAAGTGCAAAATAATTATCAAAATTAATATACTCGTATAAGTCTGGCGTTCAAATATATCTTAATTTATACATTCATAAACATAGAAAAAATTGCCAAACGATTCCCTTGGTTACAAATACCTGTCAGGTGAATCTAAAGTTGTTAAGAATTATTCTTCGAGACACCTGAAGAAAGTACATTGATAGCCAGATGATTTGGGTAGTTGGGTAGTTAATAGTTACAAATACTCGCCAGGTCAGTGCATTGTTCACCATATTCAATGGGAGTACAGGTGAGATAGGCGAATGTGAGTTCCTACGCGAAAAATAAAGAGTCAATAGAAATTATGACTATAGTAAAAAAAAAGCATTTTGTTATAGAAAGTAAAACAAATCATACGACATACATACATTTTTATTGAGAATAACATAATTCTTATATACTGATAGCAAAAGAATTTTTATCATATTTTTAATACTATTGCAACCTTTACTAGTATTAAATCTAGTACACACAAAATTTTAGCCTGTACCTCACACGTTAGTCGAGGTGGCTACCAGCTCTCTTGCTTAATAAATATTACCTACAAGTTTCATGATCTAAAACGATAATGAAGGTTCTCAGAACATCACGGCAGCTATCAAAACTACTGCAAAGTAGTTATAATTAGTCGCTTTTCAATAGATAACTTAGTTGCCAATACCAATCTTTCGTCACCTTCATGTTCTGACAATTGTGTCCCACTGGTAACTGTGTCAATGCCTAAGATAGCAACAAAAACTTTATGACTTCATTAAAATACTAAAGACTAATCGCAAAAGTAATTGCGCCCAGGTACGCACTTGAAATATTTACATCAGCAACCCAGTCGTTCAATTTTAGCAGCGCGTTACGGTCTAGTTTTACTAATATGTACATTCTAATACATACGAATTTTAAGTACGGCATTGTACTATTTCGTTTCCAAATTCACCGGCTTACCTTTAAAGACTTTTAATGTGCGTCGGCTTGTTTGATGACACCATCCCGCATGTCCAACGGCGATAATAATGAGGTCATAAAGTTTTTGTTGCGTTTTTTGAATGCCCAGTAATTGTGCACTCGACTGTACCTAGCAAGTAACGCGACATCTACGGGGTATCGACTGTAAATGTGTTAAATGGAGCTATTTATATATCGAAGTCGAAGTTACTTATTCGCAGATCACGTCTCCATTTTTGTTACTTTGATGTATCTGTGGCATTTTGGAAAACAAGTGATATGTAGGATAATTTAAACAGTAAAATAAAGAATTAATTTGTCGCGAATGTATATTACAGGGCAATGTGAATACAGGGTGTCCCACGACGAACTGCGCCGATCGATATCTCGAAAAGTAGCCATTGGAAAATTTTGAAAATTTGGTAGTAAACTAATGTCGATGGGGGCAACTGGGATAAAATATTTTCAAGATGGTTTGGCACTTCCGGTTATACCGGAAATAAATATTAACTTGCTTATTTTTAAACGGGACACCCTATATATTATTACATTTTTTGATTGTACGTAAAATTCTAGGCTGATTTTGTGTATCATGTCTTATACCTAAGTCTCTCCGTGTTTGACATATTTCAATTTTTATGTCAAAAATGACGTTAGTAGGCCCTAAAAGAATTATCAATTCTTCCTATAAGGAAGCCTTTATTATCTAATTTGGGTTGGATTCTTTGTTGAAAAGACCTACTTTATTAGAGTTTTTATAATATTTTGATAAGTATTAATACAGTGTTCAAAAAATAACAATAAAAATGAAATGGAGATAACTGTCAAAAATCAATTTTTTCAAATCAATTTCTATTTTTATAATATTATCTTATTTACTATTAAAAAAATCGGCAGCTACTGGAAGCAGCTGGAACCTCGGTGGGTCTTTGAAGCCGAAAGGAGCATTAAATTGTGTGACAAAACGGCACTAAACGTAATCCGGTCTCATCCAAAACCTTTTCAGATCTTCTGGGGCACTAAAAAAAACCTCAACTTAATGAATTTACATTCATCTATGCGAGTTATTACCTACATTATCGCTCGTTGAATAATATACTATTAGGATATTAACAATTTTAACATCACTTGAACGACTAAGAAAGCCTAGTTATCCTAAATACTACAGATTTGTAAAACAACAAACTGAAAATTGGTAAAGTGATAATCTATAATAAATTCACCAACGAAGGTACAGAAAGCATATGATATTGATATTGTTACATCTACTTTTAAAGTTTGTGACAATCCACTAAAAGTTACAAATATGCCGAAATCTTATTAACATGACATGACACCAACGTTATCGGATGACAAACGATGACAATGACAATCGTCAAAATTTGCTCATTGCAATCCGATCGCTCGCGGCTGTCTTTGTTAAATGAAACATTAGCATTTCAGTAATTTTACTAGATTTTAGAGGAATATTTGTAGTTTAATCCTTGGATTTGTCTGTATATATATATATATATATATATATATATATATATATTTAAAAACGGCACTAAACGTAATCCGCTCTACTTCTAGAGCAGTGAAGAAACCCTCACACGTGAATTGACACGTGATGTGACGAGTTTCACGACGTAATGGCTACGCGCATCGATCATCTCATGCGAAATGCGATCTATGCCATATTTGCTTTGTTTTTAATTTTTTTCACGGAAACCAAATCGAAAGGGTGGAAGTGTGATTAGCGTTGAAATCAGAATTCTAACTGCTTTTCAATGGTTCCATTGCAAATTGAAAGTAATTATAAAATAAACAACTTGTTGCGTCAAAACGGCACTAAACGTAATCCGATCTCAACCAAAACCTTTTCAGATCTTCTGGGGTACTAAAGAAACGCACACGCAAAGTTTCACTCAAATCCATTCAGCAGTTTCGGCGCTATTGTGCTAACATACATACACACACACACACACACACACACACACACACACACAGACATTTTTCAAAAACCACATTTTTGGGTTCCTAGGGCCTCAAAACGTAAAGATTTGATGTTATCTCAATTTTCGTTTTTGAACCAATTTTAGTAACCTCTCACAATTTTATTGTGGAGAGGTTAATAAGGGTAAGTTTGTGTATAGATGTCTATTATGAATAGTTTTGCTATGGATTTTAAGTTCAATTACTCTTAGTCGGCTATGACGGCATTAAGTGCTAAGCAAATGTATGTAACTGTCAATTATCATTCGACAAGTATTAATTGTCATGCCGATGTGCTTAAATTATACGCACGAGGATTATTTAAATTTGTTTATAATCTATGGAAAATGTAACAAAGTTTTATCAAGAACATGTGAAATATTTGTTAATCCGAATCAAATAGTAAATCTGTGATGTAATTCTGACAAATAAAAGGAAGCACAAATACGTAGATAGCAAACCTATATTAACATCAGTTTGATCATTGAACGTGCGATATATAGTTTAAAAACAGTCACACTTCAAAAACGATATACTTCCCGGGAATTGATTTAAATATGCAAATATCACGTTACATCGCGCATATTTATGTGTGATTTTCAGTTTTCACGTTAATTTCACATGATGTTGCTCTGATTTAAATATCATCTAAGTGGCGCATGTAACACACTATTAAGGATTTAAATAAACACAGTTGTCTACAGTAGTCAATTAAATTATTTTGGGACTGACGTTGGCTACTTGTTAAAGTGGTCTGTTGTTAATGATGATTTATGAATCGTCATTCTGGGCTTCATTATGCCGTATTTGAAATAGTTATCCAAGCGGAATCTGATTAAAAGTCCATTGATTGTATATAACTAAAGTAAAGAACATTATTAATTGTTGAAGAGTTATTTAAAAAATAGTAAATTGATCATGAATACTTGAGATCTATGTATAAAATTTGATTAAATTTACTCAAGCCATTTTGAATATTTAATGAGCAACTTCTTTAAGTTGTTGCATTTTCGTCCTTGGTATGTCTGTCTATTGGATTTTCTTTACAATTAAGAAACTAGTTATAACAACAATTGTGGTTATTAATGACGGTACACTAGAATCTATATAGCGTATTTAGATTTTATGAGACAAACAGTTTTAATATTGATCTATATTCATACAAAGGTTAGTTGTAGTGTTGCCTATTGATGACATTGATACCTGATAAGAATAAATTTAATTTTTTATCACAATTACAAAATCCTCTAATAGAATAGGTAAGTCATTTCTTAATGCATTTCATTAGTAAACTAAAGGCACTCCTTTAATGTATATTTAATAGATAATGTTCCGTGACATATTTCGTATATAGGTTCTTTATTGTAAGTTATCACAAATATGCAAGCAAAATTACTTTAGTTTGGTGTTCTTAAGATTAAGTAATTTCACTAAGATGATGGTAATCACTGATCATGGAACGCACTGATGATTAAAACGAAAAACCGACGTATTAATTTTTAGAGCAAGGTCTGTTTGAAAAATTGGTAAAATTTTAAAAGTGTATTTCTCACACGGCAGAGGGGTGTCGATCAGTTAACGAAAACGCTATCATTTAAAATTGAAACATTTATCTACGATCGTGTAAAAAGTAACAGTTTTTTACATCATTTTCAGTGTAAGTGGCCGTTTATAAGAAACTGTGCAATAATAGTATATTACGTAACGAGAGTTGTAAGAAGCATATTACGCACGAATGGAAAAGTTACGCACGAAGCCGCGTAGCGGCGAGTGCGTAATTCCATGAGTGCGTAATTGCCTTACAACTCGAATTATATACTATACATTACCTACGATTACAGTTAATAAAATTAAAAAAACAAACTTTGTATATTTTTATTGTCAACGAATATTTAAAAGCAATATAAAAAAGTACTTAAGTGAACATTTTATTGTAGACTATTTGAAATATGTATTAATTAGAATTATTATTATTTATAGTAACTGTACAGTTATTAAATACAAAAGGAGTCTCGTTTGATTTGCTGCTTGATGCATATGATACAGTTATATTATTACTTGAAGTAGCTGAATCTTTATTTGCTATGGCAGATGTTATTTTTGTTGAATTGTTAGTTTTGTTATTCATAGAATTGTCCACATAACTTTCAGCTACCGTTGATGATTTCCATCCACCGTGTCTTTTTAAATCTAACAGGTCACCGCCGGCATCAACACTGCAATTTGCGTTATATTAGGAGGAGTTAGGGTTTCGTTCAGTTCATTATCGCTTGACATTTTTATTTCGTAAAACTAAGCTTGGTTTTGTATATCAACAATATTGTTTAACGAATTATAACACCGTTTGACAGTTCAGTAGGCGCATTTGACTTTTATGCCAACTTGTCAACGATCACAGCCACCTATATCATTGTATATTTGCCGTGCTCCGTGCGTTTTGTTTACTGTACGTAAAGTTCAATTTACATAGATGGTTGGTAGTTTGTTTTTTACTATTTACAGTAGTGATCGTAGGTAAAATTTTTTATTGCACGATTTCTAAAAAAATAAAAAACTACGCCAGTTTATTTATAATATCGTTTCCTTAGTTACTATCATCGCAGATTTCCAGTCATGATCATAAAATAACAGAATCAGAATGGAACTAAAACTCGAATAATACTAACTATCAAAGTGACATCCACAAAAAGTTGATACAGTTTTACAAATATTCATGAAAAATTGCCCATTTCTTGCAATAATTGGAACGATCGAGTATAAAACGTTGTAAGACACACTTGTGAAAAGCCTCTTTATTACACCAAAGGCTAGATTAAAAATAATGTCACGACCCCCCTTTCGGAGAGCCGCGACTGACAGCCACTTGGCTTGTGAGAGAGGGAGATTGGGTAGTCAAAGTAGAAGACGAGTTTAAAACAAATATAATTTATTAACAAAATAACAACAAACCGTATCAGCAGGCACAACAACAATAGTAACAAATGTATATTGACAGTAGTATGACACTCATTTCAGTGTCATAATTACGTTGTTTATAGCACTAATGCGATATAGGTTTATCGCACGCATTTTATAAAAAAAAGCACACAATTTTACGCTGCAATAAAACTTAAACTACACATTTTTGACTTAGAAATCGGACTAGTTACACTGCAAGTAATTAAATTAATTAGATTTTCACTAAATATTTCACTTATGTTGTAAAAAAAGTAATAACGGAACATCCCGCGACATAGTTGGCTGGTCGATGAAGCGACCGACACCACCGGTTGCTAAAGAGATATCAACAAACAGCTGTTGTTAATAACTTAGTTATTACTAAAAACGTATTGAAAACATTGAAATCAAAATAAATTCTATAAAAATGAGTTTTTCCGGTGAAGATTTGCCTGCAGATATCGAATAAAGTGCATCTGAAGCAATTCTATGCCTTGTTCCATATACAGTATGCCTTAGTATTTGAGAGATATGCGAAATGGTGCTGTGAAAAGAAAATTAAGGACATAACTGGTGAAAAAGTTCTACTAGCATATTTCAACGAACTAAGTAAGGATCGTAAACCTACTTCATTATGGAGTTATTATTTATTTATTTGGATACTACCACCCAACAGGTAACCACTGACAGGGTGGGGACATTGCAATAAAAAATATGTAAACACTATAATGAACAACAGGTATTACAAGATAACAACATACATTACAATAATAAAAAATAAAATAAAAAACACATTAAAATAGAACTACATACAACAGACTAGTATAGAAAGCGAAACTTATAAATTATAAATCGAGTTGTTTAATTGAACGAATGCTACAGTTGAATATATCAAGCTGATCTTGCAATAGATTATAATTTTTACACATAAAATATAGAGGGCAAAATTTTAATAAATTAGTTCGAGGTGTAGGAAGATAAAATGTTTCACTATTCCGACTTGTTATAGAGGTATATGAAAATTCACTTGTTCAAAATGAGAGGGCAATCAAACATGTTATGTATAATTTTGTAAAGAAAAATTATTGAATGTACTATTCTTCTATTTTCCAAATTAAACATGTGAAATCTTTCCAACCTAACATTTTGTGGATATCCAATTATTGGATAAATATTATCTACAATAAAGCACAAATATTTAACAAAACTGCCCTGAATATTCTCAACACTATTTATGTAAATAGCATATCCTGAGGACCATATCAACGAACAGTATTCCAGTATTTTGAACGTACAAATGAATAGTACAGCAGTTTCATAATATCAGTGTTACTGAACCCTTTGCAATTTCTAATTATAAAACCTAAACTCTTTAAAGCCGATGCGATGGTGAAATTAATATGTTCCTTAAAACTTAGACACTTATCAAATATAACTTCAAGATCCTTTACTGTATCCGGCAAATTTGACCATTCGTAATTGATAGGGTCATACATTTTAGAGAAGGTGAATGAGTTACATTTAGATATGTTGAGAGGCAGGTTATTAGATAGGCACCAGCCATTTACCATGTTTAGATTATTCTGAAGATTTTCACAATCTTGTTCGTTTTCTATTACACAATATATTTTCAAATCATCGGCATATAAGAGACTTTCTATATTAAGATCATCTGAAACATCATTTATAAAAACAACAAACATAAACAGGCCCAGTACAGAACCCTGGGGTACACCGGAGGTGGCTAGGAGGTCAAACGACTTGTAACCACGATATTAAACATACTGTCGCCTATTCTCTAGATATAAAGAGAAAAATTCGAACTGCATCCCTGGCAGTCCAAACTTACCCAATTTTTCTAATAGAGTACAGTGATCCAGGCGATCAAAGGCCTTGGAAAAATCAGTGTAGATAACATATCGACTTGCTTGTTTGCATCCAATTCCTTAGAAATGAATTGAGTGATACGTGCAAGGTTCGTTTCAGTAGATCTACCGGGAACAAATCCATGTTGGTTACAAATAATTTGGCCATGTACATGATTAGATAATGACATATCCAAAGTGATCTCAAAGACTTTAGCGAAATTACAGATAATTGTTTCATATTAAAAACAGAACTGTCAATAAGAAAAAACGTAGACATAAAAAAGTGCTAATTTATTTGCCATGCTTAAAAGAAAATCGGAGGGCTATGAGCCGAAAAAATCTAAAATTTTAACCAAAAGACATATAACAACATTTCTGCAAACAGTCGACAATGAAATAGATTTGGATTTAATGGTAATTTTTTTTAATAGTCTTTTTACTTTTTCAACAAAAGATTTATTTTTTAAGGATTTTAGGAGTGGCGGGTGCCTGTAGAAGAGATTGACAAATTTATTAAATTATATTATAAATGAAAAATGAAGAAAGTTACTTCAAAATCCGACTTAGGGCCGGTTTATCAATGCGAGGTTAACCGGCCCTAAGAGATACAAAAACAAAAATTGATAGAGAATTTATTATAACCCCAGGAGACATAGAAGGTGTTGAGATGATGGAAACTGTTAAAAAGTATGCTTAAATGAGACCTACAGATTATACACTTATCTGGTCGATAGCCGAGTGGGTTAAGGCGCGAGGTGGCAATCGCGATTAATCACACGGACATCGCACCACTGGGTTCGAATCCTGGCTCTGGCACTGGCACTGTCGGAGGAAATGGTTGTATGTTCACGGTTTTTCAATGTGTAACCTCCTTCCGCACAAGCCCTGGCTCCTGAAACTGGGGGTTGTCTAATTTCTGTGGTGTTTATTATTATTATACTATAATCATTTTTTCGTTACTTATAGAAATAACAAATGTGTTAATATACCGATTGATATAAATACAATTTGGCAGTACCCTATAAAATTGCCAATTTTTTGAAACTATCCATCCCTAGACAGTATACTGGACTCTGTTTCCGACAGAATAAAAACTGTTGTTCGCGATGGTAGTCAGGGCGTCCATCACATACGCGGCGCCAGTGTGGTGCAGCATACCGATCACGACAATAAAAAACTTCAAGTGCTAGAATACAAATTTATGCGCCTCATCTCAAATTCTGGAAGGTACACCTCCCTCAGAGACCTATACGCACGCTGCAACGACATAACCCCGATAGCGGACTACGTCCAGCACATTTCTCAAAACTTCTACTCGTTCAAGCTGGGCGATAGTCCGCTAACGAGACACATAACGCAAATTAGACAGCATAATGCCCCATTTCGGATTAAACACCCCTTACCGTACCAGACGTTACCGATTTTCCGGCAACCGCTATAGCCAAATTTCAACAACTATACCTTTCTCTAATCCTATCCACCTTTCGCTAGTATTTCATACCTTTCGATCAGCTTTAAATCTTTTCTGTCCCCCTCTTCCTTTCTATTTGCGCATTTTTGTTGCGTTTGTTTTCTTCCTTTTTTTTGTACATTGTTGTTTCTAAATTCATTTCACATCATTAACCTTTTAAAAAATTTAAACCTTTTCAAAATTTTTTAAACTCAAAGTTTAGGCCAGCCCTGAGCAGCCCTACATTGGAGTGTCTCGCGGAACGCACCTTGTTTAAGTTGTGGTGCCTCCGTCCAGATACCAAATTAAAAAGAAAAATTATAAATATTCAAAAGAATAGTTACAAAAGTTTTTAAAATTCTTTGATAATGGTCGCAAGGCCGAAATATATGTCGGAGAAATCTGAACAAAACTAATGAAACAATAAACCAAGTGCGTATTGTAACTATTCTTTTGAAAATTTATAGTATTCTATTGAATATGTTTCATCAAGAACCTACCGCAGATTCAATCCAATCAAATTAAAAAGTGTTGTGCGCCAGTGTTTTTAAAAACTATGTAATTTTAAGTTTTTCGTTGAGCTTGTTTTCAAGTAATTTTAATCTTATTACCTATTTTTATTTTTATTTTTATTTTTATTTTTATACAAAAAGGAGTTTAGGTTTACTTGTTCTATTGTCGTTTTCGCCGATCCCGGCCTGTCCCGCTCGATCCTGCAATCTGCTACCGCGTCAACGCGGTGGTTGTACTATCGGTTCCGGAGCAGGTCTTGGTGAGGCAACTGTTTTTAACGTTTAATTTTAATAAACAATTTTCTAATTGAATTGGACACTCCGACGTTCCTCAACATCAATACCAGCGAATGTCGGAGCTGATCTTTTAACGGTAAAAAGGCATGGTGAATGGAAAAGTAATGCAATTGCAGAGGAGTACATTGAAACCTCCGAAAAAAATAAAAAGAAAACTGCAATTAAAATATTAGGTGAGAGTACTTCATCAGTATCATAAAAGAAATTGAATGTTTGTACTACTGTTAATACAAAGGCAACGTCTTTCCACTCTGGAGTTAATCTCATAGATTGTTAAAATTGTGTGATTAATATTTACAATAAGTAGTGTTGATTATTTATCGTTGATTATTTATTACTTGTAGATACTGTGTGTTGACAATAAATAATATTGATTAATTAGTAGTAGATAAAATCTAGTATATTTTACGTGCTATATAAGGTGTTTCATAACACACGTCTGTTTACAGAACTCACCTTCGGTTCGCTCTGTAAATTGCAGACGCGTTCTATAAAAGACCTCATATAGCACTGATACAATAGCTATTATATGTTTTTACATGATTGGGGTCTATAGTAAAAGAAAACTTCGTTTATAAGATGTTGCCCCTACAGTATGGGTAATATAATTGTATTTCAACCCTGATTATGTTTTACTGATGAATGCCGGTTTTGTAAAGTCCTCGGTTATTTAAGTGTTTCGTCGTGCAAAAGTTGAGCTGATTCACATAATAATGCTCAAAGTAGTATTATATTCGGTAATTTCACATTTTTTTGTGACGGTATGAATAGCATATTCTGAGATAATTTAAAAAAATGAAGTAAACAAATTCAAATTTTACAATATAAATTACGACTGATGACTACCCAACAAGTTTATTATTTCCGTAATGTTTTTCCAGAGAACCAAAATGATTTTCAATAGAAACATTTTTAAATGGAAACTAATAAACTAAAACAGCTGAACATCCACCCACACGCGATTACTAAAACTGCAATAAATACAGTCTAGCGGCAACGCAACGTTGATATTTCGTCTGGTAAAAATTTGGACTCTTGGCAGCTGTCGAAGTTTTACTATATTAACTTTAACATATTATTCGGATGCCAAACGATATAAATATTTTCTAGATAATATATTATTACTGTATATCATAACCTTGTCAATAAAATGGCATGTGACTAGAAAAGAAAACCATTTTAAACGAAATATCAAAAAGCTATTTCCTTACTAATAGGACTTGAATATCAAATTACTTTGCATGAATAATTATATAGAATGAGTAAAATTAAATATTTCGTACCTTTTAGAGTGTCAGTATTCTGAATCCCGAATAAAACTAACCAAGTATGTTAGAAATAAAAGTAATTCTTATAAAGTTGGAAACAATATACGTTTTGGGTAAAAGTATGTGAGTCCTAAATAGGGTAGGTCAGGATTAAAAATTGAATAATAGATACATTCCAGTTCGTGCCAAAACTAATTAAATATCTAGTTAATCAAACATATCATTGTCTCGTCCATAGGCAATAGCCATTTGTTAGCTAGTGTATGCATTATTTATATGTTAGGTCAAGGTAGGCTAGCTTGTGTGACATACTTTACTTTCATTCTGGCAAAACTGTTGAGTGAACTCAAGGATGAGCCAGAGAAGACTTTATCTAAGGCCGGTCAAAGCTCAATATACTAGAAAATAAAACGTGAAGAATGTACCAAAGCGGAGGGAAAAATTATAAAACAACTCTTTAAGCTATGTGGGAAATTCAATAACTTATCACCGGAGGACTATAAAAATTATTATTAGCCTTTACTCGAGTCCGAGTATAAAAATGTTACAGTCGATAGATTGTGTGTAATAAAGAACAAGTAAAAGGTGTAGCCTATTGTAATTCCCATTCATCTACGGTGCACACGACTATGGCTATAGAGGCCAATTCGGGAGAGCACATGTCGACCGCAGTCAGGACAAACATAGACCTGGTTAGGTCTTGGATTCGGCCTTCTTGCAGCAACATTTCCTTGATAGCTGGCCACAACCTCTCGCCATTCGGTTCTGTCCGCTGCAAGTTGTTCCCATTGCTCGTCTGGAATACCGCAGGATTTTAGATTTTCATGGAGAACGTCTTTGAACCTCTTTCGTTGACCGCCACGCCTTCTTCTACCGCTTAGCAATTCACCATAAAGTGTACATTTAGGAAGGCGGTTATCATGCATACGATTAACGTGACCTGCCCATCTTAGGCGTGCTCTTGAAATAAGCACCTCAATTAGAAGGCTGCTTGCTCTCCTGAATACGTCCACGTTTGATATGTGATGGAACCAACGGATTTTCATCATACTTCTGAGGTATCTTTGCTGAAAACGTTCTAATTCTTTCACATGACGACGGTAAGTGACCCAGCTTTCACATCCATATAGCAGTGTTGGAATGACAACTGCTCTGTAGACAGCCATTTTCGTTGACAAAGCAAGGTCGTGGTTGTCAAATACTCTCTCTCTAAGTCCCCAGAGTGCTCTAGATGCAGTTAATTCTATTGCGAATCTCGCTGTCCATGTTTGCTTTGTCATTAACAACGTTGCCTAAGTAATTGAACTGATCCACCACTTCAAGAGAATTTCCGTTAGGTGTAATGTCTATTTGGTTCACTTGATGAGGAGTTGACATAATCTTAGTCTTTCCAATGTTGATTTTAAGTCCCAAGGAATCATAGCTCTGGGCATACACATCTAAAAGTTCTTGAAGCTCTTCCGGCGTAGAGGCTAAAAGTGCACAGTCATCCGCATACTGGAGATCACAAATGAATCGTGTGCGTGTCTTCGTGAAAGCTCTAAAGCGCCCTATGTTAAAGAGACCGCCATCAGAACGGTATCTGGGACCTATTCCTCTGACTGTCAGTTTGTTGTCAACAATAACTGTTGGAGCAGTGGTAAAAAATTAAAAAGTAGGGGTGCCAGGACACATCCCTGCCTAACTCCAGTGAGGGTTTGGAAAGGTTCGGTTGCCTCATTATTATACATAACCTGGGCGTTGTTGTTTGTATGTAGACTGCGACATACTTCCACAAATTTTCTAGGGATACCTAAGCGGAGCATAATTTTCCAGAGCACTTCCCTGTCCACCGAGTCAAACGCCTTGGTTAAATCAATGAAGGCCATGTGAATTTCTCCTTGATGTTCGAGTGCTTTTTCTTGAAGCTGTTTAAGTGTGAAGATTAGATCCGATGTGCCTCGGTTTGGTCTAAAGCCACTCTGTGTTTCAGGAAGTAACTTTTCCATAACAGGTGTTAGCCTATTTGCCATCGCTTTAGTGAGTATCTTCCCTCCAACAGCCAGGAGAGCTATACCCCTGTAATTTCCACAGTCCGCAGCGCTCCCTTTGTATTTGAAGAGTTTGATTAAAAGTGTATCACGAAACTCCTGCGGATCTTGACCACTTTCCCACACGACATCAAACAGTTTTTTGAGGTAGGGTATGAGCTCTGACGACACAGCTTTAAAGATCTCAGCTGGGAGTGAGCCGGCGCCGGGAGATTTGTTATATTTTAGCTGCCCAATGGCGGTTAAGATCTCTTCCGTTGTTAGCGGTTTATCTAAGTCTTCGAAGGTGTCATATTGAGGGATAAGATTTATAATATCGTGATCGGCTTGACTTTGCTGGTTAAGAATGTTAGAGTAGTGTTCTTTCCATCGGGCTCTTATTTCCTGGTCTTCTTTGAGGAGATTTCCATTTAAATATTTAATACTGCATATATTTTTCCAACTGGGGCCGTACACTGCTTTTACTCCTTGAAAGAAATTCCTGTAGTCGTGTGAATCGGCGTACCTTTGAATTTCTCTGGCATTGCTTGCCCACCACTCGTTCTTTATTCTTCTGATTTCGCGTTGCGTTTCATACTTAGATTGGGTAAAAGCTTCTGCTTTTGATGAGTCGTTGGGGTGGTTGATAGCGTTTTGGAAGGCAATATGTTTGCGGTCAAGAAGTTCTTGTATAAAAGCTTCATTATCATTGAACCAGTCCTCCTGTTTTTTACTTGCTGCAGTGCCAAGAATTTCCTCACTCGCACTTTTTAAACTCTCTTTAATTTGTGTCCAGGTAGTAGCGACATCTACAGAATTGGTTTCTTCTAGTGCACTCAAATTCTCTTGAACTTTTTGATTTAGCTGTTCGACGGTTTGTTGGTCACGCAATTTACTAATACAGAGACGGGGTCTACGTTTTACTTGAGTTCTTCGGTGTTTGGGTCTCTTAACAATTTTCATTTTAGAGACAACAGGACGATGATCGGTCCAACATTCGCTATCAATGCGCGCCTTTGTAATTTGGACGTCCTTGGGATGCTTCCTACGTACGATAACATAGTCCAGTAGATGCCAGTGACCTGATCTGGGGTGACGCCAGGTGCCTTTAAATTTATCCTTTTGTCGGAAAATGGTGTTTGTTATAACTAGATCATGTTCGGCGCATTTAGTTAGGAGTAGTTGACCGTTAGTGTTCATGTTGCCCAAACCGTTCTTGCCTATGATGCCTGGCCAGGTGTCTGCATCTCTCCCTACTCTAGCGTTAAAATCGTCAAGAATAACGAGTCGTTCCGTTTTAGGTATTCTACGGAGGGTTTCTTCCAGCTGTTGATAGAAGCTTTCCTTGGTTTCGTGACTTGCATCCAGAGTGGGAGCGTAGGCGCTTATTAGATTTACCGCGTTGCCATCTGATAGCTTATAGCGTAGCAGCATTAGACGCTCGGATATGCCTTGTGGTACTTGTGTTAAGTTGGATACAAGTTGATTCCGAACGGCAAATCCTACTCCATGTTGTCTTCTTGAATTAATGGGAAGACCTTTCCAATAGAAGGTGTAGTACTTTTCTGTGAGAAAGCCTTCCTCCAAAAATCGAGTTTCGCTGAGAGCTGCAACGTCAACATTGAGTCGGTGAAGTTCTCTATCTATTAGAGCAGTTCTTCTTTCAGGCCGATCGGTGCGAGTGTTGTCGTTCAAAGTACGAATATTCCAAGAGCCGTAGATGAAAGAATTAGTTTTCTTGGATTTAACTTGTCGGCGTTTTTTCGACATTCGATGAGGTGTCCCTGTGGGCACCCTCCCCCAGAAATACAGAACCTATCAATCCCAGCATAGGTATCCATGGAGTACTGGCAGGTAGCAAGGACAGTGGTAATCATGAATAAAATAAAATAGACAATAAACTCATTCAAACTATATAAGTCGCAAGAATCATACGGCGTTTATCCAATAATATTGCAGGTATCAGTGCTCATATTTTACGGACTGTGTACAATATTAACAAGCAGCTCGGCACTAGGATACAAACCGAAGATTATTTAAAGCAATTTTTACACCTAAACCAGAGAAAATTGAAGAGTAAGGTATAGAGTCCATAAGAACGATAAAGCCGAAGTCCCTGTACTCAAAACTTTAGAAAAATTGCTAATCAACATTTGACATTGGTAAATCGGCCTCTGCGTCAAAATCAATATGCTTACAACAGTAATAGAAATTTGGAATAAAGTATATATACTTACTAAAATTAAAAATAAAATAATTAAAAATAATTTAAAAAATTTTAAAATTTGCTTTTCTGTAAAAAGTTGTACTAAGAGTACTTTGTATGATTGTACGCATGATTGTATGAAAAGGGTGGAGTCGTTGTTGCTTTCAGTCATGCGTACATTAAGATGATACATATACTTATATATAAAGTGCGCACGCCTTGTTTTTCTTGCATTCGTACATTAGTATTTTTTGATTTTTTGCTTTTTAGTACAACTTTTTACAGAAAAGCAAGTTTAAATTTTTTTTTATTACTTTTTATTTTCTACTTTTTAGTCATACTTTTTGGGGGGTTTACCCCCTAAAGATCACTCAATACAAATTCGTCTCTTAACGATTTGTTTTGACTTCTCGCTCCTTCGCTTTATCGCTCCTTCGTTTTGCAGATTTTTCAATTTTCACTCCCACGCCCCCAATGTCAGAATACTGCATTATCGTTCGATCATAATGACTGTGCAAAATTTTATCAATTGATTATGCCAGGAAGCGTGTTAAATAAAGGATTCAAGATTTGAAGAAAATTTTCACCCCCGCGTCCCCTACGCGCGGATATTTGCAAAAGTAACGGTGGAATACTGTATTGCCATCCAATATTAGTAACTGTGCAAAATTTTATCAATTGGTTATGTCAGGAAGTGTGGTAAATAAGGGATGCAAATTTGGAAACAATTTTCACCCCCGCGCCCCCTAAGTGAAGATATTTGCATAAGTAACGATGGAATACTGTATTGTCGTCCGATTTTAGTAACTGTATAAAATTTCATCAATTGATGGTGTCAGGAAGTGTGTATATAATGGACGAAAAATTTGAACATAAACGTTGTGTACGCATCGTGAGTTAAAGAAGAGCAAGTAAAAACACAAGTAATAGAACCAAAGACGACGTGTTTGACGCCCACCCTGGGCCCCAGGTGCATCGGACGCCGTCTCCGACTGCATAATCGTGCTCAGCGTCCCCCAAAACCCCCGAGTAAGTATGTTGGCTCCGTATTTTTTAAATTGGAGGCAAAACTCCAGAAGACGACATGTTTGACGCCCACCCTGGGCCCCAGGTGCATCGGACGCCGTCGCCGACTGCATAATCGTGCTCAGCGACCCCCAAAACCCGCGGGTAACAAAATTGGACTTATTTCTATAATAATTGACCGAGTTGTAAAATAGTTATTTAATGCTTCTTAGCGTTGCTTTTCTAAAACCAGTATTTTTATTGCAATAATTTATTTATTCAAAATGCATTCAATAACTATCTTCACAAAGTTTCGGGACGGCATTACGAATCGAATGCAAAAAATCCCATCGCGATCCATCTTACTGCGCCAATTTGAGCTTGTTTGGCCTGCTTTTGTGCTTTATTTCTTCGACTAAAATCAATTAAAACATTTCATTAACGATACTAAAAAAATTGTACAGCTGACAAATGTAATAAAGCCATAATGATATACAAAACAGACTATGAAGCAAAAATGCATAACATACTTAATGACTCACAAAAATCTAATTATTGCACAGGAAAAGAACAAACAATCTGTCACAAGAAAAAAAATAAAAGGAAAAAATAGAATGAACGAAACAGAAAAAAAATAAAATACAAAAAAAATAAGGAAAAAAAAGGAGAGTGTTGTCTATATAAAAACGGGTAATGTACAACGTAAGCATTAAATTGTAAACTATAAAAAGAGAAACTAGTTTGTAAAATTGTAATTGTATCACTGAAATCACTCAATAAAAGTCTGAGACATTCATTTACATGCATATGTGAATATAAGTGTGCCCAAGGAAAGAAACGTTGTAATTTAATATGTACATACTCTCACTGAGATCTGGTTAATTTTTTTTATCTTCTAAAAAAAATTTTTTTTTAGTACTGCCTCTACTTCGTTGGCTACAGCATTATTCAAAGAATTCGTAAATTCCTTTTACATGATTGTTTATTACATGACACTGCGCGAATGGTCAAGCAGCCTTAGCCATCCTCTCCAATGTCGATAGATAAGTTAGATCTATCACAATGGCCACACTTGATTCATATAAGGTCTACCAAAACTACACAAAAAGAATATCCATTTGAGATCAATAGTTAGCAATGCAGACAGTCATAAGTACACTCTTTCACAATTTTATCAAATATATTACGTAACGTTTTAGGTAAAATCATGTAAAAGATTCATGACAATTTTGCGACTTCACCAAAAATCAAACCATCCCCAAAGATCACATTATTATTTCACTTGATGTTGCTTCTAACTAATAGGTATTCCAATGGAGTTAGAAATAAAATATATAAAAAACAAATGATCCGAAATCGATAAATATACGTCTATCACAGAAAGAAAATTATCAATACTTCTTTATGTCTAAACTCCAATTATTTTACATATAATAACCAATTCTTTTCTCAAATCTTTGAAACCGCTTTGGGGTCACCAACATCCGCCACCATTGCAAACTTACTAATGGAATAGTTAGATAATAATGTAATAAAATCTCTAAATTATAACCCAACATTTTATGAAAGATACGTAGATGACTGCATTATTTGTTTACCAAGAAATATAACAGATTACACAGTTAATATTTTCAACAACTTTCATCCACGACTACAATTCACTACAGAAATACTCAGAAATAGAAAAAGAAATTAGTATAACTTAGATATTGCAACTAAATATAACGAACCGTGCATTATTGATCAAATCTGGCACACAAAAGAAGTTTGGTCTCAAAGATATCTAAATTTCAGCTCACAGACATTCAACGGCAATAAAAAGTTTTGTTATTTTCCTAGCAAATCGAGCCATAGCTATAGAAACAAATTCCTACCCTAAACATTTTCACGAACCTAACAAAAAAGAGAATACACAAAATATACAGTAAAACAACAGACTGCAAGAACTAAAGTTACAACAAATATCTATGCCCTATATCCCAAAAGTGTCGGAGAATATTTCAAAAGTATTTAAAAAACATAATATAACGCACATATCCAGGGTGGGGCAATAGTGCGTCGGACCTCAATATCTCGAGTTCTACGATAGCTAGAAATTTTTTAAAAAATTGCAAGTAAACTAGATAGAAAAGTCTATAACTGGAAATTATTTTCGAACATACAGGGCGAGCCAAGACGAAATTACAGGACCAAGTGCCTTTTTCAAATGGAATGCTATGTATATCAGTGCATTTTTTGAAGCCTCTAGGCTCTATACATTCCTATGTTGGCATTGAACATCTCCCAACCACTTGGATGTAATGAATTTTTTTGTTAAAATATATTGCACATGGATATTAAGAAAATCACCACAGTAACAATTATGGGTTTTAAGAAAAACGTATGTGAACACCAGTTATGAGACATCTAATTAATGTTTTTGAATCATTTTCATTTCCTACAAATGTACAGGGTGGCCAAAAATTATTTTTAAATGAAGAACATTTTAAATTGAATTTTCTAAATTTTTTCAAATGGAACACCCTGTATATTTTTCGACGATGTGATGTAGAAATGAAAAACGAACATTTTTTGTAAGTACGTCCCTGTAACTAATTACAACCATTTTCGTTTTATAAATAAATAAGTGTCAAATTCAAGAATAAACTTAAAAAAAGAGATTCCCTCAAATAATTCATTAGAAAAGTTTATAATAGGTGTTTGACATGTTGCCATTTTGATCGACGCACGTTTTTATGCAATTTTGAAATGCCGCCATTTAGTGGGACCATTTCTTCCAATCCATTGAAATCAGTAAATAGTATTTAACCGGTCCTTTACTGTAATGTTTTTTTGTAAATTTTTTTACCGTTTTCGTTATTCGACAAGCAATAAAATCTCAGTTTGGTATAAATTGTCATGTACAAAGGAGCATTTATCACACTTATCGGTCGTTAGAATTTGTATTGAATTTAAAATATTTGGAATTTTACAATATAAATTTTAATAAAGCGGAACTTTTAAACATGACTTTTGTTTTGGGCGAGTCAGACGGAAATTGTTTACTTGCCAATAGAATTTATCACCAACGTTATCCTGAAAGACGGAGTCCTGATGTTAGCAGCTTCCAAAACCTTTTCGATAGATTTATGGAAACTGGAAATGACCAATATAAAAAAAAATGAAAGAATAAAACGTGTTGTGAACGAAGAAAATGAGTTTTCTGTGGTGTTGGCAAGGATTGAGAATCACCATGTTAGTCAAAGAGAAGTGAGCTCATTAGTAGGAATAAGTAGATGGTGTGTGGGTCGAATCTTAAAAACAAATAAGTTGCATGGATATCATATTCAATTGCACCAGGAATTATCTGATGATGATTTTCAAAAGCGCTACAATTTTGTAATTGAGCCAGAGGTAAAATGCAACATGATGTCAACTTTTTCAATACTGTTTTATTCAGTGATGAGGCAACTTTTCATAAAAATGGATTTGTTAATAGTCACAATTTTCATTATTATGCTTCGAAAAATCCTCACTTTTTTATGCAAGTTGATAATCAACACATATGGTTTATAAACGTTTGGGGAGGAATTATTGGAGAACATATAATAGGGCCACGTTTCTTTGATGGTACGTTGACTGGAGCTATTCATTTTCATTTTTTGGAAAACTATCTGCCACAATTATTGGTAAATCTCCCTGAAAGAATTCGAAATAAGATGTGGTTTCAGCAAGAGGGTGCTCCACCACATTATTTAAATGCAGTTAGAGACCACTTAAATAATACCTACCCTATTCAATGGATTGGAAGAAATGGATCCACTAAATAGCCAGCTAGATCCCCAGATCTTACAAAAATTGATTTCTTTTTATGGAGATACGTGAAGGAAATTGTTTATAGAGACACACCAACAACAGTGAAAAATATGATGGAAAGAATAATAACTGTCTTTACATCTATCACATCGGTAGTTTTAGGAACAGTAAGAACCTCATTTTAAAAGCGTACATAGATGTGTGTCAATCAAAATGGACAACATGTGGAACATGAAGTGGAGTTATTTGAAGAAACCTCTTTTTTAAGTTTATTTTTGAATTTTGTAATTATTGCTCAATAAAATGAAATTGGTTGCAATTAGCCCTAGGGAAGTACTTACAAAAAATAATTTTCAGTTATAGACTTTTTTATCTAATTTACTTGCAATTGTTTTTAAAAATTTCTAGTCATTGTAGAACTCGAGATATCGAGGTCCTACGCACTATTGCCCCACGCTGTATAAACCATATTGCACCACAAACAAATCTTTCATCAAACTCAAACCTGAATGACAACCAAAAAACGAAACTAACATCATATACAAAATAAGCTGCAATTAATGAAATAGTATATATATAAGCCAATTAAACGGCATTTACACAAAAGAATATATGCAGACAGATATAATATAAAAACACTAAACTAAAACTCGACAGCAGATTATATCGGAAGGAATTATAACTATTTCCAATACCATTATATATTCAGGAATATAATCCCGCCGATATGTTTCACATTACCAAAAGCAACATGACTGTAAAGTGGAATGAAAATTGGAAAGCATCTGGATCACGAAGCAAGACGATGGTGTTTAAAATACATAGCGACGCCGTAAGAAAGCATGGTACGAAGATGGTCAAGCAAACAGGAACATGACAGCAACAATGGATAGACTTAAATCCAATCATGGAAAATTTTCTGCTCATTTATTTAAAATAAGCATTCTACAATGATCTAATTCCATTGGGGATTTAAATCACATGTTTTTTAACTATCGAAATAACCAAATACAAATTGAGTGGCTTTCTAAGGAACTAAGAAAAAAGTAATAATAGACCTAATGTGGTTACCATCTACATTAATTACATATATATAAATTGATCATAGATTTCTTATACAAAATTAATTTTAAAATATTAGTACAGCAATTGCTATAACGTATAGCTTAGTTTCGTTTTCCCTGCTGTCTAACCCATGTTTAATAAAAACCGAATTAACCGTGGTCTATCTGTGCATGTCTAAAACGCCCTGATTGAACCCCTAGATAACGCGAATTAGACAGCATAATGCCCCATTTCGGATCAAACACCTCTTACCACACCAGACGTTAACCAAGTTTCACTAACTATAACTTCCGCTTACCCTTTCACCTTTTACTGACATTTCATATCTTTGGCTATCTTTAAATTTTTTCTGTCCTCCTCTTCCTTTCTGTTTGAAACATTTCTGTCGCGTTTGTTTTGTTGGTTTCTTTTTGTGCATTTTTGTCTTCAAATTCGTTTCTCATAAAATCTTTTACAAATCAAAACCTTTTCGAAATCAAAATTTTTAAAATCAAAGTTTAGGACAACCATGCGCAGCCCAGCATTGACGTATCTCGTGGAAGGCACCTCGTTCAAGTTAAGGTGCCTGCGTCAGATACTACTAAATTAAAAAGTGTTCATGTGCGAAAGTGTTTAAAGCGTTGTGTAATTTTAAATCTGTTTTTTAGATATAGTTGGAAATGGCATTGTCTATTTTTATTTGTTTTTTGCAAAAGGTGTTTAGGTTAGTTTTTTTACATTGTCGTTTTTCGCCGACCCAGACCTGTTCCGCCCAATCCTGTAATTCGCCACCGCGTCGACGCAGGCTCTGGTTAGGCAACTGTTGTATTATTTAATATTAATAAAGCAATACTGAATTGAATTGAACAACCCCTGAGCAAGAAGAAAGTATACCTCGTTGTTAATGCTTTTGTTACATTAGTCTCTAGATACAATTTCTGTGTGGTTAAGAAAATAGGTATCATAAGTGAATATGAAAATCAAAATTTATAAAATTTACGTGGCTAAAGGACTAATTTCCAAGGCCAAACATCTAGAGAAAAAACTCGTCTGCACTAAGTAAACATATTTTACAACGTAACCATACCTTTGACTTTGACAATGTAAAAATTTTAGAAAAAGGACCAAATTATCACAGAAGAACAATACATGAAATGCTACAAATTAAAAGAGCAACGCAATAAACAACTGCACTGATATAGGAAACTTAAGCGAGACATATTTCAGTTTATTAAACTAAATATAAGGATGTCAATATGTAACCTATTTATGTATCTTACCATAAACTTTACAAAAAAATTTAAAATAATTCGCCATAATAGTTATCACAATCCACTCAGCAAAAAGATCCAATCTATATACACATATACCAAACTTTACCAAGTATAACTACAAAATCTAACAGAAATCAAAGCAGGCAGTTAAGTACTTCAGTTTAATTGAACCCAAATACCAGACTTAGAAAGATATAAAATGTAAAAACCAGTACTCGATAGATTTATTTAAATTAAAAGTTGTAAGTATATAAAGTCAGTGTTGCAATAGAAGGAAAACATTTTTGTACTGTACATTTATCTAAGTTGTAGTTCTCTGACGATGGTTAATAAAAACGAAAGGTAAAAAAATATAATAACCCTTAATGACTAAAATTACAAAAATATGCACATCAATCAACTTACAACAGTACATCATTTACCCAACAAAGCTGATCTTCAAAACAAAGAGATACTAGATACTATTGAGTGATTTTTTGGGTATTAAGGAAGCGATAATATAAATTTATCACAAAAATATCGGAGATAGTAGCGATCGATTTTGCAGTAACATACTTTTCAAAATATTGTTATATACTTTATACCTATATGCCCATAATGAGGGAAGCAATGTTTTAGCGGGTTACTATGGTTACTGGACACGGATGGATATAAAACCCTGGAATGGTGCAGATAGATGCCTTAGTGATTTTATAGTCTAGCTGTTTGGAGAAAATAAAAACCAATGCCTCCACTCCAATATTCAACAAAATGCCTGAAAATTTGTATAGCGATATGTACCCATTCATATAAAAAGTTTGCACAAATATATATCGAATTTTAAAAAAATAAATAAGTACAAGCGTTTATAGCAAATATCTCGCAAAGTATTACATAAATATTAATAAAATTGAGTAGTGCTAAATTTTGAACAACATAACATTCTGCGTAAAAAAACTGTTTCCATAAATTTTTTGAAGGATCAACGGTTCTTGCGTAAAGAGGTTTTTAAAAAATTTCAATTTCTAACTTTTATAATTTATACATTATTTCTTATTTTCGTAGTTAGAACAATACTAGTAAATATATTATGCAATAAAGGTTTTCGATTTAATGCACGTGCTCTAAAAAAATATAAATTAAATTAGTACTTATAAAGGTTAATTGAAGGATTCTACTAACATATTTAACATACTTAGATATATGCTTATATCGACGAAATTGAATATGTTTACCGGTGCATTTCCTATTGTTTTATCTTATCATATGTCTGAGGAACGCAATAAATCAATGTAGCGCAATGCAATCTGTTTTCTTCTGTATATTGAAGATAAAAATTAAAATGGATTTCTCTCTCAGTCAGTTCAGACAAAAGTAAAGGTCTGTACGTATCAAATAAATATATTTAAATACCAGAATATAGGCAGAATATGATTTATATTGTAATGACTAATAATAACATTGATTAACTCTATAAATATATGAGTCAGAGAGGTGCCTTCCTCCTGCTCCTAAAAAACCTAACTGCGATTCACTCACTACCAATTTTACATATAATTTTATTAAAAATACATACTTTATTTGTTTTTTGGTCATTTTTTAAGAATCGCCCTCTCGTATAGCATTGGCTTCTTTCGTAAACTATGCATTCTTAAGGTAACCAGATTTTTTAAACGAAAATATGAGACAATTAGAAAACGCAAATTAATACTTGGTAGTATACCTAAGAAAGAAAGTGTAACATTTCCTCCCGTGAGTGAAATTATTGCATGAGGCGCAACCAACAGCAGTGATCGCACAAGAGGGGAAAATAGATTTTACTTCTGAGGTATACCGGGTGTAACAGCATCATGGTGTACCCCCCAATTAACAAGAATTTCAAACAACTTTTAAAGACACAATAAAACACCGTTAAACCAACAAATGTTTGACAAGCTAAATATTTCATTGTTTTCAAAACCATCTTAGTTACTTCTTAACATTTAATTAGAACAAAATTGTATTTTCTTATCTTCTCTTAGCTGTAATTTTGTTTGTATTTATCGCACATTTTAATACGACATATAAATAAATTCCTTATTAATAGTAATAGTACTAATAAATGGTACCACGTTACCGATATGGTTCCATTTGAAAAAATTGAGTTTTGCCCCAAAAACAATGTTGGTGTATTTTATTTGCCCATAAATCACGTAATTTAGTGTTTTTAACGGGATTTCTATTTTTGTGGCATTACACGGGTCATTTAGAATAAATCGGAATTATCATGGCACACTTAATGGAAAACTAAAAATTATATTTAAAAAAAATTGATGTTTGAAATGTCGCTTATTTGGCATCGTTGGCTTCAGAAAATTATGCAGAATTCAAAAATGCAATAATATTCATTTAAAAATCGAAAGTTAGTGCGTCACTTCCGGCGAAACCGGAAATGAAAAAAATAATCAATTGTATGTCAAAAAGTGCGGCTTATTATGTATGTAGTATATCCTAAATTTCAATCAATTATCTGCAAAACTAAATGAGAAAAGGGAGTATACCATGATCCTGTTACACCCGGTATACATCAGTTTGTTCTTCTACGACTTCCTGTTTTCAATTCACAATAATACATTAATGATAAATAATACAATGATAAATTTTCATGAGTTATTCATGAGTAATGATCCATGACACAACTTTTCAGCACAAATATATTTCCGATTTCTAAAAAGAAATTTTCGACCTGTACTCTCAATATATATTATTATTCAATATAGTCATTGCTTTAACTGTTTTCACATCCAAGTGAGGTTTTTTATTAGTTATAGTATATTTCCAAATCATATTAATATTTTAAGTAATACGGAAGGAAAGAGGAGATTAAACTAATTTTAAAAATACGTGACATTATATAGAATAGACTATTAATAATAGGCCATAGTTCAAGGGTAGATTCTTTGGACCCAAATATGTGAATATAACCAAGCATGCTTTAGTAAATTGTTGCCGTGGAGTCGTGGAAAAAGATACAGGGTGTCAAAGTGGTAATTTTCTTCTTTTTTTGCAATTCTCAACTATCTCTGTAACATTGGTAAGGAAATCTAAAAAATAATAATGTATGTATCGCATCACGCTAACCCGCAGAGGGCGCCTCATGAGCTATACCTGATATATATTTTTTCTCTTTTTTTTAAGAAACGTTGTGGCACTCTTGACTAGAAAATTTCTAAAAAAGGTACACTTGATAGAACTTGATAATTCCAATCATTTTCGAGAAAATTGCCGCAAAAGATTTCAACGATTCTTTGAAAACAAACTCAATTTAAAAGGACAAATTGAATTTATTTAAAAAAACGTTAAAGTTAGAAACTAAAGAGTGACTTACCTTCTTATTCTTCTTATTGCAACTTAGAGTAAATTTTCGATGTGGCCCCCACCTACTTCTATGCAATTTTGACACCCTGTATCTGGATATTGTGATAAGTATACGGTAATTTTCTGATAGAGGTCATTATCTTTAGATCTAATAACGAAACCCATGCAAGAATCTACCTAAAAAATTCCTATCATATCCCCTAATTATTCAACAAAGCTCGATTATTACAATCAAACATTTGAGCTTTGCCGATTTTTCAATACACTACTCCTATTCGACGCGCATTTCGCTAACCATTTCAACATAATCAGGAGACGAATAAAACTAGTTTTAAGTTTTAATTATGTCCAGATGATACTAACATGGTTAAACGCGCGTCGAGTAGTGTAGTGTTCAAATGTTTTGGAGTTTTGTGAAAGTGGGTTATAGACATTAAAGATATTGATTTATAAAAAACAGCCTTCATTCGAAAACACCCCACCCTCAAGATTGGACGCGGTGCAGAGCTCTTAAACAGAACTACTCACCACAAAAGTTGAAGGAGGCTCTCACACGCTTATTGAAAAATTAAGTACTCTTGGTCTATTAGATCAACATCCTTACGTGCATATCAACGAACTTTCTGTTGTTGTTAAATAGTTATAAAACTTTTAAAATATACTTCAATTCTCATGATGTCACTGGTCTGTTCTCACCTTTGTCAAATTGTGTTTGAAATTCTTCCATTTTTCTAATGATTTCAATTTTAACAAGTTTGCAAATACAATTAAGGTTTCAAATTAATAAAAATATAAATATTTTGTTCAAATAAATTTGTACGTTTCTTCTATTACACATTATCACCTTCTTATAAAGGCGTAGTTATTTAATTCGAGATTTATTAATATTAAATTAACACTGATGGAGAATATTAGAATATGAAAGATTATAAATGTTTGTAATTCATAAACTTAATTGAATCTATCAATATTTTACTGATATAATTTTCAATTAAACTTTTTGTTTCAGGTATGTACCATCCACAAATTCAACAATTTTGTCATGTGAGTATTGGGGTGTAAAAATATTGAGGAAAATATTAATATTTCAAATACTATTTAATCACATGAAATTATAACCGAGTTATTTATTTATTTATTTATTGAACAATATCCAAACAGGCCTATACGGCCTAATTACAAAGACAGTAATTTCATATAATATTTATGACTAAGTAAACTACTGATTAATAATGGAGACCAAAAAACTCAAAAAAATACATTCTACATATACACTGCACAGTATTACACTTACACATTAAAATTACATAGATGTGTACTAATAATAATACTTTTTAAGTGGTAGGGTCCAGTCTAAATCTACAAAGGTATTAACGTTATTAGCCAGCCGAAGCATGGCCACGAGAGGGATGAAACAATATTTTTTTACCATTTTTAATTCTGATATTTACCGATAAAGCCTCAAAATTTGAAGCCTTTTTCTTAATATTCAAAATTTTGTATTCTCTACTCACGGCTATTAGTACCCCACCCCCTCTAGATTTCCCAGTGTGTTCGAAGTTCCTATCGACCTTAATATACTATAGGCATCAATATCTACCAATTATCTATCCTCTATTCCCGCTCTCAGCCATGTTTCAACCGCTACAATTATATCGAAATCATTTTCTGTGCTATTTCTATAAAATTCCTTAGTTTCTGTCCCTAGCCCTCTACAATTTTGATAGTACACAATCAAGTTACCGATACTTGAATGCCTTGTCATAAAGAAAAAAGAAGGTATAATAAGTAATATGTACAATACTCAACACAATACAGAAAGCAACAAAAATAATACACCAAGAGTGTAGCTCTCACCTAAATCAATTAAATACTCAATGCCAATACCAAATATTTACCTAAATCATATATTATATAAATCCGCTAGAAACATATAATTTGAAAAAGTTTGTACATGATATCTGCATTCATTTATATATGTTCACAAACAGTAAAAAATAAACATAAATATCCTTCTGTTTTCAAATAATGGAAAAATATAAAGAATTAGTTAAACATAAATGCATTATATATATGTTGTACATTCATATCAACACCAGTGTGACAATTCAATTACAATAATATTTTAAGCATATTAGTCCAAATGACGTAAATTTTTAATCACTTAACTTCACCCGTCTTCTGTTCTCCCTGTATTTTCGTTTTTAAAATAATCGCATCTTCTTTCTTATCATTAACCATCCTCTTTCCATTATGTAGACAAATAACTCTCTCAATTTTTGTCCAGCATGCAATTTCTTGTATTTCTCGGATAATTTTATATACATTTAAGTTTTCTAATGTCAACATTTAAGTTATGAGTAGTTTTGTACCTTTTAATTTATTCTTAGATTAAAAAACGTCATCGCGCATCCAACATATAGCGAAATCTACAACTAAGCCTTGGTTTTTTACCGTTCATTTTTTGCCCCAGACGATAACAGAAACTAAAGTCACGTTTTTCACTATTAACATTTAATTTGCTCAGTATTAACTGTTGCACAACTTCATATATGTTACTATTATCTTCTTCTATTCCATGGAAAAGTAGCAAATTACTGTTACGGTTTATTGTAAGTTTCTTGGTTTTATTGTCCATCGCATATAGCTTAGTTTGACGTTCCATTACATCACTTTTTATTTTATTTAGACTAAGATTTACATCGTATTCAGTTTTTTAAAATCTTTTACTTATCTCACTTTCCTCACTAGTCGATGGACCGGCTGTTTGGCCCATTGTAGAAGTATCGAATAACTTTTTTACCTCATTTATACCTTGTTGAAATTGGTATGCTAGTTCGTCAACACGGGTATTAAGTTCTTTAATGTTTTTTGCCATTTTTGGGCAGTAAAACAATAAACTTTTACACAATATAACTCCAGAGTCGACTAATAGGCAACTTTTTCCACTATTATTAAATTCTAAACGATCCTTGGTACTGAGTTTCACTTATTATTTTAGAGCTAAACCCACAGCGTTCACTCACTCGCCCGCCATATTGATTATACACTATAAGAAAGATTTTCTATTTAATCCTACTTACTATTTAAACTGTCCGCCATTTCTACTAGGTTTGATTTTTGACATTTACTATTCGCCATAGATCTCGCGAGATTTGATAAAAGTGGTTCTGTTTGTGATAAACTACTACCTGTGTATAATTTTATTGATGGATATTCAGTCGAAAATGTTCAACGAGTTCATGAAAGTGTCGATGGAGACAGAAAACCATCCATCAGATGCTTTGCAATTCAGCTAATCTTGATGAAAGACCTGCACCTGTATGTATACAAGGTTTAGCCAAAACAAACACTGCTCCACAGTGTAGATGCCAAGTGAGTTGTTCATCATGAATATAGAATAGAATAAAATAGAATATACATGTGGCCTGATGATGTGAAGCAAATTTTTGTAGTTCACGAAACCGGTCGCCATAGCAAATATAAGAATTTAGTGAGACAAGACCATTTTGTTTTATTCTCATGACAAACACCATTACCTAATGACCATGTAAGGTGCCGTACATCCAGTACTTTTGTGATAAACAGCAGCGTAATCCTAATTCTTGGAAGAAAATTATCGTGAGCGACAAAACACATTTCCATCTCGATGAATATACTAATAAACAAAACTACCGAATACGGGATACAGATAACCCACGTGTAATTAAAGAACAAGAAATGTATCCTCTTCGGACTAAGGTCTGGTGCTCACTACTGGTCCGTAGTTTTGGAAGAATTACTCTGGTAATGCCGTTACTATGAATGAGGAATGCTAACGTGATATGATAAATTATTTTCATGGCGCGAAGTGAAAGCTGAGAACTTGGCTAAAATGTGCTTCCAATAAGATGATACAACGGTCCACACAGTCCAAGAAACAATAACTTGTTTCAATTTCCTGGACGTGTAATTTCACTTAGAGAAGACACCGACTGGCCACCAAAATCTTGTGATAAACATTTGTGGCAAGTTAAAATTTGTAGACTACAGATAGATAAAAAAATATATATAAATCATAGGTATAGTACGGGGATCGCTACTAGGCGTATAGGGAAATCATATACACTTATGCACATGTGCAATATGGGTTACAATCACTGATATGAAATGGATAGTGGGGTACAGGCATGACAATTGGCCGAACTGCTGCGGTTAGTAATATAAATGTATTTGGAGCGGAAGATGTAGGTGTCTGGTCACCAAATAAGGAATTTATAAATTACCACGTGTCAGCCCTAAATAATAATTTGTTAAAATTAATTATGGTGGTCAACAAATAACCAACATAAACAAAAGTATGTCTCAAAATAAGTGGGAGTGGGTTGATTTCCGTACGCTATAATAAATAAATTTATTGTATCACGCAGTGAATGCCCACTATAGTACCATTTAGTTATTTGTAGTTTCTCTTCTTTTTAATAGGTTAATATTATTTTGAGTGCAATTAATAATACCTGAATTTCGTAATGTCAGCTGTGACCTAATCTCAACGAGCTCTAATAAATAATAAATAAATCCATAACATCGACAATCACAGCAGCATCAGCATACAGCTCATTGGTTCGCCCCACCCCAATCACACTCAATTAGATGACATTATCATCGGTATTGCACATGTACATAAGTATAGGATTCTTCTATGCGCCTAGTAGCGATCCTCGAACCGCCGTTCTGAGGGATCACACATAGAAAAACTGCATCGATCTGAAAGGATTAATAATGACGCTTAAACATTTGTAAATCGAGATGTAATATTTAAATCTCAAATATATCAAAAGCATCAAGGCGAACGTTATAAATGCATTTGATATAAGCTGAAAGTCTTTAAATTTCTTTAAAATCTCTGTTCCTATAGTGTAAGTAAGAAGTTATAGGTTCTAAAGTTTCTAAAACAATGAGTGTGTCGTAATTTTTTAAAAGGGTAATATAAGATTTATCTGATGTCACTGATCGTAGAATAAAAATTTAAAGATCCTGTTTTGGTTTTTGGTTATATATAATATCACTAACATTTTTAACGCACTTATTTTTTAAAGCATTAATATTATCACAATATAATATAGACTTGAGACTTGGAAAATTTATAACACAGTTATTGCTTAAATTATTATAGTTTGTGCACATGGTATTAATTGGAGACTTTAACATCATATTTGTTCAACATAGATTTGATTGAAATGTAGTCGGATGCCTTGTAGATATTCTTGGTATATTAAATTTGATGTCGCTTAACAAGTTGGGACAGTCAATATGATAATTAATTAAATTATATAAGAAAGTTAGAGGTGTATTAATGACAAATTTACGTTGAATCGATTTTACTCTATGTAACAGTCATAAATTGGATTCTAGATTAGTGAGCCATATTCCAACTTCGATCGAACACCAGTGAAGTATAGTGTTTTTAGGCAGTCTATGGTAATAAAAGACTGAGAGTTACGTATGATAAATCTCAGCATTCTCGAGGCGGAATTACATATCTCATCAATATGCGTACAGAACGACAATGATGAATCAGAGTATATGCCCAGATCCATAACCTCTGTGCATCTTATATGAGAATTTTAAATCTTGAGACGTTTAAAATCAGTTTATTTAAGTTACACCATTGATTAATTTTATCTAAATTAAGTTGCAGGTGTCGGCAATCATCCACAGTACAGATCGAGGAATAAATTTTCAAATCGTCAGCAAACATTAGTCTATTACAATCTAACAACTTAAGTAAATCATCAATAAATATAGGAAATAGTATTGGGCCAAGGTTGGACCCTTGCGGAACTCCAGATGTTGATATAAACATATTTGATTTAAAACCGTTGTAATAAACATATTGCCATCTGTCCAATAGATATGATTCTAATAACATCAAAAGATTTAAGCTAAAACCGATTCTAACGCTTTCTGAATGTCAGTATAAATAACATCAACCTGGCCTCTAGTATCCAGTATTTTAACGGTATATTCAGTAAAACCAGCCAAGTTACGTATAGTGGACCTTTTCCCCATGAAACCATGCTGCCAGAGAGGTAGGATATTTCGTATATTACTATATATAGCCCTATATAATATAATCTCCAATAATTAGTTACAAATTACAGATGTAGCACGATAGTTATTTGCATCGTTTATATCACCAGTTTTAGGAACAGGACATAGCTTAGCTGTTTTCCAGATAATTGAAAAAGTAGATGTTTCTAATACTAAATTATACAATATACAGAGGGGAAAGCCAAAGCACCTATACAGTCTTTCACCAGGAAACTGGGCACTCTGTCATCACCAGCAGTTAGACGATTTTTAAAATTTTTTGCCGCCATTCTCAGAGAAAATTTTGAGTTACATTCTGGAAGTTCATTTTGCCAGAAATTCTAGTGTTACTTTTTTTGAAGTTTATGTATGACCAAAATGATTTCGGATCTCAATGGATACTCTGTTCGATACTGATTAGGTTTAAGCATATTAGTAGAACTAGGTATATGTACCAACAAGAAGCAATACGATTTTTTTTAAATTTTCATTCTATGGCTAATGATGGCAAGAAAATTTGTTTTAAAAAACTTACGAAACTAATTTTCTTGGTCATAATTTCGTTATTATTAAAACTATAGGAGCAGAGATAATATCATTACCTTTAATTTTTACCATATGCATTTTTAACGCCAGGTTTATTATTTTTAAGATGTTTGAGATTTAAACATATCTCAACTTATAAAGGTTCGAGCGCCACCTTTAAATTGCCATATTTTTGGAACACAGAGAAAGAAAACAAATATGTGTCATTTTATAGATTTCTTTTTTGTATCCATTAAATATAACACTTTCTGAGTTATTTACGAGAAACCGTCTCGAAGTATCAATTCTCCATGATAATCGTATTATAAAATAAAATATTAATTCTCATAAAAGATTGCGTACCTTCTTTTTTGCTTAAAATTTAATTTCCTATCAGATTTATTGATTATTTCTTATTTTTGTCCATCCCCTAGGAAAGGTAAAAATCAAAAGGTCAAATCGGCAATTTTTAAATGATAAACTGTATTGTCCATAATGCATAGAACACATTCCAAAAGATCTTACAAAAGTTAATTCGGTAGACCTGAGTTCCGAAGTAAAAACCTTGAGGTCCTCAACTGTCAAAATGACTAATAGGTATATAAGAAGCTGTAAGTATTGCTTTTACGTTTCGCTTTCATCCGAAAAATGGGAGTAAAGTACAAAATCACTTATAATTTTTGTAAATAAATTGATACATAATATTCACTTACGGTTAATGGACTGTAAGTAAATAATTACAGTCTGAATTCTAAGCCCGACTTACTTTAATAAAAATGTACAAATATTGCAAATATGGCAAGAATATTTATAAGTATGGATGGGGGACCGTGCCAACGAAGACCGCGTCCTCACCTCACACATCTTCCAGCGGCTTGTATATCAGTGTATGCGCGGAAGCTATGCAAATTTAGGCGAGGGTTGTATAGGGGATATACCATCCTTCGGAGGAGATGTAAAGCCGTCGGTCCATTGTCTATTAAATGTTAGGCAAATAAAAGATCCCTACTCTTCTTAAGGGAAGAGGTTCGGCAAAATTCCTGGTTGGGGGTAGCTCATCTACAGGCGTCGGTGTTAGGCCTCAGTAGCGGAAATAGGCCGACGTTAAATGAATGTATATAAAAAAAAAAATTATAAGTATTTCTCCTAAAAGTTATAAAATATGTTAATGTATATTTTTTGCAATATTTCAATTATTGGTTGCTCTAAAAATAAATTGACGAGATTGAGTCAAGAGTGTGTGTAGAAATATGAAATTAGACCACAAGCTTTTCTCCGAGAACATATTCGCAATTAGAAACCGTAGGCTTCCGGGTAAGACTGTGGTCAGATCTCTGGAAGTGCTGTTCTGAAGGGGAATGGAAAAATACCAAATTATGAATTAATGAAGAAAATTACAACGATTCTTTAGACATAATGTATAAATAGTATCTACCAGAGTCGCAATTGGAAAATTCCTGTATAATTAATTTGTATGTTACTCAACTGCTGAGTCTTAGGGAACCATTGGCAAATGATTAAGAGTTGCGAAAGTTGCATTTTTCTTGTAACACTGTGAAAAATTGCATTATCAACAATGTTTATATTTTAGTACAGACAAATTTAATATAAGAAATATGAATAATATTCTATTTTTTAAAACTGACTGCAATAATTAAAGATTCTGTAGAAATAAATCAAAACCAATATAGACAATAAACATAACGTATAAAAATGTTCTTGTGGTCGAAAATAATATTCCTTTAAAAAATAAACTGTTCAACTAATATATCGAATGGCAAGGAGTTTCGCAAACCTATCCTGAATGCATTTGCCGATCTTTTTCTTATCCTATTTACACCTCGTAGTTATTGCCTTCTTTTTTTCTCCACCACTTTCTATCCTGAGCACTCCAGATTCAATTTGTGCCGGCTTGCCTTTGAATGTCATCTCTCCATCTTATTTCAGGGCTCGACGCTTCACCTAGTTTCCCTGGGTCGCCACTGCATTATCGCTTTCGTCCACTTAATGTTATCTCTGACCTGAAAGATATAAATTATAAATTTAGTTTTATTAATAACTCCGTTATATGCATAGAGAAATAAAATATGGTTGTTGGAGATTAGATAGGTACATCCCTAAAACACTGGCAATGCGCCATTGAAATGCGTTATCTGCTCAAAAAGCATAGTAACGAGTTTTCATTTACTTCAGTGCAGATGCGCCAGTGTTTCTAATAATTACTCTTGAATCGTATTTTATTTCTCTATAGGCCTCTCTACACTATGGACCATCATTGATGGCTCATCATCGACCATCGCCATGGTCGGCCACTGTTCAAAGTGTTACTAACGTCCACGTGCTAGCCCATTGTGGTTTCCCATCTTCGAATATCGCGGTAGTCGAGGATGGACCTGGACGTCGAAACAATTACAGCTGGTGTCATTTATTTAGTTATCACTTATTGTTATTACTTAAACGTGTACTACAAAAAAGCAATGAAAGAGAAATTCTAAAAAAAGCTTCAACTTTCAACGTATACAAGGAATGATGGACCAGCGTGTGGACACGCATCAATCACGTTCCTTTTTTGTGTCTTCAAAAAACCAACATCATACACTATGCCAGGCGATTGCGCTCTCTACACGATTGTTCATCGCTATAATGACAAATGATTAGTTATATGTGTATCAGAATTTAAAGAGGAAGATGCGATAAAAGTATTAAAAACTTCCAAATGCAGCTGTCAATATAGTTGTCGTTCGAATTTTTGATATTTTTCAATACATCACCTTGTTACAACAAGTAGTTTAAATCATCCATACATACAATCCACAACCAGTGAGCTATTGCCAAGGTATCCAACTGCTATTACAGCACAGCAGTAAGGAACAAGGGCTCATTTGCTAAATTGCAAACAATCAAAAGTATTGGTGCGAAAACGTGGAAGTACTCAGGAGAGCAAACAGCCTTCCAATTGAGATGCTTATTTCAAGAGCACGCCTAAGATGGGCAGGTCACGTTCATCGTATGCATAATAACCGCCTTCCTAAATGTACACTTTATGGTGAATTGCTAAGCGGTAGAAGAAGGCGTGGCGGTCAACGAAAGAGGTTCAAAGACGCTCTCCATGAAAATCTAAAATCCTGCGGTATTGCAGACGAGCAATGGGAACAACTTGCAGCGGACAGAACCGAATGGCGAGGGGTTGTGGCCAGTTATCAAGGAAATGTTGCTGCAAGAAGGCCGAATCCAAGACCTAACCAGGTCTATGTTTGTCCTGACTGCGGTCGACATGTGCTCTCCCGAATTGGCCATAGTCGTGTGCACCGTAGATGAATGGGAATTACAATAGACTACACCTTTTACTTGTTTTTTATTGTACACAATTTATCGACTGTAACATTTTTATACTCGGACTCGAGTAACGGCTAATAATAATGGTGCGAAAAGTATGTTGCTTACAATGGATTCAAGTCTGTCGAATACCTTGTTATCTCTGAACTACCGCAAGGTTCAGTGCTCGGACTACTGTTCTTTAATATTTATTAATGGCATAGCGGATGTCTTACATGAACATAATTATTTAATGCATGCCGATCATTTGAGGTTTTTATCCAGAATTAATCCACTTGACGATTGTTTTAAGTTTATTCACACATACATTTAATGAAAAAATAAACAAAATATAAACATTCCTATAAAATTATATTATTAAATATTGATAAATCAGCAGAACCCAAGAAAAACTTCTTGTTTGTGGATGACTAATGCAAGTTAACAATATTATTTTTTATACATAGATTTACGGAAGACTTAACGGGTCCCTTAAATACAATAGCTTTTACTCGTATCTGTTCCTATCTCTTACGATTATACTGTAAATAACAATATTTTACACCATCCTAAATAGCTGCGTGATATAGGGTGACAAGATCCTTTATTTCTATATAAATGTTATCATATTCTGGGGGACAATAAGACGTATGGGCTCATAGTTAAAAATTCTCGTGACTTTTCAAACCTACGTATACCTAAGATACTCTACAATTATTATTTCAGATCTAAGCTTAAATATCCGTCATTTGCTTGGATCCAACACTACAACTAACATATATAATTCGAATTTATGTAATTTATATACCTCTCGTCCAAAGGTATTTATCCAGTAATCGGTGTTCCTCAAGAAGACTTGTTGGATAGGTACGGTACGATTTAGTTCATTTATACCATAGGTGAATGAACATCAAACATTTCTCTTTAAAATTATGAACCATTGACGCACTACTTTTATTTTCAAAACTGTCTTTTAACGTTTGTAGAACAACAGCCCGTCACAGTATTGTATCTTACCTGCCTACGCCTCGTTCAAACATCTTAGTATTCTCGTCTATTTATGAAATATATGACAGCCAAAACACAATCTATATTGATATAAACATTTTTCATTGCTCTCTCACTAGTTGAAAAACATATTTCGTAAGACACTGATTTACTATGGTTGTATTTCTTTTCTGCTTTCTGTATATATAATGTAATATATAAAGTTGAAATCGACCTTTCTATCTTTTTATGTTCCATATATTATTTTGTAAGTTTTCTTGTACATTTTAAATTTCACATATTTTTGTTTCTTAAAGAATTATTTGTATAACTCTGTCATACAGTTGGGTTAAACACACGTTGAACAGTATAATGAAATAAGTCAAATACAAATAAGTCATTATAAATAAAATTTTTATTAACTTTTTCCTTTTATTTAAGGAATCCGGGAGTAACATATTCATAGAGGGTTCAACCTCATGTGAATGGGCTAGTAAACAATAACGAAAATGACAAAAGTAATAATGTAGCATTTATAATATGACTCTTCAATATGTTATAAATATAGTTTCACGGTTTTTATGTTATTAAAATAATAATAACAAACAAATTGTCTACTTGCCCATTAGTGTCACTGGTGCTTACCTTTGCCATACAGAATGTGTACAATTTAAAAACTTACATTATATGTAAGATTGAAGCTTAGGAATTAAACAGTTTTTCTGTGCATCTACGTGATATTAGATAGACAGAGGAGGACGAGCTAGCTGATTGGCCTTAACCACCGCAACTTTTCAGATCTATTATGGCTTTACCAAGTGATTTTTCTCACAGTACCTCATCAGTCCTTTGTATCAGACTCCATAGCTTTGATATATACTCTTGGTTTTTCTTCTCCAAGAAATTGAAATCTTAGCTTCACTAAGCCTTCGCAGTGGCGCAGTATGAGCTGAGCTTTCCTCTTCCTTTTGGCAGGATCTGCATGTTGCGTTCATTGCCAGGCCAATTAAACTCATGTGTCTATTAGGCCAGTAAAGCCCAGTTAGAAGACCTACCATTATCCTAAATGACCTTTACATTCTGGTTTTGTAAGTCTTCCGTAAAGTTAGCCGACGGTTATTTAATGAACTCTTCAACCTGGAAATTCTTCCACCAATCCAGAGATTTATTTTGCACTCATTCGTTAATGGCTATTCGTATGCATGGCTTAACCACACCACAGAGGAGCTACTATGGTACTATTAGCGCTTTAAGCGCACCTTCTTTGTCCAATTCAGCTGCCCTTTCGTTTCCTCTACGTCCCTTGTGTACCGAAGCTAGTGTCTCTCTATTCTGCCTTCCTTAGGTTCATAGTGCCCATCAAATAGGCCCATACTAGTCTCGAAATGACCTTCGTGCTTTTATCACTTCTTGCCTATTGGAGAAAGTTGAGATCAAATGATTAACGGTGCTTTGCCTTTCTATCTTCGTCGTACCATAACGTATAGCGGCCTCTTCAGTCTGAAATATTGTTGTATATTTTCTTAGATTTATTGGGATACTGGCTTTTAGCCTTTTCCAGTATTTTCAGTATGGGATCAATTATTGAGAAATAAAACTATATTCTGTTCTATTCTGAAATTCTACTGAATAACTTTAATTTTAGTGTAAAAAAAACATACTTTAAACAAAATAAGAAGAAGAATTATATTTACTTTAAAAATGGTCTATTGATATATTTTTATTTAGTACATATTTTTTAAGTATATTCCGCCCAATGTCCAGCTAGGGATTGGTCGGTTGGTAAACATTTTATAGCCATTTTCAAAAAAGCAAAATTTACCTGGCTATCCGTTGTTCAGATTAATTTTCATTTTACCTGTTTTGTCCCTTATGATTTTCGTGCATCTCAGTCAATCCATTATTTTACATCTTCCTATCAAAATACCCGGAGACAGATCTTCATTTAGCGGTTTTTTATAGCATTTTATTCATAATATTTTTTTCAAAAGAAAAATTCGTTAAATTTTTTGCATCATTATTTGTCAGAACCTAATCTATGCTGGACTTATTTAAATACGGTGACATAAAACAAACCCGCAAACTGCTGTATTGTATTCGATTGTATAGACTGACGCAATACAGGTAATTCAGTATTTGATACATGACGCAATTTAAATGAAAACATGCTAATAATCTTCTATTCTTACTTCAGTTACTGGTTTCATTTGAAAGTAAAAATTATGAATATTTGATATGTCATACACTGATGTAAATTTAATAGTAATAATATAATAATAATAGTATAAATAACGAGTTTTTAAAGCTCTTCTACTTGACAACACTCTTCCTAAAAAACTGATAAATTTGTTTCCTTTTGGTTCGAATTTTGAATAGCACTTTACATTTTGTTACATCATGATATTCTCAAAATCCCCTTTTTTGACATTAAGTTCAAATTAAACAATTGATTTTTGCTGTTTAATACGGATACTGTTGCCGAAAATCTTATAAACTCTTCCGTTACTGCATTATTAAGTTATACAAATATCAGTTTTGATATTTTTCTGATCGATTATTTTTAAAATGCAAGCCTTTTGTGGAAGTCTCTACTTATTCATAAAAAATCTGAAGAGATAAATCCTCATTGCAGGTGTGTCAGTATGAGTATTTTTAATAATATTCACGTGGAAAAGTAAAAAGATACCCTTACACGTGGGATGTTGATAGACCTTCAAATTTACAGATTTCCGCCAAAATTAATTTTTCAGTTCTTGAGATGTAGAGGAAGTAGATAAAACAGTCAATCACAGAGGTGGGAAAAATGTACAGAGGGTCCCAATATTAAAGAACAATCTGTTGAAGATATATCTAGGCAGAAACTCTAGCGTTAAGACGTACCTACATCTCAAAATATATTGTTTTTGAGATAGTTCAAGGCCAATTTTACAAAATGCAATTGTACTGTATACATGAACATAAGGAAAATATAAATTAATAAAATTTTAGTTTTCTTTTGATTTACTGTACTTATACATGATGATTAACTATTAAAATATAAATAATAACCAATAATTTATAGTATTGAGTGGTTTAAATTTTAAGTTACAAAATAAAATATAAACTGTCCTCCTCATATCAAAGTAATACACGCCGTACATCTGTTAATAATTGACCGATCAATTTCAAATTTACACTGCCAATAAAAGATATACTAAATTTTAAGGTACTTTAAAATTTTAAAGCCTGTTAAAAAGCGACTCTAAATGTACCTATCATAGGTTAACCTATGTTATTTAAATTTTAACGTCATTTATATTAATTCAAATAAATAATAAATTTTTATATTACAGTTTTAACACAACCTACTAATTTAGTTTTGAATTAACATTTTTAAAGATTACTTTTACAGTATTATAAAAGTGACAGGTTTTAAAATGCTTTGTAATTTAAACATATCCTTTATAGAATGGCCACTAATAGATGCTCTTAAGATGGCTAATAATACTATAAAACTTGAAGTTGTGATCACCTGGGGGTAAAATATGAAGTTAATTAATTGTCTGTGAAAGTTATATTAGCTATTTCGTTAACATAAATCTAATACCTTCCTCTTAAATAGCATCTTCTAGAACCTAACTGAACTAACTAGATTCCATTAAACTACCTTAAGACAACATAAGAGATACATATTGTTTCATTTGACATTTATCCTCTAGTTAAGAATTAACCTTGTATCGATAAACCGGACCTAGATGATTTGAATATTTGAAATTTTAACTGGTCAGTTAAACAAAACAATTAAGTACTGCGCATGACGTCCCGAAATTAAAAATGCGGGGGCTGGACGCTATTACTGAAATTCTGCTGCCAGACATTGTTCTGATAACGAAGTAGCGGGAGTTTGTTACATTAATATGATAGAATGAAAGATAAGCCAAATCTAAACGAATGTAGCAACTAAAAGTAGCGCTCACCCTCGTACTATAAATAATACTTCCGAAACAGTTTCAGACCATATTATTTTTTTTTAAGACGTCAATTATAACAATCATTCGCCACCTCTATGATTAAATGAGATACAACGTTTTATATAAAAACGTGTGATTTCAATTTAGGGAAACTTGAACAGCTAATTTGTTGAGATCTTAAAAGCAGGTAGGAGTGTGAGGTGATATGCATCGAATAAAATATATTATCCTTATTTTTACCATTAGGTGTACACGCCTATGCTGTGGAGTGTGCGAGTCGAAAGAAAGCCGAAAATTGTAAGTATTTTCCTACGCAACTTCTCCCCTCCGTTTTCAAGGATACTGAGTACGATGGCGCTGGTAGAATTTCTCTTTGGAATTGCGCAACTCCCAAAGGGAAAAAATCACCGCCAAAAGAGTTAAACTCTTATCACATATTTTCCAACGGTGAACGTTTTCGAAGATGCTGAACACGGTGCTGATGCTGAATATTTTCTCTGACCCCCTTCAACCTCTCTAACGACTAACAAATGACCCCACCCCCTGAAGAATGAAAAACTTTTTTTTATCTCACCGATAAAACGTATATATATTTTTTTATTTATTTATTTACAGCATCCTACGGGCAGAACCCAATTACAGGATAATATTACGAACACGGTGTAGTATATTAGGTGGTCTCCGACACACGGCACTTGCCATGTTAATCGACGGCTTCATAAGTGCTTGGTTTCTATTTAATTCAGTAGATGGCGCCCGGAATATACCCCTGCAATTACCTAGGCATGGATCATGGCATAGATAGACGGATTTCCTTTGATGCATGTAATGTTGCATATATACACAACTAAACGGCAAAACTAAGACAAAAAGAACGAACTAAAAGGCTTTTTAAATATAAATAAAACAAATCTACAGAGCATTAACTATTGTATGTATTTCTAATATTTCTATTCGTAAGTAACGATGAGACTTTATTTGTCCTACCATCTATTGCATTACACACAACTAAACACTTACGAAGGCCATTCGTACGGGTCTTGTCGCATCACCTAATATACTACACCGTGATTACGAATTACAGAAGCATTTAAGTAAAATACAAAAAAGGACAAAAACAGATTTCATTATGATACATATTACAGAATAAAATATCTAAATCATCATCTTTGTTATTTATATGTTGCGCGTTCTTAAGAATGCTGAGCACTGTGGTGATGCTGAATGTTTTTTTTTCTATCCCTCCAACCCCTCTAACGGCTAATAAACACCCCAGAAAGAGGTAAATTTTTTTGTGACCGGTATATACATTTTGCCGGCGATATAAAAACAATGATTTTCGCCCCTTTCGGCAGTGCTCATTAGCCGTTAGAGGGCTTGGAGGGTGTCGGAAGAAATGTTGACCATCACCACCGCGCTCAACATCCTCGAAAATGGGGGGTACGCTAAGTTTCACCGGTGGAAAAGATGTGATAAGCGTTTAACCCCTTTTGGGGGTGGTTTTTGGTCGTTTGGGGGGTCGCACAACTCGAAAGTAAAATTCTAATAGCACCAACGTGTTCAGCTCCCTCGCAAACGGGTGGAAGAGGTACTCTCGTTGCGTAGTAAAATATTTATAAGTTCGTCTGCCCCACACACTCCACTAATGGTGAACAGTATCATTACAGTTGTCTTAAAAGCATTTATTACTAGTCGAAATTTGAAATCAATCCCTCTATTATTAAAAGAAATAGAGGAGTGTTTCACTTTGAAATGAGACGCACTGCACATATAACAAAGTAATTATATAACTAGCAGGCAATAATAAAACAATAACAATGTCCGTAAATAAAACTATTATCAAACAATAAATAATTTAATTTTATAAATTATCCTGTTATTCTGAATCCACATCCTCACACGTTTCAAATGCGTTGGGGAAAATTACTTACGACGACGACATTTTGCTGAAATTCATCTACTGCGGGAGTAATTCTGAGATGTATTAATTGATCTAAACTTGCAAATTTTGTCGGAAACTCGTATATACAATGGATATTCTTTATATATTATCATTCACAAATTTGTATTTTGTAATAATTAAATGTAACCATTAGATGTTTTTGTTAATATATTTTGTACGAGTTAAGAGTGCTCTTTATCTAGAACTTTTGATTAGGCTTTAAATGTAATTATAGCATTAGCAACTAAAACAAAATATTTTAAACATTTAACACCACTTTCGCTGTCCATTACTAGTAATGGAATTTACTCTATTTAGCAATATAAACATAACATTTACTAATTACACTCAATAATATGTAGTACGTTTTTATATTAAAGTGGTAAATTTAAATAGTGAGAAAACTCGCGAAAAGCAAGGCAAAGTCCTGAAACGGTCTATTATCTTTATTATTTGTGAAATATTTTTTAAATTTATCATGAACGTATATTGTCAAGAATAAAATAATTATTATGTTCAATTTTTTGTACTTCCGGTTCACATCAACATAAAGCTTTTATTTGAAAATATTATAATATAATAAAACATAAGAACACCATTGACATAATATCAAGATGTTTTTGAAAAGGAAGAAATAGACTTTCTTCTGATGACCGTAGATAAAAACAGACCACAAAATATATCAGAATTACAAAATAAAAAGGCTGATGGAATGAATACCGCACAAATGATCTAAAATGTATTAAGACTCTTTAATGATCGAGTGGGTCATTGCCATAATGCGACTGGAACATATTTTATACATTTTCTGTACATTAATATTACCATTACCTTTAATAATATCCCCAAATTCTTTAAAAATCTAAATAATTACTAAATGATCAAAATTGAAACTAATTCACCGCCTCTATTAAATTTATTTTTTAATTTCATTATAGATTATAGTCTTATGGTAGTAACTACCCATTACAATTACTTGTACACACTGGAAAAACTCCTCAGTAATAAACCACAGTTTATATATGTAAAATCCATGTGTAAACAGATAATTTTAATAGTTTAAAATTTTATTATATAAGCCCGATTCTGTACATTGTAAAATTAGTATAGTAGTTACTCATCATCTGAAGAAGCCATTATGTGGAGAAACAATTGTTATGTTAACAAAGTGATAAAGTGAAAATCAAAAAACTAGTGAAGTTTCTCATTATGGATTTTCATCAGGAAACTGCCAAATCTATTCATCTTTCTACCATTTACTCACCACATTCACCCACTTTCCCGTCATCTCCCCGCCATTTTTTTCTACTCTCCCACAGTCTCTCCAAGTTCCTATTATTGTTCCCTACTTTTCTTCACATTTCTACAATACCCTTTCACATTCCCCAATATTTTCTATATTTTCGTCTTTTTTATCATAATTTTCCTACAATTCCACTATATTTTCATATCTTCCCACCATCTTCGATTTAAAGTAACCTATGCTTCTAAGTTGCAAAGGTGTTTATGTGGACGATCCGTCCACATCCTCCCTGAAGGACTTAACTTTTAGCGTGTGTTTCTGATGCGTTTGTCGCACCCTCGGAAACAGATGAGGAGTTTTCACTCTGAAAGGGACTCTTTCAGAGCAAGGGACGTTAGTATAGTAGACGAGATTGCAAAACTGATACTTACTGTCAATTGCTATCAACTACTTTCCCAGGAACGTTGCTTTTGGAGATTACACTTTCACTAAGACATTTTTTGATTCGCTATCGTCTCATGCGATTTCTTGCTTACATTTATATTCTCTTACTCACCTGGCCCCATGGGCGGACCAACCGGCGACAGGGCTCTGTGCTATAAAACTCTTTAGGGCTCCCCCGCATCTCAAACAACAAAAGTCAATAAAACGAAGCTTTCGACGCGGACCGCGGGAGTACAAAACATCAATGTTGCTATCGCATAATAGTTATTTATTGTATAAGTGTTTTAGATAGCGACTAAAACACTTATCCAATACAACGTTTTATCCACAATCAAGGTCATTTAGAATCAGATTTCATCAAAAAATGATTTGACATTTCGCTCTATCAGCGGCTATAACGTCAAAAATTATTAAAATTAATTTAAAACAACTTGGAAGGTGTTGAAACTTCGATAAACACTATGCGTTCTGAAACTACAAGCTTGTTCTTAATGGGAACGAAGTGAAATATGATAAAACAAATAAGGAAATGTCTAATAAATGTTAATATTAATATTAAAAAAAATAAATAAAATTAATTGATTGTATTTTTCATTATTCCACTAGTGGAATAAAGTAATTTCATTATTCCTCTAGTGAATAAAGTGGTATTTTATATGTTTCATAAGTGGGGATAAAATTCCAATTATAATGTGATTGTGGAAATATATTTATATCGGGTGTCAAGGATATCTGAAATCACTAGCGCCCCGCCCCACTTTCAGTCATAATAACGTTTGGTTTTTGAGTCCATTTTCAGCATCCGGGGTCCCTCATCATTTGGGGCCCTGGGCTCCAGCTCTTAAAGCGCCCCCCCCCCCCCCCCCCTTAGTTCGCCGTTGCCTGACTCTCGAGTATAGAGACGATTGTCCACTACATTACTTGGGAGAACTAGGAATTAGTTCCTCATAGGGTGAGTATGGGGAACTCATGAAACGGAGTTTCCAACTACCATCCAAGGAATAGCTGACTTTGAGCAATTGACGGTACGCAAAGATTCAGTATAAGAATTTTTTCTTAGTTTTCCAATTTTGAAAAGTTTCTATGAGTGAATTTTAAATTATATAAATTTATTCGCCAGAAGTAAAACATTTGAAACTATCCGAAACGTAAAGGGTTAGGTTTTAACTATCAGACATATAGGTATGTTGCACGTGATTTTTCTGCTGTAGAACATACTGGCGACATGACATAACGGTTTTGACCAACGGGTTACTTTCAAACTGACTTCGGGTAAACGTAACCAATTCAATTCAACAGATATTTATTAAAATTAAGACATACAGAACAGTTGCCTAACCACAGCCTGCCCCGGGACCGACTGTGCAACCACCCCGCTAACGCGATGGTGGATTGCAGGATCGGGCGGAACAGGTCTAGGTCGGCGAAAACGAAAACTTGATAAAAAATAACCTATCCTTTTGCACAAAAACAAATAAAAATAGATAGTAACATTTAACATTTCCAAAAAGCAAAATTAACAAAACTTATAACTACACAACTAAAAACACTTATGGGCACAATACACGTTTTAATTTTGTATCTGACGCAGGCATCCTAACTTGAATGAGGTGCCTTCCGCGAGATACGTCAATGAAATGAATTTTAGAAACAAAAATGTACAAAACGAAACTAAGGAAAACAAACGCGACATAAAGGAAGAGGGGGACAGAAAAGATTTAAAAATAGTCAAAAGGTATGAAATACTAGCAAAAGGTGGATAGGGTTAGCAGAATTTATAGTTGGTGAAAACTTGGCTATAGAGGTTGCCGGAAAATTGGTAACGTCTGGTACGGTAAGAGGAATTATGCTGTTTGATTTGTGTTATGTGTCTTGTTAGCGGACTATCGCCCAACTTGAATGAATAGAAGTTTTGATAGATATGTTGGACGTAGTCCGCTATCGGGGTTATATCATTACGATGTGCGTAGAGATCTCTGAAGGAGATGTACCTTCTAGAGTTATAAATGAGGCGCATAAGTTTGTGCTCAAGCACTTTTAGCTTTATCATTGTCGAGACCGGTATGCTACACCACACCGGCGCCAGCGCCGCGTATGTGATGGACGGCCTGACCACCATCGTGTACAATAACTTTTTATTTAGTCGGTTAAGTCTGCTACCCCTGACAATGAGCAGATACAGACTCCTGGACAGAGAGTAGACCGTCCGTACTGTCTCATTGATATGTGTGTTAAACGTCAGTCGTTGGTCCACTCTGGCCCCTAAGTACTTCACGCATCTCTTGGTTGGAATTTGGCTTCCCCGGATCGAAATTGGAGTGAATATTCTATTTTCAGTGAAGCGACGCGTGAAGACTATCGCCTCCGACTTCTCAGCGTTCACCCGAATCTTCCACCGACCGCAATACCTCGTAGCACGGGCCATGTGCGCCTTCAGCAGTATATTCGCTGCTTGTGACTCCAGCACGAATGTCCCACCGTGTTGAGAGTTTGTTATTTACTTGCAGGGAACTCCCCGTCAAAAATTAGTGACTCATCGTCGATGTGAAACTCCTCTTGAACAGTACCGAGCCTGATCAAGACGACTTTCTCCACCAACTTAGATATCGCCGACAGCAACGAGATGGGCCTGTAACGGGCAAACGTAACCTGTGATATTTACTTTTGTGGTAAATTTTATTTTTCGCACCCGAAGTTTTAACATTGTTGGCAAATTCTTTCAGAATTTTCCACAAATGACCCGCTCGTTCAAAATCGGTACAGCACATCGTTCGACTTGATAATATCCTTCATATAGGTCCGCTGTATAGTGCGGCAAGACCATTTGGAAAAAATGTTTTCGTAGAACTATGTTAGTTTTCACTGCATTTCCTAATTATAGTGCGCTCGGACACAAAACGCATTACCACCGAATTCTTTACATTCCAGTCGAAACTCACACGCCCATTGACTCGGCAAAATCTAAATTCTAATCTCTTTGATATAAAATTTCATCTGAAAAAGAAAATGTTCAATTTTATTGAAATAACAATATCTGCTAAGAGTGCTACGTCAACTTACGTTGTGGTTCCACTTTTAATACATCCGAAGGGCATTTTTCTGTCCTATTGCGTAATTTCATTCTGCAACTATAACCCAATTTTAGTTGCAATTTCCAACTGTACCATTTAAAAGGTATTTCCGACAACTCGGCAGAAACGTTAATCTCTTTAATTTTTATCCATGATAGTTCAGAAGAATCACTTTAGGTGCTTTCTCCGATCCTTTGCCTCTGACAGTTTTAAAAACAAAATATGGAATCAATAACATCTGCATGCGTACCAAATATTATCAGCATTTGAATGGTTTTGAAGTGTTTGTGGATCATATAATCAGGTAGACAAATAAAAATTCTGAACATACATTTTCTAGATTTGACATCAAACCCAAAAGTATCAGAAATTCTAAAGATGTGAAGTTACGAAAAGTTATTTGTAACTTAGCTTTCTATAGTGCCGTTCAAGTATCTATATTTAAATTTAAATAAATAAAAATATCCTGAAACTATTAATCTTAATCTGGGAACGTGACAAAGGATTTAAAAGTCACTTCCTTAGTACCATATCATAGTTATTTTAAACTTATCATATCAGATAATAATATTTTATATTGTAGCATGTTTATGAAAATATTTCATTGACTATTATTCAGGTCATAATAATTTATTACCTGTATGTCTCGGCAATGAAATAAAACTATAGTGTATCTTAGAGGTTTCAAGGTGTCTGAGCAGATGCGAGAATTATTTAAAGGATTTCCCGCAAATACAAAAATGCAACAAAAACTTTACGACTCCATTAAAATACCGTTACTCTGTACTTTTCCGCCGACAAATTAAATCACTTACATTTTTAGGCTTTTAATGTACGTTGGCTTATTTGATGATGCCATGCCGGCTGGCTCGTCGACGTTAATAATGAGCTCGTAAAGTTTTTGTTGCATTTTTTATTTGCAGGGAATCTTTGAACCTATACATGGACCCATTATCTGCTGTCAAATGGCTTGCGGTTTTCAATATTCTTTAAAAACCAGGTACTTATATACCCATACACATAGTAGATACTGTATAGATTGGTTTTGCTTATCGAGTAAGTAAATACACACCATAAATAAATAAATAATTAATAAACACCACAGAAAGCAGACAGCCCCCAATTTCAGAAGCCAGAGGTGTGTGCGGAAGGAGGTTACTCATTGAAAAAAACGCGGACATACAACCATTTCCTCCAGTGCCAGTGCCAGAGGCGGGATTCGAACTCGGTGGCGTGATATCCGTGTGATTAACCGCGCCTTAGCCAATGCGACTGTCAGCCAGATATGCATTGATTTTTGTTATTTTTGCAAGTACATCATGTTATGATATTATAATTTAGGTACGTAATCTTGTTTAGTATCTTTTAATATGAATTTCTGTTTACGTAATCGGGGATTTATTTAATTTCATTTTGTTAGTATGCTTATTAGTTTATTTGTTAGAGTTAAATCTTGCAACCCAATTTTGCTCCACTTCCACACATCCGATCAAATTGAAATTTGGCACACATATTAGTCGGCTCAGTGGCTCAACGCTTACGCGTTAGGCTTAGGGCCAAGGAGTCATGTTTTTATTGAAATTTACCAAAAAGGAAAACAAATAAACATCAATCATGGCACTAGTATTAAAAACAAATTGGTACATAAATTTTGCATGAGAAAAACCGGGGCGCCACACTTTTATTTCTACATTAGTATCAAAATTTATTTTTCTTTGCTTCAATAAAAGCTTGTTTATAATTTTCTTTATATAAATTGTTAAACATATAGATACAACACCCGTAAACCCACAAGCTGGTTCTAATAAAATTGTAACCAATATATAAAAAATTAATACCCCTTTGAATAATCAAATTATAATAAGCATGTATAAGGATTATTGCGGTTATTATTCATGCATGTAAATTTTATCGTTTATGGCAAATATAATTATTTTAAACATATGAATCATCAATACCAACATATTTAATAGTCATTAGAATATTTGTTGGGCTACATATCATCATACAAATCCAAATATAGTTGTACGTATGAATGTATATAAAAATACTTATAAACCATACACTGTATTTCATATTCTATACCACCCTCATACCGCCCTTATTTGAAATCCGAGCTTAAATCCAAATGTCTTGAAATTTTATTGTTATTTAATTGCAGCAAAGATTGTTACAGATTTTCTATTCATAAATTTAAAAGGCAGGCGACTTTTAATGTTACCTAAAACAAAATTGGGACGGATTAATTGTAGCAGAATTGTATTCCTAAATAGGCCATATATTTAACTACCTAAAAATCACCTATAAATGTAATGGATTAATTACACTAATACATTAGCCAATGCATTAGCATTTAAAATCGGAAATTGTTTTAAAATTTTATTGATTGGATTCTATGATAACTAGTTTTAAATACTGTTATTTAAATCTAAATATAAGTGAACCTTAATAATAAAACAGGTAAGAAATTAAATTTGAAAAATATGTAATCTAGATACGGGTTAAAATATCAATCCCAACAGAAACGAAAAACGAAAGGAATGGCCAAAAAAAAATAAGATAGAAAAATGTTGTGTACAATTCAAGGAAAATTTGGCAAATATATATGTAAATAACCACTCGTGTTGGTTAAGGTGCCCGTCGGGAAAAATTTTGCTGGTACATACTCTCTCCAAACTGCGTGTATGGCTTCATCGAACCTAGTCTGACAGCATTTTCTTCTATCATTTTTTTTGTTTTTGGGGCGTTTTCCTGCTAGATTTTCCGAAACATGTCATTTTGACGGAATATAAAAAAACGTATAAATACTGTTATTTTTCCAAGTAGAAACGTGAATTGAAAGGTGAAAAAATAATTGTCTGACAATAAATGTGGATCATTGGGCGTGTCCGCTATCTCGAACATGTCGGAAAAACGACTATAAGAAAATTTATTAATAACCAGCTGATTTTCGCGGTATTAATTTATTAAAACATACAAAAACAAGTTCTCGTATTGTCTAACGAAAATTATTTTCCGATTTCCCAGTCTGACGCGTCAAAGTTGTCGGTTTCATGACAGCAAAAAATTTATTCATAACCTTCAGACATTGGAAAATTATATGCAGAAAATAGGTATTTAATTTGTGGTATAAGTGTCTGACAAATACAGTAGGGCATAACGAGAGTCTGACGAAAAAACATAATTTTCCAATAGCGGCCGTCGAAGTTAGGGCGATAAAAAAATTAAATTTCGTTTAGTCGAGAAGACGGTTAAAAAAGATACGGTATTTCAACCTACTTATTTTATAATCTTTATTTTGAATTTTTTGAACTCTTTTAGACTATCTGAATTCGACTTACCCAAGTTTTAAGTTCGATAATATTGAAAAATACGTAAAACTTTTTGTAGAAAAAAATAGCGAAAAAATGTCTTTTAGTACGTTTAAAATCGGTACTACTAGTCCGAAAATTTTCATCCAGGGCCCAAATTAAAGGTCTTGAAACAAGATATAAGATAAAACTTTACAATATTAGTTATAACAAAGTACCTTTTATAAATGAAAAAACAATTAATCCATTTTCGGTAAATATATGAATTCAATTTAAGTGTGCAATTTGGCATAAAAAATATATGAAGTATGCAGGGAATAAAAAAAATAAACATTATGCACCAAAAAAATTTTTAGGGCGATACTAAAAATTATCCTATTACATGAAAAACGAATTTCTGCAGCAGAAAAACGACATATTTCCAAAATTGAAAAACTAATTTTACTGGCATCGCCCTAAACATTTTGTTCAGTCCGCACTTTATTAAATTATACGATTTATTTTATTGTAAAAAACTTTTAAAAAGGTATAAAATAAAATAATTTCAAGTACTATAAAACAATTATTATAAAATAATTATTATAAAAAATTATTTTCTTATTCTTATTGACACTGTAAAAATGATTTTTCAATGATTAGTATGAGATAATCATGACAATTTGCAGGAAATTACAACATTAAAAAATTGTATTTTCCAGGCGTCAGACTGAAAAACTGGAAAACGCCATTTGTCAGGCAGTTAAAAAAATTGGATTTGATTTATTTTTATTAAGCTATATTGAAAAAATCAGCTTGTTATTTATAAATATAGCCTCAATATATACATATGAATGTAACAACCAAGCGTAGCTTGACAACCACATAGAAAAACCTTTTATTTAACATTTCCAGCTAAAAGGCTTTATTTCACCGCCAGACAATTTTTTAATCGTATTATAAATTTTATTTAAAAATCAAAAAAATTTGTAAAAAAATGTTATGAATAAATTTTTTGCTGTCATGAAACCGACAACTTTGACGCGTCAGACTGGGAAATCGGAAAATAATTTTCGTCAGACAATACAAAAACTTGTTTTTGTATGTTTTAATAAATCAAAACAGCGCAAATCAGCTGGTTATTAATAAATTTTCTTATAGTCGTTTTTACGACATGTTCGAGATAGCGGACACGCCCAATGACCCACATTTATTGTCAGACAATTATTTTTTCACGTTTCAATTCACGTTTTTCTACTTGAAAAAATAACAGTATCTATACATTTTTTATATGCCGTCAAAATGACATGTTTCGGAAAATCTAGCGGGAAAACGCCCCAAAAACAAAAAAAATGATAGAGGAAAATACTGTCAGACTAGGTCCAATGAAGCCATATACGAAGTTTGGAGAGAGTATGTATCAGCAAAATTTTTCCCTACGGGCACCTTAACCATGTGTTGATATTCTTATTAACGACATTGTTTCTGTGCTGGATGCAGTTGCACATTCAAAAATGATAATATTAATTAAGATTTAAGATTTGTTCAGGATATTTGGTATAACGAAAATATACAAAATGTGCCTAAAGATAAAGATGATTGCGATAAAAGAGCAAAGTTAACAAATTTAGAAGAAGATTGAAACACATTTAAAAAGAAAAAAATTAAGTTACTAAAATAATGAGTCGCCAAACGTGAATATTACGAAAGACAAATGGATGATCACAAAAGAGATCCTAAGAAAATGTGGACAAATTAAAAACTACCATATACCATCTCTCAGAAATAAGCGAAGAAAGCATATACTTTGAAAATGTAGACTAAAAATGAAAAATAAATACCATACAAATTTAATGATTGCTTTATGAACAGTATATAACTGATATTGTAGATAAAGCAATAGAATTAGATGGTTTGTCTAAAGATTTCAATAATAATATGAAATAGGAATTCTTCCAGAAAATAGATTATAATAATTGAAAACAAGTAGTTTACCAAATACAGCAGGAACAGACGACACTTACTTACCTTGTATATGTGAATGTTCAATACATTGAAAGATGCCCACCATTTTACCAATCCCAAAAGTAAATGGTACCAAAAATACACACGAATTTAGGCCAGTTAATATTCTACCTATTTATAAGAAAATTCTAGATATTTTTGTAAAAGAACAGCTCGATAGACGTCTTGAAAAGTATAACCTAGTGGTACATGAGCTGTCAGATTTTCGTAAGAGTCGTTCTTGCGAGATAGTCCTGTCGACAAATTATTGTAGACTACATGTAGCTCGGTAGAATTTTTGACTTCAGGGATGGATTTGGGGTAGTTAGATGATAAATATTCTAAAAGTCCCCGACCTTAGGAGGTGAGCCTTGCGGGGGAGGACTTCCGGAAAGCCCTAAATTTTTACTTTTTTGGTATCTCGCTAATAACTCGAAAACTATTGGTCCTAGAGGAAAAATTATTCTTACCTTTTTGTAAATTTCCTACATTTTCTAATTTTGACCAAAACTCTCTATCTTCAACCGTTATCGAGTTACCCACTTCTGAAAATCGCCGATGTTCGGAAAACGCTGTTTCGGATCACATTTTTCGTCATACTTTGCTCCTAACACCTCAAATCTTCTTTGTAAAATAAAATACAACCAAATCAAGTGAAGAGGATTAAATTCACTTCATATGTATAATTAATGGCTGAGATGATGGACTTCAAGATTATTTGATGTAATGTGATAAGGTTATTGCTTGAAATCATACCTACATTTTATTCCATTCATTTTTTAAATATTAATAAAATATTTATTGTTGTAAGTTGTTGCATTTGGTACAGTAAAGAGCAGCTACAATCCAACAGTGGGAACACAGTATTATGGTTTGAAATACTTTTATTTATATATAATTGGCTAATTGCTAATTAGCTAATGCTTTTTTTAAAGAAAGAAGAAACCGATCAACTTTCGGACGGATGAATAGTTTATGGGGTCACCACGTTAGCTGAAGAGGGAACTGATTCCTTCAAAGAAACTGTTATGTCATCAAATTCTTCATCCTCCTCATTCTCTCTTATGGGGACTCCATTGTTGTAGCTGCCCTGGCAGTTGAGACATGCTGATGAACAATTTAATGATGCCTTTCTGCATCCGCATCTTCCGGAGTCGCAGTCTTTTTGCAACGACAAAATATAACTTGCAAAATTTAGTCGGGGGGCAGCATTTTTGTCTGTTAGTTTGGGCACCAGCTCTCCATTTCTCTCCTCCCAGCCAGGAACTCCTAAACCCCACGCAGGCAAGGGCAGTATGGTTCCCATCCACTGCTGGATTTGGTAGTACACCCTGTAGGAATGGTACTTCGTGGCCCCCTCAGTTGGTGGTATAGTGGAAATGTCTGACTTGATCGAAGCGACTGATTTTAAAAATGACCGATATCTGTCGTCATCTAAGGATATCTTCTTAGATGGAGCACCATACCATCTAAGGATAATTTTGCAAACCTGAAGGCTGCAGAGGTGGTATCACAGACTGTGAATGCATGTACAAACAGAGTATGCTCCAGTCCCAGCTGCTGCAGCTCTTGTGAATAGTATGTTGCTGTGCATACTTTTCCTCTGTCAGGTTTCACGAGGAATATGTCATACTCTGGGGAGGGGTTTTCGCCAAAAACAGAACTGCCAAGTCCACATCTTCACCTATCACAACTACTGAAGAGAAAACTGATTTTTTTATGGTTATGGATATAATTGCCACATTTGCATCATCCGCTGCTTGGAAGGTCTTGATATTATTTTCCTCCAGTTCTTTCATCAACAACTTGATAAGTAGGCTCTTGTTGGTGACGTTCGAGAAGAAGATTTCCTGTTTTACCGTGATTTCAGTTTCCATGGTGAACTGTACAACCACGCACTTCTTCAGTCGATATCTACGATTCCGTTCAACAACTTGTGCACTTTTTGATGTGTTGGTGTAGTCATCAAAAATCACAGTACAACTTCTTCCCAGATAGTGGTTCTTTACGAATCGTACGTATCTATCACAAATAGATGATATTAGTGTTAGCCTATTTTTGCCAAATGACCTTGTGAATTAGATATCCCCATCAACAACTATTTCAAGATTACTGAATTGTACGTCCTTTTCGGTTGGTTTAAAGACGTCTTATTACATTTCCTCATTACACCGTCGCTGAAAAAATCCAGAGGGTACGGGGCCAACTCATACCCCATATAATTCTTTAGATCACGTCTGACTTCTTGCTAATACAGATATGCAGTAGGTATGGACTGCAACTTTATTGTTTTCTATTGTGATTGATGAACTCATAGGAGAAAGAGAAAGTGCTTGGTTTTTGCGTAATAGTTTGATATCTGAAAATTCCAAAATTTCCATTTTTGTCATTGCGTTCTTGCCAATTGTAAGCGCATCAAAACAAGATATTGTAACATCTCTTATAATCCCTGTTGAAATTGACATTATATTCGTATTCGGCAGAAAAGGAGGATGACTTTCAAACCATTTTGATAATTTGGTCATGTCATTGCGTCTCTACTTTGGCGAGCTTCCCTGAAATCCTTGTGTTGTTCACTTGACGAACCCAGGACACCACAATATTCCTCTAGTGAAGTACATATGTCATTAGTTGCAGACATTCCAACAATCCACTTACTTATAATACTATCTTTGATTCCCCTTCCTCATGCCACCACCGTTGTGGAAGTTGCGCATGAGAGTAGAATCAATCGTCATATCCGACCACAATCCTAACCAGAACCTGTCACTTCGCCTCATTGTGAAGTATCCTCTATCCACAGACTTTTGGTACTCTTCAAGTGATATTTAGGAAGACAGTTTTTCCATGTCCAGCTGCATGAAAGTAGGAAAATCGCCAGCCCTCTCTGCATAAATGTTGCCCGTTCTTTTGGTGTGAGATGGGTTTCGTCTAGAATAAAATTTGCTAAGGTGCTTTTCAAGCAATAACTCTATCACGTTACAGCAAATAATCTTAAAATCCGTCACCTCAGCCATTAATTATATGTAGAATATATAATTTTTAAGTGAATTTAATCCTCTTCACTTGATTTGGTTGTGTTTTATTTTACAAAGAAGATTTGAGGTGTTAGGAGCAGAGTATGACGAAAAATGTGATATCAGCGATTTTCAGAAGCGGGTAACTCGGTAACGGTTGAAGATAGAAACTTTTTGTTAAAATTAAAAAATGTAGGAAATTTTGTCAGCTTTCAAATAAAGAAAGAATAATTTTTCTTTTAGGACAAATAGTTTTCGAGTTATTAGCGAGAAACAAAACAAAATCAAAATTTTGGGCCTTCCGGAAACCCTCCAGCGCAGGCTTGCCTCCTAGGGTCGGGGACTTTTACAAGGTTTACCCCCTAACTAACCCAAACCTATTCCTGAAATAAAAAATTCTGCCGCCCTCCATGAAGTCTACACTCCCATATTGAAAAATTCTTTGACTGGAGCAAGACATATTTACAAAATATAATATCGAGTGGGAAGGAAAGCATTGATATAGTGTGTATAGTTGACGTAGTATTTATTGACTTGAAACGAGCATTTAAAACAATAAATCGCCCAAGATTGATGGACAAATTTTAAAAATGTCATCTGCATGGAATTGTTATAAAGTGGTTTCTAAATTATTCAATGGAGCTTTTTCAAAAGACTATGGGTCTGTAGTATTTGGTGAGAAAGAAACGAAGTTTGGAGTACCACAGGGGTCCGTACTTGGTTCAACGCTGTTTAGTTCATATATTAATGACATAAAAATTGCAAGAAAAATTTTTTTCCATAAACTTATTTACTGTTGATACCTTATTTAAAAGTGGAAATGAAATTAAAGTAGTTGAAGATGATTTAAATGATGGTAGGCAAGTGGAGGTCAGTTAATAGATTGAAATCAAATTTCAGCAAATCTAACTGTATGTTAATAAAAAGCGTTCGCAATAATATAAACCAAAATCTAAATATTAATATGAGTGAAGAGAGGTTAGAACAAGTTGCATATATTAAATATTTAGGGGACATACTGGATAATAAACTAAATCAGTGCCGTAGCAAGGGGTGGAAGCGATGGAACACCCCAGGCCTCTATCTAAGGTGGCCCCCAAAAGATACTTTTTTAAATTGTATATGTTTTCTGTAAATATTGTAAGGTAACGAAAAACTTGTTCAACAGGCAATAGTTTTCAATTACCAATCATAAAAAATTTCATTGAAAGTTTAAATGTCTAATTTTAGAACATTTGAAGCCTCAGGCAATAATATCCCTAGCGATTAAGACCGCTTGCTATCAGTTCAGTGCGTATTTTGATTGTATAACCCTTTGTTAGGACTTATTCTCCTTACAATCATCCTCATGCAAGTGCAAGTGGTTTATTAGGTTCTGTTTGTTTAATTAATAAATTAATATAATTTTAATTGATGTCTGGTATTTGATTTAAATAAAAATTATTGGGTTTACAATTGCATTAGTCCTTACAATTTGTCTGGTCGACAGTCGAGTGGGTTAAGACGCGAGGTGGCAATCGCGATTAATGACACGGACATCGCACCACCGGGTTCCAATTCTGGCTCCGGCACTGTCGGAGGAAATGGTTATATGTCCGCGTTTTTTTCCATGTGTAACACCCCCTTCCACACAAGCCCTGGCTTCTGGAATTGGGGGTTGCCTAACTTCTGTGGTGTGGTGTTTTATTAATTTGATTTTTATATATTTTTAGTTGGTAAGAGTCCGTTTAGAGACTCCATATATATGGTATATGGAGAGAGATTCATGAAGGGGCAGGGGGCCCAAGGAATGAGGAAAATTCTTGCCCCAGGCACCAAATGGTGTTGCTACCACTCTGAACTAAATTTCAAGGCATATGTACAACAATAACTGTAAAGAAATAGAAAAGAAAATTAATTTTCTGGCTAGAATTAGTAATGATACATTTATGTTTGCAAGAACAACTATGCATACAAGTCTTAACTATTTCTCCTCATTTTGAATATTGCGGTTCGGTTTTATATTTTTTAAATCAGGCCGATATGCAAGTTTTACAAAAACTTCAGAATCCGGTAACGAATGTTATTTTAAAATGTAATAGATATACTCTTATTCAAAACATGTAACAAACATTGATTTCAGTTACGCCAGCAAAACAGAGAATAATACATTAATCTTTATACTTAAGTAAATTTAACCAAACAACTATAGAACTTTTAGCCTCTTATAGACCATCATCCAATTGCAAAAAAACATATCTAAATGACTTACATGCATTACTTTCAAATTTACAAAAACATGATGTAAATATCTTCATGGGTGACATAAATTTAAACGTAAAAGATTCTACAAACATTAAGGTAACTAATTACCTAAACGTATTATGTGAGCACGGGTACATTTCTTATAGAAATAAAGAACCTAGAGCATCTCAAAATTCTAGAACACTTATTGATCATATCTTTGTTAGTAGAGTAAATAATAACAATCCTAATTTAACATTTAATTCAGCTGTATTTGAAACTGACACCTAACAGGCCACTATTCAATTTTCCTCTCGATAGAAGATAAGACATCAATTAGAAAAGAGACCCGTAGTACAGAAAATGTTAAGAAAACTAATTTTTATAAATTAAATTCTTTACTAAAAAAAGAAAACTGGAACGATGTAATTACATGCAATGATACGCAAAATAGTTACAATTATTTTACTAACAAAATTGAATCTTATATATCAAAATCAACTAAAACTTATCAATTTTCAAACTATAGGTGCCGCAAAAAAAATACAGAAAACTATCACCCGTTCCTGAAACCAGTAGTGTTCAATCATCTATCTTCATAAAATCTATAAATAGAAATGAAATCATATTACTTATCTCTGAATTAAAATCTAATTCAGCGTTAGGACCGGATGGTATTTCAGCCTCACTCATTACAAAAATTCACGAACATATCATAGAACCATTAATTCACATAATAAATCTGTCCTTTAAAACTACCGTATTGCCAAGCCAATGGAAAGAATCTATCGTGACACCAGTGTTTAAAACAGTAGACTTGAAAGACAGAAATAATTACAGACCTATTTCTGTGATAAATAACTTCGGTAATATATTTGAAAAATACCTAAAAAATGGATTAACTTCATTCTTTGAAAAACATAACATAATTACATCGAGAAGTTTGGCTTTAAAAAAGAATATTAGCGCCGAACACGCAGTAATTGATCTTATAAAAACAATGTCAGAAATATGAATGAAAATAAAAAATGTCTGTTTGTGCGTGTTTCTCGACTTAGCTAAGGCATTCGACACTGTGTCACATGAGATTCTTTTAAAACGACTTTTTAATGTTTGTGTAAGAGGGCTCCTTAAGTATAATAAAAAATTATCTTTCAGATATAATTCAGCGTGTTAAGATAGGCGACTCTCTAACTGATTCATTATCAATAATCACAGGTGTGCCGCAAGAAACAGTGTTGGGCCCCACTACTGTTCCTTGTATATGTAAATAATATCGCAAACATTGATAACTTAGGAGGTCATTTAATATCATACACAGCACTGATTTTTATCGATGACTCATCAAAATCTTTCTACAAGATGGCTGAAAATGGTCTATATAAAATATATAATTCGTTAAACTATACTCTATACGTCTACTAAGTTTAAATATAGAAAAAAGTAAATCCCCATCGTTTTCCATCTCAGATGATCAACCGGCAAATCAAGGACTAAGAAATGACGGTAATCGACATGTTGTGGTTCTGTTATTTTAATTTTAAAAGCTCACCTCTAAAGATTTATTTTCCATTTTGCCCCAAGTCTCTATAACATTCTTCCACAGGAATTAAAAAACATAATAACAAAAATAAGTATATAAAAGAACTGAAAAACTATATACAAAATAGCCTTACAAAATATGTACAATTCTTCTGATGTAAATAATAATGATAATAATAGTCTTGATACTGCTAGTTTAGTTAATTTTAACATACTTAAAACAAATTGTGCATTTCTAATTTTTAAAAATGTACTTTCAGTCAGTTGTGTAACGCACAAACAGGAGTACTATGTCAGGCTTGTTGGTTTGTATTTGCCTGACGGTGGGAAACGAGTAGTTCCAATAAATTAGACACTTCTCATTCCTCACAACGGACTCAATATCCCCCGGAGCGTAAGGCAGCACTCACTGGTGTTTCGTCTATCCCAGAGCCTTAGATGATAGCAAAGCACTCGTAATGCTGCGTCGTGTCTGTAAATATAGGCCGAGACTGCTTATGTCGGGCAAGCCAACAGTAAGTGCATTACAGTCTCCGGCGCCCTGCGGCAAGCCCTGCAGCTGACATCAGGGACCTCCATACCCATGACACGACGTCGATAGACGAGGGTGTTAAATACACCATCTTGGCAAGCCATTATGAATCCCTCGGTCTCAGACTTCAGCCCGGCTGACCTTAACAAGGCGAAGGTCAGCCTTTCGGATAAGCCGAGGTCTTCTATATTTTTATAGAAAACTCTGTGCAATGGCTTATTCTTATGGAGCTGCAGAAGGATGTTGTGTTCTGCAGCTCTAATGTGGGCTTTTAGTCGAACGGGTTCCAACTCGGTGACAGAGTCGGGGTTTACCCGCTCGACGTCGAAGATGAGACCAAGTTCATCGGCTGCTCTCCGTGCTGCCTTAAATAGAAAAGCTCCTACCTCTGCATTTTCATAGTCTCGGACCATGCAGAGGAGGGGATCCGAACTCCCGATGACCTTACATGCTCGATAAACCCTTATTATTATTATTATTATTACTGTTTCACCGCTTATTATAACTTTTTTGTAAATTTGATGAAATTTTCATATCAGAGAGTTTCTATCTTCAATAGTTTTGGAGTCCTTAACACTACTAAAATGAAAAGAACACATTTTTGGGTGATCACGTCTGGAGCACTTTTAAAGCTATTTCCTTCTAAAGTACAAAGACATTTTTTAGGACATTTGACAAAGTTGCTAATATATATATTTTTAATATATGATTACATTTAAAAAATCATTTTGCACCTTACTTATCACTAAAATTTCAAAACATTATAAAATTGATTTTCGGATATGTGGGATATGATCATGATTCCAAGAAAAATGGCGTAAACAATTTTCTAGTGTGTACAACTGGATGGAATGAATGCAGACACAGAAACAACAATAATACTGACCGTTTCACAACTTATTTTTTTACTTATCGTGAAAAAAATAAAATTTTATTTTGCGCCAAAAAATATTTTCAAAAATAAAGTTAAATTTATATGTATGAATCTATATTTGTATCGTCTTTCATAATATGATACTGAAAATATAATAAATTTCTAAATATACCTCTATTTCGTCATTATTTGTCAAATATAAAATTAAAGCAATGACTTTTTCACGTGACATTTATATTGTTATTGAAATTTATTATATGATAAACAGAACAAATGTTATAAACTGTTTATGTTTACAAGAAAAACTGCAAAGAATATATAAATAAGTTTTCTACACATTTTAATAGTTGGCGACTAATTTAATACTCGGTATAAAAGGACAGATAGTTATGCCATAGAATTTCATAGGAGTAAAAGTCTTGCAATAAAATTTAATTCAATATAGATTACCATCAGTAACTGCAAACATTCAAGATAAAATTCATGTGCGTGAATCTTCAATAACGTTGAGATTATATTTGCCGACTTTACTCAAAGCAACCCCATACGTATATGTATATTTAGATTTATTAAATTACTATAAATAAACATTGATTCCTCCAGTTGTCTGTAATCAAAAAATTCTAACAATCTGTCCTAAATAGTTTAATGTTCTTGTTCTATTTATACGATTTCAGAATCTTCTAGAAGAGAGCTTGAACTCAATTAATATAAAAATAGGCTTAATAGTATCACAATTGAATGACCGTTAACATTGCGTATATAAGCAATCTAACTTATTAGTAAATAACAAGATTAATTAGATAAATCTGATCTAAAATAGATATTATGACGCTGTCTGATTTAAAATAGATATAACAATAATATGCCGTAGAACAAAAAATTGACTGCACCATTGTGAACGATGTATTACATTATATTACCAGTAATAACCGGATTTTTATTTAAATGATTTTAATCGATTAGTTGAACTTTTATTACTTCTAGTTACAGTTAATTATTTCTGGGCATTACAATTATTGTTTACTACACATAGCAGCTTAAAGATAAAGTAGTCTAGAATGCTAATATTAGAGTTAATTAGAAGGTTTGTGTCTGATACACAGTTATAACGACTTTATTATTAATTTGTGTATGGTATAAGTATGCCGTGTTTTACTGCATACTTGAAAAAATATCAAAGTTCTCCACTTATAAAATGTAGTTGAAATTTGATTTTTAGTATTTTATTAAATGAGTTCACCGCAATTCTCTGGGTTGCTGCAATAGCATTTTGAGGATGGGACCTAATATATTGCATATCACATCACTAACGTTCTTAATTTCCGATTTCAACAAACATTTTTTTATTATGTACATTTTTGTTACACAAAATCCATTGAAACTATAGTTTAATGCTATGAGATGAGTTTGGCAACTATGTGCACTGAATACTCTGCAACAAACTCAAACGTAAAACAATATTACATCATTTGGAAGCAAACGTACACTGCAAACGTACATTATATGGTTGAAAAAGTAGGAAAGAATTATATTACATTTCTAAATAGTGTGGGGGGGACGATAGCACAGTGGTTAATACGTCTAGCTTTCATTCTAATCATATCTAACCAGGTGGGTTCGAACCCCACCTACTGCAAAGTAATTTTCAATTATGAATTACCCCCCAAGAAGTGGCCACCACTATAAACTGTAGGCCCCCGTCTCCTTTACTCACACAAGTCTAGGCCTAAGAGGGTCATTCAAGTGATCTGGAAGGCGGTTAAAACATTTAAAACATTTATAATTTTTATAACACGCATATCATGGCTTCAGTTCCAAATGTTATTTCTTCGTAGTCTACGATTTGTTAATAATGTATAGTATATTAACTTGACGGGTTCAATGATCGCTTCACTGTCTAATATGTATTAGATGGGTCAGAAATGCCAGCGGTCCTCAAACAGTTTATGAATGATAACTGATGCCGTCGCTAAATAATTATAAAAATATCAAAGGTGTTACTATAAACTGTTAAGAAGTATTAATTTGCTAACTTCATTGTTTAGTGTAATTTTGATAACAAATGGGCACAAATGAAACTGATAACAAAAAATGAATTGCCCAGTTCAATAAAGCATTTTCACAAACACCAAATACTGTGCACTCGAACACTTTATTCGACGTGCATATCAAGATTGGTCTGGTGAAAAATAATGTAAACCCTTAATCAAAGTTACTGACATTTTTTAAAAACCACTTTCTTGGCTTCTGAGGACCTGCAATCGTGTAAATTCATCAAAAACTCAAAATCGATTTTGCATGATCACAATACTTTCCTTATATACTACATATATGATATCTAGTCCATATACAAATTTAATTTTTTCTTATTTGTTTTCCAAATTCAAGTACCTAAGAAGTCATTTCATTTTACATTTATATAGCTATTTAAATTTGAACACAGTAAAGTTACCAGAAATGCATTTTAATTTACATCTTTCTAAAGCAACATAAACGCTATATTTCTACGAAGGAATTTACCTAAAATAGAGTCTAGTAATAGTGTTTGTTTGCAATAGGCACGATAAATTTCAAGTACTTCTGTCGCATCACGTAGGGTGAAATCGCCTACTTTTTTCTATATTAAGCATGCAAAGGACAGAAAGTTAAAAAATTTGAGTCTAGAACGCTACAAAACTACGACGGAGCCAGTATTGGAATTTTTGTTAATGTAAACAATCCCGAGCGTGTGACAAAGTGAACGGAGTAAAAGCCCGGAGTTTCCAGGTAGGCTGTGACGTCATTCGTACAATATAAAAAGAGAACACGCTGCCCAACAAGACAGACGGCACCTGAAGGCAGAACTCTTTTAGCTTTGTCGTGACCTTTTATAGTTCGCCGAGCTTTGAGAATTAAAAATTGAAAACACCACGGAATTACGTCGCTTATAGTTTGCCTAACTCCTATACTTGCCTTTGAAATACATTCTAAGTTTCGTGGCGACCTTTTATAGTTCGCCGAGGTTAACAAATTATTTTGTGGTTATTTTTCACTACATCAGCCGTCTAAACTACGAGCCAAACGAACTACATATTATTTTCAACTATTTAATTCCAGCCACAGACACCACTTGCCAGAGGAAACTTCCAAGCTTAAAGAATTCTTTGTGCAATGCAATTTTAATGGTTCAACCATTCCCTATGGGGAAGCTAACCCCGCTTGAGCTGGGGGAGAGTTGAATTACGCTGCAGAACTATAGACTGTTCGCCGGACTCACTAGATTATTTTGTGGTCATTTTTGCCAAATAATGCCACACAAAATGCACTTTACGTCTACACAAACTTATCTGACTGTTCACTCCGCAATTTACACAACGTCAACATAATTTGCTAAGTATTTTTACTTGATTAATTCTCTACTTATTATTGAATCTGCATTCTGGTTACGGCCGAGAAAAAGGATTTGAATTGCGCATTTGTGGTACCAAAATAATTATCAGTTTTTATGAAATAGTTTGATTTTCTTTGATTAGGAAGTAAAATAATTTTATGCTTCAATCTTTCCAGTTTCTAGCCATATATTTGAACTAAGCAAATCTCACTTTTTGAATATTTAACTAGAGAGATTTACGTGGCCAATTTACAAGTTTATTTTCTACAACTATAGATGTGCCAGAGTAATGCAATGACAAGCGACTTTTAACTTCAATTGTATTTCAATTAGATTACTGCCAGTGGCTTACCGTGTGCCTTTTTTGTAATATATCACAAGGGTGTTTTATTTTTAAGGATTGTGTGAGGTTTCTCACCGGCAATATGCCTGATTTACTATAACTGCTTGATAATAATCCATCACTGTTATTCTGCGCTCTACGAAACTTAACGAGCTACCGGTCAGTGTAGACGCTAATTAGACTCTGGTACTTGTCTAGATTTGCTGAACCGGGAAGCCGGGGTTTATTGTTTTATTTTATCAGCGCGTTTCGTTCTTGTGCAGTCATACAACATTTGGCAGTTGCCGCTTGTCTAATTAATTAAAGGATATTTTCTCAACATTCTATGATATTTTACATGAGTATTTAATGCTCATTTCTCAACTTAATTTTGATAATGTACAAACATGACATGATTCTTGTCCTCTGTTTTGCATTCGATTCATTATAGCTGTTGCTAACAACTCTAATTAAAAATTATCATTATTTAGCTGTTGCTAACAACTTTAATTATAAACCATTATTACCTAACTATAAATTATCATTACCAGGCCGTTGCCACAACTCTCATTACTATCAAAATAACACGGAATATTATTGTATAACTCAGTTCTTGTTATTGCACCAAACGGCTCTGCATATCTATAGTATGGTCATTACTATAGCGACGTAAATTTCCCTATTATAATATTCAGACAATTGTCTCAAATATTTGGATTGTTTTGACTTCATGTCCGGCTATTTTCCACATTAATTATTATAAAATAAAATGGGTTTTTTATGACTATTTTTCCTATCAATTACTGTGTTTTCTTTCAACTTTACCTTCCTAGCCATACAAATAATAAACTTCATAAATAGTTTCATTTCAAATCAAATAAAATAGAAAACAAACTTCAACTATAAATGTACAGTACAATCTAGAATAATAAAATACCATATAATTAACATATATAATTAATTAGGTTTCTCAATTAATAGACAGTGTGTTCAAGTCTACCAGATATTTAAATTAACAGAGTGATTATTTTTCTAAGGTAAATAGTATTAGATAGAAACAGTATTAAACGTTATATAAAAGAACCTGGGGTAATTAAAAAGGGTTACTACACATACAACGAAATTTGGGTCCTAAATTAGTAAAACTTGACGATTACGTAAATGACCAATTTTATTTATTTATCCTTCAGATAAATAAATAGTAATTGATTTACTGGCGACAATTGACCAGTATTTTATGTGTAACAAAACCACATATCCCGCAAACGTCTCAATGGGGAAGTACCATATAAAAGCCGTGGATATTCGTCTGACAATCAGATAAATAACCAGGCCACTAAACGTCCGAATGTCGATTTTATTTACTTAGAGATTAAGTCGCAGGGAATAATAAAAGAAAACTTTTTATAGAAAAGAAAGTTTTAACAAAACTCGCGACATGTTAATAAAATAAAATTTTTACAAGGAAATTTTTTTATTTTGGATATAACAGAATTGTAAAAAATGGAAGAAGCCAACAGGACTTGAACTTGGATGTATTACATTGCTGATTCAATTCAATTCTAGAACTACCAATTACCAATTATCAATTAAAGATTTTTTTATTCATTGTTCTAATTTACATTTTATTCCATTTATGTTGTTTTTCCCTAGTTTAAAAGTTGTTATTACAAACAATTGCTTCTTGGATTTTAGTTAATCTATTTATATATTATCTCCCAGAGGTTTGATAAATTTTTATGTATTTGAATCTGCTTAGCAGTTAAAGAAATGTATAAGATATCGGTCTGGAATTATTTTCTATTTATATGTATTTGTGTAGGAAAAGATTTTGATAAAAACCTACTTTAATTTTAGATCCTTTTTTAAAATTAAAAATACTTCTGTTAAAAAACTATATACATAAAGAATTAAAAATTAAATTTATAAATTAAACCAATGTTCTGATAACTATGTACTTCTTTACAATAGGGGGATTATGTGGGGAAAAGGGGTAGGTAGATATGTCCGTGTTATATGTGGTTTGTCCGTTGTTAGTCTCTCGTGTCGTAAATAGGTAAATTTTGGTGGAGGAGACGATGGGCCTGGGGAGGATCATTATGTCTGCGTCTCTGGTCAGCTCCGATTGCTAAATTTTTACCATAAAGAATTTTTGAGCTATTTCATCGATGTACTCTCGCATGAAGGGGACTTTAGCCCTTTCATGCAATTCCGCAACCGGAGTATATCTGTCCGCGTTTAGTAGTAGTCGACGTAATTTGTTTTGAGTAGTCTGTAGTCTTAAGCACTGTGCGTCTGAAATCCAATTCCAAGGCGCACAGGCGTATGTCAGTAGTGGTCGAAATAGAACTTTAAATAGCGTCAGTTTATTGTCAGTAGTTAGTCTGCTTAAAAATGTGGAACGCTTCACGATTTTGCGTGTCATCCTTCAAGGATGACACGCCATGGTAGATTGCAGGGTCGAGCGGAATATGCCTAGTTCGGTAAAAGAGACAATTGATAAAACTTAAGCTATACACCTTCTGTAGTGACAAACAGATTAAAACAGGTGGTAACATTTACTATATCTAAAAGTGACTACATATTATTCAAAAACTCTCGTACTACCACTGATTAATTTTGGCTCTGACGTAGCACCTCAACTTGAACGAAGCGCCTTCCGCGACGTACGTCAACGCTGGTCTGCGCGCGGCTTGCCTAAACTTTAACTTTAAAAAATTTTGATTTTACAAGATTTTGATTTGATGAAAATTTTGGTGCGAAATGAATTTATAGACAAAAATGTCCAAAAAGAAAGCAAGAAACAAACGAGACAAAAAGCGAACAAACAAAAAGGAAGAGGGGGACAGGAAATATTTAAAGATAAAGAGCGGACTATCGTCCAGGAGTAGAGTTTTGATAGATTTGCTGTAGTAATCCGCTATTCTTTAAAGTCTGTAATACTCTTGATTCTTCGTGAAATAACGCAACAGGTTGTCATTTCCTCCTCTTTTGAAAAAACCGATTCCGTTTCTTCTCCCATTGAATTTGATGCTTCTACATTCTCAGCATTGTGATAATATTAAAGAAATTACCCACAAAAAACCGCCCATTTCATATACCATGAAAATCTTCTTCAAAGAGATATTATGTTAAAGAAAATTACTGACTTTTGGAAAATACTATATTTGTTATACTTCAGCTTTATACTAAACAAATAAAGGAGTTTTATTTAATCAAATACTGTTGAACATTTGTTACCACATGCCATTGTGGTCCAAATTCTTGATAATGGTTTAATTGCCCAAAACTTCTGGTATGGTGTAACTCTTTCCATGTAAATTTTGAGACCAACTTAGCATATTTCACGTTGTTTTTCGTGCTTTCTTTATTTGCTGATACTCATAATGGTCGAACCAATACAGCGGTATGAAGATTTTATCCTTGATATAATAGTTGCACTTCTGAATAAATATACCAAAATAGGATTAGCCATCTGATGTTAATCTATCAGTGGAATTTTCGGACTGCTTTCAGAAATTGGAACTGTTTTAATTTAATTTCTTACTTTTTCACTTTTAAAATTGCATTGAGTGGACTTTGACTTTTTCTTCAATTTTATATTAATTTGAACGCCTCTATCTTTATTCGTTGTAGTAATAATTTTTGCTGGTTCTATAATTTCTTCTTTAGTTTGCGACTCTACATTATCCATTTTATTATCCGCTTTAGATTCTTTCCTGTTGCTCAATACCGCTTCACTAATATGTTCTTGTCCTTTTCTTTTCCTCTTTCTTTTTTTAAATGCTCCATGTGAAGTTGTTGCCTGTTCGGTTTTGTCTTCTTTTTGGCAATGAAATATATGAGGTACAACGCCAGGTTTAATTCTTACGTTAACGTTTCCTTTTCCCATAGTTTCATAATACCGGTAGTTTACCATATCTTCTTCCAACTGAAAGAAAAAGTCAAGTCAATATTTGTATAAATGTTTACTTTTTCACACACACACAACTCCTAAAGTCATATAAAGGGTATATCGGATTTAAAACAAGTTATGGTTGAATAAATATAAAGTAATATATTGCACAAGCTATATATCGTAGGTATTATATGCATATGATTTTGTAATATGCCGCCAAAAGATATGAGATCAGTCCTACCCAACGTAGATATAGCCCGTTTGGTGGTGTATTTTGCGAGAGTGGCGGCAATGCCTAATGAAAATTGATAAGTAAACCTAATTGGGGGGGGGGGGGGGTGTTCTTTATAATTTAACGGTTTTTAATTTTAAATATCTGTATTAAAATTTTTTCTAAGCACAAGGATACAAATGTGCTATTTCTAAAATTAAACCCCTAACTTTTTAGTTTAAGTTCACAAAATTATAAACTATATGTGACAAAAGCCTAACTGTTTGTCTTTATTACCACTAAAATTTTAATCGTAATTGAAACATAAATTATAAATTTACGATTACATAGCGTAGTCTCATGTATATGTAAAAAATATAATTTAAAAACATACTGATATTTTTATATGGAATGCCACTTACGTTAAAATGATCTTCACACACAGATTTGATTGTCTTATCTCCAAGATGCACATCGCGTCTCATTGCTTTCTGCCACAACTTTCTCCTAACAGGATCTATCGGTAGGGTAATAAACAGCTTATTTGGGCTCTTCATTGTTGTGTTTGTGCATTCGGGTACAATACAGTACTTAAAAATAGAATATTTAATTTTACTTTTCCCATCACCTACAGTGTTTACACTATCCATGGTGCAAACGGTATTTACAACGTCGCGGCGGCGTGATGTTTCCCCGACTATTAAATACAGACTGCTAGGGCTAGGTGTGTCAGGCTCAGGCAAGCTATCCCGTTCTCCGTTACCATAGGAATAAATAACGTCACGCAGCTGTTAGCGGGGAAAGGAGACATATCTGCACAGACTACTAACGAGGAGAGAAGCGACGTTGGACGGGGGCACTTTGATGTTAAAGAGATCAAAGAGGCTAACTCTTATCAAGGTGCTCGAAATATATGTTAAAATTTTGAGAATTTGAAACTAATTTTACTTAATTCTTTTCAAATGGAATACCCTGTCTATTTTTATGTAGCATTATGATTAATTTAATTACACACAATTTCTGTGTAAGGGTTACTATAGGTATTCATAGCGGATTTTTAAAATTACTAATTGAAACATGAGTACGAAGAAAACAGCTTTTATTTAAACAAAATTATAATGAAACAACTTACAGTGACTACAAACTACATTCAATGTTAATTAAGTTAAATTAATTGAAATATTCTTTTCATTCTGCAAATTTCAGGGTGGCAGGACCACAGGAGTAATTATTAGTAACTGATATATAGATTTAGTGAGTTAAACGGTAATTTTAAAGAAGAGTTTAAAATATATTGAAAATATTGTATACTCGATCTACTTTTCTTCAAGCTATTCAACAATTGACACTTCAGTATCTGTGCTCTGCAGTGGGAGCACAATCTATAGGCACTATAGTAAATAGGAAGAAGTTACTTATTAGGAAAGCTTACAAACCGTAAAGCAGATAATTGCTTTATATTTAGTTAAGTGCTGTAGTCAGAGGCTTGGTTACATATTGCCCGTCTTATACCTAACTAAAAAATTGACCAGGAGCAAATACCTTCCCTTATTGTTTGTTAAATTGGGATTTTCTCTAAAGCTGTCAGTCAATAAATGCAAAGAACCCCCCACAGAAACATGGGATTTGGGATCTCGGTGAAAATGGCCGAAATTGAGATATGTTGTAGTTTAAATCTTCCTGATCAAAAGTTCAAATGGGACCAAGGCTCGAAGACCTTTTATTTTGGAGTTACTGCGAGGGCAATGGTCAAAAATTCGAATACATGGGATTTGGGATTCCGATGAAAATGGTCGAAATTAATATATGTTGTAGTTCAGATCGTCCTGATGAAAAGTTCAAATGGGACCAAGGCTCGAGGACCTTTTATTTTGAAGATTTTTCACGAATTTACGAAATTTTGACCTTTACCCTTGCTGTAACTTCAAAATAAAAGGTTCTCGAGCCTTGGTTCCTTTTTAATTTTTCATCAGGAAGGTGTGAACTACAACATATCTTAACAGACTTTAATAAGAATTTCATTTTGTCACTTTTTAAGTATGCCCGCTATAAGTGTATTCAATGGTAGAAATTTTGGTAGTTTTGGGCTAATATAGAGGGAAAACAGTTATATGCAACGCAAGGCAGAGGGACATAAATTGTTGTAGTGTAGCTTTTGGGAAATTTTTGGTGCACAATTAAGCACACTTTTGATTCAACTGTCTATTCAACATTTTAAGAGTACATAAAAATACATTATAAGTACATCCGTGTCCTGCTAATGCTTCGGTTACGTAGTAGTTTACCTCTCCATGCCTTCTATTTGTCCACGTGTTAACGTCTGGTATGAGTTGTTTTGTCCAAGTTCTTTGCTGTGTAAGTTTTCCTATCTCCTCTGCCATTTGGCCATCATTTCTTCCCTTATATTTCATTGTTCCTCCCTTTCTCTTACCCAGTTTTCCGCCCGTTCCTCAGCTATCATTTCTGTGGGCATATGCCAGTCTTCGTTGTACCTTCTCCATCAATGTCCTGTATTTCTCGATTCGCATCATCTTTCTCCATATCGGAGAACCGTAAAGCAGGACTGAGCACACTACCGAGCAGAATATCATTCTTCTGCTAGCCCGTTGCGCTCTAATGCAGCTAGTATTCTCTCAGCTTTCTTTGTAATTGCCCTGATGTGCCCCCCCCCCCAGGTGGGGGTATCGCAGTACTTCCTATGTTGCTGTTATTGTATCGAACACTCCTGTTATTTTTCTCCTGCCTACGAGCAGTACCACCTCCATTTTGTGTGGTGCTATCCCTAGCCTATTCTGGTTCATCCACTGAATTATATTTGAAATCGCGCGATTTGCTGCGATTTCCAGTGTCTCACAGCTGCCAGCTATAACCACTATCGCCAGATCGTTTGCGTTACTCCCTGGGGCATCTTTATTTTAAATACGCCATCATATTATAGGTTCCAGAGCAATAATCCTAGAGCCGATCCCTGAGGAACTCCACATATCATGAGCATGTTAAAGGTATTCCCGACAATTTGTCCTCTATCCACTAGGTAACTACATACTAGTCTATAAAGGCATTCTCTTTCCCATAGTTCGTTGAGTATTTCTTTCAATGGTACAGAGTTAAACGCATTTTGTACGTCTAAGGTTACTAGGACACAGAATTTGCGATATCGATACACTCCCCTCTTAACGTTTTCGGCAAATTCTTGTATCTTCTTCATGGTGTTGATTGTCGATTTTCCTGTGCAGAAGTCCTTCATTAGTTTCAGTCTCGACCTTTTGTCTATTTCGTATAAATTGTTCCATGAACTTTGCCATGCTATTTGGCATGCAAAGTGGGATTTGACTCTTCCTCCATTTCCTTTCTTGTTTTTTTTCTATGAGCACCAGCCTGGCTTCTTTCCATATCTTTGGAAATTCTCTTTTGATTAATAGCTGGTTCATCAGCTTTTTCCAATACTTCAGGTGTTCTCTTACTGTTTCTCTATTTGTATATTATATGGTCCTTGTGCCTTCTTCATTTTCATTTTGAGCAATACTTGAGTTATCTCCTCTTCCGTGAATAGAGGTATATTCTTTTCTTCTATCTTAACTTTTCCCCAGGCTGCCACATCATGCCTCGGGAATAGCTTCTCAGCCTCTTTCAATCTGTCTTCGTTAGTCAACTCTATTTGTGCGAACATTCGTAGCCTATTACATACTATGCGATATCCATTCTCTATATATTGTTATCTATTGTTGTAACACCAGGTAGTATTTTGTACGTGCTTACTGACATGAGTTAGTCCGTGAGGATGATGAGTAAAAAAAGAATTACACTTTGTACATAGTCACTTTATTTCTAGTCTATTTTACACAACAATATAACGTTTTTAGCTACATGGACAGAGCTAATCTCCTTAAAGACAAGGATTATCAACTAAACTTTATTAATATATCCCTACGTATTTATTTATACTGAGGATACTGATTAAAGTACTCATTAAAATGAAACGAATAGTATTTGGTAGGAAACTGAAATGGCTTTTATGATTATAGGATCCAACTCTTACAATAAAAATAAGCAATAAAGCCTTAACTAAACTTAAGAAGCTATGTAGGCTTAAACTGATTTAGAAAATCATGTCTCCAGTCATACAATAAGATAATATTTGAGTATAGTAAGGTTTCAAATAATTAAGTCGCTCATATTCTGCTCAAACAACAATGTACTTTAAACTATCCCTTATTCAAGGAAATATTTAACTATGTTGTTATGTTATATTGTGCTTGTTACCGGAAATGTGTATACGTACCTCTTCACGCACGATAGGTATCTAACTTCTCTTACTACTTTCTTCCAGACCTCCTCTTTAGGAGCTTTTATGTCCTTTTGGAGTAGCTGATGTTGTTCTGCATATTACATCCTAAGCAGGTATTTCCTTTTCTTCATTTTCCATCACTGTATTTTTATTAGCTCTCGTTATTGGTCGTTATTTGACAAGACACTCCTTCCTTATTAGGGCTATATCTTCAGACCACCAATATACTGGTCCTTTTCCTGGTGATCCTTCTTTTTCTTTAAGAGTTTTAAGGAATACTTGATCTCATGCAGTTGTCATTATTTTCTCACAGTTTTCCGCTGTGACATTGTCTGGTTCGCTTTGTTCCAGTTGTTCTCCGATTACTACTAGTTTTCAAAAATTAATAAAACTCTTAAATCTTTGAATTTAGGAAGTAAGTTTAAAACTCCCAAATTTTAAAATTCGTTATGATGGTTCATTACTACAGAGCTTTTAATGATTAATAGCAAGGGTAACTGTGTGAACAAGTTTATTTAAAATTTATTATTTTTGCTACGTCCATGTATCACGAGAGTGTCTCATACGTGTTTATGTATACATGCACATTAATATAAATACGTGCTTAGCTGATAATAGATTTTTATTGTTTTTGCAATGACGCGATGCAAGTATAGTAGTGAATCTCACGAGGGCATCAAAGCATGAGTTTATGATTTTCATTGTTATATCATGCATCGAGTATATTTGTAGTGTAAACAATAACATTTTATGATCCATTAATTCATACTTTAATCTTTCCATTTATATAATCAATAGCTATCCTGTTTATTTGTATAGTTTCTTGATGAATTGCCCAGATTTTAAAATAAATAAGGATTATCCACCAGCTTACTCAAAAAGGGAAGCGATAAAGATGAAAACTTGTTTGTTATTAACAGTTTTTGCTGAAAATTGTTATTTTTCTTTATCTCAAGCAAGAGTTCATGCAGCAGGCCGATGTTGAAATTTACTAAAAAAAAAAAATGTGAGGCAAAGATATACAAGGTTTATATTGGTTTGTCCATTGATTTTTCTAATATTAAACAACAGGAGTGAAAGCTAATTCTTTTTGTTATTTTATCATAATGTTTATACAGGGTAATAATAGGTCATAGTTCAGGGGTAGATTCTTTGGACCAAAATATAAGGATATACCGAATACGCTTTAGTAAAATGTTGCTGTGGAAAAAAATACAGGGTGTCAAAATTAAAATTATTTTTTCGCTATTTTGCAATAACTCAACAGCCTCTTGACTGATCTTCGCCAAATTTGCTAGCGGAACTTTTTTTATTCTCTCACGTTAGATCATAGTGGGCGCCGCAGGACCTGTATCTGATGATGATTTTTTTTCATATTTTTCTTGACGAAACGTTGTGGTACTTCCAACCAGAAAATCTGATGAGGGCGTCATTTCTACGTATAAAAGTTACACTTGGTAGAACTTGATAACTCCAACTGCTTTCGAGGAAAGTGCCGTTAAACATTTCAATAATTTGTTTAAAGACAAATTCTATTCTATTCTATTCTATTCTCTAAATTTGGCCGTGGTCGAAAAAACCATTAGCACAGTGCCTAGTAGTTTATGATTGTCCAAATCACCCTGAATCAAATTTTTTTTTTCCTTTTTTTTTTTTTAATTAATTAACAACAACAATCATTTACAGGTAGTACGTTTTTATAATTACTATAAAATTTTATATTCATTTTTATCTAATTACTCACAAAATGTTTTTTTCTTTTTTTGTTTTTTTCTCTTTTTTTGTTTTTTTTTTTTCTTTTTGATTCTTTTTCTTTTTTTTTCCCTTTCTTTACTTTTGTTTTTATTTTTTTTTTTACTTTTTTAAATCTTTTTATTTTCCCTATTTTATTATATATTTTTTCATATAGGTATATATTTTTTTTGTTTTTTTTTTTTTTTGTTTTTTTTCATTCAAATTTTTAGGATTCACAGGGACACGTACATTGCCAAGGGGTCTGTCATGGCAAAACACACATAATGACCACGGATAGTTTTTTGGTTAACAATGGTTAAAAACAAAGGAACTTAATTCTATACATAATATATACATACATCTTTTTTATATTAAACTTATTATAATGTTATATTTTAATCTTTTGTTCAATAACATATTTATATAATAGACTGTAAACATTTTCATTTTTGAGCGCCAATAAATTTTTCAAATTAAATGGTTTTGCAGTTTTTTCCTTGTACAAATTGTCAATTAATATTTTTATTGAATTTTGTTTTCCCCTACATTCTAATATCATGTGTTGCAAATCTCCAACTTCTCCACATTCACAATTCTGGGAGTTACTCAATTTAATCTTAAAGATATGTGCCGGAAAGAGTCCATGATTGAAGCGCATTCTACATATTACTTTAACGAAGTTTTTACTTCTAATTTTCGTATTTGAGTACCATGGTATTTCCAAAGGATTAGTTTGCAAACTTTTGTAATATTTTCCTTTTTCGGATTGGTTATATTCTAATCTCCAACTTTCTGTATTCTTTTGTTTGAAATATTTACATATGTCCGAGGCTATGTATTTATACATAGTACTTTGTTCTGATGATATTGCTGCTTTTGCTATACTGTCTACTCGTTCATTTTCCTTTATACCACTATGCGCCTTTACCCACACTAAAGTAATACTTAGATTATTTCTTCTACATTCTTCTATTTCTAATTATGAATAATTAGATAGTTAATTTTAGAATTGCATTTTAAATTGCTCAATTTGTCCACTAAGCTTTTACTATCTGTGATGATTAGGATGTTTTTATTTTTAAGATTTTTTACATACTTAATTGCTTCTAATATAGCTACTAGTTCGGCGGAATATATACTAAAGTATGGAAATAGTTTTATTTGTTTACTTTTATTTAATTGTGGATCAAGATATGCACATGCTGTACCATCTAATGATTTGGACCCATCTGTAAATATTTTATACCCATTAGGAGAAAGTTCATTTATATCGTAGTTAAACATGTCATTTCTAATCTGAGGAGGAAATTTGTTATAGTTTCTCAGATAATATGTATTAAAATTCTGCATATGTTCATTCATATCTAATTGATATATACAATCTATTTCTCCTATATAAAGATTTTCTTTTCACTTAGAATTTTTTCATATCCTTGAATTAGTGGAATGGAGTTTTTCTTTTTCCAGTATACTGCTGTTAGGTCCAATATATAAAGTTGATGTAGATTATTACATATGTCACTGTTTTTTTCTATTAGCTTAATTAAAAAATTTGTACATAACGTTTGTCTTCTATAATTTAGTGGATTTTCGTTGCATTCTGCTAATAAGTTATTAATAGGGGTACTATTTAATGCTCCTATGCATACTCTGAGACACTTGTTCTGAATCGTATTTAATTTATTTAAATGACAATTTGCAGCTTGTGCATAAAATATGGATCCATAGTCTAGGATTGAACGTATATATGATTTATAAATTATTAGGGATATATTACTATCTGCACCCCATGTTGTGTGACTAACCATCCTTAAAATATTCACTGCCCTTTCTGTTCTCTGTATTAATTTTGTGATATGTTCCTTAAATAATAATTTTTTATCCAAGATTAATCCTAGAAAACATACTGATTCGCTAATATTATATTTGTTATTATCTAATAGAAAGTACTTAGGTATTTTTTCACGTTTCCTTGTATATACACATATTTGTGTTTTCGTTTGTGATATTTTAAGACCATTACAAAAAGTCCATTTGTTTATCCTTTCCATATTTTTATTTAGCTTCTGTAAACCCGTATTTATTTCGGAGTTTGTTACATAAATGCAGATATCATCTGCAAATTGTATTACATTTATTTCTTTTTCTATAAACTCCTCAAAATCAGAAACATATATTATATATAAAATGGGGCTTAATATTCCACCCTGAGGCAATCCTATGTTAGTTGTCCTAGGTTCCATTAATTTATTATTGACCTTGATAAACAATCTTCGATTTTCGTATAATGAAATGACGTTATTGGTGATTTTTTTGGGTAATCCTATGTCTAATATTTTTTTCTTTAATATTTGCAAATTCACATTGTCATATGCACCCTCAATATCCAGAAATAGGGCTGTTACCGATTTTCTGTTAGTGTATGATATGTTAATATCTGTTATTAGTTTTGCTAGACCATCATATGTGGAGCACCTATTTCTAAAACCATATTGACTTTTAGGAAGTTTTTTATTATTTTCTAACCACTTCATTAATCTATTTTTTATTAATCTCTCATAAGTTTTAAGGATACATGACGCCAGAGATATAGCCCTATATGAATATGCGTCAGTTGGATCTTTAGACTGTTTCAAAATTGGAATTATTATATAATCTTTCCATTGTTCAGGTATGTTATTTGTTGTCCATATCATATTATAGATTTCTAGCAGTAATTTCCTACCATTTTCAGACAAATTGTACAGCATTATATAATGTATGTTATCCATTCCGGGAGCAGTATTTTTATTTGATTTTAAACTATTTTTCAATTCAGCCATTGAAAATTTATTGGTAAGCTCTGATTGACTATTGTCTTCCTCAATCTGTTCATAGTTAGTTATTTGTACAGCCATAGGTGGTGCAAGTTTTGATATGAATTTTTCTATCCAATCGCCTTCAACCAAGGGGACTCTGTTGTTTTTATGTACGTTATTTATTTTTCTGATTTGTTCCCAAATATCTTTAATTGGTACATTTTTATTAAGTTTATTACAAAATTCTTTCCAAGATTTCTTTTTACTAGAAAGTATTACTCTTTTGGCTATTGCAATTCACTTCTTTAGTTCAATATAGTTTTCAGTGTTAGAGTTTATTTTGAATTTTTTAACAGCTTCCCTTTGATTGACAATGGCGATTTTACAATCGTTATTCCACCAAATCTTTTGAAAATGTTGATTGTACACCCTTTTCTTCTCTGGAATAGATTGTTCGCAACATTCTGTTAATTTGTTTAAAAAGTTTTCATAGTTTAGTTGTTCTTTGTCTATATATTCATCTGCGAAATTTTCCACCAAACAAGAAAAAAGTGTCCAATCAGCTTTATTAAAATTCCATTTTTTAAACGGATTGTTTAATGTTACATCATCATTGTTTACTATTTCCATAATAATTGCATAATGATCAGAACCTATTGTATCTGGAAAGATTTTCCATTGAAACTCTGATGCAATTTCAGGGTTACATATTGATAAATCTATTGCTGACTTATTTTGATGATTGTTGCTTTTGATTATTGTTTCTTCACCTGTATTTAAATAAACTAAATTACTCGATTCTAGTGTATCTAACAAAATTTGACCAGAATAATCCGTCCAATCACATCCCCAAGCTACATGATGCCTGTTAAAGTCGTCACCAACAATAAATGGTTTTTTCAAACTATTGAAAAAATTTTCCCATTGTAACTTATTTATTTGTAACTGAGGTTTTACGTACAGGGAGTACAAGAACAATGGTTTTTTGTTTTCTAATTGAATGTTTACACCCAGACACATAACCCCTTCTATATTCTGAAACTGATTTTCCTCTATGAATGCGATATTCTTTTTTAGTATTATGGCTACACCGCCATAACCGTCCGCTCTATCTTTTCTTGAGATATTGTATCCACTGATTGTAATTTTATTCGATTTTTTTAGCCATGTTTCTGACACTAATGCTATAAAGATTTTATTTTCGTATAGAAAATATTCCAGATTACCCTTATTAGAAATTAGAGACCTTGCATTCCACTGTAATATTTTATAGGGGTACATTTTTGCTAATAACTTCATGAATATTTTTTTGCAATACATTAACTAAGTCTTGATCTAACGTGTCTTTTCCGTTTAACAATGTCCTTACTAAATTTAAAATTATATTTGTTATTTTTGTTATTTGTTCGGATTGTCTATTATTATTGTCTATTATTCTGTGGTATTGTGGAGCTACTCTGTATTGCTCCATGTTTACCGGAGCTACTTTGGGCTGTGATATAATTTCCCTATGTTCCTCTGCTAAAGGATTGCCTCCCTGGTCGTCTCTACGCCTACGTTTTATTTGTGCCATACTATCTAATTCTACAGAGCTTTTATTTGTATTTGTTTCCTGAACAACACGAGAATAACTACTATCATATTTAGTTAAAGCTTCCTTGTAAGATATATTATTGGTACCCATTATTTCCTTAATATTTTTTTGTTTTTTAAATTCTGGACACATTTTATAATCTGTAGCTTTATGATTTCCTTTACATACAACGCAATATAAATTTCCTGGATTATCACAATTCTCGTTATTATGTTCCTGTCCACATTTATTACACCTTTCTTTAGCCCTACACTGCGCACTTAAATGCCCATACCGCAAACAACGTAAACATTGTACCACTCTCTGTATATATGGTTCTACCTCCATTATTACCCTATGTATTGATATTTTTTTTGGCAACTGATTCCCTTTAAATGTTACTATTATAGTGGATGTAGGTACATAGTCCACCCCTCCCTCTTCGTTTACTATTTTTCTGCTTAGTCTTTTAACATTAACAACTTTAAAATTATCTCCAAAAATAGGTTTAATATATCCTACTAATTCCTGCTCTGTAAAACTTCTATCTACATATTTTATTACCCCCTGTCTCCTAGTTAAAAACAACGGTATGTAAGCAATATACTTTTTATTTTTTAATTCTTCATTAAGTACTAATTTGTTTGCACTTAAAGGTTTAGAGAATTCTACTTTTATTCTGTTTTTACCTATATTATGTATATTTATTATATCACCTGAACTTACTTTTAAACAATCATTTATTAATTTTGCCACTGACAATAGATGCGCCTTGCCTATGTTTCCCGTCGTATTTTCTACATGCACGATATACGGTCCGATATCAGTGGCCTCGAATAAAATAGTTTCACGGTCATTTCTTATATTATTATTGTTTTTTCTCTGAAATTTCTCCAAATTTATTAACTGTGAACTTGAATCATTTACGTTGTTTATTTCCCTTAAATCACCCCTTTTGTTTTTGTTAATTTCACTTACCGTTAATGCCTCTTTTCTATTTCTTTCTAACCTACTTACATCCTCTAAATTGCATATTTCCATATCCCAACTTATACCATGCTTATTTTGTTCTATTCCACTTAACTGATCCTTATCTTTGTTAGGGGGGTCAGGGGGTTTCCCCTTGTTCATACCCTTCATCACTTAACACCACCCTACTTTATTATTACACTCTTTTTTATCAAACCACTTCAGCACGTGTGTCGTCTTGGACGATCCTAACTGAACTGTGAAAGACAAATTCAAATTTAATGAAACAAAGTGTATTTATTGAAAAGTGTGCTTTGGTTACGTTTTAGTTGTCATTTAATAATTTTATTTTGTTGTTGTGTTACTCGAGCTAATTTCTTTAACTTCTTTATTTACAACGCCTAGACATAATAATTTTTCAAATGAGGGATAAGATATATATTTACGCACAAAATAATTTTAACGGACGTACTGCGGCGAGGAGATACTCATTGCAATATCCAAATAGAATACAGCCAGACCATAAGATTTTCAAAGATCTGTTTCGTCGTTTGGGAGTTGGGTTCATTTCGTCATAAAAACGATGTAGGACGACCGAAACGAATTACTCCAGATCAAGAACTAGAAATTTTAGTTGGTGTGGATGAAGATCATCAAGTCAGCTCAAGTCGTTTAGCAGCGGCAACAGGGGTGAGTAAACAATCTGTCGTAAGAGTCTAACGTAAAGAACGCTTCTACCCATATCATCTCACTCCTGCACAAAACATACTTCGAAGGGATTTTCCACAAAGGCTACAATTTTATCAATTTGTTCTAAGTAAACACAACAGGGATCGAAATTTTGTTAAGAACACTTTATTTACCGACGAAGAAACTTTTACTCGCCATGGCGTTTTTAACTGGAGAAATACCCATTACTGGGAAGTAGAAAATCCTCATACCGTTAAAGGAAGGCATTTTCAGCAATAATTTAAAATTAACGTTTGGTGTGGTATCATCGGCGGTCAATTATTGGGACCATTTGTACTTCCTCCAAATTTAAATGGACAATCTTATCTGTTTTTTCTTTAAAATACTCTTGCTGATATATTACATGCTTTCATGCTAGACATACGAAACAGAATGTGGTTCATGCAAGATGGAGCTCCCCCTCATTTCCCCATTGAAGTCAGGTATTATCTTGATGAGACTTTCCCAAGCAAGAAAGATCGGCCTAGGAAGTGAGTTTGCTTGGCCATCAACCAAAGCACACTTTTCAATAAATACACTTTGTTTCATTAAATTTGAATTTGTCTTTAAAAAAATTATTGAAATGTTTAACGGCACTTTCCTCGAAAACGGTTGGAGTCATCAAGTTCTACCAGGTGTACCTTTTATACGTGAAAATGACGCCCTCATCAGATTTTCTTGTCAGAAGTACCACAACGTTTCGTCAAAAAAAAATGAAAAAAATTCATCATCAGATACAGGTCCTGCGACGCCCTCTATGATCTAACGTAATGTAATACATAAACTATTGTTTCTTGGAATAAAAAACGTTCCTCTAGCAAATTTAGCGAAGATCAGTCAAGAGGCTTTTGAGTTATTGCAAGAAAACAAAAAAATTATTTGAACTTTGACACTCTGTATCTTTTTCCACAGCAACATTTTACTAAAGCATATTTGGTTATATCCTCATATTTTGCCCCAAAGAATTTACCCCTGAACTATGGTCTATTATTAATGGTCCACCTTGGATTATTGTTCTAGGGGTGTTCACCGCAACTATACCACCATTTAACCAGAACGCATGTACGAGTACATAGATAAATTGTCACAAATATTCAGTGTTGGCAGATATACTTATATACTCATCAGCAGAACTGTAATGATCCTAGATTTTCTAGAATCACATTTTTATCGATTAGAATGAAATGCAATTTATGTTTTTAAAATTACTAAATGAAGGAGTAACTATTTCTAGTTAAGTTACTGTTTTAGCTTTTTAAAATGTGAACAAGAGCTGGATTTAAAAATGGAAATTGTCTTCAAGATATACATACTAAAGAATCTGGCGACATTGCGTCTACGATAAATAAGGCACAGACTAGAGCAAACCAGACTTTTCTCTGATAACTTATTTCGGTTTAGCCTGAATCGAATCAAAAAGTTCCAATTTCTGAAATGATCTGGGCAAGTTTAGTTCGGGTGCCTACTTTTTACGTACTTCTGCTCGAGTTTCAATCAGAAGGCGATAACACAGAAACAAAATTACGCAAAAACTCATCCGTTGGAAATTGTAAATTCATCTGATATTTTCTTATAATCTAACACTGTCCACGTTTTTCGAATAAATTTATTTTCATCTAACAAGAGCAGGATCAAAGCTTTGTCATGATATTTATTTATAGATTGATTTATAAAATTAATAATAATGGTTTTAAAAATATCAAAATTTTTTAACACTTGCCTCAAAATTTTACAAGTAATAATTTTCAGTATTTTAACTTCATGTCTAATTTTAGAAAAATTGGATTTTATTTATTTGATTTCCTTTCGTTGAAGAGCCTGTCTCCTGTATGATAAAGATTTTTTCATTGTATACCTACAGTTAATTACAGATAAGTGTAATATAATAATACCAAATTAGGAAACACAACTAAACTAAATACATGTATTACGCATGATCTAAGAACGTGATCAATACGTGGTACCAAAGAGTTTAATTCATTGTTTCATTAAACTAATATAAATTACTGTTTTTTCTATATTCTCTTAATCGCATCCAATAGCTCACCACAAGGAACTCATTGTTATTATCAGTTATTTATTGGTTTTGCATACCGTGGCTGCTATTTTTCAGTGAAAAAAGTTAAAATGTCTTCTCAATAACAATTAGTACACACGCCAAATTTTATTGTCACTAATAATTCTAAATAGCTTAATTTATAAGGTATTTAATCTATACATAAAGATACACAGAATAAATACACCATTAAAAGATTATAGGTTAAAAATATTATTTTGCCTAATGCTGGAATGTGTTTTCAAAAATATAATAGCAAAAGTTTACAGCTTTGATTGACTGGCTTGATTGATCGATTTGATTTTGCATGATTAACTTCGCTAATTGCGAAATTTTAATTAGTTTAGCTTCCTATCATTGAAATATGAGACAATTCATCAAACAATATTCATTTAAAAGCAGAAAATTATGTCATTGTAGACCGAGCAAATGGAAAACACCCGCTTTAACGTTAGGCAAGTGTGATCTAGCGTCTGGGGATGTTCCCTGGACAGCTTAAAAATTCCAGATATTTTCAACCCAAAAAGACTCCAACGTTATATTCTCCCTATTCTTTTCGTTTCTTGGCTACATTAACAGAAGAAAAGGTAACGTAGAACGTTTTAGATAAAGGAGAACCGATATGGCAAGTGCGAAGTTTACGCCCTTCAAAAATTTTACTGATGCAAGTGTGTGGTGGTGGAAAGATAGTTTGGCTGTACAGACAACTACAGCTAAAATTTTGATGTTTTCTGACATGCTTTACAGCGAAAGAGGGCCAACAAAAATAATTAATTCATAAGTTGCAAGACGTTTGTCAAGATAATGTGAATAGGAAACGTTTTCTAAAATATACTTAGGTTTTCTTTGTGTATCTAACAAATAACCATCATAAATTTATTTTGAAAAAGCTACAAAGGAGCAGGCACGAAACATAAATGATGTAGAAAATGATTGTAGAAAGTTGTAGTGTATATTCCTTTATAACTGCTACGCATTTTTGATCAAATTCAACACAAATGCATACACTGTTTTAGTAAGCAGTTTATCTGATTTCAGTACGGCAACGTAAAGAAACAGAACATTTATTTATTTATTTATTTATTCATTCATTCGTTCGTTCGTTCGTTCGTTCATTCATTCATTCATTCATTTATTTATTTATTATATTAACGCCTTATTTAGATTAACGTCCTCGCGGAGTTTACCATTAGCTATTCCACCACTCAATCAGGACACATACACGTAGTTACAATTATACAACGACCATTTCCTACCACATTGCCATCTGCCGCAGCTGAGATTAGAATTCGGGACCGGTACAGAAACTAGCCGTGTTGTCTCTCACACAACCTCGTTTAATCCACTGCTACCAACATAGTAACACATGAGAAACACCACTAAATATCCATACCCTAGCCAGGATTCGAACCCGGGACTCCTTGATTGCAGGCCTAACACGTAAGCGTTGAGCCACTGAGCCACAGAAACATGAGTATAAAGTATATAGGTACTTGGTTATTTCTTTTTTCAGAGCCGTTTCGCGTTTGGTCTGCAACATTTTGAAGGCACGTAGAATGGCGTAACGCATTAATTGCTTTGTTTGCAATAACCGCTTCATTTCCAGACCTATGAGAGCCATGTTGAATTTTGATATAGAAAAAATGATAATCGCTTTACGTTACCGAAACGGACTAAATATTCCACCATTGATATCAACAATAATACTTGCGTGTGTATCAACTGTGATGAATTATTGAAGACAGACTTAGCAAATTTTGATGACCATGAATGTATCCGGATTTAAAAGCATAAATCGTGTGATATTTGTTATATTTGCAACAATAGCCTCCCACTGCTTTAGCCCGCATTCTATTAAAGCAAGATCCAAATATATCTTGATACTAACTTGTATTTTCCTGTCTCTTCTTCTACGTAATTGCCACTTAGATAATGATCAATTTTTCTAAGATTATTTTACGACAGCATGAAATCCTTAAATAGACCTACAAGGAACAGAAATTTTGAGCTTCTTTACTGTACTTCGTCATAAGGCGTTGATAAAGAGAAAGGAACAACTGGCTGATCCGAATATTTTCTCAGACAAAGACAGACTTCGCTAACGTTTTATACAATGCTGATTCTAACAATCGCATTTGTTGATTGTACATGCAGTTATATTAAAAAATCAAGTAACTACCGGATATTGCGGCACTCGTATTCCGTTCATAAAGGTCGGCACTTGGTGAAACCTATGTTACTAGTTGAAATGAATATTTTAGGTATCCAAGGGCCCTATTTGCCGACACCGATGACCAAAATAATTATGGGGAAAGGCTTAGAGCGGAACTAGGAGAGAACATTGGCGGTATCAGGAATTGATGATATTATTGCTTTTCTCGGTGAACTCAACTTTGACAATAAAATGCCCAAGAATATGCAACTAGAAGAGCGCCAATTAACAACAAATGAAGCCAGTAAAGGAAGAATCGTGACCATTCAGAGATGGATTGTCGAAGCTTGAAATAGAGATATCAAAAAAACATAATTCGCTTTCTCGATAGTATCATCCCAAGAGCTCACGCCCTTCACCTGAGAGACTTTTATTTAATAATCGGCACGATGATCAACAAGAATCACGAATTAATTTTCATGGAAGGAAAGACCGCCGAATTGGCTCAAACAATGAAAGAAAAAATAGATGTAAAATAGATGTGTATGTATACTTCAAACTATTACGACCTAAAGTCGGGTCAAGTAAACGAGGTCCCAGATCTTACGAATCCTTGTAGTGAGAGTGAACAATAAAAAAAGAACAAGTAAAAACAAATACATTTATTATAAAAATAAGCAAAATACAGTACAAAAATTTAAAGGTAAAAAAATCTTACAAAATATATAACAGTCTATGGCTGTTAAGCTAACGCTACGGAAAAGAATTATTAATTTAAGCAATTTGACAATAAAAAAAAAATGGAGAGTTTCCAGGCGCTCTAGACTAGAAACTTGTTGATCGAGATCCTTGCTGGTTGTAAAAAAACTTCACAAATAATTCAAGGGTTTTCTAGAAATTCTCACAAACAGTACAGGGCAAAATCATATACCAAAAATTATGTACCAAAGAATAGCAAATGATCTAAAAGTCCAACATCAAAATAATCCAAAAACAGAACAGTTGGCAAGTTCTAACTCAAAATCTAGCTATACCAAATCGGAATCTGGCCTCACCAAAATCGTCCAAAATAATACTTCTGGACGATAAACCTGCTAATTAAATCCGATAAATTGAAATTTCAATTAAACAATCCAAAATATTAATTGAAAATATGTGAAATCTAGTTTATGATCCGGTACTTTGGTAGCAACCACGTGCCTTTTGAACTAAATCACTTAGCAAAGTTTTCAGCTTAACATCTTAATCAGAAACAAGTTTTAAGGGATTTTAGTGATATTTATAACCATTCTAACTCACAAAAATAAGAGCAAATAACTTAAACTGACAGTTCGACAATCGACTGTCATACAGTACCAATTAAATCGGACTTTTCGATCATTACTGCTATCTGCATACTATTAACGTATATACAATTTTTATGCACTAATTATAATAATAGTTTAATTTTAGATTTCTATGGCATACACAATTATTGTTTTATAACTTGGTAAAACATTACCTAATGAGCCATCTGCAGGCGAAAAGCTTAAAGGTGGTAATTTGGATAGGAAATTAGTCGTGGTTGACATCTATCGCGGAATGGGGAATTTATTACTATGATTGACTGGTTGATCGACTAAAGTCTGTTATTATTACTTTGTGGAAACCAGCAGAAGACGGAACGCACAAAACATACATTGCATTCGAAGACTTGGAACGAAGACATGCGATTTGGACAAGGTTTGATGAAAACCAACTGCGAGGTTTCCCTTGATTGGATTTAGAGTAACTAAAACGTTTGAATATATCAGTTAAGTTCGACACCGCCGAGTCGAAAATATTTGAATTAGACGGAAATAGGGATAATCCTGAACTGTTTCGAATAAGGACATATTCCTGATTTAGAAACAAAGCTACGAAGTGCCAATTATGGATCTCCTTTGTCCAAAACAATGACCAACATGAAATGGATCGGGGCCAAGAGGGCCTATCGCAGGAAGTCCGGAGCAGGAATGCTGTGCCCATATAACCAGTGTTCTATGGTATTTGTGATACGTTAGGTACCAACAAGTGATAAAATATCCCAATCGTTCCGTGCTAAATTATATTAAAGATACAGGTAACAGATGAGATTCAAGTAACGACCAGCAAATAGTTAATATTGAGGACTAGAACTCTCACACAGTAATCAACGAATACACCCCCACAAATCCATCCACCCACACACATAGCCACCATCACACACACACCCACACATGTACAAAACATATGCACACACACATGCACAACACTGATAAACTACACATGGAATCATAAATCCGCCACGTCCCCGTCGTTGATAGAAAGCGAAGCGCAACTCTATATTTTAAATAAACTTACGTATATACAAAAAACACTATATTTTCTGTTCCGATGTGAATAGTAGAGACAAAATACTCCAATCTCCCATGACATACGCGAAATCGAAAATTTTCTATTTTATCAACTTTCCATGGTCTGGTTTAAAAACAGGCGCTTTTCGGGAGCCAAACTTTTTATAGGGATGATGGCTCAACATCGAATTAAAAATTCTTCCGATTTGCCGTAAGTAACTTTTTTCCTATAAGTGTGCGGGGTCGTCTGTTTTAGAAAATTTTTTCTTGAACCACGTATGCAAAGTAATTTTTTATGCCGAAATGCGAGGTCGCCTCAGGAATTAATCTGTTGTTCAGTAAAATATCATTCAAAACATCTTCTATGTTGCTCTCTCTTATGTTAGCTCGATTCGTTCTTTTTTTAATATTTCTCATCTCACCTTGATGGAAGAATGATTGAAGAAAAAAATACCATATGCAGCACGTTTCAAAAAGAAAGAGGAGTACTACATTTGGACAAGTCTACAAGTGCCCCTCCGATTTTGTCCAAATGTGCAGCACAGAGTAAAAGTTGAAAAAAAAATTATACATACTTACAGTCTACCTCTCAAATGAACTTTACGTAGATTCGGTAATATGTCAATTCTACTTTAAAATTTTATGAAGATATTTTTTAATAAGACTATTACGAAACGAGTGAAAGTTGCAATCGGTCTTTGCTGAATACCTATGAATCAAATCGACATTCGTCATTAGTCACTCCCGACAGAAATTTCTGCTTAAGTTTCGGTATATCTTCGGGGTCCTCTCAGGAAATTTCAGAGCAAAATTAAAATTATTTTTATATAAAACTAACGATCAGTGGGAATTAATTCGATAAAATCTCAATAAGTAGCATAAAAAATACTAAGTACTTACTATTTTTACGAAAACCAATAATATTGGTTGAATATCGAATATAATCTAAATCACAATTTGGCTGCATGATAAAACCTTTAGTTCCCAGAACTAGAAATTAGTATACAATTGTTACATATAAACTACGTAACCTGATAACATACCGTATCTGCTATGTTGAAAATAGTGATAACTGTATTATAATAAAGAATGACTTGTTTAAAACGTGAAAGGATGCATAGCCTTAAAAAATAAATAGTAAATATAACAGAATAATTTGAGCATAACCAAAATGTTAACATCTTTATTAGAAATGGATGATACAGAAAACCTAACAGGTACACAAACACACAGCCACAATTTTTTTCTGTTCAAACATTGTTATTCATATCCTACCAACTATCATAATTCATCAGAGTTACTTATGTAGATACCAAGTATGCTAAATGTCACGCCTGAAATGTTTTTGAAACGATGACTTGTTTCACTGAAACATTAGTTTGAATACATCATTACAAATAATTCAATCAGTGTTTCCAAAACATATTACATAAATGTTTCGATATGTTTGAAGTGCTTGGAAGCATTTTAACAGATGTTTCATGAACCTTGTTTAAATAAATATATAATTTGTTCAAAATCGGTAATATATTTTTAAAAAGCTCTTGAAATGTTTCCAAACATATCGGAACAAGATGAATGTAGCAATGACGTTCTCCTCTATGTTTCAGAACAGTTTTGTAAGATTTGAGTTCAAGTGTGCTTCTAGAAGACAGAATATTAAAACATAATATTTTAGTCACAAACTCCTCTATAAAATCCTTATTTTAATATAAGGGACGTAACCAGACTTCAACCAACAGCTACTCTTTGAGCTATGTGCCCCGCCGAGCGCTGAATTACGAGTTACAAGCCTGGCGCGTTAAGTGTAATAATTACATATTACTAACAGAATGCTAATGCTTCGATTGCAACAAACACCGGCCGAAAGATTAATTCCTACTTAAAGGAGCTCTCGTGCCAGTCATTCCACACCATTTTCAGACTGCAGTTTCGAACTGTGGCTCCCATCAGTGCAAGGTAGGCTGTGACGACCGACACGAGAATCCTTCAACTATTTGGTAAATTTCGATATCCTTAAGATAGCAACATGCAAAACAGTCGGCAGGCGCCATCTAGCGGTCCAGGGACTGTTGCAATCGAAAAATAAATAGCCTGACTTAGCATGCGTTCAAGTGTACTTCTAGAGGGCAGAATATTAAAAAGTAATATTTCTACCACAAACTGCTCTATAATCGTTGTTGCAATCGAAGCACTAGCGTTCTGTTGGTAATATGTAATTATTACACTTAATGCGCCAGGCTTGTAACTCGTAATTCAGCACTCGGCGGGCACATAGCCCAGAGAGTAGCTGTTGGTTGCAATCTGGTTACATTTCGTTATAGTGATATATGGGGGAGGTTGTTTGAACCTACAACCTCTTGCATACAAATAAAAAATCAAAAACAACTTTATTAACAACTCTTAACTGCCGAGACCTGAACCGGAGCCAGCCAAATTCCATGCCGTAAAGTGTCGTGGAAATTGAGAGGCTGGACGAAGCAGGTCCAATTCAGCTTAAAAAACAGGGAAGACAAATGTTGTAAACAATGTGTATTAATAAATCGGTAACTCCTTCTGCCAAAGCGGTAAATTAAAAACAGTAATCTAATTTTAAATACCCAAAACGGGTTTAAAATAATTAAAACTTAAACTATTAAAATTAAGCGGACACTTAAATAAATTTTGTTAGCTAATACGGGAAAAAACTGAACGAAAAACCCGTTGAAGACAGCTACCGCAGCGAGACATCCAGCCGTCGAACATTTGATTTTCTGATGTTAAAATCCAAAGAAGTTTTAATTTTGGTGAAGATGATAGGTTAGGAAGAACAATTTAGAATAAACGAAGACAACAAAAAGAAACAGTAACGAAAAGGAGGGCAGGAAAGGTTTAAAGAAAAAAGTCTTTAGAGGTAGATTGTAGAGCAAAAGAGAGTTATAGTAGGTGAAAGGTAGGCTATAATAGTTGCCGGAAAACTTGCATACTATTTCTTGTATACGAAGCGTAAATTCAACCGCTAACTATTGCCGCCTTTACAAATTGTTTTCACCTGGAGTATAAGATTCAGCAGACACTACGTTTGTATATTCAAATTTGATTAAAACTATTTATTTGTAGTTTTTCTTAAGCCTGTCGTAGAAAAAGTATACTCGAGTGGATTATCCATATCACACTCGAAAGATTGGATATCATATCCACTCTTGTTTCACAAAGTGGTGTGTAGTAGTAACTACACAAACTATTAATCTATGTTTAGTTATTAATAATTCTATATGTGAAATTTTTCATGGACATAAATGTGCTTGCTAGTGGTTTGCTTCTGTTATTTTATTATACAAGCTTTAGTTAACCATATCATACCTATTATAATTTGTTCGTTATAACGTGGGTTATTTTCTTGTATTTTAGAAAAATTTGTAATATTTTCTAAACCTAGAGTCTCATAGAGGAAGTCTATGTTGCTATTTAATTATATTACCCTTAAATACATAGTTATAACGAACATAATCAAACTGCAGATTTTAAAAATCACAATTATAGTACAAGCACTAATACAAATTTAAATTATTGTACTAAAAAAAATTAGTTGTTAAAACTTTTTAATTTCTAATATCCATTGTGACAATTTTTATCTACTTTCATGAAAACTTTAATATATTTTTCAAAATTATTTATTCTGTCAACAGAAGAAGAGTGTCGCTGTTTACTCGATTAGGTAATTTAAAATTTTTAGTTTATTTATGGACACTGAATATTCATATGTCCAAGTCACTCGAATATACTATAACACTGGTTGAATATTTATTTTAATATGGTACTAAAGTTCAAAACAATATTTTATATTCTGTATTTCTATTCTCAATATCATACATCAATAATTTTATTTAAATTATATTAGTTATATCAGAAATTTAAGTTGAAGATGTTGACAAGCAAATTACAGAATATTATTCAACAGTTGTTAATTTCTTTTATGTTAATATGCATATTTTACATCAACATTATTTAAGTCTAAAAGTAACAATAATACACGGTATTGTTTGTCACTTCACTTTTGCAGTATATTAATTTTCTAAATCCATTTCACTAACTTATTTTTATTCCTATATTTCCATTAAACATTAATTTTGTGGAATGGGTACAATTGGGTCAAACTAATTTCATTTACCAAAAGAGATACTTTATTTAATTGATTTTTCAATAAAGATAAGTATATTTCTAGCTATTAGCTTATTAGATGTATTAAATTTTACCCTGTTCAGCTTTGAATGGAAAGTGGAATGTGAAGAGTGGGAGTTTTGCTCCATTCATGAGTTATCAACAGTGACGCCATGCCGCCCTAAATTTATATTGGCTAGACTGGTTGACTCCGTAAAGGCCCTTACGTTGGAAAGTCTAAAAACAACCGATTAGATCAATAGTAGAAAGTTAAGAAGAAAACGCAAAGTTTAATTCTTTTATAAGTTTGACTGTATAATTGATTTAGTGAATAATTATAAATATTCAAAAGAATAGTTACAATACGCACTTGGTTTATTGTTTCATTAGTTTTGTTCAGATTTCTCTGACATATGGTTCGGCCTTGCGACCATTATCAAAGAGTCTTAAAAACTGACTTGAAAGTGGTGGTTCACAGTATATATCTTATAAATATTTTACCTACTTAAAGGGGGATAATAACTTGATTTGCTATTTCTTTAAATTTAACAATACAGGCCGGAACTACGAACTTAATTTTAATTTTATTACTGTCTAGTAGAGGGTTGTTCATAAATTCTGTTTGTGTATATTACAGGATAGAAACACTGCGATTTGAGCAAGGTTCACTCGTCTGGTACACAGATGGATCTAAGATGGCTGAAGGGCTGGGAATAGGCGTAGCAGGGCCTAAATGTAGGTTATCCAGAGCCCTTAGCAGCACCCCAACCATCTTCCAGGCAGAAATTTATGCTACAGATCTGTATGCCCAGGAATGCCTAAATAAAGGCATTCGAAGGGCTAAAAACTCTAAGGTCCCATACCCTCGAGTCTAAAATTGTCTGGAAATGTAGACGATTCCTGAAGCTGCTGAAGCGCCATTCTTCAGACCCGAACCGTTTTGTGGCCTATCCAAGCGACACATAATGGAGGAGATCCAAAAATGGGAAAAGGAACAGAGAAAGTTCTACTGGAGGAATACTCCAGACCAAAGACAAACGAAAAAGTGTATAACTTATTCGGCAAAGAATACCACAAGGCTTCTCGAACTCAAGACAAGGGGGGCAAGCCAGTAGACGATAAATGCAGATATTGCGATGCTGCAACTGAAACTGCGGAACATATACTTTGTGAATGCAAGATGTTAATCCGCATTATGCTAAAGTACCTGGAGTAGGCGCCTGAAGACATAGGTAATCTAGCCTCCAGGAAAATCACAAGCGTTGTAAAAAATCTTAAAATCCTAAGCAACAATTAGTTGTAGAGTAATTCACAAAAGATCTTTTAGATCGAAATGAAGTAAAGCTACTCAGAACCTAGCGATCTCTGAAACAATCTACAATCTATGCTATATTATTCAAATTTTCTTTCACTATAAAGGCAAGGTTTATCGTTTAAACTTATTTTTATGACCCAAGCAGGTATAATTTTAATCAGGAACTGTCATAGTACGGGTATATCCAATTAAATTTCTCTAAAAGTACCATTATCAAATACGAGAAAATATTTAAGGTTACTCATAGGCACCCTGAATAAATTTTTAGGGAACTTACATCTATACTAAATCTTTATTACTCTCTGCATTTACCTAGTAGAGTATATTATATACATCTATAAGCACCGTGTGCAAAATTCTCTTTACGTTACCTTTTTATTTGTTAAAGTAATATTTCTCTAAGAACTACGTAAAAAAATTATTTGATTATCACTTATTTGATTTGAAAGATAAATTTTTATTCAGAATAATATAACGCAACCACGCCACGTCAAATTTAGAAATCTATACGTGCTCGCTCATCTTTTGAAACATATAAAAACATATATTAAAATGAACTGAAAAATAAAATTCCTAATTTATGAGTGAAACACAATAAATATAATAAAGTTTAATGACTATTAAATGCATTTATACGTCTTACAGGGCCTGTTGTCTCTTATTATCCTTTAACAGATGTTTTTTTCCTAAAATTGATCGCATGGTTCCTCTCCTTACTTCTATAAGTACATAAGGGGGACGGTAGCTCAGTGGGTTAACGCGTCTAGCTTTCTCTTTGTGCGTACCTAGCGAAGTAGGTTCGAGCCCTACTTACTGCGAAATAAATTTCAGTTATAAAAATTATCCCCAAGAAGTGGTTCGGATCCCACTATAAACTGTAGGGCCCTTTCCTTTAATCATACAAATCTAGATCTCCTAGACTGAAGAAGGTCATTCAGGTGATCTGGAAGGAGGTTAATAAACATTTATATACAAACAATAAATCTACCTACTACCTATAAAAGGTAGCATCATTTTCGATGTGGTGCATATCTGGGAAGTTGTCTGTTTATCTTTTGCTAGACAAGCAGTGCTTTATACAATCTTCCTGTCTATTCGTCTAACTGACGTAATTATTAGATCAGATAAAATTGTCTCCCACTGCCTCTCTAAGGACACGTACGTATGTGAAAATGCCCCGCATAATGCATTATCTTGATAGCTCTTTTCGAGGCTCTTTTCCTATTGGTCTCGATCAAATCTCCAGTTTCTTTTTTTTTGTATCCTAGACATTCTGAAATACATCTATTCTCTCTCAATTGACATTGAAATTTTGAACTTGAAAGTTAAAGATAATTTAATTGCTTCCTTTAATAATAAATCTTTGTATTAAATAATTCCACAATGAGTACCAATGAAAAATGGTGGACTACTTTTGCATATTCTTAGAAGCTCATTACAGAGAAGTAAAAAAACGTATAAATTACAATTTAACTAGTTCAAACTAGTCAGTAACATAAATTAACGGAAAATACAATAAGCTGACCTTCGTGTTTTAATAATAATTAGAAGATATATAAAAAAACTCATAAAAGCTAAAAGCATGAAGCACATTGAACGCATGAAAAAACAATTTATTTTATAGAAAATAGTGAAATTCCTCTCATAAAAATAATCGTAAAACCAATAAAATAAGATTTTATTGTGTTGTTTGGAATCAATCTATCTAAAGATGAACATTAACATAATAATTATATAACATCGTAATTAGCGGAACATTTATGATAACTAAGTTAATCGAATTCAAATCAGGATTCGTTGATATTTTTAGTAACACATAATCAATATCTATACGTTTTTTATCTACACAAATAAAATTACAAACGGCCGAACACAAGCAGAAGTAGGTATGGGCAATTTATGTTTGGTAGTTGACAGTTGAGAAGCGTGTGTACGATTACATTATAGTCAAGTGGTAATTTTATAATAGTATAATAAAATACCATTGCCATGCCGTCGACTAACATCCAATGGGTAAAAATAAATTGCGCACAAATGTTCGCACTATCATCATGGATTTATATATAAAACTTAAAGTGTCTTTGTCCGGAATTAAAAATAAAATTTTCCATGAACAAAAGACCTCAAATTTGAAACACATAGACAATCCTCTCAATATAATGCAATATATTCAAAACCATTAACCGGGAGGTAATATTTTAGGTTTAAAAAATATTTCTTTCGCGACCAAATCAAATTTGACATAGGCAAAAGTAATATTTTTATAATAGACGAATTTTAAACGAGGGGCGAATTATAGAGGTTGAAAAACATTTATTTCCTGGGCAACAGCGGGTTATTCATTTAATCAAATGACATCCCATGCAATTATATCGTGATGACTGGTGTAAATTGAATTATAGATATCTTCTGATCAGAGAATCGCAAAGCCATATATATCCTTTAATATGTAAATAAATTCTTCAAGAGTACATGACATGTGAAGCCTTTTCTTGACTTTTATGAGATAGGAAGGTGAATATTGAACTATTTGAGCTTATGCGTGAATTACTTTAAACGTTTTAAGATATGAAAATATAGTAATTTTGAACCCCCGTTAATTGCTTTCATTTTCGTCTTGAGTGCTTTAAATTAATTGTGTTTGATTTTATGAGTTTTTATATTAAGTATTAGAGAAGCCATGAGGAGAAAAAATGCAGGGTATTACGACTAAACCAGGCCTTCAAACACATGAAAACATATAAAAGAAACAACAATAAACAAACGGGAAGAAACATACCACTACAACATTGTACCGAAAAATGTGAGAAAGAAGTGAATACAAGGAAACAGCGGAATGAAAGGACTTTTGGATTACCATTGAAGGATCAGCTACCGGCCACATCTAGAAGAAATACTACACCGGGAATAGAGAAATAGACAACGAATATTTAATGTACTAGAGGCTGGAAAGGCTAAAGGAGTAAATTTTAGAATCATTTATAATTTATAATTTTTAGAATCACATTTAGAATCGAACGGTATCGTCAAAGCATGGATGGTATCGCCTCTACTTACGAAATGAAAAATAATCCCAAACCGTTCTTCCCTAAAATCAACTAGCCACATAGTAGAAATGGTTAAGATACAAATACTGCGCACAATTCTTACTCGAAAAACTACACAAACGCATCATAAAATCACTAGATTATCACATATTATTCATAAAGAAATCAACGGAGGACTTACACTACCAGAAGGAGGATCCTGATGAAGAGGATGGAGAGAACTGCACTTCTGATGTATCTCCAGAAGTCATTTGATAGTATCAGTCACGACGACATAGCCAATATATTATGCAATAAAAGAATATAAATAATGGACAGGATAATTAAAACTTTTTTTCACAAAAACGCTGTAATTCAATCGGTTACACAGACGACGGAAACCAAAAACCACAAAGAAGCTAAGCAATAATTTTCCGTTTAACACCTCCGCTCTCCTCCACCATATAAATAACAAGGAAATTTCAAAATTTAACGAAGTGATAAAAACATTGAAAACAGTTTTAAATTGAAAGAAAACTTGTACAATGAAATTCTGGGAACATATCCAAAAGAAGAACCTAACACATCCACTGAAGGAAGAGGTAATACAATAGCAATAAATTAATAATAAGAGACCATACTCGAATACCTAAATTTGAAGAAATGAGATAACCCATTAAATAGTAACATATTATAGTGAAATCTTACGGCCATCCTTTTAACTAAGAGAGCACGGACGTTGTTGCTGTACTATTAGGAAACTTGAGGGATTTCGTAAGTTTTTCTGCTCTAAAACTTTTACGTTTCTAGTGCAATTTATGCGATTGTCGCAATTTCAAATCTGTGATCCATATTAGAGGACTAACTCAACAACGGTGAATGCAGAACTCAAATTTTAAAATGTTCTGAACCAGTTTCTTTAAATGCGTTCAAAAAGCAAAATTGATGTACGACGTAATACTTTTAGGTTTATCAGATATATTGACAACACCATAAATACTATGTCGGGTGAAGGTTTCTATAACTGAACGCTGTTATTTAGGGCAGTGATCTGTTTGAGGTTAATTAGTCAGTGTTTAAGCCAAGTCGGCGGCAATAGCTTGCACACAGAACTTTACTAAAAATGATAACCCAAATGTTAATAGGGGAGAACCAAATCCCAACCAGTAGACTATGATATGTATTTAGGAGTACACGTGAAGGAAACATTTTCCTGCTCGAATGCTAATTCTCGAAATCAGGGAATAATATCCTCATGAGAAAAGTGCCCAAGTAACATTTTGAAATTTAATTTTTGGCCTACATGCCCTATTAGTTGTATAATGGTTGTAAAATGGCTTTTAAAATAAATTTTAAAACTCTAGGGCACTGTAGGTCGTCGTAAAGTTATGCACACGAATATTGAAATTCATTGTCGTATGAAGGTCCTGTGGTAAGCATAAAATTACTAATTCGACACCAGAAATGGATGGACTTTAAAAGGTTGTTATGGAATCCTAAATATGTCGATATCATCCACAATACAATGTTTAACATGCCTTGAAAGTATGGTTGTAGAAGGGTCGTTAAAAAAATAAAATGACCTCATTATGGACTTACACGAAGATAGTTATATCAAGGTTATTAAGAAACATAATAAAACTTCAATAGGACCTTGGCACGAGAGAAAGAGAGAGAAAGAAGTCATAAAAAAGGTTATATATATTTTGAATACGATCTCCATACGACCCATAAATGGAAATATGGCTTCCAAAACTGATAACAGTAACAAGAGTTATAACAATATTTAATATGATTGCTTTAGTCGTAATAGACGTAGTTTTTATCCTGCCAAATGTCAATGTTAGTCTATTAGCAAAAGTACCTACGAGAACTAACAATATTACTCTTATAAATTTTAAAGGTGAGTTTTATAAGGTAAAATATAAACAGTCAGGGACCCACAGACGAGCAGTTAAAAGAAATGTAGAAAAAACATGCAGTGAGAGTGCGGTTAAGCTAGAAATCTCTGTGGAAAAATTGGTTGTTTGTTTAGATGAAAACAAGTCAAATGAACAAGATAGCATATCGGGAAGCTGATCGCTAATGTAAAAAGAAAATTTAAGGCATGCAAAATGACAATATATTCTTATGAAACAATAATTGAGTCACGTGTGTTAATATGCCATTGCGTAGTCGGTATGATGGACTTTATGCTCGTTTCTAAAATATAAAACGATCTCTGAGCAAAGGATAGTCGTACGACTGCTTGGTAGTTTCACAATTAAATTTATAACTATTAGATCGTCGGCAGTCTCGACCATATTTTCTGTTGGAAATTCAATATTTAGCGTCCATGTTTTACAAGCAAAAATATAAAACTTTAAATATAATTTACATGCTCATTATACGAAAATGTTACTGTAAAATATATTTTTCAATATTTTCAATCATGCTCTATAAATTTGTATATGTTTTAACTCTCTCAAACTTATAGTTATAAATCTATAATTATATATGATTTCTTACATCTTCTTTCACTTTCATTATTTTGAAGACGAGTTGTATCTTTTCCGAGTATCTTCGACACCATTCCGGTAAAATAATTCGCAGCAGTTTTGCCATCATAATTTGGTTAGAAATAGATTTAAACGTTTAACATTTTATTAAATAATACCACATATTTGGTTTCATACTGCGCAGTTTGATTATTGGTGTTTTACTTAAAAGGTATACGTATAGGTAAAATATATAGAATACATATTCAATTTTTACGTTCTTTTGTCGAGGTAATATTGTATTCCATTCTTATGACCATCTGGTTGTATGAAGGTCCTAATAAAGCTAGTCATGATCTTGTAACGACTTCTTTATAGCGTTAAGAAGGATTTGAATCTTACAGGATCAAATGGCCATATAAAGGTTGCACCCAAATTAATTCATATAAAAGTTGTACGAAAAGTCATGACAACTCTTTCCTAACCATCCAGATACGGTCATAAAGAGATTTTTAACAAGGTCATCACGTCTAAATATAAGTCGTATATTAGATCGTAATGACGTCGCCATGTTTTTTATAAGACTCAAAATGTTACTTGCGTGGGCTGGATTCGCCGGAAACGCGTGAAACCGTCATGCCGCCTTTAATTTTCGCCTTCGCGGGTGTAATTCATGGGTATAAAACTGCTATCTTTCCTTTTTCCATCGCTGTGCCACGCGATCTTTCAGCTTATACCTTTTTTACGTAATAACCATTTGAAAATTACATATTTGAAAAATTCCCAAGTGTCATCTGGGAACATTGCATCATCTGTTCCTTTAAGGGCATAAATCACCTATGTTCGAGAATACCGATTTCAGAGCGCAAGGGATGTTCAGTTAAACTAAATCAGTATCTATTTTATGGGACTAAATTAGATATTTTCTGTTAAAATAATATTTATGAAATATTTAAATTGTAACAGTACATATTAATTAATTAATCCATAAGGAACTATAGTTTAAAATATTCAGCTGTATTCCAAATTATTTCTGATTGATACTTATTTCGGGCTTGTTATGGTCCTAGTCTACTACCATCCCAGACAAAACAATCACCTAGAAATATTAGGGTGCAATAATTGAATGTTAATATTTCACTCGTAAAGTAGTAGTTTAGAAACATTAATCGAGTTTAAATATACTCAACTAATGGATCAGTTTTTAAGAAAAAAAAAAGGTTCGTACTCTATGCCATCATTAAAGTCACTTTAGTGTGCCGGATTAAAACTTATAAACAATTATGTTTACAAACAGCAACTTTGTTTTCTCTGACGCAAAAAATAACAGTAGAGTTATTTTCCGTAGTTTCCCAGCTCGTAGAGTATATAAAAAGATTTAATTTTGTCTTCAGATTTTAAATATATATATATATTGAATTCAGCCTTCAATCAGAGGTTAATTCGTATATTTTTAACTTACATAAACCTCCTCAATGAAACTCAATTCAAAAGGTCCACAAAATTTGGCTAACTAAATAAAATATAAAATACGCTGGCTGCCAGCGATATAGTTTCATATTTACCAACTAATGGTATAAGATTTATTCCTGATTTATCCCATAATTTTTTGGCAATAAATGACATTTAAATATAGATTTTGAGCCTTTCAAAAGTGCTCCAGGGTCCAAAGTTATGCATATTTCCACAATGTAAAGAAAAAATTGATGAAAACATCAAACGGGATTCCTTAAATAACTATGTTACACTTAATATTTACTTTGGATCGCTACCAAAAAATCAATGAACAGATTCAAGGTGGCATGAAACGTAACGAATTTTGGTAGTCAAGACACTTTCATTACATTTACATGTAATCAAGAGCAGTTACTGGGTGACCATAGACTTATTCGATATCACCAGATATCTAGAGTCCAGAATGACTCGAGATTTAAGCAGAATTAGCACGGGCACATATTATCTACAGAGAAAGATTCGTTAGAAAAAATTATTCAAATATATTCGATTCTTAAAAGTAGATATATTACCATCAAAACGCTAATGCTTCGATTGCAACAAACACCAGCCGAAAGACTGATCCTACTTAAAGGAGCTCCCTTGCCAGTCGTCACACACCACTTGCAGACTGCAGTTTCGAGCTGTTGGCTCTCGTCAGTGCAAGGTAGGTATGCGACGACCGACATGAGAATCCTTTGACTATAGTACATCCCGGTATTTTTACAATAGCGACATGTAAAACAGCCAGCAGGCGCCATCCAGCGGTCCAGTGTCCGTTGCAATCGAAAAATAAATAGCCTGACTTGGCTTAGCATAGTTCAAATGTGCTTTTAGAGGGCGGAATATTAAACATAATATTTTTAGTCGCAAACTCCTCTATAAATCCTTATTTTACTATAAGGAACCTAACCAGACTGCAACCAACAGCTACTCTCCGGGCTATGTGCCCCGCCGAGCGCTGAATGACAAGTTACAAGCCTGGCGCGTTAAGTGTAATAATTGCATATTACCATCAAAACGCTAATGCTTCGATTGCAACAAACACCAGCCGAGAGACTGATCCTACTTAAAGGAGCTCCCTTGCCACATAGCCCGGAGAGTAGCTGTTGGTTGCAGTCTGGTTAGGTTCCTTATAGTAAAATAAGGATTTATAGAGGAGTTTGCGACTAAAAATATTATGTTTAATATTCCGCCCTCTAAAAGCACATTTGAACTATGCTAAGCCAAGTCAGGCTATTTATTTTTCGATTGCAACGGACACTGCACCGCTGGATGGCGCCTGCTGGCTGTTTTACATGTCGCTATTGTAAAAATACCGGGATGTACTATAGTCAAAGGATTCTCATGTCGGTCGTCGCATACCTACCTTGCACTGACGAGAGCCAACAGCTCGAAACTGCAGTCTGCAAGTGGTGTGTGACGACTGGCAAGGGAGCTCCTTTAAGTAGGATCAGTCTTTCGGCTGGTGTTTGTTGCAATCGAAGCATTAGCATTTTGATGGTAATATGCAATTATTACACTTAACGCGCCAGGCTTGTAACTTGTAATTCAGCGCTCGGCGGGGCACATAGCCCGGAGAGTAGCTGTTGGTTGCAGTCTGGTTAGGTTCCTTATAGTAAAATAAGGATTTATAGAGGAGTTCGCGACTAAAAATATTATGTTTAATATTCCGCCCCCTAAAAGCACATTTGAACTAGGTCTAAATATGTTCAATACTACTCTACCAACAGAAATGAAAAATTGTGAGAAATATTTTAGATTTAAAAAAATGTAAAAAGCCACTTACTTAATACTTATGTATAAAGTTAAAACTCAGGTGAGTTTCAAATGCAATTTCCAGGAGCCCGGCGAACATTCAAGTTCTACGACGTGGCTCGAGTGTAGTTCAAATTCTATCTCCAGGGAGCTCGGCTAACAGTTAAGTTCTGCGACGTAGCTCAGGTGTGGTTCAAATGCCATCTACCCTTCCTGTGGGCACCGTGGTCCACCCCATAAAAAATAGTCAAGCGGGATCAAATCGGGAGAACGGGCAGGCCACTCAATTTCGCCGCGACTACTGATCCACCTATTGGGAAAAACTTGATTGAGATAGGCTCTTACTTCCAATGAAAAATGTGGTGTAGCTCCGTCCTGCTGATATCAGACATTTCTACCAATTTCATTAGGGTTATCATTATCTGGGAAAAGTATTCTTGACACTGGAACTAAGACATTTTGCAAAAATCCAAGTAACACGCGCCAATTAATGTGCCATTAAAGGAACATAGTCCGATAATTTGAGAATTTATAATTCCAGCCCAAACATTTACCTACTCAGGATATTGGCCTCCATCATCCAATATGGATTTTCTATACTCCAGTATCTACAGTTCTATTTGTTAACTGTTCAATTTAAGATGAATGTTGCTTCATCAGAAAAAAAGATTGTTTTTTATAAATATGTTTCAATTACATTTCAAAATTTTCAATTTTAATTTTCTTGATGAAGAATATACAAAATTCAAAAAACCTTATATTGCTGGACAGAGAAATTAAATCGTGATTATTGATGTTTCCGAAATACTTGACCTATCATGGCATTAATGTACTTTAATTTAATTACATTAACGTATTGCTTTTGTTAACCTGATCAACGTCCAGAAGTGTGTCACAAAATGAATGGGGTTGTCTGGTCAGTACCCTACGATAAAAGTTTTCTCCTAAAATGTTTTTATACCTAATACTTGAGTAATTTAGTCCACATTATATCTTTTAATTAAATTTTACATAACATCAATATTTTACCATATAATCTTAAAACTCCTTTTGCTTGTTATCATTTCAAAAAATGCTGTTCTACGGGCGGGGGAGGGGGTGGTGCGGCTAAGAGTTAAAGAATACAAAATAGCATTGTAACCTTCAATACATGTATTTTTTATAAAATCATTATAATAGACGCAATTCGCAATTATCATTATAAAAATTCGCCATTTTGATTCCGCCATTATTTGTTTTGAAATTGAAATTGTTGATTCGTAATCATCAACCATAAAAAACCCTAACTTAATAATGAACATCACTTCAGACAACTGGCTGTACAGTTTTGATATTTGTTTATTTAATAATAATAAAACCAAATAACCTTATTAAATTAAAAAATAGGATAACTCATGCTTGCCGCCAAATAACCCCAGATATCATAAGGAGTTCTTGTACGCGAGAACTTTTAAGGAGGTAAGAGTTGTGTCAAATATAATATGGGCTACAATTTGAGCATCTTTTATAATAATTATAATATTTACTGTTTTTTGTAATGTATTCTTTATATTACGTTAATAAAAAAATGTTATCCCAAAAATTTAACTGCAAATATCTCAACAATGGTTAATGATAAGTATAAGACATGGTTAACAAAATTTGTTCTAAAATAAAAGGAAAACCCAAATATGCAAAAATATACAGGGTGTTTCGTTTGAAAAAGTAAAATTGCATAACCTGCCGTCTTTTTGAGGCACCTTGTGCATTTGAAAATAGAATGCTTGCATGCTTACATAAATCGGTTATTATTTTTACAAAATATACCTGCTTTATTATTTTTCATCCGAATCTATAATTTGGGAGTAGTTGCAGGAGGGTATGTTGAAAAATAATACCATCATCGTGATCTCTGCCTTCGAAAATCCATAAAAAAACCTTGTCGAGTCCGTATTTTAATTTCTCTGTTTACTATACCTAATAAGTATATTTAGGCTAAGAATATATATAGGTATATATTTTTTTAAAGATAAATCAAATTGTTTTATATGTTGTTTTGTTACCACGTAATTAATACCAAAGATTTTATGTATATTAATTTTGTACTTATATTACCGTTTAACATCAAAGTTATTCATGATGGCGTATCGAAGTATCGGTGGCTCACAGAGCTCTAGTGAAAGTAGTTTCAAATGCTGTAAAACCAAGCAATTTATTCATTATGTGTGTGTAAAATGTTCCAGTATAATACACAAAAGTTGTATACCTAAGTACAAAAATGAAATTCGTTTTGTCAAGGGAAATAAAATTGTTTGTTGCAAAGTTGACGAAAGCAGCCTTACTGAGGAAGCTGAAGAAATAAGTCTTCTAGAAAGGACAATTAACGAACTCCAAGAAGATGGAGAAATAAAAAATAAGTATATGCAAAAGTTAAAAGACGAAAATAAATTGTTTATTGAACAAGCATTGAAATCCGAAGAAGAAATGGATGAACTGATAAAAAATCAACAAAAAATTATTAATGAATTAAATACACAGATAAAATCGTTAAAAAGCATATCGGTCAAGCTAAAAACACAACAAAAAATATTGGTATACAGACAGAAAAAAGTATGAGAAATGCAGCTACATCAACTGAGATAAGTAAGGAGGACCAAATTATAAGTGAACTATGTATCCAGATTAACAGTGCTGATAAAACGCCTTCATACAGGGTGGAGATACAAATAGGAAAAGATACAAAAATTGGTAATAGTAAAATTACAAGGCATAAGTTAACTTCTAGTCCTAACAACCCTTGTCTGGATGTACCTAATGGTAAGAAACAAATTCTGCTACTCACTGACCAGTTGGGCAAACTTATGAATTCTGTTTTAAGAAGAAACTTAAAAGACTATACAATAAATTCATTTATTAAACCAGGTGCTTCTCTCTCGGCAGTATTAGCAAATATAGACAATTTATCTAAAAATTTAACAAAAAAAGATGTAATTATTGTAATGGCTGGCCAGAATGACCTTCTAAACAGAGTATTCCCATCTTTTAAAATAATTTGTGAACATTTGAAAAAATGTAGTCATACAAATATAATTTTCTCATCGGTCCCTTATACACAAAATAGCAATGTAAATAATAGTATTTTTAAATATAACTATAAACTCAATGACTTTATAGTGAAATTAAATAAAGTGACAGAAGGAAATATAAAATATTATGAAATAAACAAGGATAATTACAAAATAAATAAAATTATATATATATAAATGACCTAGCAAATATCATTAGGAACCTTAGTTTTTTGTCTAAATCATTTACTTTTGTGCCAACAATTGATGTTATACAAGTTGAAGACCCATTAATTGTTCAAAGGAATGAAGAATTAGTAAGTATGGATAGGCCTAGGGCAGAAGATACAATTGAAATGATGGAACTTTTATTTTCAAATACAATAAATAACAATGGCCTTAATGTTACCACTGAAAGGGCAAACATCAATGAAACTAATAACTGTTTTTTATACCCGCATTTGTCGCAGATCATGATACGAGATTAACCAAAACATCAGAAAATATTAGTAATGGATCTGAAAATTTGGGAATAAATATTTTTGATTTCTCTTTATTTCATTTAAATATTCAATGTCTCAATAATAAAATTGATGAACTAGCACTCTTCTTAGACAAGAAGAACTTTGATGTTGTCTGCTTATCGGAACACTGGTTAGTTAACGAACAATGTTTAAAATGTATTAATTTGTTAGATTACACTTTATCATCCTTTTATATACGTAACAAACACTCTCATGGTGGGGTAGTAATATATGTAAAAAATAACATAGCATTTAAGCCTGTGGATGTTAAAAAATTTTGTGTCGATATTGAAACGGAATTTTGTGCGACTGAATTGATTGATTTGAAATGTATTGTTATTGCAGTATACAGGTCTCCAGTGGGGCACTACGGGAATTTCCATGATAAACTAATTGAGCTATTGGAATACTCTACAAATAGATATGCAAATATTTTACTGGCTGGTGATTTCAACATTAACTTTAGGGGCTCGACATTCAATCTTAGTGAGTTTGTTTGTTTAACTTCAACCTATGGATTAAATATTTCGATTTCTGAATTTACGAGAGTTACTGATAGCTCATCAACTTGCGTTGACAATATTATTACTAATTTTGATGAGAATGTTTATACAACTAAGGTAATTGATCCATGTCTGTCTGATCACTACGCCCAATGTTTTTTTATGAATAAAAGTAAAAGCCGTAATAATAAAACTATCAGTTTTAGAAGAATTATTAAACCTCGAGGGTTAAGTGATATGAAAGTCTCCCTAAACTCACTTGACTGGAGCAGGTTTGATTTAATATCTCTAGATAACATTGAAGACTATATACATTTACTAGTAAATATTTACCAGAACCACATCGAAAATGTTTTTCCTTTGACTAAATGCTTAACATATAACTTAAAATCTAAACCTCGATGGTTTAATGATGAGGTTAGACAAATGAGAAATAAATTGTCTTGTTTGAAAACAATCTGTAATGCAACAAAATCCGAAGAGGACAAAAATACGTACTATAAATATAGACGTTTGTATAAAAAGACTATTGAAGTTGCTAAAAGAAATTCATACAGTACTTATATTTTAAATTCCGGTAATAAAATTAAGGCTAGCTGGAACATAGTTAATATGGAAAGAAATGTAACAAAAAGTGTGACACAAACAAGATTAACAAACAATGACTTTAATAACTTTTTTGGCTCTATTTCTGACGAAATTGTTAATACTATTGAGGACACGGGTTATGCAGCTGCAGAGTTTCTCAATAAAAACCATCTTGTTCATTCTTCTTATATCCCACTACGCCACAAGAAATCATTAATGTTGTTATGTCCTTGAAGAACACCAGCTCAGTAGATATTTACGGTATTAACACTATTATGTTAAAAGAAACCATAGACACTATTGCTATACCTTTATGTAATTTATTCAATGCATGTTTTAATAAAGGCATTTTCCCTGACTTCTTAAAAATAACTAGAGTTATACCAATTTTTAAAAAAGGAGATATGTCTGAGTTGAATAACTACCGCCCAATATCTATCATACCAATTTTTGGGAAAATTATGGAAATTCTTTTAAAAATAAGACTGGTCAAATATTTAGAAATGAACAACATTTTAAATTCTTGCCAATTCGGCTTTAGGAAAAACTGCTCCACAATAAAGGCTGTCTCTTGTGTCATCGATGATATAATAGAGGCGCTCGAGAACTGTCTTTATTCTTCTGTTACACTATGTGATTTGAGTAAAGCGTTTGATTGCGTTTCTCACGAAATATTAACCCAGAAACTAGAGTTTTATGGTGTTCGAGGATTACCTTTATCAGTTTTTAAATCATATCTTGAAAACAGAAGACAGTGTGTTTCTCTAAATAATAAAAATTCTGATTTTACAATTATCAAACATGGAGTTCCTCAAGGCTCCGTGTTAGGCCCAATTTTATTTATTATATACGTTAATGACTTGCCTCCATTTCTAGACCTCGTTAAGTGCACTCTGTTTGCTGATGACCTAACCCTAAAAAACTTCTCGAAAAATACTAGAGAACTTGAAGAACAATCAGCCGTAGCTATCGAAAAATCTGAATTGTGGTTCTCTACAAATAAATTAAAATTAAATAAGAATAAAACTCAAAGTTTATTTATCAGTTCTGATTCGACTATTACTAGCGGAAATAGTGTTAAATTATTAGGCCTAACTATAGATAACGGTTTAAAATGGGATGTGCATATAGATCAACTTTGTAAAAAATTATCTAGCACAATTTTTGTCATCAGAAGGCTAAGTAAACTAGTGCATAAAGATACTTTGCTAACAGTTTATTTTGGCCTATTTCATTCTTGCTTAAATTACGGAGTAATACTTTGGGGTAACTCTGGTTATTCCCAAAGAGTCTTTATGCTACAAAAAAGAATTATAAGAATTCTTGCGGATGCCCCTTATTTAGAGCATTGTAAGCCTTTGTTCATTAAATTAACACATAATGTCACTGCCCAACCTGTATATTTACAATAGCATATTAGAAATACATAGTAAAAAAAGTCAACTACAAACTCACTCCGATATGCATTCACATATTACCAGGTACAAAAACAATCTATATATTCCCAGGTACAGATTGTCGAAGTCTAAAATCAATTCATTGGACCTCAATTTATATAACAAACTACCTAGTGACTGGAAATCCCTCAATAAAATACAGTTTAAAACTAAAGCTAAATCATTTTTATTAAATAACTGTTTTTATAATGTAGATGAGTTTTTTAACACAAATGTAATATAATGCTGTAGTGTTAATTGTTTTTTAAACTTTGTTATGTTAATATGAGCCTGTGTTGAAGTGCGCGTTAATGTAGGGTTACAATGTCTATATTTTTAAATTTGAACACCTGAATCTATTTTTGTGTATCTTGTTTGGTATCATTACTGTCTATATATGTATGTTATATATTTTTGATACACGTTTATGAATGTATGTATTACGTAACTTATTAGCTTTAAGTTTATTCCATGTTTTTATAATATTTATATTTTATTTTATCTGTAAGCTACTATCTCTGACTTGCCACAAATGTAACCTTTATGTAAAGTGGTCAAATAAAGATATCTATCTATCTATTTCTTCATTCTTTGGGGATACTGCCATTACGGGCGAGGGTGGGTTCAACCTCCGAGGGTTGGTCCGGGGTATTCTAGTGTAAATTAACGAAATTTATTATTATTCCCCAAAGAAACACCGTCCGAAGAGCCCTCCCCAAGACCGAGAAGCCGGAGATTAGGGTGGTTTTTGCTTGATAGAGGTAGTACGGAATGGTTTCAGAACTGGAAACCATCACCATCGTTTTTCTCACACTCGAAAACGGAGGAGGATGTATTGCAAAAGATCCTACAAAGTTTTGATGTTTTGGTCTTTTTGGAACCTCATTAATTAGACTAGAAACAGTGCTATCTGGGAAAATGTAGTAGTTATTTTGGTTAATTCTGTGACATCTAAGTTGAATAATATAAATATTATTATAAACTCTCGCTAGAAATATCGGTATCGGTAACTGACGCACACTCAGACTTCGGTTTTGAAGTACCAATATTATTTTTTCAAATGTTTTAGAGTGAAACTTTGGCGCAATTCATTAGCAGACTCATGGTTTTCTGAGGAAACGGATCTACTAATGTTTATATAGTATTTACCAGTACATTGCAATACGCAAGTCCATAAGTGTCCTGTGAAGTAAAAACAGAACGAAATATTTTCCAATCTTTAATTCCGCACTGTTATGGACAATCGCGCCTATCTGACCTACTGTTGGAAATAGATAGTATCTTATATTTTATCATTTCATTGTATTTATATCATTTGGGCAACTTGTAGTAGGTCCTTTTAATGTACTATTACATCAACGTGAAATACGTGCCTGGAATCCATCGCTCCGATCCAGTCTCTGCTGATTGGTTTAGGTAGCTGTAATTAGATATGTGGTACATGTCTGTAAAAAGTATTTTGAATCGATTTTCATTAAAAAATTATTCAACATATATTATGCAATTTTGCTTCCTTTGAATGTTATTAAATCCCCCCTGCATACATTTCCGAATTAGAGAAGTGTTATTTGTTTGAAAAGAGGGAAAGTAATATCCACAGGTTACTGCTTGACTCTTATATTAAAGTAAAAACCTAAATTAGGCAAAGTCATAACCAAAGAAAATAGTCGCACAAGAGATTGGTGATATGTTTCTGTTTCTCTACAGATTTAAGTTTATTATACTCTCCCTATAAGACCTATAAACTATTAATAAACATTATGTTGGTACAGCTTTCCAACTAACACAAGTGGAATATTTTTTACACGTAATTTTTTTAAACGCTGACTTCATTCGTGTAGGAATATTATCATCATCAAACCACATATATTTAGATAATATGCTTTTTAACCAGAGCCGAGTCCAAAAAATAGCAGGACATATAATAAAAACATCTAAAATATAGGATATGGAGACAAACGCAGATATCAGCAGAAAACAGTTTATCCTCCGTCGCCGCCAAGTCCGAAAAGTTTTCTCGGCTGAATAAGCAATGACTTTTTGTGCGTTGTTTATCACTTTTGTATATTATATAATATGCTGAATTATTTTCATTAATTTCATTTATAGCTAATGATTGCTACGAGCTTGCTCATATCACAAACTGTATGTTATCTTTAAGTAAAATTACTTTTAATCAAAAGGATAAAGAGTCCAAAACTAAACTATGAATTGTCAAAGATCCATCATATGTCCGTTTGAAGAACTTGTATAGATCAATTTATTACAAAGAATTTTACGTATCAGACAGAATTACAAAATTTATAGCTCACTCTTTGTAGACGACGCGGCGTCAATTTGAAAAATTCCCAACACTTTGCTATACCACTTCATGTGTTTATTTTATTTTCTAGCCACTTTTCTTAAAATTACCTCCTTAAATGTATACACACAGGCTCAAATAAAAGACAGAAATTTAATAAACTTATGTCTTAAAATATTTAAACTTGAAAAACTAATTAATAGTTAACAAAAAATTGGAAAAAATTGTCCCTTAGTTTTTTTCTCGTGCAGTTTTTGCAATCTTTTGCACTTTGGTATATCAAGATCCTTTCAGAATGTAAAATGTATAAAAGTATAAAATACAAATTATTTTTGATCTCATACCATACATGGCGAGTGTGGGGAACCTCGTGAAGCGTTGTTTTCAACTTCCATTCAACAATTTATGTTTTTTTTATGGTTTTACCAATCTGGAACTCGTGTATATCTGCCTGTCTATCGGTATTTATAATTTATGCCGGCCTCAGGATGAGGTTTAGAAAAACGTGTAACGCAACAAGGGTAAACATTCAAATGATAATTCCTCATATACTCAGTACATGGTTCTAAGGATTGATAACTAACGAATCAGTGACTAACAAACTCTGGGCCACTTAGGCAGTGTTGGAAATTTAGAAAAATTTTATTTTAAAATATCTTAGGTGTAATAAAATCTTGTAAAAATTCCTCTAGATCTGTAAATCCATCCTTTTAATAGATTCTTTTGTTCCGGCAGTGATACGCAATTTCGTAATGAAAATTTAATATAGGTATAGGTTACAATGAAACTTTTTGATGTAGTTTTTTTTTTTAAATAACGAGAATCGGGTTTTCCTTACAGTTTCTAAAAGGATCACAGAAGTTCAAATTTCATTACAGTTCCTACAAGAGTAATAGAAATTTTAGTTGAGTTATGGCTCCTAAAGGAAACAACAAAGACTCTAAAAGGACAATTTCGAGGATGTTGAACACTGTGGTGATACTCAATATTTTTTTCTGACCCCTTACAACCCCTACAATACCCCCGAAAAGGGTGAAAATCTTTTTTTTTTATATCATGGGCAAAATGTATATATCACCCGTTTTCGAGGATAGTGGTGATGGTCGGAATTTCTTCTGATCCCCTCCAATCCCTCTAAAGGCTAACGAACACCCTCGAAAGGGGTAAAAATCATTTTTTTATACCACTGACAAAATGCATATACCTTACGTTTTCGAGGATGCTGAGTACGAGAAAAATAATCATACTTCCCTTCGTGGTTATAATTGTCTTTCTTTACACTTTAGCTGAAAAAGATTACCGAGTACTTACAAAAACAGGTCTATTGAATCATTGATACGTACAATTTCTTTTATTACAAAAAATGATAGAAAAAATATTGACGTGTACAAATAAGCTTAACTAAATTGTTCTTTACATGAAAAATAATAGACGTTATACATAACTTAACTACAATGCATATTGTTTTTCATTCATACCTTATTAACCTACGTCTCTTACAAATAGAATTACATGGTTGATATTATTACAAAAAAAGATTTTCACTCCTTTTAGCGGTGTTTATTAGCGGGTAGAGGGGTTGGAGGGGGCGGGAGAAAACATTCAGCATCACCACCGTGTTCAGCATCCTCGAAAACTGGGGGTACGCTAAGTTTCACCGATGTCATAAGCGTTTAACCCCTTTTGGGGGTTGTTTTTGGCCGTTTGGGGGGGTTGCACAACTCCAAAGAGAAATTCTACCAGCACCATCGTACTCAGCATCCTCGAAAACGGAAGGGGGACGTACTCTAATTGTATGGCAAATATTTATAATTTTAGGCTTTTTTCCGACCCGTTTTATTTTTGTACATTTTTGTCTCTAAATTCATTTTCATTCAAATTTTTCAAAAATCATAATTTTCCGAAATCAAAATTTTTTAAAACTAAAGTTTAGGCCAACCTACTCGCAGCCCGGCATTTTCACAACTCGCGGAAGGCTCCTCGTTTAGATTGAGGTGTCTGCGTCAGTATTAAAATTTTAAAAAAGTGTTTAGTGCAAAAGTTTTTAAAAATGTGTAGTTTGTAAGTCTAGTTAAGTCTGTTTTAGATATATACAATTTTATTACCTAATTTTATCCATTTGCGATGGAATGAGTTTAGGTTAAGCTATTTTTAATTGTCTTTAAGCCGAACCAGTCCCATTCCGCCCGACCTTGCAATCCGCTACCACGAACAACGCGGTGGTTGCACGGTCGGTCCCCGGGTGGGTTCTGGGGAGGCATATGTAAATTTTAATTATTAATAAAGTAGTATTTATTGATTGATTGATTGATGTGTTGCGAAAATTTTCTATCGACCAAATTCTCACATTGAGATCACACGTTATCGTTGCAAAAGGTAATATTCAAAATACCGTTATTGTTCAAATTTGCATTCAATCATGTATTCGACACTATTTGATGTTATAGGTTTGTATTATAAATCTTCATACCGGAAGTGAATATGGTTTTGTACCTAATGCATTGCTATTATCCAGTGCAACATAAAACAATTCTCTCCTATCATGAAGACGTCACTGCAGATTTATTATAAAAACCGTTCTTCCAATAGAATCTATCCAACATTTCGTCAAAATTTTGTGAGGCAAAATGCAAATTCTTCTATAAAACTGTTTAATAGGTACTATAAGACAAATTTATCCGCTAGATTTTCCATCATATCTCTAACGTTGTTAAACATTTACTCCATTTTATTACATAAACTTTAAGAACCTCTTTATCCATTCAATAGTGCTGATTTTTCACCACCATAGAGATAACATTCAAAATGTGAAGATCATAAAGTTCACGACAAAATCGAAAAAATAGCCGCTAAATATTTTTTTTTCTCGAAAACTTTTTTTTAAAAGTTAAATCACTAACCTGTTCGAATTGCATTTTGATGATATCTATTCTGATATATGAAATTTCAGTCTGGTATAAAACTAAATCACAATTGAAATAGTCCAATCAAAGACAAGCGTTCGACAAGTGTTGATCTTTTGATACAATACACGAATCTAAAGATTTTGACTGACCGTTCATGCATACAGATAAAGGTGAAGTCAGCGTATAAAGCTAGATGGAAATTGATCAAAAGGTTGCTGTCTCTCTCGCATTGCACCGAAGCTAAAGGACGAAAATAACAATTTTCTAAAAAAGAAACAAACCCAGAAAACAATTTTACTCACCTCGAATAATAGCAAATCTAAGAACTAGTTCCCTCTTATTCTATATGTTAACATCACCTCCACCGTACATAAATTTTCAATCTTTTACATGTATAACGCAAGCATTCCCTGAGACATTGTCAACTGCTGTAGCTGAGATTCCAACTCAGAAGATATAACTGGCTTTTCTAACTCGCCCAGGATCTAGCCCGTTGTGCTATTATCTCCTCGATATAATGAAACTCTACATAATTGGAAGTAGCTGTGAAATTTTATTTTAAATTTTTTCTTATTTTCAATAAATGTAAAGAGAAAAATCATTGCTTTATAATATCTAGCAAACAGCTGGAAGCAAATAGTTTAGAAGCTATCAGATATGAAAATCTATCTATTAAGTGAACTTATATTAATCTTTAAATTTTTCTCCAACCTAAATATCAGTAGGAATACAGCGATTAAAAATGTTTTAAGATATAAGCTCTAAGTTGAATTTATTTACAAAAAGAATTGTATATTGAGTTGTTGTCTCTTATGTTGACTAACCTTGTGATATGTTATCTTAAGAAATTTTTACATGAATCCATTATATGCAAAAGTGAAGTAAAATATTTTCGATAAAGACCGTTAGCTACTACAATAGAATTAGTACTTAGTCAGTTAGTGTGGTGAAAAGAATAAGTCAGGTATTTTTATTGATTGGGCATAATTAACACTATTAAATATATTATTTTGAAACTTTTTCCTTCAAATGAACAATAAAATAAGTATTATAACATACAAACGTGAATAGCTAATTTAGTTGCAAAAATCATCAGTTGATTATACAGGTTCTACATAAAGTATGGAACAAATTCATTATTTTTGAATACGAAATTATTTTGGAAAAATTCTCGAACTGGCCGCCTTTTATTTTGAATTGTGCATTTTCTGCTTTGATTTTTTAACTATGACGTCATCGCTACTTAGGTTATGACGTCATCTACTTTTTTAATACAACACTTGTAAATTTTTTTATTTTTAGAAACTTTATGAAAAGCTGATTTCAAGGACTTATACTACTTAGGATCTAGAGTTCATAAGTTTGGAGCTACAGACAATTGAAACTATTATTTTTTTAAGTTAAATAATTCTTGCTTTATTGTTATATTTTACAATAAAATAGCAAATGAACAGTACATAAAAACATAAAGAAATTAACTAATCAAATTTTCAAACTGAAAAACTTCTTGTGCCCCACAGTGTCCCAAACGATCAGTGAATTCTTGCTGAACTTTATTTTACTTTTTTAATTCTTCAATATTGTTAGGTTTACATTTGTACATTACGTTTTATATGTGACCTTAAAGGAAAAATCTAGCGGGGTAGTTGGTGGCCATTCAACACTATCACATCTTCCACCTATCTGGAAATACTTGATCAAGATATCTTCGAACCGCTAGTGCATAATGTGGAGGTGCACCATGTTTCTGATATCATAAGGTTTCTTTAGGAGTTCTACAATTGTTTCTACTCTGAAATAAGGTCGCTAGTGTAAAAATTGTGGATATCTTGGTCCATTTATAGCGTTATCGAAACAGTAGAGATCGATTATCTTATTTCTTATTTCCGCCCACATTCTGGATCATCTGGATAACCATTGCACAAGATGTATCTTTTCTTGCTTCAACACTTTGTGTACAGAAACAAGAGGAATATCACAATCTCGGCCAAGCTGCTAACGCTATTGTGTGGATTCTCTTCTGTAGCCAGAGAAACATTTAATTTTGTATACTCCTCAATAACTGGACGGCCTTTCTTTGGTAGATCATGTACGGAACCAGTCTCTCTATATTTCCTTTCCATTTTGTTCACTGCTGATTGTCTTATGAATTTATCTGGGTACTTAGTGTTAAATAAAACACAACATCTGCTTCTGTTCGTGTCCTCTCACCATACCCAATCATCGTAAGAATTAAAATTTTCTGAAATACAGACAAACGCATTGTTATAAAGCAGAAAGCACAAATTTAATAGGTAATTATTAATTCAATACTGAAAAAACCACTATAGATAGGGTTTTCCTTAGATCTGATGATGAGTAGCCGAAATAAAACACATATCATTTTTAATTTATTTTTTATTTTAATGCTGTAGTTATTACTATAGTAAACGATGGATGGTTAATGAGACAAATTGCACTGCGTTATAACATTAACAAAAATTTGGTGTGTAATATTTTAAGAAAATGGAGAATAAACGGTACGATTAGTAGAAATCCTGGATTAAAGGATAAAGGTTATCCTACTTAACAAGAAACTAACTATTAATATTTCATTATTGCACCATTTCTATTTATAACTTCTATAAGTCTGTTTGGCATAGTATTAAATAACCTTATACAAAATCATTAGTAATAATATTTTCCCATGCATTATTTACTATTTCCAGTAATTCTTCGGCATTCCGTGGTCTCACATTTCGTTTTTCGATACTTCTTACGAGTAGTCCCCCTACTTCTTCCACAGGGTTAAGATCTGGGCTATGACTGGGCCAGCTAAGAACATTGATGTTGTTATCTTGAAACCAGTTAGTTACGGTATGAGCAGTATGAACAGAACAATTGTCTTGTTGAAATATGAACTCATTATTAGGAAATATTTGTGACACAGAAGGGAGCATAATATTGTGTAAAATCCTAATATACGTTTCACTATTAAATCGTTCCTCAATATGCCACAAAACACCAGGACCACGTGCCGATATCCAAGCCCACATATTGACGGAAAATCTACCACTTTTATCATTGTTAGATATATATTTCTCATCGGATCGAGTATTCGGAGGGCGATAAACACGAATACGACCGCTGTGTGTTGACTGGAAAGTTTTTTCGTCTGTAAAAATTACATTTCCAAAAATTTACATCATGCGCTAAAAATCCTACTCGAGCTTCTTTATATTCAGCTTTAAGCAAGTATTTCTGTGCTGCTGCATGACAGCGTAGCTCCGATTCCCTTACTCGCCGGCGACCAGTACTACTCGATCCAGGAAAATTCGTTTCTTCAGCAGCCAGAATAACTGAGTAAAATGGATTTTCTACTAAAGCATTTTCCTATTGCAAATCTTGTTGTTGAGTTGATATCCTTCGTCGCCCTAATCCAGGATTTCTACTAATCGTACAGTTTATTCTCCACTTTCGTAAAATGTTACACACCGAATTTTTGTCAATATTACTACGCAGTGCAATTTGTCTCATTGACCATCCATCTTCTGCTTTAGTAATAACTCCAGATTTAACTAAATCGCTTATATGAGGCATATTAGTTTTTTGCACACTTGCAATAAATTATGACAACTAACTGACAATGTCACAAAAATTAAAGTTAGATGTACACAACTAGATTTTAGCAAAATACCGTTATAAGACTTGTCCTATTTTTTTTGCTCACGACCGTACCAGCCTTCTTAAAAATATGTATGTTACAAAAAACCTATTTAGCTGCTCACTTTTTGTAAGGTCATCTAAGAATGTGTTTTATAAAAATTAAATCCAGACCTTATATTATTATTTACTGTTTATTTGCTATTTTATTGTAAAATATCACAATACAACAAGAATTAGTTAACTTCAAAAAATTATATTTTTAAATGTCTGTGGATCCTAACTTATGAACCTTAAGTAGTATAGGAAACAACAAATACAAATAATAAATTATAAAAGTTGTTCGATATGACCACCATTATATTGTTAAAAAAAAAAATGTTTTCTTAACCGCCTCTCAAGTTACCGAAGTAACCCCCTGGAAGATCTCAAGGATCTTGTGCTAGGTGAAGACAGACGAGGCCCTACAGTTTAATAATATGGACTCCGAACCACTCTTGGGGCAATTTTGTTTAATGAAAAATTGTTTCGCTTTGCGGGAATCGAACCCAATTCGCTAGACAACTCAGTTTGCTAGCCAGACGCTTTAACACACTGAGCTACAATTCCCATTTTCGATGCAGAGTTCATATCGTCTTCTTAAAATCCGAAAAGTACTCAAGATGATATCGTTATTGACAACGTTTAGATTATTTATTTCATTCTGAATCGTTTCTTTAATAGCAGAAACACTGTGATTATTATTTTTATTAAATATAAAGATCCCTATAAAAATAAGTCTAGTGAAGTAAGATCGGGACTATTAGGTGACCATTTAGTAGTTCCATTATCCCCATCCATACTGGAAATGCATTGTTTAAATGCTCGTGAACTTCCAGCGCACTATGTGGAGTTGCCCCATCCTGAATCCAAATCATATCATCAAGTACATTATCCAGAAAATTCTGTAAAAAAATATTTGGACTTCTGGGAGAATTTCTTCTAGATAGGTAGCACGACTTAAAATAATATTATAGAATATTGGTTCCACTACTTTATTGCGGAAAATGCCGCATAAAACGCCGGATTTTTTATTTGTTGAACCAATCTTTTTCTGTTGTTTTTTCTTTCCCAGGAGCGTCGATTTTTTCTAGAACCACCCACTGTGGAAAATGATGCATCTGTCCATATTTTATTGAAATAATCAGGAACTTCGTTCAATTTTCGAATCATCTGGCGGCAGAAATGCCGCCGTTTCCTTTTCTGAACTTCCGTTAAATGTTATAATTGGTCATATTTTGTACGGTCTATAATTTTGGAGTAACTTTTATCCAATTGAACAGCGAAATTTTCAGACTGCTTTCTGAATTTTCTGAAAATAATATTTCAACAATAGTATCTTAATAGTTATTAAACATAGGTTTACCTTCAAAATGTAAGATGTTCAACTGTTCTTCTTCGTTTGCCCTAACAAAACGCTGTTTTCGACTGAAACTGGAGGTATTATTTACCTTTCGATAAACACATTCAAACGTACTTATTGATGGCTTTGAATGATTTGGACACAACATTCTGTATTCTCTTCGTGCTGCGTTTATTTTTATATAACGAGTGAATATTTGCACTTTTTCTGTGTCACTATATCCCACTTTGGTGTAGTTAAGTAAATGTCGTAACATAATACTTGTTATTTTCATAGACTGCTTTAATAAATGTAACTTTTATAACTTCTTATACCCCTCAATTTCTGCACGCCACTGTGCTTTCATTAGCTTATTAATGGGGTTCAGTTACAGCCCCACAACTTTTATTCGATTTTTTTTTCTATCTCCAATATAACGATAATAAAGGGTGGCCTAAATATATTGAATAACCCTGTACACACTTATACATCTTAAAATATTGTAAACCATAATTATTACTTCATATTTCGTTTATATGAATTTTAGGAACTTACTATTTAGTATTCGTAATTCTACAACATGTACCTCTGTTTTTCTTCTTCTAACAAAGATAACAAATTCCTCTACAGCTCGTGTTGTGCGGTGAGGAACGGTAACATCCACTATGAGAAGGATGTGAAGGGGTGGCCGGTGGCCGAGAGGTCTACCTCGACTAGCATATCACACGAAATGAATAATCTTGTTATTAATTAATCTATCTTGCTTATTATTAATAATAAAATTATAAACTATCATGGCAATCAGGAATAATGATACAACAACCTCATAACAGAAGAATTTTTTTAGTTAGCGCTAAATTTTTCAGAAAATCGATGAAGAATGAAGGGAAGGAGCAAAATGAATTAGGGTACGTTTATGTTGGAGCTATCGTGAACGATAAAGAGCAGCAATGAGAGTAGTATCAAGAACAGCGCAGAATTCATTCCTTTTTAAATGTTTATAGTAGAGCTGCGATAATAACGACGACATCTTCTGCTGTGCTGATCGAGGTTGCGTTTCTACCAAGCAACTCGAAATATTGTTTTGAAATGAATGGCTCTGAAGAAGAAATAGTTTTTACTTCATTATTTATAACTTTAAATAGTTATCACTCGTGTAATAAAAACTAATATTTCTACTTAAATGTTGTATTTAATGTGACAGTTACTTCTTTCCATAATTTATCGAGAACGAATCTATTGGTTTCTATCTTTTTGGTTCCACAAGGGGGGTCTGATAAATGCTTCACTTACAATACTTAAGCTGTCGATATCCAACCGACCAAACCCCACAAAAGCAAAGAAAATCGACAAATAAATTCTCGCCGCTCTTGTAGTTGCTCAGCTATTAAGCGTGTCTCAGCTAGTTGCCCCAATATAAGCACGTTGATATAAAATAATCAAATCATTTTCTCCGCTTCGCAGGTATCGCAGCTCTCATCGTTTATCACTGCTCCAACATAAACGTACCCTTAAGTTTAGCAGCACCTCGAACGGAGACATAGCGTTTAATGTTGGAAATCTGCATAAAAAACAATATTATTTTAAAATTATACTATGTTATTACACCTAACCAGCCACGGATATTGTTTTCAAAATGTGGTAGAATGTAGAATGTCATTTTAATAATAGTAAATTTTTTAATAGAGTCCGTTTACATAGGAAAATTTAAACTATTTAGAACATTGGGTTTGGATTTTGCTGTAACTTTTAACATTTTGGGGCTCTTGAACTGAGAACTTATAGCGTACTCTACTAGGAGTTAAAATATAATTTAGTAAATATTGGAAATTAATTATAATTCGCTTACTACTTTACGGATCAGAGAACTGTTTTTACAGCTGGATAGCCAATGAGATATTCTTAATCCGTGTTTTTTTGTTTTTAATTTTCACTCCCTGGAGGTGGATTAGACTCTGATATCGCCAAATTCACAGGGTCTATACACACCCTTAATAACAACCCACAACATACTCGTTACATTTTTACCTTTCAATACGCAACGGACATAATTTTTAAATGAGTTTTTCAAGCGCGCGATCTCTACTATATCTGAATATGGCTAACATAAGTAAAATTATGGGGAAAGGGAAAATTCACCGTCACCGCATAGTGACACGAACTTTGAAAAAATATTTCAGTCATGTCATTCGAACATCTACACTTATTTGTCTTCTCTAGTAAACTTAGTGCAGTGTAGGTGTGTGTCTATGACGCAATAACCTGAGACGCATTTGTTTTCAAAATGTTTCGATTGGCGTCGACAATTTGGCAGCGAACCAGACTCCTTGTTTACATCCTCATCCTACAGTATGATTTTGTTCACCCTCTTTTACTTCAATAGTTTAAGCGGTGTCAGAGGTCATATGTGACGAGGCGGGCCAAACAAGGCCATTAATATTGAGTGATATGATAATGAACCGGCTGGAATTTATTAGGATATATTAATGTGCTAAAAATAAGCGCGTGAATTTATCAACTCATCCTCAACTTTGACCACTTGCCGAAATACTGAGAATCTGACGTCAATTATAAGAAAATAAGTTATTAATTTAACGAATTGTGGGTAGAGTAACAAAATACATCCTTTTAAAAATTGCTAGTAACTACAAATGCAAAATACCTAATAATGTTTTAAGGGACATTAAGTTTATTCTTCCCACCATTAATAACAATAACAGCTGTAATACTCCAGCTGTATAGTAAATGTAAACAAAACAGATTATTCAATGGAACTGTAATGTATCTTATTAACATTTTTATTTTTTCTTCAATGAAAAAGTAAATCTTGCTCTTTTATTTTAATAAAATAATTTTAAGATGTTCGGTTTTGAAAAGTACTTAAAGTGTATTAATTTAAAAATATTTTAGGCCTCAGTAGCGGAAATAGGCCGACATTGTAAATGTATAAAAGAAAATTTAAAAATGTTATTTTTTAAAAGGGTTCTTTGGACTACTTTTTTTTAAATCGATATTTTCCTAATTTTTAATTAAACTGGGAGATGAATCTTGGTTATGCACAACTATTACTGTTTTAAAATATATTAAGCTATGATGATACTTCGATTAGATATAATGGTTTCAGTTACTGTTAAACGTCACGAGTGATGGCCAGCAAAGGGGAAGCTGTATGTAAAAAGTAGTATAGACCTAGCGTACGCATCGCTATCCTAATTGGTGTAGTATAAATTCTAAATAGTGCGCCAACGGTCTATGCCGTTCGACTATACTCCCCTACAGCTCCCACCGCTAGTCAACACTCGTGGCGTTTATTGCAAATCATGTTTGGTATATTTCTAGGTTATGTCCACATTTCTTTCAATAGATGATTTTTTTAGGATGACGCCATGATAAGTCGGCCATATTCCATTCCATTCCATTGTAAACAATAGAAATAATCTTAGTTTTAAACTGGAAATAAAAATCTACGCGGTAATAAAACTGAAAGAGACCAAGTGCGATTTTTTAGAATTCCTGGCATTCTAAATGGTTGAGGTGAAAAATTAGAGACGTTACCAAAGAGAGAGTGAATAATTTTGTAAAACTATAGATTAAATGATAAAGTATGTACCACAAAACCAGTGGCGTATTTTCCCTAGGGCCATGGGGGCCATGATCGCCCGAGGCGGCAGGTTGCGAGGAGCGGCGTAAGGAAACGTAGATAATTTGTTATTCTTTTGAGTACGGAACACGAACGTTCTGCACTGCAATTTGTTACTGCAGTGGACAGGAACATGCGCAATGCTATTTCTGTATATGCTTCCTTCAAATCCTTTTGCTTAATAAATAAAGTTGCCTTAAACTCATTTTGTTGTTGTCATGAGGCGTTAAGAATTGTTTTAATAGAACACATTCTTCTTGTAGATCATAAGCAAGATCAATCGGGTATAATTTTTTATGGCGTTAACTCTAACTTCTGGTTCAGACAATGTATCCAATTTGCATAAAAATGCTAAATTAGTGATTACTGCGTCATACGAAGTTTTGTGCTTCCTTATTTCTTCCCACAATCGGTTATATATTGGGAAGAATATATTAATCCTGAAATGGTCACGTCCTTGTAACAACACATCTCTCCCTCGCGACACTGATCATCTCGTTTCTTTTTTTTTTTTTTTTTTATACATTTATTTAACGTCGGCCTATTTCCGCTACTGAGGCCTAACACCGACGCCTGTAGACGAGCTACCCCCAACCAGGAATTTTGCCGAACCTCTTCCCTTAAGGAGAGTAGGGATCTTTTACTTGCCTAACATTTAATAGACAAGGGACCGACGGCTTTACATCCCCTCCGAAGGATGGTATATCTCCTATACAACCCTCGCCTAAGGTTGTATAGCTTCCGCGCATACACTGATATACAAGCCGCTGGAAGATGTGTGAGGCGAGAACGCGGTTTCCGTTGGAATGGTCACCAATCCAAGTACTAACCGCGCCTGTCGTTGCTTTACATCGCATACCGAAGTATGTACATCATCTCGTTTCTTCCTCTTAATAATTCTCTTGTGCGAAAGCTTCGGTTAAAAATGATGCTACAAGGCTATTGGTTTAACTAAATTCCCTAAAAACGGCCATATTATAGGAATTTTGGGGATCTATTTTAAAACAATTTAATATAGTTTTCAAAATTCTACAAAGTATTGACACAGACATAGAGGTAGTTTCTAGGCTCTACGAGTCTCTCATCACTTCCGTAGAAAATAAACGGGATTCTTTTGATGCATTTGAAGATGCTGGTAAAAAGAAATCCTTAGAAGAATATAGAAGCAGTCAGTGTCGCTTGTGCCATTTCAGGGTTATTACCTTCTTCTCTATTAGTTATATATGTGGGAGTCCAACCCTGACGTCCGACCCTGGTGGCCCTCTGACGGACATCGGCAGGATAACGAGGTGCTGACGACGACGGGGGATTCACTTCGACACACGCCTTGGTCGCCATTACGTATTAATATTACAAACGTTATACATACATCATAATCCATAATAAATAGTTAGTGCACACTGTTAGTTTATTTCCCTAACATATACAAAAAGAATTCGTTTTAATCCTGTTAAATATAATTGAACCGCCTCTGTTAGTCTTGAGAATGTTTATAAAACTCAAATATGGTGACAGATACAACTGTTGTGACTATGATGAAATGAAATAAGTTTAAGTTAGTTGACTTGTAATCAGAGCAAAGTAAAGGAATAAATATCGTTCTCTAAATATACTTTTAATTTAATTTAATTGCTTGTGCCCTAAAACCCTATATTCTCAATATGTGACCAATTGTTGGAAGAGTTAAGAAGGCGCAAAATTTCGAATGACGCAGTAACCGCCCATGGTCCATAAAAGTCCAAAAATTATACCCGATCGATGGAGAAGGAGAATGTGATCTTTCAAAGCAATTCTTGACGTCTCATGAAAACAAAATGAGTTTAAGGGAACTTAGTCTATTTATTACGCAAAAGGATTTGAGGGAAGCATTTCCATGTTCCTGTGCACTGCAGTAACAAATTGCAGTGCAGAACGTTCATTTTCCGTACTCAAAAGAATAATTAATTAATTTAATTAATTAATTATTAAAAAATTATCTACGTTCCCGTATAAGCGAAGAACATTTGAACAGTTTAGCCATCCTTAACACAGAAGCTGACTTAACAAAATCCGTTTATTATGACAGTATAATTGATGAATTTGTCAACTAATTTGTACAATACAAACAAATTTAAATATTTAATAGTGTTTATTCTTTTGAATGGCCTTTTTTCGCTATTAAAATATTTTTATTTTATTTTTTCGTCAATTTATGGGGCGGCAAACTTACACGCCCAGGGCGCCAAATTTTAAAGAACGCCTCTGCACAAAACCATTAATTACATTTATAAAAATTTGTATGCTTTTGACTGCTGGCCTGTGCAGAAGCTGTGAGTCAACACTAAACAATTTATCATATCAATTATGGAGACACAAGGTAAAATAGATAAATTTGCAGTAACAAGTGACAGTGACAGTATTCTTACAATACCACAATAAGTTTCTCAAGAAATACTAGAAAAAAATGTATATAAAATCACCCAAAATGCTCCGATCGCCATGATAATGAAAGAATGAACGTTTGGTTGTCCCTCAGGAAACTTGTTAAAACCATGTGACCATAAATGATCTATGATCATTCAAATTCCAACCTCATCAAATGCTTTTTCGCAAAGTTCGTTTCCTTATGAAATGTTATTTCATAAGGTTATAATATTCGCTATACTAAGTTGGCTGTTAGATTGTACTGACAGGAAGGTGGATAATTTGACGTCTCCGTTATTAGCAGCTACTTCTTCCACTTGAAAAAGAAGCTCTCTAGTATTGTAAAAATATGGACGTGTCGTAGGATATAGATTTACTTATAACCACCGATTCCATTTTTAAGATAATGGTATTTATTTATAGTTCGATTTATATTATCGTTCTGGAGGAATTTAGTCGCTGTTCCACCACTTAACCAAAACACATCCAGACACGTAGTTATACAACAATCATTCTCTGCGACATTTCCATCTGCCGCAACTGAGACTTGATCTTAGGAGAGGAATACGACTAGACGTGCTGTCTCTCACACAGCCGTGGTCTAGCTCTCTGGTACCGTCTCAGTAAAATATTAAAAATGTCATTAAGCATCTATACCATGGCTAGGGTTCAAACCCGAAACTATTAGGTCGCAGGCTTAACACGTAAGTACTGAGCCACTGAACTTCAATAGACGAGAGACAATACCTCTCAAAATATAAAAGAATACAGTCGAGTTTTTATTGCTTACTTACAACCTACCCTATCTGTCTAACACATTGTAATAAATATCTAACTACCATTCCATTATTATTGATGATTTCCTAGACTTAACCTATCTAAATATTCTGGCGGTTGTTGTCTTTTTAATTGTTTGTTCTGTAAGAATTGATTGCTAATTTACTGATCCGCTGGTTGTTGCGATCGGTAATATAGTGATATATTTGAAAATCACATAATTTATGAAAGGAACACACACATGGTATTTGTGAAGGATTTGGTTACACTACATCAAATTTTGAACTGGAAGGTTTGAGTATTCGATAGTTTGCTCCAAACCCATAGTTCTATGTCATATAAGTCACTAGTCACACTATTTGTAGCTCTATTTCGCGAATATTCCAATGGAGGTTTTACTTATTTGCGTCAATTGTTTGTGGATCTAACAGCATCAAATCTCAGCTGCCAGCTGCGCGCTGGCCAATGAACGTCTCCAAAACGTCTGATAACACGGTTACCGAACGTTGCACCATCCTGCTGGAACCAAAGCTCGTGCAAATCTAAAACTTCATTTCTTACAGCGGAGGTTTTAACCCTAGATATCTGTCAAGCGCGTCTACTGCATGTCTCGAAATAACACGCACATACAAAAAACAACAGTTAGCCCAGGTTTTACATGGTCTCAACTTCTGATTAATTTATTTTGTGTAGATAGTTTTGACTTTTTAACCAGTACATTCTCGTTACCCTTAAGTTTAGTTATTGTATCGGTGTATTATTCATAGTAGCTCCATAAATATTGCATGAATTTCGTTGAATGTGGTCAAGGTTAGTTGAGTGGATTTTTCACCATGGATTCTGTGGATCAGTCAATTTTGCAACTAGTTAAAATGATTTTGTCATTTTTTGGATGATCTGTCTAAATATAAAGTTAATGATAGGATTACTATATTATGTACAGAACTAACAATAATTGTAATGGTATTTGATAATGGGATATCTCAAGTGGGGGACACATATAGGAATGGTTTGTTGAATTGCAGCATTTCCGCCTTTATGTGATGCAGATTCCATAAAGTATTCTGAGTCTTAACTTAGAAATAGCCCACAGCAAGATATTATTTGGGGGCGAGCGTAGGTGCGTCTTTACTATGTACATACTTCGGTATGCGATGTAAAGCAACGACAGGCGCGGTTAGTACTTGGATTGGTGACCATTCCAACGGAAACCGCGTTCTCGCCTCACACATCTTCCAGCGGCTTGTATATCAGTGTATGCGCGGAAGCTATACAACCTTAGGCGAGGGTTGTATAGGAGATATACCATCCTTCGGAGGGGATGTAAAGCCGTCGGTCCCTTGCCTATTAAATGTTAGGCAAGTAAAAGATCCCTACTCTTCTTAAGGGAAGAGGTTCGGCAAAAATTCCTGGTTGGGGGTAGCTCGTCTAAAGGCGTCGGTGTTAGGCCTCAGTAGCGGAAATAGGCCGACGTTAAATAAATGTATAAAAAAAAAAAAGATATTATTTCAGCAGAAGGTGTACTTGGATTGGCATATACATTTTCAATTTCATAAAACCTATAATTTTTGAAAATATTGTTGCACATCCAGGAAAATGAAGTTACGTATTTTTTTACTTTTAAACTCTTTTATTTTATTACCTATTACATAATTTTTTTGAATGGTGGAATGCTTTTTCTTAGATCCGAATTGACATTAGCAATTAGGTATCTACTGTTTTTCTGTTCTAAGTTTGACATTGGAACTATCACTTATGTAGTAGTATTGTATTCAGAAAATCATGTATAATTCATAAATGTAACAATATACAGGGTGTTTCATTTAAAAATCAAAAGTTTGTGCTACTTCTACTGCAACCGGATGTCGAAAAAATCGACACGTAACGTAACAATAATTTATTTGCAAAAATAAATAAAATACTGTGTCTGATGATGTCAAGCGAAGTTTGTTCATGAAAATTTTTTGCTCACTATGACTTTTTGTTTTATTTATTATTTTACGGTAAAATTGTTCTATATTACGTAAATGGTTTATGAATCATTTTAGTTTGGAATAATTGTTTTACGTTTATATCGTTTTCTTTATACTTTATATATTACTGATAAGATAATGACTACAATAATGGATAATGGATAATAATGGATAATTACAATATTTCCCCGTTATGCATTAAATATGAATTGATAATACTAAGTTAATATAATGAACTTTTCCTTAAAGTTGAAAAAAGTTTAATTCATTTTTGATCTTTTGGTATCTGAATGATAACTTATCTATAGTTACATTTTTTATTTTATATTATTATCTTTTAAACAAATAAATTTAATATATTCCCGAAAAGCATATGATTTTTAACACATAATATTTTTAGTCGCAAACTATCAGGAACGTAACCAGACTGCAACCAACAGCTACTCTCCGGGCTATGTGCCCCGCCAAGCGCTGAACTAAAAGTTACAAGCCTGGCGCTTTAAGTGTAATAATTGCATATTACCATCAAAACCCTAATGCTTCGATTGCAACAAACACCAGCCGAAAGACTGATCCTACTTATAGGAGCTCTCATGCCAGTCGTCACACACCACTTGCAGACTGCAGTTTCGAGCTGTTGGCTCTCGTCAGTGCAAGGTAAGTATGTGACGACCGACACGAGGATCACTTGATTATTTAGTACAATTCGGTAACTTTGGGATAGTAAAATCGTCAGCAGACGTCATCTAGCCATCATGTCGCTATCACAAAGATACCTAAATGTACTAAATAGTCAAGTGATCCTAGTGTCGGTCGTCACATGCCTACCTTACACTGACGAGAGCCAACAGCTCGAAACTGCAGTCTGCAAGTGGTGTGTGACGACTGGCACGAGAGCTCCTTTAAGTAGGATCAGTCTTTCGGCTGGTGTTTGTTGCAATCGAAACATTAGCGTTTTGATGGTAATATGCAATTATTACACTTAACGCGCCAGGCTTGTAACTTGTAATTCAGCACTCGATGGGGCACATAGCTCGGAGAGTAGCTGTTGGTTGCAGTCTGGTTATGTTCCTTATAGTAAAATAAGGATTTTATAGATGAGTTTGCGACTAAAAATATTATGTTTTAATATTCCGCCCTCTAAAAGCACATTTGAACTATATGATTTTTGTTTTCGCGTTAGGTGACGTAGCCTTCCCTTGTATCGTTGACCTGTCTTGGCTTCTTTATCAAATGTGTTTTGAGAAAATTTTTATTTCTTCAAATAGAACAGGTCAAGAATATATATATGTATAGTATAAAAAAGTAAAATAATATATAATAAATAATTAAAATCTCTACATCTATACATAATATACATATTTACTACAGGTAACAAATATATAGTGGAGGAAAGTACATTGAAAAATACAAAAATAAAAATCAAGGATGTAGAAAAGCAGCATTTTAAATGTGGATAATAATACACTAATTAACAAAATACTGAAACAAAATTCCATTGCACAATATGATAAAATGCATTTTGATATAATAACCAAGTACGAAAAAAATAAGTATAATGGAAATTTTATAGTCCAAGTCGATTCAAAAATATTCGATATCCTAATAAAAAAGTCAAAATTATCGATTGGATGGAGATGCTGCTAAGTCAATGAATACTTTGGATGTGCTCGATGTTTTAAATGTAACAGAAATTTTCATATGATAACCAATGGGAAACAATCCAAGCCACTTCCTAATATATCCAATAAATGACGCCATGCGTACTCGGTTTAATGTCATCCTCAACTTGTATCATAATATAATATGATACAAATTGAAAATGACATTAAACAACAATTTAAAATTTATATTATAACTTTTAAATTGTTTAAATTTCCCGATTTCTGAGAGATTCTCAATCTTTTATTCGTAGAAATGAGCTAAATAGATAAAAAGAATGAGGAACAATCCAAGCCAGTTTCTAATATATCCAATAGATGACACCATGCGTTCTCGGTTTAATATCATTCTCAACTTGTATCATATATAACCTTTAAATAGTTGTCGGCAACGGTCATTTTTAGGAAATAAATGTCCTACTGTGTTAGAGCACTTTGGTACACAGCAATGAGTTTTTATTTTACATCCTATTTAGTAACTTTGTTAATGCAAAGACATATTTTTTCGTATTGACATTGACGGGCGAACAACCGAGTACAGCTGGTGCGCTCTGGCTAATAAAATAAAAGAGAATGTTCCCCATTGTACATATGAAACTACTTGTGGAAAATGTGCAGGCAACCATTGTAGTCAAGATTGTCAAGCAAATGCATACAAATGCATTAATTGTTTAACTATATGTGAAAAGTTCAACTTAAAGTTAGATTGTAATCACAAGGTGAGTGACATAAACTGTCCCGGTTATTAAATGATCATTCAATCCGAAAAGAACAAGAGAAATTTTACAATATTGCAATCAGTTCAGCCACAGCCCGATCAGTTTCATAAAAAACATCAGCAAACAGATATGCATGAAACCAACAACTTGAATATATGTCATGTTAATATTCGATCGCTTAATTCTTCTTTTGACGATTTTGCTGCTTTTATCTTGGAAAATAATTTTGACCTCATAGCTTTATCTGAAACATGGTTAACTAAGGTAGATTCATCACATAATTACACAATATCTGGCTATATTCTCATTAGAGCCGATAGACTGACAAGGGGTGGAGGAGTGTGCTTTTATATAAAACGTAACCTTATGTTCTCCATTATAACTACGGACTACATATCTAAAGATAACTTAGAACAACTTTGGATATTAGTTACAATAAATAAGATCAAGTTTGCAATCTGCGTGGTTTATAAACCTCCGCTTGCACCTATCACATGCATCTCGGAACTTGAGGCTGTTCTCACACATGTAATAAGCGTAGCAGATGACATTATAATCACTGGATATCTCAACATAGATTTCTTAAAAAGTTACAACAACCGCCATTTAAAGTATTTGTCAAACATTCTCGAATATTTCTCCCTGAAGCAGATCATCAACGAGCCGACAAGAGTTAGTGATACATCATCCACACTAATAGATATCATTTGCACCAATCAGAAAAGGTAATTAACCATGGTACACTTTTAGTACACTGCACTCTAGATTATACAGTTACAAAAATAGCGGCTTCGGTAGGGGCTTGAAAACAGCTTTTTTTTTTCAAATCAAAAATGGAAAAGTAAAAATTGTTCGGGTTGGCAAATTATATTCGAAAAATGTATTTTTAGAATTTCTCTTCACATCATCGGGAGTGATTCCAGGAACAGCCCAAAACAATTTTTCATCGAGTCAAAGAAGATATTTCTAATGAAAATTTCTCATCAGAGCACCAGGGGGGGTGCACTGTATTTTATTGATCCGCCAACAAAAAATTTACGTAATTTTAAAAAATATTTCAACATTGTAGAATCGTAGAATCAAAAACCGTAACGAAAGTTATTTTTACTTCACTTACTTTTACTATACTTCAAATAAAAAAATTTAATATTTGAAATTGTATCGGAACGCCCGGAGCAAATTTCTCGTCATGTTAAACGTTGTTAAGAAAAATTGTTTTTGGTTAACTTTTGGTTCTACCAAAACGCTTAGAAAGTTAAAAATATATTCAGAATTTGAAATTAGCGTCGTGCATGTATCTATCCGAGATGATTTTTTTTAATATGGTATAGTTAGTATATCTTGCATAAAACATTATGTGTGGTAATTTTCCGTTTGAGTTTAATTATTATTAGCAAATCGCATGATAAAATATTTTAGTCATAACATTTACAGTTACCTGATAAGAACTAGTTAGACGTTAAATAATAAACAGCAAATAATCGGGAGACCTTATTTATAACCTTTCCCAATTTCTAAATTTATTACTATTATGACTAATAATATGTACAATGTTTTGCTCATAAAATGTAAGAATACTGTTTTCTTAAAGGATTGTAAAACATGTTTTTTTGTTTCCTAAAATATGTTAGTATTTAAAATATTTTTTATACGACCGAGCGTAAAGTGATGTTTTTTACGACTTTATATAATATAGTCAAGAGGTATTGGTCTATATAAGAGAAATATTATCTTTATAGTCTTAGAGAAGACTGTAAAAAAAGTCAATTCATTTATTGTTTGAAATGTTCAGGAAAAATAGGAGTAGGATCACTGGAAGTGATCAAGGTATCAGAAACTGGCTTTGTACAACGCATACGGACCTGTAAAAATAATTTATCAACAATTTGATAATTAGGAATGATGTTTATTTTACCGTCAATACAAACTAAGGCCGTCACCGTCCTACCTATAGTAATACAGTGAGGGTTCTGGAACTTTAATCTATCAAGTTAACGCAAGTTGTTACTATGCTCTATTTGGTAAAGAAAAAGAGTAATAAGAGTCCATTATGCGTAGTTCGCTGGAAATACTCGTAAATGGGGTGAACGTAGGTGCGTCTTTACTACACACATATTTCGAAAATGGGGTCATTACACCAATTGAGTGAAGTACTTAAAGATTAGAATGGATCGGAGACTGACTGACGATACAAAGGTCTATTCCTTGTCCAGGAGCTTGTACTCGCTCTTGGTCAGGAGTAGCAGGCTTAATAGACAAATGAATTATTCATTTATACTATGCTGATTAGGCAGGCCATCTCATATACGGCACCGGTATGATGCAGCACGTCGGTCATAGCAATGATAAAACTAAAAGTCCTGAAACATAAATTTATGCGACTCATAGCAAATTCTAACAGTTACACCTCCCTCAGAAATTTTTATGCAGATTGTTACATAACCCCGATAGCAAACTACATCCAAAAAATTTCACAGAAATTCTATACTTTTAAACTAGACGATAGTCCGCTAACTAGCAACATTACCAAAATTAACACAGCATAATGCCCATTTCAGGATATAACACTTCCTATCATACCAGGCGTTGTCCATTTTCCAGCAACCTCTATAGCCAATCTTTCTTTTACTACAACTTCCTCTTGTCATCTTTTTCTGCAAACCTCGAAATTTCCTATTATTCCTGTTCCCTTCTTCGTTTCTGTATGTTTATTTTTGTTTTCTATATTCTTCACTAAACCTCCCCTACCTATACTAAAAATTTTAAAAATTATATACTAGTAACTGGTAATGCTGTCGCCGCAGTAGTATAGTTATCTCGAACGGGTTTTTTCGTTCAGCTTTTTCCAGTATTAACTACCAAAATCAAATCAGTATGCGCCTACTTTCATTAGATTTAAGTTGCAATTATTTTTATTCTCGTTTGGAAATTTTAATGCAATCAACTTATTTTATTAATTTCGTTGAAAGGTGATGAGTTTCTATTTATAATTTTGTATTGTTGTTTCGCCGAACCAGCCCCGGCCCGTCCAACTACGGCACCTAACGCCTTGGTAGACTGGATGGCTCCGAATGAGGTCCTGGAGAGGATAATTATAATTTAATGTAAATAAAGTTGTGTTCCAGTTCCATATTTCGATATGTAATGTAAAGTAACGTTAGGTGAGATTAGTGCTTAGATGGGTTACAGTTTCAAGGAAATACAGTGTCCTCGTCTCATCTTCTAGCGGCTTGTATATCATTTTATGGGCAGAAGCTATGCAATTTTAGGCGAGGATTGCGTAGCAATACCCTTTGGAGAGGATGTAAAGCTGTCATTTCCAGTTCTTAGTGTTAATGGAAGCATAATGTATTAAAACTGTTATAAACAAATGCATGTTCATTCAACTTGTAATTTTTCTATTTTTATATTTTATGTTTTCTACTTTCATTTTTCCTTTTGTATTTTTGTCCTTTAAATGGGTTACTGTTGGGCAATAAAAGCTATTATTATTTTTTTGTTCTCAATAATTTCAATAAACTAAGCAATCAATCAATCAATACTACTTTATTAATAATTAAAATTTACATCTGCCTCCCCAGAACCCACCCAGGGACCGACCGTGCAACCACCGCGCGCTGTTCGTGGTGGCGGATTGCAAGGTCGGGCGGAATGGGACTGGTTCGGCTTAAAGACAATTAAAAACAAGTTAACCTAAACTCCTTCCATCGCAGATGGATAAAATTAGGTGATAAAATTATATATATCTAAAACAGACTTAACTGAACTTACAAACTACACATTTTTAAAAACTTTTGCACTAAACACTTTTTTAATTTTGATACTGACGCAGACACCTCAATCTAAACGAGGGGCCTTCCGCGAGGTGTGAAAATGCTGGGCTGCGCGTAGGCTGGCCTAAACTGTAGTTTTAAAAAAATTTTGATTTCGAAAAATTATGATTTTTGAAAAACTTGAATGAAAATGAATTTAGAGACAAACATGTACAAAAAGAAATCGAAAAAACAAACGCGACAAAAAGGTTACAAACAGAAAGGAAGAGACAGGAAAGATTTAAAGACACAACAGGTATGAAATATCAGTAAAGGTGGATAGGGCAAGCGGAAGTTATAGTTGATGAAGTTTGGCTACAGAGGTTGCCGGAAGATCGGTAACGTCTGGTATGGTAGGGTGTGTTTTATCCGAAATGGGGCATTATGCTGTCTAATTTGTGTTATGTTTCTTGTTAGCGGGCTATCGCCCAGCTTGAAAGAGTAGAATTTTTGAGAGATGTCCTGGACGTAGTCCGCTATTGGGATTATGTCGTGGCAAAGTGCGTATAGATCTCTGAGGGAGGTGTACCTTCCAGAATTAGAAATGAGGCGCATAAATTTGTGTTCAAGAACTTTTAGTTTTTTCATTGTCGTGACCGGTATGCTGCACCACACCGGCGCCGCGTATGTGATAGACGGCCTGATCACCATTGTGTACAACAATTTTTTATTTTGTCTATTAAGTCTGCTACCCCTGACCATAAGCGGATACAGACTCCTGGACAGGGAGTAGACCATCCGTACTGTCTCATTAATGTGCGTGTTAAACGTCAGTCGCTGGTCCAGTCTGACCCCCAAGTACTTCACGCACCTCTTGGTTGGAATTTTGTTTCCCCGGATCGAGATTGGTGTTATGATTTTGTTTTCGGTGAAACGGCGCGTGAAGACTATCGCCTCCGACTTTTCAGCGTTTATCCGAATCTTCCACTGGTCGTAATAAGCCGTGGCACGAGCCATGTGCGCCTTGAGTAGCATGTTCGCTGCTTGGGCATTATGTGAATGCGCATACATGGCTGTGTCATCGGCGTACTTGGCCAGTTTCGTATTCGGGAACTCTGGGAAATCGGAGACATATAGGTTGTATAACTTTGGTGACAGGCACGATCCTTGCGGGACCCCCGCGCGAATGTCCCGCAGTATTGAAAGTTTATTATTCACTCGAACCTGCAGGGATCTGCCCGTCAAGAACGAGTGAACGAGTTTGATGAAATAAGTCGGGAAGTTATAGTAGTGTAGCTTGTAGAGTAACCCCGGGATCCAGACGGTGTCAAATGCCTTCTCAATATCGAGAAGCACCATGGTGGTGTTCTTCCCGAGGTTGTATTGCACTTTGATGTCGTTAACTATCCTAACGACTTGCTGCACCGTACTCCTGCCCTTCCTGAAGCCAAACTGGGACTCATCGTCGATGTGAAGCTCCTCCTGAATAGCGTCTAGTCTAGTCAGGACGACCTTCTCCACCAACTTAGAGATCGCCGACAGTAACGAGATGGGCCTGTAGCTGCCGGCGAACTTCGCGTTCTTGCTTGGCTTAAGGATGGGCACGACCACGGCGCATTTCCACTGGTTAGGCCAGTGCTGTAGCCGCAGGATCGCGTTAACGATATACGTCAACTGCACAATACCCTTCCTCGGGAGATATTTGAGCAGCTTGTTCTCGACGCCGTCTTTTCCAGGGGCTTTATTGTTAGTTAGGTCTTTGACAATTCCTGCTATTTCCGAGGGTTTGGTCATGATCTTCAAAAACTCTCGTCTCGTCAGTTGTACGTCATGACCAATAATTTCGTTAATGTCATTTTCGATGCGGTCGTGCTCTAAATTATTTGGTATGTTGTTATTGTGAATGTTTTCAAAATGTGTAGCTAAGTCGCTCGCTTTTTGAGCGTCTGTCATCGCTGTATGTACGTTCGCACGTGTCAGCGCGGGTATAGCATCCCGCGTGCTTTTTAAGGCCCTCGTCAGCTTCCACAGCGAGTTGTCCTGAGGATTTAGCGCTGCCAGTTTATCCCCCCATTTCTGGTTCTTTACAGTGTTGATGGTGGTTCTGATTTGCCTTTGCAGCCTGATCATCTCGGCCCTAGCGTTGACATCACGATTTCGCTGCCAAAGCCGTCTCAGTCTGTTCTTTTCTCGTATGTCTCGTATGACCGCTTCGTCAAGTCGGTCGTTGTTCGAGTTTATCGTAATAGTAGTGGCAACAGTCTGCTTGGCATTCTGCAGCAGTCGTGTAAACTCTTCCACGGCATTTTCCAGATCGGCGGGTGTATTGAGTGTATTATTCAGTGTTAAGTTTGTGTTAATGTGTGCTTTATAGAGACGCCAATTGGCGTCTCTATAAGATGTGATTTTACGTGTTACGTCCTCCCTTGACATATCGTTCAACTCGAGAACAATGGGATTGTGGTCGGACGTGAGTTCCTCCAGGGCCACAGGGGCCGTGGAGTTCCTCACGCCCTTGTTGACCACTATGTCAAGGGTTGTGGGTGTTGTACCATTGTCTGGAAAATGCGTGGGATTGTCCGAATACTGCAGGATGACATTTCGACTATTCACATAGTCGAACAGAGTATTGCCGTTCGCGTTGTTGCGATGGCAGTTCCAGTTGCGATGCCTAGCGTTAAGATCGCCTATGAGCAGGCAGCGCGGGCTCACATTCATTAAATTCTCCAGACAACCCGCCGTAAAGCCGTTCGCTGGTCTATTATACGCGGCGACAATACTCATGCCGCCCTCCAGCGTCACATACATATTCTCCACGGTGGTGTTCCGTACAGAATGATGCGTGTGCGCGATATCGGACTTTATGAGTATGGCTACCCCGCCGCCCCTGTTAATGTCTGCCCTATCCTTACGGTGTACCGTGTACCCCCGGATTTGCAGTTTGTCTTGTCTGGTAAGTTTCGTCTCATTCAGAAGCATAATGTCAATTTTATGCCTCAGTATATAGTTGATAAGGAAAGGAATTTTGTTACCTATACCATTGGCGTTCCAGGAAGAAAGCTTAATTTTTATCTAGAATGCATTATCTGGAATTGCTTCCAGGAAGCGGTGCATAACGAAAAATTTCTCGCCTGCATTAACGCACCTCTCCAGCTCGTCGTTTAAGTTGCTGTATAAGGTCAGAAGCTTGTCGAGATCAACCAATGATGTCATCCTCTTCTGTTGTTGCCTTAGTTTCTCTATCCTTTCAGCGGTGGTGGCTTCATTCCCTAAGGAAGGGGTGGGAAGTAGCGCAGGTCTCCGTGGCTCCTCCGGCTTTTGGTTGTACATCTGGCTGGGTTGCGGTACCACTTGTTGGGCTTGCCTATTCTGCCTTGCTCTTTCCTCCCATACATTTGTTCTTGGCTGCGGGGCCGCCACATATTTCATTTCGGGCGGTGGCCTGGTCCTGATACTTCTTCGTTCAATTTCTTCAATTTTGCGCTTATAAACTATGCAGTTCACGCTGTTGGCAGGGTGTGACCCCCCGCAATTCACGCACTTGGCCGGGGTATCACGGGTTTTTGCACAAGTGCGTGTTAGATGTTCCCCTGCGCATTTCAGGCAGTTGGGGATAGCTCTGCAATTAGTCGTTGCGTGCCCCCACTGCTGACACCTGTGGCATTGAATAATTTGCTTGGAGTTCACGTGGCGTTCCCATGTGACTACTGTGCAATCCAGGTACCTCACTTTGCTCTGGAGATCTTTTAGCACAATCTTGTTGTCAGTGATGAGCATATAAGTGGGGTACTTGGTGCCCTTCAACGTGTATATCTCTTTCGCGACTATGTTGTGAGAAGTCTTTAGTTCCTCTTTGATTTCCTCCACCTCAATATCATGGTAGAGGCCCCTCAGCACGAACGCATGTGTTTTTTCTTCTTTTAGAGTATAGGTATGGTATTCAACTTTACTCTGTCTGAAACATTCATTGATAGTTTGCCAGTCTTCCTTTGTGCTCACTTGTATGGATGTGTTGTTTAATGAATGTTTCCAGTAGTATTTATTTTTCAATTTGCTGCGGAGGAAGTCATTCACTCCCCGATGATTTTCCAAATGCCCATGGATGACCAAGGGAGGAGGCCTTTTTTCTCTTTTGTTTGTCTCCTTTTCTTTTTCACTTTCGTTATTTTGCTGAGGGGGGAGGATGACGTTCATATCTTTTGGTATGGGAATCGGCCCTTCAAACCTGTTTTTGGTCTCGATTACTTGGGGTTTTGGTGTTTTGTCTCTGTACTGCATGCTGCTTATAGGGTGCGTGAAGGCAGGGTTGCTTTCGTCTCTGACTATTAATTTTTGCCTCTTCGGCTTCAGTTTAAACATCTCGTTTCCTTCTCCCTTGGTTGGAGCCACCTTCACGCTGCTCTGACTTGTTTCGGAGGCACTGTCTTGCGACATTTTCGTTGGGGAAGTGGATTGCTGCGTCTTCCTTTTGATCTTTCTACGCACAATTTGCCTATCCAGGCTTACGCAGCTCTGGTCGGTGTCGTTTCCAGAGAACAGAATTTTTTGTCTATTTTCGGTCATTGTCGGCGTTGCACTAGGGGTGAGAGCTCCCTCTGCGTGGCTGTAGGGCTGGCCCTTTTTTCCCCGACCGTTTGCGACCAAACGGTTACGGTTTTGAAATACCTTTCACTTGTGTCTATTTTCACTGTTGATTTTAGTTTTTAGGTTAGGATTCCGAAAAATGTTTGAGATGGTTGCTATGTATTTGGGATTTTAAATGTGTCTATTTTCACTGTTTATTAAATGTCACTGTCAAACTCACTTAACTATGGACTTTTTGGGGCCGTCCCGGTCTTCCGGGGCACCCTTCTTATGCCTGCGTAACACTACGGTTCTTATATATCTGCTCTTGGGTCCTAAACTTTTTAACTTGTTTCACTTTTTTGAGAGTTTCAAAAATTCACTGCTCTATCAAAATACTATGTTGCCACGTTGATATCACGGTATTGCTGAATTATGATCACTGGTTACGCATATAAATGAAAGAGATCAAATATAGAGTTTGCAGCGGCAAAGACAAGGACAATAGGTCGGTCCATAAAATTTAGTTTTTAATTGGAAATGGTAGATTTATGGGTGTTATAAACTCCTACAAAGTTTTTAAAAAAGTATTCATTTACTTTGGGCGTTATTTGTAATAGAAATTACCTCAACTCGTCGAGGCTAGAAAACGGTCCCTTGGTTCGAGTCTAGATGGGTGACGTCACATGCCTGTTACGCGATGTGCGCTGCGATGTAGTTAATTTTGCGACTCTCATGAGCTAGGACGGGCCGGATATTTTTGACGATATTTATCATAGTCCTATTTATTATACAGGGTTACTGGTAATTCGATACATTCCTTTGAAGATGTGATGGGGCATGATCTAAGAAGTAAATTTAGCCCTAACATATATTATGCAAAACTCAATAGTTTTTGAGATATTTAATTTTTTTCGTTATTCTCAAAAAGTAGATCTTAATGTCCTAAAAGTTAATTTTCGAAAAATCTATTTGACATTTTAAAATTTTTTTTTACTGGATTACTTGTCCAATATTATAGATATCCGTTTGGAATGAAAAATATCTGGAAACATTTCGATCATGTGAACATCTGAAATAAAAACTTTTAAAAATTTTTTTTTTAAAATCAGCTATGAAATTTACCTATTAGGTTTTTTCAAAAAAATATTAACGTAACACGCGTATAAATTATTATAAAAACTGCCTTATTTCAATAGCTATCTAACAAGGTACAAATGTTCAATGTACCCTTAATAGTTCTAAGAAAATACTAGTAAAAATAACACAAGTAGTACGAATTTTATTTTTAGATAAACAGTTTATTTTTTATATGTCTTGCTCAAAATGGGAGCCCCTATTCCATATACAGACACGGCAGCGTCTTCTTATTTCCGTCCTTGTTACTCTGGTTGTCAGATTATGCCTTATGTGTTGGGCAGCATCGACTATCCTTTGTCTAAGGTTTTCTATAGTATTGACTGGTGTGGCATAGACCATCTCCTTCATATGACCCCATACGTAATAATCAAGGGGTGTTAAGTCAGGGCTTCGCGCTGGCCAAGGTATTGGGCCCGCTCTTCCAATCCAACGATTAGGGAAACATTGATCAAGTAACTGTCGTACTGTCAGCCGATAATGTGCTGGACAACCGTTGTTCTGAAACATCATTCGCTGTCTGACGGCGAGAGGAACATCTTCTAAAATCGCCGCCAGATAATTTCTTAAAAAAATTTCATAGATTTCCCCGTTTAAATTTTAAGGAAGAAAATGTGGCCCTATTAAATAGTGGCCAATGACTCCCATCCACACATTAATAGAAAACTTCATTTGGAAACTAGTTTCACGTGTTAACTTGGGATTTTCCTCTGCCCAATAATGTAGGTTGTGGAAATTTGTTATACCCTCGCGATTAAATTTCGACTCGTCCGTCCATAAAATACTTGTTAAAAAATTTGCACTTTCTGCATCTGAATTTAACATAAAGCGGCAGAATTCCACTCTCCTTTCAGGATCACCTTCCTCCAAGCCTTGGACAGGGGTATAGTGGTAAGGATGACATCCAACTCTACGTATCGTAGACCAAACTTTCCATTGTGACGCTCCGGTTAGTCTTGCGACTTTATTAGTTGAAATAGTTGGGTCTTCCTCAAAATACCTCAATATTTCTTCCTCATCATCTGGTTCATAAACGGGAGGAGCACCAGCGTCATTTCTTCTACATTTCACGGAGCCAGTTTTAGCGATATTTCGATATGCCGTACTGAATACACGTGCATTTAGTAAGCGGCGGTTAGGGTACCAAAGACCATATTCTCGGCGAGCTTCAGCAGCGTTGCCGCCACAGTATCCAGAGACAAACAAGATATCAGCGTATTCTGCGTTGGCATACGCGGCCATGGCACAGAAAATACAATAACAACAACTAATAACAACAACTACGAGCAAAATCAAAATCTTCGATAACTAATTTAGCAAGACCAACAAACTTAAGGGACACGGAGATAAGAATGTCAGTTAATGACATATATGCACAAACGTCAAAGTCAAGGACTGACTGACTTAAATGAAAATGAACGATTAGTCGTTTAATAAATTCCGCCACCAGCATTATCTTTACTAATTTTTTATTAGAACTATCAAGGGTACATTAAACATTTCTACCTAGTTAGATAGCTATTGAAATAAGGAAGTTTTTATAATAATTTGTACGCGTGCTACATTAATATTTTTTTGAAACAACCTAATAGGTAAATTTCATAACTGATTTAAAAAAGTTTTTATTTTAAATGTTCACATGATCGAAATGTTTCTGGATATTTTTCATTCCAAACGGATATCTATAATATTGGACAAGTAATCCAGTAGAAAAAAATTTAAAAATGTCAAGTAGATTTTTCGGAAATTAACTTTTAAGACATTAAGATCTACTTTTTTGAGAAAAACAAAAAAATTGAAATATCTCAAAAACTATTGAGTTTTGCATAATGTATGTTAGGGCTAGATTTACTCCTTAGCTCATGCCCCATCACATCTCCAAAGGAATGTATCGAATTACCAGTAACCGTGTATATTGAAAAAATATCGGATACCATAATCACGTCTACGGGTCTACATTCGGAAAATTATGTGAAACTCCTTTCTGGAAACCCTCCTCCAGATTTCTCTTGAAGTTATTTTGATAGGATTCGGCCACTTCTGAATTCTACAATATTTTTGTTACTAGTAACGCCCTATTTTTTAATTAAATAACAGTAAAGAGGTGCGACTGCCTGTGCTGTTCGGATATGTTGAAGCAGAACGATAGAAAAAGACATGATTTTATTTAGAAATCCCAAAGTTTCCATTTCTAAGTTAAATTGTGAACCTTCATTTTTGTAAGATCCAAATTGTGATTGATAGTATACAGTCGTAAGGATTCGATACGAAAAAGTTTGGCCGAACTGTTAAAAAAAATTATTGTGCCCACTTTATTTTCAGACCAAAATGTTTACAAATAGGTACGCAAATAGATTAGTGTCAACAGCATTGCCTATTATTTTGCCCCAATCGGAGAGTTTCAAGTTGAAATGAAAGTTATAAATATTTCCCAGGGACAACCTCGCAATAAGAAATAAAGATTTTGTTAGGTAAAACATTGCACAGATCCGTTACGTTTTGTTATTTTTGTAAATTAAGAATACATCCTAGTGACTTTGGGGACTGATTCGCACTCCCTTTTTTCCTTCAGTTATTAACCTGTTTGCACAAAATCTTACAGTTTTATTACGTAGATTAATAATAAACGGTTATTTAATTTCGTTACCCATTTCAGGGTAACATAATTGTACGAATAGCGAATTGCACTTATCCTCAATACAGCATGTAACATGCTCTTTTTGCCTGTTGTCTTTTACCTTTAAAAAGATGGCGTGGGTCATACAGAAACATCAAAGATACACAGAGTGCGGCTTCTAGTAGTTCTTTGTAAGTCGCCGAGACTTAGAAATAATGGTAATTGCTGCAATGACGTGCAATTGGTCAATTCTGCACTGAATAAACTAATTAATAAAACATACTTCATATCCCACATCGACAGTTACTTCAGGGACGTAAATAAATTTTTAATAATAATATGTAATATGAAAAATTAAAAAGATAGATTTTAAATTATTGTCTTTTAGATAGAAAACGTTTTACATCTCTTTGGTATTTACAACCGAATATGGAAAATTATACTCTGCGGACGGAACAAATGCATTTTGTAAAATGTTAAATTTTTCCATGTCAGTAAGGCTAGTTTTTTTATTTATGTAATATCCTATGTCTACGTCGCCCGAATATTTTGCATGATTTAGCTCTATTTCTATCTTCCACGGAATTTGAATTATATCTTCGGAATTTTTTCTAGTGCCACTGTCTTCGCTTAGACTAGATTCAGCATGTCCATGCTCAGATTTATGAACTGGGTTGAGTTGATTTGGATTTTCAGAGATCTCATCATTCTTCTTAATTCTCTTAGTAAGAAAGAAGTATAATGTCTTTTGTCCAGTATGTTTACTCATTACAAAGAGAAATAAGTACCTATCAACTGTGAGACACAGCAAGGCTGTAACCAGGGTTTTACCCCTCCCCCTCAAAAATTTTTCTTGAGATGAGAGTGACTACGATATTTAAATATACCCATTAACAATAAAAATTGGTTTAAAAACTGAGCCCAGACATGGAATAACTTTTATGCACTTAAAAAGGAAAAGTCTAATTCGAATTTCCCACTGACTTCAATTTCCCATTTACAAAATCTTAATTCCAGACACCATCAAATCTCGTGCTTTTTGAAATTACTGCTTTTTGTTAAAGATTTGTAGACTAGATTGAAGAGAAGTTATATGAACGGTACACGTATTGAATGGGCCGAATCGCTTAAAATATACTTAGACTGACATAAACTTGCTATTATTATTTGTTTCCTGTTAGAAATGTTTTCTTATTTTGTTTTAATTATTTACTAGTCAACAAAATTATTTAAATGTTTTTATCAAAAACAACAATATTCATATATATGTTGAAATGCTCAATTAAAAATAATGCATAATTGGAACAAAAAAACATATTTTGCAAATAATTTAAAAAATATCTCTTAGCCATAACTATTTTTTTTCTGTGTTAAATTAGTTGAAAACGAAAATAAAAAAGATCACGAGATTTTGATCCCACAAATCCGCCTCAGAAATATTTTTCTGACTACGGCCTTGCGTTTGCATCTTAATAATATGCGTGCAGTTAATTTTAATAGGTAATTAGAAAACATTACTAAGACAATGCGGCACAGTAAACAGTAATAGGTGCAGTATTGTCCTCACATACTACAGCAAAAATTATCTTAAGGTGAGCATATCCAAGAGAGAGAGACATCCGATAAGGAAATATTTATTATTTTTGGCCATAACTTTTTTTTAATACATACTTATTGGTAAAAAAAGTATAGGACTATCTAAGTAGTACTATGACAAGTGTAGTGATATGAATTTTCACCCAATAATTTCAGTTATTTACAAAATAGTTAGATTTAATTTTAAAAATGTCAATTTTCGTATTTCCTAAATTTAAATCTAACCCAAATAATAGGAAAGAATATTTGTAGAATGCCACAAATAACTTTCAGACAATATTTAAGTCTAACTATTTCGCATATGTTTGAAATTATTCAGTGACAATTTATAACACTACTCTTGTTATAATTCTACTTAGGTAGTCTTATAATAGTTTGTTTGCAATATGTGTTTTAAAATAAGAAGTTGTGGTTATAGTCTCTTGGATATGGCGACCTTAAACACGAGAACGGCCTTTACCTACCTAAAAGTAAAAAGCAGCAAGTTTCGGTCACAAACTTTAAAAATCAAAGCCACCAAAGTCACCAAGTAGAGACTAGAGAGTGAACGCATCAACCATTCGATCACATCAAAGATCGGAGAGAAAATAAACTTGTGGCATTCATTAATTTCATTTTAACATCTTTATATTTTTTAAATTTAAAAAGTAGAGAAAGTAAATATAAATAAGACATTTACTAACTTTACAATAATTATATAAAATATTTGACCTGAGTACCTTTTTAAGTGGGTCAGGACATAATTACAATTTTTGAGGGGTTGACTTTCCCTTTTCTATGAAGCGTCAAGCATCGAGTGGTAATAAATCCAACTTGAGGAAGCAGGCTACAAAGCACAAACCAAAATAAAGCGTAATGTTTTATCTGTAGATAAACCATTCTAACTCTCGCCTAAATTTTTATGTTCTGGTCGTTCCTGCGGGGGGTAATTACCGCCTCTACCTCCCCCTTATCTACGCCCTTGAGTTACTTTGAGACACTTGCTCCTGCCTGAATATAATTAACAGTTTTCTTGAATTTGGGAATGATTTCTAGTAACTTCTGTCTAATAAAAACTTATTACTATTTTCCTTTGGAATGCAAGTTATTTAGGCGACAATTTTAGACTGATTCGTGTTTGATATACAGACCGCAAACCACCTCTACAATGATAACATGATCCATTAAACCTTTTCTCCAGCTACCTGTTCTTAATTAAGGCCTCAGCAAATCATTCCAATGACATGTGATAACTTCTTTACAGATATTTGAAAACAAAACAAATTTCATGTTTATAGACTAGAAAAATTAAATATACTGATGACATATCGCAACATAAATGAATAAACCAAGTAAACCTTTTGGAAAATAGGAATGTGAAACTTTACATGAATATTTTTATTCATGCCTATTGCATGTGTATAGTAGCTTGTAGTATTCCAACTTTCCTGGAAATTATTAAATAATTTAACATGACAGAAATACATCAATGTTAGTAACACTGAGATCAATGTTAAATAAATGATAAATTATTATAATAATAGTAATGAAATTAATTGTAAGTACTGATATAGATTCCGGGGGTGACTTTAATAGTGTTTCTTTGATAAAGTTTATTACATTTTTGATAACGAATAAATAAAATAATGTATTGTTATGTGTACGCCTACGCCACTGCCTCATGGAATGTTCGAGAAAGGCCCAGAAAAATCTCGAATGATACACTGGAACATTCTAGAATAGTCAAATACATTCGATGCGGGTATATATAGAGTGGATCCAATGACACGGGGACAGTTTTATATTAGACAAACAAGTGAACAGATGGAATAAGAACAGTAATAAGTTGTGAATTATAGTAGTGGTGGTTTATGAAAGTTCTTGTTGCAATTTATTGAACCTACATACAAGGTGTTTACTGGCGATTGTAAACGTAACAACGTAACAATTCGTGTCAGAAGCGGAACTGCAACAGAATTTCTGAAGGATTCTAGAATGTTCCATAGTGTTCTATTCGGAAACCACTAGAGATATTAAAGTGCTTTGAACTGGAAAGTGATATGGACATTAGACAAGACCTATTTGTGATATCTTGAGAAAATTTCCAGAACATTCTATTTGGAAACTAGTACAGTTAGCTACATTCTGTCAACTGGAAAGTTATATAGGCATTAAATAAGACCTATTTGCGACATTTCGAGAAAATTTCCAAAATATTCTATTTGGAAACTAGTGCAGCTAGCTTAGTTCTGCGAACTGGAAAGTGATATAGATATTAAATACACCTACTGTGACATTTTGAGAAAACTTCCAGAATATTCCATTGGAGATTAGTGCAGTTAGCCAAGTTCAACTGGAAAGTAGTATAGACACCAAATAAGACCTATTTAGAACATTTTGAGAAAATTTCTAGAACATTCTATTCTGGAAATATTTGACATATCTGATATAGACTTTAAATAAGACTCTTCAGTGCTGTTTCAAGAAATTGTAAGTGGAGCAAGAAGCATGGCTGCCGAAAAACAAACACAGGACTTACTTGAAGAACTAAGAAAAATGATGTTACACCAGGAAAAGAAATACCAAGATTAAAAACGAGAACAAAAAAAGAGACGTGAGGAAGACAAAGACGAACAAGAAAGACGTGAACAAGAAAAAAAGAAAACATCTAGGAGGAAAAGAAGAAGAGAGACGTGAAGAAGAAAAATAAGAGCAAAATTATACAGATACAACAAAATACTATCCTTTCAACTACTAAAGGAATAAAAAATGAAATAAAGGAGGATGTAGGTGTTGTAAAGGCTGAAGTTAGTGACATTAAGGGAAAAGTACTGGCGTCAAAGGAAAGGTTACAGATATGGAGGGAAAATTTCATACAGTAGAAGAAGATGTAAGTGAAGTAAAAGGGAAGATAAATATGGTCGAAGAACGAATTAAACGCCAGCTGAGGGAAAAATGAGAACAGTTAGGCGTATCATCAGGTTCTCGATCACAACCTTCCTCCTTTGATGGACAAACTTCATGGACGATATACAAAAGACAGTTTGAGGCAGTTGCATGCGCGAACAACTATATTAATGAAGACAAGGCTATGACATTAGTTCTAGTATTGAAAGGGCAAGCTTTAGAATTGTTGCAGATGATTCCAGTGGCGCAGCAAAAGGATTTTAAAGGTTTAGTAGCTGCATTCGATTTAAGATATGGAGACCAACACGTTGCTCACTATATCGGACTCAGCTGAAGTTTACAAGAATTTGAGGCTGCAGTAGAGAGACTGGCACACTTGGTATATCCGAATGCAACAAGGCAGTTTCAGGAGCAATTAGCAGTTGAAGCGATTATTGATGGCGTAAAAGACGAAGAGATCAGGCGGGTCTTTAGACTATCTCGGCATAAGACTAGTAACGAAGCATTGATCCATGCTCTTGAGGTAGAGCCGCCTATATGGATTCCTTGTAGTACAGAATACGAGCCGTTTCTGTGGAAAAAGCCCAATCAGAGGAAACGAATTTAGACATCAAACTCAAGGATTTACACAAAATGTTTACTCAATTAATGACCAAGACAAGTTTCCCAGGAAAAAAGGACAAAATCAACAAGGAGATGTAAAGCCTAGCTGAGGTATTCAATGTTACCGACGCAGCAAACCAGGGCATATGATACGAGATTGTCGACAATGGAACCTTGGGGAAAGTCGGCTCCGAAAGGATAAAAGTGATTGCCATGCTAAAGAACATACAGAAAATGGTCGCACAAGTACTGAACGAATTGAGTTCGGGGCCGGACCCGAAACAGGGACCGCAACCGCCGAAAAGAGAGCCTAAGCAGCAACGAAGCAGTAAAAGGCTTACGAAAGGAATCCGCTGTTATAACTATGGCCAATTGGAGCATATCAAGAGGTACTGTCGTCAGAGGCACGCTAAGGAAGAATGTAGCAGAATGCCGAGGATGTAAAGAAACAGCAGGATGTAGCAGAAGTGAAGGCAGTTAAGATTGAGGTTCTGAAGGACTGGACAAAGGAAGTTGTAAGGAAGGAACAACTGAATAACGACGAGATTGCATCACTACTGAAGACAAAAAAAGAAATCCGCCCGGAATGGACGTCTCTAGCAAAAATATTGAACTGAAGGCTTTATGGGCACAATAGAATTCCCTAAGGCTTGAAGATGGACTATGGGAGAGCCCGGATGGGAAGGAAGGTACCATGCATTTGGTGATACCCAGGTGGCAGGTACCAAAAGTACTTCGGGAAGCGCACGAGAGAATATCCGGAGAGTATTAAAAATAAGACCTTAGCTAGAGTACGGGAACGATTCTACTGGATAAATAGCCGTCAGGATGTAGAGATTCGGTATCGCAGTTCCGAGGGTTGTGCGGACATGGCTGCCAAGAGATCACCTACAGGAAATGGTGACCGAATGAAGGCTCGATATGACCGCAATGTCAGTTCAGCAGGATTCATGGTGGGGGACTTGGTTTGGCTGTATAACCCACAGCGGAGCGAAAAAGGATTCTCGAAGCCTCGCTCACCTTGTGAAGGAACGTATTCTGTCATCACCCGGATCAATGACGTTTATCGGATTCAACGTAGAAAGAAGTCCAAGATGAAGATCGTTCACCTGGACAGGTTGGCGAAATATGTTGGGGACAGTGTTATGTGCACGCCTACGCCACTGCCTCATGGAAGGTTCGAGAAAGGCCCAGGAAGATCTCGAATGATACACTGGAACATTCTAACATATTCGAGTACATTCGACGCGGGTGTATATATATATATAGTGGATCCAATCGCATGGGGGACAAACAAGTGAACAGATGGAATAAGAACGGTAATAAGTTGTAAATTATAGTAGTGAGACTATATTAGATGGAACTTGTAATTAATGTGTACTAATGTGTATAAGGATTTAATTACTGTAATTAAGGGATTAACAAAATGGTGATTTATGAAAGTTTTTGTTGCGATTTATTGAACCTACATACAAGGTGGTTACTGGAGATTATAAACACGTAACAGTATTATAAATGATTTGCTACTAGTAGATTAATTTTGTCAGTTTTCTTCGTTCATGCCTTTAGAAAAACTTAGAAGACGTTATGATGCAACCGAAATACAAATTAACTAGTTAACACAAACGAATTTAGTTATTCTCAACTCCAGATACTTATTTGATAGTATATAAAAACATATGCAATAGGAAATTAAAATATAAATTATTCTCATTATTTTCAACTTCCACACTTCTTATGAATGCCTATGAAAACAATAAATACGCAACCCCTTTTAATCTGCCATCGACTAAACAGAACTTCCACCCTTCCTCCATGACTCATGAACGAGAACTGTATTTAAAATTACGATTAGGGTAACAGGATTTATATTTCCACTCACAATAATGGCCCAGGTTAGTTTTCTTTTTGTCAATAATAAAAGTATAATATATTTTGTCATTTATTTAATTCCAGCAGTAAAATTATCATACTAGTTATTTTCTTGCACTGGCTGCAAATGACACATCCAGAAAATAATTTTATTGATCTTGGAAGAGAAATGCTCGTATTTAAAATGCAACATGAGGATACAAATTAAGTTTATTCTAGTATGAAGGTGCTCCATTTATTTCAAGGAGAGAACTTTCTTGTTTTACGCCTCCAGATCACAATAAAATACAGATTTTCGAGGCGGGAAACAAACATATGTTCCTTCTTCCTTCCTTCAAGTAAAAATGTGATGTCCTAGATTTATATTTGTATTTTTAATAATGTCAGTGCTAGAATTGTCATGGAGTGCATTTTTAAAATTATAAAATTAGTTATTTCTTTACGAATAAACTACATAACTTTATCAGTTTTAAATATTGTGTAATGAAAGATAACTTTTCTGTTCTTTTTAATGCAAGTATTTATGTATATTTTTTTATATATTTAGTACTTTAATACGATGAGACGGTTTAAAAACTTACATCAATATAAAATTAAGTACTAGAACACGATTTTTAATATTGCTTTAGTTTTGATTTAAAAAACCGGACACAAAACCAATGGAAATGGCCTTTCCGTCATAATACCCGAAACTCCACGAAATAATAATTCATATAGCGCTAAATAGAAGTCCAAGAAATATATAGCACTCAATAGTCGACGAGTCAGCGGCTAGAAGCATCGGAAAGTGAAGAAAATGCGTTATGCACCGCGTTTGATTAGGATATGGCTTTATTTTAATTAAACAAAGCCTGGTCCATTCATATTGACAGTCGCACTTGATAAGTTCCGAGTGTCAATTCTTGCAAGTATTCTACAACTAATTGAGGAAAAAATTGTACATATTATGCACATATGCATGATGAAATTTTCAGACTTTACAATGATCCTGGCGACTGAACTCTCCATTATTTGACCGAAAGGCCTTTTCCAGTGGTTTTGTGGCATATTAGTAATTTATACCACTATACACCGCCTAGCCTGTTCTCTCCTCTGGTATAATGTACACGCGTAACTGCTTATTTAACGTATGTAGAATATACCGTAGCCTGTAATATGTAATATATACTATAAACGTAAGCAGAAAAAATTGCAAACTTCATAATGAAACGCCCCGTATATAGGACATATGTAAATTTATATTTTTCTTATTTATTTTCCCAAATTCAAGTAATTATTGCTTTAATTCATTTCATTTCACATTTATTTGGCCATTAAATAATGAACATGTAAAAGTTGCCAGAAACTCATTTAAATTTACCTTCTTTTAAAGCAACTGAAACGATACATTTTTACGAAAGAATTTAACTAAAATCGAGCCAAGCAATAGAGTTTGTTTACAATGGGCGCGATAAATTTCAAGAACTTCTGTCGCATCACATAGGGTGAAATCGCCTAACTTTTTTTATCTTAAGCATGCAAAGGACAGAAAGATAAAAGTTTTGAATCTCGAAACACTGCCAAACTACCCTGAGCCAGTGTGGAATTTTTGTAATATAAACAATCCCGAGCGTGGGACAACGTGAATGAGTTTCCGGGTTTCCGGGTAGGCTGTGACGTCATCCGTACAATATAAAAAGGGACTACAGTGGCCACAGAAAGGGTAGATGGCATTTAACCACACCTGAGCTACGTCGCAGAACTTGACTGTTCGCTGAGCTCATTGCATTATTTTGTGGTTTTTTCGCTAAGTTATTTGCCTAACTACGAATTAAACGATATTTTAATCTACCTATTCTTTTCAACTATTTCATCCCAGCCGCATACATCACCTGTTCTAACGAATTTTTGAAGAAGTGCAATTTTAACGGCTCTACTATGCTCTATGAGGAAACCAACCATGAGGAAGCTGGGGGAGAGACGCCCGACGACCTAACGTGATACCAAGCGCCAGGTAATGTGCCGTGTCAGAGACGGCTAACGTCGTGGGAATGTGGTACTAAAAAAAATGAGATTTTTTTATGAAATATCAGCTTTAATTTTTAACAAGAAAACATGATAAAATTATATTATAATTTACTAAGTTATTATTTCAATCATGAGTTTAGGTAAAAAGTTCACTTGCTGAATATTTTGACATGTAAAATATCGCAGGAATGTTTCCCTTTCAAATTATTGTTGGAGGTTTCTCACCGGTGGCTATTTGGTTTTCTATGATGGTTTAATCGATCCATCCACTTAATTACCTTTCGCACTACAAACTTTATAGGCCATCGGTCAATATTGGGTCAATTGGCCTGTGAACTTGTTCTTATTCTGAAGAGTTTACTTTTCGTCGAGTACTGAACCGGGACGTCTCGTGTGTTTGAACTACATCTACCCACCCCATTTTACATCGTTGAACAGTCATATACAATTTGGTAGTTACCACTTGTATAATCAATTAATGGATATTTCCTCAACATTCTCTGATATTATACATGATTACTTAATTCTCGTGTATCACTTGTATTCTATGGTGCCCGAAAATGACATGATTCTTGTTCTCTGTTTTGCATTAAGTTTATTTTATCATAACGATTGTTAACCCCATAATTTCAATCACATTTTAATCAGTCTATTTGCCGCACCTTTAATTACAACTACCAAATAACACGGCATACGATTGTATAACCTGGTTCTTCTTATTGCATAGCAACCCTGAAACATATATAGTATGGTCATTACTATAGCGATGTAAATTTTCCTATAATTTTCTTATAATTTTTAGACAATTGTCTCGAATATTTGGATTGTTTTTGACTTCATATCCGGCTATTTGCCGCATCAATTATTATAAATTAAAATGGTTTTTTTGTGACTATTTTTCCGGTCAATTACTTCTTTTTTTCCTTTCAACTTTACCTTTCTAGCTATACAGATAATTAACTAAATAAATGGTTTCATCCTATCAAATAAAATAGCAAACAAATTTCAACTATAAATTTACTATACAAGCTTGAATAATAAAATCTGAACTAAATAACATAACTGAATAGCTAGGTTTCTCTTTAATTTTCTCAGGTATATAGTATAAGATAGAAACAAGTAATAACGAAGTTTATATAAAAGAACTTGGGGTAATTAAAAGAGTTACTACACATACAACGAAACTTGGGTCCTAACTTTGTAAAACTTGACGATCACGCAAATAGCAAATTTTATTTATTTATTCTTTAGATAAATAGATAGCAATTAATTTACTGGTGACAAAATGAACAGTACTTTATGTGTGATAATGACACATACCCCACAAACGTCTCACTGGTGCCGTGACCAGGATTTTGTTATGAAGTAATTGGGAGGAGACATAAACGTCTCAATAAGATTTGTCAAAAAATCAACTTTTTCACCTCACTTTGACAAACTATAATAAAAAAGTCCTTACGATGCTTAAATTAACAAAAAACTACAATTTATTACGAAAAAAATCTGAAAAAATTCACATAATTTGTAAATAGTCCAAATTTATTAAATATATCGTTCAAACATTCATATTAGTCATTTTACAGCAAAGAAGCTACAAACGACAGTCCTAAAAAATACAGCCCCTTCGATATTTCAGTTCTCATCATAACCATTTTCCACACCCCAAACCACCAAACTTCCCATTCAAGTTTCTATTCATACTTCAAAACACACTTCACTCACTGTCCTGATGTGCCAGCTAATCAATCATCTCATTTTCTTTCCATTTGACGAATTCTCATTTACATTATTACTTATTCTCATTTCATTTGTTCCGCTAGCTGGTTCACCAATTTTAATACTACTTTTCATATCCCCCTGAAAAAAATATTTTAATTCAATCAAACAAACTTCTTATAAATTATTCTTCCTTCAAATTTCACCGTCCATTCATTTCCGTATTCTAATTATCAACATACAATCAATCCCCATTCAAATTATTCAAATATAGTACCGGTACTCTCGTTCCCATCAATATCAAAACTCACTTCCAAAACATAAGCTATGTATCAAATCAAATTGAATACACGCATCGGCACAATGTCAGATCATATTCAACTCTCTGTGCACAGACCTTCGGGGCGACTTTACGGAGTCATTCCAATTTTGGTCGATATTTTCAACTAATTTTCATTAATAACTCCTAAATTTCAATTGATTCGAACTCCATTCACATATAAAAAAATTTCCTTTTTTAGATCGATACGGTGATATAATTTTCATTTAAGAATTTTCCATTTTTAAGATTTCTGATGCAATATTGCAAAATGTTGTGCAATATTGCTATTTGGGTCTCCGACGAAGCGTATAAAAGAACCGAGTTCGATACGTGCGCCGCGATACGACCCACTACAGCTTCCTTCCTTGGCCATAACCAAGTAAAAAAAGAATTTCCATTTCAAATATTATAATCTGCCGTCGCGCATCAAACCAAAAGTGAATTTTGCAAATTTTATAAACCAATCGTGTTAATACATCGTCGAAAGTATTTATTTTAACTTGTGTAAATTAAATTTTTTAAGTTAAATTGTTCTATACTTTGTTCAGTTTTAAAATAAATTTATTTCTTGTTCGTTTAAACTCAAGAAGCATATACAGGGTGAAGTCTTGGACCCTGCTATAGACAATAAAATAAATCTAAGTGAATATTAAGCTACCAAGTGAAGCAACCTACTCCAGGGTATATACAGTGTGTAGCATTTGACCCTATCGAACGTTTTACTGTGACCCACCCACTCTTCTCAAATTAGAAAATTAAGTGCACGAAAGGCTCCCAGAATCTCTATTAAGCTCTAAGACTCCAAGCTCTGCCGAAATCTTTTTATTTTACCAAAAGAGGGAGTTTTTCCGTGTTCACCAAAATACAAATAATTTGTCTCATGTATCAATTAACAGTTCAAGACCACCAGAAATAGCCACAAAAACAGAATTAAAAACTTTTTGAATGCCTCTATCTTTAGATAACATACATTTCAGTTCTATTGAACCAAACGAAAACATTCCCTTGCAAAAAAATTTTTACAAAATGTAACCAATCTTAAATAATCTATTTGCTATTTCTTTAGGTTATTTCGTATATTTAAAGTGCTGCTGTTTTCATGAACTATTTTCTCTTGAATAAATAGTTGTTATGAAATATTTTGTATTGGAATAAGAATTACTTTACTGTTTTGTATATTGTATACTAGCCTCGTGTTAACTAATTTGCGGTATAATTTCAAGCGAGAATTTGAGAAAATTGTACCACAGATAACTACCATGTGCGGCACTGAGGGAGAGGCAAGTACATTGTAAGACAAGGAATACCCTCATCCCAGGTAAAGGGTCCTTCATGGAAATTCGTGATGTCGACACGTCCCGATGTTCACATGTTTCGAAAAGGATACATGTTAAGATTAATTTTTCGGTTTACACATTTAATATATATTTTTACCCAGTGTAATTAAAATTGTTGTAATTTGCAGCTTATATAGAGTACTTTGTATCTTAAGTATATTTTAATAAGACCCAAATTATTACTTTTCAAAACAGACAATAGGCATAATACCTGGACTAATCACAGTTACGAAATGAACGGAGGCACGCCGAGGATAGGCAATCTTAATATAAAACATGTTATAGTTATGTCAATTTTCAATATTATTTACTGAACTGTCATTAAAAATAACAAATTAACTGTCTTAATCGACCAACAATACCATCTTATATACTCTTCTATCCATCCTTTAAAATTATTATTATGTAATGTATATTTAAAAGAAAATAAGGTATTATAAAAGAAAATTCTTCAAGAACGTGTTTTTTTTTTGTTTTTTTATCACGCTATCAATGTTTCTCGGCATTTCATGTACAAAGAAATCAATTTAAGCATAAACATATTGCAATATATTTGTTTGTACATAATTTTTTTTTTGTTGAAATAGGCTTAAAATGTCATGAAACGTCGAGATTTTAAATTTGAGCAAAAAAAAAATTCCTGTCTGTTGGCCTGTCTGTCTGTCGGTCTGCCTGTCTGTAACTTTTTTGTGCGCACGTTTACTCTGTAATCGTTTGTGATATTGACTTGAAATTTGATACACTTATGTATTGTAACGAGATCTGGAAATAGATTATATTTAGATCTATTTCCGTTGAAGGGTAAGCAGGTAAGAGTCCATAAAATTGCAATTTAGAGCATGTACGAAGAGGCAAGGTCTCAAAATTTTTTTTGGCATCAGCCACCTCTACCACCCCCAATTGCCACCCCATCCCATTAATAAAGGAAGTAAAAAATTAAATTGGGGTTTAGTGTGTATACGAGAACCAAAGGACTATAAAATTTCTTTGGCATCAGACACCTCCTCTACCACCCCCATTGCCACCCCCACCCTATTATTAAAGGGAGTAAAAAATTAAATTGGGATTTAGTGTGTGTACGAGAACCAAGGGCATTTAAAATTTATTTTGGCATTAGTTACCCCTTCTACCACCCCCATTGCCACCCCCGCCCTATTGTTTAAGGGAATAAAAAATTAAATTGGGATTTAGTGGGTATACGAGAACAAAGGGCTTCTAATTTTTTTTACATTTGCCTATCGCCCCCACTCTATTATTAAAGGAAATTAAAATATTACATTGGGATTTAATGTGTATAAGACTTGGCTACAAAATCTGGATGTGGAAGTAGTGATCCCTTGTGCAGCAGTTTTTTTGATATTATACCGCAGTGTAGTTCCATAGAGGCACTGCATAGCGGTATAAATTACTAATACTCAGTTTGCGTGGACTTAAGCAATTTTATTAACATCACCACGGAATATACAGATAAATCCACAAATGGGGCAACACATGAAACAATTGGTATGGCCTATACGCCGAGTACATACTTTTTTGTATTTTATTAGGTCTCAACTTATCAGTTGCATATAGTTAATTGAGGTTTACACAGTAATAATGGGTATTTTATAAACATGTATAACATGTTAAATCTTAACTTTAAATTTGAATGCCTATGAAAAAAAGAACTCTAACCTATTACAAGTTTATTCAAATTTTAACATCTATTTTAATTTCAAAATATTTGTTCAAATAAGTTGTTTTAATTAAATTCTATAACCAAATTTTTGCTTCAATTTTAGACATCCTGTTAATTTCGTCGCTAAATTAAAATATTTAAACCTTACTTTTATAGCACTATAAAAGTAATAGGATTTAAAATTTTAAAGTGCTTTAAAATTTAACAAATGTAGTTACAGAATACCCACTAATTATTCTTCGTTACTAAATGAAGTAATGGTTAATTTTGTGTATTTGCCCTTTCAGATGTATTCCTTGAAATTAATACAGTCTGCTTAAATATTTAAAGATATATATTTTAAACGCGTAATATGCAAGGAAAACTCATTTTCTGGATACAGATTTACACTTTATGAAATAAAACTGTTTCTAGACAGCCGACTTTTTGTAATATTCATTTATGTAATCAGACCAATTTAGCTCTATAATTTCAATATTAAAAAAATTGTTTGTAAATGTTGAGCACTTTACTTTTTTTTTGTAACTTATTACTCACGGTAGTTATTAACATATATGTTATTATCTCGTTTTTGCATGAACTACTTTTATCATATGGAAATATTCAAAAGCACTACCATATTTACCCTTTCTCACATAATATGTGCCTTGTAATTCGGCAAAATACCTCAACACAACAGTGGAAAACATTATTGATTTGATTAGAGTGAAATATCTTTAAAATGGCATAAGGCTGTGTATGCTGTTGAGAAATCGGCAACTTGGCAAAAATTCTACAATCTGTTGGGACTATTCTCAGAAATGTATGAAATGTTGGTTGGTTGTTCTTAGCTGAATACCCTTTGTTTTAATTAGTTGTTGCGGAACTTGAGATATATCAATTCTACACAAAAACCATATAAGATCATAGGCTCGTACTTGAAAATACCTAATCATAAAATTCGTACTATAGCACTGCAGTTGAATAGTTTACTGAAAGACAAATAGGTTCGACGATTTATAGAATTGCTTTAAACTTTGATACTGTAACTCTTCAGGAAAGATTGATTAGAACGGCGTACTATTGTTTCAGAAGTACTAGGCTTCTTGAATTGCTTCAGATACCTCCTGGAACAGAACTGCAATAGTATCACGGGTACAATTTAATTCAGATTCTATCGTTTCTTCGTAATAAAAATTAGTAGTTGTAACATGCTTCTACTGTAAATGATACTATACTTGTTCGACATCTTTATACTTCATCATAAGCAATGCTTATCCAATTGCGATTTAAGCTTTTCATTGAGACACTACTTTTACAAGCATCGTGCACCGTTAATCCTGGCCATGACATGTAAAGGTGTTCTGTTTTCCCACCATATACAATAAAATACAATCATCAAATCAACAGCGCCTACAGTTTTAGAGGTTTTGTTTTAGCAGCAATTTTCGTAGTTGACTTCGGAAGTGAAGAAAATATTAACAACGGTGAAGGAACTTGTACGTCATCCACTGTCAGCCTCAAATTGTTTTCATCGCAGAATGTATCTTCTAGATCAAAATTTACTTTACGAGTCGACCTTGTACTGTCTTAAATGGAAATGTATCGATAACTTCATGTAGAAAAATGCTTCAATGAAAAAAGCTTAGGTTTATTTGTTTCGACTAAGACATGAAGTTTTGTTTCCTCGCGAAAAGTGACCTAACTAATTCTTTTAATAGATGTTTTTTTTACTGACACTTCAGACATTTATGCGTTATTCACTTCGTTATGTACTTCAGTTAACTTAAAAACCTCTTGTGACCTAAGGCGTGATGTAAAACTGTTTATAGTTTATGACAGCCTATTTCCTAGCATTGCTAATTTGTCTGTCTGATCAACGAAAACTGAGGAATTGTCATTACCTTTCACACTTCTTTAATCCCCTACATCAAGGTTGGTAGACTTGGATGAGGAGTGACTGCGGCGGTGGTAGGTCAAACAATCTTTGATTTTCACAGGTACTGTTTTTCTTGTAGTGGAGGGGAAACCCTTCATGGATACCCGGCGCTAGGGTCTGCCGCTCCGGGTAGTATCGGACTCCGACCGACTAAAACCCCTCCTGGATCAGTGCCTCCACGTGACCTGGAACTACCACGGGTGACTCATCATAAATAGGTGTTAGTACAATTTCCCTCATTTGTTAAAACGATTAGGGGCTCGGGGGCTAGATTTCTTCTATCCTCTTCCATTGTCCTCATTATTAGATTTATTGTATATGCTACACTTTCCCAATTCCCCTCAAATTCCAGCATATAGCTAATTAGGTTATCAGGGTTCCAATGGTCTCCTATTTTCTCAGTTCTCCACCGATTGCAGTAAAACATATTATGTTCTGCGTCATCGTTCTCCTCACAGTACATACATTCCCGTGTGTCAACCTTTCCTATATCAAAGAGATATTCCACAAAGCTACCATGTCCCGTGAGACCCTCCATCCACGTTCTTATATTTGAAATAAGTCGTGTCGTCCACCTCCCTTTAGTTGAGCTGTTCCAACTCGTCCGCCATCTCTCGAAGAGTCTTTCCTTTGCTTCTTGCTTTCCTATCCCTTCATATACCTCTCTTCTCTTCTTGGTCATTAGATCTATCGGAGGAACCCCGCCAGCACCAAGACTGCTTCTCACACAGTTCTGTATGCACTGCAAACCCTGAGTGCAGCACTCCGCTGTACTCTTTCAAACCTCCTCGAGTTCTGTACCAACATCGAACTCTCCCATACTGGGGCTACATACAGTAAAGTGGAATGTACCACACTGCATAATACCCTCCTTTTGCTAACCTTTGGCTCATATGTGTTACTCACAAGCCTTCCTAAGGCAGAGGCGCCTTTCCCGCCTTTTCTGCTGTCCTCAACGCATGTAGCCCGTAGGTTAGCCGCGGGTCTAACCATATTCCTAGATATTTTAGGCCCCTGCTAGGTCTGACCTCCACATGCCCCACTCTTACTATGAATGGGCGGGAGAATTCTTTTCCTGGTAGTGATGATACACTCTGTTTTCTCTGGGGCTAGTTCTAACTGCACCCCATTTAACCACCGCTCTATTCTACTAATTTTTTCGTGTACCCCTGCCTCTACCCCATCCACCCAGTTTTCCGTAGCTGTTATGGTCAGGTCATCAGCGTATTCTATCAACCTGACACCGCCCATCAGGGGCAGCTGTAGAACGTCATTGAACATTAAATTCCACAGGGTTCAACCGACTGTTACGGAGCAGTTATCTTACTAATTAAATTTGGTTCATATTGGCCTCATATGTCCTATGGCATTAATAGTACACAGCATTGAAAGCGTTTATACCATATGACTTCTCGTAAAAATATTACTCGCGTTTATTTATTTCTTTGCAATTGATGTATTAAATGAATAAAATTAGATAAAGCGTGTTCTCAACATTAAACAAATTTTTACAAATCTTTTGGATCAAACTCTTCTTTGTGGTGTATTACACTGCTTATTGGCTGATGATGTTTATGGTGGTGCCTGTGGTGAGAACGCGATTACTTATGTACATTATGCATTTACCAACTTTCAAAATAAAATAAATTAGTAGAACAGGTCTGCTCATGCTGCATACCCCCTCAGGTATCATAGGATTTCACTCATACCAGGACTGGACTAAGTATTTGTGCCTGTTTAGATACTCTTATAGATAAAACCACAAGAAGAAAATAGAGAATAATAGTTAAAAACATTTGAAATAGTTCTGGCAGACGTAACGAGACATGAGACTGATCGTCAAATGTCTGCGTTGCTATGGCAACCAATACGTGAACTTCACCTCCTTCACCCTCAAAACTTAATATAGAGAAGATAGGGAATTTACATGCAATGAGCAGACCTGTTCTACCGAGTTACTTTCAACTGACCTTGACCAACCTTGCCTCTACATGCCATCATCGATCACCATGGCGATGGGCCACGAGGACGCAATGGCCTACGACTACGTCTGATGCCCAATCTTTGTCTACAATAGTCTCTGTGTTGGTTTTTTGACCAAGTATCAAAAAAACGTGGGGAAAAGTGGCCGATGCGTGTTCGTTCACGCCCATCATTCTGTTCGTAGTTCAATGTTGAAGCTATTGTTGCCACATATTTTTGAATACACTTCGGTAGTACACATTTAAGTAATAATAGTCATATATGTTAAATAAGTAAACAGCAGCAGGTGTCTATGTCCAGGTCCATTCTCTACTACCGCGATACTCAAAGATAGACAGTTGTATCGTCCACACGTAGTCCATCTTCGTGCCTTCGTACGCTCCTCCAAGTAGATCATATAAATGAACGTTCTAATACAGTAACGGTAAAACCTACGTGGGCTAACACTGGATAATGAAATCATGAAACTTTCCATATTCAAATAAAAATGCATGTTTATTAACATCCACAAGTATCAATCATCTTGTTTGTTATTTATTGTAAAATATATATTTTTTCCTGATTTTTATGTAAGTGATTTGTTTTCTTTTCATCTTAAATTACACGAAAAAATAAGTACTATTATACTCCACTATGTAATGTAATTGAAATCATTTGCATGATTGCATTTTAATCAGCTTCCTATAAATATGTGTGCAGTTGAGTTAGAGAGACTAGAATTTTAGATTCCTTATTTTTGTTTTTAGTAATAACACTGTTGAGATAAAGAAGCTGTAATTTATGTTAAAGCACGAACGGAGAAATTGGTAGGAATTTATAATTCTACTTCCAGAAGTATTTTAAGAATGTGCTGTGATGTTGTGCTAATTATTATGATATGAAAACCGACCACACAGACGACTCGTTTGATTTGTTCTGGTAGTGTTATATATTGAATATATTAATTTTTAGAAGTGATTGATTAACCATGTGTGTTCTACCATTTGGTGATATACATCTACCAATGCCTTCATCTCCAGTCATAAGCCCAGCTCGATTATAGAAAGGGCTAAAGTAGTTATGGTCTTATTTTTTATGAAACTTAAAAAATATCGACAATCTAGAATACAAACTATTTCGTAATAATATGAGAAAAATTCAAATAATAATGGGACTGATAACTAGACGGCAGGTGGATGTTGTTTACACTGTAATCTAAAAACATTTGACCAAATCAACCATTATATTTTGTTTGTGGCTTATCTCAAATCTCTTAAAATTATTTGAGCCATATCTTTTGAACATAGATTGTTTCTTGCAGCGGTTTTAATTCAAATATGTTTATACCTACATCTCGGGTTTCGCAAGGCTGTAATCTGGAACCACTGTTGTTTTTAATATTTGTCGATGATTTAATCAACTTTCTAAGTTGCAATGGACTAATGGAGTAATGTTTGCTGATGACCTAAACATTTATTCTTTCATTTGCAGTACTGCAGTACGGATGCCTGTCAAAACATGCAAATTAATTTGAATAAAGTAAATCACTGATGTAACTTTTACTCGGAAAATTATACCAGTTATATATCATTACAAAGTTAATAATCACTCTCTTATAAGATGTATTCAAAAAGGATCTAGGCATACACTTTGACTCTATATGATCCTTCCTTACACATGTTGATCAGATATGTCAAAATGTTGGGAATATTTATTTCTCAATTATTATTTAATACTATCCATTGCCTAAGAATACTATATTTCGTCTATGTTCTTGTCTATGTTGGAATATGGCACATTAATTTAGCACCCAATCTGACAAAAGTCGAGTCGAGTCAATTCAACGTAAATTTGTCAAGTTACTGGCATACAAAGTCGTTAAGACATATCCTCCTCAAGGTGCTGACCACATTTCCATATTGAATAAATTTGACCTATTATCGCTTGATACTAGGATGAATGGATCTCTAACATTCTTATATAATTTAATTAATTCTCACATTGATTGCCCCAACTTGTATGAAATTAACTTTATTGTACCAAAACTAGCCACAAGACATTTGGTCAGATTTAAACCGCACATATGCATATCAAATATAATGTGTTAAGATCGCCAAATAATATTATGTGTATATACTATAATAATTTAAGAAACAAATGTGATATTAATTTTTCCAGCCTTAAGTCCATTTTAGTTTGCACTAATGTTGGGAGGTAATGATTATTTCAAATATCTTCAAGTCTCCAGTAATCTGTTTTATCCACTTTGCCATGTTCGTCTTATTTATATATCAGTTATGTCCAATGTTGTCTATCAATTAACTTCTAAATATTTTACCCTGTAAGTGGTTTTTACTGTTGGGTAATACATACATAAATAAAACTTTAAACCCCGATCAAACGCGTTAGAGCCCATGGAATCTAATTTACTTTTCTTTAATCCATAAATCTTATAAAATACAATATTTTTGCAAAAGCTTAGAATTTCTTGCCATCGCACGTTGTGTCTCGTTAGGTACAGCTCTAAAAATTTTCTTAAGTATTTACCTGGCATCGCTTTAAAAAAAATGTATGTATCTCAAAAAAATACTATCCAATGGTTCTTGGCATCTAACTTTTGACCACCCTGTATACCTTTTGTTGATTTAATTCAGAGCCCTTATTTTTATATAAAATATGTTGCTATCTGTTCAGAAAAAGAAGTAATTTTAATCATAGGTAACATTCGACATTTTTTCTAGATACTTCCAGCAATTCTTCATAATACCTTCTTTATTATCACTTAAAGAATTCTCATTCACACAGTCTAAGATTTTACCTACTAAACAGAAAATGCCATATCCTTCACCGTAGCTTAGTTGAACATATCATAAAGCTATTTCCCCTTAAAAACGTCCCCAAACATAAATATTTACCTACCTGACTTTAAAGTTAAAGAGGCGTTTTTAGAAAAACAAGTGACTAATATAAAACTATTTACATTTTTACACCCTAACTAGATTCTATAGCTATTATTAGTTGTTAAGAAAATTTACCTAGAATATATATTCCTGACACTTATTTTCAATGGGCTATTTATTTTGTTACAGGATGAATTATTTACTATAAACATGTAAACATAATGCATTTATAAATAACGTTTACAGTTTTTTAAATGTAAAATATGAACTACGTAAAATTTTCATTTAGAAAAACATTTAACTTTGATTTCATTAAATCGTTCGTTCCTGGATATCTTACTGAATAATGTAATTTACATAGCAAATGTAGAAGCAACAAATTAGCTTGAATTGGTCAACAAATTAGTTACTAAAAATGTTATAAATTTTCTGGCCAGTAGTACCTAATACATAATTAGTTTTAAATAAATCTACGCCTATGATTATAATTGACCCGCTCTACAGGAAAAAAGCATATATTCGTTTTTATAATTTTACAACTAGCTGGTCTGTTGCTAATTTATGAACGTCACCGCATACCTACCTTAGAAACCAATTTTATTTCTATAATGCGAATTAGTCTAGTAAATGGGACTATAATTCTTAAGAAACTCCATGTACACTTTGTAGGGTAATAGATAAATTCATTAAACGAGTAATTTTTTTTATAAGGTCCATATTGAATGCCATGTTTTAATATACTTTTACAGAGCTATGACTTCATCAAATTTTTTTTAAATAGTAACTTCGATGTTTTGTTGCGGAATTTTAAAAACTTCATTTTTTATATAAACTACGGGGTAGAAAGTACCTTGAAAGCTTTTTTTTACATTTATTTAACGTCGGTCTATTTCCGCTACTGAGGCCTATCACCGACGCCTGTAGACGAGCTACCCTCAACCAGGAATTTTGCCGAACCTCTTCCCTTAAGAAGAGTAGGGATCTTTTACTTACCTAACATTGAATAGACAAGGGACCGACGGCTTTACATCCTGGTATATCACCTACAGAACCCTCGCCTAAGGTTGCATAGCTTCCACGCATACACTGATATACAAGCCGCTGGAAGATATGTGAGGCGAGGACACGGTCTTCTTTGAAACGGTCGCCCATCCAAGTACTAACCGGCTTAACGTTGTTATATCGAAGTGTGTACATAGTAAAGACGCATCTACGCCCCCCCCTCCCGGCAAAAAATCAGAAATGCAAGAAAGGTCTCGCTCCATTCGAAATTTACTATATTTTATGTGAAAATTACGCTGTTCCAAATTCCGTATAATTCATGGGGGTTACCGTTTAGAAAAACGGATGAAGTCATAGTTTTGTCAGGTGGTATTCGCAGTATAAACTTTTTGACTCGACATTTTTTTATTGACTTATTTAGATAACGTCCTGGCGGAGTTTAGCATTAGCTATTCCACCATTCAACCAGGACACATACACATAGATAACTATACAACGACCATTCCCTATGGCATATCTGCCTCAGGTGAGACTCGAACTCAGGAGTGGTACAGCAACTAACCGTGTTGTCTCCCACACCACCTCGTCTAGTCCACTGCTACCAACTTGATAACACATAGAAAATATCCACTAAACATCCATACCACAGCCAGGATTCGAACTCGGGGCTCCTTGGTTGCAAGCCTGACACGTACGCCACTGAGCCATTTCAGTTAAAATATAATCGGCTTCCGTGTGCCGCCTGTACCTCACGTAAGATTTTGTAAGAATGTTTTGTTGTCAAAATAGTCTGTGAGAATTCTCACTGGGCAATACACCGAATTTTGATGATTGTCCTCAGCATATACATTTACATGTAACTTTTAATATAACTCAACATTCTACGAAGTATCAAAGAGACAAGCTAACGATCAGTTTACAATACCCGTGGTTCGGCACCTTGCTATGATTCTTAACGGGTATATATTCGTCACTGAATTGAATAGGGACGGGTTTGTCTAGAAAATGTTTCAACGATTTAAGTTTTCAGATTTTTTTAAACAGTCATATGCAATTTGGTAGTTTCCATTTGTTTAATTAACTTAGGGAGTTTTCCCCAGCATTTTATGATATTTTACGTAAGTGTTTAAACTCCCTCGTACAAGTTAAAGCCGATATTCACTAGCAGTGACATTGTTCTTGCTATATCAAGATTTTATATTATTATAATGGCTATTTCCGCGATTTCATTTTAAACATAATACTATTAAATATTATTTGCATAATTTGCTTTAAAGTACATACAGCATGTTCAATACCGAAGCAACGTGAACTTTCTTATATTTTGGATGGTATAACTTCATAATTGTTATATAAAATAAAATTGAGTGTGTGATTATTGTTCGAACTTTACATTATTTCAATCAATAAATTAAATAACTGATAACAACTTCATTTCTATAAACTAAAATACAAAACAAACTTTTACAAAAATATTTAAACACTTGCTTTTCTCTAAAAGTCGTAGTGAAAAGTAAAAAATAAAAAAATACTAATGTACGAATGCAAGAAAAGCAAGATGTGCGCACTTTGTATGATTGTTCGCATGATTGTATGAAAGGGGTAGAATCGTTGAATATATAGTGCCTTCAGTCATGCGTACATAAAGATGACACATATAGTAATATATAAAGTGTGCACGCCTTGCTTTTCTTGCATTCGTACATTAATACTTTTTTATTTTTTACTTTTCAGTACGACTTTTTACAGAACGCAAGTTTTTAAATATTTTTTAAATTTTTCTAATTTTCTACTTTTTAGTCATACTCTTTGGGGGGGGGCTATCCCCCAGAGATCGCTAAATCAAAATTCGTCTCTTAACGATTTGTTTCGATTTCTCGCTCCTTCGTTTTGCAGATTTTTCAATTTTCACCCCCGCGCCCCCTACTTGCGGATATTTGCAAAAGTAGCAGTGGAATACTGTATTGTCATCCGATCTTAGTAACTGTGCAAATTTTCATCAATTGATTACGTCAGGAAGTGTGTTAAACGAAAGATGCAATATTTGAAGGCAATGGAGAAGACTGGTGGGCGAGAGGTGAGCGCACTTGCCTCTCACCCAAAAGTTCCGGGTTCGATCCCCGGCCGTGGCAGTGGAAAATATTGTGAGAGGGATTTTTCCACTATACACGGATATTGGGTGTGTGTCCCTTGCCTCTAAATGTGTAGCCCCCTCCCACACAAGGCTCTTCTAGAGCCTTCCGGGATAAAGGGGGTCGTAATTACCTGTGGTGTTATTTATTTATTTATTTATAATTTTCACCTCCGCGCCCCCTACATGCAGATATTTGCAAAAGTAACGATGGAATACTGTATTGTCTTCCGATATTAGTAACTGTACAAAATATCATCAATTGATTATGTCAGGAAGTGTATTAAATAAAGAACAAAAGATTTGAACATAAACATTGTGCACGGATTGTAAGTTAAAGAAAAGCAAGTAAAAACATAAATTTGTAGTGCCATCTTTAGAAATGAAATCGAATCAAAAGAAAATACGTCATTAAATACATTTCTCAATTAATAAATTGTGTGTTTGTTAAATTTTACAAAGTGTGAATTAAGAGAGTGATTAATTTTCTACAGTCAGGCAAATAATATCAGAATTAGAAACAAATAATATCAAACTTTGTACAAATAGGACCTGGGGAAATTAATAATAAAATTGGGTTACTACAAACACAACGTAATTTGTGTCCTAACTTTTGCAAAACAAGACTAGCCAATTTGCTTATTTACCTTCGCCTACAATTCACTAGTTGCTAATATCCAGTATTTCACTCGAAGTAAGTAGATATGGAAGCAGTTCGTTTCAATGACGCCTTGCGCCCAAAATTTAATAATAAATAATAGCACATGGAGGGAATCGTTTCAATAACAGCAATAAAATATCTTAAACGCAAAATATTCTTCAAAGTAGGCTGAATCTATACATAAGGCTACTCAACTAAATAACTATTTTCTTCAATAAAATGTAAATGCTTTTTCAAATTAGAATACTTGGCAATAACAATATTTCTTGTACGTAGTATTTTACATTTATTATTATACAGTTTAAAATGTAATTAACTAGGTAACTTAACAAATTAAATCGTACCTGTTCTTAAACCTTAAATGTTTATGCACAAATAAATAATTTCAACTTACACATTTTCGGTCAACTCGTTTATAACTTTTTTATTTAGCTACACATCTAGGTATTTAACATTTTATTAATCATTTGTGAGATTAAATTGTATCACGAATTAATTATGGTAATGATGAGGTCGATAACAGAAAGACTTCCTCTATTAAAAACCGTCAATCGTTTTGTGCAGTTTAAAACATCACCAATGATGATGTGTGCAAAAATAGCAATTATTTGCAACAAAGAATGAAATATTAAATTAGAATTATTACTTTGTCTCTAAGTAACCTTTTTCTACAGATTTTATAGAATTACAACTTTTAATCTCATAATAGAATCTAGTAGATATACTGAAAACCAACATATACAACAAAATAGATCATAGGCAAGCTGAAATTTTAATCTTTTATAGTAAACTACTCCTAAACAACAAATATTTAGAAATTGTATAGATAAAAGGACACTACATGCAAGCGATTGAAGTCGTAGACTAACTTGCTAAATAGGCCACGACAACAATAATATACATTAAGCATAATATTAATCCCCTAAGTGACTTCAACTACAACGTACCTAACAAAAGCTTAAAATGAGTTGGCAAAATAATATGAAAATGTACCGACTGGAAACATCTACAAACAAATACAACCAGTTATTCAAATAAAGTGTTGGTTCCACACCAATGCCAATCGATAATTCATCAGAACCTTGTCTAGAACTAGGTTTAATCAAGCTTTTTGCCCAATACACAAATATAGAATCGGTCTAGCTGATAATTTAAACTGTATCTGCCACGAATTTGGAAATCTAAATCATATCATCCTTTAAATGTATCAGAAATTGGTAAAACTTTCAGTAAACTTAACTAAACTACTATTCATTCAAGATATAAGTATCTACAATTGTATATTATAAATATATCAAAAAGTGGAATATTAAGATTTAGGTTTCAATGCTCAATGTAACTTGTAAATGATGTAAAATTATTTGACCATTTTTAAAATTATACGTACAGATATTCGACTTTCCAAAAAAATGCTTAAATACCATTATCAAGAAAATTAATTATATATGCTTTTAAGAAAATTTAAAAAATATAAAATTGGTAAAGAATGTAAATGAGTTTAAAAAAATTTAAATAATAATAATAATAATAATTTTAAAAATATATATACACATACAATATTAAACTATTATTTTATTGTATCATATCAGAATTAACATTGTACATTTAAGAATAATTCCTATAAAATTATTAAATGTGTATTAAAATTTTAGACATGTACATATATGAATTTTGAGTGTCTGTGAATTGTAAAATATATTAATAACTATAGATCTGATTAATTGGTTTAACCAAAACCATTATTGAAGTACACATAATCTCACAATAGAAACCAAAATCTAAGGAAGATAGGTTTTGACGCCATTTTAATCAATAGAATCTCTCCAAAATGCAATATCTGCCTATAAAAATAACAAGCTAATTCGTTGTGAAAATTTCAAGGATTGTGTTGAAATCATTTTAGAGAAAAGAAACAATAAAGTAAAGCACATATTAGGATTAAGATATGAATTTCTATAAATTATTCACATATTCGTTGAATGAAATAATCTCCAATATATAGAATATTATTATCAACTTCGTTGAAATAATGTCAATTGTATAGTAATGACCATATTTGGAGAAACTTTTTGTATATTTTGTATGACTTTATAAAAATCTAAAACTAAAAACTAAAGACTAAAAAAATCTTGTTCACGATAGGGGACAGAAGTTTTATATTCGTTTTTAAGATGTAGTACATACTGCTGAAATTTCTTTTCATTTTTCCTATATTTAATTTTGTTGTTTTTACTCCCCCTTTCAGCCATGTCAAAAAATATGAAGATTTTTTTTAAAGAATAGAAAATACCGAAATGCACTATACTTTGACATATAGGCTTTACCTATTGGTATAATATTAAAACAGCGGTTCCTACATTTCACTCTATTTCTTTGGTTTTGGTCTTCATATTATTATGGCTGTTCCCATATCATTTCCATTATTTATTATTTATCCTATTCGTCTTATCTGTTTCTCATTCTTTTCGTCTTATTTTTCGTTTTTTTACTACGAACAGAAAAGTAATAATTAAAAATAAAAAAAATTAATTAGAACTTGTTAAACTGTTCTCTAAAACGTCAAATTTGCTAAAAGCAAATTCTGTTATAATGATGGTATATTTGCGTTAATTAACAAAGCAGTAATAATAAATTACAGACATATTTCGATAGTGATAATTAATTTCACTGGCGTTAATTATTTACTATTATTCTACAAAACCTAAGTTATTCATGTTTTGCGTAATCCCTTACTACAAATTTTTATTCAATTGTCGTTTATAACATTACTTATAAAACTAACGAAATTTCATTTTTCGATCCATGGTGCTTATAATAACGAAAATCAAATTGTCAACGAAAATTATCGTATGTACAAATAATGTAAATACCTACATAAACTTTGATTTTTAAGTTCGCTAAGGCAAATGCCTAAGTACTCTATTACAATACTTCATTTTTGATTTTTTTTAATATTTAAATAAATATAAAAAAATTCAGAAATGAAGTAATGTAATAGAGTTCCCATAAACCCATATAACCATAGTAAAAGTTTTGAAATTAACAAGACACTTATTAGCATAGAGCAAATCTCTTTAATCGTCACATACATACTGATGGATTTTGAATTTCATAATTTTGACATCTGGTGCCTTCTGACTACTAACATTTTTGTACCGAAAACATCTACAGTATCGATAGCTTTCTTTACTATTTGAAATTTTTAAATCAGATGAAAATATGCAATCATCTGGATAAAATTATTGGATTTTTTAGTCAAAGGTATTTTAACAATTTGAGAAAAGCTTGGTCACTTATTCAGACTAGTGATGGTTTTTGAAAAACTGCTGTTAACTTGATACACCCCTCTGATTTTTCTTGGAAACTTATTGATGTTTAATACAATGTTTTATATCATTTTACTTATCTTGAGGTATGCCAAGTTTAATGCAATTATTAGAAAATTGTCAAAAGTAATGGAACTGAAAATGTTATAAAATTAGTTACTAGCTTTGGTTTGGTAGCATTCGAAATGCTAGTTCTACATTATTATTTTATGTGGAGAAATATATCAAAACCCAGAAACGACTCAGAAGAACAAAGATTGATCCTATTGTTGTCGAACAACCCAAACACGGTGAAGATTCATTAACTGGAAAAGAAGAAATACTTTGTATTTGGGAGATCACAAACATGGCTTAAAATATGCTTGGAATTGGTGAAACATTCTCTAAGTTTCACTTTAGATGAATATGAGGAAAGACATTGAAATTAGCTCTGTTGAAGGAATTATGATGGCCTCAGCTGACACAGGTATTATGGTATCTGCGCTATACAACTAGGAACAAAATTTATCGCACTTAGATGAGCCATTTCATCTGACGATTTTGGGGTTCCTCTTATTGATGTGAGAATGTTGAACTGCTTATTGCAGAAGTTCTTGAATCATCAAAAAACAAACTAACAAACAACAAAAAGTAAAATATTTTCAACTGCGTCTGCCTTACTGCCTTCCTGAACGATATAACCGTACCGTAAAACGAACCCACTTTTGCCTCTCGATTTTTAAGCGTCTGCAGATAAAATAAAATTTCAAATATAAACGCTAAAAATATGCATAAAATTTTCTGATGTCCCGTAAGTGGGTGGCATGTGGAAAATGACAGATATGTCAAGATATACCTTGAATTTTGGTAGAAAATGTGGTGAATAATGCAATAGTTTAGTGCAAAATCACCGGTTATTAAAGAAAGAGAAAGATAAGGGATGACAATCCCAATATGATATTGCTGACCGGCAATAGAACTGCTATTGTTGCTGATGAATTATGACTAGTATGTAAATACAGGGCTTCAAATGTTTATTTATAGTAAAGAAGCATAAACTCACTTGGCTCGAAATTTAATTAAACTGAGCTCAAATTAATTAATGGTAATAAAGTGGTAAATAATATATCATTGGCATATCACGACATAACTAAAGTAAAGATCACCTAGATCTTTCATATACCTATATGAAGAAAATAATAATAGTGGTGATAATGGCGCCCTCTCAAAGGGTATAGGAACAATGGATCAGTTACAGAATGTAGGGACGAATTGAAAGTTACAAACGTTTCCAGATTTGCTATTTAATTTACATTTTGTGATGTTCGAGAACTGCATCGCTGTTGATAATCAGTAAATTGTTATTTGTATTGCTAGTATGTGAACTGTATGAACTTTTCATGTGCTGCGAGTTTTACTGATCATTCTAGATTGCAGATGTGGTTGTCTTGAAGCGATGAAGCATGGAACTTGCGTCACTTTGAATAGTTACAAATTGTAAAGTGAAGGAAGGAAAGAACTTAGAAAAATGCAAGATGTTCTTCAAAAACATAAAGCCCTCCCGGCAGGACAACAACTAAAGTAAACCTTCATATAGCAGAGGAAAAAATAATATACATAAGTGCGTGTGTCTATATTCAGGTGTGGATGTGTATGTGGCTGTGGAGCAAACCGTAGAAAACATTACCAGAGCATGGATGGAATCACATCTCTACCTACGGAATGAAATATAACCTACAAACACATCAACTACTTAAAAAATCGAGAAAACCAAAAGGGCCACAGCAAACGTGAACATTAATAGGAGAAAAAACAATTAAAAACAAATACAAATGCTTTCAACCTGGGGACCAGTGGAAAGGAGGCTCCAAACACATTTACTGAATAAAGGCTAATACTGAATAGCAACAAACTATAAATAAGGAGACCATAACATACACGATTAGCAACAGTTGAGAGGAATATGAGCAGTCCTGAAAAGAATTAATCATAGGAACAAACAGCCAGAAAAATAAAACGATACTATAAGGAAACCATAACGATATATGTGCTGCCAGAATCAGAAATGGATGAAATAGAAAACTCCAAATGCAAAAATGCATTTCATAAACATCTACATTTCTCATCCCCCATTCATGTACCACGCGACTCTCGTTGCTGGCTGTGGGATCTAGACTTTTAGATTCCGTAACGTCAATAATTATAACTCCTTCGATTTAGTGGACCAGCCCGACTTAGGGCAAATAATAACAATATTTCTGCTATGTTGCACAAATTTAATGTGGTCAATAGAAATACATATACAATTTATAAATTATCAAATTGAATTGAATAAATTCGTCAATAGACGCTACTTGACATTATATATTATTGACATTTCTATCATGCCAACTCTACTTATTAATTCTAAAATCGCACATACACCCCCCGTTGAAACTTAGGTTTCAATCCACAGATTACGTTTACTGACTGGGCAATAGACATAATTTTGTAATTGGACGGGAGTACACGTTTCCAGACTTAGTTTTTACTGATACAGCACGGACACGGTTATCCTTTCCAGGAAAAATTTCAACAACTCTAGCCAAACACCACTGAGAAGGCGGTACGTTATTTGCCTTAATCAAAACTAGATCTCCTGACTTAATATTCGTCTGCTCATAAAGCCACTTAGTTCTTTTTTGCAAGGAAGTTAAATACTCATTATTCCAGCGTTTCCAAAAATGCTGTTTTAATTGAGTAACGTGTTCCCAAGCACGTAATCTATTAATTGGTAATTCAGTCAAATCAGCCCTGTCAGGTAACGCAACTATTGTATCATTTATCAAAAAATGTGCTGGAGTAAGTACATTATAATCATTGGGATCACTAGACAAGGATACGAGAGGTCTGGAATTCACGATTCCTTCGATCTGAACAAGAAGTGTGTTCAGCTCTTCATATGTTAAATGGGTATTACCCATGATTCCAGTTAAATGATACTTAATGAGCTTTACACCATTTTCCCATATTCCGCCCCAATGAGGTGAATAACTAGGAATGTAATTCCAATCCACTCCTTCTAGTGACATTGAATCTTTCACTACAGAGGCGCTACTTTCAGAATGAAACATTTTAAACAATGAATTTAATTCATGATTTGCACCTTTAAATGTAGTGCCATTATCACTATAAACCTTTAATACCTTTCCGCGGCGGGAAATAAATCTTTTAAATGCAGAGAGAAAAGTCTGCGTAGTCATATCTGACACAAGTTCAGTGTGGATCGCTTTCGTGGACATGCATATAAACAAGCAAATATAACCCTTAGTCCTAATAGATTTGCGTAATCTAGATTGTTTTATTTCTATTGGGCCTGCGTAATCTAATCCTACTGATAAAAATGGTCTGGCAGGAGTAATCCTAACTCTAGGCAAATCAGACATTATTTGACTAGACTGACGAGCGTTATATCTAAAACAACGATTACATTTATGAATCAAAAATCTAACTGCATTACGCCCGTTAATTATCCAAAACTTTTGCCTTAAAGAAGCTAATGTAGACTGTGCACCGGCATGCAACAATCTTTCATGTTCATAACGAATGATTAATTCGGTTACATGAGAAGAGTATGGCAATATTAAAGGATGCCTTTGGGCTTCGGAAATATGAATAGCGTGTTTTTGTGAACGATCCATGCTTTTGATGGAAGTCTGAAGGACGTATTTTCTGTTCGAAAAACTTAGAAAAATTGAAAAAAATAGGAAAAAGAAAAAATTAATTTTCTTTTTCCTCAACCTTTTCTAAATACTAAATAAAAATATTACGTTCACAAAATTTTTAGGGTTCAAAGTGACTGTTTCAGACGGAGATTAATGGATAAATCATACTTACTGTCGTTTATGCTTAACTGCGGCTCTGATGGTATCAATTGGAAGACGTCGTAACACTATAAATCTAACACTGTCTGTTTAGCACTCTCTTAAATTAAATCTGAAAGGGAAATTTTGTTAGAAAACACAAGTAAAAGACAATATAAAGTTCAAAAAATGTATATTAAATCTTTAAAAAATTTATGTTTTTACAACAACTTCTTCAGAGAAAATGTTAACAAACAATGGTCTGACCCGTGTACAACACATGGTGAGGAACGGGACGATTCATACGGTACCAACTACCATCCAATATGCAGTTTGAAAAGCTAACGATGCACAAAAAGATTCAAGGAATAGTTCATGTAACTGAAATTTTGGTGGGCTTATGCTTGCCTGTCTTATTAACGTATTTTATTAATTCACATAAATTTTGGTCGCTCCTCGGAGCTTAAAATTGCTTGAAGCGTCTCTACTTCGTTTGTATTATGCAATAACAAATTTTACGTTCAGGCAAGGCAGATCCCATGCACGTGTGAGTACATGGTATAGATACTTTTTTGACTCCGAATCACTGAGGAACCGGTTTAGGGCAAACCCCGTCAAAACGCATCATTTCCCCGTCAAATCCGACTGCTAGGAAATGATGGGGGTCCCATGTCGCTAAGGGCTATTTTCGCTATAACTTCCGATATACTTTGGATAGTCGTTGGACTAACTTGTCCTCATATTCAACACTTCGTAAGAGTTGCAGTGCTTGACAACGTGGATTCGTAAAAGGGTTTTTAATCTTGGAAATTTGGAAGTTCAAGTCCAATTTTATTATACTTTCTAAAATTGGGTGGTCGGGGCGACATTACGTCCCTGTGCAGCGACATTTACTACACTTACCAAATTAACGCTCCTCGAAGAGTTAGCGAAAATTTGGCATAAAAAACGCTCCGAAGAGCAAAAATATATTTCCAAGAATTAAAAACCTCCTCCACGGCGTTTTTACGTGAAGCACGCTTTTCTTACGAAATATTTCCTAAGTCGGATTTTGTTACAACGTCGAAAAGTATATCGGGGTTATAGCGTTCTTTAACACTCCCCTCCTTTCCGTGAATCTTTTTGTGTAACGTTTGGTAAATTGGTTTTTGAAAATAAAATGGATCATTGGATGTAGTCTCCCATGTGTTGTATTCGGTTATAGTTCAGACCGGCCTATCTGAACAAAACATAGATGCAAATCTAAAAATGGTGATAATTTGAACATATATCGATGCATAGCATTCGATTGAATTATTGAACATTGTGTTTCAAAAATGGCATAAAAAAAAGAAAAAATCGAAAATCCTCAGATTCTCGATGACACAACACAAACACTTTCGACGCACTTATCTTTCTTAGTGTTCTTCCACTAATGCGGGCTTGCGTCTGCTCCTCCTCGTGTCTATGCCTCGTCGATCACCTTCGGTGTCGAACTGCCTTCTGGAACAGCTTAGGTGGTCCTCGGACTGCTTGGCTCCAGCTATACTTTGGCTCTGCTCGGTTTATATGAAACAATATAAAACAAAATTTTAGTAATATGTTTGTTCATATCCCGTCTGGGGATCTGCGACCGATAACATATCGTCGTCTTTGAGAATAGGAACACTGAATTTTGTTGACTTATATTGATTGAAATGGTTTCCGTGTAGTTAAAAAAATCTCTTCTTGGGAGAAATCAGCGACCGATATCACATCGTCGTCTTTGAGAATAGGAACATTGAATTTTGTTGACTTATATTGATTGAAATAGTTTTTATTAAAATCTCTTCTTGGGAGAAATCTGCGACAGAATCTGCATCCGTCGGATCGTTGCATCTGCCCCTCCAGCAGACGTGGCGGCATCTCGCCCTTGAGTTGCTAGACTCGTCTGAATCGCGCTCTTGCGTCAGAGTCGTCGTCTTTCCATGCCGTGCCAATGGAACATTTGTTTGGACCCTTTGGGTCGGACTCTGCTTACAGATGAATGTTTAATAACATTTGAGGACTTTGAAAAAAAATCATAAAAAAAAAATACCAACTCTGCCGGACACGGTCAGAGTTGCTGCAGTGAATTTTGAAGATTTGTATGTGGATACAATATCCTCAGTGAAAATAACTTGTAAAAAATGCATAAAAAATACCAACTCTTGCCTGACACGACAAGAAGTTGGTATGGAAATTTTGATATAAAATAAACCTAGCACTAAGTTAAAACTTAGCCTAGGTTGAAAAATATTATAAAAATATAATTGAATCTCCAGAACTGGATTCTGAATCAGAAGTGGAAGCATCTCGTGGCGGTGCATGAATTTGTACAACCGTTTGCTCCGGCGGTGGAGGTTCTGTGGAATCGTCTGAGAACGGGGAATCATTTCCATCGAGTGATGTTCCGCCTGGACTAGCATTTTCTTCATCGGAAGATTCGATTTCCAAGTTGTGCTCCTCTGGCGGGGCTGGTCTCAAATCATCGACATGGACTCTTGTCGTTACATTTCCCTTTTGCACGAGATACACCTCGTCTGAAAACTTCTTCAGAATTCTGGTTGGGCCTGACCAAGACGGCGTGAAGGTATGTACCTTCTTTTTTCTCTTACTCATGACTCTGTCTCCTACTTTGTAGACGATCGGAGTGACGGCCTCTTTCGGCGCATATTTCTGTTTGTAATTTTGTTGGGCCTGACGGGCTTCCTTGATTCGCTCGTATCGTGGAAGCGTTTGTTGCTTGGCTCTTTCTTGCCTCCAGGCATACAAATCCCATTCGCCTCTTTCGGCTGGATCATATCCTAACACGATCATGCTAGGTGTTTGATTTGTAGCGGCGTTCCTACGATTTCTTAATATGTATGTCATCTGATGCACGTAGCGATCCCAAGTGTCGTTTGGCTTTTTGAATAAAAGAGTCTTTAAAATTTTCTTGCATTCCTGAACCCGTCGTTCCACGGGGTTGGACTGTTGGTGATATGCTGGAATTAAGTATCGTTCGATACCATTCCTTTCGCAAAATGTGATGTACCATTCGGAATTGAAATGACCACCGTTGTCTGAAATTATGACTCGAGGGACTCCGAATCTTGCTACTATTTCTTCGTCGATATATTTGGCTATCGTTCTGCCGTCGACCTGAATGTATGCCTTTGCCTCTATCCATTTACTGAAAACGTCTTCGACGATAATCATATATCTGTTTTCGGCGTCTTTAGTCCTCTGCAGCGGGCCAATTACGTCGACGCTCAAGGTTTCAAATGCATTTTGTGGTGCATGACTTCTAAGTGGAGCATTGGGTTGGGCTTGTCTTGTCTTTACAGACTGGCATATCAGACAGTCGTTTATGTATTTGCCTACGATCCTCGCCATATTATTGAAATAGTAGCGTTTCGCTATTTTCCTGAGAGTCTCGTCTCTTCCTGGATGACATGCTTCATCTCGGTCATGATAATGGTAAATCAATTCTTTTATTTTCCTCTTTGGAACTATCAATTTAAAATTTCTATCGCAATCTTTAAAAAGTACATCGTCTTGGACGTGAAAATTTTTCATAAAATTAAGATCCGCATCGGAACGTTGTTCCTGTTGAAATAGATCATTCCAACGGCGGATCTTGTCTTGAATATCTCTTGAACTCAATTGAGCCTGTACGATATCTTCGTATATTTCTGAGTGCGTTAAAACAGAAATACGTTCTGGACACTTATAATTTGGTAGGAACATTCTTTCCTCTTCATCGTCTGTCTCGACATACTGATTTTGTGGGTTACGACTTAGAAAATCTGCTAATAAATTTTCCTTTCCTGGACAGTGTTCAATTTTGAATGCATATTCTTGCAATAGTAATGACCATCGAGTAAATTTTGTTTTGTCGTCCTTATGTTTGTTTAACCAAAGTAACGCCCTGTTGTCCGTTTTCACCAAGAACGGTTTGTCTGCTAAGTACATCTTGTACTTTTTAATATAGTTCACCACCGCCAAGCATTCCAGCTCGTTTATGTGGTAACGTCTCTCTGCTGGAGATAACGTGTTGCTTGCATACGAAATTATATATTTTTCGCCGTTGTCGCCTAATTGATATAATACGGCCGAAAGGCCTTGGAGGGATGCATCTGTTTGCAAAATGAATTGACGTGAAAAATCCGGCCGATGGAGTTCCAGCGGTCCGGATAATAATTCTTTTAATTTTCTAAACGCTTCATCGCATGTATGGTTCCAGTGAAAACGATTTTCCTTCGAAAGAAGTTTCGTTAGTGGCTTCGTGATCATCGCCACATTTGGTAGATATTCTCGTACCCAGTTGCAAAGCCCTAGGAAACTTTGTAGCTGCTTTTTTGTAGCTGGAACGGGATAATTTTGAATTTGTAAGACATGTTTCTCTAATGGTTGGGAAGTATCAGTTCTAATTGTATGGCCTAAATATTGAATTTCATTCGTCGCTATTACACACTTTTCCGGTGACACTTTCAGATTGTGCAGACGTAGTCTTTCAAAGACTAACCTCAAGTGGGACATATGCTCCTTCACGTTTACGCTGTAAACGATTATATCATCTAAATACACTTTACAGAAATGGTGCAGGTAACCCGTTAAAACGTCCTTTGCCATGAATTTCTGAAAGGTACAGGGAGCTGTCTTGAGTCCGAAAGGCATGACATTAAATCTGTAAGCTGCCCCATCAGGAGTGGTAAAAGTCGAAAAATCTTTTGATGCTTCATCTAGTGGTATTTGCCAATATCCACTTTTTAAATCCAACACAGAAAAAATCTTCGAATTGCCTAAATCTTTAATACTTTCGTGTATCTTGGGTAAGACGGAAGCTTCGTCTTCGGTCATTTCGTTCAAATGGCGATAATCGATGCAAAAACGTGGTTTCTTGTCTGAGCGTTTTATTATCACGGGTGGTGAACTATATTGGGCAGTGCTAGGTTCGATGACGCCAGCTTTTAACATCTCTTCGATTTGGTCGTACATGATTTTCTTAGTACTCGGAGACATCGGATATGGTCTGATATTAAATGGTTTCGTGTCTTTTACTATAATTTTGTGTTTCACAGTCACTGTGGTTGCTTGCGTCGGTTCCGCAGTGAACAGATCGACAAATTCTTCGAACAGCGGCCGTAGAAATTTGTCTTTAATAACAAGCTCTTCAGGAAGCTTTGCCTGCTGTCTCTCCCTCTGAGAAGCTTGATTCCAGAAGACGGTAATACGCTCTTCCGTGCCGGCATATAGGCATTTTCGGCCATAATCATATGCGACATTGTTCATATATAAGAATGGTGATCCTAATATTATCGTTTCGTTCAAATTTTCGATTACTTGAAAATCAATTTCAAAAGAGGTGCCTGAAATTATTACTTGTAATTTTGTCGTGCCAAGAGAGTCCACCATTCGATCTCCGCACGCCATAGCAAATGATCGACGTGTCGTGAGATTTTTAAAATTATCCAACATCCTCGGATGGATAACGTTTCGCGTCGAGCCTGAATCTATCAGTGCGTCGACCGCATGTTCATTTATTTGAACTTTTATACGAGGCAAAGGGAACGCTTCGCTCATATAATTTATTGACTCCCTTGTCTTGTGCAGAGGAGCGTCGTAGTGGTCATGAGTATCGGAAAAAATTACTGGACATTGCTGCCGCCTTGGTTCGGCCGTTGTGCCGGGGATCTTGCAGATGGACCCTGGCCTGGGTCTCTGGCCCCTCGAAAGTTTCCCGGTCTCCTGTTGAGATGCGGGTTATTCGGGCATTGGCTATGGAAGTGCCACTGCACTGTGTCTGTACAGTATCGGCACGGGGTTGCCGGTCGGTCGGGTACTCGGAATTTCCCCGATCCGCCATTGAAATTGTTTTGCCTGCGGTCAAGATTCACTGATCCGCTTGTAGAATTAGGCATAAAAAAAGGACGACCAGGCGCTCTGCCTGGACCGTCCTGTCGAGATACGTCCTCTCGGAAATGCACCCTCGGTGCTGTCGGAGTTGGGCTTCCATTGCTCCTGTTACTAGAATTTTGTTGACTTATGTGTCCCGGCTCTCGATAGTAAGACGCGCGGGACAGACGTTGATCAATAAGCTGGATTAGCGACGTCTGTTCGTCAGCTGAATCCCGCTCGACGTTAGTAGCCGCTGCTATTAACATCTCTGTGTTTGAAATTAGGTTGCTTCTCAAGCGTGACCTAATTTCTGGACGCAGTTGGTCCATGATGACCCGAGCTCTGATGGCTTCGGATTTAAAGGGATCAATACGATCGAAAAGACAGGTTTTCCTTGTGATAAACACTGCCGTGTCGTCTAAAGACGTTTGCTTGACGGCATACAGTTGAGCAATAGCTCGTGACTGTATGTCGGGAGAATTAAATCTCGTAAGGAATCTTTCCTTGAATAAGGCATACGAAGTAGTCAACGTCCTAAATTGTTCGGACCATCGTTGAGCTTCGCCCTTGAGTTGGCCGGTTACGTTATGGAGGCGATCATAGTCGTGGCTTATGCGAGCTCTGTCGAAATATTCCTCCATAATTTTCAGAAATGCTTCTGGATCTTCATGATCAAGCCCATGGAACGTCACGTTCGGACATCTTTGTCTCTCATGGGGCGTACAGGTCGACACGTTCTGTATCGCCTGCACGAAGCCCTCTGCCATTTTCAGAAACATACTTTCCATCGAAGCAGTTTGTGGCTGTGAAGCTGATAAATTAACATTATTTCCCTCTGGAAACAGTCGCTGTGGTTCTATCCCTCTAGAACCGTCGTCGACGAGCGGTGCGGTGACTCGCTCATAAAATTCTCTTGGGGTCGACCCCTCGGAGTCTTCCGCCATGAATGAGAAAGGATTTGTTGGGTTTGGGGACGGCATGGTCCCTGCTCGGGCGCCATGTGAACGATCCATGCTTTTGATGGAAGTCTGAAGGACGTATTTTCTGTTCGAAAAACTTAGAAAAATTGAAAAAAATAGGAAAAAGAAAAAATTAATTTTCTTTTTCCTCAACCTTTTCTAAATACTAAATAAAAATATTACGTTCACAAAATTTTTAGGGTTCAAAGTGACTGTTTCAGACGGAGATTAATGGATAAATCATACTTACTGTCGTTTATGCTTAACTGCGGCTCTGATGGTATCAATTGGAAGACGTCGTAACACTATAAATCTAACACTGTCTGTTTAGCACTCTCTTAAATTAAATCTGAAAGGGAAATTTTGTTAGAAAACACAAGTAAAAGACAATATAAAGTTCAAAAAATGTATATTAAATCTTTAAAAAATTTATGTTTTTACAACAACTTCTTCAGAGAAAATGTTAACAAACAATGGTCTGACCCGTGTACAACACATGGTGAGGAACGGGACGATTCATACGGTACCAACTACCATCCAATATGCAGTTTGAAAAGCTAACGATGCACAAAAAGATTCAAGGAACAGTTCATGTAACTGAAATTTTGGTGGGCTTATGCTTGCCTGTCTTATTAACGTATTTTATTAATTCACATAAATTTTGGTCGCTCCTCGGAGCTTAAAATTGCTTGAAGCGTCTCTACTTCGTTTGTATTATGCAATAACAAATTTTACGTTCAGGCAAGGCAGATCCCATGCACGTGTGAGTACATGGTATAGATACTTTTTTGACTCCGAATCACTGAGGAACCGGTTTAGGGCAAACCCCGTCAAAACGCATCATTTCCCCGTCAAATCCGACTGCTAGGAAATGATGGGGGTCCCATGTCGCTAAGGGCTATTTTCGCTATAACTTCCGATATACTTTGGATAGTCGTTGGACTAACTTGTCCTCATATTCAACACTTCGTAAGAGTTGCAGTGCTTGACAACGTGGATTCGTAAAAGGGTTTTTAATCTTGGAAATTTGGAAGTTCAAGTCCAATTTTATTATACTTTCTAAAATTGGGTGGTCGGGGCGACATTACGTCCCTGTGCAGCGACATTTACTACACTTACCAAATTAACGCTCCTCGAAGAGTTAGCGAAAATTTGGCATAAAAAACGCTCCGAAGAGCAAAAATATATTTCCAAGAATTAAAAACCTCCTCCACGGCGTTTTTACGTGAAGCACGCTTTTCTTACGAAATATTTCCTAAGTCGGATTTTGTTACAACGTCGAAAAGTATATCGGGGTTATAGCGTTCTTTAACATTTTAATCTCCCACCTACTCTTAATATTCCCTCTGTATCGATAAATGGAGACAGAAATTTTGACTTACCAAATTTCTCTCGGGAAATTGCATTATTTTTAACAACTTTTAACTCGCTTTGAAAATGCACCTGTTGAAGCATGCGCACTATGACAATTAAAGCTGAATTTAATTCTTCAACGGTTAAATTACCATTTCTCTTAATTTCACTCCGACAATTGAAAGTAAATCTCAGGAAATAAGGAATGACGCGTAATAATTTAGGAAACGAAGAAATTCTTTTGAAGAATACGTATAAGTCGTTAGCCTTTTCATTGTGAACATTAACTGCGTTTGTTATAACTTTAACTTCAGGCAAATTGCTATTATCAACAGTAATGTCACTAATACCCCAACTTAGTTCATCCTGTTTTATAAATTGAGGACCATTAAACCACAAAGTTGAATTATTTAATAATTGAGGCTCCATGCCTCTAGAAACAATATCAGCTGAGTTTTCGTTAGATCTTACGTGATACCCCCTTGAGGACAATTCTTGTATTTCTGCCACCCGATTGGCAACGAACATATTCCACCTGCTTGCATCGGATTTAATCCAAGCAATAGTTATTGTGGAGTCGGTCCAATAAAAACATTTTTCAACCGCCATAGGGAAATGACTTTAGAAATATTGACATAAAACGCGCTAAGAGCAACGCTGCGCATAACTCCAGGCGTGGTAATGTGATAGTCTTGATCGGTGCCACTCTAGATTTGGAACAAACCAAATGACTTGTGTAATTATCATAACGATTTCTAGATCGTAGATAAATTGCACAACCGTAGGCCTTCAAGGAGCTATCAGCAAATCCATGAACTTGAAAAGTTACAGTACTACTTCCTATTATCAATCGTGGAATGGAGATTTCCTCGATATACTTCATATTTTCTTTAAATGAAGACCAAACTTCGAGAATATGATCAGGAACCACAGAATCCCAACCTAAATTTTGTTTCCAGATTAATTGCATTATTAATTTGCCTATAATACACACTGGTGAAATAATGCCTAAAGGATCAAAAATCTTAGATATCTCTGATAAAATTTCACGCTTTGAGTTTTGCTCATTATCGTGCAGTTTTGAGTATGACATTATGAAAGAATCTTTGCTTGGATCCCATATCATTCCAAGAGCTTTCAATGACGCACTACCGTCTTTGAGGGTAAAACTACATTTTTCACGCTTATATTCGGGGATATCCTGAAGTAAACGTTTGTTATTTGAATACCACTTATGTAAGGCAAATTTTCCTTTACCAAGCAGCTCAATTAATTCGTCTCGCAGACACACCGCGGATGAATAATCGGACGCACCGGTTATAATGTCATCCATGTATGTATTGGTTGTTAAAGCGCGACAAGCAAGTGGATAATCAACGCCCTCATCTTTTACCAATTGTAATAAACTTCGAACTGCAAGGTAACTGGCTGATGCAGTTCCGTATGTAACTCGATTCAACTGCAAACATTTAATTTCCTCATTAGGGGAATCTCTCCACAAAATTCTTTGTAAAGGCTGATACCTTTCCTTAAGTTTAATCATTCGATACATCATTGTAATATCCGTTATAATGGCAAATTCATAACTGCGGAAGCGGACTAATACAGAGAACAAATCTGGTTGAACTACAGGTTCTACCAGCATAATATCATTCAATTATACACCTGTACTCGACGGTGCAGACGCATTGAAGACAACCCTTAACTTGGTTGTCGTCTTATCCTCACGAACGACTGCATGATGAGGCATATAATATTCCAATGGCTGAACAAACTCTCCTGAAATAGGAATACGAGCGACCTCGAATGCGTGACCAAGATCAACGAATTCTTGAACAAATTTCTTGTACCGTTCAAAAAATTCCACGTTATTTTTAAACTTCTTTTCTAAGCTTAAAAAACATTTCATCGCGTAGGGGTATGAATCCCCTAAACTAGACAGTTTCTCTTCAATGATAGGCAAATCAACTTCATATCTACCTTCCTTATCCCTTGACACTGTATCAAGATATAACTTTTCGCAACGCATTTCGTCTGCAGAAAGGAAATTTTTAGACGAATATTCTTCTAAACGCCAAAAATTCGCAATTAAATCGGCAACATTTTCATTGCATTGGGAATCTGTAATAGCATTACAGACCGAACTTTCTATTGAGTTCATATTACCACTCAAACTACCACCAAATACCCATCCCAAATGAGTATTATGCAATAAAGGTTTATCATATCCTAACTCGATTTTATCCGATTTTAATAATGAGAAATAAACTTCTGCTCCTATGAGCATATCAATATCCCCACGAATATTGAATTGAAGATCTGCCAATTTAACAAAATTAGGCCACCTCAATAATTTATTACTAAAACTAACTTTTGGTAGTCCATTTGTAATAAATTTCATAACGCCAAAATTCGTTTTAAAACTAAAATCATTAACTCGAGACTCAACAGTCAACGTTAAAACTGTGTCAATTAGAGAGGTCAAACCACCAACTCCAGCTACTGACCATTTGGATTGGATACCAGTCATTTTTAATTTTTCCGCAAATTTAGAAGTGACAAAATTACGCTCACTAGCGCTATCTAGCAATGCACGACATGGATATCTATTGCCATTCGCATCTGCAACATTAACCACTGCAGTACATAAGAGTACTAAATTAAAATCACCGCTAAATCTCGACATTGAAATCTGTGTTCCTTCCTTACTGGAACATGACGCATTTGCTATTACGTTTACAGTATCCACGCTAGCATTATTCTCACTAACACCATTTTCGGTCTGTGAATTTTGTTTGAACTCTCTACCACTGTTTCCAAATCCAAAGTGTAACATCTTATGATGTTTCTGATTGCACTTACTGCACAAAGAAGCACCACAATTTGAGTACATATGCCCTGTACTTAGGCAAAGAAAACATAATTCCTTCCCTTCAACAAATTTGCGTTTTTCACTAACGGACAATTTGTAAAACTTTCCACACTTAGAAAGCCGGTGTTTATTGTTGCACATCAGACAATTTGGAATATTACTTGCCACTTCAGTAGCATTACAGGCAAAAGTTCGTTTATCCGATTTAGGACTACTCATTGCATCATTTTGGTGCAATATTTCCCACGCTTGACATCGTTTATTAAGATATTCAAGAAATACTTTAATTGTGGGAAACTCCTCAGCTTCTCGCTGAAGCTCAAACTCTTTACGAGTGTCAAAATCTAATTTTTGAGAAATAAAAAATACTAAAAAACTATCAAACAAATTTGGCAATTTAAGAGCCTGTAGGGAGCTATAATGTTGCGCGAACAAATTTAACATAGTTCTCAAGCTACTTCCGGAATTTTTGTTTACTTTAGGTAACTCAAAAATAGCATTTAAATGACTATTAGCTATCAACGTTTTATTGTCAAACCGCTCGACTAGAACACGCCAAGCCTCATCATAGTTTGCCTCAGAGCATTCAATATTCGCTACTAATAACGTAGCATCCCCTTTTAGAGCACCTTTTAAGTAATAAAATGTTCGTATCTTGCTTAATTCGTTATTATTATGAATTAAATTCATAAATATATCTTTAAAATTAAGCCAACTGGTATAATCTCCCGAGAAAATAGGTAAATTAATTTTCGGAAGAGAGAGATAGCTATTTGATTCGCCTTGAACAGGATTATCCCTTTTACTATCACCATTATGTGACTTTTTTATCCTTCCAAGGTTACGTTTAATATTTTTTACTAAATCTAAATATTTATCCTCCACTGCGAGACCTTCAGCGTTATATTTGCTTTCATCAATAATTTCCAATTCTATTTGAATTTCCTCAAATTTTGCAAAAATATCATTAAGTCTATCTAAAGAACTTTGTAAGTCAGCAACCTGAGTACTCGTCTCAATGTCACCTAACAAATTTTCAATATGTGTAATTCTACCCTTGTAATATTTTCTCCTATTTAATAATTCCTCTGGTACTTTAGTAGCCATGACAAATATTAATTATAAGTTGTACTATACTATTACCAAAACTATTTCGTACTTGTTTACAAAGGGTGATTATTAATATAGTTGGAAATGATAAATTGACAAGTTTTATGACAAAAGATGTAGGTATATTTTGATAAACAATATTCTAAGCAATATTGCTCATGAATCAAGCAAAGTATAACAATATTTCACAACTAAATCGTCTATAAAACTCTGTTTTAAAACATTCGAAATCAAAACAATTTAAATTCTACATTCAATTTGACATTTGTCAAAATAAAACCATCGGTTGGTTACGTAAAACATGCAATGAACAAATATAACAGACCTTCTCACTGAACTGGGTACAGGAACTTTACGTGCTTACCAACTCTGGAACTCACACCCTCGCAATCAGAACAGTTTTCAGGCTTTTAACTGCTTCCTTTTCTTACATGTACAACTGCATCTATCTGTACCTTTTTAACAGCTATTTCCACAATGTTTCCGTGCACCAAACGAAATAATACTTTCAGACAATACTGAATATAGGCAATTCTTCCAATTTCCAATTATTGACAATCTTCACAGGATTCTCTCAATCCGAATCGTTGGACCAATTTTGTGGGATCTAGACTTTTAGATTCCGTAACGTCAATAATTATAACTCCTTCGATTTAGTGGACCAGCCCGACTTAGGGCAAATAATAACAATATTTCTGCTATGTTGCACAAATTTAATGTGGTCAATAGAAATACATATACAATTTATAAATTATCAAATTGAATTGAATAAATTCGTCAATAGACGCTACTTGACATTATATATTATTGACATTTCTATCATGCCAACTCTACTTATTAATTCTAAAATCGCACACTGGCAACAAGTGTGACCTCAGTCCAACCCAGTGCAGACTTATCCGGTCCGGTGTGTTAGATGAAAAGGGCAGCAATACCTACCGTGAACTGGTAATCAATCAATCAAGTGCGTCTACATTCCTCAACAACACTGCAAAAGTGTGCATACCTTCAGTGCTATATACGGATCAATATGCTGAAAAAAAAAACTCGTCACTAGACCCACTATAATATGGTTATGGTTACATAGAAAAAATCAGAGCCTCCGTACCTCCTTACATACATCAGAAACATGCAAGAGCTAGTTACTTTTGCAGAGTTCAAATCGTACTTTGTCCGTTTTTCAAATATAAACAACATACTTTATGTTTAAGCAAAAGTGTGAGGAATTCATTGAGCCTAGTCGCCAACGTTAGCTGGTACAGCGCAAAAGATTTTTATTTTTGAGTCGGGTTGTTTTTCTTAGATCTGAGTAGGTACATATATTCGGATATAACTTAAATATACTAGTAATGTTATTAGATACAGTGTTTTTGCCAATTTCAATTACTCAACAGGTTAAAAAAGTGGGCTGCAAATTTCATTTATTTCTGGTAATTTATTGTTCAGATGACAGTAAAATATTGTTTCCTTTGCTTTGCCATTTGCTTATACCCTATCGTATTGACATCGCTATATTAGCACAGACCTGTTCTGCTCTCTGCCTCAGGTTTGGCAAAGGGAGGTGGGGGTGGAAGGGGCATTTTTGGGTTTTCGGGGGCCCGTAAGTCCTGAAGCAAGACCGGCTCTAGAACATTTTTGCTTGATTCGCTCCCATGGGGAGCTCGCCTATAAACCGAGCTGACTCTCAACGGCCTTGCGTAATATATATATATATATATATATATATATACTTGTATATTTCCTCCCTAATATATATTTATATATTTTGAAGCAGCGACATATCGAGTGATCTTATTTATTAAGGAATAAATTCACACACATTTACTTCCTAGTACCCTTATGTTATAATATCAATATGTGCCGGGCGTTAATGAATTTTAAAAAGGTAAGATCCTTATCTTACCTTAACAGATTTCAATATTTGATCAATATCACTGTGATTAGTTTAGTGAAGATCATATAATCACTGAAGGTATTAATCTATCGCTGTTAAATATGGCCTTCACATTATAACTTATAATTTCATAAATAAAAGTAATGTTTTCTTGCATATATTAAAAAAAAGATATTTTTCCGAGATGTCGTTAATCTTACTAAGTCACTAGCGTTTATCATCTACCCATACACCAAAGTGAAATTGATAGTTAGCAACAATGTAATTCATTAGATTAAAATTTGATCACGCATGTTATTCCGCAAACCTTTACCAAGTTGTGATCAATGCAACATCATAGCAGATCTCGATAATATATTTTTTAAATCTGTGAAATATCCAAATGCCTCTAATACATTATACATTAATTACTAATATTGCAAAAAACTGCAATATATTGACTCCATTTAATATGCTCTACTTATTGTTCTTAAGATCTCGTAAAATTTATAAGTATATTTTAGATTACGAAAAAGAAACTGGTATTAAGCTTTAGATTATGTTTGGTGACCGTATGTTTTTCGCTCTATTGTTCTTCCCCTGTCAGCCGTGGTCCTCCCTGTATTGTCTAATTTTAGATGTCCTGACAGTCCCCAGGACGAGAAGCGTGTGTCCCTATTATATCACTTTTTGTTTTCTTCAATTTTGTTTTCCTTTTTCTTCTTCGTTTTTAGGTTAGAATTAGGAAAGTATGGAATATTTTGTCATACCGTTTGGTATCATTATCAGGTACATTTAATAAATTAATTTAACCTTATTGTAGCCATCAATTAGATATTTTGTGACTGGCAGTATAGTCTTCAACTGAAAGCCATTATTTAAAAAAAACAATGTAATTTCTACTTTCATATTTTCCGTAATGCGCCCTTAAATTCAAATCTTACACGAGTTTACATTTTTTCTAATAGGCACATTAGGATTCTCAAAGGAAAGTTATTCTATAGTTTTTATATTCTCAGCCCCTATGTTTTTTGGGTCGCCGAACACGAATTTGAAGTTTGCAGGCAAAAATTTGGCCCGGTTTTTTGGCACTTTTTTTCAAAATTTGGCACTTTTCTCAGTTTTTGGGCTATATCTCAGAAAGGAAGGTTTCCTGCATTTTTCATATATCACTTTTTTTTGTAAGACCGCTAGAGCGTGCCAAAAAAACATATTCGCGGACCCAGTATACATGAATAATGAATATGGGGAAAGTAATTGAAAAAATGAAGACAAACAAATGCAGTTATTACTAAAGTTGCTATGTACAGTGTATTATAGTCAGTATTATAATATATACTCATATCATTATAATGATAAATGTTGCGAATGATGAATGTCGCTGCCGTCATAAATTGGCCTGCCTTAATCATCTGGAACAAACAGGAGATGTTATTTTATGAATTTATTGATAGACGTGGTGAGTAGTAATCTGCACATGTTTACTGTTGAAGATACTGTTGTACATACCTACGTTTTTCAAGGAACTGTCACATCTTCTTCAGTCCGTTTATCTATTCTCCTTATTTTTTCAGGTGGTGGGGGTCTGTAATGAACAGAAGATATGGGTCAGCTTGTACATTCATATTAACTACTTCAAACAGGTACATTTATGCTCCAAGTGTGTGATTATCGTTTTTGGGGAAGAAAATGTTACATACCTTCGCCCTCCTTGTCCACACTCTCTTCGATGGTCTCAACAACCGAAGAGAAGGTGACGCTCAGTTAGTCCTGTACTTCGACGTCGAATGGTCCGTCCTAAAGGGTATTTGTGAGATCTGTCTCGATTGTCACGTTGCTGCAGGACCCCTCACAGTTGATGCACAGATTAGTGTAATCGAGGTCTGCTTTTTTGCAGCTACATTGTTTTGCGCAGGTTTTGACGCATCTGCATGACATCAGACGCAGCAGTTTGGGAGGAGCATGTGATCGATTCCAGGCAATTTGTTGCTCATTTCCAACCCCAATCTTCGGCATTTTTCTCAACCCCTAGCCATTGCTGCACCTGGTGATACACCCTAAAACAGTGCTGTGCGGCTGCAGCAGCTGATGGTGGTAGTGCAGCTATTTTTGATGAGGTCTTGAAAGCTGCCTTCTTATAATTAATGTACCTCAGACAGTTTATCGACGTTCAGTCCTTCCTGTGTAGCCGTACTCGTTGACCAGGAATCTCTCCCCTGCTGATGCAATGCTTTCTGGAGTTGCATCAGGGTTTTTGAACACACTTACAACATCGGCAAGGTGGGAGTTTTTGGTGAAAGTTTTCACAAACTTCAATTTCCCTTGGTTGTAAGGTGTTGAACGTGTGTTCTTTAATGGTTTTGTTTTGCAGAGCATGCACAGGAGAGTAGGTGGTTGGAGGAACGTTTCCCTTTCCTGGTTTCAGGAAGAATACGTTTTCTCGTTGGCAAAGACCCGTGAGGATGACCAACAGGCCGATCGAACCACCACCACAGACTCAGTACGTTCAGCTATAGGCAGGGCTTCGTTCACAATGATGGTGTCGGCATCTTCTGTGGCCTGTCTCCATGTCATTCTTTGAGAGTGTAACTCGGCTATGATCATGGTTGTTCGTATTGGCCAGGAATTTTTCTTTCTTTATGATCGGTATCATGTTCTCATCGAAGAGAACGTCAGCAGAAATCGTTTTCATAGGCCTCTTCAACCGTTCAGCACTTTTTGTTCCACCTTTTCTTCTTCATGATATCCATCGAAGACAACTACTGTCTGTGGCCCATAGATATTAATGTCGTAGTAATTTTGCAACAAGCTTTTATATCATTTAAATTGTATAATGTAATAAATTGATGGGTTTGATTTAATTTAAAGTTTATTTTCTTCTTTTTAGCATATTTAAATAAAAGCAAGTTGCAAGATTTGCCCTAAACAAACTAACACACATAAGAAGTTAAACAAAGGCTTGTAAGAACCATTCGAGTGTTCCTTCCAACATTTTTACGACTTGATCCGCTGACCAGAAGTCTCAGGCAAATTTTGGAAATTTAGAACTTAATATTCAGCAATCATGACAACCCATGCAAAACACGAGTTCATTATCACTTACGATCAACAGTTAAGTATCATATAGCAAGGGCGATTTCCGCGAAAACGGTGAATATGGCCCTTTTTGGCGCGCTCTAGCGGCGGAACGGTTAGTCTTCCAAAAAAACGTTATATATGAAAAATGTAGGAAATTTTGTCTACTTTAATTTTGTATAGATTTAGGACAAAAACTGAAAGAAGTGCCAAAAAATAAAGTTACGGGCCTGCAAATTTCAAATTCATGTTCAGTGACCCAAAAAACATAGAGGGCGAGAAAATCAAAACTATAGCAAAACTTTTCTCTGAACAACCACCATTTTTCCCTAATATGCCTAGCTATTAGGAAAAAAATACATACTTTAATTTTGTTTTTCCAGTAATTACCAATAATTCAAATGGTGATTCTGCAATAATACTAAATTTAGGCTACAATTGCTCTGATGTTATACCTCCTAAAACCCCCAAGATTTACCCAGTATAAAGATATTTTAAGCAGCTGTTATTTTAACAGATAGCTTTTGGAATTTATATGACTAACTTTTTACAAACAAAGATATAAAACAAATATTATGAGACTTTCGCAAGACACAATAAAAAACAAATTAGGTATGGTCACAAAAATATTCTTAGACTCGATTTAAGAGGAACTGATTGTTCGTTACTGTCTGACATAAATGATTTCTGACAATAATGTGCAATACCTTTTGTGGTTTAAATTCTACTTTACTTCAGTGAGAATCAAATACTTCCCTTCCTTAGACCAGTATTATTATTATATTCGAGCACTTTAACATGAAAATTAACTTAACAATTAAAAAATGTAAAAAATGTCATTAAATTTTCTAGTATTTTGCATAATACAATATTTAAAAAATGATTTAGGTTATTTTAAAGCTGTTATCAATTATTTTGTTTGACAGTTTCCATGAATTGCGTGCTGTTACACGAGCAACTTTTACATTGCTCGGCGACTATCGTCGAACATAGTGGAGCAATTAATGGAACAATATTTAGTGACGTCATCCGATTCACAGCAATTATTTTAACAATAAATAACCGAATTGCCTCTCATCACTACATCTTGCTTGAATGGATGCGGCGTGTTGCCGTATATTCATCAGATTTGGAACATACTTGGCAATTTCTGTTTGTCTCGTTCTCCCATATACTCTCGTTTTTTTCTGTAATCGCTGACAGAGCAGGTAACAGTAATTAAATTACTTACTTTAATAAACTCAAAACTGTAGCAATAGCTTTGCACACTCTAGAATTGAAATTCTAGAATTCGAAACTCTAAACTGATACATTAAACTTCTATATGAATCCTCCATAGCCAGAAATCTTAAGGTTATTGCAAGTTTTGTCGGTTCAGGAATCGGATCTCTCATATTAGCAGTTTGTTTTGGTATCATCGAACCTACTTTATTTAGAACTAACTAAAAAACCTCTAGACATTCTGTTGAAGTTTTTGAAAAGAAGTCTAAATTTAATTCATTCCATAATGCCACAACAATTGTCCTCTAGCCAAATATAACTGGACTCAAATTCGTCAATTTCTTTTCATCTTTTTTATTGAATGCATTATTATAAAAGCACTGGCTGCGCAAAAACTAGATCAATATCCATCGCCGGCAACAATTGCTATACTAATAATATCGTGTATGCAATTATTGTTTAATTCCTGGTTACTGATCCATATTGCTTGTCACTACTCAGCAACTAATTGCCAAACAGTTTCCCCATATGGTATGTTACTGTCCGTTGCTTGATGTTGTCATGACGTAAAAATTCGCCGATGTTGCCGGCAATTAGGCAATTTTAATGACCCGTGTAAGAGAAGCTTAAAGGAAACAATATTTAATTGCGCTTTCTTATTCTATCAATTTTACATTACCAATTTTTCTTATCTTAGCGATTTTATAAAAATGTACAGTTTTTAAGTGAATTTTTAGAAAAAAATCAAATCATAAAATCAGCGCAAACTTTTTTTTGTATTATTTCTTACGGAAAATCTTACCAGTGTGTTAAATTTCAACCACTTTAACATTTTTTTAAGGTTCAAACCTACAGCGACTGAACTATCTACGTTCATAATATGACGACAGTCAAATACATATCAATAAATTTCCACGCTATCTGCTGCTAGATAGAAACTGATAAACGTCAAATGCTTAAATATATGTATAACATATACACAACGTCATCATACGTTTTTCATTGGTATTATTACATTTCAAGAGACAATACGTAGCTCCATTTAGAAGATAAAAAATTATCTATTAAAGTATACATAAATATTTTAGAGAATATGATTCATAAAGGAATTCTTTATTGTAATTAATTGTTCTATACAGATAAGCTTTTTGTCACTGCCATTATTCTGTATTTCAACAGAGGCGTGCGTAAATAGAAAAAAATCATTCAAAACTTTTCTCATACAGCTTTTATCGTAGCGATAAATTTCAGATATAGCTTTTTTATAAACGCCTATAATATTATATCATAAAAACCTAATGAAGCATTCCCGATATATAAAAAATATGATAATAGGTATTTTGTATCTGGCAAATTTGTATTCACTATTTTATTAATTATAAAACTTACAGCTATTTTGGGAATCTAATTCATTCATGAAATTATCTATCACTTCATTTGCTGAAATCGTTTAGACGAATGTTTTCTTCTATTTAACATTATCAGCACCATCCTCGCAAACTTCTCGTCCTCGGCTAGTTCTTCAAAGTGTTCTAAATTTATTAAAAATCAGCCAAGTTTAAATTACGTTAGGTTGTATGAGTATTAAGGATGAGTTTAAACTATCTGAACTATCCTTGGACTAACCTGGAACCGTCCAACTAGGTTGTCTCGGTTGTTGTTGTTGATTCGCCGCTTGAACTCTAAAGTTACAACTTTGTTCAGCACTGAACCAAATTTCAATAAAATCATACAACCGGCCGTTAGTAACTATTAAAGTGAATTACTTACATATATGTCTTCCCACCATTCTTCTGCGGAGGAATGGATCCCTCACAAATTTACTCCATCTGACTCGTTTTCTGGCCAGTTCCTTGTTCTCTCCCCCTGACTTCTGCATGATTTTAGTCTCTTCCATGATTCTCCTTTTCGAGGTTGTTCTCGGTCTACCTCTTCCTCGGATTCCTTCGGGGTTCCAGTCTAGTGCCGTCCTGGCTACATCTTCAGTTGGTCGGCAAAGCGTATGGCCCAGCCGCCCCCACTTCCTCTGTCGAATCTCCAGTTCAATAGGCTTCTGTTTGGTTCTCCGCTATAAGTCTTCGTTTGATATCCGATCTGGCCAGAAAATTCTCGCATAATTATGCGGAAACATCGGTTGAAGAAGACTTTCCGCATTCCTATGATTAATCTTCCACGATTTCCAGCCATAGAGTAACACCACCTCGACATTAGTGTTGAATATCCTTAGTCTGATGTGCTTAGAATAGATGCTTGCATTCCATATGTTTTTGAGCATACCAAAGGCTTTCCTTGCCTTCATTAGTCTCGCTTCGACGTCACTGTCTGCGCCCCCATTGTAGTCAATGATGCTTCTGATATAAACCAGTTTGGCGTTCAGCAAGGACCAAACTTTCTTCATTGTTGGTTCCGATGCGCATGTCCTTCGTTTTGTTGATATTAATTTTGAGACCAACCTTCTCTGTTTCGTTTTCCAAACGTCGTATTTTGATTTTCATCTCTCTCGATGTGTAGATATCGTAAGCGTAATCAAGATTTTCTAACCTGCCAGCGAGATTTAATCTTATGGTTCTTTGTGTATTGTTTGCTTCTCTTATTACCGCGTCTAGAACAATATTAAATAGAAGAAGTGACAGAACGCATCCCTGCTAAATGATGATGTTAATCAATTTTTCCGGGCACTCCCCTGTTATGAAGAGCCAGCCAAATAGCCACATATTGTAGGATGTAAACCGTCCTCTCAAAATCTACGAAAACTAGAAATAGTGGTGAGCGAGATGCCTGCGATTAGCGTGTTTATTTGATCGACACAGCCTCGGTGAGGTCTGAATTCTGCCTGTTCGTATCCAAAAAGCGGTTCTAGGGTTCTGGCGAGACGGAGGTATATAATAATAACTATCAACTTATTGGTAGTGTTCAATAATATTATACCGCGCCAATTCCTGCAGTCACTCAGGTCACCATTCTTCGGCAATTCAACAATAAGGCCGTTCTTATAACCGTTCGGTATTCGTTCTGTGGTCCACACCCTTTTTATTGTGGGGTGCAGTAGATTAGCGATCAGGCTGGCACAGACTTTGAATATTTCGGGAGGAATGTTATCACCACCGGCCATTTTGTCGTCTTTCAGCTACCGTATGGCCTTCTTAATTTTATTCGTGATCGGTTCCCTCGCATATATTCTCAATTCACGCTGTAGCGCTATTGCATTATCTCGCTCATCTTGGTCATTGATGGAGGCATACAATGTTTCACTGAAATATTCGTTCCATCTGAGTGGCTAGCTGTTCGTCGAGTGATGTAATTTTTTCCCATTCTTTGCTTTCACGATGAACAACTTCTTTTTTGCCACGCGCTTCGTTATTCTGTATAGCTGCCGTGAGTTTTTTAGATCAGCAGCTGTTTGAGCTGACCGAGCCATATTTTCAGCCCATTCTGTTTTATGCTTTCTTGCAGCTCTTTTCACTTCAATATTAATGGTCCTATAATGTTTTCTCTTCCTCATTATCTTCATTGGTCGATTTGTTTTTAGTTCTTTGCGTCTCGTGATTTTATTCCATTATTTCCTACAAGATTTCTTATTTTCCATAATATCAGTCATGGTTTGTGATAGTGCCTTGGATATTATTCCATTCGCTTACCGGGTCTTCGTTACCGTTATCATTCTTTATATCCCCTATTCCCCTTTCGACATCTTGTTCGAATTTTAAGCGTGTAGCATTTTTAGTCTATCTAAGTCGTATCTCTCTCTGTTTGACTCATTTCCTTTAATACGCTTTATAGCTATTTTAAGTCTTATCTGGCCGACCACCAGATAATATTCACTTGCTACATCTGCGCCTCTATACGCTCAGACATCCAAGAGTGGCTTCTTCCACTTTTTGCTGATAGAGATTTGGTCTATCTGGTTAACTATTCTGTGGTCCGGGGACTCCCAGATGCCCTGGTGGATTCCCTTGTGAGGGAACATCGTATCTCCGATAAATAGATCGATGAGAAGCTCGCCATTTTCATTCATGGCAACAATACCAATGTTGTTCCAAGTTCGCGTTGTCCGAGCCTACTTTTGCGTTCAAGTCTCCCATAACTAAGAAAATATCTGACTATTCTGCTAAGTGAACATAAAAATAGTTCAGCACATTGATTGTTTATAATGAAAATAGTTCAAAATCACAGAATAGACACTTCAGTTATATTATTTTGTACAGACCGGTTTACAAGGCACAGCAGCCGCAACATTTGAATTGATCTATTGCCACTTTTAAGGATAGATGGTTTTCTTCGCTTTTATTATTCATAAATTTTACAAATATGAATGCGTTCTATAATATATTCCGTATTCATAGCATGAGTAATCTATCTGTACAAAATTACATAAATATTTGTCGTAGTTATGTGACTGATTTACTTTCCCCGTTTTAATTAATGTAAAGTAAGTAAAAGAATCGCCTATATTATTAATCGTTTATAAACCTCCATGTTTTAGATTTTAGAATATACTTCGGGATGGTGTTTTAAAAACAGTTTATTGTGGCTGTTGTCCTTGTCATATTTGTCATTGTACTCTTTTTCGTCATCAGGTTTGTAATTCATAATCCTCAAAAATCTTCCAATCGTTATAGCAATTTTAGTGCAAATCTTTCCGATTACTTCACATAGATGGAACGAGCTGTAGGTATTTATTCTTCAAAATAGGTTTACCAAGTTCAATAATTTTGTCATTCGTGGAGATATATTCCGTGCAGAGGTCAGATATCCAATGAATTGATTGTAACCCTTTGTTATTTATAAAAAATATTCTATCTTCTTCTCTAGTCATTGAAATATCTCAGTATGGTATCTTTTCCTTAGAATAGTCAAGTTAGAAAGTGCGGAAGAGACACTAACTAGTTCAGTGGATGATAGGATGAGAAAGTGGTGAGGAAGATGATTATTCAGTAATGACACGTTAAATCTATGACAAAAATTCATATATGTATTTCAACTTATTGACAAAATCCCCGAAGATATTAGATAGGGGCAGGACCTATCTTCAATTTCTGCAGAAGGAATAACTCAAAAAAGTCGATATCTTCTCATCCAACTTCAAATTAGCAAAATATACAGTGCGAAAAAATAGTATGTCTTATACATACGAATGTATCAATACACATCCAAAACAATAAGAGAGACATATTTTCAAAAGAGAGGCCAAAACCGAGAAAAAAGAGAAACCCTGTTGATGTAAGGCGGGTTTTCTGTGTAACTTCGCCTGTGGTGAATAGATTGAAATTTATTCCAAAGAAAATGGAGAAGTACGCGGCCACTCTCGAATACAATAACCATAAGCCATAACTTAGTAATGGACGGTGTAATATTTTTAAACCTAGTGCGAAAATATTGTAATTTTTTTTAATTACACCTCGAATCACCTTAGCTAACTAACTTACACTGCTCGAAATGGAATCAAAAAGCAAGAAAACAAAAAAAAAGCCAACAAGAAGCCCCTATTTATAGTCCTAGAAGCGCGATACCACAGGAGCTATTAATATGTGTATTAATATTCTAATACGGGCGATTGTGAAGAAGAATAATTACCGAATCAAAATTTATAATACGAAAAAGTCTACTGTGAAAATTATATGTAACAAGAGGATAACAAAGTCTGTTTAAAATACAAATATCAATAATTATAGTTCAAGTAATAAGTTCCCGATACATGAAAAACGCAACAAACGACATAATTTGCCGCGGGTTAGCGGCATGCTGCATCAAACGACCCGACGCACATTAAAAACCTTTAAAGGTAAGCCAGTCAATTGCGGTCGAGATAGCACAAAGAGTAATGGTATTTTAATGACGTCGTAAAGTTTTTGTTGCGTTCTTTATGTCTCGAGAAGTCCTTACTTGGACTATACATGTCATCACAAGTAATAAGTATCTATGATTATAACATAAGCAAAATCTTAAGGCTGTGAATTTAAGATGTACAGCACATAAGGTTTTATTAAATTTTTCAAAAAGAGAAAATAAACAAAATAAATAATTTTCGTTCTTATTTATATTATTTATCAAAAAATATCATTTAACTGTTCCTTTAACGTAAGTTATAGACATAGGCGTTATTTCTTAGTAATATACCAGGTAATTAGTAATTATTGTTTTGTAGATGGGCTAACAGTATAAATACTTCCATTACTTCATATGTGGAAGATAATATGGTACACAGTTAAATTTCATAAACTAGAATTTAAATTAGAATTGAATAGTACATAATTTGGCTAGACAAAAAATCATTCGATACGTCTTTATTAGAAGAAAGGGATACATAATGTATCGTAGAAAAACCCGAAAAGGGAAAAGATAAATTAAGAGAGTATCATAATATTTAGACAATACTAATAATAAGTAAGAGCTTGACATTTAAAATATAAAAAACTATTGAAAAATTATGATGATTTAGTCAGGTGAGGAAAATCACGATGCAACATTTTTGTATTTTAAATTTTAATATGTTTTTATTTAATTTTCTTTACATTTCATTGCTTAATATACGAGTATCACAGACGTGCGCCTAAAGCTTCATGTGACGACACATACAGAATTAAGAGAACATCGATATAAATATAAAAACTAGGTAATTTCATATCAGTTTTTCCTGAATAATTTTCAAATAATGTATTCCTTTAATAGTATTTTTTAATTTTAGAAAGTAAACCAGATGCTCACTGAGCACAGCAGTGCAGCGGGTTAAAAAGGGAAATGCGATTGTCGACTGCTTACTTCTTCTGAGTTCGATCCCTATCAGCTTCAGCAAATGACAATTCCGGACGTCCAGTGGAAGTATAGCAACGCAATTTTTTTTTATTGAAATAAGCTTAAAATGTCATAAAACGTCGAGATTTCAAATTTGAGCAAGAAAAAATTCTGTCTGTCGGTCGGTCTGTAACTTTTTTGTGCGCACGTTTACCCTGGAACCGTCTATGATATTGACTTGAAACTTGGTACACTTATGTACTATAACGAGATCTGGTACTAGATTATATTTTATCTAATTCCGTTGAAGAGTTCGGGGTAAATGGGGTAAATAAGGGTAAATACGCAAAGCAAGCAGGTAAGAGTCCATAAAATTGCAATTTAGGGCATGTAGGAAAAGTCAGGGTCTCAAAATTTTTTTTGGCATCAGCCACCCCCCACTATCACCTCCAATACCACCCCCACACTATTGTAAAAGGGATTAAAAAAAAATAAAATGTGAATTGGTGGGTATACAAGATCGAAACGTCTCAAAAAATTTCTATGGCGTTAGCTGCCCCCTCTATCACTCCATTGCCACCCTCACGATATTATTAAAGGAGTAAAAAATTAAATTGGGATTTAGTGTGTGTATGAAAACCAAGGGCCTTTAAAATTTATGTTGGTTTTAGCTACCCTCTCTACCACCCTCATTGCCACCCCCACCCTATTATTAAAGGGAGTAAAATATTACATTGGGATTTAGTGTGTATAAGACTTGGATACAAAATCTGGATGTGGAAGTAGTGATTCCTTGGGCAGCGGTTTTTTTTTCAAGAATGTAATCCTCTTTCAGTTCTGGCTTTGGAATTAAGAATTCTCCAATGTATGAGGCTTTTTTAATAGTTATTTAAGATACAAGTGTAAAAAGCTCATGGCTTTTAAAATCACTCGCTCCGCTCGTATTTTTAATCGAGCCATTCGTGCAATAAAGAATGGCTTTTTACACTTGTAATGTAACAAAATGATGGGTTTGATTTACTTCAAAGTTTATTTTCTACTTTTTAGAGCATTTAAATAAAAGCTTTTTTTGAATATTTTTTATATAATTTTTTTCATACTTTACTCAGTAGGTTCATTTCGCAAAAAATCACGCTTTAGAGTGCTTTTGCGTACATTAAAATGTTCGCGAAACTATTCCAATATAAAGATGAAAACTTCAAATTACAAATTGATCAAATCTGTATCGCATGTTGAATGCTCCCAATTATTACTTAGCGATACATATTCAAGCGAGCTGAAACTATTTTTTGATGAAATTATGTTTAGCAACAGTTCATTTTGAATCACACACATATTAATTATCGTAGTTATGTACCATATGATAATTAAGAAAGGAGAATATCATGAGAAAAAAATGAAAATTCTGGAAATACGGTTATACTTATATTAATTAACAAATCGCGTATTAATTGTATATATCTATGCTAGTATTAATGGCAACAATTTTTACTGTACATTTGCAACAGCCCTACTAATATCTAAAACGTAATATCTGCACCGGCGATTTAAAAAAATATCCCTCTATATATTAATCGCACAATTTGATTTGGGCTTTTTAGTACAAAATGTATAATTACACACATTATAAAAGTAAATATTTACATATTACATCCGCGTAATGGCGGATTAGGTAGGTACCATATACAAAACTTGCAGAATTAACTTTAGCTCACTTATTCGCTAAAACTTTAGTTGCGTCCATCCCCTCTTCGTTTCGCAGTACACGGCGACGCGTCGACGTTTCTACTGTAAGAACCCACATTCATTTTGCGTTCAGCTTTTAAAGAATCGAGACTGTGTTTAGTGATTGTGATTTTTACCAAAAAAATGCCTAAGAAAAACGGATCGTCTGTTCCTCTACATGGGGCGTACAAGGTAACTGAATTCATTTTATTTCTATTTTTATAGCTTGTTTTAAAATAGCCACCGCCGCCAAGAAACGTAAATTAAAACTTGAATGGTTGCCAACGGTATGTTTGGTAAATTCAAATTTTTACTAGTTTTTAATTTGTATCGTTTCTTTTTATTCGCTGAAATAATTTATATTTACAGAAGATAGTTGATATTATCGTTAATAATATTCTTCGATTTATTCTTTCGTGTCCTGGCAGGTGCTTCCTTTGATCTGCAATTAATCGTTAGATAAATTAGTCTGTAGGTAACATGGCATAGGTACCAATTACTTGAAAAATTCTAATAATTAGCTATCGGGAGCGAATTTAATTTATTTTATTTCGTGTTTAGACTGTTTGGCGAAAAAAAACTAAACCGCATATCAAAATTTCCTGACGGATGTGGTATGTGGCGCATATGGCAAAATTATTTATCAATAATAATACAAATGTTGATAATAAACGGAATTTCCGTTTATTACAGCTATTTTATGGAATAAAAATACCTACCTGTAAATAATATAATTTGTATAATTTAAAAGACAACTAATGCTTAAATTGTTATTATTATTTTATTATAATTTCTACTAATTAATCCTTTTCTCTTTGAATATCAATTTTCTGTTCTTCATCACTTAAAAGTGGCCGTTCGGCAACCATCCATAAAATGCTTGAGGGGTTATAAACGTTGGCGTACCTCTTGCAGTGCGACGTCATGGAAAATTACCAGTAAAGTTGCTGGCCTGAATAGCAGTAATTTATAGTTTACTAAACATTATTTATATATTTGATTGATGTTTGAGCGCATTTTTATTTGTTATAATTGTTGAAGGTCTTTTTTATTATATCCTTTAACACATTTAGAATTATGCTTTCTTTTGTAACGATATACTTTGTTTCCATAAATCATAAGTACTATTTGAAGCTTCTTACAATAAATCGACGGGGTTCTGGTATTTAAAAATGTGTTGTTTTTTTACGTTCTGGTTTATTTGTACCTTTTCATGGTGTTTACATTAATTCACGCACGTGTCCAAAAGTCACGCGCTAATCAAAAAGATAAGTGATGTAATGCTCAACACATTTTACTAACGATCGAAAATATTAGTGCTGGTAACAACGACATATCTGCTTACCAATTAAAAATTTAAATGTAGGAGTTAGACGACGAATTGAATAAAGAATATGAAAAATAGAACATTTTTGACAGGAACCTACTTATTTGCAGTAGGATTATATAGGGTCACCTGTATAGGTGTACATCAATATTCTGTTTCATAATTCACTGTTTCTGATTTAATATAATATTTAAAAAAATAACAATAGCAAATGTTTATAAACTTTATTTAAAGTCTGCTATTACCAAATTATTTATGTATTTCCTAAGAACTGAAGTTTAAAGTGAAAAATGGACACCTGAACTACTCTAGCTTTATACCTATATGTATACCAAATGACACTTCAAAGGCTATGAATTGGACTTGTAAATTAGTAAATTAAGCATGTAAATAAAATTGACGATTGTTCAACATGCATAAAAGGACCTTGAACGTGTATTATATTAAGGTAATTTCGCGATATTTATAAATGTCATAGAAAAAAAACAGTTGAAAGACCGAGCAACAACACGCGCCAGAACAGCTAGATGAAAGTAGTTTGCGATATTTAGACAGCCAATCATATGCTGAACTATGTCGTTGTTATCATATCGCTTTTTTCCTTGAACGAGAATAGTTTGGTAGATATTTTTAAAATAGCTATACCTATGTAATTATACGTAGCATAACTTCGTTTGTTGGATCAAACGATTTTACTTCTAAAATATATTATTCGTAAAAATAGTTCATTCTCTGATGATTTTTAATTGTTAAGAATAGAGTTTAAAATAGATATTACCTACTTATATATTATATTGTAAAATCAAGACAGCCTTGGATCACGTGTTAGGCGTCAAGGAAGCTAGGAAGTATGACTAGCGATTTCTGTCGATGCAGTAACGTACCAATATTTTATTTTAGATTGAAAAGAGGCTACTGTACTTTCGTTAAAATCTTTTCACTTGTTTGTATACTTATTATTATAATTTTGTAACATTGTTTGCACTTACGACGTTTTCTTTAAGTTTCCACACTTTCATAAACATTTAAATGTTAAATTATAAATTAAATTAACAATTTTATTTGTCTTTAAGCAAATGATCGCGCCCCCGCCACTGTCTGCTTAATAAAAATTTGCCAACTAAGTTCTTTGACTGTCGATGAATATGAATATTGTTCTGGAATGGAAATTTACCGATACGGTCACCAAACTTCTGTGAATACTAACTAATCCCATAGTTAACAAATTTATGTCATACTTTTGTATATCACACTTGTTAATCAGAAGTACTAAAAATGTCTCAAATTCTAATAATTCTAATTTTTTTTCCTATAAATTAAGACCACATATTTCTTTGAAGGGGATAATAAAAAGGCCTGAAAATAGTTACAATGTATGATAAATTTTAAACTTTTTCAAATAAAGCATCAGTAAATATTTCAGTGGCATTTGTACCGATTTAATATAATTTTTACAATTAAAAATGTACCATTACATATTATACCGACTCCGTCTGGTACAATCGCAGGTAGTTTCGCTATTTATAGATCATTATTAAAAAATAATTAATTGAAATGTAATTCTACAAAATACTAGTTTCAGTATTACCTTAATACTAAATTTATAAATCTTAAATTTACTTCAATTAATAGATGTTAGATATTATTTTCTTACATAATAATACTATTTTATTAGACTTTTACATCACATACATAATATATGATATGTCGATATACATAATATTCAACAAGCATAAAAATATAAAAACAAACATACAAACAAAAATATAAAAACAAACAAATATAAATGTAAAAATAATAAATAAATAATAAATAAACACCACAAAAATTAGACAACCCCCAATTCCAAAAGCCAGAGGTAACCCACATTGAAAAAACGCGGACATACAACCATTTTCTCCGACAGTACCGGAGCCGGGATTCGAACCCGGAGGCTGATACCAGTGTGATTAATCGCGATTGCCACCTCGCGCCTTAACCAACGCGGCTATCGGCCAAATACGAGCAAACATTAATTCATCTATTTAGGAAAGCATCTACACTATAGACACCACCAATTAACACACTTCTGATTTTGAGTTTATACGAATTAAGTGGGTTTAATATTTTCCATTTCAAAGTGCAAAAAATTATGTAGTTTAATACAATCATTATAATAATAATAAGGTGTTTTCTCGAATAATGTGGAATTTTGCAATGGTATTATAGGTTACTGCTTCTCTTAATATAGTTATGATGAGATAAAAATTTGTCAAAAAGGTGACCGTTACCTCCACGAAGCATAGATATTTATTAATAAAAATTGGTCGTGTTTTAAAACTATATTATCAACTTTCTCCTAGTTTTAAGTTGAAACTTAAACTAATAAGTGTTTTTTTGCAAATAGGATCTCCTTTGGGCAATTGGCATTTCCAGTATAGGTCTGAATCCAAGACAGTTCCTAAAAATTTCTTTTCATCACAAAATTTAAAGTGTTCTAAAATACAAGGTTTTCTATAATAAAAATCCATGTGAGTTGTTTTGGATGAACTCAGACTTATTACGATCCTACCTAACACAACATTCGTCTAATATGTTTAAGTGACATTCAATTGTGCAGAACCATCTGCCACAGTTGTGGTGATATCGTCAGCAAACATCGTCATGATCCCACTATTTAAGTTGCTTAAAAGATCGTTAACATATTAACAGATTAAAATTTGATAATATCCTACTGATATAAAAATTAGAATATTCGTTATAGTATTAGTATATTGAGAATGTTCAATCCAATCCTATTTGTTTATGGTATAGAATGTGTGATGTCTGAATGATGCTGAGTGAAAGATCAATTGGCACACGTTTTTTGGAGGCCTTCCAACTGCAAAAAGATATGGCGTTTAACTTTTAATATTAATTTCGTTTTATAAATGTCCATTTGGATTGTAACCGGAGGTAGATTAACCATTGCATCAAAAAGGCTGTAGTCTGAAATCTCTCAAGTATTCGGCTCTCTGTAATGGATTCTTTTTTCAACTCTTATGATTTTATGGATACAGGATGAACAGTTGTTTTTTCAGGACATTGTCTTACAGCACCATCACTATTGCTAAATACGATAATTAACAAATTTAACACGAGAAATATATTTTCTTCTTATAGATGCATTTGGATATATTTTGTAGATTGTTAAAAGTATATAAATAAATTGATGAAGATCTTTGAGGGATGTTTTAATTAAATGGAAAATGTATGATGAATCTTCGGTTATAGCGGTCATAAACTGAGTCATACTAGGTTTAGACAGTAACGGCAATAACATTTTTAGAGGTAAATCGACTGATTATGTTTCCTATTGCCGTTTTCAAACTACAATAACTACTTCCCCTTATTCTTCCGTTTCTGATGATTTTCCCCACAAGAAGTAAATTTGTTCCTAACTCTTTGCTGTTCATCATTGCATAACATTGTGTAGGTATTAAAATGTTAGAAACATAAGAAACCTACGTTTTTAAACTGTCACTTAGAAAAAACTGTTCAAGAAATAAAGGCGGGATTATTATAAAATGTACTATAGACGAACCAAAAAGAGTACAAAGTAGAGCAAACGGCATTCTCGTCAAAGGATTTAGGTGTTATTTAATACTTAAGCGGCACCTCGTTCTACCATAGAAATATATTAAATCCGTATTTACCTCCTACGAGAAATGAAAACCACGACTAGGACATTCTGTGCAATTGCCATAGTCGACCAAATGGGTTGAATGTGTGAACGTGCCGCATTTATACCCAATAATTTGTTGACTGCTGTGAAATAGGCCGAGCTTTTATAGCTCGTTATCCAGTGGCGCCACACATATATTCATATAAGTATATCTAAAATAATAATATTGTTCATATTTTATAAAATAAAGCAAAAAATATACATAATTAAATTTATTTTTTCAGTCATACTCAGCCAAAAAGAAAAACTGGAGTTCTTTTAAGAAAATTTTTAATGGCAGGCATAAATCTGCTTAGGAATGAAATTCTTACGAAATTCGTAAGTCCGCACGCCCCTGGCTTACTATTTACTTTTTTCGCCCAAACTATAAACATTTGAGATTTTGAGTCCATCCGCCAGCTTTTCTAATTTCTTCAATGGCAGCTTCTGCTCAAAATGTCGCAGATTTCGTAGGATGTCGTGTGCTATAAACTGGGTAATATTTGTACCCTTCGCAGATAGAACAATTTTGACCCACTTACCCAATGTTTGGTTTTCGGATGAACAAGTTTCTAATGCATTAAAATAAGTTTAATCTGGCTCCGCAGGCCAGCAATCCACAGTTCTAGCATGTTAGACACCAAGAACAAAAGTTAAACACTTAGTCTTGGGTGCTCTCATAAATAGAAAATAACCAACAGTGGTTGGAAAGATCCTAGCCATGAAATTTTCATTCTATCGTTAATCTGTTTTTCCAAACGTCATTTCGTAATATTTCCCAACCTAGTACAATCAAATAGTACTTTGACCTGGACAAAATTGCACATTCGAATTTGTCATGCTTAACGTTATCAGGACCACTTAGAAGATCTAAAACCAAAAAGGTGACCCCCCCCTTTTGCTTTAGCCGTCATGTTGAAAAATGTTTGAATCGTTTTATCTCGTATTCTATTAGTCCCACCGCAAAATTTATTGAACAAAATATGTTGTAAATAAAATTCTACATATTTTCGGCAATTGCCGCGATGCCGAGAAGTTAACATTTCGAGCGGTAGAGGGTGCCGAATTTATTACCAAAAACAGTTTTTTTTCAAAGTTTAATTGGAAATCTAAAATCAATTAATTCCACCTAGTGCGGAATAACACCTTGCAAGTATACAAGGTGTTAGTCCGCACTAGGCTAAAATTCCTAGAACATGCGGAATTAACGCATGAAGACAGGGAAATTAGCTCCCAGGAAAATCACAAGCTTTGTAAAAAGTCTGGGAATCCTGGATAACCACTAGATGTAGGGTAAATCATAAAAGATCTTTTAGGTCGAAGTGAAGTAAGGCTATTCGAAGCCAAACGACCCCGTAAAACAATCTACAAAATCAATGGAGTCGAATTTATTTGGATATGTTTGTATTGCTAATATTTTTACCTAAACAGATGATAAGTTGAATTTCACAACACTGCTTTCAAAAAACTGTTTTTTGTAACTTCTGCGCCCTCTACCGCTCGAAATATTAACTTCTCGGCATCGCGGCAATTACCGAAAATATGTAGAATTCTATTTACAATATTTTTTGTTCAATAACTTTTTCTGTGCGACCAACAGAACACGAGATGAAACGATTCAAAATTTTTTCAAGATGGCGGCTGAAGCAAAAGTAGGGAGGTCACCTTTTTGGTTTTAGACCTTCTAAGTTGTCCTGATAACATTGAGCATGACAAATTCAACTGTGCAATTTTTTCCAAGTCAAAGTACTATTTGATTGTACTAGGTTGGGAAATATTACGAAATGACGTTTGCAAAAATAGATTAACGATAGAATGAACATTTCATGGCTAGGATCTTTCCAACCACTGTTGGTTATTTGCTATTTATGGGAACACCCAAGACTAAGTATTTAACTTTTGTTCTTGGTGTCTATCAGACTAGAACTGTGGATTGTTGGCTTGCGGAGCCAGATTAAACTTATTTTAATGCATTAGAAACCTGTTCATCCGAAAACCAAACAAGTGGGTCACGACATCCTACGAAATCTGTGACATTTTGAGCAGAAGCTGTCATTGAAGAAATTAGAAAACCTGCCGGATGGACTCAAAATCTCAAATGTTTATAGTTTTGGCGAAAAAAGTAAATAGTAAGCCAGGGGCGTGCGGACTTACGAATTTTGTAGGAATTTCATTCCTAAGCAGATTTATGCCTGTCATTAAAAATGTTCTTAAAAGAACTCCAGTTTTTCTTTTTGGCTGAGTTGACTGAAAAAATAAATTTAATTATATTTATTTTTTGCTTTATTTTATAAAATATGAACAATATTATTATTTTAGATATACTTATATGAATATATGTGTGGCGTCACTGGATAACGAGCTATAAAAGCTCGGCCTATTTCACAGCAGTCAACAAATTATTGGATATAAATGCGGCACGTTCACACATTCAACCCATATGGTCGACTATGGCAATTGCACAGAATGTCCTAGTCGTGGTTTTCATTTCTCGTAGGAGGCAAATACGGATTTAATATATTTCTATGGTAGAACGAGGTGCCGCTTCAGTATTAAATAACACCTAAATCCTCTGACGAGAATGCCGCTCATTTTTTGCTCTACTTTGTACTCTTTTTGGTTCCTCTGTAGTACATTTTATGATAAGCCCGTCTTTACTTCTTGAACAGTTTTTGCTAGAGGAATTTTAGCTGGTTCTGATTCCTTACGTGGCAGTTTAAGGTTTCTAGGTTTCTTATGTTTCTAACATTTTAATACCTACACAATGTTAGGCAATGATGAACAGCAAAGAGTTAGGAACAAATTTACTTCCTTTTGGGCAAAATCATCAGAAACTGAAGAATAAGGGGAAGTAGTTATTGTAGTTTGAAAACGGCAATAGGAAACATAATCAAAAGATCAGTCGATTTACCTCTAAAAATGTTATTGCCGTTACTGTCTAAACCTAGTATGACTCAGGTTATGACCGCTATAACCGAAGATTCATCATACATTTTCCATTTAATCCAAACATTCCTCAAAGATCTTCATCAATTAATTTTTTTATATAATTTTAACAATCTACAAAATATATTCAAATGCATCTCTGCAAATGCATCTGTAAGAAGAAAATATATTTCTCGTTTTCAGTAAAATGTTAAATTTGTTAATTAACGTATTTAACAATAGTGATGGTGCTGTAAGACAATATTCTGAAAAAATAACTGCTCATCCTGTATCCATAAAATCATAAGAGTTGAAAAAAGAATCCATTACAGAGAGCCGAATATCATGGGAATTTTATATACATTTTTACTGTACTAAATCCTATTGCTAATAAAAACCGAATCATGGGCTACGATTAAGACCAATGGGCAATGACGTAACTAGTTTATTCATGAAAAAAGTAATAAGTATGTCATCTAAAGAGCGTTGTTTTGGTATTTTCTTCGTAATAAAAATTATGTCGGTATTTTAAAACGATCAGCAGTTCTCTTGAACAATTTTCTCATAATTTTATTATAATAAATAATCAGCAATTGCACTATATATGCTCGGATTAAGACGCACGGAAAATTGCAGTAAATAGTACTGTGATACTAATCAGAAATGAAAGAACATCAGCGCACCCGCAACTTGTGAATAGAAACGATTGTTGTTATTCGAGGATATCAATAGCAAATTAATTTAAAGTTTTGGCAAGTAGATCTTCAAAAATCCACACAAATGTACATTATGCAGGCTCGACGTCGTAAGCAATGAGGCTATTGCTAGTAGAAATCCAAGAAAAATTAAATCTTAAAATATTCAAGTGTCATTTTTGGAAGTTTATCCCTGCCTTTAGAATAGTAAATCCTTTAAAATTTATTGAATCGAACACTAGGAAAACACGAATCTGATTTTGTAAGAATTTCGGTCCAGGAATCACATCTCATGCGACCGAGGGGGTGGCTTAAGGAAATATTAATTAACTTTCTATTTTGTTAGATGTAAAAAGTGCAAAATGATATTTTCTCCCCAAAGTACTGCTAATGATTTTGATTAAATTTAACATGTGGATTTTCCCTCGCCATATGGTCGTGATTAATTCCTCTAGAAAACGCAAGGAGAGACTCTAGTTTATTTTATGTTTATGCCAGATATCAAATCTTGGAGTATTACATTTTGTTGGAAAAGAACGAGCTTTGTCATCGACTCGATCTTACTATATTTTAACATTTTCGAGAAATGCGACGAAATTTCAGTAATTTTTGACTCTCATATGTTTGGTAATTTCAAAGTGCAATTTTGACTTTCCCATATACGTAGTATATAAGGAAAGTATGGTGATCGTACAAAAAAATCGATTTTGAATTTTTGATGGATTTGCACGTTTTCAAGTCCCCTGAACTCAAAATAGTGCTTTTAAAAAAATGTCTGTCTGCGGTCGCACCTAAAGCCCATACTACTGAATCGATTTTGTTCATATTTTACATGTGTCGGCCACACCTCGAGGTGAAATCGCAAAATCGATCCTAGCTCAAATGTGGGGGGAGTATACCCCTAAAAACAAAACAAAAATTGAAAATATTTTTTTCTCTAAAACGGCAAGGAATTAAATAATTTTTTCTCTAAAACGGTTCTAACGATTTCAATTAAATTTAGCTAACACATGCATGCTCTCCTAATACCGTTATGAAATGACATGGCCAGTTGCTCCTAGAAAATGCAGGGAGGGAAGCTGTGGGGGTGAGTTTTAGATAATTTCATAATTTTTTTCTCTAAAACGGATCTAACAATTTTAATCAAAATTATCACATGGACACTGTAGTAGTAGGATAAGGTAACATGACCAGTTGCACCTAAGAAATGCAGGAAGGGAGGTCGCGGTAGGGCAAGGAGTTAAAACAAAATGTTTTAAATTTCAACAAGTTTGGTTGAGAAGAAATAGAGATTTAACAATGAAAAGATTGGATGCCGGGACCAGGGTACATTAGTTCTGTCTACTCCTAAATGGAAAAGTTTGTCTGAGTTATCGCGGACCGATTTTTTAAGAAGAAATCGTATTTCTACATTTATTGTCGATTCATCTCTAGGAGACAAGTGAAATCTCCTAGTTTTCACTTCGGAATCTTATAAAGGTTGCACGATTTCTTATTTTATTTTACTGTTTCTCGTTGAATTAAACCTGATGACTAGGTACCCAATGAGACACTGCTCCCAGAAACTGAAGAAATGTTTTGTGGCAATTGGAAGTGATAATGCTTCAGAATAAATTGGGAGTTGCGTTTCGAGTATTGACCAGTTTAGTTACATTAGTAAAAGATTTATACCGTGAAGAAACCTTTGACCCGTGTAATTGAAATTATAATGCATATGGTGTCAAGCGTCCTTGAGAATTGTGTCACTGTACCATGTCAAATAAGACAAATATAATTAGCTTTAAGTGACCGCTCCTTTTTGAATAAAATAAGGGCGTTGCTTGATTTGTATAAACGTGTTAAGAGTTAAAGTTGACCGCTAGTTGCTATCAGCCTTCTCTAAATCGGCTTAATAAGTTTCACTTTTTAAGTTATAATGTAATTATTTGAGTTGGAATTGGCAATTAAATTACATTTTAACGAAAAGTTCCATCTTCTTATCTTTATCTATTGCATAATGTTTATTTAAGATTATGTATTTCCAATATTTCCTATAATTACTTGATTAGTTAAGAGTTAGAGTACTTAGAATTTCGCAATACCTAACGATAATCGAACACATCGAGTTCTCAATTTACTTAGAACCATCTAACCCTAGCAAGAATTATCCGAATTATCCTGCAAATCTGCCACATTACGTGAAATGGTTTTGAATTGTGAAGAATGAATCTTTAATCACAATAATGAATATGATTAATTTTATACTCATGACCGAGACAAATCGTAACACACACAAGGAATAGGGAACGATTTCCAGCTCCTGCTGAAAAATTGTAATGCTTAACTTGATAGGGATAATAACTTCCCTGCCGTTGTCATATTTATTTGAAGGCAAAACATACTAATATAGCAAAGAAATATTTTAAGCAAAAATTAATCTAGTTAATTCATTATTTGCTAATTAATCTACGTAACTGATTTGACTGTTTCATGAAAGTATACACGCTTCGTAGCCTACTTAATAAACTTAATTCTTTCCTATTTTACGCTAATAACTTAGTTTTTCTGGCATTCAGGCATTGTGATCATTAAAAAGGGACATACTGTATAATTCGAATTCCTAGTAAACAATGTTCGTCAATATGTTAAAATTAGCACTGCTCGGTTGCTAGCCGAAAATAAAAATTCTCATCAGAAGAAATGCGTATGAGAATAAAGAACCACCGACACAAAATTCTGAAGTATCTGAAAAAATATATGGGATTTAACTTTCAACATACAAAAAAATAATAAAGTGTGTATTTGTATAAATATTTTTATACATTGCGGCAAAATTCATATGTTCATACAAGTTTTATTTGTGATAGACATCCTTCTGCATAGAATAATCAGTTTGGTTATAATTAGTATCTAATTTATAAGATGTGTTTTCATCTCGATAAAGAAAATCCTCATTCCTCTTGTTACCAGTTGACAACCTTCCCAAACCAATAAAAATAGTTTCATGTTAATTCTTTGTAACAATTTACTTGATTTACAACAAAAAATAAGTATTTTCCCTCACATCATCAAGATGTATTTTACTTTTTTTTATTTATTGAAGTATTCAAATTGCCAAAACCAATTAAGCGAGTTTTTATATTGGTGTTTTTTACATGCAGTCACTTTTAACTTTGAAAAGAAAATAAACCTTAACCCTCACATTTAAAAAATCTTTTCGTGTTCCTTCTAATTTTGCAATAGACAATAAAACTGCAGGTTCGTAAAACCTGTTTAGCAACATTTCAAAACTTTCCACTACACTCATTCACCGCGATTATCTTGGATCTTACAGAATATGTACCTAAGCAAAAATATTGCTGCGCTATGAAATTTTAATGCTAACTGCAATTTACCATCATATCAATTGTTCAATGTAGCGATAATGAAAATAGATTAGTACAGTCATATACGATATGTTTTATACTGATAGGTTCATATTACATTTTTTATATTTTCTACGGCTTGATATGACTAGCGGAGTTTGCATTCGAGGGTTGCCGATAGCAAATACTTGCTAATTTTTAATAGCGTTCTTCTGCAAAGTTTTTATAAAGTATCATAAAAATGGATCTCTGTTTGAAATGTTATAATTTTCATACTCCTTTTCTTTTATATTGAAAAAAATGTGTACGTTTTTATATTTAAAAGAGAGGTCTTACCCCTACAAGTTAGATTCTTTAAAGGCCCTTTTCACCTACTAAAACTCTACATCACCATACACTCACAATGTAGATGATAACCGGAAATTTTCAGATAATATGAGTCGAACCCACTGAAATGATCAGCTTCCTCACAACACCTTGATAGACTTTTTGTGATCCTTTCATTATTTTAGTTGACTTTGACATTTGTTACACGGTATATCTCACAGGATGTCACGTTACCTGTCGTGGTTGTCTGCTATAAGTATGGCCTCATTAAAATTCTTTTCCGATAGTAAGTTACTGTCTGGTTTTTCTTAATGCATCATTATATATTTTCCTGTCTCCGGTTGTTGTGGCCCAACAATGCTATTGTAGAGGGCCTGTTTCCAGGAGAATCGAGCTCATGGTATGATGATCTGTCCAAGTAATTCGTAAGAATAGTGTTAGTTAACACATTAGATGTTACTAAAGAAGCCTTCCGCAACCGAGCTGGTCAGTTGCAGACCTGCTCCAGCTAAAACTTCAAATGCAGCTTCGTTTTCAGTCGATTAAGGCTTTTAAAAAAAATGATGGAGCGTTCAAGTGGGACAAAATCATCCGGAGGTAAAATACCCTCCCGATCGGATCTCCGGGGGAGGGTGCCCACAGGGAATGTCGAAAAAACACCGACAAGTTAAATCCAACAAAACTAATTCTTTCATCTACGGCGCTTGGAATGTTCGTACTTTGAACGACAGCACTCGCACCGATCGGCCTGAAAGAAGAACTGCTCTAATAGATAGAGAACTTCACCGACTCAATGTTGACGTTGCAGCTCTCAGCGAAACTCGATTTTTGGAGGAAGGCTCTCTCACAGAAAAGCACTACACCTTCTATTGGAAAGGTCTTCCCACCAATTCAAGAAGACAACATGGAGTAGGATTTGCCGTTCGGACTCAACTTGTATCCAGACAAGAAGAGCGCCAGAAGAGACCTCTGCCAGCGAGGTTGAAGAGCCAGGACCGGGGGGGGGGGCAGAAAATACCACGCCACATGTCGCATTTGCGAGCTGGGTCTGGTAGAAGTAAGCGGGCCCACCTATCACGAAGGCCGGTCCAGGTCTACAGAGATAATCTAGGACCAAAGAGTAGTAGTCCTACTCGGCCCTAGTTATCGAGACCGTCATCAAGCCAATGGATATTGGCGCGAACTTAACACAAGTACCACAAGGCCTATCCGAGCGTCTAATGCTGCTACGCTATGAGCTATCAGATGGCAACGCGGTAAATCTAATAAGCGCCTACGCTCCCACTCTGGATGCAAGTCACGAAACCAAGGAAAGCTTCTATCAACAGCTGGAAGAAACCCTCTGTAGAATACCTAAAACAGAACGACTCGTTATTCTTGGCGATTTTAACGCTAGAGTAGGGAGAGATGCAGACACCTGGCCAGGTATCATAGGCAAGAACGGTTTGGGCAACATGAACGCTAACGGTCAACTACTCCTAACTAAATGCGCCGAACACGATCTAGTTATAACAAACACCATTTTCCGACAAAAGGATAAATTTAAAGGCACCTGGCGTCACCCCAGATCAGGTCACTGGCATCTACTGGACTATGTTATCGTACGTAGGAAGCATCTCAAGGACGTCCAAATTACAAAGGCGCGCATTGATAGCGAATGTTGGACCGATCATCGTCCTGTTGTCTCTAAAATGAAAATTGTTATGAGACCCAAACACCGAAGAACTCAAGTAAAACGTAGACTCCGTCTCTGTATTAGTAAATTGCGTGACCAACAAACCGTCGAACAGCTAAAGCAAAAAGTTCAAGAGAATTTGAGTGCACTAGAAGAAACCAATTCTGTAGATGTCGCTGCTACCTGGACACAAATTAAAGACAGTTTAAAAAGTGCGAGTGAGGAAATTCTTGGCACTGCAGCAGGTAAAAAACAGGAGGACTGGTTGAATGATAATGAAGCTTTTATACAAGAACTTCTTGACCGCAAACATATTGCCTTCCAAAACGCTATCAACCACCCCAACGACTCATCAAAAGCAGAAGCTTTTACCCAATCTAAGTATAAAACGCAACGCGAAATCAGAAGAATAAAGAACGAGTGGTGGGCAAGCAAGGCCAGAGAAATTCAAAGGTACGCCGATTCACACGACTACAGGAATTTCTTTCAAGGAGTAAAAGCAGTGTACCGCCCCAGTCGGAAAAATATGTGCCCTATTAAAGATTTAAATGGAAATCTCCTCAAAGAAGACCAGGAAATAAGAGCCCGATGGAAAGAACACTACTCTAACATTCTTAACCAGCAAAGTCAAGCCGATCACGATATTATAAATCTCATCCCTCAATATGACACCTTCGAAGACTTAGATAAACCACTAACAACGGAAGAGATCTTAACCACCATTGGGCAGCTAAAAAATAACAAATCTCCCGGCGCCGACTCACTCCCAGCTGAGATCTTTAAAGCTGTGTCGTCAGAGCTCATACCCTACCTCAAAAAACTGTTTGATGTCGTGTGGGAAAGTGGTCAAACTCCGCAGGAGTTTCGTGATACACTTTTAATCAACCTCTTCAAAAACAAAGGGAGCGCTGCGGACTGTGGAAATTACAGGGGTATAGCTCTCCTGGCTGTTGAAGGGAAGATACTCACTAAAGCGATGGCAAATAGGCTAACACCTGTTATGGAAAAGTTACTTCCTGAAACACAGAGTGGCTTTAGACCAAACCGAGGCACATCGGATTTAATCTTCACACTTAAACAGCTTCAAGAAAAAGCACTCGAACATCAAGGAGAAATTCACATGGCCTTCATTGATTTAACCAAGGCGTTTGACTCGGTGGACAGGGAAGTGCTCTGGAAAATTATGTTCCGCTTAGGTATCCCTAGAAAATTTGTGGAAGTATGTCGCAGTCTACATACAAACAACAACGCCCAGGTTATGTATAATAATAAGGCAACCGAACCTTTACAAACCCTCACTGGAGTTAGGCAGGGATGTGTCCTGGCACCCCTACTCTTTAATTTGTTTACCACTGCTCTAACAATTATTGTTGACAACAAACTGACAGTCAGAGGAATAGGTCTCAGATACCTTTTTGATGGCGGTCTCTTTAACATAGGGCGCTTCAGAGCTTTCACGAAGGCACGCACACGATTCATTTGTGATCTCCAGTATGCGGATGACTGTGCACTTTTAGCCTCTACGCCGGAAGAGCTTGAAGAACTTTTAGATATGTATGCCCAGAGCTATGATTCCTTGGGACTTAAAATAAACATTGGAAAGACTAAGATTATGTCAACTCCTCATCAAGTGAACCAAATAGACGTTACACTTAACGGAAATTCTCTTGAAGTGGTGGATCAGTTCAATTACTTAGGCAACGTTGTTAATGACAAAGCAAACATGGACAGCGAAATTCGCAATAGAATTAACGCTGCATCTAGAGCACTCTGGGGACTTAGAGAGAGAGTATTTGACAACCGCGACCTTGCTTTGTCAACGAAAATGGCTGTCTACAGAGCAGTTGTCATTCCAACACTGCTATATGGATGTGAAAGCTGGGTCACTTACCGTCGTCATGTGAAAGAATTAGAACGTCTTCAGCAAAGACACCTCAGAAGTATGATGAAAATCCGTTGGTTCCATCACATATCAAACGTGGAAGTACTCAGGAGAGCAAACAGCCTTCCAATTGAGGTGCTTATTTCAAGAGCACGCCTAAGATGGGCAGGTCACGTTCATCGTATGCCTGATAACCGCCTTCCTAAATGTACACTTTATGGTGAATTGTTAAGCGGTAAAAGAAGGCGTGGCGGTCAACGAAAGAGGTTCAAAGACGCTCTCCATGAAAATCTAAAATCCTGCGGTATTGCAGACGAGCAATGGGAACAACTTGCATCGGACAGAACCGAATGGCGAGGGGTTGTGACCAGCTATCAAGGAAATGTTGCTGCAAGAAGGCCGAATCCAAGACCTAACCAAGTCTATGTTTGTCCTGACTGCGGTCGACATGTGCTCTCCCGAATTGGCCTCTATAGCCATAGTCGTGTGCACCGTAGATGAATGGGAATTACAATAGACTACACCTTTTACTTGTTTTTTATTGTTCACAATCTATCGACTGTAACATTTTTATACTCGGACTCGAGTAACGGCTAATATATAAATAAATAATAAATTAACACCACAGAAATTAGACAACCCCCAATTCCAGAAGCCAGGGCTTGTGCGGAAGGGGGTTACACATTGAAAAAACGCGGACATACAACCATTTCCTCCGATAGTGCCAGTGTCGGATCCAGGATTCGAACCCGGTGGTGCGATGTCCGTGTGATTAATCGCGATTGCCATCTCGCGCCTTAACCCACTCGGCTATCGACCAGACAATAATAATAATAATAATAATAATAACTAAAGAACAGTCTTAAGTATTAACAAGCAATTCTCAAACACCCTGTATATCGATTAATAAAATTGTACTTATCATGTGCTAGTGTACAATTTTATCACGAAATATAATAGTAGTATCTCGAAACAAACGCCCCACCGTATCGGTTCACGTTCTCCAGTCTGCTCCCGCGATGACCAAGGATTTAATGCAGGCGTGTACAATGCTCACTTATTTTCCTTATATGACTACCAAACGGGTGTATACAACAATTTTTTTTATTTTAAAAATTGAATCAGACCTCAAACTACATCCCATTCGCTTGTACTATAGTCGAGGCAAGAATTCAAGCGAAGCACGTCACAGATCGATTCTATAAATAAGACATACTGCTAAGAATCATGAAGCCCCATTAAACTGTACCTATTTCTAAAAAAAGTTTAATAACCGGGTGTCAAGAATTACCCTTTTTAACGTAATTAATAATTAAAAATTATGTTAGTATTAACATTTCTTTAATGAGATCACTCGTGACGTGCACCGCTTGAATTCTTGCCTCGACTTTAGTACTCTATTTTTGATAATAAAACAATTCCATAAATGCAGACTTTTCAATGCCGTTACTGAAAAAGCCTAATCAACTGTTGTAAACTCAAAGGCTCGTGTCCCGGCATGTTCAGTTGTGTTATATTTTATCAGAATATGAAGCAAAAAACGTTGGCAAATATTTTTAAAAATTGTATCGTATTATGTTTTCTAAAAACATTAAACAAAATATTTTATAGATACTGGTAAACTAAAAAATGAGAATGATCTAAATTTTTACATATAATGTTGGGTTCCACTCTTAATACGGCACATGCTGGACGTTCGGAATATTATAACGCTAGTAACATTCTGTGCTATGATCGAAAGCAGAAACTTCATTGGTTAATGCTGCTCCATTTTACTTGACTGACTGTGAGCTAGGGTAACGTTTTTTACAATAATCTGATCCTGGGGGTGTCACTGGTTACAGCATAATCTGAACGAACCAAAATTGCAATCAGCAAACGCAATTTTGCGAGGGGTAAACCGCGGCCAAATTTTGTACACCAAACTTCCTTTTCACAGGAAACTACCCTGACTTCGTCGAGACTTCCCCGGACTTCCTCAAGACTTCCCTGGACATTCTCAAGATTTCCTCGGACATCCTCTAACTTGGACTTCCCCAAGACTTCCTCTGACTGTACACCAAACTTCCTTCGCAGTTTACCGCTTGCAATTTTGTTAAAATTAAAAATCTTCTGTGAAACAAACATCAGCTAATTTCTCTTAATCCGGTGACTGTTAGTGAACGTATAAAGATCTGGAAAAAACAGAATGGTGTATATCCTGTTTTGTCGAAATCAGAAACTCCAATGTTATGCTATTAAAGCTTATCAAATAAATGACCTGATAGTGAACACACTATCCGTGCTAGAAATTCGACTGCAGTCACCGAATATTAACTTTTTATATTGGCTGTAATCTTAGAATTTACATTTTGGCAGCCAGTTTTCTAAAATTATTTTTTTCATCGACACCATCATCAGTTCTTCACCTCGCACCAATGCCTTTCTTATGTCTAATACCAATAAACATTGCATGTAATAGGTGTGTGATAATCTGTTAATAATAGATAACTACAGAAAAATGTTTTATGACAAACTAACAAGCAACCTTGCGCATTGTTAATTGTAATTTATTTCGCATATCAGTCAGTAAGTTCCGGGCAAAAATTTAATTAGGTGGGAAATCTTTTGTCTCAATCGCTATACATTTTTAAATTATTTCAATTTAAATAACTACTCATAATTATTTATTTAATAAGTTTCCAGGTTACCTTTATGATTTCCTGATAGTATAAATTACATTTGGCTCAAGTTTATGTAGAACAAGGCTAAATTTCATTTTGAATGAATTTCTTGGGATATGCTACCGAAAACACTTTGTTTATTTTAAACTAGGTCATCCTGAGACATATTTAAAAACTCATGAAAGTAGAAAGGTAATCAAATAAATATTAAAAAGTCTTTAAAACACCAATGTTTACAAATCTTCTGAGATCTATAAAAATAAACGTAGGTTGAACATCCTTTGTAAATTTTTTTCACTCGTTTGTTTCGTTCGCAATTAGATTTTATTTGAAGAAAACTAGATGTAAGTACACATTATTTGTCGGTTTAATTACTAACGTATTTAAATAATTGTTGAACATTCTGTATGTCAGCAGGAATAAGTTATTCCGAAAAGACTGATATTATGATAAGATAGTGACTAAAATAACCCCCTCCGAAAACTTAGAATGTTCTGAGAGACCGCCTCCTTACATTATCAAAAAATTAAATTTTCCCCTATACTTATGTCTTTTCAGGGGCAAGAAATCGACAGTTTGACTGGAATAAATCTAATTTGAGAACCATAAAGGTTCTTGACGAGTTGAAATGTTTTGATTGTAAATCCAATTAATATACTTACATCTTATTGTATTACATCTCTTTAAGTGGTCTTGACACACCACCTGTACTAATATCTATTTTGATGTTTGCTCCTTTCCTTGCTTCTGACCTCTTTTAAGGTATGTTTTGGGGAGTTTTGTGGCCTAACGCTGTATTAAATTCGAAATTTATTTCTTTGATTTATGTTGCACTCCGGAATATTTTGAATGCGTATAAATTAAAATATTTTTTGGGAGATTTCCCAAATCGTCCACAAAGAATATTGTAAATACACATAGCTACCGTTCAAAGTTCGCAAGCATTTTTCATATGCAATACTGATTCAAAATGTTATTCTAAACACTTTCATTACAAAAATTACAAACTGCTTATCTCACCGCTTCCATAATTTAGTACGTTTCATATTTTAATACTAGGAAGATACACTGAGCAATATTTAATATTTGTAAGATCTTGTCTTAACATATTCAGGCAGTTTTGCAGGTGTTATAAGCTTCATTTAGATCCCATATTGTCTATAGCAAATCAAGTTTGGCGAACATAAGTAAGTTCTTGATTTTATCTATAGTTGGTTGGGCTCAGTCAAGCAGATTCTGCCGAATCTTACTATTTCACTATTTTAATGATAAAACTCATAAAACTTTATTGTATTCCAAATTTGGTATTAGGAAAGCTGCAATTAATAACTTCATTGTAAATTAGATTCTACCCCAGTTCAGTTACTTATCTTACTCATTATATCCTAAAGTTAACTATTTTATTTTGCATCTAATAAATCCTTAATAAACGAAAATAGGGGTCAATTTTACTCGAGAGTACTTGTTAAAAGGAAATAACCATTTTGTTGCTAACAAATAATTTATAGAACAAAGTACAATCATACATGAAATAGCAATTTAATTATTAATACACTCTAAACTATACATTTATAAATTTCAATTGCTGTTACGCATGTCCCTTATGTTTAATAAAAGTATATTAGCAGCAGCGCAAAATTTAATTTGACAGTGACAGTCAATGTCGTGTTTATTTAAAAGTCAAATAAGGATCTAATTTGAAGTTAGTTGTTCCTGCCAAATCGCTAACACGAGGGTTTCGAGGTCCTTAATTTAGGATCCTCTATCATCGTATTTTAAAGCGGTTTAAATTTAGTTAAATTGAGCTTACATTATGTTTAATAGTAAAGGCTAAATACACATATCTAAATTTTCTAAAATTAATTCTTAAACCCGCTAATTAAATAAATATATGTTTCTTGGAATATTTCATACATTACATTTCAAATCAGAAATCTTATTTTTTATTATAAACTAAATAGGTATTGTATATAGAAGATTTTTTTCACTATCAGACTTTTCCAGAATCTTTGTTCACTTTTTACTTTTGTTTTGAATATTTTCAAATACCCTATTTCCTTATCTGTTATTCCGTTGCAAATGTTTTATATTATCATTTAACCGCCATCGGATATTTTATCTCGGAAAATGTTTCGAAGCTAACAGAATTATCACAAAAATACTTTTACGCAGAAAATATTTAACTTTCGACGCTAAATCATTCAATTTTAGTCCATTATCGATTGCTTCTTCGGGAAAAACATAATGAATCGCAATCTCACTTATAGAAATAAAGTGTTAAATCAAAAGAATCTCTGTGTTGTATATCCGCAAATAAATAAGTTCGCATGAAGCAAATATTATGATGAGAAATGCTTAAAAGTTTATAATAAACAAATGTATTTTCACTTTCAAAAGTATTTGTTTTATACGAACAAAATATTTATTTGCTGATATAATATGACACAAGATGTCTTTGAATCAACTATTTTTTTTTAACTTGTGCTCTAATTCGATTTTTTAGTTGGTTATAATAAGAGACTTTTTCAATTAAATTTTTATTTTCCGTACAGAGAAAGAAGTAAGATTTAAACGGTTTCTGACCATGTGCGGTCAATATGTATAATATACATTTGTAAGAATTGGAATTAATAGCTCGAAACCTAGGTATTGGTATTGTAAAGGAGTGTCAAAGGGGTCATTTACCTGCATACAATAAACTGCGCTTTTATATATTCTACGCCATAGTTAAACCATTTCAACCGGAATTTTAAGAAACTTATTTATGAAATTATTTATTTTTATGGCTTAGCACACAATAACTGTCAAAATTTAACGGAAAATGCAAGAAAATTTGTTTTTTATAGCTGCACTTACAGACGCAGTAGGAAAATGACTATGCATAATTTACTCAACTAAACAAAAACAATTACATTTAAATAATATCAGTAGTAAGTAGATTATTAATTATAATTATGGAAGACAACCACGGCTAAATAGTTTCGTCACATATGCCAAAATAATACTTTTCCACAGATATATTATTATTTCATGTGATCACGTTTTGTTTACAATTTTTTTTAGAACCAATTGTTAACAGGGTCATAACCACCACTTGTGCGTATATAGTCAATATTTCGTATTCTAGATAGTTTTACTTATTCACTGATTAATTAACTGTATATTTATTTGTCTTTCTTCCTTGTTTCAGCCTCAAATAATAGCCCAACTTGACCAGAAAAAGGGTGGTGTTAACACAGTAGTGATGTCTAAGTAAGTACTTCAAGCTCCAAATCCTCAATAATACATTCATTCATCGAACATCACAATGCTTCTTTTGGAAGGTATTCAAATTATTTAGTTTAATATAATATCAACAACATAATTTAAAAAATATATCTATTCTAGTATTGGTGATTGGATATTTAAAAGTTTTTTATATAATTTAAAAACCATGTATATTTGCGGGCAGTATAGTTAGGGCGCTTTTTCTTCTATTTATTCTTTCACCCTGTATAAACTGTTGCTTTAGTTCAATCACACAATTTTTCTATGCCTAGTTACTAGAATCATGCATATAATTTGATTTGACATTGTTGCTAATGTAATAAAACTTAGAGCATATTTTTTTATTATCAGAGCATTACCGTAAATATTGGTTTTCGTCTTATCTGACTTTATGTACCTACGCACAATAATAAATTGATATTATGCCTACACAACTGCGACTCTCAAACTTCGCAAATAAAATCTACATCGATACATCGATTAAATAATATAATGCATTATCATCAATATGCTAATGTTGGGACCCACCTTTCGTATCCCGAGTAACTGTATCATTATTTAAAAATACTGCTTTTTAATATAATCATGTTACAAGTATATATTATACTTGCATCTACTTATACTGAATTCAAAGGTAGGGTAACAATTGTGAAAGTTCACTTTAATGTTCCTTTTCGAACGGTGTACAAACGAATAGACCAATTCTCTCATCAACACAAATACCGATACAATCCATTCTTTAATTTAAGTCCTACCTGATATGTAAAAATTCAATTAAAAAAGAATTGTTAATCAAATATCTTCCACATACTTTTCAAAGATGTAACTAGCATTTATGAAAATGTGTGAATAGTTTATTATCAATAAAATGAGTTAGTTTGGTTTATACTTGGTGGAATCTTTTTCTTTATTTGCCACACCACGGTTTTTACTAATCATATTCTACCATATAGTTAGTTGTATAAGCCGTAATAATATGTCGTGTTTAGCGAGTCGATGCAACTTATAGGGTGTCATGCATTTATACATGGTTTAGTTAGTGTTGTTTTGATTATATTTTGATAGTTTTGTAAGATTATTGGCTACTTATTACCGGAGCTGCTAGAAGTATGCCGATACCGCATGAGATGTGGTTGAGTGTGCTGAGGAGCTGCGGATATCTTGGACTATCAACGGTACAATTACTATATTTATTAAATTACAAAAGTTCAACTTTTTGTTCAGAAAAACAGTATGTTAGACTTTGAAATTCAAGTTTTATTCCTTTCTTCAGTTGCTGACAGTAATTATTATTTTTTTTTATTTTTACACTTTTACACATCCCATTGCATTCCATTTTCTTTCACAATCACGCTTTTCCTTTCTCGTTGGGATATTTATAGATTTATTTACCAAATTTATTATATATTGGATTAAAATTTAATGGCACAGTTAATTTTTATCAGTAGTTTCATTTGTACGTAATAGTTCTATTTCAAATTATATTTTATTTAATAGTTAATAAAAATTTCTCATCACGTTCATTGATTATGTAATTAGCAATTAATTTGGTTATTCTAAGCGGAAACGTCCTAGTAATTGCTACGGAATTTGGACTCTAATAGGTTGTGATTCATGTTTGAATGACAAGTTTAGAATTTAAAAATTAATATCGGTAACCAATAATTTGATATTAGAAGTAAAATAGTTTGCAGTCTGCTTAAATCTTTAATATTTAGCAAATATTATCTGCGCATAAAAATTACGTGTTAAATCTAATTTTAAAAATCAAAGAATTATTAATAAATTATCCATCAGATTTAATAATCTTTGAAGTATTTAGACTTCTGTAACAGACAGAAGGCATACATCGTTAAATCTATAAATAATCCCTGATAAATCCCTCGAATACCATAATCATTATTCACACTTCCCACCCAGTTAAATTCGAGTAATAGATAAACTATAAAAAACACTTTGTTTTAACTTTTTACTAACATTCTTAACATTTCCTTCCATTTACTAATACAAAAGAAGTTCGGCTCAAAATCTAATTCAAGTTGTTTGCAGTTATAAGTGTGAAAAAAATGAAGTGCCAACACAGTCAGCAAATGGATCGACAGTTCCATTGGTGGACACTAGAAAACTTGATCCAGAAGTTGGAGAATATGACCCATTTCAACATCGTAAGCTGGACCATCCAACTTCGTAAGTATAACTATTCTACTGTCATTATATCTAGGCCTGTAGGTCACCCGGGAATAGCGTTCAAAGACAAGAACAATCGAAAAGTTTGGGATAACTCGTTCAACCATATGGAAAGTATATCAGATGGAAAATGTTTTAGTTGAAAATTACTCACAATAACTGCAGAGGAACGTATCAATACCGCGCCTGTAATGTGCACGACATTTTAGATATTTTGTCGCTATTACGCTACTATTTGTAATTTTAATTTAATATCAATAAGCGCATATTTATTTAATATAATATAATAGCTATTTATGTATCAAGTCCATTATATTTTTTTTTGCGATCTAGGGGTCATGGTCCATATAAGTATAGATATTATATTATTGGCTATGAATAACATAATGAAAAGATGAGAAAAATTTGAAATGCTTTGTCAAGATCGTGCACGTTGTAGAGGTAATTACTAAAATTGCGGTTATAGTTACTTTGAATATTTGATCCAAAGGATTCTAACAGTATATTTAATTTTTACGACAAAATTAAGGTGATCTACAGGCCTAATCTATTAAAATTGAAGATGTACAATGTTTAATTTTTCTTCGGGGCATATCTTACTTTTAATTTATATTGCAAATAATAAGAATTTAAAATGTTCAATTATTATTATAAAAAAACACGCTCAAAATTAGCATCCACTGCTAGACTGTTTGAAAACTTCACACAGCGTTATCCAACGCTTTTTTGCAAAACAGATTTTTGTTGCAATTCCCCACTCTAAACAATTTTTATTTTAAAAATTGTTTGATCAAACATAAACTTGCTTTTGGGCCCTCCCTGAAGCTACACCTGGAGACATTTGAAGGTGAAGTTTTTTAAACAATTTTAAATTTCACGACACAATGTTTTTGATCACCACCTCTCCCTTGAAGCGTTCTCTGACACCCTAACAAGAAATTTGCAAGGGTGGTCCCTTTCGATACACTTTTCCTCTCCAGGTTTTAAATCTAATTTTTCATATTTTCACGTTTAGCTGTCTTCGAGAAAAGCATATCATCTACGGACAGACAGACATACTTTTAATTTGTTTGGCGATGAGAGAAAAAACATGCAAATTCATAAATGATCAAGCTAAAACTAAGAAGTTTGAGAACCTATTAATGATAATTGAACCTTTTGATTTATTGCAATTCATAACGGTCGAGAGAAACTTTTAATACTGTAAATATAACAATTTTTGAAGTATTGATTAACTTTTGCCAAGGTCATTTTTCCATAAACATATTATTTACGTTTTATATTATGCGTGATATTTTTCCCCTTCTGTATAAGTACCTATATTATTTTTATTTACTTGGTCTCTAAGGATTGACAATCAGCTAACACACAAATAAATTGAGTAATTATATTTATTCGTTCAGCAAAATAATAGCGCATTTTTTAAATTTTCTTTTCCTGATATTGCTTATCTTCAAAATGTTTATATGCTTCTCTTTAATAATATTATTATCGATCGAACTTAAATATGTGTGATAAATACACCTACAAACATATATTTCGTTATTGTCATTTACATTTTTAAAATTTTCTTTTTTCTTTCCAGGGATCTGGACACACTTATTCACTTGCTCAAAGGAAGTCTTGGAAGTGGAATCCTCGCTATGCCCCTTGCCTTTTCGCATGCAGGCTTATTTTTTGGTCTAGTGTGTACATTTGCCATCGGTGCCATCTGCACTTATTGTGTACATATCTTAGTAAAGAGTGCCCATGAATTGTGTAGGAGATCAAGAGTGCCTTCTTTAGGTTTTGCTGAGGTTGCTGAGGCCGCCTTCCTCTCAGGGTCTCCGGCTGTCCGACAGTGGGCGAAATTTGCTAAAGCCATGATCAATATGTTTCTTGTTATAGATCTTCTTGGTTGTTGTTGCGTATACATTGTTTTTGTTGCTAAAAATGTTAAACAGGTGGTTGATGCCTACACTCCTGAGGAGACACACCAAGATATTAGAATATATATGGCTGCCTTATTGCCTCTTTTGATTTTGATCAACTTTATCAGAAATTTAAAACTCCTTGCTCCTTTATCCATGATTGCCAATGTATTAGTTGCTGCTGGTATGGGTATTACTTTCTATTATATTTTCTCTGATTTGCCTCCAGTAAGTTCAAGAGAAGCGATAGCAAGCTTTTCCACTTTACCAGCCTTCTTTGGTACTGCCATCTTTGCCTTGGAAGGTATTGGCGTAGTTATGCCATTGGAGAACAATATGAAAACACCAAATCACTTCATTGGTTGCCCAGGAGTATTAAACACTGGCATGTTCTTTGTTGTTTTGTTATATGCTTCTACCGGATTCTTTGGCTACTTGAAATATGGGGAAGCGACTAGTGAAGGCAGTATCACTCTTAATCTTCCACAAGATGAAGCGTAAGTATTATTTACTTTTTTACTCAAGTGTAGCTGTCAGAAGTCTCACATGAAAGTAAAAGTAATTGAAAAAAGAGAAAATTATAATAGTGTGACAAAATATTCAATTTATTTACATAATACTCTTTGTCTGTGGTATAAATGTAATATTGGTAGCATTTAGCAATATAATTAATTAATATATTAATATCAGTTGTGTGTATTGACTACTTCTGGGTATTTATAGATTATTTTTGTCAGCCTTGTGCGCCGTTGATTTAATTCATAATTATTTTGCGTTCATGGACCTCGAAAACTTATATAACTATAATGTTAAAACTGGTATTTATTTTATTTTTTTTTGCATTTTTGCATATACTTTCACTTTGTCAAACAGCCTCGTTTTTAGCCATTTCGAAAATCACGATAATAAATTTTTGCCTCAGAATTACTCAAATTTTGTGCAGTATACAATGTGACTCATTTCAAACCTTTTAACACCCTCATAAAAGTTGTATTTATTAATCGATTTTGACCGAGGTTTTTTAAAGATACAACACCGAAAACTGCACTTTTGGACAAAACGTCATATTTTATTTTTTTAAATCATGGTCTACCGCGATTTTTCTAGGGGCTAAAATTTAAGAAATCGTTTTGATGTTTGTTCCATGACTTACTATATCTGCAGTAATAAATGCGTACTAATATTTTCATTTTTAAATTTATCTGCAAAAATTGTATTAATTAATTTTTTTTTTTAATTTGGTACATACCCATTTAGGAGGGAGGTGAATACAGGGTTGTATTCAGATTTTACGTAAAAAAATCGCTAATACGATTTCTTAAATTTTAGGCCCTAGTAAAATCGCGGTAGGCCATGATTTTAAAAAATAACATATGATGTTTTGTCCAATAGTGCAGTTTTTTGTGGTGTATTTTAAAAAAAAATCGGTCAAAATCGATCAATAAATACAACTTTTAAGATGGTGTTAAAGTTTGAAATGGGTCACACTGTATGTATGTAATTCAAAATAAATTTGAATGTTACATTTCAAACGCATCGAAAGTGGCTATTTCCAGCTTTCCTGGAAAATTATATGAAAATGGCGAAAAGGTACAAAATTACGGTTTTTCACAATTATCGTCTTTAATATGCGTGGCACGAAAAAAGACCTTCTAAACAAAATTAAGGAGCACGAAATTGTAAACAAAGACGTTTCTTGTTAAATTGTTCGTAAATGCAATGCGTAATACACGACCTAAATATAATTCTTTCTTCCTTTGAAGAAGGCAAATTTACCTTCAGGGTTGCACAAAAATCATGTTAACTTCGCTGAAAATTATACTGTAAATTAAAAAAAGACGAATGAAGACAAAGCCTATAGTTTACGATGGTGCATATATTTTTTTCTGTATTCATGAGAAAAATGCAATTTATCTACAACCGTATTACAATGAGGAGTTTACGATTTTCAATACAGCAAATAGTGTTTTTCTGTACACAGTGTGATAACGCAAAAGCACTTGAACACTACACTCGAATATACTACTCGACACACATTTCGCTAACCATGTGAACATCATCAAGTGGTTATTAAAACTGAAAACCAATTCTTATTCGTTTCCTCATGATGTTGACATGGTTAGTGAAACGCGCGTTGAGTAATGCAGTGTTCAAATGTATTGACGTTTTGTAAAAGTGGTTTTTAGGCACCAGAGATATTGATGTGTGAAAAATAGCCTTCATATGGAAACGCCCCCACGGCCAGGACGCCGAGTCAGCGTGGGGTTCTCTCCTTAAATATAACTACGCACCATAAAAGTTGCACAAGGTTCTCATACGCTCATTGAAAAATTCAGTAGCTCTTGATCTGTAATAATGATCATATTTATGAAAAATATAAGAATAATTTTTTTCGTTTATTTTGCTCGTTAATTTTGTATAGAAAATGTTTTTTCAAATCGCTCATATTAACAGAAAATTGCGAATAACGACATTTTTATACCTTTGTCATTTTCCAAGAAAATTAGTAAAAGGAACTTTTTTATTTTAATTCCTTTTGTTTGAGCTTCTAAACTTAGGTTTGCTCTAGCGCCTAAGCTAAATAGTCGAAACCAAAAAGTAAACGACTCCCTCACAAGATTTGGTTATTTTTAAGTATATATTGTGGTTTATCTAGTTGCAGGGTGTCTAGCGACCGGGAAATCCGGGAATTATACGGGATTTTTATGGTGCCCTTGAGAATGCGGGAAATTTGGGCCATACCCTTGAAAAAATACAAAATTTTAAAGATATAAAAAATTGTAGGCGAATTGCATAATGTCCACCTACTTAAAATCTACAGAAAAAAGAGTACTTAAATCCGATTTTGTAAATGAAACCGTTAAAGAAAATGCCGTGATAAAATTTTAAAACATTAGCTGCATCGGCCCCATGTGTTCAAATGCTTTGGATGTCATCCTTATGGGCTCAATACTTAAAAAATATTTCGACTGCTTGCTTTATAGCTTGTTAAACCCGACATCAGGGGTTGAAACTTACAATTAGTCTAATATGAATTGTTCTTAATTATGGAATCAAATGGTTTTTAGGCTGTGAATATTTTCAGGGTGCACTATAATGCCATAAACTTCGCAGTAGTTTCTCATTAAATTCTATGGCTTTATAAGTACACAATGAGAGTATCTTTGTTTAGTATTTGCCTGATATTGATACATGCAAGAATGTAGGACACCGGTGCTTTCAGCAAACATTTACTAAAGAAAAATCATCACCATTTTCATGACTTCTCCGTTTCGTCGGAAGGGACTCTAGCTAGGCCGACAATAATACACGATAATTTTATTTTTGCGCATAGTTGTAGAAAAATACATTTATATAAATGCAAACAAAATCCCAATTTCTTTTTAGTTTTTGAATAAACGCGGATCGATAGTGCGTCTTATTAAGAATTTTTCTATATTATATATTTTGTCGACAATATGCGCCAAGCAGTCAACAGATATACAGTGTGTCCCAGTTTATGTATTACACTTGACATTCTCTGTAATTTTTTAGATAATTTTTTTGTTGAAAATCCATTCTGACTTAGTTTTTTCTGTTAAATCTGACGGCGTTTAAAAACAGACAATAATAAAAGTTATGGCTGAAAAATCGATTTTTTTAAAATAATTCAGAATAGGCCACATTTGCATAATTTTAATTGGCTATAAAAGGGAAGTAAAAACATGCAGATAAAATTTTAAATGTCACTTCCGGTTTACACAGAAATGACATTTGGAATGACAAATGAATTTTTCCCAAATAAATTTAAAATCGAAAAATTTCATTTTTCAAAAAGCCTATTATTAATTAAATTGTTGAAACTTTTGAAATATTTGGAAGAAAATAGGCAATAATATTTTTATTATTGTTTAGCTTTGTGTTCCTGTGTTATTGAAATAAAAGTAAAATGCTTGACTCGTGAAAGACTTGTTCTTTTTTTTCCTATAAAAATATTTTATATTTCTATACCAATTTTCAGTATATTTTAATATTGGATGAAAAAAATATACGGGAATTTCTAGGTTAGGATTCGCTAGACACCCTGAGTGGAGAGTGTCACTTTTGACAATTTTCCAATGCGGCCATATTACTTGCCTATGAAAATATCGTCTACCTTTCGGTTTCGGCCATTGTACAATTAATCAATTGGTTAACAAATCTGTTAAAGGTGAACGTTTTACTTTTTAAGACAGTACATATACCTAACCAATTTCTAAATATATATTTTATTTTCCAGGCTCGCTCAATCCGTTAAGCTCATGATAGCTGTGGCCATCTTCTTTACATATGCACTCCAGTTCTATGTGCCAATGGAAATTATCTGGAAGGCGGTAAAAAATAATTTTGGTTCCAAAAAGACATTGGCAGAATACGGTATCCGAGTTTCTTTAGTAACGTTGACAGCAATCTTAGCCATTATTATACCAAACTTGGGAGGTTTTATCTCCTTAGTCGGAGCTGTATGTCTGTCCATGTTGGGTTTGATCTTTCCATCAATTATTGATTTAATTACTTTTTACGATGATCCCGGCTTGGGCAGATTCAACTGGAGACTATGGAAAAATGTATTTCTCATATGTTTCGGTTTACTGGGTTTCGTAACTGGAACATATGTTAGTATTATCGATATTATCCATGGTTGAGAGACCAATTACTTTTCTAAGTGTTTCTATCGTCTCTTTCAGGGAGTCAATTTAATAGGAATCATCGCTGCCGTATTTAGGGTATTCCACCGGCTGGAACCCGGTAGTTTTTCATATGTATAAAAACAACATGCCAATTTTGGAGAAATATAATAGCGGCTCCCTGATCGAGAGGGCTTTTATGCAAATAACGTATTTTACCATCTTTAAGCGTCGTCTTCCAAACTTGCGAAAGTATATATTTATTTACATAAACTTCTGATATGAAGAGTACCATAGAAGAAGATATGTGATTTGTGAAGAAGCCCTCTTTTAATTAAAATTAAAATGCTACAATGTCTAACAATAGTAAAGAAAACTAAGAAAAGTAATAGGGACGTTTAGAAATACTATGCAAATTTAGAGCGTAGACTGCAGTTTAAACTGTGATTTTTCCGAAACAAAAACATATTCATTAAAGAAATAGTTTCTCATGGCCGTTTTATCTTCTATTAGTTTCTAGTTTATTTTGCATTACACCTTTTCTAAGAAATGACCTTTTTATAGTGAGAAATTCATCAGCCATTCAATATTTATAAAAATATGATTGTGATTTTTAGATTAGTTTATTTTGATAAGCTCAAATTATAGTGTCTTTATGTCAGTGTTCATTACTTTTTGCCTTCTAGTTAAAATTTTCCATAGTCACCATTGTACTGCCTATTGAATATTTAAACATAAAATTAAGATATTTTGATTATGATTATAGTGAAACTTGAATCTGAACCATGGGAACAATTATTAAAATATTTATAAAACTTCACTAAATAGCTCACTAACATAATTACATTTACTTTAACTTCCCACGGTTCATATTGATTTGCTAACCCAATTTGTTTATACCATATTTTTTCAATTCAATAAATGCAATAAGAAGATAGACAGATTGGGTTAACTTTTAGAGTAAACAAGAATGATTTTTTATTAATACCTATCCTAACGTAGTTTCATTCTAGATTACTCATTTACATATACAAAAAAGTCATTTTTGCTTTACTTAAACAATAATATAATATAATTGATTGGTATCTAATTTTAAAAAGCATTGCCGGAAAATATTTTGATCTCCTGAAATTGATTTTTATAAAGTGTTGTTCTTCAAGTATTCTTTTTCTTATTAATCTACTTAAGGAAATATTGGGAGCAAATAAAGCGGCAATGTTTTTCTTTATTATTACATGTCCTTTGTAATTTCCAGTATTAGGATCATAATCTTAGAAGTTCTGAACGCTAACAAAAGTGAACACAGTAAGAAAACAGTATTTATAGTTCCAAAGGAACTGTGTGACTTGGTGCCTTATATTACCTGAATCTGGATTTTTTCTCCAGACGTTAGGCAAAAAAAAAGAAGTTGAAAAACAGGGTTGGTTTGAATGGAAAACTTTATTTTTTATATGTTCCTTTAAAACACACAGAGAACAAGTTGGTATTATGTTGGAGTATATTTCGTTCTTCAATTGAATTATTTTATTTGTGTTGGATTTGTTTATGTTGTTTATTATTTATTTTACGGAAAACTACAGATTTGTTCTTTAAATTTCATATTAAAAACGTATCATTACACCAGTTTCTTCTAAGTCATGATCTGTGTGTTAAATAAATAACATCTAGTTTTTATAAGTACATATTTATTCAATATTTTAAGACAAATTTGATTCAGCTCAAAATTCAAGATAACCATCCTACCTACATATTTTTGAAAAATGATCATTAATTCACACAATTTTGTCTTATTATATTAGAGAATATTTAAAGTGACAATGAATTCATGTACTAAGTTCATATTTGTCATATTGTAATTTTTTATATTTTAATTTTGCACAGAAATTTGTACATGAATTTAACTGCAAATTGAAATTAAGTCGATAGTTCCCAAAAATTTTTTTTTGTTGTACTCGTATTATGTATTTCAATAGATCTGAAAAAATAAATAATTTGTTTTCAGTACGTTTTTGTTTATTTTACTCTGATACACCCAAACCACACCTATTCCATTGCTTACGAAACTTCTTGCAGGAAATGCAATGTCAGATCCTGAAATAATTTCTTTGTAAGTATGTGGTATATACAGGGTGTCCCGAAAATGGTGGGCAATGTCTCGGATTTGGATAGAACTAGTGAATATAAAGTCACAAGTTCGTATATTTTTCATTCCCCCGAGGTACCCCCACGAAGATATTCGCTCTTGGAAGTTGAAGGTTAAAAATCGATTTTTCGCGATAACTGTTTTATTGTTCAATCAATATCATATTATTTCAATCCAGTTAGGTCAGTGTATTAGAACCTTGGATAACATTCTTGGGGGCTCGGGGGCAGAGCACCCATTGCCTTAATAAGTTGAAAAAAAAAATCAGCCTATTTTTCCTTTTATTTCTAAGGTTATTTTTAAATTTTGGAGTCATTTTTACGTAAAAAACGTATACTTGTTTGATGTCGGTAATATGAACCGTTTTCGAGATAAAGTACTTAACGATAAAATTGCGATTTTCAATCGCACAAATAGTAATTTTTAAAAATTAAATAAACACGAGGATTATGTACAAAACAACATTTATTTCTCTATGAGGTAGTAAGTACTTACTTAAACTTATAAAAACAAAAAATCTTGAACACACAAAATTTGAAATCTTACTGTAGAAAACTAATTGGGGACATGAAAACATGAAGATTTATGAAATTTCATAACAAATGCTCAATATGAGTACCTCCTTCTCTAATGCATGCTTGTCCAAGACGAACTGACGATCGCTGGACTAGCCACAACATTCCTTCGTTTTCTCTAATTGCATTTGAATGGTACATAATTCTCTTGTATAATTCTTCTCTTATTTCTACTGGTGTGGCATATACGAGACTTTTCCCATAGGAAGAAATCAAGGGAATTTAAATCGGGTGATCGGGGAGGCCAAGGAACAGGCCCACCCCGACCTATCCACCGGTTTGAATATATTCTATTCAAATATTATATTAGCAGTTACCCGAGTCCGAGTATAAAAATGTTACAGTCGATAGATTGTGTACAATAAAAAACAAGTAAAGGGTGTAGTCTATTGTAATTCCCATTCATCTACGGTGCACACGACTATGGCTATAGAGGCCAATTCGGGAGAGCACATGTCGACCGCAGTCAGGATAAACATAGACCTGGTTAGGTCTTGGATTCGGCCTTCTTGCAGCAGCATTTCCTTGATAACTGGCCACAACCCCTCGCCATTCGGTTCTGTCCGCTCCAAGTTGTTTCCATTGCTCGTCTGCAATACCGCAGGATTTCAGATTTTCATGGAGAGCGTCTTTGAACCTCTTTCGTTGACCTCCACGCCTTCTTCTACCGCTTAGCAATTCACCATAAAGTGTACATTTAGGAAGGCGGTTATCATGCATTCGATGAACGTGACCTGCCCATCTTAGGCGTGCTCTTGAAATAAGCACCTCAATTGGAAGGCTGTTTGCTCTCCTGAGTACTTCCACGTTTGATATGTGATGGAACCAACGGATTTCCATCATACTTCTGAGGTGTCTTTGCTGAAAACGTTCTAATTCTTTCACATGACGACGGTAAGTGACCCAGCTTTCACATCCATATAGCAGTGTTGGAATGACAACTGCTCTGTAGACAGCCATTTTCGTTGACAAAGCAAGGTCGTGGTTGTCAAATACTCTCTCTCTAAGTCCCCAGAGTGCTCTAGATGCAGCGTTAGTTCTTTTGCGAATCTCGATGTCCATGTTTGCTTTGTCATTAACAACGTTGCCTAAGTAATTGAACTGATCCACCACTTCAAGAGAATTTCCGTTAAGTGTAATGTCTATTTGGTTTACTTGATGAGGAGTTGACATAATCTTAGTCTTTCCAATGTTGATTTTAAGTCCCAAGGAATCATAGCTCTGGGCATACACATCTAAAAGTTCTTGAAGCTCTTCCGGCGTAGAGGCTAAAAGTGCACAGTCATCCGCATACTGAAGATCACAAATGAATCGTGTGCGTGTCTTCGTGAAAGCTCTAAAGCGCCCTATGTTAAAGAGACCGCCATCAAAACGGTATCTGAGACCTATTCCTCTGACTGTCAGTTTGTTGTCAACGATAATTGTTAGAGCAGTGGTAAACAAATTAAAAAGTAGGGGTGCCAGGACACATCCCTGCCTAACTCCAGTGAGGGTTTGGAAAGGTTCGGTCGCCTCATTATTATACATAACCTGGGCGTTGTTGTTTGTATGTAGACTGCGACATACTTCCACAAATTTTCTAGGGATACCTAAGCGGAACATAATTTTCCAGAGCACTTCCCTGTCCACCAAGTCAAACGCCTTGGTTAAATCAATGAAGGCCATGTGAATTTCTCCTTGATGTTCGAGTGCTTTTTCTTGAAGCTGTTTAAGTGTGAAGATTAAATCCGATGTGCCTCGGTTTGGTCTAAAGCCACTCTGTGTTTCAGGAAGTAACTTTTCCATAACAGGTGTTAGCCTATTTGCCATCGCTTTAGTGAGTATCTTCCCTCCAACAGCCAGGAGAGCTATACCCCTGTAATTTCCACAGTCCGCAGCGCTCCCTTTGTTTTGAAGAGGTTGATTAAAAGTGTATCACGAAACTCCTGCGGAGCTTGACCACTTTTCCACACGACATCAAACAGTTTTTTGAGGTAGGGTATGAGCTCTGACGACACAGCTTTAAAGATCTCAGCTGGGAGTGAGTTGGCGCCGGGAGATTTGTTATTCTTTAGCTGCCCAATGTTAGAGTAGTGTTCTTTCCATCGGGCTCTTATTTCCTGGTCTTCTTTGAGGAGATTTCCATTTAAATCTTTAATAGGGCACATATTTTTCCGACTGGGGCCGTACACTGCTTTTACTCCTTGAAAGAAAATCCTGTAGTCGTGTGAATCGGCGTACCTTTGAATTTCTCTGGCCTTGCTCGTCCACCACTCGTTCTTTATCCTTCTGATTTCGCGTTGCGTTTCATACTTAGATTGGGTAAAAGCTTCTGCTTTTGATGAGTCGTTGGGGTGGTTGATAACGTTTTGGAAGGCAATATGTTTGCGGTCAAGAAGTTCTTGTATAAAAGCTTCATTATCATTGAACCAGTCCTCCTGTTTTTTACTTGCTGCAGTGCCAAGTATTTCCTCACTCGCACTTTTTAAACTGTCTTTAATTTGTGTCCAGGTAGCAGCGACATCTACAGAATTGGTTTCTTCTAGTGCACTCAAATTCTCTTGAACTTTTTGCTTTAGCTGTTCGGCGGTTTGTTGGTCATGCAATTTACTAATACAGAGACGGAGTCTACGTTTTACTTGAGTTCTTCGGTGTTTGGGTCTCATAACAATTTTCATTTTAGAGACAACAGGACGATGATCGATCCAACATTCGCAATCAACGCGCGCCTTTGTAATTTGGACGTCCTTGAGATGCTTCCTACGTACGATAACATAGTCCAGTAGATGCCAGTGACCTGCTCTGGGGTGACGCCAGGTGCCTTTAAATTTATCCTTTTGTCGGAAAAAGGTGTTTGTTATAACTAGATCATGTTCGGCGCATTTAGTTAGGAGTAGTTGACCGTTAGCGTTCATGTTGCCCAAACCGTTCTTGCCTATGATGCCTGGCCAGGTGTCTGCATCTCTCCCTACTCTAGCGTTAAAATCGCCAAGAATAACGAGTCGTTCCGTTTTAGGTATTCTACAGAGGGTTTCTTCCAGCTGTTGATAGAAGCTTTCCTTGGTTTCGTGACTTGCATCCAGGGTGGGAGCGTAGGCGCTTATTAGATTTACCGCGTTGCCATCTGATAGCTCATAGCGTAGCAGCATTAGACGCTCGGATAAGCCTTGTGGTACTTGTGTTAAGTTGGATACAAGTTGATTCCGAACGGCAAATCCTACTCCATGTTGTCTTCTTGAATTGGTGGGAAGACCTTTCCAATAGAAGGTGTAGTACTTTTCTGTGAGAGAGCCTTCCTCCAAAAATCGAGTTTCGCTGAGAGCTGCAACATCAACATTGAGTCGGTGAAGCTCTCTATCTATTAGAGCAGTTCTTCTTTCAGGCCGATCGGTGCGAGTGCTGTCGTTCAAAGTACGGACATTCCAAGCGCCGTAGATGAAATAATTAGTTTTCTTGGATTTAACTTGTCGGTGTTTTTTCGACATTCGATGAGGTGTCCCTGTGGGCACCCTCCCCCGGAGATCCGATCGGGAGGGTATTTTACCTCCGGATGATTTTGTCCCACTTGAACGCTCCATCATTTTTGTTAAAGCCTTAATCGACTGAAAACGAAGCTGCATTTGAAGTTTTAGCTGGAGCAGGTATGCAACTGACCAGCTCGGTTGCGGAAGGCGAGTGGTGTGGTCCCATGGCACAGAAGGAGACTGCGACGATGGGGTAACCAAACGATTCCAAAAGCAACCTTTGTGTGCGGTGGGTTATTTTTAGCGCACTCTTCGTGAGAAGGTGGATGTGCTCACGGCAAAAGGTAAGGGTTATTCTGCCCTTACTCGGTCGTTAGAGCCTCGTTAGTGAAAACAGGGTGCACCAAGTTCAAATTGAAGTCATCGCGAAGGTGAGGTTAACAATTGAGTAGGAGAGGCTATAACTTGCGCTTCACTACCCCCATTACACCCCATTCTATTCAAATGACCCCTCACTATAAGACTAAAATGCGGGGGCGCCTAATCATGCATAAACCACATGTTCTCTCGAGATGCAATGTCAACTTCTTCTAAAAGTTGTGGTAACTGCTGTTGGAGAAACTCAAGATAAAGTTGCTCATTCAATTGATTTGGTAACACGAATGGGCCCAACAAGTACCGGGCAATAATTCCGGCCCAAATATTAATATGAAATTGCCTTTGATGGCGCGTTTGAATTGCAGCATGTGGGTTTTCCTCGCTCCAAACGGTAAGTTATGGGAGTTAATGACTCCATTTCTTCCAAAGCTCGCTTCATCCGTATACAAACCGATCGAATGAAGGCATGGTTTTGTTCATGTTTCTGTATAAACCACTGCGAAAATTGCACCCTATCAGGAAAGTCATCTGGGCTAATGGCATGTACTTTCTGTATATGGTACGGATGAAGCAGTTCCTCTTTCAAAATTCTTCCAACGATCGATTTTGGGACATTCATTTGTGATAATGATCTGATACTGACAGATGAATTCGCAGCGGCTGCATCCAATACGTTCTCTTCTACTTCAACAGTACGTGTTGTCCGCGGAGCACCCCTGTTTACGTCATTTGGCGCAAATCGACCTAAGTAGAGATATAATTCTTAGATTTTTAGTTTTCAAAAAAATTATCATATTTTTTACCAGTTTCTCTCAGCCGTTGATCAACACGTTCAAAAGTTTTGCGACCAGGAACCCTTCGATGGCGATACCGTCGAGCGTATATACTCGTTTGGTTTTGTACATAAACAGCTACATCGTCTTATCTACATAGATAAGACATCGTCTTATCTACATAGATAAGACGATGTAGCCGTTTTTTTTTAATATATAAAAAATTAATATTAACACGTTCAATGCTGACCCCAGAACTTAGGCTTCAGCATGTGCGGCACCATTTTTTGTCGTTTTTTTTTTTCAAATGGTCGACGGGAAGGTCATACATAATATGACAAAGTAATACTAAGTAAATACTCTTTGTTTATTTATTTTTAAAAGTTACTATTATTTGTGCGATTAAAAATCGCAATTTGATCGTTAGGTGCATTTATCTCGAAAACGGTTCATATTACCGACAATCAAACAAGTATACGTTTTTTACGTAAAAATGGCTCTGCCCCCGAGCCCCCAATAATGTTATCCAAATTTCTAATAGACTGACCTAACTGAATTAAAATAATATAATACTGATCCAAAAATGATTAAAATCGATTGAACAATAAAAAAGTTATCGCGAAAAATCGATTTTTAACCTTCAACTTCAAGAGTGAATATCTTCGTAGGGGTACCTCGGGGGAAAGAAAAATATACGAACTTGTGACCTTATTTTCACTAGTTCTACCCAAATCCGGGAGATTGCAGTTTCCTCACGTGTATTTCTTGCCGCAATACGCGTTCTTTGTTTGGAAAAAATATTAATTGTAAAAATGTATTTAATACCGGTTTAACGAACATTTTGTTGAATTTGGCATCGTTGTTAAATGTGCCATCCGAAATTGAAAGATTGTCAGATATCTGTTGCGCCTAATTACAAAATTGAATAGTTTAGGCTAAATATTTAAAGAGTGCACTATAAACTATTTACTGTTCAGTCATTATAAATATTTCTACTTATTGTGGATAGTGGTGGAGTTTATTTCTTATGTGTCTAAATTATTTTACACGAACATTCAAAATTCCCGGTATAGGATGTTCATGTCTTCTGCAAACGTGCGCCTAAAGGTTATTTTTTTTTACTTCTCCCTTTCTGACTGGGCCGACAACTAACCGACTGATATTAACAAACAATTAGCGGAAACACATAGTTTCTGATAAATTTACACGTTTTCAGGGCTCCTAAAACCAAAAAAGTGGTTTTAATAAATATCTGTCTGCAATCGCTCTAAAGCCTAAACTACTCAATCGATTTTGCTCAAATTTTTTATGCATATTCGGTTACACCTCGAGGCGAAACTGTAACATGGTCATACCAACCCCCTGCCTCTTTAAGCACCCTGTTTACTATCAGGTGAGGCGAGGGTGGATCATTACTTAAAATGGATAGCGTGTTTGCTGCTACCAGGTCAGAATATTATCCTTCCGCCTGACCCCGGAAGTGCGGAAAGGTGTTGGTTCAGGCAGTGAATTCGGCCACGGCTTATATACGTGGTCTTTTTTGTTGGTTTAGTTGAGTAGAGTGATAAATGAAACACCACTTAAGGAATAAAATATATATATTTCTTCCGAGAAAATTTAACAGCCACAACAGAATTATATGCTCCGTTACCCTTTCGTGAGGGTTTAACAAGCAAAAGTACGTACAAAAAAAAGAAGGAACCTATATATTTCCTTATTCTTCCGTGAGAGATTCACAAGCACTAAACAAAAGTGAATCAACAAGCAAAATACAAGTGAACAAGGAGCTGTATATATTTTTGTACTTTTCCATGAGAGTTTAACAAGCAAAGATTAATAACTTTTTAAGATATCCAGCCTGTATATATCTCCCTACTCTTCAGAGGGGATTTTATAGGCAAAATAAGTTGTTTAGGGAGAGCCACATACTGCCGAGCCGCCCTGTAGCAATTAAGCAACTCGTATTCATATGTCGTAAAAATATCTGTTTGAAATATTATTTTGTTATTTTCTAGTGATTAACTAGCTACTTGAGACGAAGAAAAAACCCATATGTGTTATAGATACTGCAACTACTGATAGAGGAAAATAATTTACCAAAGTGGAAAAACGCTTACCAACTTCCTTTCAGTCTTCCGCTCCTACTCGATCTTTTTATGCCTAGGCTCTTCTAGGCACCAACTACCGCCGCGTCTCGAACTGGCTAGAAAACCGTGACTTTTCTGCAGAAAAATTCCAGCCCTCAATTATAAACCCTTTGCACCTCGTCTCTCACAACGGCCCCTTTAGACTCCATATTGATTCGCCTAACTCACGCGCGAATCTCACCGGCACTCCATCCCGCTGGAACTGCCTTCCGTTCCTCCGGTTCCCCTGTAGCCCTCCTCTCTTTATTTTAATTTTTGCTAATATTTTCAAAATTCTTTTCGCTATTTTAATAAATCCCCTTTTAATACTCTCAGCGCCCTCTCTATACGTTATTCTTAACTTTTCGCTGTTCCTTACAACTCCCCTGCAGCACACGAACTATGCAGATATATCCATATAGAACAGTCATGGTCCTTGGTCATTAAAATTCAACAGTGGTTCAGCGACTTTCCACAGTTGCCGCTGTGTGTATTATATTCTAACAATTTAAAGAACCAACGTTATATTATAATCCTTTCGTTAGCAGAAATACTTACATACGATGTTTTTGAGAAGCTTACACTGAAATATTTCTCAAACCCGATAAGAAAACTGATCATTTCCGTTATTAATGTCTAGACCAAAAAGACTTATCGCACTTGGGGCGACTCAAATATTTTAAATGATTCTCTTTCTGTTATTAAAGTCTAGACCAAAAAAACTTATCGCACCTGGGGCGACTCAAATATTTTAAATGATTCTCATTAGGATAAGTACTGTCGTGAGCAGAAAAAGTAGGACAACTTTTTTTTTCTAATGTAAATCTGTCTCTATTTGAACATGTAATGAGTAGCCGAAATAAAACAGATCACTTTTAATTTATTTTTTATTTTAATGCTGTAGTTATTGCTATAGTAAATGATGGATGGTTAATGAGACAAATTGCACTGCGTTATAACGTTAACAAAAATTTGGTGTGTAACATTTTAAGGAAGTGGAGAACAAACGGTACGATTAGTAGAAATCCTGGATCAAAGGACAAAGGATATCTTACTTAACAAGAAGCTAACTATTAACATTTCGTTATTAAGCCATTTCTATTTATAACTTCTATAAGTCTGCTTGGCATAGAATTAAATAACCTTATAAAATAATCATTAGTAATAATATTTTCCCATGCATTATTTACTATTTTCAGTAATTCTTCGGCATTCCGTGGTCTCACAATTCGTTTTTGAATACTTCTAACGAGTAGTCCCCATACTTCTTCCACAGGGTTAAGTCTCGACTATGACTGGACCAGTTAAGAATATTGATGTTATCTTGAAACCAGTTAGTTACGGTATGAGCAGTATGAACGGAACAATTGTCTTGTTGAAATATGAACGCTTTATTAGGAAATAATTGTCACACAGAAGGGAGCATAATAAGTCCTAATACACGTTTCACTATTAAATCGTTCCTCAATATGCCACAAAACACCAGGACCACGTGCCGATATCCAAGCCCACATATTGACGGAAAATCTACTACTTTTATCATTGTTAGATATATATTTCTTATCGAATCGAGTATTCGGAGGGGGTAAACACGAATACGACCGCTGTGTGTTGACTGGAAAGTTTTTTCGTCTGTAAAGATTACATTGTTCCAAAAATTTACATCATGCGCTAAAAATTCAAGCGCAAATCCTACTCGAGCTTCTTTATGTTCAGCTTTAAGTATTTCTGTGAATTTTTGTCAATATTATAACACAGTGCAATTTGTCTCATTGACCATCCATCTTCTGCTTTAGCAATAACTCCAGATTTAACTAAATCGCTTATATGAGGCATATTAGTTTTTTGCACACTTGCAATAAATTATGACTGACAATGTCACAAAAATTAGATTAGATGTACACAACTAGATTTTAGCAAAATACCGTTATAAGACTTGTTCTATTTTTTTTACTCACGACCGTACCTTTATACGTACGAAAATACTCTTCCCATATTCAGGCTATTAAACATGCGTGATTATAAATACGTTCAAAGTAATATCCTTTAGAATAATAAATCTGTGCAGAACATTTCTATAGTACCTACAGGCAAGGTTATGCTAAACATTGATTTTTTCTTAATGTTAACATTTACTCTATGTACCCTTTCAATTACAACATAATCCGGAAACACAAGCCATAAAGTCTTAATGTCTATCACAAAATTCCTTAAAATATATATATATATATTGTGCTGTTCTACTTTTTATTGTACTTAATAATTTGCAGTACTAATCAACAGTGGCGGTTCCTCAGTTTTTAAACTGGGGAGGCAGGGGATAGATAGGCCTGGGTGGTTCCGAGGGGCGGGAGGTATACACATGTGCGCCGCGATGAAAATTTTGCGAATATATCGAACTTTTAAACTTTACCATTACACAAATATTAGTAATTTTCTCTTCATGTTAGTCAGTATAATTTGTTTTATGATAAGTATCAAAGTATAAAGTAAAAAACAAATTCTACCGTCCAGCAAGAACCAACGTGGAGGTCTGAATTATATCTTGCCAGGATGGGATTGTGGGGTAGGGGTGCTTTTAATAGGTGAGGGAGTTAATTATTAATATAATAATAGTAATAATAATATGGCACAAATGCTACCACAATCAAAACAATTATATAGTAATATGAAATAAATAATAAACTCTGAAACGATAACATAAATAAAAATATTCTCAAATTAAAAATAGTTAAATAATAACAAACTGAAAAACAACACAAATAAAAATATACTTGGTAGTATACTTACAATCTACAGAAGTAGAATAATTGCTGTGGTGGTTTTTTAAATTTTAAACAAAAAAGAAATTGAAAAAAAAAAACTACATGTCTAAATGTTCTTGTAAATTAATGAAATCCGTCTATCTTTTTGTTTGGCAAAAATATCTATTACTTCGTCATAAAATGTATTATTCTGTGTTAGTTCCTTAACAAGCCGTTTTTCGATAGAAATGATAGAAATATTTTTTAATCTTTCTTGCTCAATAGTATTTCTAGTAAATGATTTGATTCGTTTGAGGGCGGAAAAACTCCTTTCTACTGAAGCAGACGTAACAGGAATTGTGACAGCTAAAGTAAGTAATCTATAAAATTCTGTTAGACAAGAAATTAAATCATTATTATAAATAAATGAAATCATTTCGGTAGGGGTTTGACAATTTTGAAACAATTCTTTGTCAGCGTATACAGTTGTTAATTCATTTTTTAGTGCTATTGAATCAAAAAGGTTATATTGTTTTAATAATGATTCAAATTTATCATTTGGAAATTCTTTTGAATATGAGAGAAAATTATCTTTTCTTATTAAATCGAAAAATTCTAATTTATCTAAATCGGAAAATCTTATCTGTAGTTGATTAATTATTGTATCCAAAATTTCATTGAAAATCTGTTTATAATTCAGTCTCAAATCTTGAAGATTTAATGTTGTCTTTCTTTTCTTTGGCGCCGGTTCACCACTTTGGAAATCTTCAGACAGTTGGTTGTAAAGATTATTAAAATGAATTTCATTATTTCTAAAATCTTGCAATGTAATAGTTAATGCATTCAAACGTTTCCTGGCGTATGAAATGTCTGTGCTTTTATTTTGTAAAATTGAAAATACAACATCGGTGTGTTTAAAGATAAATTTAAAAGTATGTAAAAGAAAGAGAAAATGAGGATCTTTAAGATGTCTTTTTAAGCCAACAGCTTCTCTTAAAGTTGGCTGATCTTGTTTGAAATCATCATGTGTCAAAATATAATCAAAAACTTCTATTAACTTATCCCTGTTTTTGAATACTGTAAAAACTGCTCTAGATGTAAAATTCCACCTTGTTGCCACATTTGACGGTAAACGGTCAGATCCTATGGTATTAAGTACCTCTGTTCTTTTAGTTGATTTTGAAAAATATGATGAAAATCCAGACAAGTTGGCAAAAAAAATTTTACATTCTTTGATGCTATCTATGCAGGCTTTACTCAATACTAAATTCAACGTATGCGCATAGCAATGTGTAAAAAGTGCCTGAGGGGCCATTGTTTTAATTTTTGCCTGTAAGCCATTTAAGTGACCAGCCATAACTGATGCCCCATCATATGTCTGAGCAACAAGTTTATTTTTTAAGTCGTATTTTCCAAATTTTTCTGTTAAAAAATTAAATAAATCATTTGCGGTTCGACCTGAACTAACATTGTAAAAACCTGCAAATCGTTCAACCACTTGCCCTTTAATAACATATCTGAAAACAACCGATAACTGTGAACAGCAGCTGATGTCTGTGGTTTCATCAGCTTGCCAAGAAAAGAAAGGTACTTCATTTAATTCGCTTTCAATTTTTTGTACTACAACACAACTAATTGATTCAATTAAATCGTTTTGAATAGCTTTAGAAGTTCCCGAAAAAACTGTAGCTTCGTTTAAAAATTGTTCCATTTTGCCATCGTATCTGCTCAGAAAAGAAATAAGCTCTTGAAAATTTCCTCTATTATCTGAATGCACATTCTCATCATGTCCCCTAAAAGCCAATTCTTGAAAACATAAAAAATTTACCGTATCAATTAGTCTATTTAAGATGTCTCTATTTTCTTTAACCTTTACATTATGATCTACAATTGACTGTTTGTGCCCTTCATCAATAGAATTTAAAATATTCTGTTTGCCAAATAACTTGAATTTTATTGAAGCAGTTAAATGTCCTTTTGACCTAGCATGCCTTTCAATTGATCTGGGTAAGTTTTTTAAATCATTATATCCTAATTTTGACCAAGCAGTGTTCTCTGGGTCATTAGAAAAAAGTAAACAGTACCAGCAATATAATTTATTTTGTACTGGACATCCAGTTAACCACTCACATTTATCATACCATTGTACACAAAAAGAACGATTATGTTTTGAAGTTACTATGAGATTTTGCATGGTAGGTTGGGGCCTTTTTAAAGTTTTTATTATAAATATCTTGTCATCATATGTTAATTGACTAAAATGAACATTCTTCAAAAGGAAATTTACAACATCATCTACAGATTTAAACACTTCACCGATACTGACATTACCATTGTTATTGCTTGTACTTACGTTTAATTCCATTTTTGACGTTTTATCAATATTTAAACAAAAATTTTAAATGAATTTATTGCACTTAATAAAATGAAAACCACCACAGACACATTTACTTTCAATTAACCTAAACGGTAAACGGTACGACTGTCTGGACTCAGGAAGCGGGAAAATAAAAGTCAGATGTTTATTAATCTTTGTTCCTATTGGTCCGGAGCTTGGCCTCCGGCACGTGGTTTTGAGAGCAGATTTTAATGGGTAGCTTCAAACGTTTCAAATTGAACCATTCTAAACGCGAAAGCTATGTTAGAAGCGTTTGGAGGCCTGCCTCACCAGTCACCATGGATAGAATGTTACAGTTGTGCAGCGTTGCCGGTTATAATAATAATAGTTTAAATTCGCAGATTTAGGGAATATTTGTGTTAATGTAAATTTGTCGTTTCATAAAGTATATTTATATTTATAATAATGTAAATATGTAAAGTAACTGTAAAGGCAAATCAGAAGTAGGGAGGCCCGGCCTCCTCTGCCTCCTCAGAGAAACCGCCACTGCTAATCAAACCTTAACTTGCTTATTTCCAATAGATAAAAAAAAAACTTTAAAACCAAAAGATCAAATTAAAATCTCTTACCTTTTGATCCGAAAGTATGTCAAAATATTTAATGGGCCGGCTAGCTTATCTTTCCCTTCAGGAGCAGGTTCAAATTCAGTTCCTATTTAAAATGAAATTTTTATTAAAGTAAAATTTTTAATCTGATATAAATAATTTATTTTCTTTGATATTTAGATAATTTAGCTTTATAACAGGTTCGAAAGTCTAATAAGTACACTATTTAAATTTTAATATACGACCTTGTCCAAAATTAAACACACAAAAACCTTCCTTCTTCATAGCTACACACTTCTCTTTCCAAATCCAACAATTCTCCTTTCATTAATTCTTCACCTTATCTCGTCCTTATCTCCTCTGCAACTCCAAACCACAATAACACCTCTACCTTCTTATTTACAGTCTATTTTTCTCTTCTTCGCTGATCTCCGCAATTTCTGACTTTCAATTCAATTTCAAAATTTTTAATCCCTGTTTATTATTTTTCTTCTTCACTCCCTAATTTTCACTTGTTCTTTTTTTTTTTTAATTTGTTTTTCCAATTTTACAACCTCTCTTTTATCTGTTGTTTATTGTTCTATCTCACTAAATATCAAAGTATCCAAAATAAACAAAACAAAACACCATATGAATTTTGATTAATTTCATTCCAAACATAACCTAACTTAAACCTCCTTGTCTTTCTCCAGGAAAAGATTTACCAACTATAAAATAAAATTTCCTACTTAAAAGAAATGTCATAATGACTTAAATGTCAGAAATTATTTCAACAACAACTTAAAAACTCAGGAAAACATTTACCAACTATAAAAATAAAATTTACTACTTAAAGAAATGTCATAATGACTTAAATGTCAGAAATTATTTCAACAATAACTTAATAACTACTAACATAGATGTCAGTATCAAACTTACTGTTGACATCAAATGAAAACTTTAAAACTATTAAAACAACTCTAAATAAGTATTAACATTCTAAAACACATATCTTTCGGATCTTTAGCTAATTTAAATAAATTTTGAAAACGATCTAAAGGAAATAAACAAATTCAAACCTTGATTCAGCAAATAACACAAACATGCAATCTTCGTAATCGTCCAATATGCAAATACATCGCATTTCCCTCCCCAAATTATAAGCTTTTACTTATGTAAAACTGTTTAATTTTATTCAATTATGCCGTATTTGCAAAATACTTTATTTATCATCAGTTTTGTTGTGTTTTCTTTGTGTGTTTTAATTTGTCAAATATTTCTTTGATCTGTCGTTGTCAAAATATGTCGCATTGTCAGCTAAAATTCTTCTAGGAGTGCCTACAGTTTTAAAATATTTAGAAAGTATTCTACAAACCGTATTTGTATTACGTCTTTTTGTGGGATATACCTTTGTGAGTTTTTTGTAATGCGTTTTATAATAATAATTTGACTTAACTGGAATGCAATTAATAACTTTAATTATAATATTGTTAAATTTTATATCATTAAACTCCGTTCGAATATGAACCCATGTCAACTCCCGCACACGTGTATCATAATGAGAATAAACATTTTGTTTGGACCTTGGATATTTTAAAACTAAAATTGACATATGTGGTAACTTCACCATTCATATACCTTTTTGGAGAACTGACGCGTCTCCGCACGTATTATATTTTCATTTATCATTTATAATCATACTTATTTTCATATATGTTCCGGTAACTCTTGACCGTTTTATATAATTCATTATCTATTTATTCCGCACTTAAAACTACATTTCCCTTGGTCCAAACAAAATATCTCTGCACAATATAACATCAAATGCTGAGGGCAGGCATAATGACCAACTCGTCTCCATTGCCATTGCTCTCAAATATCAAATTACAACGACCTTTATTTACATTACCCTTTACTACGTCATTACATATTATTTCAAATTTATATCCACGCTTATATATCACTAGTATATTTTTCATTATATCCCACAAATCCAAATTATCTTTGTTAATAGATCCGTGTTTGTATATAGTGTATAATTCCGTATAAAATTCCCTATTCATGTCCCTTTCCGTATTTTTTTTATTGCTCTTGTTCCAATTATTTCCAATGCAAAATTTTTTCCTCGTCTTGAAGTTTTTGTGTTTTCTTTTTCCAAATATTTTGAGTTTACTTTCATCTACTATCAACTTGTATACATAACTTTTAGCTATTCTCGGTTTGTAATTTATTAACGACATATAATTTTGTAACACTTTTCTTAGTAGATTTTCATATTTAGTAGGACAATTTATCTCCAATCTTTTAGGCATTTTATAATTATTCATTTCACATGTAGGCTTATATTTTTCATCATATAAATCATTTAAATTATTATTATTACAATTACCTATATAACCCACTATGTTTAACTCATTTTTATTAAATATTTTCACCGCAGTACCTTTTAAAACTAGTAACTTTTCCCCAAAATCTATTTTTGCCTTAAGTCGTGATAAAATATCCTCACCAATTATGACATCAAAACTCAAATTGTCAACAATTACAAACTCGCCTCTAAAACTATCTCTTTTACTTCAAAATCTAAATTTATGATTTTATTGCATTCTGCGAATTTCTTACCATTTGCATTTAATAATTTAATTTTTGAAATCTTAGTACAATTTTTTTGATATATAATTAATTTATTAAACTGATTTCTGATCCCGTATCAATCAATGCTTTTAAATTTATTTCATTAACTTTAATGTTGATGATTGGTAAATTACTAATTCTATTATTATCTAAATTTGATTCATTCTCAATACCTATAAATTCTCGCATATGTCCATATGTCGTCATCCCAATTAAAACTTCCCTATCTAAAAATTTTCCCTTGGAAAATGTGAATTTACCTCTGCTATCGTCTTAATTTTATTCATGGCATTCTGTTGATCAGATCTGACATTTGTATTGTTTACCTGTGCATATTTTACTGAATCACGTTTATTATCATACCTATTCTATTCTTTATTATAATTATCATTACCGTTGTACCTCCTATTTTCGTCATAATCTCTACCTTTATTTTGATTAAAATTTCTACTGTCATAATTTTTTTGATAATTATTATTATACCCATTTTGTTGTCTATTTGCATAATAATTTTGTCTGTTGAAATTTTGGTCATTACCATCTGTTTGGTTATATGTTTTTCTATTAAATGATTTATAATTTTTATTCCATCCCATATGTAGATCATCGATCACTCTCAAGTACTCATTCAAACCATCTAATGTCGTAATGCGTTGTGTAATGATTACTTGGTGGATGTTATCAGAAAAATGTCTTGCTAGATATTTAATCATTTCATTTTCTGTCAAGTTTGGCTCTAAGAATTTAATATTATACATTTTACGCATGACATAATTTTCCCTAGACATACCACTATTTTCTGAATATTTTCCATTAAATAAATTGAAACGAATTTTTTCCTGACAATGTTCAGACCAATACTTTTTTAATAATAACTTTTCAAATTCTTCTAAAGTTTCAAATTCAGATTCTACAATTTGATACCAAATTTCGGCTTCACCTTTTAATGAATTTTGAATTTCATGTTTTAAATTAGAATTTAAATTTATAGATTTTAGATATTGCCTTAAACGTTCTAAAAATACTTTTGGGTGAATTCTGGAATCACCATAGAATTGGTTAACCAGTGTTTGATGTTGTGTAGCACATGTGTTAAATATAGGTGTGTATGTGTCCTTCAATATCTTCGTATTCTGTTCGATCTTACCATCCTGTTCTTTTAATTGTGTTTTGATTATATCTTCTTGTTTTTTCATGCGTATATCTATTTCATTCATACCATCTACTATAACATGTTCTACTTCTACTCTTACTTCTTTTTTAAATTCACTTATCTCTTCATAAACCTTTTCTACTTTTTCTTCTACTTTCTTAATTTTCTGGTCCACTTTATTGTGTAACTCTACTATACTCATTTCCAATTTCCTATTGTTCTCATCCATTATTTTGTTCATATCTTGTTTACTTTCTTCAAATTTATTGTCCATTTTGTTGTTGATTTCATCAAATTTATTATTCATGTCTTGTTTGCTTTCTTCAAATTTATTATTCATGTCTTGTTTGTTTTCGTCCATTTTTTTGTTACTTTCATCAAATTTGTTCGCTATCATGTTCATTAATTGTATAAATTTATCATCATTTTGTGTTTGTTGGGATGTATCACCTTGTCGAGAAGTTTCTGGTGTTTCATTTTTATTCTCCATTTTTGTTTGTTTTCCTGATCTTAATTTCATACAAATACCACACAATTAAGAATTAATACTTTATATACCCTTAATAAATGAAATTGTTATTGAATTTTAAAACTATGTACCACAATCAACAGTTCACAAACTTTCACCAAGACTGCACACTTTATCAAATCGACAATTTTACAATCGCCACGCGTTGGGCGCCAAATGTGCTGTTCTATAATTTATTGTACTTAATAATTTGCAGTACTAATCAAACCTTAACTTGCTTATTTCCAATAGATAAAAAAAAAAACTTTAAAACCAAAAGATCAAATTAAAATCTCTTACCTTTTGATCCGAAAGTATGTCAAAATATTTAATGGGCCGGCTAGCTTATCTTTCCCTTCAGGAGCAGGTTCAAATTCAGTTCCTATTTAAAATGAAATTTTTATTAAAGTAAAATTTTTAATCTGATATAAGTAATTTATTTTCTTTGATATTTAGATAATTTAGCTTTATAACAGGTTCGAAAGTCTAATAAGTACACTATTTAAATTTTAATATACGACCTTGTCCAAAATTAAACACACAAAAACCTTCCTTCTTCGTAGCTACACACTTCTCTTTCCAAATCCAACAATTCTCCTTTCATTAATTCTTCACCTTATCTCGTCCTTATCTCCTCTGCAACTCCAAACCACAATAACACCTCTACCTTCTTATTTACAGTCTATTTTTCTCTTCTTCGCTGATCTCCGCAATTTCTGACTTTCAATTCAATTTCAAAATTCTTAATCCCTGTTTATTATTTTTCTTCTTCACTCCCTAATTTTCACTTGTTCTTTTTTTTTTAAATTTGTTTTTCCAATTTTACAACCTCTCTTTTATCTGTTGTTTATTGTTCTATCTCACTAAATATCAAAGTATCCAAAATAAACAAAACAAAACACCATATGAATTTTGATTAATTTCAGTCCAAACATAACCTAACTTAAACCTCCTTGTCTTTCTCCAGGAAAAGATTTACCAACTATAAAATAAAATTTCCTACTTAAAAGAAATGTCATAATGACTTAAATTTCAGAAATTATTTCAACAACAACTTAATAACTCAGGAAAACATTTACCATCTATAAAAATAAAATTTACTACTTAAAGAAATGTCATAATGACTTAAATGTCAGAAATTATTTCAACAATAACTTAATAACTACTAACATAGATGTCAGTATCAAACTTACTGTTGACATCAAATGAAAACTTTAAAACTATTAAAACAACTCTAAATAAGTATTAACATTCTAAAACACATATCTTTCGGATCTTTAGCTAATTTAAATAAATTTTGAAAACGATCTAAAGGAAATAAACAAATTCAAACCTTGATTCAGCAAATAACACAAACATGCAATCTTCGTAATCGTCCAATATGCAAATACATCGCAATATATATAATATAAAATTATAATTACTTTTAACGTTTTATCAAAGATAATTTGTATACAAAAAATAAACTGCTCTAACGATTTTGATCAGATTTAACACATAGTACTCCCTTAATATTAGTAGAAGATTGTATGACTCGTTAGTGCTGAAAAATTCAAGGATGAAGGCTGTGGGGGATAAGGTTATGAGAATTAAATAATTTTTTTTTAAAAACAGTTATAACGAATGCGATAAAATTTGGCACATACATAGTTCCTTAGTATCAGGTTAAGATGGTTTGACTACTTGCTGCTAGAAAATTTAGGGAGGCATGTTGCAAGAGGTTTGGCTTAAAGAATTACATATTTTGTCTCAAAAACGGTTCTAACGATTTTGATCAAATTTACCACCTGAATACTCTCTTAGTATTTTTTGGAAGGGGAAACTCATCATGAGCAACTAAGCTTATTTTCGACCGCTACAGGTAGTGCCGGACTCCTACCGGCAAAGACCTCTCCTTATCTTCTGCTGCACGACCTAGAATCGCTTCTGCATTACTGCGACTCACCGCTGTCTTTTACTATTCTTCCTGCCTTTGTCTGTCCTTTTCACCCTGCTCTTTAGTTTTCAGAATTCTAGTTACGAGAACTTCCACCACAGTCCAGTTGTCCGACGATTTCATCATCGATCCGATTATGTTATGTTCTCCCCAATTTCCGCTTCTGCCCTAGATCTCAGTACCTCGAATCTTGGACACCCAAAAAGGTGTTCTACCGAGTCTATTTCTTTACAGTAGTAGCACTCTCTCTCCTATCCGTGACCTAAAATTTGTTAAAATATTTCTGGAATGCCCCGCCAGCATTTGAGTGGGTGACAGTTCACCTCCCCATATTTCCTCAATACCCAGGTCCTGGATCTCTATTCTGTAAAAGCGTGGAAGCGATAGTGATCACATCGTGCGAAAAATGCGTGAACTTACTTCTACTGGTAAATCGTGAGGGAATCCGCCAGTTCTCCGGGAGAACGGCGACCCTAGCCGTACTTTTATGACCAAAAAATAGGCAGCTACTGGAAGCGGCTGGAACCTCCCCACTCGGTGGATATTTGAAGCCGAAAAGAGCATTAAATTGTGTGACGAAACGGCACTAAACGTAATCCGATCTCATCTAAAACCTTTTCAGATCTTCTGGGGCACTAAAAAACCCTCAACTTAATGAATTTACAATCGTCTATGCGAGTTATTACCTACATTATCGCTCGTTGAATAATATACTATTAGGATATTAACAACTTTAACATCACTTGAACGACTAAGAAAGTGTAGTTATCCTAAATACTACAGATTTGTAAAGCAACAAACTGAAAATTGGTAAAGTGATAATCTATAATAAATTCACCAACGAAGGTACAGAAAGCATATGATATTGATATTGTTACATCTACCTTTAAAGTTTGTGACAATCCACTAAAAGTTACAAATATGCCGAAATCTTATTAACATGACATGACACCAATGTTATCGGATGGCAAACGATGACAATAACAATCGTCAAAATTTGCTCATTGCAATCCGATCGCTCGCGGCTGTCTTTGTTAAATGAAACATTAGCATTTCAGTAATTTTACTAGATTTTAGAGAAATATTTGTAGTTTAATTCTTCGATTTGTCTGTATATATATTTAAAAACGGCACTAAACGTAATCCGCTCTACTTCTAGAGCAGTGAAGAAACCCTTACACGTGAATTGACACGTGATGTGATGAGTTTCACGACGTAACGGCTACGCGCATCGACCATGTCATGCGAAATGCGATCTATGCCATATTTGCTTTGTTTTTAATTTTTTTTTCACGGAAACCAAATCGAAAGGGTGGAAGTGTGATATATCATTGAAATCAGAATTTTAACTGCTTTTCAATGGTTACATTGCAAATTGAAAGTAATTATAAAATAAACAACTTGTTGCGTCAAATTGGCACTAAACGTAATCCGATCTCAACCAAAACCTTTTCAGATCTTTTGGGGCACTAAAAAAATGCACACGCAAAGTTTCATTCAAATCCGTTCAGTAGTTTCGGCGCTATCGTGCTAACACACATACACACACACACAGACATTTTTCAAAAACAACTTTTTTGGGTTCCTAGGACCTCAAAACGTAAAGATTTGATGTTATCTCAATTTTCGTTGTCTCACAATTTTATTGTGGAGAGGTTAAAAGAAAAACATTGTGTCGGAAAAATATATTGGGTCGTTTGACGCGTCCGACACCCCCAACACGGGAAAGTCATAAAAACAAAATTATTACCTCACTCATTTTATCAGGTAAGCTTATTAAAAGTATTTTATATCAAGTGGCAATATTGTCCGACAAAAATTTTTGGGCAATTTCGTTGTCTGACGCTTTAAAGTTAAGGGTTTTATGCAACTCCTATAGTTACTACTTCACATCTAATTTTTATATTTTCATGTAAAATATTAGAAATATTGAATCAATTTCAAGACGAAGCAGTTTAAAGGATTTAATTAAATTAAAATTACTAGAAATGAAAAACTGTTTAATTCAATGAAGGCAATATCATATCAATAAATATTGTTATGTGCTGCCCTCTCACGGAGAGAGATGTAATTAGGCCCTGGTACAGAGTGAGGGGAGACCTGTTTAGTGACGCCATCTCCGGGTCAACTGCCGAACTACAGTAGCACAAAATGTACGAGAAAGGGCCAGAAACGCCGCGAACAACGCTGGATGATTCGAGTACCTTTGCCACGGTACAGTGGCGAATCTAGGCGGGGGTCTATGGGGCTGCAGCCCTCCCCAGAAACTGAGACATTTGTTTTTTTTTTTAATAATCATTAAACCTGTTTTTCCTTCATTTCTTTTCTTTTTGAAAAACTACAGGAGCAACAGTACCTTGAGAAAATTGAAGACGTACTTAAGAAAAAAAGGGGGGGGGAAATAGACTCACCTCTTTGGCCCTTATTAACATTTATTATAATATAGATATAAATGTTGATGATGTGCTCAACAAATTAGGCCAATAGAGCCGCCGTATAAATATTGTATTGTAATCATTTTTTGACTTGTTCTGTTTAATTTTAGGGAGTGACAAGAGTTCCGAACGGCCGGAACTCATACAATACTGCAAAAGCTCCGAGCTGTCGGAACTGTGTATTTAATAACACGGTTTCCGAACGCGCATGCGCTTTGCTTTTCTTTAATGCATGTGTTAGTTCAATACATTTTTGTTCAATTACATTTGTATTTGATCTATCATACAGCATCAAGTAATATTAAAATATTTAATTTAACGAACTAACCTAAAGAAATATTCGTATTACATATTTTAGTTGTTAACAAAATGTAGTAAAAATATATTGTAAGAAGTCGAAATTCGAACCGTCAACCTCACGTGCGAAAATCCAATTCAATTCAATTTAAAAGAATTTTATCCATATTAACATAATACAATTGCAATCTAACCACTACACCACGGATTGCTGATGACAAACCTCCATACTTCTTACTATATCAATACGTCCGTTCGGAACTCGTACAATACTGCAAAAGTTCCATTCGGAACTCTTGTCAGTCTCTTAATTTTAATATTTTGTTGCATTGAATAATAATGAATAAACAATATCTGATAGTATTTTCTATTTCATCGTCACGTCTCTAAAATCTTAATTCAAACACTTGATATATAAATAAAAGATCAAGAAAACATCTTCCTTCCATCCAGCAGAATTTAGAGACGTCACGACGATACAACTTTTTTATGACTTCAGCCCCTCCCAGACCAAAATCCTGGATTCGCCACTGCTACGGTATATAAGAGGTGAATCCGGCGCACGCAGGCAGTTCAGTAATAGAGAATTAAGAGTTTGATATTAGACGAACAAGTGATTAGATGAAATAAAAAGAACAGTAACAAGTTGTGATTTAAAGTAGTGAATTTATGTTAAATTAAAGTTATTATTAGTTGTGTTATTATGGATTGATTATTATAATTTAAGTGGCTAATAAATCAGTCGATTGTGAAGATTCTTGTTGCAATTTATTGAACCTACGTACATGGTGTTTACTGGAGGGTGTGAACTCGTAACAATTGGTGTCAGAAGCGAAATTGCAACAGGATTTGTGGAGAATACGAGGAAATTTCATAATGTTCTATTTGGAAACCACTGGAGATAGCGAAGTGCTTCGAACTGTAAAGTGATATAGACATTAGACAATACTTATTTGTGGTAGTGTGAGGAAATTCCCAGAATATTCTATTTGGGAACTCATGCAGTTAGCTAAATTCTGTCAATTGGAAAATGATATAGACGTCAAATAAGACCGATTTGTGACATCTTCAGAAAACTTCCAGAATATTCTATTTGGAAATTAGTGCAGTTAGCTAAGTTCTGCCAACTGGAAAGTGATATAGACATTAAATAAAATCTATTGTGACATTTTGAGAAAATTTCTAGAACATTCTATCTATTCCGAATTGTTGTGACCCAAAATTAGACTACCCGTTTAATTTCTTGCCACGGTTCAGATATTGTTAAACACTGGTGTGGTTTCATTAACTTTCATTTAAAAACAAAACAAAGAAGACAATTTGCAACTTACAAAACGAAAACAAGCTTCACTTTTCTTATCTGTCATCTTCATATGGATTTAAGGTGTTCAATCTTTTGTCTTCAATTCCAGAAAACGCCTCATGTTGTATAACTGAACCAATATTGTGAAGAAAGCGAAACACCCATCCCATCATTCTAATGGTTTTGTTGTACGTCGAAAAATACGTCAAATGCCAATCATCAGAACTGCAATTGAGCATAGTAGTGACTAAACGTTTCTTCCTCTCTTTATTGATTTCATCTTCGTCGCATTCAACGATTTCTAGTGGCCAAAATGTCTTTGATTTGTAAAGCCAATTCGGACTCTCCCACCATTTAGACAAAAGCAACTGTCTGGCGGTGCAACCGCGCGAAAGTAAATCGGCCGGATTTAAGGTACCAGGTACATGTCTCCAACTTTCAGTAGCGGTTAACTCACGGATTTCTTTCGTTCTATTCCGAACAAATGTCGCCCACTCTTCCGAGCGTTTTATCCAACACAATACTGTGGAAGAATCACTCCAAAAATAATATTTCATCTGATGAACTTCCAAAGCCTCACGAACTGAGCAAAACAATCTAGCCCCTATAGTAGCAGCCATAAGTTCCAGTCTTGGGATCGATAGCTCCTTCATTGGAGCAACTCTTGATTTGGACGCCAACAAATAAACAAATGTTTCGCCATCTTGTTCTACTCTTAAAAATATTACAGCGGAATAGGCAGTCCCACTGGCATCGCAGAATGTATGTAGACTACGATTCTGAGTTTCTCCTACACCGCATTTTATCCAACGAGGAATCTCAATATTTAATAATTGTGGTAAACCTTTTAACCAAGAACGAAAATTTTGCTTCATCTCTTCGCTCACTGGAGTATCCCAACTTATCTGCTCTTTCCAAATTTGTCGTAATAATAGTTTTGGATATAAAGTGACCGGGCTTACAAATCCAATTGGGTCAAAAACTCTTTGAGCCATTGAAAGTATTAATGGCTTGGTTATAACTTGAGTTTCAATATCCTCTGCATATTTCAAACAATGTTCATTTATGAAAAGAGTGTCTTTACTATTATTCCAAGCCAGACCAAGTACACTTACAAGGGGCACATTCACTCCTAGATCTTGAGTAAACTCCCACCCTCTTAACTCGAAGCTTGCTTCTGCCATGACAGCGCAGGACTCCTGCCTGAACTTCTTCAGTGAATTTTCGTCTGAAACACTAGTAACGCAATTGTCAACATAGAAACTTCTAGCTAATTTTAAGATCGTTTCGATGGAATATGCTACATCAGAATTAGTACAATTTTTTCTACTTTCTGAGAGATGATAGTCAATGGTACCGCCTAGCAAAAATGGACTGCTGTTTACTCCAAACACTGCTCTTTGGTGTCTGTAAACAATTTCTTCACCATTTTCATCGATCCAAAGGAACCTTAGAAAGTTCTTATCAGATTCGTGAATTTTAATCTGCAAAAATGCTTTCTTAATGTCAGAAATAACGCCAATTCGCTGCTCCCTGAATCGTAACAGTATCAACGGTATTAACTCAATCAAATTTAGCCCCTTCTCCAGACAATGATTTAAGGCTGGCTGATTTTTCTCTCTAGATGATGCATCAAAAACAGGTCGTATTCTCGTAGTAGAATTTTCTTTTATAACAGGTCTGTGGGGTAGATAATGAACCAGTTTGCTTGTTTCGCCCATACCAACCTTATCAATAATTTCTTCTGCACACCATTTTTTGAAAATCAAGGAATAAGAATCTAACAAATTTTCAGTTTTCAACTTGTTGACAGTATTATTTAATCGCTTCTTGGCAACAGCATAATTGTCAGATAGCGGCGGGTGTCCTTCAACCCATGGTAATCTAACTTCATATCTCTTGTCTACGTACGTAATTGTTTGCAGAAAAAGCTCTTTTGCAGCTAGAGTGGCTTCTTCAAGTGATTTCTTCTCTGAGGGTTCGGAAATTCCTAAGACATCGAGTTCCCATAAGTTACGCACACAAGCATCATTTATTAAAAGTGAAAGAGTTGTCATGGTGGTATTACTCTGCGAAGTTCCTACGGGGATTTTGCCTATCAAAGTCCATCCAAGAAGTGTCTCTGTAGCCACCAAGCCACATTTTAAAACATGCTTCTTTCCTGTGTATAATTTCCCAGCAACGTCAGCTCCTATCAACAATTCAATTGGACTCGAATCCATGCCATCACATATTAGAATGCCAAGACTTTTCAATTCCTCCGTCCAGGGATCGGAAAAAGCGGGGGAAATGGCATTACAAATTAGGGGTTGATCAAGTACCTCCAATGAACCATGATAATCATCATGCAATATCTTGACGTCGTAAACGTTGTGCTTCTGTTCTGAGGTACTGGCTCCTCCAAACAAGGAATGAACCACTCTTTCAGTTCTTTTTGGACTGCAGCCAAGCCTTTCCGCAGTAGACTGCAAAATGTAGGATCTTTGGGAACCACTGTCTATGAGCGCTCGCACTTCTCGAGTACCAAACCTGCCATCCAGTTTCACCCGCTATGTCTGCAAAAATACGTGAGTATTCGTATGATAAGCTAACGTTTGATCAGAACCTTGTGTTTCAACTTTAGCCTCTCTTTTATTATTTATCCCTGTATCATTATCATGGTTAAGAAATCGTAACTTTGGACACATTAAAGCAACATGCGCCTGCTGACATATCAAACATTTCAATCGTATTCTACATTTTCTTGCTTGATGCCCCATCTTCAAACAAAGAAAACAACCACCACGTTCTGATAACCTGCTTTGTTTTTCTTTGTGGGTAAGTTTTTGAGCTTTAAAACAACTTTCGCTTTCATGAGCTCCTTCGCAAAAAATACATCTGGCAACTTCACAATTGACAAGGCCGGATGCTGTAGCTACAGGTGGTATGGAAAGCGCCTTAACCTTTTTTATTTTATCATTGGCTACGGAACACAATCCAAAACCCTCAGTTGCCAACGAAATGCGCTGTTCATTTTCGATCTCATTTTTCAAAAATGTCATCAAATTATCTAGGCGATCTTTAATTGAAATTTCTTCAGTAGCATCACTCTTTCGGCTTGAGTATTCGGTTGAACGTTGCCAAACTCTAATCAAATCTTCTGGAAGACATGATTCTATTAATGGATATAACATAGCTGCATATTTGTCCTTCGTGACACCCAATGTTTCCAAGGAACGCAACTGTGTTTCTATTTTATCATACAAGCTAGAAAGCACGATATCCTGTTTTGCTCCTGAATTACTTAAAATCAATTTTAATAATTCTCGAACATAAACTTCGATCTGCAGGTCCTCACGCCCAAATCTGGATTTCAAACTCTCTACAATTTTTGGGTAATTTTCGCCCACACATGGAAAACTTTCCACAAGTTGCCTGGCCCTGCTGTTGGACAACGTTGCCTGTATTAGATCCTCAGTTTTATCAACCAGGTTTATATCGGAGTCACTGTCAATTTTCTTAAATTGTCCCCAAAATAGTAACCAAGCTTTTATGTCACCTCCAAAATTTTTAAATTCTATAGTAGGTAATTTAAATTTTCTCTTACCTCCGGTTGACTGACAGCTGGTAGCTCGCTGGGTAAGATCATCCTCCTCTCGGACTACATTTACTTTTGCTCGCCATTTATCATACTCAATTCTTACTGCAGTGAATTTTCTAAGATACTCCTCACAGGTTTCCAGCTCTATTTTCAGGTCTTCCTCCGATGCATCGTCATCCATTAACAAGTCCAAGATTTCTCTGTCGGCTACTTGAAGGGCTTCGAATTTATTCTGCAGTATCTCCCAAGACACTATTTCGTTTGGTACAGGGTCACTGGACAGAAAACGTTGAACTGTCCTCAAAACCCTACGGTGTTTCTTTTTTTGATCCATTGTCAAATTACCACTAATTAACAATGTCCTGTCACGGTCGCCAAATAATGTTGTGACTCAAAATTAGACTACCCGTTTAATTTCTTGCCACGGTTCAGATATTGTTAAACACTGGTGTGGTTTCATTAACTTTTATTTAAAAACAAAACAAAGAAGACAATTTGCAACTTACAAAGCGAAAACAAGCTTCCCTTTTCTTATCTGTCATCTAAACTTAGAAAAAGATGCGTCCTGTCTTAACTACGTTTATACATTATACAAAGCATAGTTTTGACCACGTTCATACCACAAACATACACCAAATTGAAAAATATAATAATAATAAACAATACTTATGTCTCCAACAGAAATTGTGTGTAAATATTTCATTTATACCTGATATAGACTCTAAATAAGATTTATTAGTGCTGTTTAGAGAAGTTTTTAATGGAAATAAGCATGGCTGCCGAAAAACAAACACAGGACTTACTTACAGAACTAAGAAAAATGATGTTAGACCAGAAAGAAGAAAAAGAACTCGAGAAGGAGGAACAAGAAAGACGACGTCAAGAAGAAAAATAAGAACAAGAGATGCGTGAAGAAGAATTAAAGAAAATTATACAGACGCAACAAGACACTATCCTTTCAGCCACTGAAGGCCTAAAAAATAAAATGAAGGAGGATATAGGCGTTGTAAAGGCTGAAGTTAGTGACATTAAGGGAAAAGGTACTGGCGTCGAAGAAAAGTACAGATATGAAGGAAGAATTTCATACAGTCGAAGATGAAGTAAGTGAAGTCAAAGGGAATGTAAACATGATCGAATAAGAAGTAGAGCGACTTAAAAGGCAGTTGAGGGAAAAAGGAGGCCAGCTAATAGTATCATCAGGCCCTCGGTTACAACCGCCTTCCTTTGATGGACAAACTTCTTGGTCAACCTACAAAAGACAATTTAAGGCAGCTGCATGCGCAAACAACTGGAGTGATGAGGACAAGGCTATGGTATTTAGTTCTAGCATTGAGAGGGCACGCTTTAGAATTGTTGCAGACGATTCGAGTGGCACAGCAAAAGGATTTTGAAAGTTTTAGAGGCTGCTTTCGATTTAAGATATGGAGACCAACAGTTTGCTCAACTATATCGGACTGAAATCACGTATACAAAAAGCTGTGGAGAGTTTGTTGAGGCTGCAGTAGAGAGACTGGCACACTTGGGTTACCCGAATACACCAAGGGAGCTTCAGGAGCAATTGACAGTTGACGCATTTATTGATGGCAAAAAACACGAGGAGATCAGGTGGGTCCTTAGACTATCTCGGCATAAGACTAGTAGCGAAGCATTGATCCATGCACTTAAGGTAGAGGCTGCCTATATATATTCCTCATGGCACAGAGTATGAGCCGTCTCTGTGGAAGAAGCCCACGAATTTGGACACCAAACTAAAGGACATACATAAGATGTTTACTCAATTAATGACCAAGACACATTTTCCAGGCAAACAGGAAAACCGACAAGGAGATTTAAAGCCTGGCGGAGGTATCCGATGTAGTAAACCAGGGCATATGATGCGAGACTGTCGAAAATGGAAATCTGGGGAAGTAAACGATGCAAGCAAAGAGGAAATCCGTTCCGTAACAATATTACTGAATTACAAGCAGTTTCAAACGATTTAATTGTGCTTAGAGATTTAATTAAATGGTGTCTTGAAATGGGAAACAATTGCATCATTTAGTGCCGGTTTATTAATATAGAATCAAATTTAGGGATTAACTGGTTTGCTGCGTGTGGTGTATGTTTGGTGTTATTAAAAAACGCCAAAACATTTGAACGCTACACTCGAGTACACTACTCGACGTACCTCACATCATCAGTGAAGAACACATTATATATGAACACTAATATCTAGCAAAAATGAAACAATTTAACATTAAATAAAACTTTATTTACATTGAAAAAAAATACACATTTTTTGTAATAAATAATACAAACTGACAATCACACTTAGGCAAAAATACAAAATCGGTTCAATCAATTTCAAGTTATACTTAAGTGTTGTATTCTTTAAAAGAAAAAACTGGAGGAAAATCTAAACTTGAAAAATAAGTAGCACCTCTCATATTACATGCAACGAATTCTAGACGCAATAATGAAACGATTGTATTTATACCTATTTATTATGAAATGTAAAAATATGGAGTATTACATTATTTCCCTGTAAAATAATGTTTTCTAATAAGGAATCCTGTCGTAGTTAGTACAGCTGCTAAAGTTACCGCGATTAAGCCATACTTAACACCATCAACTATCTTTACCTTGTCAAAGTATTTATCATTTAGTTCATCGACGTATTCCTGAGGCAAGCTGACGCCCTGAAAATATGATTATTAAAGTTTCTGTAAATAACGGGTCCAGAAGAATGAAGTATCCATTTTAAAGTGAGTTGTTTTTATCAATGGCTAAATTTTTATTCAAAAATTAAACACAAGACTTTTGAGAAAACACGGAAATTTTATTTTTTAAATATTAGATCAGTCAAATGACCTCCTCCTCGCTCCTGACACTCTTGAAGCCTAGCACGAAAGTTTTTCATCACCCGCTCCAACATTACGAAGTTGTTATTCAAAGTTACGCGATATGTAACAGTAACCGTCAAGTCATTTTCCTCAAAGAAAAACGGCCCAATAATTCCAAAGGTACCGCACTGCTATGAAGAGGCACTTTTCCGTCGTCCAGTAGCGAAAGTTCTCTTTGTTAATATAGATAGGTATCCGGAAAGATGAGAATGAGCTCCATCTGACATCAGCAAGCAGTCAACGACATTCGGGTTTTAGTAAATAGCTCTTCGAAACGTTCGCAAAAATCAACTCGTGTTCCTATATTTTGAGGCAGAAATTTTTGTACGGCTTGAATTTTGTAGGGACAACTACGGATCGAAATATTGAGTGCTAATGCTTGTCGTTTTGCAGGTCGTTTAGGACTTCGTAGCGCAGCTGCTCTTACCATTTCAGCATTTTCAAGTGGGCGTACAGAACTAGTTCTTCCTCTTGGTTTTTCTCTGACACATGAAGCAGTACTCCGAAACTTGTGTACCCACTTTTTAATTGTTATTCAACTAGGAACTGGATATCGTGACTTTAAATGAAAGTGATGATGGAATAAACGCTGGGTGATTACAACAGAATAGTTATTTTTTAAATCAGCTTCAACCGCAAAAGACCAAAACTCCATATATTCACAGCTAAACTGGTATTTCTCGCAAACGCTTTGACAACCGTCTTAAATTTCCATTTATCTCGAATGCATCGCGACTTTTGAATTTATGCCTCTTATATTATGATATAAATTAATTTTGAAAATGGATACCTCACTTTGCCGAACTCGGTATTTATTCTATAAAGAATACAAAAAAGACAACGTATAACACTGATTAAATTGTCAAAATCAAGTTATGCACATTGTAGTTATTTAATAGCGTTTTCCAGTGACTGCACTCTGGGAAACTGAGTGTAACTTTTATGTTCCACTGAAAAAAGTATAAGCACTCTGACAGTTTCTTATGTTACACTGGCAGAATAATAGTTGTGTAATGTGCACTAAGTGCAAATTATAATAATTAGCATGAAGAAAGAAAGAACATGTGCACCAAAAATTCAGAATTTTATACCTCGAGGCTTTCAAAAGTTTGTTCCACTGTGCCAAGCAACTATCAGCACTTTTCAATATTTACCGGTGAGTACACCGATCAAGACCGGTTCCTCACCGAGACGTTTCAAAATTAACCGGTCAACAAAAATATGGTGTTTCTAAATTTACCGGTGTAATCAGCTGTTTCAACCGGTTAGACACCACATCCACCAGGTTTTTGAGTTGGAATTTCGGTGAAATCTCGGTTTTTTTAGTAACCTCACTTTTTGTTTATGTTGTTTATGTGTAGAGTTTTTTTAAAATAATTATAAATATGGAATCCTGGAAACCTGTATTTAATGGTATGGTCATGATAAATGATGAGAATCTAGTACTACAAAATGAAAATAGTAAGTAAAAATGTAAAAAGTGTAATATATTTTTGTTTATGAATAGAATTTGAATACCTATATTAAAAATTGTTAACATTTTCGCAAAATGTATATATTATAATATATATATATATATATTATTTTATTTGTTATTTATCAAATTGTCTATAATAAAATGTTTTTGAAAATCGGAAGGTGCATAATTTAAAACAATAACTTGAACGAAATTTTTAACTTTCATGTTTTTCACATTCAATCCTCTTGGCCATTATCGCTAAAATTTCGTCGTCAGATGAAGAGTCAGAACTTTCAGAACTACTTACTGCCTCTTCTACGTTTTTTAAAAGCTTCTTCAACATTACCATGCTAGCAGCTTTATTAACATTGTCTATGCCGCAATATTATCGGAAAATTTCTAAACAAGTAAATACGGAACACCGTCAACAAACAAAAACAAAATAGATGAACAACCGGGAATACTAACCGAAACGTTTCAAAATTTTTGATCAACCGCATTCAACCGGACATTTACCGGAAAAAAATGTCTCTAACCGGTGCCCTCCACCGGTGAATTTTAAGGTGAATATAGAAAAATGCTCTATGCCAATACTTGTAATATTGTGGAGTGCATGACGTCATTTGCACGAGTATGATTTGCATTCAGTGCTGTGCACTCGAAAATGCTATTAATATTAGTATAAAAACAAATTTCATGTTGTGTATTTGAAATGCACAAGATTTCGGTTATTTCATTCAGTTCCCAGACAGCATCAATGCCCTATTCCTGCATCCTTAATGACTCATATTTCAGAAATAGAAAAAAATTGGGCACTAGCAAGCATCACTACTGCACGTTTCATGATGATTCTGTTAAACCAAATCCCAGCTGACAAAAATTTTCAGCCTTCCTATTAGAACCATAATGGGACGACAACAGCAGAAAAATTTTAGCCGTTGAGGAAGTCTAACCCAACAATAAGAGATAAGATGTAGGTTTTTTTATTACACTTTCAACAAAAGCGATCGCATTTACTAGACACATTTTGAAATTTGCGTATCATTGCTTATAATTATCGAATTCTGAATAACTTCCAGAATGTTCAAATTTCGCAGTTATAAACAAGCAAACAACTTTATAATATATAATACCTCAACAATATATTACCTCCACGGTGCAAAGCACCAGGAGGTAATTAATATAAACATAGCTACTACCTTTGCGAGTAGCAATGTGTCAGATTGGCATGTGTCTGATGAGGTACGGTCGTGAGCAAAAAAATAGGACAAGTTTTATAACGGTATTTTGCTAAAAATCTAGTTGTGTACATCTAACTTTAATTTTTCTGACATTGTCAGTTAGTTGTCATAATTTATTGCAAGTGTGCAAAAAACTAATGTGCCTCATATACGCGATTTAGTTAAATCTGGAGTTATTGCTTAAGCAGAAGATGGATGGTCAATGAGGTAAATTGCACTGCGTTATAATATTGACAAAAAATCGGTGTGTAACATTTTAAGAAAGTGGAGAATAAACGGTACGATTATTAGAAATCCTGGATCAGGGCGACGGAGGATATCAACTCAACAACAAAATTTACAATTGGTAAATGCTTTAGTAGAAAAATCCATTTTACTCAGTTATTCAGGCTGCTGAAGAAACGAATTGTCCTGGATCGAGTAGTACTGGTCGCCGGCGAGTAAGAGAATCGGAGCTACGCTGTCATGCAGCAGCACAGAAATACTTACTTAAAGCTGAACATAAAGAAGCTCGAGTAGGATTTGCGCTTGAATTTTTAGCGCATGATGTAAATTTTTGGAACAATGTAATCTTTACAGACGAAAAAACTTTCCAGTCAACACCAGTGATCGTATTCGTGTTTACCGTCCTCCGAATACTGGATTCGATGAGAAATATATATCTAACAATGATAAAAGTGGTAGATTTTCCGTCAATATGTGGGCTTGGATATCGGCACATATGGTCCTGGTGTTTTGTAGCATATTGAGGAACGATTTAATAGTGAAACATATATTAGGATTTTAGACAATATTATGCTCCCTTGCGTGTCACAATTATTTCCTAATAATGAGTTCATATTTCAACAAGACAATTGTTCCGTTCATACTGCTCATACCGTAACTAACTGGTTTCAAGATAACAACATCAATGTTTTTAACTGGCCCAGTCATAGTCCAGATCTTAACCCTGTGGAACCAATATGGGGACTACTCGTAAGAAGTATCCAAAAACGAAATGTGAGACCACGGAATGCCGAAGAATTACTGGAAATAGTAAATAATGCATAGGAAAATATTATTACTAATGATTATTGTATAAGGTTATTTATATTTAATTCTATGCCAAACAGACTTATAGAAGTTATGGTGAATAAATGGTGCAATAACGTAATATTAATAGTTAGTTTCTTGTTAAGTAGGATATCCTTTGTCCTTTGATCCAGGATTTCTACTAATCGTACCGTTTATTCTCCACTTTCTTAAAATGTTACACATCAAATTTTTGTTAATGTTATAACGCAGTGCAATTTGTCTCATTAACCATCCATCATTTACTATAGCAATAACTACAGCATTAAAATAAAAAATAAATTTAAAAGTGATATCTGTTTTATTTCGGCTACTCATTACATATTCAAATAGAGACAGATTTACATTAGAAAAATAAGTTGTCCTATTTTTTTCTGCTCACGACAGTACATTGTTCGGTTCACAGACACAATTTTATAATAGAAGATAATGCACTTGTACAATAAACCTATCGTAATTCTTAAAAAACCGACTGGGGAGCCAATAAGGCAGACCTGATTAAACTTTAAAAAGGATGAAAAGTACGGTAAACAATACTACGCACTTAAAATTGGCAGTAGGATAGGTGCAAGGTTCTGAGAAAATCCAAAAGAGAATCGTGGATGAGGTACTATGAGGGCATTAAAGGAACTCCAGAATGTGCCAGAGACTACAAAAATATTGTCTAAGGATCTTCAAAGCACAATATACAGTAGGTGGAAAACGTAACAGTAGGTGGAAAACATACTACAATAGGAAGGAAACCATAAGTGAAATCCTTAGGGTACACTTTCCCGAATCTAAAATTATCAACTTATCACCGGAGGAATGTCAAAAAACAGATCTGGAGCCGCCAACATGAGCATCCAAAGAGAACTGACAAGCAGAAAAGACGGTGATAAACGCTGATAGGTAAAATAAAATGGGCCATAAATTCGTTCAAACCATATGAATCGTCGGGGCCAGACGGCATTTATCCAATAGTGTTACAGAAAGGCACGCACCTTCTATTTCACAGGTTATGTACTGCTCAAGAGCAGCTTAGCACTTGGGTACATACCCAAAACCTGGAGAGTAATTAGAGTAAACTTTATACCTAGACCTGATAAAATTCGACAGGAAGGTGCAAAGTCTTTAAAACCAATAAGTCTGATGTCGTTTGTACTAAAGATTCTGGAAAACTGTTGGACAGACACATCAGGGATTATGTACTAGCAATCAGGCCTCTACACGAGGCCAATATATGCCTACAGGGCAGGGATGCCATTAGAAACAGCATGCAAATCCATGGTTAGGGAAAGAATTCAATATCATAGATACCAAAAAGAACGAACTATTGGTGACATTACTTACACGAAGAATGAACTAAGCAGGAACGTTATAGAACAGGAGTATCAGTTTATAATCCAGAATGTCAGGTTGAGTTATGAAAAATATTTTAATCTGCAAAAAGGTACGCATTTACATAAATTTAGAAACTTAATAAGGCAAAAACAGATTAGGCAATTACAAAATATAAATAATAATCCTTTAATTGACAGGACTGTCATTAATATGTCAAAAAGACTTTTGTCAATTTCAGACAGGCTTGTCCTATCAAAAGGTTTAAATTTTGCAATAAACCCGAAAACTGTTCCAAAATTTGATATAGTAGCGGCAATAGAAAAAACGGCTCAAAATTTACCAACTGATAATGGTAGTGAATATCGCATACGGGCAAAAATTGCTTTGGAGAAGCAATACAAAATTAAAGATAATTTAACTCCAGAAGAAAAGTTATCGATAAATTCTTTAAAACGAGATGAAAGTATAAAAATATTGCCAGCAGACAAAGATAATGCCACAGTCATTATAGATAAAGATATATATAACACAAAAATCATGACTCTTGTAAATGAGGGACCCTACTCAAAACTAAACAAAGATCCAATAAAATCAATAGAGAGCAAAATTTACAGAACTTTGTTTAAATACAAACATGAATGAACGAAGGAAACTTACACCACATCATAGTAAGCCTCCTCATTTTTATGGCTTATCAAAGACACAAACAAAATATTCCTTTAAGACCAATTGTTAGTTCTATTAATTCACCATGTCATAATTTGGCAAAATTTGTACTTAAAATTATTGATCCATTATCTGAAAATACCGATTCATATATTAAAAATAGTAAACATTTTATAGAAAAAACTTATGAAAACGATATTCATGAATCACACCTGATGGTTAGTTTTGATGTAGTTAGTCTTTTTACCAATGTTCCGGTAGACGAAACCTTAAAAATAGTTAAAGACAGGTTGCTAAATGATAATAATTTGGAAACTAGAACTAAATTAAGTGTAAATAGCATAATGGAACCCTTAACACTGTGTATAAAGCAACCTATTTTCAATTGGACAATGAGTTCTATCAGCAGGATTTTGGTATGGCTATGGGGTCTGCATTATCACAAATTTTAAGCAACATATTGTAACGATCTATTCTGTCGCTACAACGGACATAGCCACATACCCAGGTTGTAAAATTTACGAGTATTAGCGTTCCCTGATTTATAAATTAAATTTAGGAAAATGCTGACATCTCATCAAACACGCTAACTGTTAATTGGGTTGCCTATATGAAATATAGACCAGATTTGTAGAACCATATAGTACTTCTTATCAACTTATTTTTTTTGTGGAACGTTAATTTTTGTTAGAATGAAAAAGCAACGAATTATCTTTTTCGAACATTCCAGAAAACGACAGTAGAAAAAAGGATATTGGGTGTTAGCCATTTGCTTTATGAATTTTGACCTAGTGAGTTCTAGCGAGTTACAATATATTTAATTGTGCCATACTTTTGGGATTTTCTCGTTAAAACTAAAGTAAATCAGTTTCCATTTTTTTGGAGTTGCTGTGGAGCATTTGGATAGTGTGTTTTGGAAACTGTGTCTCTGATAGAGGATTTTTCTGCTAGGCCATATTCCCTCTGGCATTTCTTTGACCGTACCACCGGGTCTGAAAAACGATAAGATTCATTTTGTTGTGCAGGAAACCCTCGAAAGAGGTAAGTTTTGACTATTTTGTGTCCTTTTCTTCTGTTTCGTAACAGATTATTATTTTATTTTAGGGTTTTTAGTATCAGTTTGGTATCCACCAATTGTTTTTAAGTACTAGTTAAGATATTGGAAGTGTACCCACAAATTTTTATTACTAGTCGTAATATTTGGATTCCATCCACCAGTTTTGTAATAGTCCGAGCATTTGAGTTCAAGTATAGATTGTATGAGAAAATATTTCAACCCTTAATTCCTGGCTGATGTGCTCCTGAGAGAATTTCCCTGCCTGTTTCACCCCGGAGTATCCACGATTTGGAAGAAGATTCGACAATTTTGCATCCACACGTAGCTTCAGATAAGATTATTGCATGTTTTATTTACCTATCTATTTTTTTTTATGATCAGTAAATTAGCATATTGTTTTTTTGCATAATATTTTTTTGCTGCTTAATCATACAAGCGATACATGTGTTATAGTGGGTAGTAACCACCATTTATAGGGCACCAACCCTATACATATTTACTTTTTATTATTTGCAAGTGAAAACATTCATTCTTGTTTTAGTACAAAACTAGATTTTGCACAAAAAAAAAAACATATTACTACCAATTGTTTATTTTTCTTTTTGGCGTAAGCATTTTCGTTTAACTACGTAATCAGTGAAAATAAATAAATATATGTAAACTTTACGTGTACACGTACGGTAATTACGTTTATGGGGTTGTATATATATCTAATTTCTCCTTATTTTCTATAAATTATTATACACTGCTTACACGAATTTTATGTAATATACTGCTCGCCAAAGAAAAGTTATATTTTACACAAATTTTCTACCTTACGTCATTTAAATTTTTAACAATAGTAAATAAATAAATCAGATATCATTTGCAGAAACATTTCATTTCTGATTGACTGTTATTTATCATCAGTAGGTAAATAAATATTTTCTTAAATTTTAATGGTGACTTATTTATGAATAAAGACGCTGAAAAGATTATAACTTATTGAAGCTACCAATACATTGTCCTTTTTTTTGAGCAAGGACTCCTCGAAATCAAGAAGATAAGGTAATTTAACATTGTTGTATATATATTTTGTTTCGTCTGTGCGTCTAAAGGTATATATATATTTTTTTATATGTCTAGCCTAGTTCACTATTTGAGTTTTGCCACTTAGATTGATATATATATATATAGGTATATATATATTTTTTGGAACGGATTCCTATAAGAACAGGGGCTTTTCTAGTTTAAAGTGGAAATAAACTAGTGGCGCCCTTAATTTATTTTTTTTAACCCACCCCACTCTCTGACTGAGCTCGGGTAACAATTTTTTGTGCCGCGCTATCACCAATCCGTGTCCAATTAAGTGGCATTGTAAGAAAAGCGCGTCACAAATTTGGCGCCCAACGTGGGGCCCGAACCCACGACCCTGAGATTAAGAGTCTCATACTCTACCGACTGAGCTAGCCGTTTGTGACCAATATTTTGGATAAATTAAGAGATACTCGTTACCTATCGAGCCTAGACATCAAATCGGCCTACTGGCAGATTTCAGTAGAGGAAAAGTCACGTCAGTATACAGCATTCACTGTACCTGGGCGTGGGCTTTTTCAATTTAAAAGACTACCTTTCGGTTTACATACTGCGCCTGCAACATGGCAACGCTTGATTGATCGCGTTCTTGGAGCCGATTTAGAGCCATACGTATTCGTCTATCTCGACGATATCGTTGTCGTCACACAAACATTCGAGAAACATGTAGAAATTCTTTCAGAGGTATTTTCACGATTAATCTCTGCTGGACTCACGTTAGGTAGAGAGAAGTGTAATTTTTGTCGGCCGGAATTACGTTACCTGGGTTATGTAGTAGATGTTAATGGGTTACATGTTAATCCTGAGAAGGTTAACGCTATATTACAAATTCCAACTCCTACCAAAGTCTCTGAAGTGCGAAGTATTATAGGTACTGCCTCATGGTATCGCAGGTTCATACCGAATTTCTCCTCTTTGATACAACCGTTAACTGAATTATTACGGAAAAATGTACCATTTAAATGGACTTCACGACAAGAAGAAGCTCTAAAGTCAATTAAAGAACATTTAATATCAGCACCTGTGTTAACTTGTCCTAATTTTGAACTACCTTTTGTCATTCAAACGGACGCGAGCGCATATGGGATTGGGAGTGTACTGATCCAAAACCACCCAGATCTCGGCGAAAAAGTTGTGTGTTATCTGTCAAGGTCTTTGACTAAACAGGAACGGAAGTACTCTACTACTGAGCGGGAATGCTTGGCCGTACTTTGGAGCATAGAGAAGCTACGTCCTTATATCGAGGGTACGCACTTTACTGTCGTGACAGACCATTGGTCTTTGTGTTGGCTAAATAATTTGAAGGACCCGACTGGTCGATTGGCCAGGTGGGCTATCAGACTTCAACAATATAGCTTTGACCTCGTACATCGCAAAGGTAAATACCATGTAGTTCCAGATATGTTGTCTCGGTCAGTTCCGGTTATAGATGTCCTTGATTGTGGTGATGTTTGTGAGGCGGATATAGGAAGTCAATTAAGTCTAGATTCTTGGTATGTAAAAATGAGGGATAGAGTTCAAAATAATCCTTTAAAATTTCCATATTGGCGTATCGAAGGTGCAATCTTATACAAGTATGTCGAACATAATAATTTTCCTGGGTTGTCGGAGAGGGCAAACAATTGGAAACGTGTAATTTCAAAAGAAGAACGTAAAGAAGTTCTTCGTAAATGTCATGATGATCCGTGTGCTGGACACTGTGGTGTATTTAAGACATTTCAGCGTATTTCCTAGCATTATTACTGGCCTAAGATGAAGGCAGACATAACCAAATATGTTCGTAGTTGTATAATGTGTTGTAAGAACAAACCTGAGCAGAGAAAACCTGCTGGTTTACTCGCGCCGCATCGTATTGTAGATAGACCATTCCAGGTCGTTTCATGTGATATGATTGGACCTTTGCCTAGATCCAATCGGGGTTTTAAATTTATTTTGGTAATAGTCGATAGTTTTAGTAAATTTAGTATAGTTGTACCGTTAAGAAATGCAACAGCAAGATTAATATGCACTGCTCTAGAAGAACACTTGTTATTGTTGTTTGGTCAACCGGATGTTTTGATTTGCGATAACGGTAGTCAGCTCACAAGTAAGGAATTTAGGAAATTGCTTAAGTCCTATATTATCAAACAATTCTGTATTGCTAATTACCATCCACAGGCAAATCCTACGGAGAGGACAAATAAGACTCTCGAAACTACGATTAGGTGTTATGTGGCTGACAATCATCGCGAGTGGGATAAAAATTTGGCAAAATTGCCTTGCGCAATTCGCACTCAAGTTCATGGGTCTACCAGACGTACACCTTATTTTGTAGTATTTGGTCGTAAAATGCCATCTAATATACATAATATAGTTGATACTCAGCCAGTAAGTTTTGACATCGATAAAAATGAATTAGCTCGTGATAAGAGTGAAGCCTTTAAGAAATTGTACGCTGAAGTTAAGCTTCGATGAAAGAAAGCATTCGAAAAGAATAAACGTTATTATGATTTACGTCACCGTGATGTGACATATCAAGTGGGTTTTCGAGTTTACAAAAGAAATTTTGTATTGTCTGATGCAGCTAAATTCTTCTCGTCGAAGTTGGCTTCTAAATATGAAGGTCCATTTATTGTGTCTAAAAAGTTGTCTCCATGGACATATGAACTGAAAGATATGGATGGCAGGTTTAGAGGTGCATCGCATGCTAAAGACCTTAAACCATCCCCCGACTAAATTATATAAGAGATTTCTGTAAATAATGGCGGCAAGAGAGTAGCATAGTAAACTACCTCCGGCTAAAAATCTAATTTTACGAATTGATCTGGCGTACTGTTTCCTGAAAAGTAGTGTATTTTGAACATTAACTCTAGTGTAACCTGTGGTGCATTTCAAACAGTGCAATTAGTGATAGTTTTTATGAAAATACTTGTTATTATCCTGAATAGATTACTACAATTATTAAGGAAATAACAGTTTTTCTATCGGCTCACTGTGACGTAGTGCGTAATAAAAGTGCGCTATCAATTAATACGTTAAGGAAACAAACGAGTGAGCACAGGTCGTAGGAGCACAGTCACTACTAATTAATTACACACAATGCCAAGTGGAATCAACAGCGGCTCCAGTGGAACCTCATCAGGTGACCGCAACCTAAGATCAAGCCAGAAAGAGGGAATCAACGATGTAACCATGAGTAATATTAATTATATTATACAACAAGTTTCTACCCAAGTTTCTGCTAATATTTCTGCAGATATTAGTAAACGGTTTGATGAGATAGAAAATAGTTTAAAAACATTTAATGTCTCCATTAAAGAAAGTAAGACATCTATTATACAGCTCGACCACAGGGTTGATTCTCTAGAACAGTATGCAAAGCGTTGTAACCTGCGCATACATGGTCTTAAACGACAAGACAGCGAAAATACTAATCAAATTATAAGTAATTTTATCAGTGATAAACTAAGTATTAATGCTAGAGAAACCGATATAGAACATAGTTATCGAATTAATGATAATGTGCTTCTAGTCAAATTTAAAACACATGAGATAAAACAAAGAGTATACAATTCCAAGGCGAAGCTTAAACAAACAGAATATATAATCAGGGAAGATCTCACAATATTTCGAATCAGAGCTATTAGAGCTGCAGTTGCAAAATATGGAGCTAAGAATGTGTGGACCATTGATGGTAAAATACGACTGAAAATTAACAACGCCGTTATGAAACCAACTGTACATGAATTAGAGAAAATTATCGCAGAAACGCCTATTAATACCGACAAATGACTCACTGTTGTGAAGAGGCACACATATTTAATTTATTTTTAGGGCAAAATGTTAATGTACAATGATGAATATATATATATTTTTTTTTCTTCTCAAAAATGTTATAATATTTATCTTGCTTTGATAATGTGGTAAAATTTTTATTTCTTTCCTTCATTATATATACGATTGCAAAAAATAAATATCACATATCTGTTTACTTTTCTTTTGGTAAGGCAATGCGTGTTCTCATATTTATTTTCCGATTCTAATATGGATTTATTATAGCTGTTTTATTCTCGTTTTTGTATGACATAGTTATAATGTTTTTTCCTAAGGATGTATTTTTTGAATCACTTTATACAAGTTACACAAAATATGTTTGTTTTTAGTTTTTATTGGGATTTTTAAGTATGTATAAGGTATATCATTTTATAGACATGAGATATGTATATATATTTTTTGTAATCAACGAAACAGTATGATTATTAAATTAAAGATACCACTATACTTTTTTCTCAGTTCAATATTCAAACATGTCGAATAGTTTATATAATTTTTTTAACATTAATATTCTTGTTTTTTTTGCCGTAGGATATAGGTTATCATGCAATTCAAAGTTGCCACCCTTAATGTAAGATCACTGTTCACAGGATTTAATGAGTTAAGATCTATTGCTGAAAATTATAAATTCGATATTTTTGTTATCACAGAAACCTGGCTGTCGCCGCTAATTTCATCTAACCAAATATTAATCGATGGTTATCAAATTATAAGGAAAGATCGTCAAGGGAGAGGTGGAGGTATTGCAATATATTATAGAAATCACATATCAGTGGAAAAAATAAATATCGATAATATCAATTCATCACCACTTGAACAATTATGGGTAAGTCTTAAAATTAATCAAAGCAATATTGGTATTGGTGGAGTATATAGACCTCCAAATTCATCGGTTGCAGACTGCATTAATGATCTTGAAAATACAATTCCTCAAATTCTACCAACAGTGGACGAAATTTTAATAGTAGGAGACATTAATATTAACTTAATAAATACGGTTAATGCAAGCAGTATTAAATTTTTTTCATTTTTAGAAGCATATGGACTATCAGTAATAAATAACGAACCCACTAGGGTAAATAATTTTAGCAGTAGCCTGATTGACATAATAGCTGTCAGTAACAACGATTTAGTCGTTAATACAAACACTGTGGTAAACCATACAATTTCTGACCAATTTCTGACCACTGCCTGGTTTACTGTGAATTGGTTTATGAAACGGTTAAACCTAAACAAATTTTCAGGACATTTAGGGACTTTAAATATTTTAATTATGATGATTTTTATAATGATCTAATTAGTATACCGTGGTACGATTTATACTCTCTAAATGACGTAGATATTATTATGGAAAGTTTTAACGAGTATTTAACGGCTTTATTTGATATTCAAGCACCACTTCGCAAAGTTAGAATTAGTAAACCAAAAGCGCCCTGGTTAACAGACACAATAAAGCTAATGATCAAAACGCGAAATAAAGCACGTGCTAAGTTTAAAAGAACGAAAAATTTAAATGATTGGGAAAATTACAAAAACTTACGTAACATGGTCACCACTGCTATAGATAACGAAAAAAGGAGCTATTTGAACTATATTCAAGAACAACATAATACTAAAAAAACGTGGGACACCCTAGACTTGTTCAACATTATTTCAAAAAAACAAAAATCAAATATTCCAGATCATCTATGCGATAGTAATAAACTTAATGAATATTTTATTGAATCAGTTTCTAAAATGATCACTTCCCCTCCTCAAGCATGTGTTGATTTTTATAACTCAAATAAACATAATCCCGACATTACCTTTCAACTTACACATGTAAGCCAAGAAGACGTTGAAAATGCTATTAACAAAATTAAATCTAATGCAGTTGGTAATGATAAAATAAGCATAAAAATGTTAAAGTTATGTATTCCTTATCTGACACCTATTATTACATATATTGTTAATACAGCCATAGCTACCGGGAAATACCCACAAGTCTGGAAAAAATCACTGATTTTTCCAATTAACAAAATTAATAAACCCACGGACTACTCCGATTTAAGACCAATAAATATCCTGCCGGTTTTATCGAAAGTTCTAGAAAGGCTGATCTATAACCAAATATATGAATACATACAAATAAATTCAATCATACCTACCACCCAATCCGGCTTTCGTGAGAACCATAGCACAACTAGCGCTCTTCTAAAAATAACTGATGACATTATTGGAGGTTTGGATAAAGGAAAGATTACTATACTTCTCTCGCTTGATTATAGCAAAGCATTTGATACTATGAACCATAAATTGTTATGTTCTAAACTTAAATATTACGGATTTGATGAAACTGCATCACATTTTATAAAATCATTCCTCAGTGATAGAAAACAGTGTGTGGTTATAAATGACAATGTATCAAATGATAAAACTGTTTTATATGGTGCACCTCAAGGGTCAATTTTGGCTCCGTTGTTGTTTATAATTTACACGTCTGATTTTTACCGCTATTTAGAACATTTTACACCACACTTCTATGCAGATGACACACAATTATATTGTACCTCTGACATTCAACATCTCGAAAATAGTGTCGACCTGTTCAACGAAGAAATCAATGCTTTAGTCCTTATTTCAAAAAATCACTGCCTTTCTATAAATCCTAGTAAATCATCAGTTATAGTATTCGGTGCAGACAAAGATCGTCAGAGGGCCATAAATGGCATATCTTTATTAGTAGATGGACACAAGCTAGAATATAAAGAAGAAATAAAATGTTTAGGTTTAAATATAGATGTCCATCTTCGGTTTGTCAGTCACGTAAATTCTTTGGTCAGAAAATCATATTGTTTATTAAAAAATCTTTACGCTAATAGACATTGTCTCAATAAAAAATCAAAAATCATGTTATGTGACTCAATTATACTTTCAATGTTTAATTACTGCGATGTCGTTTATGGCCCATGCTTAGATTTAAACACTTCCTCGCGAATACAACAAATTCAAAATTCGTGCATTAGATTTATTTTTGGTTTACGTCGCAGAGATCATGTGTCCAGATATGTGTCAGAAATTGGATGGTTAAAAATGCAACATCGTAGAACTCTCCATATTGCTTGCTTTACCCACAACCTAATAAAAATTAAACACCCAAAATACTTATTGCATAAACTTGTACCAAGATATAATATACATCAGAGAGAATTAAGACATACAGATGAACTCACTATTCCTCGACATTATACAGCCAGGTTTCAAAGATGTTTCTCTTATCAAGCGGTAATTAATTATAATTCTATTCCAAATAATTTTAAAAAATTGTCTAAGTTATCCTTCAAAAAAAATTTAAAGAAATTACTTCTTGCTGACCAGTGATCTTTCATACGTAAATTGAGATTGTTTTGTATGTATATTTATTTTGTTTATAATGAAAGTTAATTATTATATATGTCTTATGTTAAAATTAATAATATGTTACTGTTTCTAATATGTAAATTGTCTTGGTTAAGTGGAAGAACAGCTTGCTGAACTTCGCCAAGACATAAATATAAATAAAGACGATTTATTATTATTATTTTTTTTTTTTTTTTTTTTAAACTGGTTATGTTACCGTGATTAATTAACAAATCTATAATCGGCCCTAAAGGCAAGATCATAGTTTCGGTTCTACGGTTCCAGAAACGATCTCACTATATTAGTATTATTATTATTATTATTATTTTTTTTTTTTTTTTTTTTTTTTTTTTACAAAAAACCAGTCACCCTACTCTGTGGCTCCGACCCTCACAGAGGGGAGCTGGTAATACCAATAGCCACTCCCCACGCCCGTGGGGTGAGTGACTACCGGGTCCGCGAATCGTGTGCCCTGAGTAGACGTAATGAACCGAGGATGACAGCCTTCTGCATTCTGCCGGCTAAGATCTCTGCCGAATCTCGGCATGCCGGTATGATCTTTAGTTCTGAAAGCAGCGTCTGTCTCATTCCACCGAGGGCTCCTATAATCAGTACCACTATTTTAACAGAATGGCCTGGATAAAGCCTGCGGAGTTCGAAGAGCAAATCTCGATATTTTGTCCGTTTTTCCTCCTCTTTCAAGACAATGTTGCTCTCAGCGGGAGCTGAGAATTCCATGACATACATTGTCTTGAGTTGGTGGTCGAGGAGTACTATGTCAGGCTTGTTGGCTTGTATTTGCCTGACGGTGGGAAACGAGTAGTTCCAATAAATTAGGCACTTCTCATTCCCCACAACGGACTCAATATCCCCCGGAACGTAAGGCAGCACTGGTGTTTCGTCTATCCCATACGAGTGCCTTAGATGATAGTAAAGCACTCGTAATGCTGCGTTGTGTCTATGAATATAGGCCGAGACTGCGTATGTCGGGCAAGCCGACAGTAAGTGCATTACAGTCTCCGGCGCCCTGCGGCAGGCCCTGCAGCTGACATCAGGGACCTCCATACCCATGACACGACGTCGATAGACGAGAGTGTTAAATACACCATCCTGGCAAGCCATTATGAATCCCTCGGTCTCAGACTTCAGCCCAGCTGACCTTAAGAAGGCGAAGGTCAGCCTTTCGGATAAGCCGAGGTCTTCTATATTTTTATAGAAGATTCCGTGCAATGGCTTATCCTTATGGAGCTGCAGAAGGATGTTGTGTTCTGCAGCTCTAATGTGGGCTTTTAGTCGAACGGGTTCCAACTCGGTGACAGAGTCGGGGTTTACCCGCTCGACGTCGAAGATGAGACCAAGTTCATCGGCTGCTCTCCGTGCTGCCTTAAAGAGAAAAGCTCCTACCTCTGCATTTTCATGGTCTCGGACCATGCAGAGGAGGGGATCCGAACTCCTGATGACCTTACATGCTCCCTCCAGAACCATCCTGCTATGGAGACTCTCCAAGCTCAAGAGTCCACGGCCTCCCCGATGTCGTGGGAGATATAACCGTGGAACGGACGATTTAGGATGCAAGCTCCTATTGAGATGCATCTTCTTGCGTGTTACTACATCGAGTTGACGCAGCTCTTCTCTAGTCCACTTCACTACTCCGAAAGAGTAGAGAAGGATCGGAACGGCAAGCATATTTGTAGCAGACACCTTGTTCTTCCCCGACAGTTCTGAAGACCAGATCTGTCGGAGTAGGTGCTGATACTTGCCGCGGAGAGCGTTTTTCACTACACTCACTTCTTGGGTGGAGCGTTGCTCGACACCCAAGTAAGTGTACGACTCTCCGGCATCTAGATGGTGTAAGATGCTTCCGTCCACGAGCTGCGCGTCCTCTCCATAGTCACCGCATCGTCCTCTCTTGAGATGGATCAGTGCGCATTTGTCCAACCCGAACTGCATACCGACAGCCTGCGTATACTCCTGTACCACCCTAAGGGACTGTTGGAGATCCCTCTCTCCAGAGGCATAAAGTTTAAGGTCATCCATATCAAATAGATGGGTGACCTTATGCCTCCTGTCGCCGGGGGTACCGCAGTTATAGCCACGGGTTTTCCGGAGCGAGACGGATAATGGCAGTAGTGAGATGCAAAACAGAAGGGGGCTGAGGGAATCTCCCTGAAATACTCCTCTTCTGAATGTTACCGACTCTGTTTGGACTCTATCGTTACCCGATGTTATGGTAAAGCGAGTCCTCCAGAGCGGCATCAGTTCTTCAATACATCTCACTACGGGACCGGGTACCACAAGACATCGGAGCAAGTGAACAATGAGCTCATGCGATGTCATGTCGAATGCCTTGCGGTAGTCGATCCAGGCCATAGAGAGGTTCCGCTTATACTGCATGGAGTCCTGCGTGACACATCTGTCAATCAACAGGTTCTCCTTGCAGCCAGCGACACCTCTCTTCGACCCTCGTTGCTCATATATCCGTTCGTAAACCGGTTCAACTGCGTGGAGCACCCGCATGTACAAAATGCGTGTAAACACCTTGTAACATGCGTTTAGACAGGTTATCGGTCTGTAATTCTTTGGGTTGGACAAATCTCCGTTCTTGGGGATCAGCACTGTCCGCCCCTCAACAACCCAAGAAGGGATTTGCTGCTCCCCATTTAACCAGGAATTAAATATTCTGGCCAAATGGTGGTGGGTGCTCGATAACTTTTTCCACCAAAAGTTATTTATCCCATCGGGACCTGGAGCAGCAAAGTTCTTAGAGCCATCAAGAGCCCTACGAACCTCTTCTGGGGTTATTGGTTCGCACACTTCCTGTGGTTGCTGAAGCCTTTGACAAAAGGCTTCAAAGTGTGCAAGGGCAGGAGAATCTCGGTTGAGTGGAGGCCTCTCCTCGTACAGCGTTTTCCAGAAGTTCTCCACCTGATCTGCAGTCGGCGGATTGTCTACAACACGCGGAGGTGGTTGGAAAAGACGCGAGGGCTTCTCGCGGAACAGTTTATTTTCCGCAAGCCCCCTCGCCCGCCTCACTAATGACTTTTTGCAAGTCACTAGCATCCGTATCCTGTCGAGACAGTGCTGTTTGGTGGTTCGCAGCGCTGCCTCATTGAGTGTGTGATAGACGCGTCTTAAGTTGGCGGCTAATCGACGCACTTTAGGCGTGAACGGCCTGTTGGCCGCCATATAGTCCATCACACATTGGATACGGGATGCGTGTTTATTATTATTATTATCTTTTTTTTTTTTTTTTTTTTTATTTTTTTTTACAAAAAACCAGTCACCCTACTCTGTGGCTCCGACCCTCACAGAGGGGAGCTGGTAATACCAATAGCCACTCCCCACGCCCGTGGGGTGAGTGACTACCGGGTCCGCGAATCGTGTGCCCTGAGTAGACGTAATGAACCGAGGATGACAGCCTTCTGCATTCTGCCGGCTAAGATCTCTGCCGAATCTCGGCATGCCGGTATGATCTTTAGTTCTGAAAGCAGCGTCTGTCTCATTCCACCGAGGGCTCCTATAATCAGTACCACTATTTTAACAGAATGGCCTGGATAAAGCCTGCGGAGTTCGAAGAGCAAATCTCGATATTTTGTCCGTTTTTCCTCCTCTTTCAAGACAATGTTGCTCTCAGCGGGAGCTGAGAATTCCACGACATACATTGTCTTGAGTTGGTGGTCGAGGAGTACTATGTCAGGCTTGTTGGCTTGTATTTGCCTGACGGTGGGAAACGAGTAGTTCCAATAAATTAGGCACTTCTCATTCCCCACAACGGACTCAATATCCCCCGGAACGTAAGGCAGCACTGGTGTTTCGTCTATCCCATACGAGTGCCTTAGATGATAGTAAAGCACTCGTAATGCTGCGTTGTGTCTATGAATATAGGCCGAGACTGCGTAAGTCGGGCAAGCCGACAGTAAGTGCATTACAGTCTCCGGCGCCCTGCGGCAGGCCCTGCAGCTGACATCAGGGACCTCCATACCCATGACACGACGTCGATAGACGAGAGTGTTAAATACACCATCCTGGCAAGCCATTATGAATCCCTCGGTCTCAGACTTCAGCCCAGCTGACCTTAAGAAGGCGAAGGTCAGCCTTTCGGATAAGCCGAGGTCTTCTATATTTTTATAGAAGATCCCGTGCAATGGCTTATCCTTATGGAGCTGCAGAAGGATGTTGTGTTCTGCAGCTCTAATGTGGGCTTTTAGTCGAACGGGTTCCAACTCGGTGACAGAGTCGGGGTTTACCCGCTCGACGTCGAAGATGAGACCAAGTTCATCGGCTGCTCTGCGTGCTGCCTTAAAGAGAAAAGCTCCTACCTCTGCATTTTCATGGTCTCGGACCATGCAGAGGAGGGGATCCGAACTCCTGATGACCTTACATGCTCCCTCCAGAACCATCCTGCTATGGAGACTCTCCAAGCTCAAGAGTCCACGGCCTCCCCGATGTCGTGGGAGATATAACCGTGGAACGGACGATTTAGGATGCAAGCTCCTATTGAGATGCATCTTCTTGCGGGTTACTACATCGAGTTGACGCAGCTCTTCTCTAGTCCACTTCACTACTCCGAAAGAGTAGAGAAGGATCGGAACGGCAAGCATATTTGTAGCAGACACCTTGTTCTTCCCCGACAGTTCTGAAGACCAGATCTGTCGGAGTAGGTGCTGATACTTGCCGCGGAGAGCGTTTTTCACTACACTCACTTCTTGGGTGGAGCGTTGCTCGACACCCAAGTAAGTGTACGACTCTCCGGCATCTAGATGGTGTAAGATGCTTCCGTCCACGAGCTGCGCGTCCTCTCCATAGTCACCGCATCGTCCTCTCTTGAGATGGATCAGTGCGCATTTGTCCAACCCGAACTGCATACCGGCAGCCTGCGTATACTCCTGTACCACCCTAAGGGACTGTTGGAGATCCCTCTCTCCAGAGGCATAAAGTTTAAGGTCATCCATATAAAATAGATGGGTGACCTTATGCCTCCTGTCGCCGGGGGTACCGCAGTTGTAGCCACGGGTTTTCCGGAGCGAGACGGATAATGGCAGTAGTGAGATGCAAAACAGAAGGGGGCTGAGGGAATCTCCCTGAAATACTCCTCTTCTGAATGTTACCGACTCTGTTTGGACTCTATCGTTACCCGATGTTATGGTAAAGCGAGTCCTCCAGAGCGGCATCAGTTCTTCAATACACCTCACTACGGGACCGGGTACCACAAGACATCGGAGCAAGTGAACAATGAGCTCATGCGATGTCATGTCGAATGCCTTGCGGTAGTCGATCCAGGCCATAGAGAGGTTCCGCTTATACTGCATGGAGTCCTGCGTGACACATCTGTCAATCAACAGGTTCTCCTTGCAGCCAGCGACACCTCTCTTCGACCCTCGTTGCTCATATATCCGTTCGTAAACCGGTTCAACTGCGTGGAGCACCCGCATGTACAAAATGCGTGTAAACACCTTGTAACATGCGTTTAGACAGGTTATCGGTCTGTAATTCTTTGGGTTGGACAAATCTCCGTTCTTGGGGATCAGCACTGTCCGCCCCTCAACAACCCAAGAAGGGATTTGCTGCTCCCCATTTAACCAGGAATTAAATATTCTGGCCAAATGGTGGTGGGTGCTCGATAACTTTTTCCACCAAAAGTTATTTATCCCATCGGGACCTGGAGCAGCAAAGTTCTTAGAGCCATCAAGAGCCCTACGAACCTCTTCTGGGGTTATTGGTTCGCACACTTCCTGTGGTTGCTGAAGCCTTTGACAAAAGGCTTCAAAGTGTGCAAGGGCCGGAGAATCTCGGTTGAGTGGAAGCCTCTCCTCGTACAGCGTTTTCCAGAAGTTCTCCACCTGATCTGCAGTCGGCGGATTGTCTACAACACGCGGAGGCGGTTGGAAAAGGCGCGAGGGCTTCTCGCGGAACAGTTTATTTTCCGCAAGCCCCCTCGCCCGCCTCACTAATGACTTTTTGCAAGTCACTAGCATCCGTATCCTGTCGAGACAGTGCTGTTTGGGTAGTTATTATTATTATTATTATTATTATTATTATTATTATTATTATTATTATTATTATTATTATTTAAGCCAATGACGCGATTTACCACCCTTACGCGAGGCATGCTCTAGATATTATTGTGTCTCAGGATTGAATCTTAGAAATGTCTTGTAAATAGTCCTATTTTCTAGATTAGATCGTTTAGGTAGTTTAGTATATAGTTTTAACATAATTTTTTTTGTCTATTCCTTAGTTTCTTTTTTTTTTGTATAAAAATGTTTCCGGTGGATGTATGAAAATTTCTGCGAAATTTTCTGGGAGGTTCAGGTGGAATTTGTAACGATCTATTCTGATCGCTACAACGGACATAGCCACATAGCCAGGTTGTAAAATTTACGAGTATTAGCGTTCCCTGATTTATAAATTAAATTTAGGAAAATGCTGACATCTCATCAAACACGCTAACTGTTAATTGGGTTGCCTATATGAAATATAGACCAGATTTGTAGAACCATGTAGTACTTCTTATCAACTTATTTTTTTTTGTGGAACGTTAATTTTTGTTAGAATGAAAAAGCAACGAATTATCTTTTTCGAACATTCCAGAAAACGACAGTAGAAAAAAGGATATTGGGTGTTAGCCATTTGCTTTATGAATTTTGACCTAGTGAGTTCTAGCGAGTTACAATATATTTAATTGTGCCATACTTTTGGGATTTTCTCGTTAAAACTAAAGTAAATCAGTTTCCACTTTTTTGGAGTTGCTGTGGAGCATTTGGATAGTGTGTTTTGGAAACTGTGTCTCTGATAGAGGATTTTTCTGCTAGGCCATATTCCCTCTGGCATTTCTTTGACCGTACCACCGGGTCTGAAAAACGATAAGATTCATTTTGTTGTGCAGGAAACCCTCGAAAGAGGTAAGTTTTGACTATTTTGTGTCCTTTTCTTCTGTTTCGTAACAGATTATTATTTTATTTTAGGGTTTTTAGTATCAGTTTGGTATCCACCAATTGTTTTTAAGTACTAGTTAAGATATTGGAAGTGTACCCACAACTTTTTATTACTAGTCGTAATATTTGGATTCCATCCACCAGTTTTGTAATAGTCCGAGCATTTGAGTTCAAGTATAGATTGTATGAGAAAATATTTCAACCCTTAATTCCTGGCACGATTTGGAAGAAGATTCGACAATTTTGCATCCACACGTAGCTTCAGATAAGATTATTGCATGTTTTATTTACCTATCTATTTTTTTTTATGATCAGTAAATTAGCATATGGTTTTTTTGCATAATATTTTTTTGCTGCTTAATCATACAAGCGATACATGTGTTATAGTGGGTAGTAACCACCATTTATAGGGCACCAACCCTATACATATTTACTTTTTATTATTTGCAAGTGAAAACATTCATTCTTGTTTTAGTACAAAACTAGATTTTGCACAAAAAAAAAACATATTACTATCAATTGTTTATTTTTCTTTTTGGCGTAAGCATTTTCGTTTAACTACGTAATCAGTGAAAATAAATAAATATATGTAAACTTTACGTGTACACGTACGGTAATTACGTTTATGGGGTTGTATATATATCTAATTTCTCCTTATTTTCTATAAATTATTATACACTGCTTACACGAATTTTATGTAATATACTGCTCGCCAAAGAAAAGTTATATTTTACACAAATTTTCTACCTTACGTCATTTAAATTTTTAACAATAGTAAATAAATAAATCAGATATCATTTGCAGAAACATTTCATTTCTGATTGACTGTTATTTATCATCAGTAGGTAAATAAATATTTTCTTAAATTTTAATGGTGACTTATTTATGAATAAAGACGCTGAAAAGATTATAACTTATTGAAGCTACCAATACATTGTCCTTTTTTTTTGAACAAGGACTCCTCGAAATCAAGAAGATAAGGTAATTTAACATTGTTGTATATATATTTTGTTTCGTCTGTGCGTCTAAAGGTATATATATATATTTTTTTATATATCTAGCCTAGTTCACTATTTGAGTTTTGCCACTTAGATTGATATATATATATATATATATATATATATATAGGTATATATATATTTTTTGGAACGGATTCCTATAAGAACAGGGGCTTTTCTAGTTTAAAGTGGAAATAAACTAGTGGCGCCCTTAATTTATTTTTTTTAACCCACCCCACTCTCTGACTGAGCTCGGGTAACAATTTTTTGTGCCGCGCTATCACCAATCCGTGTCCAATTAAGTGGCATTGTAAGAAAAGCGTGTCGCAATATTTATGGAGAATTTTAAGAACACACATGTTCAAAATTGTATAAACAAACCGGTTGTCTGGTGGAGATATGTTGACGACATCTTTGCAATTTGGCCTCATGGTGTCGATTTACTAGATAGTTTTTTAGAAAATATAAATAGTAAGGAACCGTCTATTAAATTCACATTAGAAGTAGAAAGTAGGAATGAGCTACCGTTTTTAGATGTTTTAATTAGAAGGGTAAATAATACAATTGAAACAAGTGTTTATAGAAAACCAACACATACTAATAGATTCTAAATTTTAACTCAAATCAGTCAATAAATGTTAAAAGGGGTATTGTAAAATGTTTATACGATAGGGCCAAAATAATTTCGTCTAATAATGAAATATTAAATAACGAGAAAAAATTTATCAAAGAGGTTCTAGTACAAAATCAATATCCTGAAGCCTTTGTTGATAGAGTTTTCATAAATGTTCAAAATAGAGGCAATCAGGTACGACAAAAATCTGAACGTCATTATACAGCAATAATTCCTTATGTGTACGGACTATCGAAAAAGCTACGCCGTATAGGTGACAAATTTGATGTTAGGACGATATTTCAAACGGGGAACACTTTAAGATCTATTTTAACAAAAACAAAACCGATAAGCAGGGAGCAGAATTAAAAAAACTGTATTTACAATATCCCGTGCGAATGTGGTAAATGTTATGTGGTAGAGTCATCCAGACCTTTCAGTGTGAGGTTGGATGAGCACAAGAATTACATTAGAAAGAATGAAATTCAGAAATCAAAGATTTGTGAACATGCTTGGGAAAACGGACATAGAATAAACTGCGACTCGGCAAAAATTTTAACAAAGGAAACAGATGCCAAAAAAAGAAAAATTAAAGAATCAGCAATAATCTTATTAAATGAAGATAAGTGCGTATCGAATTGTTCTGTAGATATTTGTACAACCTGGCTACCAATGTTAAAAGAAGAACTTAACAAACAACATTATCTAAAAGAAAATATCATCAATTCTATGTTCTGTGTAAGTAGTAAGTATCTATGGAAATAACATAAACAGAATCTTAAAGTTGTGTATTTGACATACACAGCAAAATAAGAGTTCTTCCAAAAAAAAGCTTTGAAAACGGAAAGAGATTACTTTCCGAAACGTCAGCAAAATACATTATTTCTGTGTTTATCCCGATTTATATTATTTGCAAAACATAACCTCTGACTTTTCCTTTGGCGTAAACGTCACGGGCGCAGAGGCTTTTTTTCCAATAATTCTATTATTTTGTAGATTCGGTGATTTGTTTTGAAGAAGATAATAATACATGTGGTAGAAAACCCAAATAATAGGAAAGAATATTCGTTGAATGCCACAAATAACTTTCAGACAATACTATGTGTCTTTTTGGACACAAAGAGTCTTAAAAACTTGATAATGGTCGCAAAGCCGAAACATATGTCAGAGAAATATGAACAAAACTAATGAAACAATAAACCACGTGCGTATTGTAACTATTCTGTTGAATATTTATAATTATTCTATTGAATATGTTTCATCAAGAACCCCGCAGATTCCATCCAATTAATACGTACTAATTATTCTATTGGTAATCTCATATAGTGTGAAGAAAAGGAGGTCGTTCATTAACATCAAATTTCATAGGTTATTATAAACCAACTGCTAATATTTTTTTTATTTAAAAACATTGTGCTTAATAGTTCTACTTTCTACTCAGCAAACATGCTTTTATTATCATCCTTAAAAGTTTTCAGCATTATACGTTGTCTAAGAATTTCTAATAAATATCAAATAATCTATATCTTACCTCTTCTACCCAAAAGTATGGTATTACCACTTTTGGAAGATTTTGAGTTATGGAAAGAAAACTAACTGGTCTTAAAACGAGATTGAACTGGACCCTCTTTTTACCCTCCAGTGGTGTGCCGGTATTCTAAAATAAAAACAATTTTATTAATTACTTTCAATAATTATAATATCAAGTAATATCGATGCTCCTTGGCATGTTTATTATAGTATCAAATTTTTGTACTAAATTATTTGAAAATTTTAGCAGACTACTTTATATATAATTGAATTTTCCAGCGCAAAATAAAATGAATATGTCTATTATCAAAGTAGGATAACAATGATGAATGAAAATATTTTTATAATGACAAACTATCATACCGGTTCAACTAAGAGGTAAGTTTTATGGATGGACTCATCTGGCTCCTCCAAACCACTCACTCCGTTCGGATACTTTTCGTCGGCATAAAGGAAATGAGGAAATGATAATAAAATTGGAGCTCCTGAAATACAAAATAAATAAAATTACAGAGAGCATCTCATATCTTAACTAAAGAAGTGACTGGTCAGTGAGCACAGAGTAAATCTATGAAAATTTTTCAGTAATAAAAAAGTTTAGTGATCAGTATTAAACATTATACTAATTATACATACATACATAATATTTTTAGTCGCAAACTCCTCTATAAAATCCTTATTTTTATTGTAAGGAACGTAACCAGACTGCAACCAACAGCTACTCTCCGGGCTATGTGCCCGGCCGAGCGCTGAATTACAAGTTACAAGCTTGGCGCGTTAAGTGTAATAATTGCATATTACCATCAAAACGCTAATGCTTCGATTGCAACAAACACCAGCCGAAAGACAAAACTTAAAGGAGCTCTCGAGCCAGTCGTCACACACCACTTGCAGACTGCAGTTTCGAGCTGTTGGCTCTCATCAGTGCAAGGTAGGCATGTGACGACTGACACGAGAATCACTTGACTATTTAGTACATTTCAGTATCTATGGGATAGCGACATGTAAAAGAGTCAGCAGGCGCCATCTACCGGTCCAGTGTCTGTTGCAATCGAAAAATAGATAGCCTGACTGGGCTTAGCATAGTTCAAATGTGCTTTTAGAGGGCGGAATATTAAAACATAATATTTTTAGTCGCAAACTCCTCTATAAAATATTATTTTTACTATAAAGAATGTAACCAGACTGCAGCCAACAGCTACTCTCCGGGCTATGTGCCCCGCCGAGCGCTGAATTACAAGTTACAAGCCTGGCGCGTTAAGTGTAATAATTACATATTACCATCTAAATACTAATGTTTCGATTGCAACAAACAACAGCCGAAAGACAAAACTTAAAGGAGCTCTCGTGGTGTTTGTTGCAATCGAAGCATTAGCATTGAATTATACTAATTGGTCAACTTTTTCATATTTTAGTAAAATTTTTTATAAACTAGGTTTTACTGCCTTTATAAGCTATATAAATAGATATACATTATTTTTCCAGCCAGAGACTAATCTGTCAAACTGCAGATACTATATTGTGAGTCTACAGTATCGTCCCATATTTAAATTCCTGGTACATCAAGATATGCTTCATCCTGTGAACGTCCTAGAGACTTTTATCGCATGTGATAAGAACAATTAAATATGGGTGTCTCAGGAATATTATGTGCTAGCTGTGTTTTGGATTTCTATGTGAAAATAAGGATATTAAGTCATATTAATACTAACCTATGCATGGCAGTAAATCGACTATACCATCTAAAAAGCAACTAGGCGTTCCATTCTCATCCGCTGTTTGCTTTGTACAATAACAATCATTTTCAGGGGAAGCTGTTTCGGATCTCAAAGTATTTTCACCTACTGCAAAACGATACGCGTCAATTCCTTTATAACTATCCTTCCCTTCATAAGTAATCTTTACAAGTCTGAAAACAAAGTAACAAAAATTATTACTTAAATATCAACCTCCCCCACCTAAGGATAAGCTCTTAAAATAGACAACTGTGATAAGTTAAGTATAATCCCTATATACCTATCGCCATAATTATGAAATAGATACTCAGTAAAGCATTTTTGTGATATTTGTATTGCAGTGATATAAAGTTGGTTATTGTGAACTATTATTTTATTTGGGTTAAAAGTTATCTCATATTAGAATTAAATTCGTCTTTATATGAAATATTTTAGTTATTCTCAGTGGTAAATAGTAGATATTCATTCGAGAAACGGGCATTGTTGAACCACTAAAGGTATTACAATTTTCTAGTACCTATATATTATATGTTTTATAACAGAATTGTTGTCCTCGTACAGCTCAGCGCGTAAGATACTCGATTAGCAATGGAGTTAAGCTTAAGTTGAAACGAACCAGATCCACTCTGTCTGGCTTTGCAATGACCGCAATGCTTCGCATAGGCCATCTGCACGTGATGTTGTATTATTCAAGGTCTCTGCTTGGAGGGAAAACAAATAACATATAACCCTACTTTAGTTCCTTACCATGCCAAATATCACAAACCACAGTTGACCGTTTTGAAGTTAGTATCCTTGATTTGTTTTACCTACAAACAACTAAATAAAGTGAGGTTATGTGTTACTTGTTTGGTGATCAAGCAATGGCCTTGAAAAACGTGCAGTTGCCCTATTATGGTTATAACACTGAACACGGATTCTGATCAGGGATTTTAATTTATTTTAATTGTAATAAAGTCTTGTGCGATTTAATTCAGTTCATTAGCAATGGAATACATGCAAGTTCAAATCCTGTTGGCTTCTGGCGTTTTTTAAAACTTTATTCATTATATTAAAAGTTAAAAATGTTTTATTTTATTAATTCGCTCAGCGGGTTTTGTTCAAACTTGCTTTTCCCCAATAAAATTTCTTCTATTAATCCGCGGGAGTTAATCTCTAAGTAAGTAAAATTGACTTTCTGTCGTTTATTGGCCTGGTTGATTGTCAGACGAATATTCACTATCTTTTTTTTTTTTAATTTATATTTTATTATTTGATTATCGTTATTTAGCGACCGTTGCAGGTATATAATCACACTATTTGAGAACCACTGATATTTCTCACCTATCGAATACATTCTTAGTTCAGGGGTGCGTTTAGAAAGCTAGAGTGTCACTCTGGACGAGATGTTATAACAATTGATGACGTCACGTCTTTTCAGTCCGGAGATTAGAAACGCAGTTGTGACCCAAACTACTTATAGACAGAGAGATAGTGAATAAAAAAGTGTAATATCTTATATTGAACGAAAAAATAAACGTAACTAGAAATGACATTAAGCAATGCGAAATCGACCACCTGCAAGGCCGCAGCTCTTGCCTTGCTGTAAAAAAAAATAAATATTGACAAAAAAAGTCATGAGAACAATCATTCCGAATTGGACCAAATTTCGATGGCAGGTGCTCGATGTACGTCTTTTATACGAAATCGACCGCCTGCCATGCTAAATCCGTTGTCAAATCCGCCTGCCAAGAGAAAAAGTGGCATTTTCAAGACGCATCATTGCATTTATCTCATATTGTAAAAATCCACTTCCACGGGCTCGAGGAAAGCCTCTAGAACCCGATTTGACCCGCCTGCCAAGTAAAAAATCTTGCGAAACCCGCCTGCCTATCCAGCGAACGTTCACGCGCTCACGACGAATTTATAATAACCGGGCGAGCGATGTCCAACTTTCAGACGGCGCATCCGGTTATTTAATCTCATATTCGGAAAAATGTTGAGCATTTGAATGTACAATGGTCAGTGAAAATCTACAATTATAGTATATAGTAGATGAACTTGAACCACCAAATATTTATGCTGACGATAATCATGACGAAATGAGCGACACTAGTGATGCCGATGAACATGATTCATTATTAGATGAATCTTCCGAAGAGAAAAGTGACTCAGAATGAATAATTTTGTCATATTCTACAACGCAAGTCATAATAGGCTATAAGGTGTGGCGTGTTAAAGGTGTATATCAAATTTCGCATAATAAAAATATTGTGTACCAGTATAATTAGTGATCAGAAATCTGCATTTCTGCATGAAAATGTACAAGTAACGTGTTTACTATAGTAACAAATAAATACTTTGTAACGAGTATTTCCGATCTTTTACATCACTACTTAGCGCATATATCCAGTGATGTAAAATTCCTGGAATTTTTTTTTTTTGAGGGAAAATTCCCGAATATTTTCCCTGCATAAATAATAATAATGCTAATTATTATTTTTTAATGTATTATTAAAGTATTATATGTTATTAAAGTTGTAAAAGTATTTACTTTAACAACTTTAATAACATTAACATTAATACATTTGTATTAATAACGTTATTATTAATAATAACATTTTATTTTAAATGTTTTATTACAAGAATAAAAAATATACATAATATTCTGTTATGTAAATTAACAAATAATAAAAAAATAATAAACGTAAATTATGTTACATATTAACATATTGGTCAGGTTAGGTTAAGTAAAATTTAGGCAGTATCAGTTTTGTTTGGCGAGTGGGAAAATAGGAAAATATCATCGGAGAAAATTCTCCATATTTTCCCGATTTATATTTACCCACCTACTGGGAAAATTCCCAACTCACATCACTGCGAATATCAGCGAAGAGTGATGAATATATTTATATATTCATTCCTATATATTCTTCTAGATGATTACATTTACGTTCGATTTGATCATTAAGTAGTACCTACATGCAAGCTTAAACACCATATATAATGGACACCCCTGAAATCTAATGACAAGAGCTATCAGAAAGGGGGACACAGACACATCCATTACCCACCGACGTTGTCAGTGTTGGAACTGAGATTCGAGCCCAGCACCCGCTAAATAGTTGTTCAAGAATACTCGTCACATAACACGCTCTAGACCGTTGAGTTTTACTTTACCATGCCGGTCAATACGCCAAAAATATTAATTTTATTTTTGTTTGTTCCAAGTAAATGATTCGCTTTGTATCCTACAAATTATTGGTCTTTATTACGCGATGGGTAGGGTGTAGGGGCCAAATTACATATAGGGTCAAACGTGGCCAGTCCGAGACTGATGGAGTGTACAAACAGTCCATACGTAATAAGTTTAATTATTTCATATACTTGACATACCTAGAGACCTCTCTAGTTTATAAGAGATATCAATCTTTCTACACCATACAGTTTTCTTTAAATTAATAAATCAACATAAAGGTTAAAATTACGGCTGAAACACAATGCAGATAAAGACCTGAGTGTCTATGTCTGCGTCAATGTATATTGGATAAATATTCATTGGTAATTGTTGACTTTATTATTATTATTACTCAACGATACACGTCCGACATCTCTCAATAACAATAGGCAATAGAACCCTCTCGTAGTGTAACCCCTTACAGTAAACATTATTTTAACTAATTATTAGTTCGTAATATTTCCAACTGGATGGCGCTCTATGCAACAATTGCCAGGTTTTCGTTTCGATATTGATCAGTACAAGCGATTTAGATTTCTTTTGAATACTTGTCATAATGAATGTTCATGAAACTTTCGTCAATTTTCGTTAACCCCTAATAAAGGATTCCATGTAACATGACAGTGACAGACGTACGTCTTTTTCTAAAAATAAAAAGTGGAATTCGTTTGGCCAGATTATATTTTCAGAAGCGCCTTAATTATGTACAGGAACAGATTAATTAATCTTGCCTTTAATAGATGGCCAAAGGAGAGCTGTCAAACTAATATTTTCAACTGCCGCGGTTTTCATTGTTTTCAACGTTTTTGACATTTTAAATTGTCTTGAGGTTAGCATTTTGTATAATATTGTGAAAATGCCGCGACGTAGTGCAAGAAATAAAGAAATAGCTGAAAATAAAACTAAAAAACTTGAAAATGAAGCCGCTGCAGAAGAGCCACCTAAGAAGAAAACTAAAAGTACAAAAAACCAGGACGAAGAAGCAGGTGAAACTACAAATGTTGATTCTGCCGATTGGCAAAATGCTTCTTCCATTTACGAATTTAAAGCAAAAGATATAAATGGAGAAGAGGTTTCTCTTGAAAAATACAAAGGTCATGTTTGTATTATAGTGAATGTTGCTTCAAAGTGTGGTCACACGAAACTTCACTACGAGCAACTTGTTGATATATATGAAAAATATGCAAAAGAGAAGGGCTTAAGAATTCTGGCTTTCCCATGTAACCAATTTGCAAAACAAGAACCATCCGACAATGCGAAGATATTAGAGTTTGTTAAGAAAAAAAATGTTACATTCGATGTTTTTGATAAAATCAATGTTAATGGTAAAGACGCCCATCCTTTGTGGAAATATCTAACCAGCCAAATTGCTGGCCCCAAAGGAAATAAGATTGAGTGGAATTTTACCAAATTCATAATAGACAAAGAAGGAAAGGTTGTGGAGAGGTATAAGCCAGGTACGAAACCAATCCAAATGGTAGATGCTCTTGAAAAATACTTCTAATTTTCGTTATTTTACGTTTTCCATGACGTTGCTGTTTGTTCGAGTGGTACATAAGGAAAATACAAATGTATGAGTCTCATAGTTATTTTTTAATAAACGAATTTAAGTACAGTAGTATATAGCTTTTTTTTGTCATATAAATTAATTTAAAGTTATCAGAAATAATGTGGATGGTTACCATGTCAAGGAAAAGAAAGATTTTCAAAACAATCTGATCCTTTTCAAACAAATACAAACATACCCTATAATGAAATAATTAAGGGGGCAGCACACGGTGCTAGTAATTCGTATGAGTCACTAAAACAGAATACTGGATTTTAGTACTTCTCTTGTATAAACAGACGTTTTAGTGTTCCAGTACAGTACTCGTTTCTGTAGCCATTCCAGTCAAGTAAATAGAATGCAATCCTGTTTACTGGCCCGAGTTGTTATCCCCACCAGGACTTTTACTCGACTGTTTGGTTACTGGACACGTTTAGACGGATAAGTTCTTGAGTGACCATTCTAGTGGCTATGGAGTTGATATGTATGTTGTTTTCTGTACGATAATGTACTTTTTATTTTTTTAAATCGCTAAGTGGAATGAGAATAAAACCATTACATTTGTTGACTTGTATCGAGAGCAAGAATACGTTTCTGTTTACTATCTGTTTACACATACCGCAATTTTCTTTTCAATCTGTTTTTTGACTTTACGATTCATTTTAATTGTTGATAATCACCGTTTAATCCATGTAACTGAACTACTGCCGTCACATTTACTAAAAAGCTGTATAGACGCTACTATTATGTGAAATACTCACTTCCAGTACTCAGTTTTAGTGACTTGTATGAGTTACTGGCACCGTGTGCAGCCCCCTTTAATCTGGAATTGCGATTTATAAAACTACTATCATATATTACCTTAATACACAGTGCTCTATAAATTCTTTACTACTGAAACTTATTATTAACAGACTAACGAACTAAATTTTAGAAAAATTACTGAAATAATCTCTCATTAGTTGGTCCAGTGTGACATTTCGATTTGTTAAATGGACGATGAATGCATTAATAAAGTTTGAACCTACTTAAAAATTTTATAATTTTTCAAACAATTATATATTTAGCAATATCAAAACTATTTTTTATTGAGGCACGAGAAGCATAACTTTTTTTCACAGTTTTATTTTTTTTGACATGCTCTGTTGGCGACATTATAAAAACGCAAAAGTAGCAGATCTACTGCTGGCGTTCCAAAGCAAAGGCTCCAGAGGCAAGGCAGTGAATCTACATATTTAACGTGTTAGGGGGAAATTAGCCCCAGAAAAATCACAATCCTGGACAACAATTAGGTGTAGGGTAAGTCACAAAAGATCTTTTCGGTTGAAGTGAAGTGAAGCTACTCAAAGCCAAGCGATCTACAATCTAACGTGTTAACCATATATTTTTCTTTGTCGTTTATTTAGATTTATTCTTAATTTTGTTATTATTTTTAATCAACGATTAGCTATCACAATGCTATATAAAATTTATGGACATTTATTATGATAGTTCTTAAAGGTATTACTTTATTGCACCTAAGCATTGATTGGACAACAAAATACCAGTTTTACTGCCTTAGTAAGCCCCAACAGACATACAGATAAACTGAGAGAATTGAAAAATATTAATTTTCGTAGTCTACATGGTCTGAAACGTGAAAATACCAATAAATCTCGTTTTTTTTGTTATTTCATTCATAATACTTTGCTTCGGTAAGCGAGGAAAGTAGGCAATGAAAATTTAAAAAAAGAGACTAGTTAACGTTAATTAATATTATGTCATTGCAAAAGTCCACTTGCTTGAACTTTTAAAAAGAATTAAGTTTCTCAGGAAAAAATACAATAATTTTTCTTTTATTAATGGTCATAGAAAAATAGTGTAACAACTAGAAGTCAAGAGATAATCTGTTTTCACTCACTTTTGTTGCTAGTTGCAAAAATTTTTGTTACTTTTTATTAGTAATAGTAATCAATCAAGAGCTACTGAATTTTTCAATGAGCGTCTGAGAAGCTCTTTCAACTTTAATGGTATGTACGTAGTCCTGTTTAAGAAGACAATCCTAAACAGGCTCCGGCCCCTAGCGGTTGGAGCGTTATCTGATAACCACTTACAGTTTGTAAAGAGCGATTGGTCAGCGAGTTGGTCAGCCAAAAGAGAGTTGCGGTCAATCATTTTAAGGAAAATTCAAGTGGCAGCATTAAACTAAATGCAAAAAAAGTGTGGTTGAGAACCTTTCAAAAATAAGCTTCAATTTCTTTATTTGAATCAGAGATCAAGAAATCATGTTTGAAGGATTTTTTAGGGGGTCAAAATTAATTATAAATGAGACAAAGCATGATCTAATTTCTTTGTTCAAGCCACCGATGCATCAAAATTCCTTCAAATATTGATATTGTACAGCAAAGGATGACAACCCTTGAGGGGCTGAGAGTAATTTTTTTTTTTTTCAGTAGTTGAAAGAGGCATACAGAGCCCTTAATTTTTAATTAACTGTATTATATGTAAGTCATATTTATACAAAATTTCAAAAATTTAGAATAGTTTAGGGATAAAATGGCCATTTCAACCCCCTTAGCTATCATAAAGAATGGAATTTTACAAGGTGACCCCTCTGCAAAGCGCAACATTTGGGCGCAATTTTGTTGTTTTAGCTTTGGGGACACTTTTCAATAGCTCTTCCTGCAGTGGCTTTTGCTTGCGTTTGAAAATAATATGGGTTTTTATTTTTACATCTAAATTTTAGATTCTAAAATCTTGAAACATGATTTATAAAATTGAATGTGAAAAACCTCTAAAAAATTTTATTTGCAACAAAAACTGTCGCTAACCTCTAATTTATTAACCACTAAATTTCAATAATAAGTCCTTATAATTACACACTAATTTTAACTCTTAACTATCATAGACTCACATAGATTCACAACTTGTTACTGTTCCTTATTTATCTGATCACTTGCTCATCTAATACATAACTAACTCCGTGCGTTGGATCCGCTTCTTATATATCCGTGGTGTTTAATTCTCGACCCGTCGATTTTCCTCCCGATCGTTCCAGACAATTTCTCCATCATTATGATCTGTCATTCGAGATCTGTCTATCATTTGCCAGTTGGCCCAGAGGTGGCACCGTTTTACTCTTAGCTAATTAAAGGAGCGTCTCACGCCACATCTGATCTTGGCTTCGACCTTTGGCTTATTCATATTAACATTTTGATATAGAAAGATTTATGATCGTCCACTAAGGGCCGTCCGTGGTGTAGTGTTTAGGTTGCCCGATTCTAGAGTCTGCCACCGTGTTAACGCAGTGGTTGCACGTTGCACGGTCGGTTTCGGAGAGGCTCATCTGGTTAGGCAACTGTCCTGTGTGTTTCAATTTCAATAAATATTTGTTGTGCGTTTGAGCCCGATTCTCGCGCATAGGATCGAGGGTTCGAATCAGCCTTTTACATTTTTTTTTTTTTTACTACATTTTGTACGAGATATATTTCGGCTCGATTAAGCAACCGTAATAATAATACGTAATACAAATATTTCTTTAGGTTAGGTTGTTAGGTTAATATTATTTGATGTAGTACAGTTACTTATGATAGATAATTTCCCTTGACCTTGACGGCAGCCAAGATCGGACGTGGCGCGAGACGCTCGTCTAATTAGACCCAGGTCTCCTTTTACTCTACTACAAGGGTTAGACCTCTTTTCGTAAGAAGGCGTGGGTGTGCACATAACAGTACAGTCCCTTACTGATTGGTCCGTATAAATATTGGATATATAATGACGGCGCCAATAGGATAAGTGTTAAACACAAGATACATTGTAAACACATTAATACACACCACACACTGAAACCATCGCCGACATTATGTGTCCACTTGGGTGGAGTGGAGGCCGAGTGGCCAAGCTCTACTTTATAGGGACTCTATATAATATAACAGTATTAAGGTTGGTTGAATGGTTGAAAGATAATGGTGATTTGATGAAATAAAAATTTATTGCGGTAACAGATGGCATGTTAGTTCGGCAGATTTACAATAATTTGAATGTTGTGACGGACCGATTTTTTTGGTATTTTTTTATGTTGATATTTTCTCAAAAAATTAGCTGGTAACGCTGAATTAAACTAATCACACGAACGAAAGAGAACATCTTATGAATGAGTTTCATACAAAATTTTTTCTACGGCTCAGTTTCCACAAAATACAAGTCTAAAATTTGCCATTTCTAAAGCAAGGATAGATAGATAGGTAAACAGAGGAGCTGGTTATTTAGCCTTTACCACCGCGACCTTTTCAGATCTATTCAATTCAACACAACTTTATTAAAATTAATGAGTATATAACATGTATAAACAACAATTGTTCTATTGTGGTGCTCCTAGAATACATTCCTTATAGTACCTCATCCAGCTTTGTCCTTTGTACTAGACTCCACAGCTTTGCTAAAGGCCCTTTGGTATAGCTGTCCGCCTTTGGTTTTTTTTCTCCAAGTACTTGGAATCTCAACCTCGCCAGGCCTTCACAGTGGCACAATACGTGAACTGAGGTTTCCTCTTGACAGAACCTGCATATTGCGTCCTCTGCCAGGCCCATTAGACTCATGTGTCTATTGAGCCGGCAGTGCCCAGTTAGAAGGCCTATTATTATTCTAATGGTCTCCCTATTCTGGCTGAGTAGATCTTCCGTGAATTCGGCCGAAAGTTCTTTAATGAACTCTTTGGCCTGTCTCTGTTTTGGTAGATTCCTCCACCACTCCAAAGATTTATTTTGCCGCCATTCCTTAATAGCTGCTCGTATGCATGGCTTTGCCACGCTACAAAAGGGCTCAGGTCCTATTGGGGCTTTGAGTGCGCCTTCCTTGGCCAGTTGATCAGCCTTTTCGTTTCCTCTGTGTCCCTCATGTCCTGGTATCCATGCTAAGGTCACTCTGTTCTGACTTCCTAGTTCTGTAAGGGCCGTCAAGTAGTCCCACACCAATCTTGAGTTGATTTCTATGGAACTGATTGCTTCTATTGCCGCTTGGCTATCAGAGAAAATGGCAATTGACTGGTTAACAGTGCCTTGTCCTATTATCTCTCTTGTACAACAGTGTATGGCGATCACTACAGCCTGAAACACCGTTATCCCTAGACTTCTCAGGATACTGGCTTTTGACCCTGTCCCGTAAATCCCGGCTCCGACTCCTTGTTCTGTCTTGGAGCCGTCAGTGTACCAGGCTGTTTGTGCTGTTATGGGAGGACCGTTTTTCCAGTCATCCCTGTCTGGTATTACAGTCTGAAAGTTCTTATTATTGAAGTTATACCTTGGGATCATTATACGTCCATGGACATGCCTAGGATGGGATCTGCGCTCATCTCCGAGTATAACTTCTGGTACTTCGTCCCGTGTTGCTAGCTAATTGGCGTTTGGCCTTGCATTAACCTGTGCACCACTGACCGAGCTTCCCCTTGTATGAATATGTGTTATGGTGGCAGGTTCAAGAGAACCTCAAGTGCAGCCGTAGGTGCAGTTTTTATGGCCCCCGTGGCGCACAGACAGGCAAGCCTTTGTACGCCACTTTGACAGCCCTATTGCTTCAGACTGCACCGTCTTCGTCCACCATACCACTGATCCATAGAATATCGTGGCTCTCACTACCCTGGTGGATAACCACAGGTTCATTTTGGGATTTAGCCCCCAGTTTCTTCCACGCATTTGCCTACACCTTCCCAGGGCGATTGTTGCTTTCTGTGTGACTTTTTGGATGTGAAAGTTCCATGTTAATTTTTGGTCAAAGATGATATTTTGCCTCACAGGCAAATGAAATTTCCACTCCGTTGTGCCTTATGGGCTTTAGGCCTTCCAGTGCTCTTCTCCGTGTAAAAGTGACGACTGTGGTTTTGTGCGGATTTATAGAGACTCCTTCCTTACAACACCATTTGTCGACAACATTTAGGGCTCCTTGCGAACGCTCCATTATTGTATTCGCGAATCGCCCCTAGACAACTATTGCTAGATCATCAGTATATCCTAAGCAATAGAAACCTTCTGTGGACAGTTTCCCGAGGAGTTTTTCAACGAGGGTTGCCCACAGTAGTGGAGTTAGTACTCCTCCCTGGGGGTAGCCTGATGTGCTCACTTTCGCCTCATTGGAGGTCTCACCTATATTGGAGATTATGATCCCATTGTGTAGGCTGGCTTTAATCCACTGGCACATCGCCGTTTGGGATTCCTCTGTTTGATAATTCCCGCGTGAGTGAATGCGTTGTCGCGTTTTTAAACGCTCCTTATGTCCAGAAATGTTACTACTGCCATTTCCTTATCATCTAAGGACTTTGCTAGTAGTCTCTGTTTAATTTATCCAGCGCAAGGTCTGTCGACCTCAAAAAAAACCGCAAAGATACAATTTCCATTGTTTTCAACTCACAGGCACACATATTCTTATTTCTTGAGTCAGTTATACCTCGAATCTAGGAGTGAAATAATTTTTTTTTTCACGCTTCATACTTTTCTTTACTATATTACCATATTAACATAGATTTACATAAAAAAAGTAGTGAAAAAAATATAAAGACGGTTTTTTACTAATCTCGGGTAAATATAGATATGCACATCCCAGTTTATAACTATAGTCTAGTATATTTTAACTTGGCGTGTGTATGTATGAGTTAATATTTCCGTACGATTTCATTTTCTCCCATATTGTACACAAAGTTAAAGCAATAGTCCAGAAACATTGTCTACGTGGACAATATTTCTGGATCTTTGTGTACAAGAGAAAATGAAATCATACGGAAATATTAACTCATACATACACACGCCAAGTTAAAGTATACTAGACTATATTCTGAACTTTTGATTCTAGGAACAATTGTTTTGGGTTCTCTCTGATGTTATATCTTCCCTGGTTCACTGACTAAAAATTTACAAAAGCTGTTTTCGATACAAAATATCTAGTTTTCCTATATTTGTAGCATTTTTTGTTTAAAAAAAAATATATTTTTTTGCCCTAAAGCCGTCCCTGCTTCACTGACGAATTTTTTTAAACTTAATTAGTGATATCATGTGACACCTAAATCACTATTTTATAGTTAAATTCATATAGGTATCTCTTTTTTATATTTTCTTACCATAATATATAGCTTTTTTTTCGAAAATCCATGAAGGGAGTTAGGTATATTTTTTAAATTAAATTTTTATGAAGTATTTGCACGTACACATTTTTGTTCGACATCAGAGGTCTATTATTGATCGAATGTTTTTACCCGTAAGAATAGGTGTATAGGTATTTCTTTGGAAATATGGTGAAATTTTTAAAAAATATTAAAAGTATTAGTAATGCAATAATAATTTAATTACTAGTTCTAATTATTTAGCACTTTGAACAATGACTAACTATATAGGCGGTAAACACTTATCATGCCGCGTTGTCATATTTATCATAGATACTGCTTTTTCAGATTATGATTATTAACCAATTATAAGTATGAGATTTAGATTTAGAACATATCTCTCATTAATATGACTTCCTCTTATTAAACTCATGTTATCATTGTTATTATATATCGATTGTCTATTATTTTGTAATATTGACTTTCAATCGTACAGACCTTGGTACAAAATATCGATGTTTACGAAATAGGACGTAAATAGATGACGCGTTGCGTTTACGTGCCGGCACAGAATTCACAGATAAGTGCTGGTTGCCTAACCTCTAAAACGTTCAGTAAGTCGCACTCGTCGGTGCATTTGTTATTGTTATTATGCTATCTATATAAATGTTGGTATTAAGTTTCAAAACCATTACCAAAGCAGCTTTTGCTTGTCGTGCATTGGCGGTTATATCGGCGAAAATGTCTAACCCAGAGAATTACAAAGAAGCCAAATCCATTTACGAATTTAGTGCTAAAGATATAAATGGTGAAGTTGTGTCTTTAGAAAAGTATCGTGGTCATGTCTGCATTATCGTTAACGTTGCATCCCAGTGTGGTTATACAAAAAATAATTATGCCGAACTGGTGGAGTTGTATAATGAATATTCAGAAAGTAAGGGATTGAGAATATTGGCTTTTCCTTGCAATCAGTTTGCAGGAGAAGAACCAGGAGACAGTGCCCAGATCTGCCAATTTGTCCAAAGCAAAAATGTTAAATTTGATATGTTTGAAAAAGTCAACGTGAATGGTAACGATGCACATCCGTTGTGGAATTACTTGAAATACAAACAAGGAGGAACCCTGGGAGACTTTATAAAATGGAATTTTACAAAGTTTATCATTGATAAAGATGGGCAACCCGTTGAAAGACATGGACCAAGCACAAATCCAAAAGATTTGGTGAAATCGTTGGAAAAATATTGGTAAAAATATTTACCTGAGTACCTGCTTAAATGCTGTTGTTAGATTTAGACTGATAATTTAATCGATATATTAAAATGCATTATTTATATTCTTTTATTCTATTAAACTTGTATAAATATATATTCAATAAATGCTGCTAATAGAAAATATTTGTTTATTTTTTTTAATATATACTTAGATATTTTACTTTTATATACCTACTTAAAATTTGCATACGTATTAAATAATTAAATATTGCATAGTTCTTAAACTATGCAGCAATATCAATCGATTTTATTCAAATAAAGGTAGGTACTTATACAGTGAGGTCCATAAGTAACGGATAAATTCATTATCTGTATAATTAACAATTTATGAGTAAAATCCTAAAACACGTAGGTCAATTCTCAAAAGACATTTTTTGAGTATAATAGTGAGTTTAAAATTTTTAAATGGAACGAGGGTGCGTGTGAAAGCTCATTTTGAAAGGGTATTTATATTCTTCGGCAAGAAAAAATTTGAAAAGATAATTTAAAAGACAATAAGGCAATAAATTAATCAAATCACCCCGGAAACAATACAAAATGTTTTAGAAAAATTCCAGCAACGCCTCCATTATTGTCAAGAAGCTACGGCGGGCGCCCAGTTTGAACATTGACTTCAACTGTTTCATGTTCTTTTTGTTTACTTAGAAGATAACATCAAAAATGTAATATTTTTCAATAAAAAAAAAATTGGAGAAATTTAAAAATCTTATATTGCTGGATAGAGAATTAAAAACCCTTTCAAATGAAAATTTTTAAAAGGGTAGCTGTCATTTCAAGGGGGTTGAAGGGGGAGGCATATATAAAATTATGTATGCTCAAAAAATGTCATTTTAGAATTAAAAAAAGACGTGTTTTAGGGTTTACTCATAGATTGTTAATGATGTAGATAATGAATTTATCCGTTGCTTGCGGACCTCTCACTATGTATGTAGGTATAAAATATATTAATTATATTAACAGGGAATGCAAAATTTCTGAATCTGGTAATTTACAGTACAGTACAAACATTTTTTGTAGCTATACAGGTATATGTAGTTTCTTGCTTTTCAATTCTGCATAATCCAAAAGATTTTGAATTACCTATACAGGGTGTTTCAGTTTCGCTATCAACTTCGTTATTTTAAACAGATGAAATAATGTCCTTAGTATCCCACTTTTTTAAATTACCGATTACCTTTCATGGGGTTTCATGCATTAGATGTAATTTCGTATTCGACATTAAACTTTAATATAAACAAATATTATGCAGACTTTTCACTTTTTTTCATATTATTTTATTTTATACTACATCGTATTATATTTTATTTGAATATTTAAGTCCCATTGTAGAATATAAAATAATTTATAGTGAATTTGTGACGAATGAGTGGTACGTTCACGTTGAATGATCAAGGAGGAGAAAATTTTGAAAACTTAATTTTAACTAGGATTACAATATAAAATGTAATAAGTCCTTGTCTTAAATTTGCTAGTTTACATCATGAAATCAATTCTGAATTCTGTTGGCTCGTTTTTGAGATGAATGTAAAATAAGAATGAGGATATTTTACGCACCATTTGACCTTGGTAACGCACCCCTGTTTACATTATTTCTACACAAAATGCCTGTACACAGAATCGTGATTGTATATACAGAATATATATAGAAGAGGCATAAAAGAATTATACATTCGCTTTTTGTAGCTACATATATATTAAACTTAGGATCCTTATATACTGGTTTCAGATTAAAACAAATCTCAAGTAGTCTTTACGATATGGAAATGGCCGTGAATCATTTTTTGCGAAATTTCAAATAATATAAATAATAATATGTCCTGATAAAGTATTAAATTACCTTTCCACTGACAGGTATATTATCTATCTAGTTTTTGCAGAGCTTGAAAATTAAGATATTAGCTTTAAAAAAATCAAATTAGCATATTGACATAGCGTTTACCTTATAATAAAATATAATCCCGAAATATACCTATAACATTTGTACAATATCATTTTTGTCATTGGACAGGTATACAGAACAACTTATTATATATTTAGCTATTATTTTACCAAATATTTTTAAATTGCAAAAAATTGAGGAATATAAAATTATATTACATTTTTTCAAGACTGTCTTGCTCCCTGATTTTATATATCGACTTTCATTTTTTATTCTCATGTCACCAGAATTTTTTTATTGCCACTAAAGTATCGAGGGTGTCATAATTAATAAGGAGCTACCATAGACAAATATTTCCAGAAAAGATCTTAGATTATATATTTTTACATATAACATTTTCGTTTAAATTAAAAGTTCCATTAAAAACGTAGAAATTTTAAATAGTTCTTGTCATACCCACCCCTTATGCTACTCGTTAGATACCTAATTCAGCAACGTAATTTTTAGTGTTTAATATTTTTAACGAATAATTTTTGGCATCTTTAAAAATAACTGATTAGGTGTGAGAATTTTTATATTTTGTAATCAGTGTAATTAAATTACTGTTGTTGATGTTACATGTTCTAAAAATAACTTATTTATAAAAAATAAATATTTATGTACTGTGATAGCTCATAAAATATAATACACAAAACAAAATAACGGAAAATATGTAGGTATGTCATATAATGAACATGGTATGTTCAATATTTATAGGAAAATTTAATTATTGGTTAATACCTTCGCTGTTCAATTCCCATTTTGCTAACGATGTACCTATATACAGAGGCGGGTTAACCACTAGGCCTAAGGCTGCAAAATTTTTTGAACTTATTGGAGACATTTTTTTTTACAATTTGAATCTTCTCAATAAATAAGATATTTGTGATGTTTACATAAGTGATATTGGAGGAACATATTAATATAAAATAGTTATGCCAGATATATATATATATATATATGTAATAAATATGTAAAGCAGAATATTTTATTTAAAACTAATATTTCTATATAATGTCGAGAAAAACCAGCAAAATAGAACCTATCATGAATATCTACAATTGGACATCGTGGAAAAGTGCATAATCTACGTCTTTACTATTCAAAATGAGTTTTTTTTTTTTTTTTTTTTTTTTTTTCCATTTTGTCTCTGTCCGTAATTTTTGTTATATCTTAATTTTAATTTAGAGCTATATATCGAGACATTTACAACATTTTTATAGTTTTATATTTATATTTTAATAGTTCTGTATGTTAAAAATCAGTATTTGTTATATTTTTAAAACTGAATGTATTTATTTACTTACTCATTATCTGTACTTTTCAGTCCTGAAGAAGATTTTAAAAATAAATCGAAACGTCGACATAGTGTAAAATTTCTGTGTTTATTGTCCTACACCGACGAGGAAAATTCAATTAAAAAACCTAAGGATACGAAATAGATAATAATATTCAAAATGAAGTCCATATTATACAGAGTGTTTCGCCAGGAACTGTATCGATCGATATAGGGAAAAGTACGCACCAGAAAATTTAGGGAGCTTTTAATGGCAGGGCGGACAATCCAACTAAAATAATTACAAATATCTGGCACTTTCGGTTATACTGGCAGTCGATTATTTTAAATGGAACACACTATATATTATAGGGTTTTCGACATGAGCATACAATTTTGAGTCAAAAACATGAAGAATACCCTATGCCTAAACCCAGCCGTTTGAAAGATATATGTTTCTCATTATCTACTTTTGAAAGGCCGGAAGGTTAGAAAACAGTAAAAAAAAATTTTTCGATCTAAGCTGTTCCATATATCCCCTAAAAGGCTTATAAGGAACTTAAAATATTTTGCCTTCAGTTGTTATGCTAAAACTTGCACTGTTTCATATAACCTCCAACTATGGGTAATATGGAACACCCAAAAAATTATTATTTTTTTTGGGTAATCCTGAGCTGCGAAAAAAAACGAATATGTGGAATTGGTAGCCCTATATAAGCCCTACCGATTCCATATTTAACATTTTAAGAAAATAGCCACCTTAAAGAAATATTCACGTTTTCATTAAAAAATTGTTCCATACCTACTCTACAGTAGTAAATGTGCTACTCACATTCTCCATAATTAATAGACAAATTCAAAAAGTCTTTGTTTGTTGTAATTTAAACGTCCCGGCATTTCTTGACATAAGAGAATGACTAACATTACTGATTGTTTCTAATCATGGCTAATATTTCATAAAATTTTTACTAACAATACTTGAAGTTCTAAGAAAATCGCAAATATTTCGAAAAGTTGTAACTTAAACCCCCACAATTCTTATACCATAAAAAAAGGAATTTAGTTTTATATGATTTGATGTAAAAAAATATAAGGTGTTCCATTTGACCTAAACAAGTTTTCGCTGTTTGAAGTTACAGAATGTAACGTCAAAAATGGAATCGGTATACTATTATTGAATGTAATTCAATTGTAGAGTGCAGCTCTCCTTATGTTCTTTCTTTATGACAAAAAACAAATGAGTATCTTTTACACGAATAAAATTATAAAGGTTGTAAACCATTACTCCTGTCAATTTTTTTTTAAATGTCAAATACCTCTAAGACGGCTGGGTTTGGGAATAGGGTATTCTACGTGCTGACTCAGAATTTTATGCTCGTTTCGAAAATCCTGAAATATAAAGGGTGTTCCGATTAAAATAAGCAAGTTGGTATCGACTTCCGGTATAACCGGAAGTGCCTATTGCTCGTAATTATTTTAGTTGAATTGGCCACACTGTAATTTTCAAAATTTTCTGGTGTGTACTTTTCCATATATCGATCGATGCAGTTCCTGGTGAGATAGCCTGTATAGGTTTTGAAGTTTTATTTAGAAGATCTAGATTTGTCTGAGGTAAAGGAGATGGGTCCTACAGTTTATAGCGGAATCCGCCCCACTTCTTTATATAAACTTAATAAAAATCCATTCAATAGGTTGAAACCATTCAGGCGAAGGACAAAAAAAACATTTTTTATAATATGGTTCTTTCCTTTAATTACTTAAAATTTATTTACAAGTAATCTGCATAAAATAAGGCTTCCTAGAATTGGTATAAAATTTCACAGTTTTCAGATTAAAAAATCGGCAGCTACTGGAAGCGACTGGAACCTCCCCACTCGGTGGATCTTTGAAGCCGAAAAGAGCATTAAATTGTGTGACAAAGCGGCACTAAATGTAATCCGAACTCATCCAAAACCTTTTCAGATCTTCTGGGGCACTAAAAAAACCCTCAACTTAATGAATTTACAATCATCTATGCGAGTTATTACCTATATTATCGCTCGTTGAATAATATACTATTAGGATATTAACAACTTTAACATCACTTGAATGACTAAGAAAGTCTAGTTATCCTAAATACTACAGATTTGTAAAGCAACAATTTGAAAATTGGTAAAGTGATAATCTATAATAAATTCACCAACGAAGGTACAGAAAGCATATGATATTGTTATATCTACCTTTACAGTTTGTGACAATTCACTAAAAGTTACAAATATGCCGAAGTTTTATTAACATGACATGACACCAACGTTATCGGATGACAAACGATGACAATGACAATCGTCAAAATTTGCCCATTGCAATCCGATCGCTCGCGGCTGTCTTTGTTAAATGAAACATTAGCATTTCAGTAATTTTACTAGTATCATGCGAAATGTGATCTATGCCATATTTGCTTTGTTTTTAATTTTTTTCACGGAAACCAAATCGAAAGGGTGGAAGTGTGATATATCGTTGAAATCAGAATTTTAACTGCTTTTCAATGGCTCCATTGCAAATTGAAAATAATTATAAATTAAACAACTTGTTGCGTCAAAATGGCACTAAACGTAATCCGATCTCAACCAAAACCTTTTCAGATCTTCTGGGGCACTAAAGAAACGCACACGCAAAGTATGATTCAAATCCGTTCAGTAGTTTCGGCGCTATCGTGCTAACACACATACACACATACACACACACAGACATTTTTCAAAAATCACTTTTTTGGGTTCCTAGGACCTCAAAACGTAAAGATTTGATGTTATCTCAATTTTCGTTTTTGTACCAATTTTAGTAACCTCTCACAATTTTATTGTGGAGAGGTTAAAAATTGCAACTTTAAATATACATTAATTTTTTTTTTAGACTGCACTCTAAACATATTTTCGTTTTTAGGGAGGTGGTGGCAATATGGGTATATGATTTTATTGTACCTGGGAATAATATGGGATGAAGTTATTGATATAACTGACCGATTAGAGTAGCTACCGAACTTGATTGCTGCTGAGATTCTTATAAAAATATCAAAAACGAACTCAATGTGAATGCCACTACTACAGTTGCAAAAAAGTCTGCTGTAAATAGGGATTTTTATGTCAGTTATGTCAAATAAATTATTTTGACAGGAAACCATTGGTGGGTATCACAATGACAGTGACACTAATAAAAATAATAAAATATATTATGAGTGATGCGTCACTGGTGAGAACCATGTTTACAATGGGAAAATCGGTCTATTACTTATTTTCTGCCGCAGTAAGTAAGTTTGAAAGGTCAAAAATCCATCTGATATATTTACTCCAATATTTTGAATTCAAATTTATTTGCTACAGGAATTATATAAAGTAAAAGAAAAACATTGAAAAAGAACATTAGAATATATAAAACAAGTGGCTGACACAATAAAATTAAATAGGATCATGATTTTTATTGCATTTTTAATTAACTTTTAATTAGAAACGCAGCAGCTTCATACTGACTGAAATTGTGAAATTATGACATCTTTACACTTTGAATTTCTCTACCACAATAAAATCATATAGAAATTTCTGCCACCAGCTCCCAAGCCATTAGAGACTCGCAGAATTATGACACAGCAAATATTTCTTGTAAGAAACTGAATTTTCGAATACCTCATTATTCTATTTGCCGGCTCCTATAACTAACATTCAGAAATTTTCACTCGTCTATAAAATGTGTGAAAATTACAATAATCTTTAACACCAGTTTGATGTCTTCCACTGCAATATTGGTGATAAAACGTGCTTAAAATAAAATTTTGATGTTTCTTATTTCTCTATGTCGCACTCCTGTATGTTTCTATATTTTTTTATGATATATTTGTAATTTACTTGTAAACTCCTGCCCAGTAATTGGATTGTTTTATTGGGCAGTGTATTGTTAAATAAATAAATCAACTCCTGCCCTTGAAGATATAAACTGAATTATATCATCCTTGGATTGTCTGTCACGCAAACCTTGGGGCGTAAACCCTTCTCACGGTGGCGGTACGCGTAGAATAGATTAAGTTGATAACCGAGGTCCGTGGTTTGGATTCCACGTTAAACTGTAGATCCCTAGGTGTAATGTGTCCAACTTTTGTTTAGTATAATAGTATTACTATATCCACCTACCATTTTTAACGTAGAATTCGTTTTTGAGTATTTGAATAAAATTCAAGTCAGGTTTTTTGAAAATGGGTCAAAATATTACAGTAGATTTCATCGTGCAACAAAACAACAAAGATGAAGTTAATTTACAAGGAATTAAGCTAACTTTCGACGTATCACCCAATTTTTATGTAGAGTAATACCTATGCGAAAAATTGATGAGAAAAACTTTTCTTTGAAAACAGTCAAAAAAATAACCTACCCTCAAAATATTCTCAACAAAATAGGCGTTTTAAATATTTGTTTATAAGCTTTGCGAATCATCATTTTTTTCACTGAAGACAATATTTTTTGGATCATTCGGAAACAACCCATTTTAGTTCATAGTCGATTTTCCTCCTTTAACACACAAAGCAGCATGTATTATTTCAAAACTCATCGATTTCGTGAATAGTAGGTTTAAACTAGGTATAGCTCAGCAAACTTGTTATTATCTTAATATTAGTAAATATTTACGCTTAACCTTATCTAAAAGAAACAAATTATCGATCATCTAAAGTTGTATCTGAAAGACTTTGGAACAGTCACTTTGGCAACATGGGAGGAAATCAGTAAATTTACATAGGCAGGGTCGAACTAGCTCATAATTGAATCACCGGAATTACACACGAAAATTGCTATCAATTTTTTAATGAAGTATCACATGCACTTCGAACTTCATAAAAATACACAAATTTTGGCATACAAAAATATGTTTAGAATGTACTTCGTGCAATGTATTTCTTTAGGTAACTTATTACCTGAAGCTAAGTGTGGGCAATGGTTTAAAGTTTAACCATTAACATTCTAATATACGGTAAGTCTAAGAAAGTAACAAGGTACAGTCGAGTTCATCTATTCTCAGCACTCAAAAAACGCAACAAAAACTTTGACATAATTATTATCGCCGTTGGACCAAGCGGCATGCTGTCATCAAACAAGCCAACGCACATTAAAAACCTATAAAGGTAAGCAAGCCAACTTGCGAACGAAATGGTACAGAGAGAACCGGTATTTTAATGAGGTCGTAAAGTTTTTGTTGCGTTTTTTGGGTGCCGAGAACAGATGAACTCGACTGTACTTAAAAACCGAATGTAAAACAGCTTAGTTTAATATTGTATAATAAATAACTCATAACTTATATATTGCGAAACATGAAATTCTTTAAACTACTTAAGAGTAATGGTGTCAATTACGATAACACAGTAAGTATAACATGAAGGCAAAGTTAATTTTAATAATTTTACAGAACATGATATCTCGTTATGATTAAATCACGCAAATATAATTAAAGCGTATCTTTACTTATTTTTATTATTAATAATTTAAGATAAATAAATAGTCCGGATCTATTCATAATTATACCTCAGCGTTTTTTTTTTTTTGAGTAAATTTGAAAGCGCCATGTTTCGTGCGCAACTTGTAGTTGTATGGTTCTACGGTTGGGTAAATAAATTAATGTTGGCGCCCGGTCTCCAGTTGTTTAGTTTACTAACAAGTTTGTTTTGTTCGCACACCGACGTCACCCATATGACAGACAATCAAACAATGTCGAATCCAGAGAATTATAAAGAAGCAAAATCTATTTACGAATTCACAGCTAATGACATCAAAGGTAACCCTGTTTCATTACAAAAGTATAAGGACCATGTTTGTATAATTGTAAACGTTGCATCTCAATGTGGACTTACCAAAAATAATTATGCGGAACTAGTTGAAATATACGATGAATATTCTGACACTAAAGGCCTGAGAATTCTTGCATTTCCTTGCAATCAGTTTGCTGGCCAGGAGCCAGGATCCAACTCAGATATTTGCCAGTTTATGCAAACTAAAAATGTCAAATTTGATATGTTTGAGAAAATCAATGTCAATGGCAATGATGCTGATCCCCTATGGAAATATTTAAAACATAAGCAAGGAGGAACTCTGGGAGATTTTATCAAGTGGAATTTCACAAAATTCATCATTGATAAAAATGGACAACCAGTTGAAAGGTATGGACCAAGCACTAATCCAAAGGATCTTGTAAAATCTTTGCAAAAATATTGGTAATAAGCTACTTGTGCATTTTTTTACACAAATATTTATTTTGTTATCGATTACCGTTAAAGTTAAAGTAATAAATTGTTATGTACCTATTCTACTTAGCTTCATTTTATTTTTCTGTTATTTTTAATTATCAGAACTCAATTGTGCGAAATAAGGGACCTGCCCGTTTTTCAAGGTCGTTACTTGAGGGGAATGCAAATCAAATGTCAAGGATCATAATCTCAAAACGTTCGATTACTGCAATGAATTCAATATTTTTGGTGCTATAGAAAAGAGAAAAAACAACCGCGTTGCATCATTGCCATCCGCATTATGGATTTTTAAAGGAATTTTTGTTTCTCGCAAACCATAAACAGTTATAAAGTCGATTAAACAGGAAAAAAGCTTCGTATTTTGAAGATCAATGAAACGGGTTATAAAAATTGAAATTATTCCGATAGATTCCGGAGATATACGGTAAAATACGAAATAACTCGTTCAATTTTTCTTTACCTAACGCTGTTAGTATAAGAAACATTAAAAATATTTATGGGAATATTTTATTATGCATTAACTTTGGTATAATTTACAGTACTCAAATTTTTAACGTGACCTTTGGTTTCCTCGGGTCCACTACCAACTTTATTTTTCTAAATACGGACCCAGATATGTCACTCTTGGCAATTTTATTATGTTTGGCCAGAAAGTTAATCATAAATCACCTGATTGCATTTTTACCCTTCCAAAAACAATTTTAAACAATTAAAGTTGTGTATCATCACTTAAAAATTTATTTTATGAATAATCAAATTAGTCCTGTCGACAAATTATTGTAGACTACATGGAGGGCGGTAAAATTTTTGACTTCAGGGATGGGTTTGGGGTAGCTAGAGGGTAAACATCCTAAAAGTCCCCGACCCTAGGAGGTGAGCTTTGCGGGGGATGGCTCTAAATTTTAACTTTTTTTGGTTTCTCGCTAATAACTCGAAAAATATTGGTCCTAGAGGACTTTATTTATTTATTGTATTTTTACCTTTTTGAAAGCTGATAAAGTTTCCTAAATTTTCAAATTTCGACTAAAAGTTTCTATCTTGAACCGTTATCTAGTCACCATATCGAGTCACCCGCTTCTGAAAATAACCGATATACGGAGAACGCTGTTTCGGATCACAATTTTCGTCATAATCTGCTCCTAACACCTCAAATCTTCTTATACAAATATATACGTATATAAAATACAACCAAATTAATTGAAGAAGGTTAAATTGACTTAAAAACTATATATTTTATATATAATTAATGGCTGAGTTGATGGATTTCAAGATTATTTGCTGTAATATGTGATAGGGTTATTGCTTGAAATCATACCTACAATTTTACAAGCTGTTGATGAAAAAACTGGAGGAAAATCATATTATACCTTCCAAGCAGAGGATGATGCGACGTGGCAATTATATCTACAGCCATAGAAAAGTCAGTTTTCTTTCATTAGCTGTGATAGGCGAAAATGTGGACTTGGCAGTCCTGTTGTTGACGAAGACCCCTCTCCAACGTAACATATTTCTCGTGAAACCTGGCAGAGGAAAAATATGCACAGCAACATACACTTCACAAGAGCTCCAGCAGCTGGGGCTGCAGAACATTGACTTCATACCTACATTTTATTGCATTCATTTGTTCTTTTTTTAAATCTATTTTAAGTTGTTGCATTTGGTATATTAATGAGTAGCTACAATCCAACAGTGGAAAAAGATAGGTAGGTACCTCCATAAGAAAACAACACAGCATTATGTTTTGAACCACTTTTATTTACATATAACAGCTACTTTTATTTATATACAATTGGCTAATTGCTAATTAGCTAATGCTTTTTTTTAAGAAAGAAAAACACGATCAATTTTCGAACGGGGGAATAGTTCATGGGGTCGCCAGGCTAGCAGAAGAGGAAAATGAATCCTCCAAAGAAACTATTATGTCATCAAATTCTTCATCCTCCTCATCCTCTGTCCATTGTGACAATTGCCCTGGCAGTTGAGACATGCTGGCGATCAATTTAATGATGCATTTCTGCATCCGCATCCTTCGGAGTCACAATCTCTTTTGCAACGACAAAATATAACTTGCAAAATTTCGTCGGGGTAGCATTTTTGTCTGTTAGTTTTGACACCAACTCCCCTTTTTTTCTCCTCCCAGCCAGGAATTCCTAAACCCCACACGTGAAGGCAGTATGGTTCCCATCCACTGCTGAATTTGATAATATACCTGTAAGAATGGTATAGTTAGGAAGGTACATATACGACACTGTTTACATTTCCATAATTAGCACAAAAAGTTAAACTGAAGCGTGCCGCTCAAAGTGCAGCGTTTTTGCTTTAGGGGTCCGGTCGGCTTGTGAATATAGCAAAAAACGCGGCACTTTGTGCGGCACCTTCGGTTTAACTTTTTGTGCTAATTATGTAAATGTAAACAGTCTCGTATATGTTCCTTCCCAACTATACCTCGTGGACCTCCCAGTTGGTGGGAGAGTGGAAATGTCTGGCTTGATCGAAGCGACTAATATCTGTAGTCATCTAAGGATGTCGCCTTAGATGGACCTCAGATGGTGTCGATGAAGGGCTGGTAAATACCTCAACTGCGTCTTTGACCAATTTGTCTTCTATAATTTTGCAAACATGACTTTACTCTTCCTGAAGGCTGCGGAGATGGCACAGCCCGTGAAAGCATGTATAAACAGAATGTGCTCCAGCCTCAGCTGCTGCAGCTCTTGTGAAAAGTATGTTGCTGTGCATACTTTTCCTCTGCCAGGTTTCACGAGGAATATATCACGCTGGAGAGGGATTTTTGCCAACAACAGGACTGCCAAGTCCACATTTTCGCCTATCACAGCTACTGAAGAGAAAACTGACTTTTCTATGGCTCTGGATATAATTGCCACATCTGCATCATCCCCTGCTTGGAAGGTATAATATGATTTTCCTCCAGTTTTTCATCAACAGCTTGTAAAAATGTAGGTATGATTTCAAGCAATAACCCTATCACATTGCAGCAAATAATCTTGAAATCCATCATCTCAGCCTTTAATTATATGTAGAAAAAAATATATAATTTTTAAGTAATTCTTCCTCTAGGACCAATAGTTTTCGAGTTATTAGCGAGAGGTCAAAAATAGTTAAAATTTAGGGCTTTCCGGAAGTCCTCCCCCACAGAGCTCACTTCCTAGGGCCGGAAACTTTTAGGATGTTTACTTTCTAACTAATCCAAACCCATCCCCGAAACCAAAAATTTTGCCGCCCTCCATGTAGTCTACAGCCCCATATTGAAAAATTCGTTGACTGGACTAAATGTATTAAACAACATGGTTTACCAGTCCTGCTAAAAACTCAATATTATTTACCTTTCCTTCTAGGGTACCTTAAAAACCAATGGACCAGTAAGATGGCCACCTCGCTCACCTTGTTTAAATTTAAAGACAATTACACAACAACCATTCCCTACAACATTGTCATCTGCCGCAGCTGAGATTCGAACACAGGATTGGTACAACGATTAGCCGTGTTGTGTCTCACACAACCACGTCTAGTTCACTGTTATCAGCTCGGTAACACATTAAAAAACGCCCCGAAACATCCATACCTTGCCCAGGATTCGAACCGTGGACTCCTTAATCCCAAGCATAACACGTAAGCATTGATCTACTGAGCCAACTTATTTGATAATGAATAAGAAAATAAATAAATTAAATATTGTGAAGTATGAAATTCTTTGACTTTTAAACTACTTAAGAGTAATGACGCCAATAACGATAACACAGTAAATATAACATGAAGGCGTGAATGAATATGTCGAAAATACGAAACTAGGTCTTAACATAGCATCTCGTTTTAATTAAATTGCACAAGTGCCATTAAAGCGTATCGTTACATTCGTTACTTATTTTCATTATTAATAATTTAAGATGAATAAACAGTCCGGATCTGTTCATAATTATACCGCTGCGTAGGTACGTGAGTAAATTTGAAAGTGCCATGTTTCGTGCGCAACTTGTAGTTGTGCGGTTGGGTAAATAAATTAATGTTGGCGCCCGGTCTCCAGTTGTTTAGTTTACTAACAAGTTTGTTTTGTTCGCACACCACCGTCACGCACATGACAGACAATCGAACAATGTCGAATCCAGAGAATTATAAAGAAGCAAAATCTATTTACGAATTCACAGCTAATGACATCCAAGGTAATCCTGTTTCGTTACAAAAGTATAAAGGCCATGTTTGTATAATTGTAAACGTTGCATCTCAGTGTGGACTTACCAAAAATAATTATGCAGAACTGGTTGAAATATACGATGAATATTCTGACACTAAAGGCCTGAGAATTCTTGCATTTCCTTGCAACCAGTTTGCTGGCCAGGAGCCAGGATCCAACGCAGATATTTGCCAGTTTATGCAAACTAAAAATGTCAAATTTGATATGTTTGAGAAAATCAATGTAAATGGCAATGATGCTCATCCCCTATGGAAATATTTAAAACATAAGCAAGGAGGAACTCTGGGAGACTTTATCAAGTGGAATTTCACAAAATTCATCATTGATAAAAATGGAGAACCAGTTGAAAGGCATGGACCAAACACTAATCCAAAGGATCTTGTGAAATCTTTGGAAAAATATTGGTAATTTTAAGCTACTTGTGCATATTTTTTACACAAATATTTATTTTGTTATTAATCACCGTTAAAGTTAAATTAATAAATTGTTATCTACCTATTCGACTTAGTTTCATTTTATTTTTCTGTTAATTTTAATTATGATTATTAACACATTATTAAGAGACCTGTCCGTTTTTCAAAGTCGTTTCGTGAGGGAAATACAAATCAAGAAATGTCAAGGATCATAATTTCAAAACGTTCAATTATTAAAATAAAATTTAATTTTTAATTTTCACTACCTTCTAATTAAATAATAAAACGTAGTAAGTATACTTACCTATTTATTAGGTATAACTGCAAATGAAGTATAATATTTGTTTTCCCTCCAAGCTGCGACCTTGACCAAACTGGCCTAATACTAATAATAACAAATAATTTGTGCAAAAATAACACATTTTTGGAAGAAAGACCTTGTAAAGTTCAATACGTTAACTTTATTTAAGTTTTGCATAGTCATATCAATCACATAAATTCTCTCCAAATTTGTGAACCTTATCAAAATTAGGTCGGTTCAGGAAGTCAATTTCCTTTCCGAATGTAATAGTAGTTGATGTGAGTTGTGAGTAAAATTATATCTAACTTTATAAAATTACACAAAGAAACTATAGCTCCCCCTTTGGCGGTAAAATCGCGAATTACCAGAAACTTTTAGTGCGATAGCAAAAGCCTTTAACCATTGCTATAGCAATGGTTAAAGGCATAAGGAGAATGGAACGTAAATGCAGAGGCGACTCGTGAAATTTTGGTAAGCTATAACTTAGTAATGGAGCATGGAACCCACGTCAAACTTTAAGGGATGACTGCTAAGACCAATCGAAGACGTTTTTTGCCCACCTTGGGAGTATGTATCAAGTTTGAAACAAAAATTTTAAATCTAGCAGAAGTTATCCTGATTAAAATAAACGACTCACAGGCATACACACATAGCATATGCATACATACATACACAGGCATTTTTAATTTAATATTTGGATTCAGCGCGTTATGACACCTGAAACGGATGTCTATGTAATTTCTTTTTCCTACGATGAGTACTAAAAAAAAATCCGGTTTTAACATACATGTTTAAATCAAATAGATATAATAAGTAACAAGTCATTGTTTTCAATATAATTTTTTATCTTATAGTTTATTTCTTCAATGCATGACGTTTGTAATTTTATCTCATCTCAATGTGGTACTTTTAACAGGTGACAAACATAAATAACAAAATTATGATATTACCTATGAAATTAAATTGCCTCTTAATCGCTGAGAGTATATTGAATATGAAATGAATATTGAATATCAACAAAATGAAATGGATATTTCTCACGTGTTATATTTTCTTTTTGTATATTGGGATTCAAAGATTTTCATCATTTTACAGATGAATTGTTTAGATTATACAAAATATTACGAGTAAGTTAAAGTAAAGTATCTACGTGTATATCAGTGCACAAATGCAAAACACGAGTCAAAGTTCCAATAAACACTGTAACACTGTTACATAATATTCACACAGATATTACATCATTATAATATGTTATTTCATATTTAACCTGTTATGTTACATGTCTATTCATGTAATAATAATAATAATAATAGTACTTTATTCTGTAAAAAGAATATTACACGAAGGGTCAAAAAAATAAAGTAATATATAAAATCAAATATAAATATCAATACAACTTATTATATTTTGTCACAATACATACACGCACTTATACACACACATAAGTGTATATAAATACCTAAATATATATATATATATATATATATATATATATATATCCAATTTGTTTCTTATCTCGTGAGGAATTTTATTGTATAATTTTGGACCCCAGTAGTCCACTCCCTGCTGAGTTATATTCAGTCGGTGATGCGGAATTTGCAGTTGTTCCCTGTTTCTTGTGTTATAGTGGTGTTTTTCAAGATTCAGCCTAATTTATAAAGATAAATTTAGTCCGAATCTTGAAAATTTCCACTATAACACAAGAAACAACTGCAAATTCACATAAAGATATGCATGCACATACTTAAGACAACTGAGTATAATAAACTTGACATAGTGAGTATACCTTGTTCTTTGAAGGTATCTCTGCAGCTCTCTCTATAATTCATGCCACTGGCTTTCTTGTGTGGGATAACGACTTTCTGAGCGTCAGATGCTGTCCCCCATAGTATTATTCCATATGCTGCGACGCTATGAAAATTTGAATAATAGGCTATTTTTGCGGATTGGTTGGTGGATACGTTTCTTAGTATTCTAATGGTGTAAATAGCTGCAGCAAGTTTTTTACAGAGCTCCTCAATATGGCCTTTCTAATTTAATTTACTGTCTAATGTCAAGCCTATTTCAACGATAAGCTCTCAGTTTCTCTTTTTGTAGATAAAATTATATTTTGCTTTTTTTTCTCTGTTTAAACCCAATGAGTTTGCCATGAGCCAGATATTTGCTTTGTGCAAATATTTTGTGATAGGGTTGTTAACTCAATTTTATTTTTCGCTTTTCCTATTAATGTTGTATCATCGGCATATAAACAAGCCCCCATAACTCTTGGCATTAGAAATAAGTCGTTGATGTATATTATAAATAGTACTGGCCCCAACACAGAGCCTTGTGGTACACCTCGTGTTAGTAGCATTGAGTTTGATTTCTATCTTACATGTGTGATATCGATCTGATAAATATGACTCAAACAATGTATGTGCAGTTCCTCTCACACCATAATAGTATAGTTTGCTAAATAAGACTTTATGGTCAATTTTAAATCATTGGGAAGTATTCCCTCTTGAATACACTTATTTATTATTATTGTAATTGGTATTACCAGAGCATCTCCAATTTTCTTTAAAATGTCAGTTGATATACCATAGATCCTCTGTTTTTTTAGTCTTGATGTTCTGTATAACATTTCTAATCTCGTTCTCATCCAAATATATAGACCTAGAGTTGTATATTATTTGATTTCTGAATAGCTCATCAGGTTGCTTGGATAGTTTTAATTGGACAGCAATGTTTAATTCTATATTTGCAAAAAGGTACTTATACTTTCACCTGTTAAAGTTGTTTGCTCCTAGTTGTTATCACAGTTTTGATTCTTCCTGGTTTCTGACTTAATTATTGTCCAAATTACTTTAGATTTATTTTCAGAATTAGCTATAAAATTATGATTTGCTACCTTTTTTTGTTCATTGAGCCGCTTTATGTAGGCCTCTTTGAGATTTTTATAGGCATCTAAAGAATCTTGATTTTTTTCTTACATTAGAAAGCATCTAATTGATTTATAATTTGTTTCAATTCTTCTGTGTATCACTTCTTATTCTTGTTGTTTTTTTCTATGACTAGTTTCCTCATTTTTGGCACGAGTTTCAAAAAGTTTTGTGAACATATTATAATAAAATGCTTGAGAGGCATTTTTCTTATTCTAATAATGTATTCCAATCTATGGCCACCATTTTGCATTTAAATTGGTAAATATTGTAGAAATGTATTTCTCTATATCTAATCTCTTTCAGATTATTGGAATTACTGACTTCGTGTGGAATTTCAAGGAGCTGTCCTATAGCTGTCTGATAGGTACATATGCAGGTTCACGGTATTTGTTTTTACTTTAAATACTTTATATCTATGTTGGTGAAAATATTATCTATATAACTCTGTGAGATATTTGTAATTCTTTTGACGGCTGTGTAAAAATCTTGTGGAGGTTGAATGGCGACAATAGATTTTCAAGATTGGTCATTATGTTTGATTCTATACTATAAAGTTGACATTATAATCTCCGGATAGGTATATTTTTTCTCCCTTATATTTTTCTGTAGTATAATTCAGTGCACTGTTTAATTTTTCAAGGAATGTTTCTATGTCACCTAAAGGTGACCTATATATTGATAATATAATGCCATATTTAGTACTTAATCCAACAATTTCAATGTGATTTTCTACTGAGAGAGCTTTTATTTCGATTATTTCAGTGGATTTAATATCTTTTTTTAAGAGTATTATATGCTTTTTTCTAGTAAGCGACGTTCCCAGCGACATCCATCATTTTTCTGTTATGTAGCAAGAGGGATTAGATGTTAATTGATTTTTTCGTTTCAATTTTCTGTAGTCCTCTTTTGTGTATTACTATTTTTTCCTCATCATAATTGTTCTCATTTCTTCACCATATGTGCTTTTGTAGACTTTTTTAGATTTTCCTTATTTTGCAACTAAACTTCGCATTTAAGCTTTTCTTAATTGAAATTAATTGAAAAAACTTTATTAATTAAAATTTTCATTAAAGTCGATTTTATATTTTTTAATCTTCAGAATACCCTGTATATCTATCTTAAATTCGACAACTATTTATGACTCCCTAAGGGCCGGTTTATCAATACAGGGTTAACACTTAACTATAGGATAAATTTCAAACGAAACAATGGGATCTATTATTTTGTTTGATTCGGCGTGGTGCAGCGCGTCGGCAACGACAATAATGAAACTCTCAATTCTTGAACGCAAGTTCTTTCGCCTCATTTCCAACTCAAGCAGATACACCTCCCTCAGAGACTTGTACGCCCGTTGTAACGACATCGTTCTACTAGCGGACTTCATTAAAACCACTTCTCAAAGGTTTTATCAACACAAACTTGGTAATAGTCCGCTAACAACCAACATCACACAAATAAGAGAGCATAATGCACCATTTCGTATTAAACATAAATTACCGTACCAGGAGCTACCCATCTTTCGACAGCATATATAGCTATCCGACCCCTTACCAAAATATTATATTTACAGTAAATTTCTTAACCTTTTCTGTTCACTTTAACCGTCCTTTATTTTTGTCAGTTTTTGTTATCTTTTTGTTTTGAATTACTATCTTAAAGTCAAGCAAAACTATTCAAAATAACTACAACATTTCGAACCAAAATTAGAAATTTTATCATAAATTTAACGGCTGGCATAGCCGCTCTCGCTCAGTATTCCATTGCCTCTAGCGGGTTTTTTCAGTGAGTTTTTCCCGTCTCAGCAGCCAACAACCTACTCAATGTTTTATAAGTTAACTGTTTTTTATATTCTTAGTTTAGTTAACTCACCTGGACATTCTATTTATCGCGCCCTAATAAACTTGCTACGCAGGTAGGAGTAGGGCCTTAGATTTTAATTATTTTAAACTTTATCTCGGTCTCGCTCTGCTCCAGCCTCTCAAATACCACGGTGCCCTCGTACTCTGGATATTCGGCTGGATCAGGTGCGAGTATCCGAGTAGATCTTTTGTACTTTTAACGACAAATAAATTTGATTTGATTGATTGATTGATTGTTTTATTTGACATTTATCCTTTGGCTACGAGTTAACCATGCATTGATAAACCGGCCCTAAGACACGCAAAACTTTTTATAAAGAATGACTTCTTCTGTGCGAATCAAATAAGAAAGTTTACAAGAACAGTAACTGCCCTTTAACTTTTTTTTTACTTTTGTGTTATGCTGCATCATACTTCGAATATTACCATGTACTTTTGCGAGTTTATATGATAATTAAATTATTAATAATATTATCCTACCTTTTACAGGCATCAAACCTATGACTACCAGGTCTACCTCTTATATTATGTTGTATAAATGTATTCTTCCTCTGGGATCGGCCCTGGTTTTTGGCGAAAAGATAAAAATACAGCAATTATAATTGTAACTGATTGTACTGTCGTGAGCAGAAAAAAATACACTTTTTTTTCTAATGTAAATCTGTCTCTATTTGAATATGTAATGAGTAACCGAAATAAAACAGACATTACTTTTAATTTATTTTTTATTTTAATGCTGTAGTTATTGGCTATAGTAAATGACGAATGGTTAATGAGACAAATTGCACTGCGTTATAACATTAACAAAAATTTGGTGTGTAACATTTTAAGAAAGTGGAGAATAAACGGTACTATCAGTAGAAATCCTGGATCAAAGGACAAAGGATATCCTACAACTATTAATATTTCAACTTCTATATAAACTTATCAACTTCAAACTTATCATTGCAATGCACCACCTCTCCATATAGAGAGGTTGCAATATTCTTTACACCTATAACCGCCAAGGAGGTCAATGATTCTATTATAGATCTAAAAAACAAGAAGTCGGCCGGGTTTGATAATTTAACCGCAAAAGTATTAAAAAGTATACGAGAAAATATAGTTAACTAACTAACACACTTATTCAACATATCTATTAATGAAGGTCATTTTCCCAAAATTCTTAAACAAGCTGTTGTCATACCAATTTATAAGAAAGGATCACCTGATGAAATCAAAAATTATAGACAGATTTCATTATTAAGTGTCGTCTCAAAACTCTTCGAAAGAATTGTCTATAATAAAATTGTTTCTTTTGCAGAAAGAAATAAAATATTAACTAAATCACAACACGGATTTCGAGTCGGTAAATCTACCGAAACAGCATGCTGTCATTTATTGGAGTATGTCTATACATCTTTAGATAGAGGCAAATATGTGATCTCCTTATTATTTGATTTAACAAAAGCTTTTGACGTTGTTGATAAAAGTTTATTAAAACAAAAACTTAACAGTATTGGTATAAGAGGAAGCATCATGTCATGGCTAATGTCGTATATGGAACATAGGTCATTGAAAGTGAACCTGAATCAAATCCATTCAGACATGAAAAATGTCGAACATGGAGTGCCTCAGGGCTCTGTGTTTGGACCGTTACTTTTCCTGCTTTACATCGATAATCTACCTGATCACATAACTTCTGGTCACACTACTATATTTGCAGACGATCTAACAATAACTCTAATCGCTGATAGTCCTGAGGAGCTCCAAACACAAATAAACATAACTATGCAAGAGATCAGTTCCTGGTCACAAAGAGATAGGCTGATATTAAATAATCAAAAGACCGTATTTATACGATTTCATATACAGAAACCATTACCACATGATGTAACGCTATATGGTAATATTACTGTGGCACAAAGTACTAAACGGCTAGGTACCTACTTTGATGCTAAACTTTCATGGGATGATCATATTGAATATGTTTGCGGTCAGCTAAATAAAGCATACTTTGCTATATTGCAGATGAAAAATAATCTTGATCAAGCTGGTTTGCTGAATATTTATTATTCGTTGGCATACTCGTGCATATCATACATCATAATATGTTGGGGTAGTGCTAAGGAAAAGGACAGAGTCTTCATATCTCAAAAGCGATTAATGTGATTAATCTTCCAACTTCATTATAATGAGAGTTGTAGGGATATATTCAAAAATAATAATGTCCTGACCACCCCCTGTATATTTATATATAAATGTCTAACATATGTCAAGAAAAATATGGACCTGTTTATAAAAAGAGGAGACTGCCATTCACATAATATGAGGCATGCCGAATTACTGCACATACCTAAACATCATACAAGCAAATTCAAACATTCTTCTCACTATACCTGTATAACTTTCTATAATAGCCTACCTGCTGAAATAAAAACTGTATCTAATTATAATAAGTATAAATGCGAGGTAAAAAAAATACTTCTAAAGGGAAGTTTTTATAGCACACATGACTTTTTAAATAGAGGGAATCCATAGGAATATTTTGTGTAATATTAATCTATATTTAATGTCTGTTCGTCTAGTTTACCTGGTTTGTTATATACACTTATATGTAATTACTTTATAAATATGACAATATTATTCTATTAATTTCTATATATCCATATATATGTATTGTACTGTTTAACTTGCCATATTTACATTTGTATCGCTAATGGTGAATAATAGTTATTCGTATTATTATTATTATTCTAATATACTGTTTTAATCTATTTAATATCTATTTGTATTGTATATTGTAACTTATATGTATGTTTATATACGTATATATATATATATATATATATATATATATATATCTTTTTTTACACTTGACTTGCCATATATGCAACTTGTATCTAAGATGGTCAATAAATATTATTATTATTATAATAAGTCTGTTTGGCATAGAATTAAATAACCTTATAGAATAATCATTAGTAATAATATTTTCCCATGCATTATTTACGATTTCCAGTAATTCGTCGGCATTCCGTGGTCTCACATTTCGTTTTTGGATACTTCTTACGAGTAGTCCCCATACTTGTTACACAGGGTTAAGATCTGGACTATGACTGGGCCAGTTAAGAACATTGATGTTGTTATCTTGAAACCAGTTAGTTAGGGTATGAGCAGTATGAACGGAACAATTGTCTTGTTGAAATATGAACTCATTATTAGGAAATAATTGTGACACAGAAGGGAGCATAATATTGTCCAAAATCTTAATATATGTTTCACTATTAAATCGTTCCTCAATATGCCACAAAACACCAGGACCACGTGTCGATATCCAAGCCCACATATTGACGGAAAATCTACCACTTTTATCATTGTTAGATATATTATATTTCTTATCGAAAAAGAGTATTCGGAGGGCGGTAAACACGAATACGACCGATGTTTGTTGACTGGAAAGTTTTTCGCCTGTAAAGGTTACATTGTTCCAAGAATTTACATCATGCGCTAAAAATTCAAGCGCAAATCCTACTCGAGCTTCTTTATGTTCAGCTTTAAGTAAGTATTTCTGTGCCGCTGCATGACAGCGTAGCTCCGATTCTCTTACTCGCCGGCGACCAGTACTACTCGATCCAGGAAAATTCGTTTCTTTAGCAGCCTGAATAACCGAGTAAAATGGATTTTCTACTAAAGTATTTACCAATTGCAAATCTTGTTGTTGAGTTGATATCCTTTGTCGCCCTGATCCAGGATTTCTACTAATCGTACCCTTTATTCTCCACTTTCTTAAAATGTTACACACCGAATTTTTGTCAATGTTATAACGCAGTACAATTTGTCTCATTGACCATCCATCTTCAGCTTTAGCAATAACTCCAGATTTAACTAAATCGCTTATATGAGGCATATTAGTTTTTTGCACACTTGCAATAAATTATGACAACTAACTGACAATGTCACAAAAATTAAAGTTTGATGTACACAACTAGATTTTAGCCAAATTCCGTTATAAGACTTGTCCTATTTTTTTTGCTCACGACCGTAATATAATGAACTGAACTGAGCACAACTTTATTTAATTGCATTACAATTATCCTCCCAGAACCTGATCCGGAGCTAGCCAGTCAACCCCGGTGCTAAGCGCCGTAATGGGTGAGGTGAGGAGCTGTTGAGCGAACAACATTGTAATGTAATGAATATATGATTTACCCATTAAGCTACCATGGCATCTGGCTTGTGCAATGCAAAAATAGCAATAATAATGAGATTAAGAGTAATGTATCATCGTTATTATGTGAAATTATTGTATGAAAATTTATAATACAACTTTTAAGAAATAGTTAATTTAATACTTTATTTAATAGGTATATGTAAGGATTCTGTTCTATAATCAAATTCTAATTTGTTAGAGAAATTGTAAACTCAAAATATAAATATATAAATAATCCAACGTATAATTTACGAAAATTACTATACATCACTTTTATTGTCATAGTGTGTTGCCTAATCAAATACTTGTCGTATCTATATAAACGCCGTGTATCAGGTCGGTAAATATTTGTGCGCGGAGCATGGTGAGGAGTCGTCTCCCTGCTTAGCCCACAGAGATGATGGGCTTAGCCTAAGTGGCATAATATTTTGAGGGGTACGATTAATGAATGAATTATAAAATAATGGTGTTGATTCGGTTCAATTCTATTTGACAAATTATTGTATATGTCGGTATTGTAAAAGAACTTGTAAATTATGTTAAATTTAAAACAAAATAAATGCTGTTTTGCAGATTTTAGTAGATAACATTAAGTTAAAATTGTGAGGCTGAAGTGCAAGCAAAACCACGAGTACGGCAAAATAGGCTGATACCGAGAATGTGATACTGGATGCACGCATTTTAAAAAATAACAGTTTATATTCATTTCTAGAAAATCATTCATTCAACTCATCTAAAGTAGTTAGTACTTTGTTTTTACTGATCACTTTGGATGAAACGCAAATGAAAACAACCTTTACACCTTTCACTGCGTTGAATTATCCGCGATGCACATTCAAAGTGTCAAGTCTATATAGGTACGCCTTTAGGTCTGTTATTAGTTCCACTACAAATCCCATAAGCGTTCGGAACTCTCGTCTCTATGATTCAATGGTCAACTGCGAGTTTACTATCCACAAAACTAATAATAGCGAAAGATATTTTGTCGTAGAGTAGAAAGCCAGTTGTAACAGGTATGTGGATATTTTAGACTATATCATTCTTTCCTCAGTGCAAAATAGAATCAATGATGGTTTTATATTTCAACACGTTTTATTAACCATTTTTTGAGATGTGTAATTTTAAATATTCTTTTTTTTTAAGGATAAGCAAATAATGTAATAACGCTTCCTTGGCTGTCTAATAACTCAGATATAAACAAATATTTGAGGTTACATTGTGAAAAAGATTTACAAATTTGAATTTAAGCCCAGAAATAGAAAAGGTTTAATTAATGTAATTCAAAATTAGTGGAATAATTTGGATGAAAATTATTACTTGCAAAATTTCCATATGCTCAGAATATTGCAAAGGTTCTAGAAAAAATGCGGTACTATCAAATATTAGTTCTTTTTTAATATTTCTTTTACTTGGATATTTACTTTCTTGGTCACCTAACGGATGCTGGGAAGTTGGTTTCCTCTTTGGATTAAATGGAGGTGGATAATGTATTTTGTCTTACATATTCCACAAGGGTATTGTTCAATAAAGTTGTTTTTCTTAGACACCCAGAATCCTCTGTCCTACTCAGATTATGAGTTCCTATCCACCTTCGGTTTAATTTTCGAATTGCTCCTTTGCTCACTTCATCTGCTATGCGTTGTTGAGACCCAAGAAGCTAAAGTCTACGCTTATTGGTTGAGATCAACCTCGTCTAACAAATCATACTCATTTCTTATTATCATTTTTTTAAATATTTTTTTCTCGTTATTTCGATAAAACTTACTACTTGATAAAATGTCGATTACGTATTTTCGGTCGCATTAGTATAGTCCAAGTCAGCATTTCCTGACACTCAAAAAACGCAACAAAAACTTTATGACAATTATTATCGCGGCGGGCCTTGCGGCATGCCTGTCATCAAACAACCCGACGCACATAAAAAAACTATAAAGGTAAGCGAGTCAATTTGCGGTCAAGACAGCACAAAGAGTGATAGTATTTTAATGAGATCGTACGTTTCAGTTACGACGTCATGCATTGACGTCTCTTACTATATTATGCTCTTGTTGGCGTTTCTGTGAACATAGCAAGCAGCGTATATCTGACTGCATTTATTAACTTAGAAAGAAAATTAGAATCCTCCTCTTCTTTAAGAATGATTTATAACGAAATTATGTTTATTATGTGATTATTTATCACAAAATCATATGTCGAAAATGAGTAATGATGAATTAAGTACGCCCAGTTCCTTCCTGTTTTATAACTACCATCATGTCAGGTTCAATTTTTTTAGCCGGTGTGTTCCAACGCTCTCTCACTTGAAGAGAAGTTAAATACTCTAAATGTCAATGACGCCAGTGATCCTGTACCATTCGATCTATTAATATAATTGATACCGATTTAGACGATTCAAAGGTTCTTTTGTTAAATTTGGAGTTGGCAAACTCTGCAGAGGAGTCAAGTTTAGGAAATGCGCAGGCGTAAGAGCCATAAGTTCTGCAGGATCAGAACTAAGAACGCAAAGTGTAAAATTCCTCATAGGTAATATTTAGTCGCCAATTACCTTATAAAGATGAGTTTTGACTGACTTGACATTAGCCTCCCGAATACCACCAAAATGAGGTGCAGATGGTGGATTAAATTTCCACTCAATTTTTCTATAGGCTAATCAGTATGACTGATGGTCGAGAAATTGACTCGTCTCTCACCCAAAAGTTCAGGGTTCGATCCCCGGTTGTGGCAGTGGAAAATACTATGAGAGGGATTTTTCCACTATACACGGATATTGGGTGTGTGTCCCTTGTCTCTAAATGTGTAGCCCCCTACCACACAAGGCTCTTCTAGAGCCTTCCGGGATAAAAGGGGTCGTCATTACCTGTGGTGTATTTATTTATTTATTATTATATTTATTTGTTAGTAATGTTATTATTTTGTTTTGGGTAGTTTACAGTGTCTTGCAGTGCGCGTCCTGAATAAAATTCGAGAATGAACGGGCATATGTCATTAGAAGTCAAAATGTTATTTTAAATAATGTAAATAATTTTGTTGTCTGTCGTTAGTATCATACGTCTCTTCATTAATAGGTATAATCGGCTCATCGAGGAGTACATGTCTTGTTAATCGCTTATGTAATATGAGGTCCGAAACTAAGGCGGAGTTTGACTGGGTTCCTTTCCCCAATAGTCTTGTCCTTTATTTTAAGTTTAGTAAAAGTCTATTTACCTCAATAAATTTTCTATGCGTTATCGTTTATGTTTTGTCCTAGTTGATTATCATTTTTGAGTCTCTGTAGTAACTTTGCCCCGTGATACCGTATCTATGGCCCATAGATCACGACATCATCCTCGTAAAGTAGCATGTTAGTATTGGAGAATGTAGGAATGTCAGAGAGGTAAAGGTTGGGTTAGGTTACATATTCTTTTTATAAGAAAAATATAAAACTTCACGGTTTTGCTTGCCGTCCTTAGGCAGGGCCGTAGAGGCCGTATTAATATTCTCTGTATCGGTCCAATTTTAGTACATGTACAGCCGAACCGAATCCTGTAATATCACAATTTAATATTACAGTCGATACCTTCGGAAAATATCTTCGAGAAAAATATGTAATTAGTTAATTTTTGTCGTACTCTTGTTCTGGAGAACATGTGAAATTTATATTAAACATATATTTATTGTATTTGTGATTTAATGCGACATTTAAGTCATCTATTATGTATTGTGAAAACCATTTCTTCGCTAGCTGAGATATATAAGTATCTACGTTAGGTAGAAACGTATGATTTTCTTATTTTAATTATTAAACATTCTTTAATAATGCACCCAACTCGTTTTGTATTGGTCAGTTAAACATGCAAGCATGAATTCTGTATGTTCAGATATTATTAGCAACTTTCCTTGTTTCTATGTTCATAATAATCGGACATTTCTGTGTTATACGAGCTCACATTTTTTATTTATGCCGTTCGATGGAAATATATCATTAATTTATAACTTTGAATGAAAAATTTAAATGTGAGGAAATTAGCGTAGTAGCGCAACTTTAGATTGCCACCTCACAAGATTTTTGGCGGGGACTGTGGCGTGTTCACCTAGCCACACTAGCCACTTGACGGCCTACCACAAAATTAATTTTTTTCTCGGGACCTGGAGATTAACAATAACAAAAAAAGGTAGAACAATTTTTCAATTTGATGTATTAAAAAGAGTGATATTGATTGTGCTATATTAAATAAACCACTTATTTTCTAGCTCATCTGTTTATTTTATGGTTAAAGCATCATAGGGTCTTCTTTTACTTCTTCAAAAGAAAAGAAGAATATTTGTTGTATGGTCTTTATTGTATCGTGAACAAGTTTTCTTGTTTTTTGTTTACAGTACTACTGAAATTGAAAGGCACATTTTTTACCTTTTTACTTAAGATTCCTCTCGCAGTAGCAGACCGTAAGGGCCCCTAAAGGAAGTTTTATTGATTCATAGTCGTGGAGAAAATTATGAAAAATAAATCGTCGGAACGTTAACTGCCTTAGGTATAAATTAATTTGATTTTTCTCTTTCTCCATATTTTAAATCAGATAGGTAGTTATAGATCAGTAAAATTGGCCTCCATCGATAAATATTCGAAAAATTATGTGTACCTATTGTTTGTATTTATATTGGGCCATCTTGTAGAACAAGTCGTTCTTGAAAGGAAATTATTATCGATTAAGTGTAAGGGGGCTAATTTGTATCTGCTCCCAACTCATAGGAGATAGAACGAATCATTTATTTGCACTAGCCTTGCCACATTTTACGATAAATATTATTAGGGGAGCTAAGTTGCTGATTTATTACAAGAAGATCATCTGGCAATAAATGGGGAATAAACATTTAAAAATATTGGTTTTCAAGTGACAAAAGGGGTACATCATATTATTAAATATTGTTGTCTAGTTGATCAGGAGTTTACTTGCCATCTCGCAATCTGATACCCTGGCCAGTCCACTACTGCAGGTTTCTTTTATCTGAACCTGAGTAATCTCACTCACTTTTTCACGTGTTAATAAAACAACGGAATTAATCATCGCAACTGGGAAAAATGCCATTACGAGCGTAAATTAACAGGACAAATTTTATTTTTACGAGTTACGGCTACAGAGTTGCTGAAAGGACTGCTTGCGCCGTTTTACAAATTATTATTCAAGTATTTATTTTATCTATTTGCCGGTATGGCAGTGTAACGAAGTGTTTTTCGTTACCGAAATTTACATAAAACATCATTATTTTCTTGAAAATATTTTATAGTTACTGTTCCGTTATATTTATTTTTGTCATATACTGTACCAGAGCTGAGTACTTTAGTACAAAAATGTACTGCAAATTTGCACTCCAGTAGTTTAGGTACTCTAAGTACTTTACTTTAAGTACTTTTAATATTTCTGTACTGGTATTGTAAACTTCCAGTACATTTGCAATGTACTTGTACTGGGTACTTATTTTCTGCAATTTTTGATGAAGTATTACTTGTTACTTAAAAAAGTACTGCAAAATCATAATGTACTGCAAGTATTTTACTAATATTCTCCCAGTAGTAGAAAGTACTCCCAGTAGTAGAAAGTACTCCCAGTATTACAAAGTACTCCCAGTGATAATGAAACTACTCCAAGTACTTATACTGCTTTTAAAAAAGTACTTATAAATATATTGCAAGTAATTTAAAATATGTAAATCACTGAGGTGACTGCTAAAAGTAAAGTACTTGCAGTACTTGAAAGTACTGCAAGTATTTATAAAATACTCTAAGTATTTAAAATACTGAAAATACTTGAAGAGTACTTTACTTAATACTGCTACTGCAAATGTTTAATTTTAAGTACATTACTCAATACTTCAAGTACTTTTGAAATATACTGGTACTTAATACTGCAAGTAAAACAAAAATTGTTTGATACTGCTTACTGGTTACTCCCAGTACTTTCATTGAGTACTGGTCACAGCTCTGTACTGTACCGCCATAGGCGAATTAGTTGTAAATGAATTAATTTCTAGAAACATCGCGTAGGTAGACCAGATTGTAAAGTACAGATGAACTCGCGTGGGGAAGCGACGAGAAGAGTCAAGGTTTGTAAAGTAAGATAGGTAGCATGGTAACTTTCGACCAATCAGAGATCAACTATTTAAAATGCGGGAACGCGTCACTCTGCCTGCTCATTCGAATTTCTGGCATTCAAACCATTAGTATAGAAGTATAATTAGTTATGAATTTGAATTCCGTATTTTGTATTTTTTAATGTACAAGCATAAATTAATAAATTGACTTTTTTGATTAATGATTATTAACATCGATAACGTTTTCCTTGGAATTTAAAATTGACATTACTGTATATCAAATTTATAACTAATTAATGTATGCAGTTAAAGAAGTACATTTTATATCAAGGGAAGGTTCTTTTAATCTTGTGTGCAATTTCTTGCCCGAGACTTCAGTCAGCTTTATATAATTCTTAGCGAATTTAATAAGTCATAAGATAGATGAAGAAACATACATGATACTAATTTTCGCCCTAACGAAAAGAGTTACCTAGAAAAATTTCTTATTTTATGACGTACTGAGTAGAAATTTTTCCCCAGGCCAACCTTTACAATTATGTAGTATTAAAAAATTTTAATGCAAATTTTTTATTAGAATTAGGTGCATACAATAATTTATTAATAAAATTTAACAAGAGGGCCATTAAATTTTATCATGTCATATTAGACACAGTAATTAATAAAAAAAAAATTACTCATTGGTTTTTTCTAATATTTCTTTGTATCATATGAAAATAAATTTTATTTCCTGTATTAAGTAATTTTTTTAGGGAAGGAAAAAACATCAACATCTCACCACTCTCTTTTGCCTTTTTTTGAGTTGTTTTTGCAAACAGCTACACTACAAACCTTTCCTCCAGTCATCTAATAATTGTATTAACATTGTTATTTGTTATTATTATGAACGGAAAATAATAAAAACTGTTTACCTCAAAATTATTTCTGTAATTACACAGGTTACAAACTACTATGAGTCTTTTCTCTTTAACAGTAATTGTCAATTAGATTATATACTAAATAACTATAACTGCACGATTATAAACACAAAAACAACAAATGTTTGGAAATAACTCAACAAATAAGCGCAACGTCTCAAATAATGCATACGTACAATTAAGTTTGAGCAGGCACGATGACGCGCAAGATGGCCGCCTTCATCGTAACCCCCCCATTCCCTTGAAGTTACCATGCTACCTATCTTACTTTACAAACCTTGGAGAAGAGTGTCTATATTTCAGGCCAGCGGCCAGCCAAACCACGCGAGGAGCAGTGTCTTTCCAGCGGCCGGCCACGTTAGATGTGCAGAGTTCTCCGTCTTGTGATAGCAGAGTAAGGTAAATTTTCCAAGTCCACAAATCCGCCGTGGCATTATTTTTCCGAAGTCTTAAAATATTCTACAAGTCCATTTGACGTCATCCGTGCGACGTCACTCTTTCAGTATATGGGAATAATTTAGTTATTAGGCAGTCAATTTTTTGGCTGCCGTCCTACGAGGTACACGTGCCTGCTGCTTGCTCCACTGATACAACGAAAATATCGTAAGTCCACAAATTAGTAATTAAATTCATACCGAGCAGTTAGTCATCCAGTTCGACTCAAAGCAAGCAGACGTGTTCACTCCGAATATATTAAAACTTAAAGGTACCGTTAATTGTTCTAAGTTCACAAATCTGTATTCGAATTATTTTTCTAAGTTCACAAATCCGTAGAGGCCTTATATTTCTAAGTCCAAAAAATATTTCAAAATATTTTGTTAAGTCCGTTTAACGTCACCGACCAGTAGCGCATCCGTCTAGCGCCTACTCCCACTCCCATGGTAAGAGGTTTCGCTGCTAGAAGAGGACCTGTGGAGCCAAGAAGTCAGTCAGCCCAGGCGACTCATCGGGATCAGACGTGTCCACTCAGAAAAAACGAACCCAGGTGCCATCTGTCATATTCGAGCTGTAGTCCAGTCGACCAGCAGCGCATCCATCAGGCGTCTACTCCCACTCCTATAGTAAGTTGTTTCGTTTTCAGAAAAGGATCTGAGGAGCTCTGCAGAAGGGATTCCACTACGATCGCTCCATCGAAGCAGACGTGCCCGACCGTAAGCACAGGGAGTAAGTAAGTCCACAGAGGAGTAGGTAAACTGATGTACTAGCAAGTACTTGATAAACTGTTTCACTGTAGTTTTTATATATTTGTGTCTTGCTTTACTTGTCTGGTGTCCGTAACTATTCTGCGCCCTGTTTATTCTTGCTAACCGTATATTCTGAGTGTTGCAGCCTGCTAATCTGATCATCTGAGTCATCTGGTACTATTGGGGTTTTGCGTTGCTACGCATGCTCCTCCCGGTATTTGATAAATTATAGATTTTTGATAATAAATATTTAGAATTGTACATTTAGGTTTACTGTAATATACTGATTTTATTGAAAAACTCTGAGTTTGACTGTTTGTGTGTGAAAGTCTAATTTCCCATACATTGGCCCTCTGAAGTAAAACTTTCTCCACTTGAGCTACTCAGCCTCGCGTACTCGACTTGAGGGTAGTGCGTCCTATCACTTAAACTAGGACTGGCGCCCGAGCAAACCGAAAACTTGTTTCCGAGCTCGTGCGTCAAAGAGTAGCCGCGCCTTTTCTCCACGTCAACGTGCGAGGTGGAGAAAAATGCGTCACAGCAGACCAAATAATCTGCCCTCCCCAGCCCTTCATCTATCGGCTGTTTGCACTATGATTGACTGGCTGACCCCAAGCTGGATTCGTACTTTAAACCTTCAAGTATAATAATATAATGGTCGAAGCTTTAAACTGTAAAGTCATTTCGAATTGATTGTGCTGCAAACATGGGGGAATAGGAGTACGTGTCTTTTTCCGGAACATTGTTTAAGTCAAATACGTCAGCAATAAAGATATCGTAGTTATGATATATATAATCAAGTCATTCCTGATTATGATTTATGTTATATAATATTATTTTTAGACAAAGCTGCCACTTGATTTTACGCTTTTTTGCTTCAATCTTTCAAACCCTTTAATTCCACCTATAAGAGTTTTTAGAATATTTATATGGTTTGAACTACATTTTAATACACTGCGTGCTTTATTTACACTAATTGAAGTAATTGCACTCTTGAGTTGGGGTTATATGGTTTATACGGTATAAGTAGACAAGCAGATGAAAAACTAGTTTGCACATAAAGAGAACCAAAAATAATTTTTGCCTTTGAAAATTTATGAAGACCAATATGGTTTTTGATAAATTCTTAATGGTAATTTAGGCTTGTATATGTTATCAGCATTTTTTATAAGTTAGTTCTGATGGTAATTTAGACTATTGTTTTTTAAAAGTAACAATTTTACATATTTTAAAATAAATTTCGCTTATTGGCTTTTAAAAGGGTAGGCATAAGGAATTTACAACCTGAAAAATTACTTATTTAATTCATGATTAAGAGGTCGTTTTTATTATATGTATCTCATTTAAAATAAAGACATCCGGATATTTTCGTCATTTTTTGAAATTCGGATTTGAGCTTTGGTACAATTGCAGTCTTATATAAGATGTATATTTTGAGGTAACCAACTTAAATTTATTTAACAAACTGAGACAACGGCAGTCCCTCAAATAGGATCCATTTCCAATATTTTGCTTCGCGTTGAAGATATCGAAAAAGTTCTTCATAATCTAATTTTGAGCCCAATGCAAGTTCATTACGAAATTCGTATTTTTAGTCCACACACGGTTACAATTTTGGTTATGTAAACAAAAACTATTAAATTAAATGTCAATCTGACAAATGTTTGAGTTCTATTGTGTAAAGTTCTTAGTTTACAATCATAAAATGAGTGAGTGAGAAAGATCAAAATAATAAGATTATTTAACAAAATATTCCAGTCGCCACCAGATGAAGCTATCGACAAGTTGCGGACTCCTCTTGTCTGTAATTTGATGACTAGAGGAACAGTGAAGGGTTGTTGTGCATTCGCCTATGTCGTACTGATGAAAGCTACCAAGCTCAAAACTAGTCTACGGCTGGCGATGCACAACAGCCCTGCACCGTAGTCCTTTCTTTAGAATTAATCTATCTACTGGGGGCTTATTTCAATCAGATTTTATTTTGCGTTTTCCGATTGAAGACGTAGTATGTCGGAAGTTATAGGACATTATTTTCAATTGATTTGGAAACGCACATTGTGAATGCACCTTGATTGATGTTAATGAATCGATTTCCGTTCATAGGAAACAGCGGAATACTAGTGGACATTAGTAGTAGGTATTTTTACTTTACTACACATTTATTATTTTTGTAATAAGGTTATTTGGTGATGAGGTCGAAATCAGTATTCCAGTGCTAAGAAAAGTAGCCAATGAGAATCCTAAAATAATTGATAAATGTATCAAATTTAAGATGGATTAATTGAGAGAGGCCTACATCATAATTTATTAAAATTTTTATTTACGTGTAATGAGTAATTGTCTCAAAAACTGATTATTACTTTAATATCTGGTCGATAGCCGAATGGGTTAAGGCGCGAAGTGGCAATCGCGATTAATCACATGGACATCGCACCACCGGGTTCAAATCCTGGCTCCGGTACTGGCACTGTCGGAGGAAATGGTTGTATGTCCGCGTTTTTTCAATATGTAACCCCCTTCTGCACAAGTTCTGGCTTCTGGAATTGGGAGTTGTCTAATTTCTGTGGTGTTTATTTATTATTATAGCCCGTGAAAAAGTTGAAAAACCCCAAAATTTCTGTGAGAGGGATGAAACATGGGTACCTCCCCGTTGCCGAGGGTGATATTTTTGAGGTTCTCACCCCTTAGCAGCTACTAACTCGAAAAACCACCACTATTTCGCGGTTTTTTTTCATCGTAGGTACCGTAGACCGCATGAAATTTAACCATACATCATCTTATCCAACCCTTGGTTGAAATTACCACGTCATCTAATACTGAAATATCTCAAAAATCAAAATGCATGAAAATTTGTTTATCCCCGTTTTTGAGGATGTTCAACACGATGGTAATATTAATTTCTCCCTCATCCTCCACCAACGACCCCTAATTTGGGGGTGATTGATGGAGAGTGGGGGATGAAATTGTTGTGGCAGATTGATTGAAATAATTGCACTGGTTTTTGTGTTGTGAATTTATTTAGTCTATAAGCTTTACTGTTACACATAAAATATAATACAAGTCTACCATTACGGCTTTCTCCTATCAACTACATCAGTATGTTAGTCTAACTGTTATTATTAGCCGTTACTCGAATCCGAGTATAAAAATGTTACAGTCGATTAATTGTGTACAATAAAAAACAAGTAAAAGGTGTAGACTATTGTAATTCCCATTCATCTACGGTGCACACGACTATGGCTATAGAGGCCAATTCGGGAGAGCACATGTCGACCGCAGCCAGGACAGACATAGACCTGGTTAGGTCTTGGATTCGGCCTTCTTGCAGCAACATTTCCTTGATAGCTGGCCACAACCCCTCGCCATTTGGTTCTGTCCGCTGCAAGTTGTTCCCATTGCTCGTCTACAATACCGCAGGATTTTAGATTTTCATGGAGAGCGTCTTTGAACCTCTTTCGTTGACCGCCACGCCTTCTTCTACCGCTTAGCAATTCACCGTAAAGTGTACATTTAGGAAGACGGTTATCATGCATACGATGAACGTGACCTGCCCATCTTAGGCGTGCTCTTGAAATAAGCACCTCAATTGGAAAGCTGTTTGCTCTCCTGAGTACTTCCACGTTTGATATGTGATGGAACCAACGGATTTTCATCATACTCCTGAGGTGTCTTTGCTGAAAACGTTCTAATTCTTTCACATGACGACGGTAAGTGACCCAGCTTTCACATCCATATAGCAGTGTTGGAATGACAACTGCTCTGTAGACAGCCATTTTCGTTGACAAAGCAAGGTCGTGGTTGTCAAATACTCTCTCTCTAAGTCCCCAGAGCGCTCTAGATGCAGCGTTAATTCTATTGCGAATCTCGCTGTCCATGTTTGCTTTGTCATTAACAACGTTGCCTAAGTAATTGAACTGATCCACCACTTCAAGAGAATTTCCGTTAAGTGTAATGTCTATTTGGTTCACTTGATGAGGAGTTGACAAAATCTTAGTCTTTCCAATGTTGATTTTAAGTCCCAAGGAATCATAGCTCTGGGCATACACATCTAAAAGTTCTTGAAGCTCTCCCGGCGTAGAGGCTAAAAGTGCACAGTCATCCGCATACTGGAGATCACAAATGAATCGTGTGCGTGTCTTCGTGAAAGCTCTAAAGCGCCCTATGTTAAAGAGACCGCCATCAAAACGGTATCTGAGACCTATTCCTCTGACTGTCAGTTTGTTGTCAACAATAATTGTTAGAGCAGTGGTAAACAAATTAAAGAGTAGGGGTGCCAGGACACATCCCTGCCTAACTCCAGTGAGGGTTTGGAAAGGTTCGGTTGCCTCATTATTATACATAACCTGGGCGTTGTTGTTTGTATGTAGACTGCGACATACTTCCACAAATTTTCTAGGGATACCTAAGCGGAGCATAATTTTCCAGAGCACTTCCCTGTCCACCGAGTCAAACGCCTTGGTTAAATCAATGAAGGCCATGTGAATTTCTCCTTGATGTTCGAGTGCTTTTTCTTGAAGCTGTTTAAGTGTGAAGATTAGGTCCGATGTGCCTCGGTTTGGTCTAAAGCCACTGTGTGTTTCAGGAAGTAACTTTTCCATAACAGGTGTTAGCCTATTTGCCATCGCTTTAGTGAGTATCTTCCCTCCGACAGCCAGGAGAGCTATACCCCTGTAATTTCCACAGTCCGCAGCGCTCCCTTTGTTTTTGAAGAGGTTGATTAAAAGTGTATCACGAAACTCCTGCGGAGCTTGACCACTTTCCCACACGACATCAAACAGTTTTTTGAGGTAGGGTATGAGCTCTGACGACACAGCTTTAAAGATCTCAGCTGGGAGAGAGTCGGCGCAGGGAGATTGGTTATTTTTTAGCTGCCCAATGGCGGTTAAGATCTCTTCCGTTGTTAGTGGTTTATCTAATCTAACTGTTATATCGACATATCAAAGATCAGCAATAATACTACATAGATTGCTAATTTAAAAGAACAGAATGTACAATTACATTTAACAGAAATAGTATAGACATCGTGTTTAACGCTCTTGAAAACGGGAAGAAAACATTTTCCATTATTTTGTATTTTTCGGTGGATTTCAATGTTAGGGGTGGTGATAGTTTCACTTCGGGGTTGATGGCATGTCTTGTCACTCAACTCCCTTTACAATATCGAAATCCCCTTAAAAACCCCCCAGCCAACGAGTCTCCACATGCCCAGTATCAATAAATATGAAAAGGGGGTGGTTGGTGGAGGATGGGGGAGAAATAAATATTAGTATTAAAATTAGATTCTGAACAACTTTTTCCAATAACTTTTTTCGATATCTTCAAAGCGAAGCAAAATATCGGGAATGAGCCCCATTTAGGGGGCTGCCATTGTCTCAGTTTAAATTTAAGTTGATTGCCTCGAAATATACGTCTTATATAGACCTACTATTGTGACAAAGCTCAAATCCGGATTTCAAAAAATAACAAATATACCTTGAGTGTCTTCATTTTATATCTGACACACTGTATAAAGCTTATTTCTTTCTTTTTATTTCTATAAGTACCGGATACTCCAAGTGAAGAATAATTAACGTACCTGCAGATGTCCGTTGCGAAAATTTCAAAGTAATCATCTGTATCAATATGGGGATGATATATTGTAGAATCAGTACCCCTAACTTCATTACATGTTTCATTATTGATAGATACTGAACGCCCCCAATAAGTCATTTCTCTACTTTCATTCCATCTAGCAATTGTTCCTAATAGCGAAATATCATCTAAACCCCTATATACACTATAGATACCATCATCTCTGCTTACTTTCTGAAACAAGGGAAAATTAACAATTCTAAAAACTCCGGTGGATTATCACATTGATACAAATACACAAGTAATTTTAGTACTTAGATAGAAACAATCGACTTTCATATTGTCAACAAGATTATATTTACATTTTGACGGATAAACATTTAGAGAATTACGAATTTTTAAACATTTCATTACCTGGCACTACTCCCTTGAATGGGCTGATTAACTATTTCAGTTGTTAGAAATAATTAACCCTTTTATTTTTCACAAGCCTGCATTAAAAATGTTACAATTCAGGAACTGTTAAAGCAGTTATCGAATATTAACGCCCCTTCACACTCTCTACGATGACCTAACGAATGACTCCGCTGCCTGCAATCGGCTTGTTTTATTATTTGTAACCTCTCTAAATAAACATTTTTAGTGGACAATAATCTTTTAATTAATTTATTTAGATATACTATTTTTTTCCTTTTCTCATCCCCCTGAACTCTCAGATAAATAACATCAGTGGCTAAAACAACCCACTACTTTATTGGTAACGAGACTACTTTTAAATTTTGACAGTTATTTAGAATTTTATTCTTTTTAAATACTTCAACATCTCGCCTCATCCCCTCGGACCAAATGGTTAACGATTCTGCACTAAAATTTTTACAAGGCAACTGTTAAAGCAATTATCGATTTTTCAATTACCTTACCTTTTCACACCTTCTGACTAGTGGTTTCGCTGGCTGCAATCGATTTATTTTATTGTTTATAAGCAGTGCATGCGCAGTTTTACAGATCGATAATCGTTTAATTTATTTCTTGTGATCCACCGTATTTACAACTTCTCACCCCCTTGTACTCCCTAAGAAAAAAATTCTTTGACTGGAAAAAATCCACTTTTGCTACAGGAGTTATTAATGATATTTTCAACATTTCTGCAAATTCTCCGTTACTCAACGATCTATTAATATGTAATAATAAATAACCAATAGACCCTCATACACCGAACGATTTGTCCCGCCGTCCAGATCTGCTAGATTCCATCTGCCGACTTGGTCTTTTAGGGTACAGATATTTTGGTCTCCACACACGTAAAGGTCGCATCATTTATTTTTACCGAACATAAAGTCATTGAGGGGACGGACAGTTCAATTAAAGTGAAATCCTCTTTAAATTCCAAGGGCTCTGAGGGGACTGGACGAGCGTTCAGATATTTTAGGTGTGCTTACAATCCAGAAGGGATTTTTTTGTGTCAGTAATGATGAACAGGGTTTAAAAGAAGAGAAATTGCACTTTTGGATCTATTTATCTGGCAAATTTGTGAAATTGAAAAGAAGAAAAATCGAACAAAGTGGATGAAAACGTGGATCCAGAAGAAAAAATATGGACATATATGTTTAATCCGAGAACTGAGGGCGAATGAGCAGGATGTTTTACAAGAATTATTTACAAATGTCAGATCAAGTTTTTCAAAAAATTAACCAAACCGTCATAAGCTACTCCTTTCATATTTTTATTTACGTACGAACTGAACTGTCTTTAATTTTCCACAAACATGTTTTTCCCTATGTAAATCTATAAAATTAATAACTTTTTTTGTCTATTTCATGTTTCAATTCACTATTCGAAAGGAATTGATATCTCCGTGTATGTGTACCGACAGGACTGAACCTGCAACGATCTTCCCTGTCACACATTAGATGTTCACCGATCAAATCCGTCGCGCATCACTAACGTAAACATCGATCAATTCAATTCAATTCAAAATACATTTATTAGAATTAACTGGTACATAACAGTTGCCTAGCCGGGATCTGCCCCGAGGCCGATCGTGCAACCACCGCGCTGACGCGATGGCGGGTTGCAGGATCGGGCGGGATAGTCTGAGTCGGCGAAAACAATAATTGGGAACAACTAAACCTAAACACCTTTTGTACAATGGACAAATAAAAAATAGGTAATACAATTAAAAAATATCAAAAAAACAGATTTAACAAAACTTAAAAACTACACTACATTTAGGGAACTCTCGCACAAGACACTTTTTAATTTCATAGTTGACGCTAGCACCTCAAATTAAAACGAGGAGCCTTCCGCGAGGTGTGTAACGTCGCGCTGCGCATAGGCTGGCCTAAACTGTGATTTTAAAAATTTGGATTTCAAGAAAGTTATAATTTATTTGAAATTTTGATGGAAACGAATTTAGAAACAAAAATGTACAAAAAGAAAACGAGAAAATCAAATGCGACAAAAAGGGTACAAACGAAAAGGAAGAAGAGGACAGGAAAGATTTAAAGATAGACAAAGGTATGAAATATCAGTAAAGATGGATAGGGTAAGCGGAAGTTATAGTTGGTTAAACTTGGCTACAGAGGTTGCCGGAAAATCGGTAACGTCTGGTACGGTAAGGGGTGTTTAATTCGAAATGGGGCATTATGCCGTCTAATTTGTGTTATGTATCTTGTTAGCGGACTATCTCCCAGCTTGAACGAGTAGAAGTTTTAACAGATGCGCTGGACGTAGTCCGCTATCGGAGTTATGTCGTGGCAAAGTGCGTATAGATCTCTGAGGGAGGTGTACCTTCCAGAATTTGAAATGAGACACATAAATTTGTGCTCAAGCACTTAAAGTTTTTTCATTGTCGTGACCGGTATGCTGCACCACACCGGCGCTGCGTATGTGATGGACGGCCTGATTACCATTGTGTACAACAATTTCTTATTTTGTCTGTTAGGTCTGTTACCCCTGACCATGAGCGGATGCAGACTCCTGGGGAGGGAATAGACCGTCCGAATTGTCTTGTTTATGTGGGTGTTGAACGTCAGTCTTTGGTCGAGACTCACCCCCAAGTACTTCACGCATCTCTTGGTTGGAGTTTTGTTTCCCCTTATTGAAATGGGTGTTATAATTTTGTTCTCAGTGAACCGACGCGTGAAGACTATCGCCTCGGATTTCTCAGCGTTTACTCGAATCTTCCACTGGTCGTAATAAGCCATGGCACGAGCCATGTGCGCCTTCAGCAGCATATTCGCTGCTTGTGCGTTATGAGAATGCGCGTGCATGGCTGTGTCATCGGCGTACTTGGCCAGCTTCTTATTCGGGAACTCTGGGAAGTTGGAGACATACAAGTTGTACAACTTCGGCGACAGGCACGACCCTTGTGGAACTCCCGCGCGAATGTCCCGCCATGTTGACAGTTTATTATTCACTCGAACCTGCAGGGATCTGCCTGTCAGGAACGAACGAATGAGTTTGATGAAGTGAGTCGGGAAGTTATAGTGATGCATTTTGTACAGTAACCCCGGAATCCAGACGGTGTCTAACGCCTTCTCAATATCGAGGAGCACCATGGTGGTGTTCTTCCCGAGGTTGTATTGTACTTTGACGTCATTAACTATCCTAAAGACTTATTGCACCGTGCTCCTACCCCTCCTGAAACCAAATTGGGACTCGTCGATCGATCGAAACATCGACAACAGATTTGGTCCGTGACTGGACAAATCATTTAGAATTTCCTACCGTGTATGGGAGCCTAATGACTTCGGGTAATTTTTATTAATTTAAAATGAATTTCACCCTTAGAAAGTTTATTATGTTGTTCAAAAACAATTTTGCATAATTTAGCAAGATTTATAGTATTAAATTATTTAAAAAAATATATCGGGATGTAATGCTCTATTTTCAAACAAGGCATTTCTCTTAGAACAATATGCGTTGGTTTTTAACTCATCCACAATCAGATAACACTAAAAATAAAATATATGTTAAGTTCTTCCAAGAACATATTTCTTCCACTTGTCCTATTATAAGAGGAGATATATTACGATTGGCTGTTGGTTTTATTTCTTAATGTTCGCCTCCTGGATTTTGCATTAAATTATCTATTTTATTTTCATAATATTTTTGCCTTTCATTTCTTAAAACTTTTACAGCTTCATTACAGTTACTAGTAAAGATTTTCCAGTTTTCCCCGTTTTTATTAATTTATTTTATAATGTTCTCTATTTCTCTCTAGGTCTCTATTTTTTAGTGCTACTTTAATGGTACTGTCGTGAGCAGAAGAAAATAGGACAACTTTTTTCTAATGTAAATCTGTCTCTATTTGAATATGTAATGAGTAGCCGAAATAAAACAGATAATTTATTTTTTATTTTAATGCTGTAGTTATTGCTATAGTAAATGATGGATGGTTAATGAGACAAATTGCACTGCGTTATAACATCAACAAAAATTTGGTGTGTAACATTTTAAGAAAGTGGAGAATAAACGGTGCGATTAGTAGAAATCCTGGATCAAAGGACAAAGGATATCCTACATAGCAAGAAACTAACTATTAATATTTCGTTATTGCACCATTTCTATTTATAACTTCTATAAGTATGTTTGGCATAGAATTAAATAACCTTATACAATAATCATTAGTAATAATATTTTCCCATGCATTATTTACTATTTCCAGTAATTCTTCGGCATTTCGTGGTCTCACATTTCGTTTTTGGATACTTCTTACGAGTAGTCCCCATACTTCTTCCACAGGGTTAAGATCTGAACTATGACTGGGCCAGTTAAGAACATTGATGTTGTTGTCTTGAAACCAGTTAGTTACGGTATGAGCAGTATGAACGAAACAATTGTCTTGTTGAAATATGAACTCATTATTAGGAAATAATTGTGACACAGAAGGGAGCATAATATTGTTTAAAATCCTAATACACATTTCACTATTATATCGTTCCTCAATATGCCACAAAACACCAGGACCACGTGCCGATATCCAAGCCCACATATTGACGGAAAATACCACTTTTATCTTGTTAGATATATATTTCTCATCGAATCGAGTATTCGGAGGGCGGTAAACACGAATACGACCGCTGTGTGTTGACTGGAAAGTTTTTTCGTCTGTAAAGATTACATTGTTCCAAAAATTTACTTACATCATGGTTTAGAAATTCAAGCGCAAATCCTATTCGAGCTTCTTTATGTTGAGCTTTAAGTAAGTATTTCTGTGCTGCTGCATGACAGCGTAGCTCCGATTCTCTTACTCGCCGGCGACCAGTACTACTCGATCCAGGAAAATTCGTTTCTTCAGCAGCCTGAATAACTGGGTAAAATGAATTTTCTAGTAAAGCATTTACCGATTGCAAATCTTATTGTTGAATTGATATCCTTCATCGCCTTGATCCAGGATTTCTACTAATCGTACGTTTATTCTAAACTTTCTTAAAGTGTTACACACCGAATTATTGTCAATATTATAAGGCAGTGCAATTTGTTTCATTGACCATCCATCTTCTGCTTTAGCAATAACTCCAGATTTAACTAAATCGCGTATATGAGGCATATTAGTTTTGCAATAAATTATGACAACTAACTGACAATGTCACAAAAATTAAAGTTAGATGCACACACCTGAATTTTAGCAAAATACCGTTATAAGACTTGTCCTATTTTTTTTTTGCTCACGACCGTACCTATCATTAAACTGCTTATATTTTTTTGCTCGTTTGCTGATGGTCGGACACTCATCATCCAGTGCAATTTTAATATTATTTATGAATTACTCGAATACTGTATTAGTATTAGTGCACCTACATAGCCAATTAGCAATTATTGAGGTTAATAAAATTTTATTATAGTCTAGTATTCTAAATTTTATTACCTACTCGATGTCAGCATTAGGACCTATTACTTCATGGTCAATTATTATTGACGAGTTTTTGTCAGTTATTCTTGTAGGTTGCGAAATAAATTGTTTTAAGCCAAGAAGTCTTGATATATTATGTAATCTTTTTCTTTTACTATATATGTCATCAGTGACATCCTATTTAATATTAAAATCTCCCATGAAAATATACAATTGACTAAACTGTTCTATTGAATTTTCAAAAGATTGTAAAACTTTAAATGACTGGCATTGATATATGCGGCCAAAAACAACAACAACAATATGTTTAGTTATTTTTTAAAATATTTTAATTAAACACTGTTTAACTTTACTAATAGGTAAAAGTATTTTTGACAAACATAAGATGTAAAGATAAAATTAATCGAGGGTTGTTTCATATTTTGAATAACTTATGTCATTCATCATATTTGTAGGAAATTTATCTCGTTGTGAGCTCATACTTACGTAATTAAATAAGGCGAATTTCAAGGAAGATATCTCTTCAGAGTCCGAATCGCCGTATACCTTCGCTACATTACGTATTTTTGTAGTTTTCTCCAAAACCTTATTTCTTACTATATTACAAGCTACTCCAAGATCATCATTTTTGCTAGCAAACTCAACTCCTTCAAATAGAATTGTTCTAACTTTTATTTTTATGAAAATCTTATAGTATTCTGGTGGTAATATTTTCTCTAAACATCCCTCGAGGACCATTCTTTCTATAGTGCTTGTTATTTGAGCCATACTCTAGAACAAAATAATCATAAAAAATGTTATTACTAAGTACAAATATCTAATAATAAGAAAAGCGACTTTGCAAGTATTTCGATGTTGCTAAAATCTAAGATGTATTAGAATGCTAATTTAAAAGATACACCAAAATAAATATATTGGAGGCATGAATTAATCGGCTAACATTAAAATAAACTACTTTTACGTGATAGGACGTAAACCCGCTGTTCATTATTTAAAGTATTATTGCGGCCGATAAAATATAATCGACTGATGTCCCCGTTATGAATATGGTTCTATTCAGTGACGGCGCATCAGTCTCAATATTATTGTTTTACTGTCAGTGTCATTGTCATGTTAATGAAAATAGTATATTGTTTTATTAGGAGTAAAAGTGATACTTTTGTGACGAGTCTGTAGGTTTTCCGGACTCACTTCGGTCGTCCGGCAATTACAGTTACAAAAGTGGCTTTTACTCCGAATAAGACACGTTATTTTTTCTTCGAAAGGTCGATTAGCTATAAATAAAATAAAGCGGAAGAAAAAGTACTTTTATTTCCGTTGCTAATAGCAACGCACGACCGTCTGAAATGCCAAACTTTAATGTCATAAAATGAGTAAGAAATATTATGATTTTTTGACGTTTGAAGAAAAATATATTTTTATTTATTACTTCTTTAGGCCTTACAATGCGTTATGTGAAGTAGAAAAAGATGCGAGTCACAGATTAAACCGAAAGTGAATAGAAACTCACAATCTGAGTAGGACATTGAATTCTGGCAGGCCAAGAGAAACAACTGTAGTAAATGACAATAACAGTGTGGAATATATAAGGCAATAGTATATTCTTTCCTATTATTTGGGTTTTCTACCACATGTATTATTATCCTCTTCAAAACAATTCACCGAATCTACAAAATAATAGAATTATTGCAATAATTCTATTATACATGTGGTAGAAAACCCAAATAATAGGAAAGAATATTCGTAGAATGCCACAAATATCTTTCAGACAATATTGCAATAGTATATTGTTTCATACAGAGTAAAAGTGACATTTTGCATCGAGCATGTCGAAGAACACCCGAGACACAAAAAATCACTTACTCCACATAGAACATGCTAATCTTAAACAACAAGCTTGCCTTCCTCGACGCCGCGTCCTTATGGTTGCTTATAAAGACACGATGTTTTACAATGGTAGGAAAAGATTTTATAAACCTTTATGAAAAATATATTCTTTACGCCTAAAAAATATAGCGGAGAGACGGTTTTTCCGAAATATAATAAAGGAAAATGTCAGTCAGTAACGGGTATTCATAAAATTGAAACTGCCAAACTGGAAGGAATATGTAGAACATTGTTTAAGGCGACCATCGGTTACAATATTTGTTAATTGTGGAGATGACATTACTTGTTTAAAAGGCTACTGAGGGTGGAAATCCAGCAGTATTGCCGAAGATTACGTAGAAGAATCAGTGAGTAATAAAACAGATATTGCTACGAAGATCATCTCAAATAAAAATGTTGAAGTTGAATCCACTGGAGAAAATGCCTTTGAATGAATTTACTGAAGAAAGTCGAAATTCATTGTAAACGTAAAAAAAGGGCTACATTAACTTCATCTGGTTTTAATTTTCAAAACGCCACCCTTCACAATTGTATTTTTAACATACAATTTACTAACTAAATTGATAATTTTTGTTGTGCTAAATTCGTTTCATTATTACCGAATTAAATTAATTTTTCTTTCAATAGTATTTTATTGATTTGTAAAAATATTACTTTTAATGCTGCTCAGATCAAGTATCAGAGAAATGACTTCTGTTTAAGTTCGCGAAATGTGTCATAAATGTCGTACTTTTTGACGTTTGAAGAAAAAATCAATTTTCCAACTCCATCAAACTAAAGAAGAAACCGTCTTCCCAACATCCGTTAGAACGGCAAGAAAACCGTTGTGAGATAGTGGCGCAACTACCATATGCAGATCGGGGCCCTGTAGAAAGCTTCAACGACTCTTTCAAATAAAAAAAAAACAATATTTTTAAAACATTTAATAAACTGCTGATTGTGTCGACAAGGGAATTCCTTGACTTCATTATTGAGCAATAGGAGATTTTTGTGAGTGATTTTATCTAGCTCTATCTGGTTTTTCTAATTTTTTTTTAACATTATTTATATTACATATAACAGTATAAATTCTCTAAAAGTCGTTTAATAATTTAGAAATAATTAAAAACCATCTTGCAAATGGGTCAAATTAGATTTAGTAGCCTAACTTTACTCTCATTTGAATCAAAAAGTGGTCTTGTACTGGATTTGGCCATTGTTGCAAATGAATTTGCGAAAAGAAAGACGAAAAAAGAAATGTTTGAAATTAACAGTATATTTTTTATTAGGAGTAAAAGTGGCTTTTACTTCGAATAAGACATGTTATTTTTTCTTCAAACATCGATTAGCTATAAAAAAAATAAAGATGAAAAGTTTAGCTGTGCGTTATCATTAGCAACGGAAGTAATAGTCAGCTCGAGCGGAAGTAAAAGTACTTTTATTTCCATTGCTAATGGCAACGCACAGCCATCTGAAATGCCAAACTTTAGTATCATGAAATAAGTAAGAAATTTTTAAGTAAGATTTTCTGACGTTTGAAGAAAAAAAATATTTATAATGCTCGTAGTATACATTTAATACCAAAGTACTTTTGTTAATTATTATTATAATTGAGGAGATTAAAAAAGTAATTGTCATTCCTATACTAAAGCAAGAAAAAAACCCAGGCAATTCTGACTCTTACTGACCCGACCCATTTCGCTTATATCATACATTTTAAAAACCTTGGAGCGCATGATAAAAGTTAGATTAGAATGATGGCTATGCAACCAAAACTTACTGCCCCTCAATCAGTTTGGCTATAAGAAAGGTGTAGGCACTCTCGATGCTGTTCTTGCTGTAACCACAGATATCCAGATGTGTTTTCCCGGAACAATTATTTAAGTGCACTCTTCTTAGATCTCAAAGGTGCTTACGAATCTTCTACAAGAAAAACTATGCAATTTTTATTTCATTCCCAATATTGTTGCTAGAAATATTGTCAACTTTTACTCGGATCGAGTAATATACATCAGGAATAGTAAAAATGAACTCCTAGGCCCTAGAATAAACAATTCCGGTATTACACAGAGATCTGTCCTCAGCCCTCTCCTTTTTAATTTATACACCGCAGACATCCACAAAATAAATATCCCGAATCTTAATATCGTACAATACGCTGACGATCTTTGCATGTACGCAGAAAATAGGAAATGGGACGAATCACTAGTAACATTAGAAAGTGGGATTGAAGATTTGAAACAATGGATCTTCGAAAATGGTTTTGGCCTCTCACAGAAAAAATCAAACTTCACTGTCTTTACCAGACATAACCTATTGCAGCCAACAAGCGTTCAGTTAGGTGGTTTTAATTTTTTGTTTGATTCTAAAATACAGTATTTAGGAGTAGTTCTTGATAAAAAAAAAGTCACATGAAAACCTTTTATAGAATCAATTATAAACAAATGCATTAAAGGTATAATTTTTTTAAAATTTATTACTAAAGCCTGGTGGAGAGCAGATGTCATATCTGCTGTAACTTTTTATAAAGTATATATCATGTCTATAATAGATTATAGGTGCATATTGTGTGGCTCTGCTAGTAAAAACCTATTAAATAGTTTGGATGTTATACAACGTAAAGCTCTTAGAATCTGCCTGGGAGCGATGAAATCTACTATGTTAAATCACTTGAACCACCACTGTCTTTTAGGCGTAATTTCCTAAATGATACATTTTTATTAAAACTAGCATCTTTAATAACCCTTTACTGGATAAAATTTCTTGTCTTAACATCTTGGACTTAACCAATACATGCTGGATAAAAAAGCCTTCTCCACCCATATGCAGGTCATTTCGAGATTGTAATATACATGTAAATAATGTCGATATAATAACATACAGGGATCTCGACTATTAGGCAATTTTATTTAAACCTCGTGTTTATAATTCCTGTATATAACGAAAACCCAATTTTCTGCAACAATATACTGCTTTATATCCTCAACCAATTTACAAACACAGTCACCATCTTCACGGATGCCTCTAAATCGAAAGAAGGAACTGGTTGTGCTTATTTCAGTCCGATTGTACATATTGAAGGCAAATTTACATTGGATAAAAAATGCTCTATTTTCACTACCAAGGCTATTGCTATTTACAAAACTTTAAGTTATACCAAATCATTAAAAGTCAAAGAAATAGTAATTTTATTCGACTCACTTTCAGTCCTTACAGCCCTAAATAACACTCACATTTTTTCATACAAAATAAATCCATATATCTTTAGAATCAAACAAATACTTTATAACATTAAGCAATCTGGCAGAGAGGTAACATTTGTGTGGGTCAAAGCCCATATAGGCTTAAAAACACAATGAGCATGTCGATACTTTGGCTAAAGAGGATGCTACTGGTATGGAAGTAAAACATAACATCTGTCTCACTGACTATTGCCGTTTATTTAAAGCAGATGCAAGAAATAATTGGGAAGCCTACTGGCAAAAATATGTTGCAAACAGTGGCTCCAAATATTACAAGATACAACCTTTTATCCCAAGGCATTCTTGGCACCATAATCTTAATATACCCAGAAAATATGTCTATTAATCGAATCAAATTTGGACATGTATGCTACCTAGCCCACAAATCGGAGTACTACCATCTTAATTATGCTAACAATGCGATACCATCGGTGACCTTGATCACATTTTTTTTGGATGTGCAAAAAATAAGAATGCTACCGATAATTTAATCAGGAATTTAATCTTAAATTGCAATATCATGGCACCGTTCAATGTGCTGAACCTACTATCTCTCCACTCACAGCAAATTTACGAAGCTACTATTACCTTCTTGATAAAAACAAACCTTTATTAGCTTACATCCCTATGTTTAACCTTGTGTTTTTCCCAGCTTTTCCGTGGTCTCCTCTTGTTTGTCTATTTTCTTAATACCCTGAAAGACCCCTGGGCGAGAAGCGTGTGACCCTGTTTTTCCCACTGGTTTTTTAAATATTTCTATTAATACTCTTGTGACTGGCTGCATGGTCTATGACCCAAAACCATAAAAAAAATATATTATTATATAATAAAATAAGTAATAAAATGAATGTTTTGTTTTTAATTTTATGTTTTTCAATATCGAGTTATGTTTCTTATTAGGTTAAAAGTGGTGTTAGAAGGTTAAATGTGAATGGATGTTTTAACTCTTTCAACAGTTATTAAATATTTATAAGCCTATTGTCGTTATTTAGAAAAATGTAATGTTTGCGGTGTGTGGAATAAAAAGAATTATGGGAAGCTGCAGACCATCGTCAATGTTAAAAAATAATACATTGGTTTATATGGAGGAAAAGTGAAATTTTTTGTCGACGATGTTACGATGTACTTGCCGCTCATGAGCAGTAGTAAAAGCCTTTTACAGCCGCTTAGATGAAGTGTGTCAGTTTAGTTCACGAAATTTGTCACAAGTCATATTTCTTTGACGTCTGAAGATAAAATATATGTTTTATTAATTATTGGGTTTTATTTATATTATCCCTTGTTACTTTTCCTCGGAAGGAACGGAGTCCCAATGATTGTCTTTCCCTCGAGCCCCAGGCTGTCTTATTACACCACTTCAGCGAGATCTAGGTATTTTTAACTACACCAGTGCTAAAAAGCCTCGATCATGGTGTAGTATATTAGGTGGTCCGACACGACACATGCCATGTTAATCGACGGCTTCATAAGTGCTTGGTTCCTATTTAATTCAGTAGATGGCGCCCGGAATATACCCCTGCAATTACCTAGGCATTGACCATAGACTTCTATGGCATAGATAGACGGATTTCCTTTGATGCATGTAGTGTTGTATATATACACAACTAAACGGCAAAACTAAGACAAAAAGAACGAATTAAAAGGCTCTTTAAATATAAATAAAACAAATCTACAGAACATTAACTATTGTATGTATGTAAACTGTATTTTTAATATTTCTATGCGTAAGTAACGACGAGACTTTATTTGTCCTGCCATCTATTGCATTACACACAACTAAACACTTACGAAGCCATTCGTACGGGTCTTGTCGCATCGCCTAATATACTACACCGTGGCCTCGACTAACAGACGTTTAATAAAGAGGTAAAAGTGAAGTTTGGTAATACTTATATTAATCAAGTTGATCGTTATTAGCAGCAAGTAGTCCTTTTCGACCAAGAATTTTTTCAGTCCTGTTATAATGGCCAACTGGGAGTTTACAGTCTTATAGGTCATAAGTTCGACGACAAATACCTGTATAAAATTGGTAATAGCGGAAGGCATTCTGTTCACACGTGGGCATGGCTATCTTCAGAAGAGGTTGATGATACGCATTTCCTAGAAGGCTGATTAACTGATGGTAACCGATATGTAGAGATTTTTTCCCTCCGTTCAAGATAGATTCAAGAATGGTTTTATGTTATTTATTGACCATTTTTTAAGATACGTAATTTTAAAAATTCTGTTTCTTTAAAGACAACTGTAAGCTCAATGGAATATATTTTTTTTGTGGGGGGGGTTACGTACATACATTTACACATTGGATTTAGGCGCAGAAATAGAGAAGAGCCAATTAATGCAATTCAAAATGAGTGAAACAATTTGGATGAAAATTACAACACGTAACATTTAATCAGTTCCATGTCTAGGAGATTGCAAAGTATTCTGAAAAAAAAATTGATGACTCTACCAAATATTAGTTCTTCTTAATATTTTCTTTCTTGGTCGCTCAACGGATGCTGAGAATTTGGTTAACTGTTTCGGTTGAATGGTGTTGGATAATTGATTTTGTCTAATGTGTTCCACAAAACAATTTTTGTTTAATGAAGTGGTACTTGTTTTTAAATTATAGAATTGTTTGTTGTTGTTTGAATTTTTTTCTTAAAAAGTTAAATACGACCCCACCAATAATTTCTTGTCAAAATAATATAATTGACATAACTGATGTAAAGACTCCCATTAATAATACAATTTTTTTTTCGAAAAAGCATAATACTTGACGACTTTTTTCGGTCGCAGTAGTGTAGGTGTATATGTTTGGTATATGAGAATCACTTTCACAAAAGATTAAACACTTGAACTCGACGCTCGAATACACTACTTGATGCTGGTTTCGCTATGTGAAACAAATATCTCAGTTGTCTCGGTTACACAAATTCAGCAAAATCGTTTGATTGAAAAATGAGGTGGGGATTACTTTATCTTAATAACTGGCAACTTACCAACATAACAGGATTTAGAAGTGTAAGTTCATCATCATCTCTTAAACCATTAGAGAGACTTTCATCGAAAGTCATGGTTATGTTTCTTTTATATGTTACTGTATCTTCGAGATTGTTTGTGCTTAAAATATCTTTCTTTATATTCTCTCTGAAAAAGAAGTAGTGTTATATTGTATTCACAACTGCGAGGAAGCATGGCCCCAGTGTTTTTGCCCAACGACACTTAATGATATCAGCCGATATCATTAAATGTCTGTGATTGCTATAGGGTATCTCACTCAAACGTAAGTGGCTATGTTCTGATCAGATATATATAGCCCTCTAAAATGTCTGTTAATGTACGAATAAAAAATTAATATCTTGGAAATAACTCGTCTTGCAAGATTCCAAACTTGATATAATAATTTGTGTTTATTACAAACCTTGATTGATATTAAGTTGATATTAATGGGTCTGTTTATTTTAGCCCTTTAATATGTACTTATTTAATAATTTCAACTAAACTTTCAGCTATCTTTATTTATACGTGCCCCTTTACCCATATCGTTTGTATTATAACGAGATCTGGAACTAGATATTTTTTTATCCAATTCCGTTGAAGGGTGCGGGAGTGTAAATAGGCATGTAAAAGTTCATAAAATTGCAATTTAGGGCATGTAAGAAAAGTCAAGGTATCAAATATTTTTTTTGCATCAGCCACCCCCCACTATCACCCCCAATACCATCCCCATATTATTATGAAAGGAAGTAAAAAAAATAAAATGTGATTTAGTGTGTATACAAGAAAGAAACGTCTCAAAAATTTTTTTTGAAGTTAGCTACCCCCTCTACCTCCCCCATTGCCACCCCCATCCTATTATTAAAGAGAGTAAAAAATTAAATTGGGATTTAGTGTGCATATGAGAACCAAGGGACTCTAAATTTTTTTTGGCATTAGCCACCCCGTCTACCACCCCCTTTGCCATAGGTGGCTTTAGGCCTAAGCTACGATATGAGCGGTAAGCGGCAAAGCTGTAAAAATACTGAGCGGCAATGGGGTAAGCGATGCCGGCTACAATACGGGCTGCGATACACCTGCGGCAGTCGCGATCAGCGATCAATTCACATTGTGACGTCCTCCAAGCAAGTTATGCAGCTATTGCTCTTATCGGAAAATACATTGCGGTTGATAATGTGTTTGTTACGTCGGCGAAAAAGGAAGTTCAGATTTCGCCTTATTATTTTCGTTTTTTGGACTCCTTTTACCTTCGTCTTTGGTTTTATCACACACAATAACTTCATCCTCACTTTCGCCGCAAGATTTTCGTTTCAAAGAAGGCCCAATGCTTGCGGACGACATCTCGAACTGAACTGTATTGATGACGGTGAGCGGCTACCTCATAATTTAATGTTTGGACCCTGCGGCGCGGGCGGTACTAGGTACGCGTCGAGCGAAACTTTAGCGGTGCCGCTCTGATGATTAGCACTTACCGCTCGTATCGTAGCCTAGGCTTTAATGGTTGTAAAGTTATAAGCGAATAACTGAATAAAAACTCCGTTGACGCTTAATAATTTCTTGATACCCCGGTTCACTCCTAAAAATTTAGGTTATATTACTTTTAAAATATTATACGGTCTGTCTATTTTACATAGCCCACGCCAAATATCTTGCTTAATATCTATCGTAGAAGAAAAAAAGTGTCAGTAAAACTCTAATTTGTGTGAACTTTATTTCATTAAACAAACCAAAATCTATAGCCTACTTTGTGACATATAGTACAGAAACCTGAAACATAGGAAAACTAACTAGCTAACTAAAGCTAATATCTTCCTTATTTGAGAAGATACGAAATAAATTAAAGGGATGGAAGTTAATGACAAAGACTATAAGAATAATAATATGTCTCAAAAATTCAATAAACGCATTTAGTTTTGACATACGCTTTTGTGCAAAACTAAATAGAATAATCTCAGGGTAAGCCTTGACGCCATTAATCGGTTACTTTTCCTCTTTCCAATGGCATAAAATATATTTTAAACATTTTAAGTGATATAGTGCTAAAATTAAAAATGTTATGAAAACCATGATGCATATCATTGAAATATAAAAATGCTATTTACTTATAATAATTAAGAGTAATTATTTATTACAATTTAATACAACCAAACAAATATCTCGTAAATAAAAATACAAGTATAAAATGAACATCAAAAAAAAAAAACGGCCATACTGAAACGAAAATGTGTATATTTATTTTTCTAACTACAAATGCTCAAATTGTGCACCATGCATTCTAATACACAAACGTGCTCTACGAGACACCTCACCCATTACATTTTGGAGCATTTCAGGAGTAATTGCCCCACATAAATAAATAAAAATACAAAAACGAGCATCCGAAAAAAATGAAAAATTATGTATATCAGTACTACCTATAATACTGAAAAGAAAAGAAATGTGTGTATTTATTTTGCTAACTACAATAAATGCTCAAATTGCACACTATATTATTATATTCTAATACACAAACGTGTTCTACAGGGCACCTCATGCATTACATTTTAAATATTTCAGGGGTAACTACCCCACATGCGTTTCTAATTCTGATTTTGAGGTACTCAATATTTTCAGGAGCAGTCTTTAATGTAACCCCAGAGGATAAAATCCAAGTGAGTAATATCTGGAGATCGAGGTGGCCATATAATGGTTCCATGCCATATAATGGTTCCATAGGTGCCTCTTCAGCTATCTGAGATAATTTGAAATAAGTTGTAAGTATTACAGCAGTGTTACGTAGAGCCCCATCTTGTTGATAGTATGAATAGTTTAATCGTTCTGTCACTGTTAATTCATAAGGAAAATCTTAAAATTCGTTTTGCAGGAAGTCAAGCATTTATGAGCGGTTAATTTGCGATTATAAAAATAAGATGCAATTATTTTAGCTCCTAAAACATTCACTCAAACATTCGTAGAAAGTCTTTCTTGTGCCGATGTATATTTTCTTACCTCCACTTATCATGAACATTTGTATTGAAGAATTGGGTTAGTCCTACCAAAGAATTTTGCTAAATATCAGCGGGTCATTCCTTTTCTTATTTAAAAACTGTTTACAAAATCTTACTCTCCTAGGTTTATCTCCGCCACTTAAATGTTGAACTTCCTTCATTATGTAGCATCGAAATCCATTGTTTTTTAGTATTTTTCTTGCACCGTCATCAAAAGTGTTGAATGGCATCGAAGGTAACATGTCATTATAATAATGAAGTAATTTTCATCACCGAAATTTACACAGGATCTGTATTTTTATTTTTACATACCCTCTGTATAACTCTATTGCGGTTAGAATAAGTACTAAATTAATCGTACCGCCTTGAGCTAAGTTAAAAAGTCATAATTATTATTTTGCATTTAGTTATACGTATCGAATAAATTAGTGCAGATGTATTGGAATGACGAGAAGGCGAAGACGAGCGGAGATTTTACATATACGCAGGCACAAGAAATTGAAGCCAGCGAATATTTATTAGAGTACGCCAGCGACCGTTCAGAGCATTAGATGTGCCTGTCCGCTGCCAGTGCTGATCTATGCGAAAATATTATAAGTATCAAAATATAGGCGATAGAAATATTTTCGTCAACCACTATTATTCTGAAATATTTTCTAAGTTATTTTGACATCATTTACATCCAAGGCGAAGACGTGTAGCGCCATCCTCTTACTCTTGCAATAGTAAGGAAAACAGTTGAGGCAATCCAACATTTCAGTTCACTAGCTATCGTTTCAAGCGTTATACGTGCCTGTCCGCTGCCTGCTCCGATCTGCAAGAAAATATTGTAAGTTCCAAAATACAGGTGATAGAATTATTTTCAATAAAGCGATATTATTCCAGGATATTTTCAAAGTCATTTCGATCCGTGGCGCATCCGTTAGCACCATTCCCTCACTCTTGTAATAAGTGAAGGAAACAGTTGAAGGCGTCCAGAGCCACTCATCGACAGCAGAAGCGTCCACTCCTGAGATCCTAACTAAGGTACCGTCATTTCCATAATGACAGAAAAGTGATATAGTGTTTTTATTGGCCCTTAGCATGCTTTTGAGGAGATTGATCATCAAAGACTTTTGACGAAACTCAGCTTATACGGGTCTAAAGTGAAGTGGATAAGTAACCACTGTTACTTAAGTAACATAGGACTAAAGTGAACGGAGATATATCCGAAAAAATTAGGTGCGGTATTAGGGTTCTACAGGGTAGTGTCCTTGGGCCCTTGCTAATTATAATTTATACAAATAACCTATGGAAAAAGTTAAATAAGAATATTTTTATAAATTTATTCGCTGATGACATCTTATTATTGGTCTGGGTAACTGATCATGTAGGAATAACTAACTAATACAATGAACAACGATCTTAACACGTTTTATATATGGTTATGTATTAATAAATTAAAGTGAAGTGCACTTAAAACTGAATGTGTGATTCTAGGTTCAAAGCAAAATCGACATAAATACTTACTAAACAATAACCTTGACATTTATATTAATACTCCAGTCAATGAGTGATCAAAAGGGGGGTGTAGAGTACATGGAATATGCGAGACTTTTTGACTGCAGGACTTCGTTAGGAGTAGTTAGTAGGTAAACATACTAAAAGTTCCCGTCCCTGGGAGGTGAGCTTACGGAGGGAGGGGGCAGGGGGGTGAAGGTCCCATTTTTGGGTTTTTCGATTGTATCTGGGAAACAGTGGACTCTAGAAAAAATATGTTCTAAATAAAAATAAAAGCTAATTAAATTTCCGATAAAATTGTTTCTATACATATTTGTTGAATTTCCAACGGTTTTCGAAATATACGTTATTGAAAATCGATAATTTTCGAAAAAATCATTTTTACTTAACTCTATTTATCAAGCATTTGCTTCCAGTGCTTCCCATGATCGTTTCCTTCAGTTTGATATATACTTTTGCTACTTTATCTTCAACCAATCAAAAGTTATAGAATATCTAACATGTACGCTCAATTTCGATATAATGAAAATATTTACATGGACTGATAGTAATTAAAAAATTAAAAATAAGCATTCAAGGTGACATCTTGTTTTTTTTTGAGGTGGAAGGGTGGAGGCTCATTTATCTTCGTCAGCAGTGGAGACGTTGCCCAAAGAGATTGATAGTGTATCGCTGTCGTCGTCGTCGCCTTCTTCCTGAATTAATATTCCCACACCATTGTTGCAACTGCCCTTGCAATTCAGGCATGCGACAGAGCAGTTTAACGATGCTTTTCTACAACCACACCTGCCATTGTCACATCCTTTCGTGCATCGGCAAAAAATCATCTTCAAGATTTCGTCAGGAGCAGCATCCAACTCTTACAGTTCTGAATGCATGCTACTTAACAGCTTCTTCAGTTTGAGGGAGAGTTGAGAGATCAAGCGTCATGTTTGCAGCTGCTTTGGCAAATGATTTGTAGCGGAACTCGTTGAGGGATTTTGCTGTGGCTGGAGCGCCATACCATGAGTGAGTACTCATGATCCTAGCTGTCTCAATGGAGTCAGGGGAAGAAAACCCGTTGGCAAGTACCTCAGCTGTACGTTGTATGATTTTGGACTTCTGATACATTTTGATAAAACCCACTTTACTCGTGCGATACGCTGCGGATGTCGAGTAACAGCTTGTGAATACATGTAAGAATAACAAATGGGCATTGTCCTTCATTTTCAACTCCTGCTGCAGCTGTTGGGGAAATATACAGTAGTCTTTACCTTACCTCTTCCAGGTTTTACCAGCAGAATGTCAGGATCGTTGGGGTTTAGGCTGCCAAGAGAACATCCAAGCCGGTGTTCTCTCCAATAACGTTTGCGATCTATTGATAGTTGTCTTCACAATATCAACGTCAGCATCATCTGAAGCCTGTGGTGTTATGTTATGTTTATGTTATGTCACAGTGGTGTAAGCTATTATTATATAATACCATAATTCATCCTCATATTGCCTATATGCCCCATTCTTGATGTCTTGTAATAAAGATACAATAAACCGACTGCGAATAAATCTATCAGAATATTCTTAAATGCAGTAAATATACACCAATAAATTGTACGAGGGTTGAGCTATCGATAGAAGATTATTAAAAAGTCAAATTTAGTTCTTATTTACAAAGTTAAATATAAACTATTTCCACAAACTTAAAAAAGGCCAGAGGCCCATTAATATACTATGAGGTCTAAAGATAATTTGATACTGATTTTGTAAAAATCAAGAATTTGTAAAAACCTTATTAGGTGATGGACTGAGATTATTTAATAGTCTACCACATGAAGTTAAATCTGCTCCGAATTTAAAATTATATGAAAGAAAATTTAGAAAACTACATCTAACATACATACATTTTTTAATGTATTTTTCTTTTTGTTGTTGTTTGTAATAATTTACTATACTTTGTATTATCGATATTCTATACTTATTATATTTTGTATTTACTATATCTTTGTATTCTCTATATTGTTCTAGTCACTATATTTACATATACCTACCTATGTACTTGTAACAGTTTTTTCCTAAAGATTAAATTTACTTCATTAATAATAATAGTTAATTTTTGCTATTCAATATGTATTATGGTTTCATAATATTTTAAATTTTGGCACTATCAGTTAAAATTGCTAGGATACGTTTTATATAATTGGAGAGAGAAAAATTAACAGATTTAATGGTGCCTACCTTGAGATTTGTTCTTTTTATTCTCCCACAAGAGCGTATGTCAAAAGCAACTGCGTTTTGCGACATTTTTGAGACATATTATTACTATAGTCTGTGCCTTTAACTTTAATTCCTTTAATTCTCTTCGTATTTTCTCAAATAAGGCAGATGTAATCGTTTGTGTTTCCTATTTTTCAGAATTCTATACTATATCTCACAAAGTGGGCTATGGATTTCTTTTACCGAAAGCCCACAAAAATTGGGACAGCTTTTACTCAAACTTTTTTTCTTCTACAATGAATACTAAGCGAGATATTTGGCGTGGCCGTCGTAAAATAAACAGACCGTATGTAATCTGTTCTTCATCGATATATCTGAAATCTGACCTGTAATATGTTGGATTTAGGTGCATCCAAAAAAATGGTAACACTTACATGTAATAATATGGACCAACTTCTTTTAAAATAGGTGTCTCTCCTCTCATAATTTCATCAGGATTTGTTACATTATACATCCAGACTTTGAAATCGAGTCCAAAAGGTAATTCTACAAATCGATCCCATTGGACTGTTCCATCTTCCAATCTTACAGTCTAAAAAAATATATTCCATAAATAAATTAACATTATTTGGTTTCTACTGTGCTTATAATGACATCGAAAGGATAATTAATTAATTTAAACTTTGTCATAGGCCATCCGGATACCAAGTTATCATCAAGGCATCAGTCAACCCTCTCTTCTTCTACTAAGGGGTAGTTTTAATGGGTGACTGTCAATATTTCCCTCATAACTTTTTATTTTTTTTCGTATTTCTAAAAATGATTATAAAGAACTAATTTTCAGATCGTTATAAATAAAAAAGGTGTTCTTATTGCATTCCGGTAAACGAGTATCGAGTAATTTCAGTTTAAAAAACAACGTGCAATTACAAAATTTCATTAATATATTCTTTTACGCATAAAGACTGCCTTGAAATATAATTAAACTTAGAAGCTAATTATTAATTACAAAAATTGTTCGAGATGCTCTCCTTTTTCCTTTATGCGCAATCTAAATATTTTTTAAAGAAACATTGAATACTCTGTAAAATTCCTTCATCTCTCTGTAGCATTGTAAATACTTGATCGATTTTATCTCTCAATGTTCAACCGTGTCAATTTGAGTATTATAAAGTCGTGATGGACGCACGGAGCAAGAAATTGGAAACAAGAGTCACGGGATCGACAGGAATGGAGAAAGTCAGGGCCCACACAGGGCTGTAGAACTAGTGATGATGATGATGAAACTCGTGATTTTGGATAACTCCACACAATGAAATCAAGAGAAGTTAGATCAGGAGACCGACCAGGCCACTTGATCGGTGCATCTGCACCCCGGATAGTGATTGTGTAACCTATTTCTACATGTTCTGGTATAATGTGGTGTTGCGCTGTCATGTATAAAAAACATATTTCTTTTGCTACGCAATGAAATATTACCTAATATTTCATGTAAGATGTTTTCCAAAAAATCATAATATATATATCGCCATTTAAATTTCCTGGAAATATGTGGTATCCAACTAACTGATTCCCAAGAGTTGCTGCCCATACCTTTACTTTGAAGGCAGGCAGGTTTGGAAACCATTTTGCTACCGGGCAACTTCTTTGGTCGGCCCCGATCCCCAGTCCATTTTTTTATAACCATAATCGGTACAAAAAATACGTAATTTTTATATGTATATAGGTATATATTTTGCATAATAAATGGCAAAATTAAAAAGTAATAATATATTTATTCATTCGTCAACACAACAAAACTATACAATGGAATAAATAATAATATAAATAAAAATAATAACTTTGGAAAACTATCACATAGTTCAAATAAAAGTAAGAATCAGCAAATGTTGACGGTAAAGGTTGAGATTTTGTAAAAAAAATTTGTCAGTCTCTGACATTGTGCTGCTTCAATTAATAGTTTCTTCTGATTCTTTTCTCGGCTCCGTCTTTATAGTGAAGTTTTTTATTATAATTACTATCCATTTTACACTTCTTCACTACCGTAATAATTAATCAATTGTATGAAATAAATTAAAAATAACACAATTCTACTCTGCGATTGTACATCATCAATCAACGACAGCAACTGAACTGAGACAAGTCAATACACGTATAGCTCGCATCAAGGCCTAACTTTCTAAAAAAAATGATGCGTTTTGAACTCAATGGGCATAAAATGGCGGCCAATTCAAATTTTAAATAACAATTTCAATTGCGCACACTGGATTTAATATTTTTACACCAAATTTTCAGGGTATTTTGTTAGAGAAAAAGGCAGACTTTCTGAAAGTTTGAAGCTGATCGGTTCATCCAGCGGATCTGGGCAGCAAAATGAACAAAAAACTAATTTTTGCCAGTTTTGTCACTTTTTTAGGTTATGGTTGCGCTTATAAGACTTACACTAAACGTAGATTTGTAGAAAATTTAATTACAAAGATGTTCCTTTTATGTTGTCCCGATTGGACCTATATATCTCGACTTTCTCACATTTTTAGATTGAAAAACGCAGTTAAAAAAATTAAATTGTTAATAACAATTAGAGCACAGAGTCTTTGAAGTATACATTTTTTTTGGGTACTCCTGAGCACCTCCCCAACAGGATCCAACCATAAAATTGCTAATGGAAAAAGTTCCATTATATTGATTGCTTAATTGATTAATTAATTGATTGTTATATCTTAATTATGTAGCAAATCCTTAAATTGTTCCTATACAATGATCGTGAGCGAAATATACATGACATGACATTATTATATTATTTTTTTATTCAATATTTTAACCACCTACCAATAATTTCGTAAAGGACCCCGGAGCAAACCTCATGAAAATTGAGCTTCGGCTTAATCGACTGAAACTTTGCTATTTTGTAGTTCTAGTGATTGTGATTAAAATTCATAATTGCCACAACTCGATCCTATGGGCCGTTTGTGAGATACAGTTTGTCAAAACTTGGTAATTTGCGTCATTTTAGACATTTAAGAATTTTTTACTCTTAAACTATTAAACTTAAAGTTTAGCGAAAAAGTGCATGGGTCGAAAAATAGTAATTTCTGTCCAGTAAAGCTCGTGTTTTTTCAGAATTTTTTACTGTAGTTCAAGTCATGCTGATCAGAAGTTCTCATGGGGCGAGCATGGGTGCATCTTTACTATGTACATACTTCGATATGTGATGTAAAGCAACGTAAGGCGCGGTTAGTAGTTGGATGGGTGACCGATCTTTATGTTATAGGGTATTTCCTCTATAAGTCATAAAACAAAAACAAAAAATTGTAAAATTAACAAAAAATTCATATTGATTCAACCATGAAAAAAAAGTCAACCAGACCCAGTTAATCAAAAAACTACACCCAAGGTCACAAAAATCAGAAAAAATTCACAAACACTCTATAACTCTAAAGTAACGTAAAATCACCGAAAACACACTTACAACATTCATTCTAGTAATTTTAAAAAGTAAACTACAAAAAACACCCTTCAGCCCCCTCATAGTCATCAAATAAATCAAAACCACTATCCATACCTATAACCGCAATATTTTACATCGTTTTGTTAACTTTTTCAGACCACTTTACTTTTCAAATCTCATTACTTTTTGACAACCCCTCGTATACGTCAACTTACCTTAAACCTCAACATTCTGTTTCCTTCCATTCATTTCTTGCAACCGTTTCATTTTTTAAATCTTATTACTTTTTGACAACCCCCTAATTAACATTCAATTTAGTTTCATCAGTTTCTACTGATTCAATTAACATTTCAAATTTCACTACTTTTCAATCACCCCTCGTAAAACTCCATACAATATCTCGATTACCCTTTCAACCGATATCTCCGCTCAAACTCGATTCGTGCCTGTTAGGAGCATTATCTTATCTTATTTCCAGCCACCTCGCACCTATCAGGAACATTTTCATGTCATTTCAACTGTTAAACGTCTGACCTTTGTGGCAAGTTTACGGGGTCCTTTCAAATCATTAAAATTTCCGTCAATCAAACTTCAATATTTCCAAAACCCGAATCGATTCAAACTTCTTTTTCATATCAAAAAATTCTCCTTTTCGTCGCCGATTTTTCCATATGATTATATTCTTGTCTTGTGTTGTGTACATGTTGTATTATACTCGGTAAATTTTTATGTTTATGTGTAAATATTATTACATACTTGGTATACAGGAGTTGCAGATTAAATACATTAAATTGTTTGAATTGCAGTTCAGTGGAGTAGTATTTATTTTTTCCTAAGATAATTGTTATTATATGTTTCTGAGATATATTTAAAGACTCCAAATTTGTCCAATATGCACTTCCCCATGGTATTATTCCATATCTAAGAATTGATTCGATCAATGCGTAATACAATGACATTAAAGTGTTAAAGGCAACATATTTCTTAGCTGGTAGAATTTCCAAATCAACTTGTGCATTTTGTTGTTCAATTGTTGAATATACTCTCTCCATTTTAAATTTTGATCTATGATAATTTCGAGATATTTAATGTTCTTTGTTTTCTGCAGTTTCACAGCACATATACAATCACGCTTTCGTTTATTTATACATGAGTATGTATGTAACTGAAGTGTATTTACTTAGGTATGTTTCTGTCATATATACTAAAGCACATAAATTTAGTCTTATCTAGGTAAATTGTTAGGTAATTTTCCGACAGCCACTGTTGAAGTTTGGAAAACTCTACCACTGCTTTATTGGCAGCATTTTCCCAGGAATCATTCTCAGCCAGAAGAACAGTGTCATCTGCATATGCTACTACTTTTCCATGAATTGGAAGTTGAAGTAATTCATTGACATAAATATTAAAAAGAATTAGCCCTAGGACCGTTCCTTGTGGAATTCCATATTTTATTATTATTAAATTACTTCTGCTTTCACCAATTTTCACACATTGCTAACTATTTTGAAGATAACTCGTGCCACACCGTATCCTGAGCCTTGGCCATATCAAGAAATATTGCGATTTATTTTTTATTATTATTTACAGAGTTATATATAGTTTTCACAACCTCATACATACCATCCTCAGTGGTCATACCTTCCTTAAAGCCATTTTGATTGGGAAAAAGGGTTTTATTACAATTTAAATGTTCTGCCACTCTATTTTTTATACATTTTTCTAAAACTTTTGCAATATTGTTGATTACCGAAATGGGTCTGTAGTAACTTGTTTGTCCTATCAACTGTTTTGTATACAGGTGTCACAGTTGATATTTTTAGCATGTTTGTAAAGAAACATTTTTAAAACATAAGCTAAATATGTAACATAGGAGCCTAGCAACGCTTGCATCCAAAAAACTGAAATATCTTTAAGGATATATTGTCCTCACCCGAGGAAGGTTTATTTTTTAAATTGTTTATATTTTTTATAATTTTATTTTCAGTGACAGGTTTGAGAAATATGTTATTGCAACTGTTTCTTCTTTTTAATAATTTATTAACTTGAATTTTCTTTGCCATATTTTCTCCAATATTTATAAAGAGGTTATTAAAATTTTCACTAACTTCCTTATCATTTACTATTTCGACATTTTTATTTATTATAAAATTAACAATTAAACTGAATTATTTTAAAAAAATCAGTCTAATAATTAACAGAAATGTCAAAGTAATATTTCAAAGCATTCTTTATGTGTAAAAGAAGAAGAAGAAGAAATTGCACGTTGTGCTTTAAACATAAATTACTCGAGGACGGCTTGGTTTATCGAAATGCAGTAATAATACCTTTTTTATTTCTAATGGTCTGAAAATTGGTTTTTTATAATAGTTTTTAGAAATATGAAAAAGATTAAAAAGTTATAAGGAAAATACTGACAGTCACCCCCTAAAAGTACTCCTTAAGCAGAAGAGACTGATGCCATCTCAACTAGTGCCGGATGGCCTATGACTAAGTTTAAAATATGAATGTGATGTTTTAAGTGAGTTGGAAGACATTGCTGAAAAATGGAAACTTACTATCCCCCTATCAAGGGGTATATCTTGTACCGCCTTGTATATTACAAAAATGAAATTGTCTTGGCAGTAGAGCCAATTTGTTTTCTGTGAATATTCTCACTAATTCACCGCTCTGTCAAAATTGAAGTAAAGATCAAGTGTTAGAAATTAATAATAAAAGCTATATATTGTTTAGGTTACACTGTATTCTATAGGCATCCCCCTATAATATGGAAAAGTTAGTCCGATCTTTTATTTGATCGCTCACAATTTTAAATCATTCGACCAAACAAGATGAACTTTCTTTTTAGAAAGCATGTGCATATATTTTCAGTACATATATACAAACGAAATGAAATACCACGAGTCGCCACTGTAATATATATATCCCTATCTAATCATTTATTAACACGAGTGCTTTTATCTTCCAAATGTAAATTATATTGATATGACTTTAAAATTATATTGTCAATTTTAGAATTGTTTCCTTAATGTCTAAAAAGGGATACAGAATTGATTAATAGCCAAAAAGTAATTTATGGCCTTGCTATTACTTTTATAAATGCTAGTGGACATAATAATCTTGGAAAATTATGTTATATTAACTACGCATAAAATGTACAGGTTATAAGATAGTGATAAAAATATTAGCATATAATAGAATATTGTACTAGATATATTTTATTTTTGTTTTGAATCATAAATGGCCGGAGAAAGTAAAATAGGAAATAGGGAAATATTATTTGGTAATGAAATCTATAGCACTGCTGTTCGTAATTGTTGTCCAATGGTTTGCTTCTAGGAAACGATCTATCAAGCAAATTTTATCACAATCTACCTTCAACCTCTTTTAAATATATATTTTAATGAAATGGTTTACTTGGCTAACAGTTGGACTGTGGAGTAATAGTCAGCCGAAGCGATATCGCCAGATATCCCAGTTTGCAAGCTAAACGCATTAACCAAAAGACTACCGTGTGGTATACTGGCATTGGGTTTACAAATAAAAAATTATGAAAATAATAAAATGTAATATGGTTTTGAAGGGGTCTCATACATAAGGGATGTTGTAGTGAAAGACAACCCTTTACATCCTAACCAGCAAGCATATATCCTGGGAAGATCCACAGACACCGCCCTCCATGTAGTCGCAAGTCGGATTAAGAGATCCTTGGACAATAAAGAGTCCATACTTGGTGTGTTCATAGATATAGAAGGTGCGTTTGATAGAACCACCTTTCCAAAAATTACAGCGGCCCTACTGGAGAAGAACATCCCTACGATCATGGGAAGCTGGATATCCAACATGATCTCGAAATGAGCTGTACAAATCAGTGTGGGGGATACTTCTGTACGAGGAATGGTCGCGAGAGGCTGTCCGCAGGGAGGTGTAATATATCACCACTGCTATGAAGCCTCGTTCTTGATAGCCTCTTGTGCCGCCTCAATTCAGAAGGACTCCACACAATTGCCTACGCAGATGATTTAACAATAATGCTTAGCTGCAAATCAATGTCTGTCTGTCAATCCCAAGAAGACGGAGATGGTCCTCTTCACAAAGAAAAGGAAACTAGGAGTACCGAAAGCACTTGCTCTTCTAGGTGGAGCACTAAGTTCCGCATCAGAAGTGGGTAACCTTCTGTGCCAAACTAACATGGAATCTTTACTTAGATAGAAAACTAAAGAAGGCTTACATTTCTTATGAGAAATGTCGCAAGACAGTGGGGAAAACCTGGGGAGTGAAGCCCAAAGTGGTCATGTGGATATACATATGCACTGCCGTCATAAGACCAATAATATCCTATGGAGCTGTGGTTTAGTGACCTAAGAGCAAACAGACTACAGCTAAGGTCAAGCTCAGCCAAGTGCAGAGAATTGCCTGTTTAAGCATAACCGGAGCAATGCGAACAACGTCAATGAGATCTATAGAGGTAATGCTGTTTCTGCCACCACTAGATATATGTCTAGGAGAAGCAACTCCGACATACAACCAAATGTAGGCTGTGGCAAGGCCAGAAGTCGCCTGTGGAATGAGGCTATCAGGAAGACGTCTCTTCTAAAGGTATGCACAGATGGCATTTCTCCCCGGTTTGTCTTCGACAGACCCAATTTAAAACAGACGAATAGTAAGAACGAGGCCGCTGGCGAAGGTGTTATCAACATCTTCACAGACGGATCAAAAGAGAAGGATAGGTCAGGATGTGGAATATACTCCAGAAGCCTGTAAATCTAATATAAATGAAGTATGGATAGGCTAGCCAGCGTAATACAGGTAGAAATGGCAGAAATAACCATAGCTGCAAAAGAGATTGTCCGTAGACAAACTACAGGCAAAACAATCAGGATCTAAACAGATTGTAGACAATCATTGCTAGCGCTGAGAAGTATGGGAATGTCATTAAGCACTTGTGGGTGCCTCCAGCGTTAATAACATATCGGTATGCTGGGTGAAAGGATATGCTCAGTGCTGTGGCAACAAAGTAGCCGAGCCGAGCAGCAAGCCTCTTTGGACCAGACCCGGAGAATCTGTTAATGGTCATGGCGATAACACAAATAGTTAAAGAGAACACCCACAATGAATTGAAGAAGCTATGGGATGAAACAAGCAGCTGTCAGCTTGCTAGTGAACTATTAAAATATAACAACAGGAGTACAGCAATCGACTACCTGGCAATATCCAGATGGAACCTACGTTTTATAACGGCAATTGAAACTGGACACTGTCCGTTGAGGAAACATCTACACAATATGAGATTAAGCGAAACACCCCTCTGCAGAAGTTGTGAACAATCCACCAACATGTACTCTGTCACTGTTCTGTTTTCACATGGATCGGAGAATTTGGGAGAATGTTGGCCTACTTTGGACGATGTAATGGAGATGCCCTAGGCGAAAGTCTTCCTACTGGGTGGGAGTACAAGAGGTCCAATGGGGCTTAAACGCTGTGGTTCAATATTTTTCCTTCTTTGACCACCCCCAATCAATTCCAGTTCTAAAAGGGGTCTCGTCAATTTCACTAATAAATTTAAATTTGTAGGAACCTTACCTGTTTCAAATAATGTATGATTGTTTCTTAAAACTTGTATTATAAATTTTTAATACGTTAACTTCACATAATAACGATGATTTATTTACCGATAATCTCATTCAATAATATCCCAATACAATATTACTTTCTTTAGCATCTAATTAATCTAAAGCATGAAGGCTCGGCGATTAAATTGTTAGGTACGGGATCGAGATCTAGAGCAGGCTTAATATTATAATTATTTAATTGTCGCATGTAACTTGCCGGCAGCACTGGAAGAGTATAATGGTCGTTGAAATAAGTTATTGTTGGAACTACTGTAGGAAAGTAGTTAAAAATAGTTATGTTCTTTTATTTTGAATTAGCAATGAAGATTTACTGATGTAAAGATTATTATAGATATTTTACGTTAAATAGTAAAGTATTTCACATAAAAAAGTTACGTAACATTTGTATAAAAGCGTACTATATATCACTTACATAAAAATTGAATATGCATGTTGAAAACATTAGTTTGTTGAGAATTTATTAATGACACATCCATACACGAATAGAGGACACATAATATGATATAACGCATTACATAAGGAATATCATAATAATTCAAGTGTTATGTAAACATTATGTAGTAGTTAGTGCTTGGTGGGATTAATATTATGTTTCAGGGATGATGAGCAAGGTTATATGGGTCTGTAACTTATCAGTGATTTTTCCAGAAATTTGTTGTGCACAGAATTTTCCAATTTGTGAGGTTTGGATAATTCAGTATTGTATATTCAGTATTCGGTAATATTTGTGATGCTTGTTTTGTTCGGGTAGCTAGTTTGGAGATTATTCCAGGGTTCAATGTTAATATTAATTAAAATCCAGATCCAAAATAAGACATTTATTCTCCTAATAATTATAGGTACAGTGTGGCCGTATCTTTTATGGCTTAGGTTGCGACAATCTTGTTATTACATAAGTACATCATAGTAATCGGAGAGAGAGAGAGAGAGAGAGTGTAACATATTTCCTCTATGTACGTCGTCGTAACCCCAATTCTCTAATCGAAGTTCCAGGACATAACAGACGCGACAAAGAAATCTGTTTCAGGAGAGATCCAGTTCAATACACTCGAATCAATCTGAGAGGAGGTCCAGTTCAACGCACTCGAATCCTCCCTAACAGATACTTGGCCAGCGGCTGCCACGGCGCCGGAGAAGCTTGATCTTCCGGTTATCTCAGTTCAATACACTCGAGAAAGGTGAAAGCCAAGCTCTGAATTTACTGGTTTCTGGCTAGCTATTTTATACCCAAAAATCACGGTCACGTGGTTTGCACACGGGACGCAATGCACACGGCACGCAAGTTGCGGCCTGGTGAAGTCAGAAATAAAAGTTAAAAAAAGAACTAATCAGGTATTGAACTAATCTAAAACTGAACTACTTGATCCATGCATGATTAAAATAAGTTAAACTGGAATGAAAGTATACAGTATTCCTGTAGTATTGTATACTTCATTACATATTATGGTCATTATAGAAAGCAGAATGTTCTTTAATTTTAATACAATGAATGTTCAGGATAGACTCATTTGTTATGTGTCGCTACGCTACTGATTCTTTGCAAATTTTAATTCATAAAAATATATTGTATTTATAGAAGGATATCATAATCATATTTTATTTACTACTACGTAGTAGTAAATAGTTATTTTATTGTTTTAAGTCACTTCCCAATCTTATCTCCACAGATATATAAAAATTTACATATTTGTACGAAATTCTTATTACAGTCTTTTTGTAGTTGATTATAGAGAAAATATTATAAATAGAACTCTATTATATTTTTAGAGAAAATTGCTTAAAAAGACAAATTTTGACTTGCTTGAAAAACCTGAAGTTATCAAAATATTCTTTTCAAATTTTGCACAGATTTGTAGTACATTAAGGCACTTTTTGGCAACAATGACATTACCATTATCCAAAGCACAGAAAATATATTTAAAAAATCGCTGCCCGGGGAATCACTACTTCCACATCCAGATTTTGTATCCAAGTCTTATACACACTAAATCCCAATGTAACATTTTACTCCCTTTATTAATAGGGCAAGGGTGGTAGAGGGGGTGGCTAATGTTAAAAAATTTTTAGAGGCCCTTGGTTCTCGTACATACACTAAATCCCAATTTAATTTTTTACTCCCCTTAATAATAGGGTGGAGGTGGCAATGGGGGTGGTAGAGGGGTAGCCAATACCAAAAAATTGTTTTGAGACATTTCGATCTTGTATATACACTAAATCACATTTTAATTTTTTTTACTGCCATTCATAATAGTGTGGGGGTGGTATTGGGGCTAATAGTGGGAGGTGGCTGATGCGAAAAAGAAAATTTGAGACCTTAACTTTTCGTACATGCCCTAAATTGCAATTTTATGGTTTCTTACCTGCTTGCTTTGCCTATTTACCTTTATTTACCCCATTTACCAACGAACCCTTCAACGGAATTAGATTAATATACAATCTACCAGATCTCGTTATAATACATAGGTAAGTAAGTGTACCAAGCTTCAAGTCAATATCATAAACGTAAGGAAACACGAAAAGTTCAAAAATCGATTTTTGTAAAAGACGGTGCATCGTAGCGATAACAAATAAGAGTACCTACTTTAATATTTCAAAAAACTAGTTGTATATTTTTAAATGGTGGAAGGAAAAATAAGGTTTTTCAAAATTTGTTGAGAATTGACTTTGCCACATAGTTATCAAAAGGTGCATTTGGTTATTATTAATAACTGCAAAAATGAAAAACGGAGATTTTAAATTTGAGCTAAAAAAAATGTCTGTCTGTGTGTAACTTTTTTGTGCGCACGTTTACTCTGGAACGTGATATACAATTAGAAAGGGCATAAATTAGAGAACATTTTAAAAGCAATTGAACATCTTGATCGCTTTTAGTTTTTTTTTAAATGTATTGGAAAGTTGAATTTTAAAACAATGTCTACCCATTGTCGGAACTTTGCTAGCTCACAATTTTTTTTCTTTTTTGTCATCATTATTTATCGATTTCATTGGAATAGGGATACATTACGGATAAAAAATATTTATAGTTGTTAAAACCAAAAAACATGAGTTATAACAGCTGAAAGGTTGAATTTTGGGTAATTTTCAAATACACCAAGAAAAAAAATGATAATACCTCGAAAACTGCGATTTTGTATAGAAATCATTGGAGCTAAACATGTTCCAAATTGCGGGGGCCATAGATGGGGCATCTATCCACGCTTCCGACAAACATTTATTATTATTATTAATAACGTTATTTGTATTACTTTTTACAGTAAACTGTAACTACAGCAAACATAATTTAATAAAATTTATAAAACAAACCTTGCGTTTAGCAGAATCACTAAGATAGTTACTGTTGTGATTTGACATTTTCTAACTTTATAGTTTCTTTTTAATAAACAATACAACAATAATAATAACTTTTATCGTTGATTATATTAGACCAAGGACCGAGTAACCATTCAACAATTACAATTCATTTACTGTTATTGTTATTATTAACATTAACTGTCACTGTATAGTTCACACTGGCGGGGTTTTACCCCCGCCCCGCAATTCGCAATGCCGGAATGTCATGTTAAATAAGTAAATATAATTTTAAAACAATTCAAAGCACCAGATGTAATAGCACGTAAATGACGATTGAAGAACCCAAAATCTTACAATTTATAGTATCCTCTGTTTACCTACTAACTAGACAAGGGTTTAAAGAGCCGAAATACGTGTAGAGTTTCAATAAAATAATTTAGAAACATTCAAATGCCTCATTTATTCACTCTATATAATTAAAATATTTCAGAAAAGTGATATTTTATGTCCATGTTCCTAGAATTCAATATTTATTTCACTGAGCGGTCTATCGGTACAGGGTAGGTATGCCAAATGTCGATTTTAGATACTCCGGATTGTTTTATTACGTACCTACTGTTTTACAACTGACGTTTTCATTTTTTTTCATATATTAAATAATTCTTGATTTATTCCTGATTTGCATTGCTTTCGAGGTTTCAAAATATGTAAAGTTGCCGAGGGCCCTAAACCATAATGGGGCCTGGGGCTATAGCCCCTCCAGCCCCCGCTTTAATCCAGGACTGCATTTGAATTACATACCTCTAAAATTTTGTCAATAAAGTTAATTAATCGAATGTGTTCATACGAACATAACGTTTACATTGTTAGATTAAGTTCATTCCATTTCCGAAATTAATTAGGTAATTCAATGGTTTGTACAAATGGCCCTTCTAGGTTATATTTAAAAAATATATATTTAATAGAATTACAAATTTGTAGATATATTGAGAGCTATGTAAAGAGGTAAAAGAAAAGGGTAAAATTCAAAAATGATATTTTCATAAAGAAAAGAGCATAAAGCTGACAAATCATTTTTGCTTACCGTTTAGCCATCAAATTATATGTCAGTACATCGGCATGCCAAAAGTTTAAAGGAAAAAATACGTATCTCGGACACTGATTTGGCGGTAGATGTGATTCCAAAAGATACTAATTACCATGCACATGCCAAAAGTCTCTTCACACAGAACGACTTACTCATCGCTATTGCAAGCAGTAGCCTCGCTTCGATTAGTCGCTTTGTAGCCGCCAAGTGTGACATGTTTGCCCTCGCATGTCCAACTAGATATAAAAAATACTTGCAGCGAATGAATATACTAAATTTTGCCCGGCGATAATATGCGATTTCATGATTATATGACTCATTCGCACAGATCAAGTCTGTGTCATTCGTGCCACTGTTTCCCGTACCTACTCAATTTCTACTTAAGCTAATCTCCATTATTTCTCAACCGATCACGATGAAATTTAAAACAGACGCACCTAGTTTCATTTCTGCATTTAATTGTGTAATTTTGTCATGCTCAATTTTTTTATTTTCAAATCCTATCCCCCACAACTTTCCTCTCTGAATTTTCTATGGGAACTAGTCATGTCATCTCATATTGATAAAAGTGAGTACCCATGTGCAAAATTTAATCAAAATAGTTACAGCCATTTTAGGGAAAAGAATTATTGAAGAGGAGGAAGGATGAAATTTCTAGTCAATACTCAGTCTCACATGAAGTACTTCAAAAATGTGTATTGGGAGCACCTATATTCTTACTCTATATCAATGACCTGCCTCTGTGCATAAGTAAGGGACTGGTAACTATGTTTGCAAGCAATATAAATGTTACAATCTCCGGTAAATTTTGATTATCGTGAAAGTAGCGGAAACACTTTTAAATGTGACAAAAAATTGATATTTCCATGCACTTTTATTGTGAAACCAGCCACATTTATTAAAAGTTCTATTTTTGATTTTTCTGTGCTAGAATACTCGCAATTTTTGTGCCCAAACATAAAACATTCACTTCCAAAAGGTCATCGAATTATAATAGTATTACCTTGTATAATTTACTTCCAATACATTTTAAAAATATATTAAACTATCATAAATTCAAATCGGAAACTAAACAGTTCCTTATTAACGGTTGTTTCTATTCTATGAACCAGTCTAGCCAAGAGCTTACTTTATATACCGTTTTTGACTTCAACTTATCTGTAATAGGTATTTAATTGTATTTATGTACTACTTATCTAAACCGGTACAGTAGCTGAGTCGTTAGAGCGCGTTGAGTGGCGAATGCATTTGATCGTATTCTGCTGTGTTCTGGGTACGATTTTCGGCAACGACACAGTGTTGGTGGGTAATGGATATTGTTTGCGTTTTTTCGAACGTCTAACCCTCTTCCGTACAGCCTTTGGCTTTGGGGGTTTTCTTATATGGTGTATTTTTATATTAATATTATCTGATTTTATTTATTGGTGATTGTAATTTTGTGCATGACTTATCAGTTGTATTTTATAAACTTCGGTTCATAAAATCGCTATCGTTATCATTATTTAATTCTATAAAACCCAACTTCTACAACCTTTAGTCCAGAATTGTATATGAACGATTGATTGAACAATCACATTTGTTAAGCAAGTGTTTACGTGTTAAATTTCCGTTTCACTGAAAAAATTATTGTCTAGTTTATTATCGCTTATTAGGGATTTACGTACATGAGATTTGAGCAAAAACTATCCTGGCTGACTTTATTTATTGACCATTTCTCGCTACCAAATACTCAATACCAAATTTTTTCACGTTCATAATACTTCCTTTTATACTTCGTATATGGGCAAGTAAAAAATTATAGTAATTTGACTGAACTATTTTTTCTTCAAGGACACCTACCATAAATCGATAAGTATTATTATATTAAATATAGATATAAATTAAATATGTTCCAATAAATTACTAATTGTGATGTCGCCTTGTCGAGACATTACGCTGGGTACTAATTACAAAATCGAACAGGTAATTCTAATGTCAATATTTCATAACCGCATGTCAAATTATTTGTCATTAAACATTATAATGCTTCATTTCTCAGATATATTGTACAAGATATTGTCTATAATCATTATTTATTTGTGCTGTTTTTATATCATTTAAAATGCCCTTATACGCGATATAATCTGTAGTACGATCGATAGTTTGAATGCCACACTGCAAAAATAGTTGGAAAAACAAGTCTTAGGTGGGTGTGCCCTACTATTTATACATGTCAAATGTTTATATCAGTTGATGCGGAATTACGATAAATTGGCCTATATTTGAAAACCAAGGGTAGTTCTTGCGGATTGTATATTTTAATATTTTTCCCATGTGGCCGAAATTATACTCGAGTTCATCAGTTCCCGGCACTCAAATAACTCAATAAAAACTTTACGACATAATCATTATCGCCATTGTGCCAAACGGCATGCTGTCATCAAACAAACCAATACACATTAAAAACCTTTAAAGGTAAGAGATCAATTTGGGAATGAAATAGTACAAAGAGTACTGGTATTTTAATGAGGTCGTAAAGTTTTTGTTGCGTTTTTTGAGTGGCGGGAACGGATGAACAAAATATTGCTGTGAAATCTTATACTGCTTTATCATTTTTAACTTCACAACAAATACTAAGAAAGTCCGTTATATCGAAAGTTTTGAGAACCATATCATAATCGTTTTCTACTGGAAAAAGTATTATATAGATATTTTCAACTTATAGATATAGAAGTCAGGTGGTTTAAAGGAAAAATGCGGTAAATATGCCAAGAAAACAAATCGTAGAATGCAAGATTTCACCCCTAAACAAACGAATAAACCCCCGACATAATTAAATATAAGGAACTTGGTTTCTTTCGCATGATAAGGTCGAGAAACATGGTAATAATCATCAAAAGTACGTAGAACGCTATAAAAAATACTCGTACTAGTGAAATACAGATAGCGGCACCCAAGTCCGTAGACACGGACGAATTTATGGGTATCTAGACATTTCATGTTCATAAATGCTAATAGTGGAATATAGCAAACTGAAAAAAGCAGGGAATAATACAATTTTTCGTAGAGATTCCAAATGGTGCAATAACAAGAATTGAGTTATACAATAGTATTCCATGTTATTTTAATAGTAATTTGAGTTGTGGCAACGGCCTGGTAATGATAATTTATAATTAGAGTTGTTAGCTATCGCTAGGTAATAATGATTTATAATTAAAGTTGTTAGCAATCGCTAAGTAATAATAATTTGTAATTAGAGTTGTTAGCAATAGCTATAATGAAATTAAACTTAATGCAAAACAGAGGACAAGAATCATGTCATGTTCGTGCATCATAGAATATAAGTGATAAATGAGAATTAAATACTCATGTAAAAAATCATAGAACATTGAGGAAATATCCTTTAATTAAAATTAAACAAGCGGTAACTACCAAATTTTGTATGTAATTCAAACAGATGAGACGTCCTAGTTCAGTATCTACTCGACTCAGTATTAGAGAAAGTTTACGGGCTAATTAACCCAGTACTGACCGATGGCTTGTACAGTTTGTAGTGCGTAAGGTAATTAAGTGGATGACCGTTATTAAATAATCATAGAAAACCAAATAGTCTCCGGTAAGAAATCTCATATAATAATTTGAAAGCAAACATTCCTGAGACGTTTCACATGTCAAAATTAGACACACGGTAGCCCTTAATAGTACAACAAATGAAAAATAATGGAAGTGAAAGTTCATAGTCCTCGAAATTTCCCTAGTAAAATATTCACAAAGCGAAATTTGATTAAACTCATGAATGAAATAATAACTGAGTTAATGGTAATATAATCTTATCATGTTCTCTTGTTAAAAATCAAAACTAATATTTCATAAAAAAAAACTAATATTCTTGTAGTACCACAAATGCGCAATTCAAACCCTGTCTCACGCCCGTAACCAGAATGCAGATTCAATAATAAACAGAGAGTTAATCAAATAAAAATACTTAACAAAATAGGTTGGTGTTGCGTAAATGGTGTGGTAAACAGTAAGATAAGTTTGTGTAGACGTAGAGTGCATTTTGTGTAACATTACTTGGCAAAAATGACTACAAAATAATCTAGTGAGTCCGCCGAACAGTCTAGAGTTCTGCAACGTAACTCAACTCTCCTCCAGCTCATAGGAAATGAATGAGCCGTTATAATTGCACTTCATAAAGAATTCTTTAAGCTTGGAACTTTCCTCTGGCAAGTGGTGTCTGTGGCTGTGATGAATTAGCTAAAAATAATATGTAGTTCAAAGTCTCGTTTGGCTCGTAGTTTAGACGGCTGATTTAGTGAAAATAACCACAAAATAATTTGTTAAACTCAGCGAACTCTAAAAGGTCGCGACGAAGCTTAGAATCTATTTCAAAGGCAAATATACGAATTCGGCGAATTGCAAGAGGTCGCAACGTAACTCCGTGGTGTTTCCATTTTATTTCCAAAGCTCGGCGAACTATAAAAGGTCACGACGTAGCTTAACGGGTTCTGCCTTCAGGTGCCGTCTACCTCCCTGTATGCCGCGGTCTGTTATTTTATATTGCGGATGACGTGACAGTCTATCCGGAAAGCTCCGGACTCTACACCATCCGTTGGTCATACGCTCTGGATTCTTTACATTAACCAAATTCCACACCGGCTTGTTTGTAGTTTCTAGACGCCAAACTTTATCTTTCTGTTCTTTACATTCGTAAGATAGAATAAGGTAGGCGATTTCACCCTATGTGATGCAACAGAAGTACTTGAAGTTAATCGCGTCCATTGTAAACAAACACTATTACTAGACTCGATTTTAAGTAAATTTCTTCGTAAAAATGTAGCATTTATGTTGCTTTAAAAAGATGTAAATTAAAATGCATTTCTGGTAACTTTACTTGTTCAATATTAAGTGGCTTGATAAATGTATTGTAGAGGAAAACGATAAATGAAAACAATCACAGACATAGTGGGAATATTGGTGGGCAGTACCAATGCATCATCACGTCTTACATCTTTTATGTTGCGTGCATTAAAATGAGAGAGAAAGTTTGGGGGTTTGTCTTCTTAGCGTCTGATCTGGCTTCTCGATGAAAGCTTTATGTCTTTTATGTCGTATGCATTAAAATGAGAGAGGTCAACCATGTGGTCCGCCTTCTTAGCGTCTCACCTCGCACCCCCTTCTCAATTATATGTTTCCCACACAATAAAAATGAAATTACTTGAATTTGGAAAATAAATAAAAATAAATTAAATTTGTATATGGGCTATATACGGGGTACCCAACCGATAGCTGATAGCCTGTTATGTATATATTGTATTCTTGGTAGGATAACTTTTCCTTTCTCAACTCCTTGTATGTTCGATCTTAGAACTTACAAAATGCCTCAAAGTACCTAGGATTATAAAAAAAAACAATTACTATATTCGATTATAAATTAGAAATAGATTAACAGCATGTTATCTATATTTATCAATATAAATTGCAAACAACCAAATAACTGCTGCTATTATTTATTTCCTCTCTTATCACAGTAGTAGCTACCTTTTCAATGTTTAGATTTTTTCATTATTATTGCTTAAAATTCCGCAGAATTTAAAGATATAGGTAAGAAAATGTACACCGATATATAAAAATGTACAGGAAACCTGCATTATATATTGGTATGGTATGGTAGGTAATTTGGGAGAGTGCAAGATGTGACGAGGTTAACGAGAAAATCAATCTGAATTTCGTCAATCTACAGCTTACTATTTGAGAAAGATTTAAACGTCGTTAAACTGCCAAGACTATAGAAAGTTTATCGAAAAGATTTCGTAATATCTTTAATCCATACATATGTCCTTATGAGGGTGGCCTCACAATCTGTACAGAATTATAGCCAGATTCAATATGAGAAGAAATGTTGTGGCTTAATCAGGTTCGGGACACACGTAATGTCTAAAATTTTGTAAAACTGAATTTGAAAAATAATCAAATCTAGTAGATAATGTTTAAGTGATAAATTATGATGTTTTTTTTACTAGAGCTATTATTTATAATTTTTTTAAATATCTATTTACCGCTTGAAAATTGGACACGCCTATCTGATACCGAGTGATTAGTTGCTAAGTGGTTTATTTTATGTTTTAAGTTATAAACAATACTATTTATATACTTTTCAAGTTGATTAACATATTTTTTGGATGCCATATTCTCTACAATTTCAACAAGAATTTGTTTCACTCTTGCACTTTTTTTTAACATAACCATATCGAACACGTTAATAATAGATAAATGCCCTAAAATGATCTTCAACGTTACATATTTGCCAATTTACATGGGGATGTTCGAAAATAACATGAACATTGTTTGGTGGTGGATTTCTCACTTAAAAATAACAAAAACATGCAGCTCAACAGGTGTCCAAAATGTTTCAAAAACTATTTTGAGAAAAACAATTAAACTTTTAAAGATTGCTTGTCAAATTTTTTTGTCTCAAACTTTCTTTACTTCTCGACAGTAATATTATTTTTTTTTAACAAATGTGTGTGAAAAGAGGTCGCTTGTGAGAAGCCCTTAGGACTGTTAGCACCATTTCTGGCGATTGTCTCCTTACGCACGATGCAGTTGTCAGCTTTATTTTAATTAATTTAACATTAGAAGTGATACAAAAGACTCAACTAGTATTAAATGAAGCAGTGTTTAAAGAGAAATAAAAAATGGTCAAGCTTTGGAAAATGGAAAACACGAAGTCGAAGTCCCGTTTGGGAAAGTCCTTGGAGGGAGATTTCTATCGGACTTGCAGGGAGGTTTCTGGTAGGGAAACAATGCAGGGTAACATCAGAGAGAGGAGTGCCGAAATTATTGAAGGGGATCTCATTAAGGGTGAAGATGTCATCAGTGGGAAGCTTCTGGTAGATATCATCAGGGTTCTTTGTTATAATTTGTATTGATTGGAAGAACTGCCTCTCACTGCTCCTTTGACGTAAACGTTAAAGGTGCAGACTTGATTTTTCAATATACTGGTTAATTATATTATTTTTTTGAAGATTTTGTGATACTTTTCAGAAGATGGATAGAGTGGAGTGATGTGGAGTGGAGTGGAATAGTATGGTATGGAATGAAATGGAATGGACTAGAATATATAAGAGATCCCTACTTTTCGACAGAGAAAAGGATAGGAAAAATTCATGGTTCGGAGTCGCTCGTCTCCAGATGCCGGAGATAAAAAATTCATGTTAATTTACATATATTTTTAATGTATAAAAATAAAACAGTACGATATACAAATATAAAGAGAAAGCAATCGGTTAAGGTAAAATATTGAATGTGTCTCACGTTAAGATTTATGCAGCTGTCTACAAATAATTTAAGAGTTTCAGATCCTATGAGCGAGTTGACTGGGCCACTGGTCCACCGTAATTAATCCCCGATTCGAAAAAGACAACATCTAAGTGTCGGTTTACGTTTACACCAAAATATTGTGAAGCCTTATAATACATAACTTGTATAGGCCCCAATTAAATAATTATTAAGCAGCCGCCCAAAAGTTAATTGAAAACTTATTCTGATAACATGATTAATATAAGGCATATGGATATTTTCACTTGTATAATACTAGAGGCTAAACTGTTTCCGAGAATTTTTTCGAGGTCATGAATATTTTGAAAATTTGTTGTAATATTCGTGACCGAGGAACAACTTTCGGTTTTTAATTTAGCGTCGAGTGGTATTCGGTAAGAAAATTTCACAGCAAATTGCATTTCATTACATAATTCCGGAATTTATTTTTACTTTGACAGTATAATAGAGAAGGTTCTGAATGACTTTAAATATCAAATTTGATTTGTTGACTTTTCAGTTGTGGTTAGTTTACGGTATGGGCAAGATGATTCGCTTGGGTTAAGAAAGTACCCAAGTTATTCAACATGAAATTAAGCACTTAACATCCATAAATACTGGAAAATCCAAGTCAAGTGCTTAGAATCAGTTTACTAAACATTTGTTCCGAAAAGTCATATGATTTCGATAAGGAAAATATACTTGTAGTGGAACTGGCACTAATTTTGGAAGATTATGGTTTTAAATTCAGAGATTACAAGGAAAGTGCAGTTAAAATGTTATGGAACCCTGTTGCGAAATGCGGGAAAAATTTCATGAAAAGTACAAACGTAAATTTTACCCCTTTTGGGACGTGCAATTTGCAAATGCCAGATCTGCAAGAAATACCAAACGTCGGTAGTTGCAAAATGATCCGTTAATAAGGGAAGGCAAGCGCATCGGTTTTATCATTAACGAAATTTAATATATATATATATATATATATATATATATATATATATATATATATGGTTAATAACAAACGTAATCAATCCAGGCATGTATCCAGTAGGGCTTAATGGGCAAACGAAGTGACCAAATAAAAACCAACCGTTTGTTTTTATATATACAAATCCAAGCTAACAATTAATGTAAGCTAATGAAGCTGTTTTTCTTCAAAATTTCCTATTTTGCCAAATTCAATCGCTTGTAAAAAAAAATCAATAAAGGTGGACAAAAAATCTAATTACATGGTTTTGTGTATTGGTGTATGGGCTTTCTATAATTGTCAACTGAATGTTAAAAAATATATACAGGGTGATCTTTTTTGCAGGAATCCGAAAAAACAAATTAAAAAAGTCCGGCCCTGGAATTTTAAAAATAAATTATAATCAATCAATCTATCAACTGTGATAAGTGTCTAAAGTGTCTAAAATTTAAACAAAATCCGATCAATAGTAAGGACATTCTGGCTAAAATAAATTTATCAGTTTATCGCCCTCTCTTTCAGAAATTAAGAGCGACAGGAAAATTTCAATTGCCGTTCCTGAATACCAAAGTGGTCCTCTACCGCCCCTGGAAATATGTACAGTTCCTCATGATACATCCTGTATATTAGTCATAAGTATATTGAATACATGTTTTAAAACATACATAACATTTACAATATCTAATAAAAAGAACATATTATGCTTTTAGTATGTACTTTTTATTAGATTTTTAACTGTTATGTTATGTTTTTTAAATAATGACCAATTGAGCTAAAAACTTTGCATTTCCAACTGTAGTTAAACAGATAATTCATTTTAAGATTTAGCCTAGTTAATTCTTTCATCTTATGTTGAGTTTAAATTACTGCAATTGGTAGAAAATTATATTTTACCAATTTTTGTTGTATCCAGTAATGATTAAATTTATTGGCTATAAATTATCTACTTTGCCAACTGTAGTTGCACAGATATATCATTTCAAGATTTAGTATACGTCATTATTTCATATTATGTCGAGTTTAAATTACTACAATTGGTAGAAAATTACATTTCAGCATTTTCTTATGTATACAGTAATGACAATTAAATATCATTAATGGCATAGAAGGCCACGAAACTGGGCAAAGAGTTATACAATTGTTGTCGCATGGAAGGCCATAAAAATATTGGCAGCGCAAAAGTCAATAAAGAACATGTTAATTTTTGAATGTTGCTATATATTTACATTTTTAAATAGATCGTTCTGAAAACTATGTTGTATGTATTTTGTGCAAAAGTTGTCCGATGTTAAAATGTATCACCGTATTATTGTCATTTTTTTGGGGAGAATCACATTGAACAACCCAGCAATGGTTTAGAAAAAGAAACTTGTTTTCCATGTTTTTCATTGTCCACGAATATTTACTCCAAAAGTCTAAAAATGCAGACTGCTAAATGGGGAAGAAATTCAACAAAATAAATAGTGTTCAAATATTATTTATATATAATATTTTGTTAGACACAGATATTTAATAAATGTTCATTTCTCCTTGTTTAGCCTATTCACTATTAAGCAGAGAGGAGGTAGCAGAAGAATATCAGAAACATAGAATAGATAGATTTGAAATTTGTAACTGAAAATTATAATCATTTTTAATGTAAAAGAAATAAACAATTTTATTAGGCATTTGTTCACTTCTGTTCAAACATGTTCAATTTAAAAAGCAAACAGACACTGGTTAATTATAATTATTAATTATATTAATTAAGTCACGCTTTATATCAAAAGATTATATCAAAAAATGTCTAGTATAATTCTCTCCAGGGTACCTCAGTGCAAAAAATTCGAAAATAATACCTTGGTTGCCATGGTGACACTAGATAAGGCACTATTTTTCTAAACCAATTTCGTCTCGGTTGAAACCTGCTTATCAGTAAGCAGAAATCAATTCATAAATGTTAGAATTAACAAAAATCTAATCTAGGCTGGTAATCCTGTTCTTTCAAAGCTTGTACCATCTACACATGGTACAACAACTGCTTGTGAAAAACTATCTACATAATAATTTTTGGGATACCTTTTCGAGAAATTAATTTTCCAACACTGATTTGGCCGCTTGTTGCAAAATCCTCGTTCAAAATCTCTGCAGTCTTGTTTTCTTAGCTTCAAACAAAAGTTTTCTCAATCTGCAATGGACGTTTGAAAAAATTTTGTCAGGACAATTGTCAATTGAGAAATCCTCTGAATATAATCTATTGGCTAACGGTTCATTTTCGTTGGCTTTCATTATCGCTTACAATATATTTTAGCTGAGCAAGAGAATCATTGTCTTTACAACTGATTGTCGTTGTCGTATCACTTAAACTAATCTACTATTTTAAACGCATATGTATATTATTCTGAGAAGATTTAACAGTATTTTTAATATCACCCATTATCTTTACTTAGCATAATCTTTAGACTTAATAAAACGGCTGACATACATTTAAAGTATTGTTTATCGCAAATCATCTTATAAAGCTTTTATTCCTGGCTTTTGCCTCATCCAAGTAAGGACTTCCCTACACTCAAAAAATGCAACAAAAGCTTTATGATATAATTAGTATGGCCGCGGGCCATGGACTTTGGGCCATGGCGGCATCCTGTCTGCAAACGACCCGACGCACAAAAACATATAAAGGAAAGCGAGTTAATTTGCGAACAGCACTTCAGAGAGTACCGGTATTTTAATGAGGTCGTAAAGTTTTTGTTGCGTTTTTTATGTGTCGGGAATTTATTACTTGAACTATACCTGTAGAAAGGTGCTCTAGTCTGTTGTATAACAAATGATTATATAATTTTAATTCATAATTTAAATTATTTAGCACATTTTGTTTTTTATGTGTTCCAAAATAATACGATTATAACTGTATATTCGGAAGTTTGACTTCGTTTTTCTGACTGCGGGCTTTCATACTAATGAACAGTTCAGCCATAGTTTGAAAGCACTAGACACGTTATAATAATTAAATATATCAGAATCAACAGATTTTACCCTAGTTCTGCTGAAAATTTTTGTAAAAATATCTGATTTTATTTTAGTCGCGGGGCGAGCGTAGGTGCGTCTTTACTATGTACATACTTCGGTATGCGATGTAAAGCAACGACAGGCGCAGTTAGTACTTGGATGGTGACCATTCCAACGGAAACCGCGTTCTCGCCTCACACATCTTCCAGCGGCTTGTATATCAGTGTATGCGCGGAAGCTATACAACCTTAGGCGAGGGCTGTATAGGAGATATACCATCCTTCGGAGGGGATGTAAAGCCGTCGGTCCCTTGTCTATTAAATGTTAGGCAAGTAAAAGATCCCTACTCTTCTTAAGGGAAGAGGTTCGGCAAAATTCCTGGTTGGGGGTAGCTCGTCTACAGGCGTCGGTGTTAGGCCTCAGTAGCGGAAATAGGCCGACGTTAAATAAATGTATGAAAAAAAAAAATTTTAGTCGCACATATCCTGTGCTCCACCCAGTTCGATCAATGCTAGAACTATTTTAATAGTCTGGATTTTAAAAGTCATATCTGATTTCGTAAATTTTTAATTTTCTACACTTTCAAATTGTATATAAACCATAATGACTGAACCAGGATTTTCTTGTTGACCATGAAAAGGACGCATCATGAATTCTTTGCAATACTTCAATACAGGAAATTATAATTTAAACAAAATTTATGGCGATAAATAAGTGATAAAGTTATTTTAGTGACTACTGATGACCTCCGCAAAGTACAGGTAGGGGCTTCTTGCTGAATTTAAATTGATACAAGCAAAGGTTGACAAATATAGTTTTTTACTACTTTAAAACAAAGCAATACTGTTTAAAATCTATGTATTTAATTCATACGTTAATAAATATCTTACAATATAAAAATTAAGTGTATGCTTTTTAGTTCACCTGTTAATGTAAACAACAGCTCATATAGATCAAACACTCACCTTCTCCAGTTGATTAGTGATTATTAAAGGTAGTCCCACAAATCCTAACACCAACACTGCAATTAGTATCACTAGTAGGCCCAAAGATGATATGAGCAAAACTTTTACTGAGCAAAAATTTGTTCGCACCATTTTTAGCCCTTAAAATTGGCCACTGCTATAAAGTACAACTTAAAAACAACTGGCTATGTTAAGATAAAATTATGAAATTAAAGTGAAAACAATTGATCAGTAATATTAGATATGAATTATTGTTTGATATTATCCGATTATATCCATCAAATAAAAATTGAGTATTCTTGAAAAATAAATAAATGATAGCTACACAACTATATATATTTTTAAATGTATTATTCATGAAATTAAGAGATAAACAATATTTTTATTTATATCAGTACAGTAAACCGAATTACTTCATTTCGCAATTATTTTTTATTAAGACTATTGCAGTTTATTTCCTTATGAAACCAGATTTTCACATAAATATCATATTGTGCCTAGCTAGAGTATTAGTGACGTTTTTGGCGAAAAAATAGTATATGGCTGAAGCTTTACCGGCGCTGATTCAAAAAACGGTAGACATTTTCTTATTTTCTTCTTAGACAAATTCTGGAGCGGTTACTTACGTAACTTTTTTAACATACAATATTTTGGCCCTTGATCATGGAAAATGTCTACCCTTCGAATTATCGTATTATAAAGTGATCAAATAGAAAAATTTTGGGCCGGACACTAATTTGTCACCGGATTATAGTCACGTCTGTCTTCAGATTCTTAACAAGGGTTAAATTAGTGTCCAGCTCAAATTATTTACAATTTTTTTGACCAACTTAGAAGATGAAAGTTCGATCAGCAGATACTTGTCACTCTCAGGAGGCTGAAATATTTAAGGTTAAACACTTTGGGAATAAAGTTACATGAGGGTTTTTGAACTACAACTTTTCCATGTAGATTTCAGAGATTTCCATATTTCATTTGTATATCATAGTAAATGATTTTATTTCAAAAAGCGCCATTTGAACGTATTTTATTTCATATTAGTGAAATGTGGTTCAGATAATTTAAATTGGCCATTTTGTGCTATCATGAAAATAATTTGACAGTTTTTGTTGTAGGATATTGTGTAAAATGTCGATGCTATCGAAAAGTTTAATAAGACTGCAGCGCAGCAATGTAGACACATTTTTCATGAACGTTGCGGTGAGTTTCTTCAAGAAGAATATATTGCTGAGGCAGCTATTTGTTTGATTTGTAAAAGGGATATTATTGATCGGGACGTAGTAAATAGAAAAAAAAGACAGGGAAATGATAGTTATATCTGCGAACCGGCGCTAAGATTGGCTACCATTGAGCAAACAATGAAACATTGACTATAAGACTGCTTTGAGTCCATTGAAGAAATGAAAATGGATAACAGAGAGAAGAAAACAAGCCAAGGATCTTAAAAGATCAGAAAATAGAAAAGACAGTTGAATAGATTGAAGCAAACTTCAACTTCACTTTACGAAATTAAAGAATATTTTGTGTAAAGCAATCTACCTCTATCACGATAGTCTCCGGACAAGCCAATTACGAGTCCTTTACAATAGGTTAATCTGGAAATAAATCAAAAAGAGCTGAATGTGTTCAAATTACGAACCAGCTCTAGACACAAGAAAAAGAAAACGTGTGGATAGACAAGATAAATTTCAATTTGTTTTGTACAATGGCAAAGGTCATGCGAGTATTCGAAATTGTGCCATGCAAGTTCGACCTGCATCAAAAAGACCAAATATTAACTTAATCGGAGCAGTAACTGTCAAAGGAGTTTTAGGAATTTTATGTCGGTCTACCAACGAATGGAGTGTGTCATTATTTAAATGACGTTGGAAATTTATTTGATGATTTGGCTAGAGTAGCTAATATCACCCCTTGCTATGTTTCTCTCAAAAATATTGTGGAATGATCACAAGTTACGATATTAAAGTTAGCACGTGATTTACCGATTAAAAGTAGTAGTTAAACGACAAATTAAAATTGTTGATATTCTACCTCCTGGAGTCCAGGAGAGAAATCTGTTACTTATATTTAAAAAATATTTTAAACCAAGCAAAGCAAACGATTGTTGTTATAGATTGCGCTGGAACAGCATAGCATACTACCGTCCTCCGCGTAGCTGCTTTAGAAATGAAGGATGTAACTCTCAGATCCTAAATTTGTTATTACTTCAAGTTTTATGTACATTACTTCATTTTGTTTTATTTTATATTAAATTTATTTTCGCTAATAATGAAACTAACCTTTGATTTTTTATATTTCAATATAATACAATATAAATGTCTACATTACCTTTGACACTTCCTAAAATATTACACTATAATTCACTACTTAACACTGTACTTTTCACCAGTCTGATATCTTTTATTTTTCTGATTTGTTCACTTTGCTATCCAATATTAAACTAATCCAGTGCATTGGTTCAGTTTCTCTTATATTCCGTGACTCTTATTCCAGATCTTTCCTAATTATTCTTGTTCATGATTATAGTATAAAATCATAGCTTTCTTGAAATCACCAGTTATTAACTCAGTAACGTCTGGTGAACTAGCATTCCATTGGTACCAGGCTTCTTTCTATCGTACTAATAGAACTATCTACATAGAGACGTCTGTCCCTAAGGAAGTAGACACATAACAATACTAATGATACTTTTTGAAATGCAATTTACGCTACTGATAGTGGTTGATTGAAATGAATATAAAATAACGCTTTCTGAAATACCTAAATCTGAAAAAGTTGTAGTACCAATCGGACACTAATTTGTCACCAAAAATGTCATTAGTCCTCTAGCTGGGTATTCAATTTACTGACCAATGTTAGCAACAAGTCATTGTAGTCCAATAATAATTACACTCTGTTGTTGCAATAGAGAATACTCTTTTGACTATAATATTTCACTTTATCATGATTTATTTTATCGATATATTCTTATATTCTTAGCAAAGAACTAAGTAAAACAACGCATGGCTATAAAAGTAAAAACGATCTTCACCTAAAACACGAAATTTTGCGCAGCTATAGGTGGTAACGCATATCTAAGAATAATACTATTAGGGTTTTAAACTATACACTACACAGTGCCATTTTCTAAATCGTTATAAATCTACGCATTGCTGAATAATACTGATTACATTCTTACAGAGACAGATCAAAACTGAATAGCAAATTTTAATATTCATCGATGTCTTTGAAATGTGTTAAATCATGAAGTTCTGTTTGCTTCCCTTAAATTTATTGATTTTAGTAAGAAACCCATGTATTTGGAACAATTTTAGTAACCTCTCACAATTTTATTGTAGTGAGGTTAAAATATTCTTATATGTTTTTCAAATTTATTTAGATTTCGTATATAAATTGTTTACCTATTCACTTTATAAGAAATTAAATTTTTCGCATCATTTATTTAAGATAATAGTCATAATAGGTTTTCAATCCAGATAGGGACCCACGGTATCATCTGTTATCACATTACTTTGTTTAGAAAATCTTTTAATACCCTGGATTAGGACGCTTCTTATAGTTAAAAATTTTTAATTGATTTGTGTCTTTCTCAAAAAATTTTGAATATTTGTGAGGTATGTTTTATTCTCTCTCAAAGTATTATAATCGAGATGCTTCGACGAAACAGACACTTATCTTTTGTAAGAATGAGTATTAAAAATATGTTGTCATAAGAAGGCAATTTCATACTGTTTAATATTATTGAAATTTATGTTGAGTTTTAAAGCCGACCTTATTGAAATTCGTTTTGTTGTAGTTGTCGCTTGATCTGTACGGTATATGTATGGAAACAATCTACAAGTTGCAATACTTGACTAATTCACTTGATTTATTCTCTTCGTCAGAACAGAACCCTACTGAAATACATTAATTAGAAGTTGGTAGTAGTGTTCAAATGTTTTGACGTTTTGTAAAAGTGGTTTTTAGACACCAAAGATAATTGATTCATGAAAAGGAAACCCAGACGAAAACGCCCCCACCGTCAGAATCGGGACCCAGCGTAGGGTTGTCTCTTTAAATAGGACTACGCACCACAAAATTTGAAGGAGATTCTCAGACGTCTATTGAAAAAGTCAGTAGCTCATAGTCTATAATATTGACGTGTAGGAAAGCAAGACATATTTGTATGAATTAAACTTTGTCATAATTAGTTATTTTTAAAATATTCATTAATTATAGTTAAAAAATATAAATAATGTTAATTTTTAACATCAACAGTTCCATCGTCGACAGTCTTAGCATCAAGTATTTTATTAAAGGCCCATTACCATTTTCATGTTACATTTATTCAGCCGGAGGGCCGCCCCTCTGGGTTTTGACGGGCGCCCCGATCGTCTGTCTCCGGCGGCTGCTCCTCTATCGAATAAAAAAATATTTTGGTTTAATAAAATCATGCAAGACGCAAGTCTATTTATTATCCGTTTAAAGGAACCTGCATCTTTTAGATGTATTTTGACTTTCACTCCCGGGACCTGAAACTTGAGACAGAGCTAATTCTTACCGTGCTGTTTAAAAGTCTCTATGGATAAGAAACCAATCGACGATAGGATTTCGAGATATTGGCTATTGAAGGTGTTTACTCTTCCGGCTCGTCAATACAAATTTTTTCTTTAAAATAGCTTTTAAGACAATGTGTTTATGATTGGGAACCTCGAAATGGATGAATGAGAAAGATTTTCTCCCTCGACACAAGAATCACTAATATTCATTGGGAAGATAGTAATTCTGAGATAATACAAGTTTTTTTAAAATTTGATTTTCCTGTAGCTAGTGAGCATTTTCCAAAAATATATATAATATACACAGCCCATGTGACAAATATGCAATGTTGATGACAAGGTTTGGAATGCCGATAACGCAAAGATAAATAAATAATACGTATGGATTAATTCATGGTAATATATAATCACAAGGAAAATGTGGAAGGAAAATAAAGAAAAAATGGTATTGACGAGAAGGAAGAGTAAACACCTTCAATGGCCAATATCTCGAAATCCTATCGTTGAATTTTTTTGCCCCTGGAGATTTTTTAATAGTACGATAAGAACTAGCTCTGATCCAAGTTTCAGGTCCTGGGAGTGAAAGCCAAAATACATCTGAAAGGTACGGCGTCCTTTTTTATGATAACTCTTTACGTATCAGTTAGATAGCATCATGAAACGCAATGGATTGATTGATGATCTAAACAATCACAGATGTGATGCCTACCAACACCAACCACGAGCTGGTTTTTAACATCCTATTTCCTGAAAGAGATGAGTGGGATCGGAATAAAACTGACCTACGAGAGGCAGACAGCCGTTGGTATACAAACTGTTCCAAAACTCCTGAAGGAACAGGAGCTGGAGTTTATAGTCGCAGCCTAAAGTAAGAATAACTTCGAGAATGGAGAATACCGCTACAATTTTTCAGGCTGACATATATACCATTGAACGTGTGTACGGAGGCTGGAACTAATGCACCCTAGACGAAGATGAATAAAGATCTTCTCAGACAGCCAAGCAGTCCCTAAAGTTCTAATTCAATTGGGCAGGAACAACAAACTTACTCTGGCCTGGGTGCCTGGCCAGTCTGGACTAAAAAGCAACGAACGAGCACTGCAGATTAAATCATTACCTACATAGACTTAAACTAATGCAGAACGCCAAATGCCGTCTGTGTTTAGAGGAAGATGAAACAGCAAAGGCATGTTCTGTGCACTTGTCCCGCTGCAGAAAGAACCCGGTTCTCATTATTTGACAAAAGACAGCTTTTACCAGAGGAGCCGGATAGCCTCTCACCCAGTAAGGTTACCAGCTTTATAAAAAAACTTAACCTACTGGGTGAACTATAATTAGGAGTGAGCCACAATATATCGAAAGGTCACAGTGGAGGGTTTGGTAAAGACCCACTCACATTTCAACCTAACCTAACCAGTTAGGTAATTGTGTGTAAGTAGGTACTGTCTGCATACTATTTAGGCGCGGTCCGCTCGTTGCGACGTGCAACGCGCGTGGTCCGGGACTCTTCGACGAGGAGGGGAGTGAGAGCCGATCATATTCGCCCAGGGCGTATAATTCAGAAATACTTTCTGTTCCCTGTCTAGACAAAATCACAGAATATAGACTTCAAAACCTACAAAATCGTTGTCCTTTTGTCTTTGAATTTAAAAAATTTGATAATGACAGTAATTAAATTAGGTTGGCTAAAAATAGAAAATTTATATAAATCCCACATGGCTGTTTCTGTGTTTTGTTATTTATACTTCACTACCTCCTTGCTTACGCGAGAAATTAGTTTTTAGGCGTGATATTCATGATATATCTTCGTTGTATCGCCTTACTCCTCCAATTGTTCCAAATGTTTTGATGTCTTTTGTGTTTCAGGTGGTATTCGAGCAGCTAGATTCAATGGCAAGCGGTTTATGTCTCTGGAATGGCGTTGAAGCTCTCTTCATGATTGTTTGAGAAGTGCATATAGATAAATCGAGAATATTTTGAACTCCACGAGTGACTTCTATTTATTTGACTGCTGAAGGAATAGTAGCCTCATGGTGATTATTCGATATAACCAGTAGCTACATTATTGATTAAGGTATATTAATGCATTCATTACAATATCTTAGCGCCTTCGCCGCTCGATTATAAAAGTTTTACGTACAGAAATGCATAAAATAAAACTAGTGATCAAATGAAATCGCTTAATAATTGGAAAATATTCCTCTGACCTACTTTAAATTTTAAGAAGGTAACTGTAACAAAAAAAACAGTAATAATAGAGTTTTATTGAAGCAGTCTATAATAAACTGTATCTACATTGTATGCTAATTATGCATTGTGTATAAAATAATGTATCGATATAAATATATTATATTTTCCAAATACTTAACGTGCACTTCACTGGAGAATTGCCTTGCCATCACAATAATTATTGTTTCGAAATATTTATTTAAAGAAAAATACCTCAATGAAATTAATGCAGCTTTGTTTTTCTTTACGCTGGTTAGATAAGGTTTTACAAAATGATTACCAATAATTGATTTTACGTTTAAGTAAATATTTAACTATCTCTTCATAATTTACAGACAATCAAATACCTTCATTTCTAATTATATTTGGCATATCAAGTTGACTTCAAATATGAATAAGTCGGAAACTATTCATACAAACAAATGGAAAGTATTGACAGATGGGAGAAACATAACCGATTACATCATTAGAAATACTAAAACCAGGCCATAGCGGAGGTACACGAATAATCTAGAAAACACTGCCTAGGTAGCTAGACTCCAGAAAAGTATTGTTCAAAAAACAATAGTGAGGCTACACAAATGCGGACAAGACTGATGCACCTCCTCAGCAACGTGATAAATTCACAAAATAGCACGGTCCAAGCGAAGAAATATCAATATAAACCAAACGTGCTTTGAATAACGAAAAATAAATTTTATTCGACATCGAAAATGTGTATGTGATGCATCAAATAACTCTACCAATTGTAAGTACAGATGAAATCGGATGGCGGGGAAGCCACGAGAAGGGATTCTATATTCACGCGGGCCAAGTTTCAGTACGTACCCAACAGTCTTGCGTATTAGAGGTGTGGAACTATCCATCCTGTACCGATCTATACGAAATATTCTAAGTCTCAAAGTAAGGTAATGGAAATATTTTCTAAGTCGATCTGACGTCACCGGTATAACGTTATCCTCTCGGTAAAGGGAATAATTGAAGCCGATCTGTAAGAAAAATAGTACCAAAATTCACTGATTGAATTATTTTTGCAGTCAAAAATATTCAGAAATAATTCCTTTGACGTCACATCGATTCATCGCGTATCCACTACCCCGTTTCCCCTGCTTGTAAATATTTGAAGGAAATAATTAAATTCATCCCGTATTGGCAGTCCGCCAGAGAGACTCATCAACAGCAGACGTGTCTACTCCGAGATCCGAACCCAGGTACGGTTAGTAACATATATCATTCCATGCAGCAGAATTTTGGCAAAGTTCGCACTTCGTCATCGACCAACAGCGCATCCGTCTGGCAACTACTCCGCGAACATCGTCCAGTTTTATTCCGTTCCCACCGCTCCGCCGCAGCAGATGTGCCGGACCGTAACCGCAAGAAGTAAGTAAGTTCATGGAGGAGTAAGTAAACTGATGTACTAGCCAAGTGCTGTATATAACTTCTCTATAATTTTGCATTTTGATATATAGGTTGGAATGAATTTTTGGAACTCAAGAAGAACTCGTTATGTCACATTCAGACTGTAATCTGTAATAAATGAGCAATAAACACTTTAAAAAAACTATGTCAAATTTCAAAGAAATTTACAGCTTCAAGTACTCATATTGAACAATAATCTGAATAGTTCATCTAAAGTAAATACCTAAAATCTCAATTTTACTATTGTTTTCAAATAAAAGTATAATAATAATTATGACAACAATCTGATCGAACTTTCTTATTTAATTAATAAAAATACCTCACATAAAGACGCAAACAAATGCAATAGTTTATTTCGAAATGTTTGTAATTGCTTTCTATATTATTTCACACCCATAAATGAATAGTATTTTATATAACAAGTGGGGCGTTTATAATAGGTACGAGCCGAAGGAGTATTATAAACCACACGAGTAAAAAAAACACATTTCAGTCCCGAGTTATATACAAAAGTTATTATAACGTTATTCGAAATTAGACAACAATATAACTTTGTAAAAATACGACAGATAGTGTGAAATAATAATTATTTATTAGGCTAGTGAGTTATGTTGCATATAAGTCACGCAAGAAAAGTTTAGCTCGCGAGCCCGAAGGGCGAGTGGGCTAATTTTCTTAAATGACTTAGGGCCCGTTTATCAATACAACTATATGATACACAAACAATAAAATTATTAAAATGTCATGTCATCGATTTTTTGTCAGTTTGTTGTCAATGTTTTGACATTGACAACAAACTGTTGACTTTAGTCAACAATGTTTCTTGCATAAATATAAAATAATGCAAGTAGCTTATTGCCAAGTAGATTTTGAATAAATGTACCAAGAAAGCTGTGGTTGTTATCCATTTTGTTTGCAACCAAGAGTACGTTTAATAAACATTGTGTAATTAGCATCAATATGGAAAATTGTGGAAGATATAATATGGAAATTCCGACCGATATTTTGCAAGAAGCCAAAGAAGCTACAGCCAATTTACAAGATTGTTATTGCTAAAAAAATACTGGGAGAGCAGCGCAAGGAGTCAGGCGACGTTGCTACTAGTATAGAGAAAAATTGTGTACAAGAGAGTAGTTTTCTTTGTGAAAAATCGAATATGATGGCAAGTGTTAGTGGATTCTTTGATTTCTTAATTTTCCGTATAATAAAGATAATAAATAAACTGCTTGGGCTTTTTTTTATATTAAAATTACTCTTCAGTGACTAAATCACTTTACCTCTCTAGTGATCTAAAATATAATTTAGCTCACTACTTTAACTCACTTGTGGGCCACTTTATACCTTTAAAATCTTATCAATAAAGATCACTTTATATGAAAACCAGCAACGTCAAAAAAATAAACGATATCAATTTGGCTAATTTTGCATTTGCTAGTAAAAAATACAAATCGTCGACCCTTTGGGCAAAATATTCGATGTTAAGAACTACGCTTCTCATAAGAAAAGATATCGAGATAAAGAAACAGAAACTGACAATTTTTTAAAAAAGGCAAGCTGTTGGATATAAACCGAAGAAAGCAAAAATTTTCACTAGGGAAGATATAAATAAATTTATTTCAGAAGCCCCTAACGAAATATATTTATATTTGTTCATGAAGGTAAATTTAATTGTTATTTAACTTATTAGTAGTTTTTCTCAAACATCTTGCTTTATTTAAGGTTGCTGTAGTTATGGCAATTTGTGGGACTTGTCGGTTTGACGAATTAACCTATTTACGTCTCGAAAATATTCAGGATAAAAACGACTTTTATTTTTAGTTATTATGATTCCTGACACAAAAACGCACATTGTAACTAATGATAAGATTAACGGAAATAACGTTATTGACATATATAGGAAGTATTTTGCATTAAGATCTGCAAAAACAACACATTTCAGATTTTCCGCAAATTATATTAAAGGAATGTGCACAGTGCAAGCAGTTGGAAAAAATACATTTTTCCAAATACCCCGTAAAATTGGCGAGTATCTTAAATTGCCGGAACCTTCTAGTTATACTGGACACAGTTTCAGAAGAACATCCGCATTGCTTCTGGTAGAAGCTGGAGGGGATATTATAAGTTTGAAGAGGTTCCTCAACAGTTGCTGAGGATATTTAGAAGATTCTATCTCAAAAAAGTGTAATGTGGTATAACAAATTATTACTGGAGGTAAAAAATCACAGTCAGTATCAACTTGCGAAAATATAAATGAAGACAAGCAAATTATTATTGAGGGTTGTGAATCACTATCAACAATAAGAGCGAAAATCAGGACATTGATATTAACACAACAACATTAAGCTGTTCATGAAAATCTTCTGTTGCCATTAATTTTAATAATCTAACAAATTGTACCATTAATGTTCATAATGATAAATAAAAAATTGATTATAATATTTATTTGGTTTCATGTTAATATTTTGGATCCCCTCTCTAATAGCAACGGAAGTAAATGTATATTGTCTCCCATTCCTATTGGAAACCGACTGGAGGGAGTCAAACGTCTATTTTCACTAGTAGAAAGTACACTGGCAAACAACAGAAAATGTCAAGTAGATGTCAAAGAAATATAATGATAATCGATAAAAAATGATCCTTGCTTAAACTGCACGTTATTGTCTACAATAATTTAGTAGCTAATGTTGTATAGTGCAGTGGCGTTAGGCTTAAAATCCTTCAATGAATCGATGCACCTTTCTCTAATTTTTTTTTAACATTTATTTAACGTCGGTCTATTTCCGCTACTGAGACCTATCACCGACGCCTGTAGACGAGCTACCCCTAACCAGGAATTTTGCCGAACCTCTTCCCTTAAGAAGAGTAGGGATCTTTTACTTGCCTAACATTTAATAGACAAGGGACCGACGGCTTTATAGCCCCTCCGAAGGATGGTATATCACCTATACAACTCTCGCCTAAGGTTGCATAACTTCAACGCATACACTGATATACAAGCCGCTGGAAGATATGGGAGGCGAGGACACGGTCTTCTTTGTGAACACCAACACTCCTCTTTCGGTGGAAAATTATTATATTTTTCTTTGGAAATTGAAAGCTGAGACTCCTGAGGGTATTGATGCACTTTATTTATTTCGAAACAGAAGCTCAGGAGGTCGCCTTAAGACTGCTGAAGAGGGTCAAAATCTACACCCTGTGTATAACCAGAATGGATGGATCACTTTTTGTTTAATCGAATCATTTAATTTGAATTTTTTGTAAATTTGGAAGTTACTGGAAGGGTCGAGAGTTACACCCTGTATGTTAAAATAACGACACTTTGTTTAAGAACGAATTTACAAAATTTATTTAGGCACTTGAATAGCTTTTAAAATTTTTTCGTAATTTATTTATGGTTTACACTGTATATATTGGTTAAGGTAACTTTTCGACAATTGAGTTTCGATTTGGAATGTTTTTGTTTAATTGATTAATTTAATTTAAGCATTCAGACTTCTGGAAAATTCATTAATGTGCGAAGTCAGATTTGATTTACTTAAAACTACTCTTTTTAACCAGGTTTCGGCCTGGGAAGTGCTTCCTGGTCTCGTTTATAAAAATTCCCGACGTGAAAGACGATAAGTGGGAACCAGACAATCGGTAACTAATCTCAAAATTTCGTTAAACCGAAAGCCTACTAGTGTACTTAGTACCGCAAACAGTACACAAACTTTTATAAGTCAATTAAAAAGTTCACACAAATTAACTTCACTTTTTGAACAACTCGTAGAACGATTTAATACGCGAGAACACACTGGAGAACAACTTGAGTTGGGCTTGCCGAGCTCGGCTTTTTATACGATACCACGGTTGCGTTTTTCGTGCCCCGTGAGTCAGGCTGAAACGTTTTTACCCCCTATTTCGAGCTGAATTTGGAACCATGTAGTCTGGACTGGCACGATTGCGTAATATTGCACAACATTGCGCAACACTTTTGCAAAAGTATGAAATTTCGAAATAAAAATTATATAGAAAAATTGGCATTGAAAAGGAGACTTTTTTGATGTAAAAATGAATTTGATATCCAATCGGGTTTAGAAGTTATTGAAGTTTGATTGATATAAAATTTAATAATCAAAAATGACCCCGTAAAGTCCAAGCGAAGGTCCGACGTTTTATGGTTGCAAGATATGAATAAGATATGAGAATGTTCTCGATAGGTACGAAGTGAATAACAATAAAATATGAAAATGTTCCCAATACGCGTGGAACGAAAATAAGATAAGATATGGGTTGCAAAGAGAATGGCGATATGATATGCGGTATACGAGGGGTGATCGAAAAGTAGTAAAATTTGAAATGAAGAGCGGGTGGTAGAATTTGATAAATCGAGTTAGAACATTGTAAGGAGAGTAAGTTTAGGTATACGAGGGGCGGTTGAAAAATAGTAAAATGTAAAATGAGAAGCGGGTGGTAGATTTTGATAAATCGAGTTGGAATGTGGTTGTTAGAAGTACGGAGACTAGTTTGATATATACGAGGGGTAGTTGAAAAGTGGTGAAAATTAAAATGCAAAGTCTGTTTATGGAAGAGTAACGAATTGAGATAAAATGTTGTGACTACAGGTATGAATAGTGTTTTTGATATAATTTGAGTTTATTTTTGTTTTTAATATTTTTAAGATGGGTTTTTGAATGAGTTCTAAAATGGTGAATTTGATTGTTTGGTGGTATTTGACGGTGAATGCATATTCTTTGAGAATTATTGGTTGCACGTGAATTTTTCCAGAATTATTTTTGAAGAACTGTATTTTTTAGTTGATTTGACTATGGTAATTACTTTTTTTATTACTTTTGACATGGTGTGTATTAAGTTTGATTTACTTTTGAAATTTTAAATTTTTTTATATTTTTTATAGGGCTGATCGAAGAGAAGTACTATAACATTTGAAACGGTCGCCCATCCAAATACTAACCGTGCCTAACATTGCTTTGCATCGCATATCGAAGTATGTACATGGTAAAGACGCATCTAGGCTCTCCCCCCTTTCGCTAAATATTTGGTACATTATGTATAACAAAGTTTAATACTTAAAAGAGCCACTTTTTATTCTAGAGTGGTTCTCGCCTATTCTGAGATGAATAGATAAAAAAAAACTAACTACTGGTTCTGATACAGAATTAAATTTTAAGAAAATAATTTTTCTTGAAAATTGATGTGTTCCAATTTAAAGATTGGAATTTTAGTATCGATAAATTGGTACCTACCTCTATACGGTTCTTCGTAAATAACTCAAGAAAGTATTACATTTAATGGAAAAGCGGTGTAGTACAAAAATGAAAGCTTATAAAGTAAAATAGATTAGATTGTGGAATAATTCTTCTCTTTCTCCATTTCTTCCGTAACTATCCCTTCAAGCCAAAATAAATAAATAAATATTTGTAAAAGTGTGTAGCGTTCAAATTAAGTTTTATCCAATTGAGGAGTTTTAAATTTGTTGACAAATAATTACGTTTTACTTGTAGATGTTTTAAGGAGACGCTTGGCTCTGAGTTAGCCTTACTTCACTTCGATCTAATAAATCTTTTGTGAATTATCCTACAACTACCTAATTGTTGCCCAGGATTCGAAGACTTTCTACAAAGCTTCTAATTTTTCTGGGATCTAGTTTCCCTATGTCTTCCGTTAATTCCGTATGTTCCAGGAACTTTAGCCTGATGCGGATTAATACCTTGCAATAATAATACATGTGTTCTGCAGTACCATGACTTGTGTAAATACAACGGTATATTTGACACCAATAAACTATTTTGTATTTTGTAGTCTCAGTTGCTCGCAGTATCTGCGTTTATCATCTACTGCCTTTCCCATGTTCTTGGGAAAGTATCCCAAGGGGCAGTGGCCTGTTAGAAAGTCTGTAATCAGCCTTAATTCGGACTTTTCGAGTTCGATAAGCCTTGTGACATTCCGAATAAATTATAAACTTTTCGCTTATCTTTGGCCTGGAGTATTCCTCCTGTATGATTTATTCTGTTTCTTTCACAATTTCTGAATCCCTCCGTTATGTGTTAATTGCAATTTCTGCAACTTTCCTTGTGCTAATGTTTCTTCTGGTTTTGGCCACCATACGCAGGATGCGTAGGTCACCATGGATCTGACAACCGAAGAGTAACAGCAGTGTGTCATTTTCCATTTCAGACCCTAATTCTTACCAAATAGCCCACAGCAGGCCCAAAAGCCGCTGTTGCTTTCGTAAGAGTTATATCCAAATGCGAGTTCCAGTTAAGTTTTTGATCCAGGATTACTCCTAGATACTTAACCTCACTGGAAAGGTTCAGCACTGCTCCATTCAATATAGGAGTTCTCAAATTTAGTTTTCTTCTTTTGACGAATTTAATGATAACTGTTTTGCTCGGATTGACTAAGTCCCTTTGACGAGCACAATTTGGATATTATATTTAAGGCAATTTACATAACCTTTAAGATCATAACCTCATGTTTGCCTCTCACAATCACAACCAGAACATCAGCATAGCCCTGGATGTTGAAGCCAGAGTTACTCAACTTACGGAAGAGACCATCGACCACCATTGACCACAGCAAGGGAGATAGAAGTCCACCTTGTGGACCGCCCCTGACTGCAGTCACCGTGGCCGACTCGTCCCCCATGCTTGTGGTAATTATTCTGCTTCTTAGCATGAATCGTATCCATTTGACTGCTGGGAGCTGTATTCCCCTTTTTTACGCGGCTCTTTGTATAGATTCGTATGAGGTGTGACCTTTAATCTACGAAAGCACACATAGCCACTTTTTTGACATACATGTTTTTTTTCGATGTCTTTGACCAGGTCATGTAAAATATTTATTATTGATTTGCCAAGGTGATAGGCAAATTGTATTAAGTGAAGCGGGATTTTAGGAGAAATGAAGGTAAGCTAATGGCGCGATATGACTTAGGTTCGTTTAGTAGACGCCTGCCTATTTTTTGAATAAACGCCACCTTGACTTCCCTCCAAACTTGCTTCTGGATAAAACAGAGGAAAACACTACTACACCTATATTCTGACATGACACAACCTGATGTACTCCCAAAATAGTAACATTTACATATTAGTAATGTAAATATTATTTTATTGCAAAAATAAACATGTAGTAAAATATATACTACAATAGACCAAAAATTCCACTATTTTCTATAAAAGGAACCAAATTTATTGTCACCCATCAAGGTGCACAATGTGCGTTTCCAATACGATTAAAAATAATGCCCTAAAATTTGCGACATACTGCGACGACAAGTTTGAACCTACCTCGTCGACAAAACAAGAATTGCTAAAATAAAGGATATTATATTATACTACCTACAATATCTCTCATTTATTTAGAAGACATTGTCTTGTGTTAAGAAAAACTACAATTTAATATCGTATCGACGGTATCGCCGCTCTAATCGGCGACTCGAAAACAGTTCCAATTCATTATAACTGTCGAAAGAAGTATACATGGCGACTTGGGGCTCCATCAATGCTACGCACGAGAAACTTACCAAAAGAAAGTCCTGGTCGTCTGCTGACCATTTGGATTTTATACGTCAGTGCTTCTTTTGCGAATGCGAGGTTATTGACGAAATACATCCAGAACGACAAGAACCTTATAGTGAGATTGCCGTTCTCCATGTCATTGGTACTGTGCGTTCTATGGCTTCAGAATGTTCCGACGCTTGGGCAGAAAAAATGTTTAACACCAAGATTGGCCTAGTGGTAGCGGAGGGTCGATATCACCGTAAGTGGTTTACGTATTTTGGCATTCCAGACAAATTTCCGTTAACTTTGGGACTTTCCTCCGGGAATATTGCAGGCCGTCCCGAGGATTCCAGCAAGTATACGATTGCCAGTAGACCTCTGCGGAATTGATGGAATTAATACAGAGGTCTTCCCCAGAAGAAAAGCCATACAGCCAAAAACATTTAAATACGGAGACCAACTCGTCATTGCTGAATAAGTTGGCAGGTCCAGCGCTCTTTGCTTTACAGATACAGCAGGTAGGATTGATGGCGAGTTGGTATGGCTCCAAAAATTGCAACCCTGAAGAGGAAAGCATGCGAATAGTCGAAACTGCAGCTAATATAATTCAATAGGACATCAGTCCGCTGTCGAAACCGGCTAATTTGTCACCTGAATGACCTCGCTGGGACGATTAGTTCAAAAGATATAGTCAAAATTGGAAAAATTTAAGATGGCGGGGGTTTTTCCATGCTGACGGCTTTTCCCCAACTCGGACTTTTTGAGAACTTTCTGTTATCAATAAAAACATTATTCTAAGCATTTCCAGAAATTTTCAGCTTGTTAAAAATTTTGTCCGGGTCAAAACCTAATTGCACTGGCCTATAAGCCCCCAGGAGACATATTAATGTTAAGGAAAGGACTACAGTGCAAGGCTGTAGTGTATCACCAGCCGCAGACTAGTTTCGAGCTTCACTTATATCGTACTGGCGAGAGCTAACGAGCTCGAAACGAGTTAGCGGCTAGTGATACACAACAGCCCTGTACTGTAGTCCTTTCTTTAGGATTAATCTGTCTGCTGGGGGCTTATTGCAATCAGATTTTTGTTTCCGTTTTCCGATTGAAGACGTAGTACCTACGTCGCAAGTTTTAGGGCATTATTTTCAATCGTTTAGGAAACGCACATTGTGCATCTTGATGGGTGGCAATGAATTTAGTTCGTTGTATAGAAAATAGTGGAACTTTTGGTCCATTATAGTATGTATTTTCTTACATATTTATTTTTGTAATAATTAATCCATTTCACGTTGGCCTTATATTTTGTTATTATTTTGTTGTTTATTTGCGATGATGTAGTTTTTGAGTATTACAAAATATTGATTAAGATAACATTGGTGCAAATGTTTATAACTCTCAATATTTAGTAGGATAATATCTCATAAATACCTGGCGTTTCATGACGCAAATAGATTATATTAATTAGCTACTGATAAGTTCTCATCAGTAGCACAGTTTTTGAGGGAATTAAAACATTTCTCTGATATTGAATATGAGCGGTTGAAATTAAGTCTTCTGGTCTTCAGAGATCATTCTAAAAAATGGTCATTTGATCAAGCTACATTTTTATAAACAGTACTTAGTACTTTTCATTTAGGATTACTTATCAGTAAATGTGTCGCAACGTGTTTTATAGTTCAAGAGGTGAGCAAGAGCCACTAACTGATTTCAAAGATCGGCGACAATGGAAAGTATTAGCAACGATCCATTTATATATTACACATAATTTCAATTTCTTTCACCATTTTGTGGAATATTTGGTGATAGTTGAATAAAATTTTCATATAATAATATTATCCAGGGACGAGCGTAGGTGCGTCTTTACTATATACATATTTCGATATGCGATATAAAGCAACGTGACCGTTTCAAGTATTATAGTATGTTCCATAAACGGGAACCAGAAAAAGTTGCAAACGCCTCAAAATTTGCCAAACAGTCGACTCTTTCACCTCACCTTGTCAAACTATAATAAAAAAGTGTTCGCATCCAAAATTTCAACATACCATCAATTCCCATTCAAATTGTCTAAATAAAGTACCGGTACTTTCGTCCTCATTAATATCAAAACTTACTTCAGAAACATAAGCTACGTAATAATAATAAATAAACACCACATAAATTAGACAACCCCCAATTCCAGAAGCCAGGGCTTGTGCGGAAGGGGGTTACACATTGAAAAAACGCGGACATACAACCATTTCCTCCGGCATTGCCAGTGCCGGAGCCAGGATTCGAACCCGGTGGTGCGATGTCCGTGTGTTTAATCGCGATTGCCACCTCGCGCCTTAACCCACTCGGCTATCGACCAAATGAAATTAAATACACGTCATTCATTCACCGCAGACCGACCGGCACAATTTCATATCATATTCAACTCTCTGTGCACAGACCTTTGGGATGACTTTACGGGGTCATTTTAATTTTAATAAATATTTCCAACCAATTTTTGTTATAATAACTCCTGAATTCCAATTGATTCACTTCATTCATATATCAAAAATTTCCTTTTTTAATGCCGATACGGTGATATAAATTTCATATCCGAATTTCCCATTTTAAATTTTCTGATGCATTATTGCGCAATCGAACCCCGCACAGAATAGGCGGAGACATTTCCAGACCTTTCCAGATCTCTGCTCGTCGGATCCTCGACGAGGCATATAAAAAGGCCGAGCGCAATGAGCTCGGACAAGTCAAGTTCGATACGTGTGCCGCGATACGAGCTACCACAGCTTGGCCATAACCAAGTAGAAAATAGTTTCCAAATTAATTATAATCTGCCCTCTCGCATTAAACAAAAAAAGTGATTTTTTTCAATCTTTATAAAACAATCGTGTTAATACATTTTTATTTTAAACCTTGATATTTTTTACAACGGAATTTCAGTGTAGAAAAATATTTATTTCTAATCTGTGTGAATTAAATATTTTAAGTTAAACCATTCTAAACTTTGTTCAGTTATAATAAATAAACTTCTTCTTGTTCGTTTGAAATTAAGTATTTTACTCAAGGAGCATATACAGGGTGAAGTCTTGGACCCTGTCTTAGACAATAAATTTAATTAAAGTGAATATTATACTATTTCAAGTGAAGCGACCTACTCCAGGGCTTATACAGGGTGTATCATTTGACCCTGTCCAACGTTTTACATGTGACCCACGCTCCACTCTTCTCAAATAAAAAACTAAGTGCCCGAAAGGCTCCCAGGGTCAAAGGATCAAAGCTCTGCCGAAATTTTTTTATTTTACCAAACGAGGGAGCGTTTCAGTGTTCACAAGGAAGACCGCAACCTTGCCTCACATCTTCCAGCGGCTTGTATATCAGTGTATACGCGGAAGCTATACAATCTTAGGCCAGGATTGTATACGGGATATACCATCCTTCGGAGAGGATGTAAAGCCGTCGGTCCCTTGTCTATTAAATGTTAGGTAAGTAAAAGATCCCTACTCTTTTTAAGAGAAGAGGTTCGGCAAAATTCCTAGTTGGGTGTAGCTCGTCTACAAGCGCCGGTGTTAGGTCTCAGTAACGGAAATAGGCCGACGTTAAATAAATGTTAAGAAAAATATTATTCATATCGTTTGGCACAAGACACACTAGATTATTTAATGTCTAAATAAATTGGTACAATATTTTTATATCATTTTTAGGGTCTGTTTCTGAAACGTAAAATAAAGTTATCTATTAATAAATGTCATAGTAACAATTGTTGCCACAATTGTAACTATGACAGTAAACGAATAATTAACTCTATTTAACGTTTCAGAAACTGGCCATTAATGTTTTAAATTGTAATTATAGGCTTGTCGACAAAGTTTTATTGTAGAAATTATTAAAACAAGCTGGAATTTCATTATCTTTACTTGGATCTCCAAAATGACTAATTTTGCAACATCTAGTGACCCTGAATTTGACCGACGTGTCGGAGAAAAGATATTTTTTATGAATATTTATAATATCTTAGTTTCTAGAACAAAATCTCAAGATACCGATAATATTAAAGTCTACAAAGAAGGCCTGATTCATACGTTTTGTAAATTACGTCAACTAAATATCAGAGTGTGCGGTATACATTATTTATCATTTCTTGTAATTAGTTCATTACATTACATTGTTTGATGATTCTGAAATATTAATAATAATAATAATAATCAGCTGGGCTGAAGTCTGAGACCGAGGGATTCATAATGGCTTGCCAGGATGATGTATTTAACACACTCGTCTATCGACGTCGTGTCATGGGTATGGAGGTCCCTGATGTCAGCTGCAGGGCCTGCCGCAGGGCGCCGGAGACTGTAACGCACTTATTGTCGGCTTGCCCGACATACGCAGTCTCGGCCTATATTCACAGACACGACGCAGCATTACGAGTGCTTTACTATCATCTAAGGCACTCGTATGGGATAGACGAAACACCAGTGCTGCCTTACGCTCCGGGGGATATTGAGTCCATTGTGGGGAATGAGAAGTGTCTAATTTATTGGAACTGCTCGTTTCCCACCGTCAGGCAAATACAAGCCAACAAGCCTAACGTAGTACTCCTCGACCACCAACTCAAGACAATGTATGTCGTAGAATTCTCAGCTCTCCTCGTTCCGCCAATACCAGAGGGCCTCAGTACCAGAAGGGGGTTACACCGTCTGAAAACCCCCGGGCCACAAGACCTGGCCAGAGTGGACGCTGAACTTCGTACAGCGCTACCAGCAGTGGCTGACATCTGGCACATAAATTGTGCCGTGTATGCCGCTGCTCAACGCTCGTCTCAGGTGGAGAGGCGAAATACCTCTTCCCCACAGGAGAGAGCGCAGCGGGCGCATACAAAAGATGGAACCCAAGATCCGGTCGGCGAGGCAACACGCATCCCGTATCCAATGTGTGATGGACTATATGGCGGCCAACAGGCCGTTCACGCCTAAAGTGCGTCGATTAGCCGCCAACTTAAGATGCGTCCATCACACACTCAATGAGGCAGTGCTGCGAACCACCAAACAGCACTGTCTCGACAGGATACGGATGTTAGTGACTTGCAAAAAGTCACTAGTGAGGCGGGCTAGGGGGCTTGCGGAAAATAAACTGTTCCGCGAGAAGCCCTCGCGCCTTTTCCAACTGCCTCCGCGTATTGTAGACAATCCGCCGACTGCAGATCAGGTGGAGAACTTCTGGAAAACGCTGTACGAGGAGAGGCTTCCACTCAACCGAGATTCTCCTGCCTTTGCACACTTTGAAGCCTTTTGTCAAAGGCTTCAGCAACCACAGGAAGTGTGCGAACCAATAATCCTAGAAGAGGTTCTTAGGGCTCTTGAGGGCTCTAAGAACTTTGCTGCTCCAGGTCCCGATGGGATAAATAACTTTTGGTGGAAAAAGTTATCGAGCACCCACCACCATTTGGCCAGAATTTTTAATTCCTGGTTAAATGGGGAGCAGCAAATCTCTTCTTGGGTTGTTGAGGGGTGGACAGTGCTGATCCCCAAGAACGGAGATTTGTCCAACCCAAAGAATTACAGACCGATAACCTGTCTAAACGCATGTTACAAGGTGTTTACACGCATTTTGTATATGCGGGTGCTCCACGCAGTTGAACCGGTTTACGAACGGATATATGAGCAATGAGGGCCGAAGAAAGGTGCCGCTGGCTGCAAGGAGAACCTGTTGATTGACAGATGTGTCACGCAGGACTCCATGCAGTAAAAGCGGAACCTCTCTATGGCCTGGATCGACTACCGTAAGGCGTTTGACATGACATCGCATGAGCTCATTGTTCACTTGCTCCGATGTCTTGTGGTACCCGGTCCCGTAGTGAGATGTATTGAAGAACTGATGCCGCTCTGGACGACTCGCTTTACCATAACATCGGGTAACGATAGAGTCCAAACAGAGTCGGTAACATTCAGAAGAGGAGTATTTCAGGGAGATTCCCTCAGCCCCATTCTGCTTTGCATCTCACTACTGAAGGTCACCCATCTATTTTATATGGATGACCCTAAAATTTATTCCTCTGGAGAGAGGGATCTCCAACAGTCCCTTAGGGTGGTACAGGAGTACACGCAGGCTGTCGGTATGCAGTTCGGGTTGGACAAATGCGCACTGATCCATCTCAAGAGAGGACGATGCGGTGACTATGGAGAGGACGCGCAGCTCGTGGACGGAAGCATCTTACACCATCTAGATGCCGGAGAGTCGTACACTTACAAGAAGTGAGTGTAGTGAAAAACGCTCTCCGCGGCAAGTATCAGCACCTACTCCGACACATCTGGTCTTCAGAACTGTCGGGGAAGAACAAGGTGTCTGCTACAAATATGCTTGCCGTTCCGATCCTTCTCTACTCTTTCGGAGTAGTGAAGTGGACTAGAGAAGAGCTGCGTTAACTCGATGTAGTAACCCGCAAGAAGATGCATCTCAATAGGAGCTTGCATCCTAAATCGTCCGTTCCACGGTTATATCTCCCACGACATCGGGGAGGCCGTGGACTCTTGAGCTTGGAGAGTCTCCATAGCAGGATGGTTCTGGATGGAGCATGTAAGGTTATCAGGAGTTCGGATCCCCTCCTCTGCATGGTCCGAGACCATGAAAATGCAGAGGTAGGAGCTTTTCTCTTTAAGGCAGCACGGAGAGCAGCCGATGAACTTGGTCTCATCTTCGACGTCGGGCGGGTAAACCCCGACTCTGTCACCGAGTTGGAACCCGTTCGACTAAAAGCCCACATTAGAGCTGCAAAACACAACATCCTTCTGTAGCTCCATAAGGATAAGCCATTGCACGGGATCTTCTATAAAAATATAGAAGACCTCGGCTTATCCGAAAGGCTGATCTTCGCCTTCTTAAGGTCAGCTGGGCTGAAGTCTGAGACCGAGGGATTCATAATGGCTTGCCAGGATGGTGTATTTAACACTCTCGTCTATCGACGTCATGTCATGGGTATGGAGGTCCCTGATGTCAGCTGCAGCGCCTGCCGCAGGGCGCCGGAGACTGTAATGCACTTACTGTCGGCTTGCCCGACATACGCAGTCTCGGCCTATATTCATAGACACAGCGCAGTATTACGAGTGCTTTACTATCATCTAAGGCACTCGTAGGGGATAGACGAAACACCAGTGCTGCCTTACGTTCCGGGGGATATTGAGTCCGTTGTGGAGAATGGGAAGTGCCTAATTTATTGGAACTACTCGTTTCCCACCGTCAGGCAAATACAAGCCAACAAGCCTGACATAGTACTCCTCGACCACCAACTCAAGACAATGTATGTCGTGGAATTCTCAGCTCCCGCTGAGAGCAACATTGTCTTGAAAGAGGAGGAAAAACGGACAAAATATCGACATTTGCTCTTCGAACTCCGCAGGCTTTATCCAGGCCATTCTGTTAAAATAGTGGTACTGATTATCGGTGGAATAAGACAGACGCTGCTTTCAGAACTAAAGATCATACCGGCATGCCGAGATTCGGCAGAGATCTTAGCCGGCAGAATGCAGAAGGCTGTCATCCTCGGTTCATTGCGTCTACTCAGGGCACACGATTCACGGACCCGGTAGTCACTCACCCCACGGGCGTGGGGGGAGTGGCTATTGGTATTACCAGCTCCCTTCTGTGACGGTCGGTGCCACATAGTAGGGTGACTGGTTTAAAAAAAAAAAAACCCAACCTAGACTCCGCACACAGAAATAATTTTAATACTATTTTTTTACATTTTTACTCTTCTGTTCGTTTCTGCACTACCTAACAGAAGAACGGTTGATGTGTCTTTTTAAATAGTATCATCAGAGGGCCTATCCTCTATGACAATTTATACATATTTTTTTTATACATTTATTTAACGCCGGTGTCGGCCTATTTTCGCTATTAAAGCCTAACACCGACGCCTGTAGACGAGCTACCCCCAACCAGAAATTTTGCCAAACCTATTCCCTTAAGAATAGTAGGGATCTTTTACTTGCCTAACATTTAATAGACAAGGGACCGACGGCTTTATATCCCCTCCGAAGGATGGTATATCCCCTATACAACCTTCCGCATATACACTGATATACAAGCCGCTGGAATATGTGTGAGGCGAGGACGCGGTCTTCGTTGGAAGGGTCACCATCTAACTACTAACCGCGCCTGACGTTGCTTTACAACGCATATCGAAGTATGTACATAGTAAAGACGCACCTACGCTCGCCTCTAAAATTTATACATATAGCGTTCAATTTTTTTATGTTGACGGTTGATTTATGATTTCATCTAATTATTGAACATCTTATTCCTCCAATTTAGGTTCAAAATTCAGTTTCATAATAATATATATTCATAGGAGAAGAGACTTTAGTGTTCCAGTTAACGCATTACCCTCGATTTCCTCAGTAGTATTTGATATAATTCTTTTTTAGTTGAAAGCCAGTATGATTGTTTTTCCAAGGAATCCGATGCTGCTACGAAATATACAATTAAGCATCAAAGAAAAGTTATGGCCAATAAACCAATTTTACCAAATAATTGAAAATGGCAGATTTTTGTATTTTATATACCACTTCCCATTTGCACGGTAATGACGTTATTTTTCGTAAAAATAAAATTTATTATGTAAATATGTGCCTACTCCCAAGATCTCAACGTGGCCCGTCTCTAAAGCCTCAATCTGCCTACTCCTTAGAGTTCCCTCTAAAGGGTAAGCAGATTGAGGTCGTAGACATGGATCCCGTTAAGATCTGGAAAGCATGCAGATTGGGGCCCTGGAACCGAACCAATCCTACGAACTAATCCTGACTGTTTTCCCATCTGACATTTTTTTCTTTTCAGTATAAGTCTTTATATTTTACACACACAATGGTCTATACCTCAGTGATTAGTGATTCAGTCGTCTTATTTTGCAAATCAGTTATGACGATGAGGGAAAATCATAATAGGTAGGTAGGTATTAAAACAACAAAATTAGTGTTTGCATTTGCTTTCATAATAAAATCGTCATTATCGTTATAGTATAAAATGAACTGTTTTTTAAATTTTAAATGCATTTTTTGTTACCCTTTATTAATATATCTGTTATGAGTGTACTGTAGCACTCTATTAACTCTCGATTAGAATTAATCTGTTCTACTCTTTCTAAATTCAAATTTAAAATTACTTTATTAACTTTAACATTACAAGAAGTACCTCCACAGAACCTATCTCGGAACCGATCGTGCAACCGCCGCAGTGGCGGATTACAGAATCGGGCGGAGTAGGCCTGGCTTAGTTAAAGACGACAGTTAAAAATATTAAACCAGGCTTCTTCTATAAAGACAGATAAAAAAGGTAGTTATATCTAAAGACTGATTAAACTAAACTTAAAATGACACATTAACTAGGAACTCACGCACTTAGACTTTTAAATTTGGTATCTGACGCTGGTATCTCAATTCGAACGAGGCGCCTTCCGCGAGATACGTCAATGCTGGGCTGCACAAAGGCTGGCCTAAGCTTTGATTTTAAAAATTTTTATTCCACGAGGTTTTGATTTTGTAAAAAGTTTGTGATGATAAATGACTTTAGAGACAAAAATCTATAAAAAGAAAAACAACTCTTTCTGAAGGTGAGTTCAAAGTTGCTGTATTTTTTTGTATTTAAGAATTATGATATTTAAACGGCAAAGGAAAACTATTTATCAGGCTTCAGCAAATCTTGTATATTGACAACGAGTCTAACAAAGCAAAAAATGAACAACACACACTTTACAAACTTTTTTTTGTATACATTTATTTAACGTCGGCCTATTTCCGCTACTGAGGCCTAACACCGATGCCTGTAGACGAGCTACCCCCAACCAGGAATTTTGCCGAACCTCTTCCCTTAAGAAGAGTAGGGATCTTTTGCTTGCCTAACATTTAATAGACAAGGGACCGACGGCTTTACATCCCCTCCGAAGGATGGTATATCTCCTATACAACCCTCGCCTAAGGTTGTATAGCTTCCGCGCATACATTGATATACAAGCCGCTGGAAGATGTGTGAGGCGAGGACGTGGTTTCCGTTGGAATGGTCACCCATCCAACTACTAACTGCTTTACAAACTAAAATGTGACAAATGTTGACAATTACAACTTGAGAAAATTTTTTTTTGAGGTTATGAAAATTTCTGCTAAAGTATAAAAATTAAATTTAGTCCATTTAAAGAGTCGGGATTTAAGACGAAATTAGCAAATGTTTGCGCCTGGGACTAGACAACGTCTATCTCCCGTTTTCGAGGGTGCTGAATCGATTCCCGGGGTCAAACTAATTTTTCTACCTCGGCAACCTCCTCAAATTGGAAAAAAACAACCTCCAAAGCCCCTTTTCCGCGCACCCGTTTATTTTCTCCAATTTTTCGATTAATTGTTGTTCCCTTAAGTAGAACGGAAAGTCCCTCTTTGAGGAAGGTGGTAGGTGACCAGGAGTGTGTAACTAACACCGGGGGTTGTTTTCACTCTTCAAGAGGGTGGAATTTTTTTCCATCTACAATTGAAAAATAGTAAAAAAACATGTTTATTAAATTGTTTTTATAAATTTTGTAGATAGAGGCATTGATGTTTGAATACATGTGTAAATACATATGTGTATAAATACTTATATCTTTTTCTTATTTGTGACAGTGGATCAACAAAATGGTAGGCGTATACAAGAAGGGTTCTATCCTTTGTTGTCTTCCCAATTTTCATGACATTCAGTGCTGTCATCTTCTTGCATATCGCATGCATCGTCCGCTTTCGGGGAATGAACGTTAATACTGATATTGGGAATACTCTGTAAGAAATTTATGTAATTAATGCCTAAATCGTGGTACGCCAGGTTCATCCTCTGTCGTACAATTTTTACAAGCATAGTTATAATCCTTGAAAAAAGTCCGGTGCCTTTTCCTAGGTCTTCTCTAAAAATTTCGGTTCCAAATGTTCAAATGTTTCGTAATGTCCATCCCCATTCAGTAGAATTAAGTTCATTTTCTAGCCACGCTTGGTATTGAAAATACACTCTTAAAGCGTGTTTTCGAATCGTCTCTTCCGTTGGGGGTAGCATATTGACATTAAAATTTTTATTTTGTGCCTGTAAATATTGCCATCGGATGGAGTTAAAATCATCAATGGGTAGATTTTTCTTTAGATATACTCTATTTACTAATATTAAAGCTAATTTACATAGGTCACATGAGAAAGCTCGGGATTGATTCAATTATAGATGGAAAAAATTTCCACCCCCTTAAAGGGTGACAACAATCCCCGGGGGTGGTTACACAACTCTGGTCCTCTACCACCTTATTCAAAAAACACCTCCTGTAAAATATCAATTTTTTTTTCACAAAAAAATATCAATTTTCTAACCCCCTACAAACAGGGATGAAAGTGCAGGGTAGGAGTGGCTGAGGTCAAAGATCTCGAGTGATCTTCCGTTCTACTTGAGGGAACAACGAGTTCACGGAGAAGAGGACTTTGGGGGTGGTTTTTGGCCAATTTGAGGGGTTTGCCGAGGTGGAAAAATCGGTTTGACCGCGGAACTCGATTCAGTACCCTCGAAAACGGGGGAGGGAAATTATCTAGTCTCAGGCGCAAACATTTGCTAGTTCGTCCGATTCCTTCAATGGATTAATTGTCTTTTGGGTTAGGAAAAATATTTTACAGTTATTAAAATTTATTTCAAATTTACTCCTGATCAGAGAATATAACCTTTTTGAAATATAGTATACGACCTTCCTTGCACTATTATGTTTTCGTCTCTTGACAGACTTTACTCCTCCTCAAGTCCCAAATTCCAAGCACTTTTTCACCCAGATCTTATATCCTTTTATTCTTGAACGGCTAATTTTCTTCTCTTCTCTCTTCTCTTTATATTTGCTTACTTGGTCGATATTTATTTATTAGCTTCTAATCAATTTGCTTCTCTTTGGCACTAGGTATTATAACTTTTATTTGGTTTACTTCCTTCTCGTTATTTAGGGTTAAGATTTCCTTACCGTATTTCTCTTCTCTTATTTTCAAATTAATACTTTGAAACTTTTCTATTTCATTTATTTTTTCTTGAATTTTCTTGGGTTATATTTTCTAATAAAATTTCGATGCACTTGTAAGCTAAAGCATTTCTAACTGATTTTCTAGAAAATGTTTTTCCTTTTATACTAAATCCATAAACAGTTGAATTTTCCTTGCTCTTATTGGCAACCAAATTTGTTATTTATTAAATTACCAATAACTTCCATAATTTCAAATTTGAATCTAAATCATTCCTACGTTTAATTTTGCACTCCATTATCTGCCTGTTGACATGTCCAAATTTCTATATTTTTGCAAAACTTAGTTTATGTTAAAATCTGACAAATTAAAACTTACTTTTTCTTATTTTCCAACCAACATGTAATTTATAATGAATATATTTCATTGGTCCTTGTCTGGTATGTACAATATTAAGTATTCAAGAATAACAATTTTTTAAAGGAAATTCTTTCAGTTTGCCTTCACTTATGGAGATGTGTTTCCAGATCAATCAATTTCCAACTCTAAAGCAAAATAGTATAGCTTGAGATGTGGTCTTTCAGCAATGCATTCTCTTCTATGGATTACTTCTTTTCTAATTGTATGACAATACAATATTACGAATGTACACGTAAAATAAATACTTATACCCTTATATATTTTCTATATATTAATAAAGTTCAGGTATAATTTACAGTTCTTGATATTGTCATAGATCAGTCCTATGTTGCATCATTCAATACCACTGTTTGATTCACTTCTTTTATTTATTTTTACAAATTTTGTATTTGCCAATGCCTGTCAAATAGTTCATTTCAATGATTAAAGGTCTTAAACCTATTAAATTAATTTCTGAAGAATAAACTTTAGATTTGAGTGTTGTAATTTAACATGTAATATTGAGAAAAGCTTTCTTTAAACTTTTCTGTAGGTAATTTGAATGCCCCGATTTGGCTAAACAAATTTATCCAATTATTTCTAGATAATTGTATCATAACATTATATATAAGGTGTTTCTTTCACGGAGGTAATAGTATGCAAGAACTCAGTTATAAACAGAAGGAATTGCTGGGAATACCCTTCACCACCAATAAAAGAAACCGGACCGCTATAAACTATGCCAAAAACGTAAAAATGAAAATGGAGTGTGACGAGTGTAAAGCGGCAATTACAAAGGAAATCCCAGCTGTAAACTGTGATGGATGCAACAATAGGTACTGTAAAACATGTGCTAAATTAGCAGCGGCAGAAATAAAAGTGCTATCGCTCAAAGATAGGAAATTGAAATTTTATTGTAGCTCATGTCAACAATATCATACAATTAATCTGCTACAAAATATTATAAATAGCAAAGATTCTTTGATAGAGGCAAAACAAAGAATAATTGATCTTCTTGAGAAGGAACTGACAGAAAAACAAGCAGAGCAGGGAGAAAATATCAAAATCGAAAGCAAATCAACATATGCCAGCGTTGTAAAGTCAGAGTTACCTAGAGACAACTATCACAAAAAGACCATCCCGCAATTAATACTAAGTCCAAAAGACGAAAAACAGACTTGCATAAAGACAAAACAAGACCTACAAAACTCAGTAAATCCTAGCAAAATTCAAGTAGGAATAGAAAATATTAGAAATGGAAGAAATGGTGGAATCATAATTAAATGCAACTCTCGTACATCAAACAATAAAATGATCAGTGAAATTCAAAAAAGTCTAGGTAACAAATACACAGTAAAAGAGACACAACTAAGAAAACCTACAGTTACAATAGCCAACATCGATAAAGATGTTAAAGAAGAAGAAATAATTGAAGCAATACTTAACCAAAATGAATGTCTTAAAGAAAATGATGATGAGCTCGAGCTAAAACTTTTGAAGAACACAAAAAAAGGAGACTACAAAATGGCAATAATTGAATGCAAGGGATCCACATTTAAGAAGCTTATAACAGCAAGTAAAATAAACATAAAATATAATAGATGCCCAGTGTATGAAAACATTAGTGTTCTGAGATGCTTAAAGTGCAACGGTTTCAACCACAAAATGCGTGATTGTAAAAAAGAGACTGTATGTACAAATTGTGCAGAAAATCATTCAGCAGAAAACTGTGTAAATCGTGTCAAAAAGTGCATTAGTTGCGAAAACTCCAACCTAAGGTTCAAAACAGACTACGATATAAACCACTCCTGTCTGGATAGTGAATGTCCAGTATTCAAAAAACAGTTAAGTAATGTTAGAGATAGAACAGATTATAGTAACTAGTAGTGGTTATGGACCCCTTTATAAAAGATTACAATAATGAACCTATGAAAGCACAAGTGATTAAAAACCTATCTATATTTAACAGTACTTGTCAACAAGCACAGCATAACTTCAAAATACTACATCTCAATATAAGAAGCATATTTAAAAATTTTGACGAATTAACCATACTCTTAAATCAATTAACTGTTGACTTTAAAATTATTGTACTGACAGAAACTCATTACATACATGATCCAAGCGTATTTAAACTCTATGGCTATAATGTTTTATATAATGAGGGTTATTTAAATAGGAACGATGGTGTAATTATCTTTATCAAAGCAAATATACACTATAATTATAACATTATTAGCATTGGGGAAACAAAAGCCCTACAACTAAACATCCTAAAAAACAATAAAAAAGTTGTGGTAACTGCAATATACCGCTCACCTAGTACATGTCCAGAACACTTTACTACCCAGCTACTGCGTTATTTGTATCAAACAGAAAAAAATGACATGCACATCATAACAGGGGACATTAACTTAGATTTACTCTCAAATAATGATAATGTTGAACAATATAAAAATACAATGAGTGCCCATGGTTTTATATCATATATTAATGAACCAACTCGTCCGCAAAGTGAAACATGTCTAGATCACTTCTTCATAAAAAACTCACTACATATGGATGATAATAATATAAAATCTTATATCTTTGAATATGACATTACAGATCATTATCCTATTGCTATAAGTTTCAAAATCGACACAAATAAAGAAAAAAATAATACAACTACAAAAGAAAACATCAAAAATAAAAAATATATAAATTATGCTAACCTCAAATCGGACTTACAACAGGAAAAATGAAATGACATGTACCGTGAAAATAATATAGACCTGATGACAGATATATTTATCAAAACATTAAAATACCATATTACAAAAAACACCAAAGAAATTAAAATAAATCACAAAGATATACACCGGAAACAATGGATAACCTCTGGACTCGTAAAATCTATAAATGAAAAAAATAAATTGTACCAAAAATTACAAAGCGATCCAAATAATATAAACCTATCTAACGCATACAAAGAATACAAGAACAAATTAAACCGGTTGATACAAAAGGCGAAAAAAAATTATTCTAACTCTATGATAAACAATAACAAAAACTCAACTAAGGCTCTTTGGAAGTGTGTAAACAATATTTGTAACAAATTGGAACCTAAAACAATTATATCTAAAATTAGATTAACAGATGAAAATATTATAGAAAATAAACAACAAATAGCAAACGCATTTAATCAGCACTACAGCGACTTGGGACAAACATATACAAACAAAATAAACGATCCACCAGAGGGTTTTGCCGAAAACAACATCGAAATAGAAAACACAATGTACCTATACCCGACAAATGAGACAGAAGTCCGGAAAGTTATCAAAGAACTAAAATTAAAAAAATCTCTTGGTCTTAATAACATTCGCACGGAAGTATTAAAAAAAGTAGAAACAGAAATTGCCACTCCAATAACATATCTAATAAATAGATGCTTTGAAACTGAATGCATCCCTAAACTGCTAAAAGTTGGTCTCATTAAACCACTTTATAAAAGTGGAGACAAACTAGAAATAATAAACTACAGGCCAATCTCACTTATCTCTAATATCGCCAAAATTATTGAAAAAATATTAAAATGCAGAATTCTGAAATTTTTAAATCGCCACAATATAATCTCGGATCACCAATATGGCTTCAGAGAGGGAAAGTTTCATAAATTAACATCTGAAATATATAGAGCTCTAGACTCAAAAACATCTGCTTTATGTATCTTTGTTGATCTATCTAAAGCTTTTGACACCGTGTCCCACCAAAAACTTTTAGAAAAAATAAAATGCTATGGACTTCGGGGAAAAATGTATAACCTCATTAAAAGTTACTTATCCGATCGGGAACAGTATGTGGAGATTGACGGTACTATTAGTAGTGCCAGAACAATAACATTCGGAGTCCCGCAAGGAACGGTATTGGGACCACTACTATTTACAATATATATCAACAGTTTACTACCCATTAATTCCACTGGTAAAATATTAAGTTTCGCTGATGATACTGATGTTTTATACACCGGAAATAGCTGGGAAACTCTAAAAAGAGAAGCAGAGACCGATTTAAAAAAAATAAAAATATGGTTCCAGTACAACAAACTAACCTTAAATTGTGACAAAACCAAATATTTACCGTTCACCTCCTACACTAACACATTACCCGATATTGGCCCACTAAAAATTAATGAAGACGTGCACATACCAGAAGCTGAGTATAAAATACCTAGGCATTACTGTAGACAGACATCTAAGGTGGGACCTACAAGTAATGAATATTATAAAAAAAGTCAGAGGACTACTCACCAGATTTAAACTTCTTAAAGAATACTTAAATGAACCACAGCTAAAAATTCTTTATTACTCGTTGGTCCAATCACAGCTTTCATATGGTATTGTAGGCTGGGGAGGAGTAAGCGATAACCATCTGGAAAGACTAAATTCCATACAAAAATGGATACTAAAAACAATTTTTGGTAAAAATCGAACTTACCCTAGTGATAAGCTATATAAACAAAACAACGTTCTGGATATTCGACAACTGTTTTGTTTAAATATGTTACTGAATATAAGAAAAAATAAAATAAACATAGAACCTATTCGTCACAATTATAATACACGAGGAAAACAACACAGTCATATCATGCCCCGATGTGACAAAACCATAGGTCAACGAAACTGTAACTACTTAGGACCTCGTCTATATGAAATTCTACCAACAAATATTAAAAATATGGACAAATTCAAAAAATTCAAAAAAAATGTAAAAATATGGCTTCTAAATACTGATCGAACTAGGTTTCAAAATATAGTTAACCAGAGAAATAATCCCAGCAAAAAATAATAATTATCCAAAATATGCCATTTGATATAATATATTAATCGTAAAAAAATAAAAAATTCTATATACCTAATTAAATAACTGAAAACATTATAAAATTACACGTCAGCTTCTGTTTATTGTCTATTTAAATTACTTGCTATGTATATGTAAAATCACGCACAAGCAGCAGCAATCTGCTGCTGCTTCTGTGATTACCCTAGTTTATTTAGGTGTTTATACATTTTATACGCCATTCATATATTACTTTTTATATATCATTATATTGTGTATTTTATATCTATACATTGTATATTGTACATTCTATATATTGTGTATTGTATATTATCTTAAATAAACTTATATTATTATTATATTATTATTATTATAATCTCATAGTAGAGAGTTTTTAAGCCCCTTATTTAACGTTCATATCAACGTTAACGTTATTGTGCTCATGCGCAGTTCAAACAAAATAACCGATTCCGTTATTATGCGATAGTGTACTACGTTAATTGCGGGACAACAACGTTTGGTTATTTACGTATAAAGTTGCAGACAACGTTGTCGGCTCATATTTTTTGAGGATATATGTGAGAAGTAAAACAACAGAACAAGAAGAATTGCATAACATTATTTCATTTTATTTTAATTCGCATTTTTGCACTTTAATCTTTTCTGCTTCTAAATGCAAAACATAAAACTACTTAGTAAGTACAATTGCCATCATAGCGGACAGCCGATCAGTCTACGTAAGGCTTGGCAAAGCCTGGGTATATCGTCTCTATCAAATCTAAAATTAAGTTTCACATCTCTGTCGTCTATATCTTCTCAATTAAAGACTGGTCGTAGAAGAATGTTGTCTCTTGCATTTTCCTCTTGGGGATTATCAATATCAAATATATCGTGTAAAATTATGTCCCTAATTACATTGTGATCGATTCCATCAGGATTTCTACGTTGGATAACATTTTGTAGAATATGTTCCATTATTGCTTTAATATAAACAATTAAAAACCAGTCAAAAGCCACAAAAATCGACAATTTAGTCAAAATAGAAACCAAAACGCAAAGCTACAATTTACGTCAAAAGCACAGAACACTTTCTATGTCAAAAATGATGTTAAATTTGTTAATGTTGGTGCACTTTAAAAACGTACGTTATACAAAGGCTTTAAAATCTCTTTTTCTTTGACAATACTTTATTTACGGAACATCACAATGCGCATGCTCACAATAACGGAAACGTTAATAAAAGTACGTTAAATAAGGGGCTTAAAAAGCTGATTTATGTTGGAATCAAAAATCTGCCCTTGAACACTTGTGTATGGAGAAGTCTACAACTGGAAGTACGGTACGGAGCTATGAATTTGATAAGTATGACCACTGCCGGATTAACCTCAAGGCAATTGCCTCGGGGCCCCAACCAAATTGCCTTAAAACTTTATGGATGTAAAAGATTGAGGATGTCTATTGGAAAATGTTGTCTACTATATCTGCAATTACTGATACAGCCTATTTTTCTCTAAACTGAATCCATTTGCTTAGGGCATTTACGAATATACATAAAAATGTATGGTTTTATAACATTGTGACCAAATCTGGAGTCGCTAGGCCATATAAAATTCTCTGATTTTTCAGAGTTCCAAATAAAGAACAAAATATCTATTCCAACTTGCCCCTCCCCCATTATTTCACAATCCCCTTTTTAGAGCGCCTTGTCGACTAGCCTACTAAGAATTTGAAAAATTATTTTTTTAAATCAACCACAAATTCAATCTAATTTAGATAAAGGTCTTATCCTCTAATCCTTTAATGATTATAATGGCAAATAACGGAATTTCATTTGAGATAATAATATTACCTACTATTTTTATTTAGTTAGTAAAATATATGTTGTTATTAACTGAAATAAAATGATTCAGTTTAGTTCATTATTTTCCACGTAAAATCCAGATAACTTAAGCCCACCTCAAGAAACAATGGGACAGACAATGTGATTTCTCAGAAATATTTGTTCTCATAAATAAAATAGATAATTGATCGAGCTATGTTACTTTCAGACACAATTTTATTACAATAATGTTCACCATGCATCTTATACAAAGTGTTCCTTTCATAGACGTCAAAAACAAACAAGGCGACAGAGAACTCCACGGCCATTCATTACATATGGGATCCGATTTTGGACGGTTTAAAAATTATATATTTTTTTTGTAAATGTTCGAGTGTACTCCACCCTTTACTAAGAAATCTATCACTGTGAAGAAAATAATTGATTGGAAAATAAGGAAGATTTGAAATAAAAAACTATTGCGAGAACATGACATGTTAATTCGGCAAATTTACAATAACCTGAAATAAATTTTTTAACATAAAAATTTATTTATTCCTAATAGGAAAGTTTGTTCGAGTTGTCCCGGACAGACTTTTTTGACATGGAAAGAAGCTCATATTTTTTTAGTTATTAATCAAAAGTTTTATAACTTTTTTCAGACAAACATTATTATTTCAAACATTTCTTGTTTCTTTGAGGGAAATAAATAATTTAACATTCTGCGTATTAAAAGGTATAGGATAACTGTAAAACATAATGTTTCAGTCGCAAACTCCTCTATAAAATCCTTATTTTATTATAAGGAACGTAATCAGACTGCAACCAACAGCTACTCTCCGGGCTATGTGCCCCGCCGAGCGCTGAATTACAAGTTACAAGCCTGGCGCGTTAAATGCAATAATTGAATATTACCAACAGAACGCTAATGTTCCTTTAAGTAGGATCAGTCTTTCGACTGTGTTTCTGAATTACCGTATATAATAAATAAATACACCACAGATAATAACGACCCCCTTTATCCCGGAAGGCTCTAGAAGAGCCTTGTGTGGGAAGGGGCTACACATTTAGAGACAAGAGACACACACCCAATATTCGTGTATAGTGAAAAAATCCCTCTCACAGTATTTTCCACTGCCACGACCGGGGATCGAACCCGGAACTTTTGGGTGAGAGGCAAGTGCGCTCACCTCTCGACCATCAGTCATATTATTTATGTAACTGAATAACAGAAAAATATCCCATCTAATTTATGAGGCGCCTTTTCGAGGTTCATTCGGCCTTCAAGGTCATGAAAAAACTGTGTCTTCCTTCAAAATTTCATGGCCAATATCGCAAAAAGCGAACGAGTCACAAAGATTTGAATAGAAAATGTTATTTCTAATCGAATATTATATGATGCGATGTCGAAGATATGCTGCAATTCAGAGATATAATCGAATTTCCGAGGCTACATCAAAATTCAATTGAGTTCTACTGCAATTCGAAATATGACAAGTAGAACCATTTAAACCGAGCAGATCTCGAAAACAATTGGTTAACAAAAAAATTTAAGAGACCTTCCTTATAGATAATTTTCTGATTTTTATTATTGTATATAAATGTTTTAATTGTAAAGCTGAAGGGAGAAAAATTAACTTTACAGGCCGCCAAAAAAGTGCAAGGTCAATCTATGGGTGCTTTTGATACATTATTTATAACCTTTGAACATACTAAAATTCAGTTTGTTTGGATCCTTTCTAAAGTGAAATTTTAATATTCGTTGAATAATAAGACCAATTTACTTTTTCTCAGACAAATTATGACAGATAACGTTATTGAACAAGATATAAGATACATCTGAAATAACATTGTCGGACTGTAAAAGAGAGCCTTAAAGATGTTGACAAAACTACAAAAAAATATGGGCTTCTATGTTCGTGGATGATTAACTTTTAACTACTTACGTAAAGTCTACGTATAAGGAACTTATGTCAAAAAACACCTTTTTCCATTAGATTCACATTCCAAATGTATTCCCCATCGCTGAAAGCAATATCTATTAATAGAAAAGAGTTGAAAACGTTCAACGGCCCCATGCCTCAATGGAGCATTTTTAGACAGAAGTAACTTTAGTTTTATTTTGGTCTTAGGAATATATGATGGCTTTTTGTACAGATCTTTTAGGAACATCCCGTATATTAGATGATCTACTCATGATTTTATCTGTGATATGGACATGTTAATCCCCATCTTATGATAAAGTGAAAGTCCTAAGAAATTTACAGGATAGTTGACGTATGTTTTCATGAATTGCGTCCGTGATTAACTTTAGTAGTAATAAGAAAAACTGTATTAGACCGATATGGTAGAAAGTTTGAATTTGATAAAAAATTTCTTTGCTTAACCTATACTTAAATAATTTATAAAGTATCCGCAGATTTAATTCTCATTAACAATTTCACACATCAAATCTCGCAGAGATTATCTTTTTGATACGGTTCATCGCATTAGTTTACATCAACAATAATTATATACAACAATCAATCATTTAAACTTCATGAGCTAATACCCCCAGAATGTGAATTTACAAACTATTTTCTTCATTTTCCGTTTTTCGAAAAACTTGTAAAAATTGTAGAGGTGTTTAACTAAGCGAAAAAGATAACTGTTTTTATTTTGTATTTAAGAATTATTATTTTTCTTATTTTAGTTTGTCGACTTCTTTAGATTACCGTCCTAACGGAACTATTCCACCACTCAACCAGGACACATATACACAGAATTACTCAACGACCATTCCCTCGACATTGCCATCTGCTGCAGCTGAGACTCGAACTCAAGAGTGGTACATCGACTAGCCATGTTGCTTGTCACACAACCCCGTCTGGTCTACTGTAACCAACTTGGTAACACATTAAAAACGCCACTAAACATCTATACCCTAGCTAGGATTCGAATTCGGGACTCCTTGACCTCAAACCTAACGCATAAGCATTGAGCTATTGAGCCGATTAATAACGAAAGTAATTTGTCGGTGTTAGAAAATATTAAATGTAAAGTTAAGCCACAAGACTCTAGTTCTAAAGATATTTTTAAAGCTTAGTTAATAAACACTAACTGTAAATTTAGAAAAACGTATTTACTTATTATTATCTTAAGTGAATATTTTGTTAACAGATATAAGCTCACTGGACATTAATAGCTTTATATTTTGTTTTTAAATAATATTTTATGTGGCAGAAGAAGTGTAATTGTCGATTTTAAAGAATAGTTATTTATGCAACAATCACAAAAAGTTACGTGAAATGTATAAAATGGAGCCGTTAATCAAAATTGGATGACGGACTGAAAAAGAAATTTGCAAAAAATTTATCCGTTTACAAAAATTTATAAAAAATTAGGAAATAAAATGTCCCGTAGCCGTTCGCTTGATTATTATATGTATCATTCTTTTCACATAATATTGGTATTGGAGCCTGTTAAAAATACATTTGGTTTCGTAATGTGGTTTTTTGCTTGTTACTGGCGCATTCACCAAATATTCGTTGTCTTCTATTTACTATACTTCAATTCAGCCATCAACAGTCTCTTCTCTCTATTATATTCCAATCTTTACTTTCTCAAACATTTTCAATATGTACAAAAAACCAAAGAACTTGTCTCTTTGCCTTCCCAACTTCAGTAAGCTATTTAGAAAACATTTGCATGAGTTCTAAGCTCAAGAATGTCAAACCAAATGCAGTATGTTCATGGAAATCGGTCCAGTAGTGCCGAAGAAATTCGCCGACAAATATACTAACATGCATACATATTGCTATGATATTCCGGCTGAAGGTCGGTTAAAATATCACACGATATTAATTTTAAATCTCAAAGTCGTAACCATTGAAAGGAAAACACATATATAGAAACACAAAGCAAATGAATCTAATTCAAATCAAACTGAATAGTGTATATACGATACAAATAAAAGATAAAATTCTCTATCTAGCTAATAAAATAAATACGATACTAGAATAAAATAATTTGGATAATGATTGTTTTAAAATAAAATTTGTTAATAAAAATAAAATTAATGGTCGAAATTTTCAATTTAAAATATTCCCAGTTACTTTTCAAATTATAAAATGATGTACAAGAAAGTTTATTATAACCTTTTAGTCCGTGTAGCCCAATAAAAACCTCCAGCTGCACCGTATTACTTATTGCGATGTTCAGCTAGTATCTGCTAAGTTCCTGTAACTTTCAAGTAATATATCGGTTCAACTAGAAATCATTTTCTGGACCTTAAAATAATTTATGATTAAACTCCTTTCTCCTACTTATCAAAATTTTGAAAAACTTGATTTTCTTTTTCTTTCTTGCAAAAATTAACTAGTCTTCTTTCTATTTACTATATTTCAATTCAACCAACAACAGTCCCTCCTCTCTATTATATTCCAATATTTACTTTCTCAAAAATTTTAAACCCCAACAATTTTCGTAATTTTCTTATTATTTTTCATATCAACCAGCAACCTCCAATTTCAATTTCTTCACAATCTCCTTTATATTTTCCGCAAATAAATAAAATTGCCGATACCAACTTGAATCTTTCATGACATCAATTTAATAAAACGAATCGGTTTTCATCACGTAATATTGATGCTTTTTCCATTTTTACCACTTTCCCGCACAAATTAAATTAAAAATCTTATATCTACATGAACATATTAAATGCGTAAATAGTTCGAAATGTTATAAACATTTTGATAAGTAGTATAACAATGGACTAATGGCCAGTTTCTGAAACGTAAAATAAAGTTATCTATTAATAAATGTCATAGTAACAATTGTTGTCACAATTGTAACTATGACAGTAAACGAATAATTAACTCTATCTAACGTTTCAGAAACTGGCCATAAGTACATTTAAATGAAATAACAGATTCTAATTACCATTAAATTATGTTATAAATATTTCGAACTGTTTTTACTGGTTGAAATATAAAAATTGCATGTAATTATTGAAAATATCTGTCTTCTATAAAATACTTTGGTATTTTATTAAACAAAATAAATAAACGAAAACAGAAAATAGAAGACATGCATGCAACTCTCTACTCAGAATAAAATAAGATGCATTTTATTCACAATACATAAATCAAATTGATTTGAATGTGTTCTTTAGCTTAAGTGCAAATGATATCATATCAATATATAATATACATACATACACACATACTACATATTATACGCATCGAATTGGGAGCCTTCTCGGCTAATAACACTATACTAATAACTACATAACAATTACATCCAGTATCTTAAAGTAAGCGGCCATCATTAAGTTTTAATGTTTAAAGTTACACAAAATATTCATTGCACTAGTGCAGTAGATTGTATTAGTGTAAATGAGAGTCCTTTTTTAAACTGGAAATCGACAAATATGGGCTGATTATCTGTTATTTATATGTATCATTCTTTTCGGCTAATTGTGCAGTTTTATTTAGGGCCTTAAAATTTTTATTTATGATATAAGTATGTAGCGCAGATATATCTAAATAAAAAATATAAAAAAGAGACCTACTTTTAAGATCTTGCTCCTCCAAAGTTGAAGTCCTGCTTAGCTATCATGTATTTCTTAAATAATTTTAAAATATTTTAATAATAAATAAACACCACAGAAATTAGACAACCACCAATTCCAGAAGCTAGGGCTTGTGCGGAAGGGGGTTACATATTGAAAAAACGCGGACATACAACCATTTCCTCCGACAGTGCCAGTGCCGGAGCCAGGATTCGAACCCGGTGGTGCGATGTCCATGTGATTAATCGTGATTGCCACTTCGCGCCTTAACTCATTCGGCTATCGACCAGACTATTGGTTGTATTACAAATTCTTAACTAATAGTAGTACTTCCTGTGGGGTGAGATCCCTATCAGGTGCGTTTCCTGATGGCGGATAGGAGAACGACCAGGTGACCAGGACTTACGTCCAGGTAACTTGGAGACCATAAGCTTCCTTAAGTTCGGTTGGAAGCTATCGTGACCTTGGCTGCATGGCACTGGAGGAACAGTATCGCGATGGCAACGATGACCTTGGGATACCAGATACCAGGCGACCTCCCATTGTAATTAGCCTTGCCCCCACAACGGGTTCTGTGAGGATCGACCGTTATTTCCTGATTACTCGTATAGCCAACAATGCTCTTCAATTGTGAAGTGAATCTCTATCATGCTAAGGCCATTCGGCCATTTTGTGTCATTCGAGAAAGAAGGCATATATGTTGCCCGTCTGTAGGAGCTTTGGGCACTCAAGGAAAGGAGGGTAGGCCTAAAGCCACGACAAGGTAAGCTATTGTACAATATGTCATCTACTAGATCTAGAACGTGATTTGTATACAGTAAGAGAGTTAAGTGTACACCAATCTTGGTGCTTTGCAACGACGATTTTCTTACAGGTACTCTATCAGCACCGATGAAAGAAGGACCGAGGAGCTGTGTCATATGCTCTGCCTACTTCCCAGGTTAGGAAGAATTCTATCTCCGCAATTATTGAGCGATATAGTCGCCTACTGAGTGAAATGGAATATTCTACTTATAATCATATCTGATTCCAGTGCACACCATACGATGAAGGGAAGCACCAACATCAATATAAGGCGAGAATCCTTATTACATTTCATCCTGGGCGAGCGGCTATTAATAGCCAGCATAGACAAGAAACATACCTTTGTCTAGGAAAGTCTTAGACTTCACCTTATATACGAGTAATGTGGGTGATATAAACAATTGACATGTGTCAGAAAAGCCGTCAGGTTCTGATCACCGGCACGTTAGATTCGACATCACCACTCCATCTCTAATGGAGACATAATTCTCAGAAATTCGCTAGGGGTCAACTGGAAAAGGTATCTAGAGTCCCTCAGAGGGCATCTTGAGGGAGGAATAGCGTCCGAAGGAAATGTAGAGCGCCTTGAAGTGGCAGTGGAACAGGTAAACGATAATGGCAGACTTGGAGAAACACAGCATCCAGACCAACGCTGGAACGCCCAAACCTGGAAACTGGAAGCTGGTCAACAAGGTAGTAAAAACTAACAAAATTAGATGGGCAATTAGTAAGTTCCAATCGCTCAAATCTTTTGGGATGGATGGAATATATATTTTACTCCAGAAGGGATTAAAGGTAGTAATATCACATTTGTATAAAATATTCAGAGCCAGCTTGACCTGGAGATACATACCACACATATGGAGGAAGGTAAGAGTCATCTACCTGCCAAAAATATATAGAATATCGGACCAAAGGTTCAAGTCATATAGACTTATAAGCCTATCCTCTTTCCTACTCAAAACGTTGGAAAGGCTGTTGAATAGGTACAATAGAGACGAAATACTTGCTAATTAATGAGTACGTTGTCAAGCAGAGGAGTCCCAACAGTGTTCTGCCAGTAGATTAAAGCCAGCCTAGATAAGACGATCATAATATCCATTCTAGGCGAGGCTGTCACTAGGGCAAAGGTGAGTACAGGCTGTCCCCAAGAAGGAATATTATCCCCGCTGTTGTGGACAACCCTTGTTGATGAACGAAATTGTCAACAGAAGGCTTTTTCTAGGCATCTTCTAATATGCTGACGATCTAGCAGTGGTAGTTAAGGGGCCACTACCTGCGAACCCAATATCACAGCATTCGCAACGATCCCTAAATATTGTCGACAGATGGTGTAATAAGGAAGGACTTTCTATAAATCTCCACAAAACCACAGTCGTTACTTTCACATAAAAAAAGAGCACTGGAAGGGCTAAAGCCCCTAATCCTCAATGAAGTGAAGTGGGAATTTCATTTGCCTGTGACGCGAAATATTTAGGAGTCATTTTTGATCAAGAATTAACATGAAATGCCAACATCCAAAAAGTTACACAGAAAGCGACAATTTCCCTGGAAAGGTGCAGGCAAATGCATGGGAAAAACTGAGGACTGAACCCTAAAATGACCCTATGGTTATACACTAGGGTAGTAAGACCCACAATAACCGATGAATTAACGACTTGGTAGACTAAGACACTGCAGTTGGGCGCAATAAGGCTGCAAGTGGCGTACATTGTCTGCCATGGGGGCATTAAAACCGCCTCTACGGTTGCACTAGAGGTTTTCTTAGACCTGCCATCACTACATGTATTTATACAAGGAGAAGCTCAGTCACTGATGTACAGGCTAATGCAAGGTCTAACGCCGATTAGTCGGCAACACGGAAGATGAGATCAGATCCCATTCTAGGAATACCCACGGAAAAAATGGCCCCAAAGTATAACTTCAATAAGAACTTTCAAATTGTAATATCAGACCAGACTATCGGGAAAATAGTACCCCAATATCTGCACAAAGTCTGGTGCACGGACCAGGTTCAAGAGAGAATAGGGGGTCGGAACCGGAATATACGGGACAAGGCCAAGAGGCAGTATTCCAATAAGTCTAGAAAAATATACAACAGTATGTTAGGCCGAAGTGAGCGCTATGCACTTAATAAGTCGATCGCGATTTTTTCAGATAGTCAGGCAGGGATTAAAGTAATTGATTCCATACAGGTCAATTCGGGACTAGTGTATAACTGTTTGATGGCCCTTATAGAACTAATGAAAATGAAGTGACTCTATCACGGGTACCAATACACGAAGGATGCAAAGTAAATGAAAAGGCAGATGAACAAACAACCATTAACGAATGGGAGCAAAATAAATATCTTTATTGGTGATGTAACATTCCAAGGCAGAGACATGCCAAAGAGTTCATTAATGAACGATCGGCCAAATTTACGGAAAATCTACTAAGTCAGAACAGGAAGCCCATTAGGATAATGGTAGGTTTTCTAAGTACCGCCCTTTTGTTGCTTGACTGCTCTAAAGAGTTTGATACGACTCATCACAATTTATTGTTATCACAATTAAATTATTATAATTTATTATTTAATATATATTTTTTTAATAATACGTTAAAAATACTTATATCTTTTTTAATCATAAGCAATAAGTTGTAGTCAAGAACACCTTCTTATCTACTCGAAAATGTTTGAATCTGGCGTACCGCAAGGATCTATTTCGTAGTTGCTTTATATTGTATACTTTTGATTTTGTTAAGGTCCTAAAAACTTGTATATCGCATTTCTATGCTGTCTGTATTTAGCCATAATTTCAAATTTAGACCAATTAATAATCTTATGATGAAATCTTACCGTAGATTAAAAAGTTATATTTGTATCATCATATTTTAAATGAAAAATTACGAATACTCTTAAGAGACTTCCTAGTCTTGCTTTTTTTTAATTATGATGATATTGTACATGGTGTCTCAACAAAATAAACGCTTATATGATTCAAACGGTCCATGAGATTCATGTTTAATTTAAAAAAGAGTGATCAATTATCCCAGAAGTTAAAATCTCTTGGATGATTAAATATGACCTCAAGATGCAATTCGCATGTAGAAAATTTTACTCATAAATTAATAGAAATATCTAAAAAAACTCCGATTCCCAGATCCTCCATTCAACAGCAAAATCTTAGATATACCAAAAATTTAATAAGTCCTCACCACACAACAGCTTTTATTAAAAAATATTTTACGTACTCTGCATCAAAAGTGTAATTCAATTCCAATGAACACTAAGCAAGCTAAGCAAATGGTTTTAAATTTCATTATAAAAGATTCAGAATTAGGAACAAAAAAAAATATTGTAAACACTATTTTCTCTATATTTCAAATTTTGTCGGGTATTAGATGAATTTTCATTTAGTCTATATTTTTGTAAGACTTGTTCTTTTTTAAATTGTTATTGGTTGAATATTTGAACAACTTCTGAGTTGGACTCCGCCATATGTATATTATTTAATATTGGCATTTTGTTATTATCATTATTATTATTGTTATTTTATATACACACCGTTATCGTTGAGGATATTACTGAGGCTTTGGAAGATTTTGAGGATAAACAGCTCTTTAATATTATTCATTTAAATATTAGAAGCATTCGAAAAAATTTAGATCAGCTGCAAGTGGTTATTGAGACTTTAAATGTTAATAATGTTGATATTTTAGTTTCTTTAGTTCATGGAATATAGAGGAGGTGAGTAACTTTGCTATACCTAATTATAATATTTATTATAACGAATCACGACACAACTAAAATGATGGAGTGATTGTTTATGTCAGAAATGACTTAGAGACGGTTTCTAGTATTATAAATTTATCTGAAACAAAATTATTAAGACTTTCATATACTTCAAATAATACAACATATGCATTAACTGCATCTTACAGGCCACCATCAACAGATATTGGTTTATATGTTGCCGAATTAGAAAATTATTTTTCTGACACAGAAAAAGCAAATGTCGAGATTTTGGTAGGCGATATTAATATAAATTTATTAGATGCATATGATGTTAAGGTACATTCTTATATCTGCATGTTTGCGATTTACGGTTTTTTCTTATATAAGTAAACCAACAAGAGAAGCTTATAATACCTCTACTTTAATTGATCATTTATTTATTAGCGTTAATAATAAAAATCTATTAAAAAAAATATTACCTAAAACTTATATATGTTAATGAATCCCCCTTTGACTCTCTTGCAATGGATCGTAGAGGTTAACAACCCTCAATTTAACATATATTCGAAACCAACATTACTGATCATCACATGATATTATTATCCTTAAATGCACAAGTAACTTTAAGTAAAATTGTCAATTATCAGCTAAAGTATTTAAAACTATAAATTATAATAGCTTAAATAATATGTGATCATTTGAAACCTGGGATGATGTTTTAGTAATTAAAGATCCAGAAAAGGCGTATAATTTATTTATTGAAAAATTAGAAAACTATATCAAATTAAATTCTAAAAGTTATAAATTTATAAATAATAAAACAACAAATTTAGAACCATGGATACGCAGGGTTTATTAAATTCGATTAGGCATAGAAATCTACTAAATAAAATTTTTAAATTGTACTCAGTGGAGCTTGAGAATGATTATAAAAAATATAGAAATATTATTAACAACCTAATTAAAAAAACTAAAAACGATTGCTACAGAAATAAAATATGTTCTGCACAAAAAAATTATAAAAAATGTGGCAAGTGTTTAATGAAATAATAAACGTTAATAATACTAAACAAAACATTAAAGATGCTAATATAATTGATAAAAATAACATTCAAATTTTGGATGATAAAAAAAAAGCAAATTGTTTTAATAATTTTTTTAATAACATCGGAAGTGAGGTGGGACAAACAATTACGAAACCTAATATGGAGCCTGAGACAAAAGATTATATTGTTAGTAAATCTCTATTTCACTATCCTGCCCAAGAAAATGAAATCATAAACACGATAGCCATCTTAAAAAATAACGCATCTCCAGGACCTGATGCTATATCAACAATTACAATAAAGAATATACATGAACATAATATAATTATTCCTTTAGTACATATAATAAATTTATGTTTTGTTAAAGGCGTTATTCCGACAATGTGGAAAGAATCCATAACCACACCAATACATTAAACAGGTGATAAAAAATTGACTACAAATTATTGACCTATATCTATAATTAATAATTTTACAAAAATCTTCGAAAAATGCTATAAAAAAGACTTTTAACTTTTCTAGAGCAAAATAATTTATTAGCAAAAAGTCAGTATGGATTCCGGGAGGTCAACAAAAGATGTTGTGGTTGATGTAATCAATAACATTGCTAATGCTCTCAACAACAATAAAAAAGTCTGGCAGTATTTTTAGATTTAGCTAACGCCTTCGACACCGTCAATCATGACATTCTGTTGAAGAGGCTGGAAAAAATAGGGGTGAGGAGCTCTGCATGATCATTTCTTCAGAATTACCTAACAAACATAGTACAAAAAGTAAGAATAAAAATGTCTTAGCGAACCGTTAATTGTTAACATGGGTGTCCTGCAAGGAATCCGTTCTGAGTTTAAACGTGAGTAAGACAAAATTTATAACATTTTCCATATCAAAGTTTTATCAACCAAGGGATATCCTTAACAAAAAAAAAACATGACTATGGTGTACGATGCTTTAGCTGAATCCGTAATGAGATATGGCATTATTATTTGGGGAGGATTATATAATAACGCACTGAATAATTTAGATATAATACAAAAACATTAATTAAAATAATGCTTGCGAAAGAGAAAATCTATTCTACTGAGCTTCTTTATAAAGAATCAGGTTTGTTTACTATAAGAAAATTGTACATTTACCAGTGCTTAATAAGGATGCAAAAAACATCCAGGTCTTTTATATCCCACTCTTATAGTACAAAAACAATAGCAAGTGAGCCAGTAGCTGTACCCTTTTGTACAAAATCTTATATACAAAGATTATTTCTCTACCTCGGCCCTAAGTTTTATAACATGTTGCCTGTAAGCATAAAAAATATATCAAATATTACCGTATTCAAAAAGAAATTAAGAACCTTTGTAATTGATAATTTCACTACACTTAATATCATTTAAGTAGATATTTATACATGTATATCTTAAATATTAGAGACTATACTTAATCTAAACCTAGACTCAATACTTTTAAGTTATCTGATTATCCTGACTTATTTTATTTTAATTTTTATAAAATGATATTTTCATATAGAATGAGTTACAAACACAGGTACCTAGGTATCTAGGTGACTCATTCTAAAATAATATTAATGTTATATGTATTTAAAATCAAAAATCATACCTGTTTATGTAATTTCCTGAATAAATTGAATTGAATTTGATTTGAATGTGTGGTAGAGACGAGAATTGCAGTATGTCCTTTATAATAATTTTAACAAACCATATTTTATTATTTGATGGTATAGGGAGTTTGTCGTATTCAAGTAACCTTTCATAAATAAATTCGCATTCAATAAATCAATCCATAGTGATACATACATGAAGGGCACGTGAATAGATTTCCTACAGTATAATTAATCTTACGATTTTTCAGGATCATCAATAATAATATGATTTTGATTCATCTTTCTTTAAGTAAACAATTCATATAATACTTTCAAATCATCGTTAAGTTGTTGCTGTGCTCATTTCTGTATTATATTTGCGAAAACGTAAACGAAATATTATAGTCAACAACATCGAGTGCTATTATTATTGGTCCTATTATTGAAACAAAATTAATTACTTCAACGTACAAATATTAATTATATCCTATGTACGGGATACTCAAAAAACAAAAGTATTTTTAGAATAAAAAACTGGGCACTTAAGTTAGGCACGAACGTCACTTTACAAACACATTTTTCGAACCACTAGAATATACTATTCAATTTTTTTAAATTTTTGCTGATAAACAGGTATTAAAAGCATATTACTATCGTGAATATGAATTGTTTGATAAAACGTAGTTTACAGTTAATTAGCACTGTAATTGCTACCTTTTTCAATGCATATTGTACGGAGTCGATCACTTTCTAATCATTAAACAAAAATTTGGAAGAATTTTGTAGAAGGTTTTAATAAAATACACTGAACAGCAAAACTGGCACTTTAAAAACTTGGTATAGATTTTATAAAAGTCTGTTATGTAATAATTACTTACCCAAGTTTCTATTCAATGAAACTATTAACACTACTTTTCAAATAATGTCCATTACCTAATATTATGCCCACCAAAAAACAATTTCGGTCTGTTCCAAAATATTATTTATCTTATACAGCACGTGTTTGTTACTTTCTCTTGCGTCGGTTGCAGCTTTCAGCTTCCTCTTCATGTTTGATCACAGGCTTGTGATGTGAATATGTTCAATTTCTTTGTTTTTTGTTTATTTTGACGACAATTAATGGCCGAGTTTAACCATGAGTATTTCTCCAGTCGACCAGGACACACAAACACGGACAGCTTCATAACAACCATTACCTCCGATATTGCCATCTGCTTCTGCTGAGACTCGAACTGATGAGAGATAACAGCTTCTAGATGTATTATCTACATAGCCATAATCTAGTCCATTAGTACTATCTTGGCAACACATTAAATATGCCACTAAATACTTATGTCTTAACTAGAATTAGATCCCAAGAGAATTTGATCTCAAGACTAATACGTAAGCATTAAACCGCTAACTTCTCAGACACCCAGTTAAGTATTGAAGGAGGGAGTTGTAATACCCTAACACATCTATTAATAAAGTTTCACAAATGTTCAATGGAATTTAAGCCCAAACTCCTCTGTAGCCAATTCATTTGCGCTATTCAAACATCTTGTACATACTCCTCCGGTGACGTGGGATCGGATATTATATTCCATCAGCATAAAATGATTCTTCATGAATGGCTTAAGTGGTACTACAGGGGGCTTTAAAACATCAACAATATACCAGTGTACCTTTAATCGATCTCCCTTGATGGCTACTAAGTTTTTACGGGCTTCTAAAGATGTATCTTCACACGCCAAAGTTGACCCCTCAGTGCCAACATAAGCTATCGTTCCAGTGATCTTTCCCCAAGACATCCATACTCACATTAATCGGTCGTCGAGACAAAATGTTAACTTAATAAATGTAATAATAATGATCCTTATTCCGAATCACAGATGCAATTAAATACAACTAAGGAGTCTGTCAACAATACCAAAGATATGTATGGCCTATGCATAGGCATAATATAGTATAGAATAAAAATAAATATAAAAGTAAAATTGTACAAGACACGTAACACATACATAGTAATAAACTACAAAGGATATAATCACGCAAAAAACTAAATGTTCATATTAAGAAAAATTAATTGACATCGTACAAACACCTTTCAATTAGGCAATTCTTTATCCACTTTTTAAAAATAAATAGGCTGTTGGAATTTTTTATATCGGTAGGTAAATGGTTATAAATTTTGCAGCCGGTATAATCGACGCTTCTTGATATAACGCTGTTGAGTTCTGATGAAGAATTAACTAATCTTTAAATCTTGTTTGATAATTATGGTATGTTTGGTTTTTAAGGAAAGCAAATTTGAAAACATAGCAACAAATTCCATAGATATATATACATATCCTATATCCGGATAAGCTTCTGCAAAATAAATGCCCGACGAACATAAGTAGTACTCAATCCCCATAGCATAATCCCATAGCATAATCCCTTAACGTAAATGGGAATGTATATTAGAGTAGTAAAATGCCAGTAAAGTATTTTCACTGCAGTGATTCTTTAAGTTTCCAGTGTCATAACAAGCTCTACCAAGCTTCACACATGAACTGTCTATGTGAACAGCCCATGTTAAATTATAGTCGAATATAACTTCCAAGATTTCAACAATATCTTTTAATAAAAAGATCATTACTATGATTCAACTCTATGATGTACCTAAGTAACACTGTAGTTGTATTACCCTTATTATGTGTAAGCCTGTTTTTCTCTGACCAAATTATAATATCTTTGTAAAAATCTTTAGATACATTTCTCATAGTGTCAGGTCTTTTCTGAACAACTAAAAAGTTTGTTGTTGTTTGTGTGTTGTATGTTTTTGTCATCGGCCTAGCACGTAATACGAACATTGTACTTGCTTGACGAACACAAGGTAGATAAATGACCCTAATATGGACCCCTGTAGTGTATCTGCATTTATGGAATATTTATTGCCCTCTGTTCCATTCATATAGACTACTTGCGAATGGTTTTTAATATAGCTTGACAAAATTTACCGCAGGGTCCTTAATACCATATTTAAAAAATACATCATAATCCACGCAGTCAAAGGCTTGTGATTAGTCTATCAGAAGACCAAAAGCAAATAGACCTTTATCTAATGCGTCTACTACCGCTCCGTGGAAGTTAACTAAAACAGTGTCAACACTTTTATTTTTTAAAAGCCATGTTGAACTGAAGACAACAGGTTTTTCTTTAGAAGAAATCCGTTCAGCTGTTCTGCAAATACAAGTTCTATAACCTTTATCGTACTTGAAATTAAATCGCTCGATAATTATTATGACAGTTTTCATCTCTCTTTTTAAATAGTGCTACAAGATTACTAATTTTTAAGTCGTAAAACTTAATTATTTTCACATTTTTTTATTAAATTGTTAGATATATTTGTCTAACGTATCACTAAATAGTATTATAGACCAAGAGGCGTCTTCTACAAAATTTCTAGTTCGTAGGGAATACGATGAAGCTTATTGTGGACAAATATGTTCTCTTAGCGTTCATCTGAATACATCTTAGCTTACTCTGAGTTCATATGATAAGGACTAATCCCATTCTAGGGATATGCTAACGACGAAACCCTAACTTAAATCTGAGATTCGCAAAAAATAGCCTTGTCAATGATTTCTTGCTCTTCCAGGCTCAAAACTATCAGGCCTTCTTATAATGGCGTTGAAATACGAAAAACTGATTTCTTTTCTCTTCACTCTATCGACCTCGGATTCCTCGACTGTCGATCAGGGGAATTAATTTCAAGAGAACAATACGGTAGAAATCGTATACCTTGCGAACAAAGTGGAAAAGGATATTATAAGTCTAAACGATCAAATTATAATAATACTCTACATTAATATACATGTTTTAATGTAGTGAAGGAACTGATATGTTATATGTTTATTTTTCAGCTGTACGTATTTAACCCAATAACGTAATGTTTTATTTTCAATATAATCATTACAAAATTACCCCTGATACAACATTTTCTTGATCACCATCTAAAAATCTCAAAAGCTATTGGAAATGGTTATTTATTTAATATTAATGTCTTACGAAAAATTCAAAGTGCTTTGCAGAACACTAATGATAAGGTTGCTTCAGGTAAAACCAAAAGTGAAAATAGTGAAAAATTAGTCAAACACTGAATTATTATATGTACATAAAATATTGAAACTCCTACCTCCTAAAATAGTCGTAATAATTTGCCATTGTGGTCACCTGGTACATTCCGTCGCAATAAACGCAATGGTTTTTAGAACGTTTGTTATTACTATGGTTAAAAATAGTTCTGCGTTATATCGTTATCGTCATATACGAGTAACTTTTTAGACAAAACTGTGAATTCCTATTACCTGTTTGTCGCCATTTATTTATCCTAAAATAAATATTTTTTCATAATCATAATTTCTCTGAATTTCTCATGAAATATTGTACAGCAAAAACCTACTTCTGTTACTAGCAGTTGCATGTTATATGTAAAGTTGTAGAAATTATGCTTTTTGTACTTGAGAAATATTTGCCATTTATCAGTCAATACCTACAATAATATGGACATAACTCAAAATTCAAAATCAGATTTAAGTAAACTATCCACCCACCAAAGTGGAGTTATTTACGTAAGATGTTCGGAAAATATTGCTTTTTTAAAGTAGAAATTCGAACAATGTTGAATATTACAAGGATATAATATGTTACATACAGGTATATTAATAGGGGTGCTGTTGTGGCCAGAACTTGAGCTGTCTTCTTGAAAGTTTTCAGGTTTCCAAAACTATGGATACCCACGGATTGAATTAAATATTCTCCTTTTCTGTAAGGATGTGGCTATTTATACATACTGTCCAGGCAATTCACGCCGCACATGCGCGATGACGTTCAAACATATTGATATAGTAAGAATTATAAGGTTAACCATCAGCAGTCTGTGGTGTAATACTTAGTGTTCCCGATTCTCACACGTGAGGTCGACGGTTCGAATCCGCTTGCTACAGTTTTTTTTTTACCACATTTTGTTAACTAAAATACGTAATACGAATATTTCTTTAGGTTAGTTCGTTGGGTTAAATATGTTAATATTTTTTGATGTAGTATAGTTGTTTATGATAGATAATGTCCCTTGCCCTCGACGGCTATACTGTATGTATAAATAGCCAATTTCTTATACATACTGTATGTATAAATAGCCAATTGCGTATACATACTGTATGTATAAATAGCCAATTGCGTATACATACAGTATGTATAAATAGCCACATCCTTTCTGTAACTTACAAACTATCTTCTGTCTAGAGTATTTGTTGTCCGCAAAGATATATATTGCCGATACAATACCAAATTTTCCTGCCCAATTACAGAAATCTTTGCTCAACGTTTGTTTTGAAGTCTGGTATTGTTTCCATTAATATATCTTCCTTGTCATCTATATGAGCAATAATCATGTTGGTTAGTTTATCCCGCCTGCTCACATGGGCCAACTGAATAACTTTTGCTACCTGAAAAGTGGAAATAAGGAAAACCAAATTAATTTTTTTTACAATAGAAAATAAACAGTTTTTGCACTTCCAAAAAAGAGTGCAAAATTGCTTTTTTACAGGCAAATTTGAGAGCAATAATAATAGTAATAATATTTATTAACCACACAGAAATACTCAAGGTGCATATGACATGTCAATATAGAACAATAAAATATAAACGACAGTAAATAAGATACAAAATAATTAACAAGTGCATGTACAAATATCTAAAGTTATTGTTATTCTTAAGTATTTGCCTTACATATATATATATATATATATATATATATGCAAGAGAAAGTAAAACTTATAACAACAAATAATAATAAAAACAAATATCTGAATTACAGCTAAGATGTCCCTAACACAAACTCGTCAATGCTGTAGAACCACCTTCCACTAAAATGGTTTTATCTTTAGTTTTAAATAATTTAGTGCACTGTGTTTGGTAGCGCATTGTACAAAATGACACGATTGTACCTTGGAGAATGTTTAATAGTGGTAGTTTTACGAGTTTGAATGATTAGGAAAAAAATTGTCCATATAATTTAAATTATCAAAAAACTACAATATTCCGAAATAAGTCCTGAAAAAATTCACCACAATTCGATAATTCCCAAAGATGCCTAAAATAACATCGAAATGCCCATTTTCCAGCTTAAACTTTTAAATAAAATTTTTACAAGCCATTCTTCGTTCAATCTAAATGCCTATTCGGTACTGCCTCTTAAATAATGAATTATCATTCATTTTCCTACACAACATTCCATAACTCTTCATCAATCTTTACTTCCGCTCCTTCAACATTTACGTATCTGCACAAATGTTTTATATCAAATCTGCAGTCTGCAGCACAAATAAATTATGTTATCAAAATTTATTTCCGTTCGTTCAGATCGCACCAACCGCTGCACTTAGTATGACCGCAGCCTCATGATAAGCGCTCACCTGCGGAATCATATTACGAGGATGAGCCGAGAATTAGTACAATAGTTTCGGATAATTTATCAAATATCTTCGAAAGTAAAGCCGATTCAGATTTCATTTAAAAAACAAAAGATCTCTAATTTTAAGACCTACACGACAATATAATTTTCAATTCTGAATTCAATCAATTTTTCCTTTATGATGCAATATTGTGCAATCCTAGCCTGCACTGACTGGGCGGGGACCTATCCAGCTTTAGATCGTGCCCGCACGGAATGAGCGGTAGCTTTCTATCTTACAAAAAAACGGTTGTGCGACACTCGCGGTTCACGACAAACGCAACACTAACGAGCAAATAAAAGACCACGCGCGGCGAATCTCGGGCAAGTCAATTTCGATCCGCGTTCTATAACCGATCTCGAGTTCTTCCTTGGTAGCTCCAAGTAAAAAACAAGAAATCCCTTCTGCCCTCGCGCAACTAATTTAAATGAATTTTTATCTACTATAACCGACACCTTCGCCAAAAAAATGAATTGTACAAATCTAATCAATCGAGAATTGACTTAATTTTTTATTTTTCCAAGACAAAACTTTCGTTGTTGAAAAGATTTTTGCAATCTACTGTAAGTTAATTTTAAATGTATTAAACTCTGTGAAGTGTTTATTAAAATATATATTCTAATTTCGTAATTTCGTTTTAAATTAGTGTCTTATTTCAAGAAGTAATATACAGGGCGGTGTAAAATGTCCTGCCACAGACAATAAAAAGTGTTTTTTCAAACTTTCACAAAATACCAAGCGCTCCAACTGCATATACAGGGTGACCCTTGCGCAGAAAATATTAATTTTTTTCAAAACCTAAACCTCTCCAATCGAAAATAAGTGTACGAATCTCCTCAAGGTCTCTACCAAAGCTCTCCGACGCAAACTTTTTGATTTTACAAACGCGCGGAGCTTATGATGATATAGGGGATATACCTTCCTTCGGAGGGGATGTAAAGCCGTTGGTTCCTTGTCTATTAAATGTTAGGCAAGTAAAAGATCCCTACTTTTCTTAAGAAAAGAGGTGCGGCAAAATTCCTGGTTAGGGGTAGATCGTCTACAGGCGTCAGTGTTAGGCCTCAGTAGCGGAAATAGGTCGACGTGAAATAAATTTAAAAAAAATCACTTTCACTGTTGTTCACAAGTATGTTGGATAAAACCGTGAAACTTTTAAAAAGCAAACGTAAATTATAAAAAAAATCTAGGGGTGTCTCAAACAAATAACCACTTACTATTCTTGAATTTTGATATTATACTCAATTTCGCACAAAATATTTCCATACAATTCACTATGCTTATTCAATTTTATTCTATATTTCAAGGCATATAGTTTATAGCGGGTATATTAAAAAATAATGCAAATAACGTGTAAAATAAGGTCATTTTATTATTAATATTATATGCTATACATTTTGTCTTCAATTGCTGAATTAGCTCAATCAAATGCCGAAATTTTGTTTGTATCCTAGGATTGAGTAAAGCGATATTCGTAATCGGCAAAATATGTTCATGTTTCATAGATTAAGTACAGAATACTACTATTCAAATCCAAATTTTAGTAGTCGTTCATTACAGAAATTCCGATCAATTTGTTTCTTCTGCATTTAAACAATTTAAAATGTACAACTTGCAGTTAGCACCAAGTAATACTGACCATACTGCGAACTTGTCAAATAAGGGCAGGAATAAATTCATTCTCTGTTTACAAATCTGTAAAAAACTACCACCAGTGCTGCAGATTATTTATTAAAATTTCATTAAAATATAAATTTCCCCACTTGGCACTTTTAGTAACAGTACGGTAATTTTTGTTAATTTCTTTCCTCATACCTAGAGAATTTTTGTGCCCCTTGTTGTAACGAAGCGTTTTTCGTTACCGAAATTTCCACAGGATTTATATTTATTTGTACTCTCTAGAAAAGTATTTTCTCGTTTTCTGTTAAAATAAACTATATATTGTACTGCCTTAAGCGAATTATAACATATTACCAGGCAATATTTACTATTTGAATACCTGAACATTTATTTAAAGTCAGAATATTTGTAAACTAGGAATTATTGTTTATTCTTTAGTAAGTAATTAATTTAATAATTAGTTATCTGTGGCTGATTAAATCCATTTCTTTTTCGCAGTTGGTTAGAAAATGATTTGAGACAGATTCTAGGCATTACAATATTTAGTATGCTTTGTTCATACTAACCGACGCATGTAGTAAGAATTTATAAGTACATTCAATAATTCAAAGCAGCCGTGAAGTTGGAAAGAGTAGGATATTTTTAAATACTTGACTAGTGCAATTGTATTTTACTCTTAATGAATTTTATTTCATGTTATCTTGATTGATATTTTCTGACATTCTGCTGGTTTTACTGATTGATGTTTTATTTTGCTTATTTTACTGTTTGAATATTTCTGATATTTTTCATATTGTGCTTATTTTTGTGACTTCCTCCTAACTGTTGTTACATTACTGTTTATTCTGGGCTGATACTGATTAGTTAACTGTATTCCTTTTTTACAGATTCTATTGAGTCCGGGACTAGAACCTTCACGACGCAAAATAATTGCTCATTATTTATACTCATTTTATCGATACTTAGCTCACCGTATTGTTTAATGTCGTTATGCACTAGCCAAGTTCCCAGTATGTATCATAACCTGTTATATAATGCTGTTTTAATTCTGTTTGCTTCTCAATTTCTGGTATCCCTGCACTTCCCGCTTGTTATCCGCTTTAGCATTCTGCTCATTATAATGTTACACTCGCCTTTACTGCTTTTGCCACTAATCTTGTTTTGCTGCTTGTTAATTCCACCTGTATAAATTGTGCTTAGTTTCTTTTGTATATGTATAGGAGTCAAGGAGTTACGGTTGTCTAAACGTGACTCCTGGAGGAGTCGACCATCGACGCGGGAGAGCGCCGGGAAGTACAATAACACTTCATATATATATATATATATATAAATATTTTTAACTTAGAGTTGTAAATTGCAGGGAGAAGAGCTTGTTATTTTTCTGGAACTACTACGTTTTACTGGTGTGTTTGTGAAAGTCTAATTTCCCTTATTAACCCACTGGAAACGACCGTTTCTTCACTAAGCTCCTCAGTCCAGTTTACAGACTTTTGGGTAGTGTTCAATCACTTTAAACTTGAACTGGCACCGAGCAACCAAATAAGAAAGCCCGAGTGTCAAAGTGACAGCTATTTCTCGCTACTGAACGAGAAAAGACGTCACAGTGTCCTTGCGAGCTTTCTCCAGTATACCTATTGTATAACGTAGTATTGCAATAATATATTACAGAATTTGACGCGCCATTTCTCTTCCGAATAATGTCTATCCTCCAATATTCACTATTTCAAATCGGTTCAACCGACGGTAATATTATAAGGAACATAGCTTTCCATTTTCTGCTTAAATTGGGCGTCCTGAATGTAATTTCTTTCTGTTAGTAAATTATTAAAATTATTCACAGTGTTACATTTATTGAGCCAATCGAATTATTATTTTATCGAAAATCTCTTTTGTATAAAGGCTGCTAATGCTGAATTATCCATGATCTTCTAAGTCACAGCCATAAAATATAACAAGAAAAATTGCAATCATGTAAAACACTTAACAACACTTACATTATGTGAAATAAAAGAGGGGATACCAGAGATACGCTAGTATAGTTAAATTATAATAAATGTCTTATTTTTTAAAATTGCAGTACGGTCATCTTTACTTTATGCTAACCGCAAATTGTATATTTTAAACTGTTTAAATACCGAACAAAGGAATTGATCGGAATTTGTGTTATTAACGACTACTCAAATCGGGATTTGACTATTATTTCGTACTCAATGTGCTATTAGAGAGTAGAGAAATATCACATCATAGCTTATGGCTTTACCTAAACTATTACAATTTATTACATGGACATAATTTACACACGTTCGTAGTCTTAAAATATTTTGGTTCGGATAACTTTACTACTAGTTACATAGGAGAACGCCGTGAAACAAGCAGACCCATCCATAACTGTATTTTAAAAATATGAAATTAATCAAGATATTTGTTTTATTTTGCAAAATATTTAAATTCCCAGTGACATTAATAGCGATTATTAGTAATCAATATACTTACCTTTGCGGCGCTGTCGTATGATAAATATTTTAAAATGCTTTTTTAAAAATAAATAATGATTGCTCTTAGCAGTCTTAGTCATGGGGATCAAAGATATGTGAATGTTTAATACAAAAGGTATCTTGTGACAACTTTTTTGTTCGTGGATTTTATGTGAGTTCTTTTAAGTTATTAAATCTCAATTTGCTAAGAAATACAAAATATATAGTATAGCAAAGATGTAACATTCATTAAATATTAAAATTATCTGTTCCCAATGATTCAAATTTGATTTTAATAAATTTGCGTAAGCTCTGTTACAATAGAAAGATATATTTTTTTAATCATCCTATTTAGTTTAACATCCTAGCCGAGTATAGCATTAGGTATTCTACCACTCAACTAGGACATATATACACAGAGAATTGCCCAACGACCATCCCCTACAACATTGTCTTCTGCTGCAGCTGAGACTTGAACGTCTAGTCTCACACAACCCCGTATAGTCCACGGCTACCAACTCCGTAACACATCAAAAACGTCACTAAACATTCATACCCTAGCCTAGGGAGTCCTTGGTCTCAAGTCTAACACATAAGCGTGCGTCAAATCCATTTGGCATTTCTACGTACATTAGTTAATCAACGACCTGTTGAAATCACTATTATTTAATAGAGAAATGATTTTTATTTAATGATAATATCCAAATTAAAAAAAAGTTATTACAAAGATATAAACAGGCAGGCAGACAATACAATAAACTTTTTTAAATTTAAGTAACACTAGCAAAATAATTTTACTTGTATACCTACGATATAAAATTTGAACATAAAAATATACACAGTATATTAAAAAGTTATGTTAAACTTAACAACCTGAAAGATAATTACTAACATCTCCACTGCAATATTGCCATGTTGTCCAAGCGATAAAACCACTCTGGTCGTGTATAAGTTCTGCACATGCGGTATCATCGCCTATATAATCATCCTCGAATTGTGAGCACACAGCGTTACAACCGCCTCCAGGAGTATCAGATGTAGAACACCAATAAAGTTCACTTATTTGGTAAATGCCATGATCTCCTGAACTCCAATTTACAGCAGCTGTGTTGTAATCAGATTCGTGTTGAGCAATACATGCCCAAATTGCTACTTGGTTTGCTGGAACACCATACGTCTGAATTTCTTTCACAAATTCACAACGGTCGTAAATTTTAGCATTAACTAACGTCGATAAGAGAGTTGCAAGAAGAAGACTTTTTATTTGAACCATCATATTCTTTTATTTGAATGTGAATGTTTCTTTTTCTTATATACGTTTTTCTTATCTATTTAAGCAACAGATATTATCGAATTCAGAATTACACATTTGTGAGTAAGTGTCAATCAGATACAATCTCTATATGCGCACACTTAATTGTTTCTATCTAAATTTAAGATATAATTAAATTGTTACCAACTGCATCCTAATATTATGAATACAGGTCCCAAAATGATGGAATTATTCACAAATTCAGTTTTAGTTACTAATCATATTTGATAAATGTGAAATAAAATGAGAAACTACTTTTTTTTATTTCTGTTTCACAATGATGATATTTAAAATTTCACAATAAATTTGAGGATGCTCGTGAGCCAGTTGTTTCAATTTAATTTAGTAAAAGACTTCTAAAACATTGTTCTACAAGGAGGAATACATTCCCAAAATATGCGATCACTATGGTGGCAATTGCTGAAAGAGGCGCCAGCAGAGCTCAACAACCATAGGAGTTGGGACTTAGAACCGGAGAAGTTTACTTTTCCTCCACATTATACATATCATTTTTGTATGAACTAATCGAACTAAAGTTTCGGGTACCTGGGAACGATATGGATCTACACTAACAGATTATAACAATTATTTAGAAAAGCAGTAAGGGAATTTTGGAGGGGATTCTGCAGAAACATCACTGATGCACCTTACAGTACTAAAATTCAGAAGATCTGGAGAGAATCGAGACGGGACTTTAGGATGGTCAAACAAACAGGCGGCTTATTCACCGAATCTGGAAAAAGAAATCCTAGAGCTTATGGTACAGATCCACTTCCCAGGAAGCTCGACTATGCCTGATACCAACAGCTGCAGCCATTAGAGACAATACAAACGATCCTGCAAAAATGATTGGGTGGTAGCGGAAAAATTTATCACAACAAAGACAATTAAGTGGGCTACCATATATTTCCAACTGCTTCAATCACCTGGGGAATAATAATAATAATTTTGGTGAATTTTGTTTGCTCATAATCACGTAATTTAGTGTTTTTAACGGGATTTCGATTTTTTTAGCACTACATGGGTCATTTAGAATAAATCGGAGCCGTTATGGCACACTTAAATGGAAAACTAAAAATTATATTATAAAAAAATTTAATGTTTGGTCACTTATTTGGCATTGTTGGAATCAGAAAATTTTGCAGAATTCAAAAATGCAGTAATACTCAGGGTGTTCCATTAAAAAATCGAAAGTTAGGGTCACTGTGAACGATCCATCTTTACACGTCTGAAGGACTTTTATTATACTTTCCAAAATGGATATTAAACGTTCACAAAAAAGGGTTCAAAGCGACTGTTTCAAACGGAGAATAATACAAAATCTATACTTACTGTTTCGTTTTTGCTTAACTGCTTCACTGATGGTGCCAGTTGGACGTCGTAACACTATAAATCTAATACAGTAAATACTAACACTTTCTTAAATTTAAACCTGAAAAAGAATTTTGAAACACAAGAAAAAGACAATATAAAGTTCAAAAATATGTACATTAAATCTTTTAAAAAAATATGTTTTTGCAAAACGTTCAAGAAAAATGTATTGACAAACTATAATCTGGCCCGTGTACAACAGATAATGAGGAACGGAACGACTCATAATGTAACCAACTACCATCCAATGTGCGGTTTATAGCTAACGATTTTGGTGGGCTTTTGCTTGCCTGTCTATTGACGTATTTTCAGTTCAATATCAATTTTGATCGCTCCTCTGAGCTTAAAAATGCTTGAATCGCAACGGCTTTGAATTATATTCTGCAATTATAGATTCATACGTTCAGGCAAGGCGGTCCCATGCACATCTGAGTACATGGTAACTATACTGTTCTGACACCGAATCACTGAGGAACCAGTTTAGGGCAAATACGCTTAAAACCCATCATTTTCCCGTCAAAATCGACTGCTAGAAAAGATAGGGCATCCTCGGTGCTAAAGGCTATTTTCGCTAAAACTCTCGAAATACTTTGACTAGAGACTGGATAACTTGTCCTCATATTTAACACAACGCATGAGTTGAACGTGGATTCGTAAAAGAGTTTTTATTTTCAAAATTTCCGAGTTCGGTTTTCGTTATACTTTCTAAATTTTTGAGTCGGGACTGTTAAAGAACATGGTAAAACCCTCGGTATACTTTTCGACGTTGTAACAAAATCCGACGGAAATATTTCGTATGAAAAGCGTGATTCACGTAAAAATATCGTGGAAGAGGTTTTTAATATTCTTAATCATATTTTCTCTCTACGGAGCGATTTTTATGCAAACATTTTCATAACTCCTCAAGGAGCGTCATTTTAGAAGGTGTAGTAAATGTCGCTGGACAGGGACGTAATGTCGCCCCGACACCAAAATTTTATAAACTATAACAAAATTTGACTTTAACTACGGAATTTTCAAAATTAAAAACCCTTTTACGAATCCACGTTGTCAAGCACTGCAACTCATACGAGGTCTTAAATATGAGGACAAGTTAATCCAGCTTCTATCCAAAGTATATCGTAAGTTTTAGCGAAAATAGCCCTTAGAGACATGGGACCCCCATTATTTCCTAGCAGTCGATTTTGACGGGGAAATGATGAATTTTAACGGGATTTGCCCTAAACCGGTTCCTCAGTGATTCGGTGTCAGAAAAGTATCTTTACCATGTACTCATATGTGCATGGGACCGCCTTGCCTGAACGTATAAAATGGTAATTGCAGAATACAATTCGAAGTAGTAGCGCTTCAAGCATTTTCAAGCTCTGAGGAGCGACCAAAATTGATATTGAAATAAAAATACGTATATAAGACAGGCAAGCAAAAGCCCACCAAATTTCAGAAACATTGAACTTTTCTTGAATGTTTTTGTGTAATCGTTAGCTCACAAAACTGCATTTTGGATGATAGTTGGTACATTATGAATCGTTCCGTTCTTCACCATGTGTTGCACACGGGCCAGACTAGTGTTTGTTAAACATATTTCTTAAAAGTTGTTGTAAAACCATAAAATTTTTGAAGATTCAATATCTAGTTTTGAACTTTATATTGTCTTTTAATTGTGTTTTCTAACAAAATTCCCTTTCAGGTATAATTTTAAGAAAGTGTGGTACATCCAGTGTTAGGTTTATATTGTTACGACGTCCAATAGATACCATTAAAGCAGCAGTTAAGCAAAAACGAACAGTAAGTATAAATTTTCATATTATTCTCCGCCTGAAACAGTCATCTTGAACCCTAAATTTTGTGAACGTTAACATTCACTTTTGAAATATATTAAAAGTCCTTCAGACTCCAAAAGATGAATCGTTCACAGGACGACATTACGTCTCCGTGCAGCGACATTTACTACACTTTCTAAAATTACATTCCTTGGCGAGTTTCGAAGATTTTGGCATAAAAAACGCTCCGTAGAGTGAGAATATGATTTAATGTATAAAAACCTCTTCCAACGGAATTTTTACGTGAAGCACGCTTTTCATGCGAAAAGTCGGATTTTGTTACAGCTTCGAAAAGTTCATCGATGGTTTTGGCGTGTTCTTTAACATCACTTCCGGCGAAACCAGAAGTGAAAAAAGATCGACTGTATGTCAAAAAGTGCCGCTTATTATGTATGTAATACACTCACATGCGAAAAAGGCGCAACAAGTTAATATTTGGTAAGATTTGAGGTCTTGTAATTTTTTTATTTTCAGTTCAATTTTCATAAATCTTTAGCAAACTGTAGACGAAATGACTAATTTCAACTTGCATATCCAGTATTTTATTAAATGCTGGCGTATTAGTCATTATGCACGGTTAATTCAAAGTTCATTTTATAAACCTAAATTTATAACACCCTGTGGAATAATTTCGTAGCCAAATTCTTTCAAAATACCAATTTTTGTTAAAAACCATTCCTTTCCTACATTTTATTTTTTGGTTCATGTCTTTAGGTGCACTGGTTCATTTTTAAGAGCGAAATGAACTTGTCACCAACAGTTTACTTTGAGAAATATTATTTTCTGACGAGCCGGCTTTGCTCGTTGTTGCTCTAATGTCAGTATGACAGTGATTTTTGTTACGCAAGACCTATTATACTCCTACCATGGTTTTAAGTGCGGAATATTGCGCAAAAGCTGTTGCTCTTGTTGAAGATGGACGTAATTATGAATATGTTGCAAAAATATTTCATGTTCATCGCTCTACCATCAAAAGAGTACTCGAACGTTTTAGACAAACTGGCAGAAATAGAAGTAGGGCAGGTTGTGGCAGAAAACGAAAAACTATTGTTATGGATGACAGATTTCTTTCGTTAACACTCTGCGGGATCGTCATTTAACATCAGTGCAGACAAGAAATCAACTCCAAGAAGTCCGAGGTACTAATGTTAGTATGTGGACAGTTCGCCGAAGATTGAAGGAGTTTGGTTTGAAAGCTTGCAGACCAGCAACTGGACCCAAAATGCTTCCTCGTCACCGAGTAGCTAGACTGCAATTTACCACTGAACATTTACCTTGGAGCTTAGGACAATGGAACGAACAATGTTCTTTTTACTGAGAAATCCAGATTCTGCTTACATTCTCCAGATGGACGGAAAAGAGTATGGAGAAGGGCCGAAGAAAGATTTGCAAAGTGCACGTTCACTTCCCGTCTGAGCTATGGAGGAGGTTCAGTAAGGGTGTGGGCAGGAATAACCCGAGAGGCCTGCACTGATTTGGTGGTCATCGATGGATCCTTGACGGCCCACCGATATATTGAGGAGATGTTAAGCAATTACGTTTATTTATCGGCGATGGCTTTATCCTAATGCAGCAGCATTCAGCATTGCGTGTTACACAATACCTCGCGGAAGTTGATATTAACAAAATGAATTGGCCAGCACGTTCGCCTGATCTTAAGCCCATAGAGAATGTGTGGGACATGCTTGGTAGGCAAGTCGGAGATCGCAAAGTAGTTCCTGCTACGGTAAATAAGTTTCGTTTAGCTCTTCAACAGAAATGACAAAATGCTAAGACAAAGATGCTATTCTTAACCTTATTGACAGTATGAACCGACGTATGCAGGCAGTTATAAGGGCTAGAGGTGGTGATACAAAGTATTAAGCTAAATGTATTGTAAAAAGTACGTTTCTTTAGGTTAGTTAAGTTACAGTTCAATTGTTTTGTTTTGAAGTTTGATTTTAAAGTTGAACTGTTTGCATAAATAATTTTGCATTAGTTTGCATAATTTATTTTTCTTTCTTTTTATGTAAATTGTAATAATTGCTTATTAAAACTAAATAATACATTGTTGCCATTTCATTGCTAGACTCATAAACTAAGCTGTCAAACTGACATTAGAGCAACAACGAGCAAAGCCGAATTGTCAAAAAATAACATATTTCATCACATATCTCAAGTTCATTTCGCTCTTAAAAATGAACCAATGCACCTAAAGACATGAACCAAAAAACAAGATGTAGGAAAGGAATGGTTCTTAACAAGAATTTGTATTTTGAAAGAATTTGGCTACGAAATTATTCCACAGGGTGTTTTAATATTAGGGTTATACAACGAACTTTTAATTAACCCTGCATGACTAATACGCCAGCATTTAACAAAAGAGTGGATATGCAAGTTGAAATTAGTCATTTCATCTACAGTTTGCTAAACATTTATGAAAGTTGAACTAAAAATAATAAAATTATAAGACCTCAAATCTTACCAAATATTAACTTGTTGCGTTGTTTTGCTTGTGAATGTGTATCCTAAATATCAATCAATTATCTTCAAAACTAAAGGAGAAAAGAGGGTATACCATGATCCTGTTACACCTGGTATATAGAGGCAGCTACCATAAGAATCGAGCCAACAATTACAGGCTGGATTCGAGCCATGCTTTTCCGAAACTCTCATCTGAAGAAGGTAATCTACAAAGAGAGGCTGTCCTTGTGGACCTGTCGCAAAATTTGTGGAAAATCCTGGATATTGGTGCCCAACAAATGTACTGGATATATGTTACGGTCATTAGGTCAATGATAGCGTATAATTTCATAGTTTGGTGGTCGAAAGCATTGCAACAAACGACCAAAATCAAACTATTTGGGTTACAGAGAAAAGTATGCTTGCCAATAACAGGTGCTAATATGTGCGCCGCATCGTCAGCTGCTATAAAAATTCTCCTGTACTTATCACATCTTCGTATCCACCTAGAGAGAGAGAGCTTTAGTGGGCAACATACACATTCCAACAATCAACATGCCGCATGCTAGCATCATGGAACGCAATGGGTTGCATCCTGAGCATCCTAAGTGTACGTTCAGATGTAATATTGTCAACAAACGTCATTTATTTCGAATCTAGAAAAGTTCACGAATCATCAACAATTCATAAATACTACGGATTCATCAATAAAACCATTCAAACATTCAAATTAACCGAATTACAGCTCAAAGTTACAAACTACGGCCCTAAGAAATACACTATCTCGATTCGCATCACAACCACTTTCCACACCCCTCAGCCACAATGTTATATTTCACGTCTATAAATTTTTATTAATCATTTTTCACTCAATTTGAAATTCCCATTCAAGTTTCAATTCATACATCAAAATACACTTCAATTACGTTCCCGATGTGCCAGCTGAGCATTCGTCAAAACTTCGTTCCATGTCGCATGTTCCGATTGACATCAAAACTTATTTCCATTTCGTATGTTCCATTTGCTGGCTCATTAGTATCAAAACTACTTTCCATACCCGCATTCAAAATATTTATTTCAATCACACAAACTTTTTATAAATTATTCTTCCTTTCAATTCCACCGTTCATTCAATTCCTCGTCCTAAATATCAATATACAATCAATCTCCATTCAAATTGTCCCCATAGAATACCGTTACGTTCGTCCCCATCATCATCAAAACTTACTTACAAAAACATAAGCTATGTATCAAATTAAATTGGATACACGTCATTCATTCACCGTGAACGTATCAGCACAATTTTTTATCATATTCAACTTTAAATGCAACCTTCGGGACGACTTTACGGGATCGTTTCAAATTTAATAAATATTTTCAACTAATTTTCGTTAATAACTTCTGAATTCAAATCGATTCGAACTTCGTTCATATATCAAAAAGTTTCCCATTTTAATGCCGATACGGTCATATAATTTTTATGTGCAAATTTTTCATCTTTACCTTTTCTGATGCAATATTGAGCAATTGTGCCCGCACGGAATGAGCGGGGACATTTCCAAATTTCTCCAGACCTCCTCACTCAGAGTTCCAGGCGAACTGTATAAGGGGCTGAGCACCACGAGTTCAGGCTAAGTTCAGTTCGATACGTACGCCGCGACGTTGAGTCTACAACCGTGCTGCTTCCTTGGTCAAAACCAAGTAAAAAGTTTAAAATCAGTTATATTCTGCCTTCGCGCATTTAACAAATAAACAAATTTTTCATTTAAATCTTAATATTCTCAAGTGAAGTCCAGTTCATTACGTGTGCCGTGAACGTTATCTCTATAACCGTGCCACTGTAGCTGCTTCCTTGGCTGTACCAAGTAAATAAGCTCTAAACCATTTTACCATCACGCATTTAACAAAAAAATGTTTCGAACAGTCTACCGCGTTCGTTCAACGTATCAATTTCTGTCCCTAGCGACTTAACTTATCATTACTAAGTACGCCGCGACCATTTAATCATGACATCCTAACTAGTAAACCTTCTTAGCTACAAAAAAGTGTAAAAAACTAAATAAACAAAATAAATAGTTTTTCCATTTTGTAAATATTTTAAATAGTGTTAATATACTAGCTTTTGAAAAAAGAGACTTTCATTCCATTGGCATTTGCCTACATCTAGGGACACCTTCCCTAGCAGAGCCAACTTCTGTGAATATAAAGTAGGCGTCATCAGGGGCTCCTTCCCTGTCCAAAATCTAAAAATAATATCTAAAATCTAACTGACTACGCCGAAGCTCGGCACAAACAAACTCTCTCTACACAAAACAAATCCTTGGTCTCTCTCACGAACCCGATCTAAAGGGAAAACGCCCTGAGATACAACCTAGTTCGACACTGGTGTTCCTACTAACCAAAGGAATCAGTACTGGCGCCCACATACCTCTCCAATTTCGTACTGAGCTCCTGACGACGTCCGCCATAAGGCCAAAATGTGCATCAACCCAACGCCAGTCCTGTTGACAATATCTACCATGACCGACAACAAGCTACCGTTTAACATTCAATTTTCCTAAAGATATGAGTGGGATCAGAATAAAACAGACCTACAGAAGCAGATGGTTGTTGTAATGCTAACGACTCAGGTTTTATATATAAGCGAATTAATGGGTTGAATGTCACTTCCTTGAGTGGCCCATAAATTAACCGAAATGAGTTGCTTTGGTAAAGACAGATTTTTCTCATTAACCTGACGTAACTTACGATTTCCAGGAACAAGTCACCACAATTATCAATAAAATATTCCCGTTAAGCTCGTTTTGGTGTTGATGTACACGTTTATATTTAATTGCTAGTGAAACATGAGGTGGATTTAGTTAGGTATTCGAAAAGAAGCACTGTGGTAATGAGAACATATTTATTTTAGATAAATTTCAATTCTACTAATTTATTACGTAATAAAACCAACTTCAAGCAATATTAATTTTATGTACGATTTTTTAACACGTGTTACCAATAAAAATATTTCATTTATTTGAACATAATAAATCATTACGTACAAAACTACTAACAATCAGTCAGTACATAAAAATTTGAAATACCTAATTATAATTATTTACTAAATTCGTATAACAAAACCTAGTCATTCCTCTTACAATCCTCCTCCACCTCACAATGGTCTGTAAAATGTGACCAAATGGTGACAACCAATAATATTGGGTGTTGTTGTTTAAAGGGGGGTGACTACATTTCATTTCAACTACAGATATTTTTTCATTTTTAAAAACATTAAATTATAATAAAATTATTTCTTAGAGAAAGTAAATAAATGATGTCATGCAGAAAGAAAAAATTTAGTCTCACCACTTAAATTTAAAATTTTGCAAAGCTATTTTTACATTTGTTTTCATTTTAGTCACATTCTTTTACCTCTCAACACAATACAGTAAAAAACAGTAATTACTGGTTTGGGTGTATCAATATTAATTTTGATTTAACATACACATCAGCTATCCCACACTTTAACAAACTTTAAATTGTATCAACTCAAATGATACTAAATTGAAATTCAAAAAATGTTAATGTGTTATATTTGTGTGTATGAATGGACACAACAGGATTTTTTTTAAAATTTCTAATTTAAAATTATATTACAATTTAAAACGTATGTTTGATATATTAGAATAAAGCTAAAATGCACAGTTTTTCTAATAATTTCGAAAAAATAGACGTAACGAAGTTTCTGACAGTAAATGTCAATCTTAATTTAAGTAGCAGTTGAAAACTATTACTATATTTTTCTAAAGGCGCTCCTCTGTGCCATACCAGTTTTTAAATTCAGTTAGCGTTATATTATGAGTGCGCATTTTAGCAACTTAACATACTGTCAATGACCTAACAACTTGCTTTGCCTAAAAACATCTTTCTGTCATGTTGAGTTATCCTAAGAACAAAATTATTACCAAAAGTAAATGTGATATTCAGCATTATCATTTATTTATTTTATGTAATTACTATACATTAAGTATCATCCGTTTTCTGATTACAATAATAATTTGTTCTGGTATGGCGTTTTTTCTCGAAGAATTAATTGTATATCAAATGTGCCAAATATGCACTTACCGAAATGTCTTCAGAACAATATATTTTCGCACAAAATATTGCATATTATATAAGTTATTTGATTTTGAGTAGGAAATAAAACATTATTTACATTTAATTCAGTGGGCATATTTAAGGCCATTTCAAAGTGAGCTGTTTTTCCAAATCAAACTTTATTTTACGAAAAACTTAAGCAACTTTTTGAACTTCCAAGAATTGTTTACTACAGAAAAAGTGCTAAAGGCAATAATGTTTATTTTAATGCATTAAATCTTCGTGAATTAATTTAATTTTTTTATCAATTTTGGCTACCAATCCAACAATCTATATTAAATAACCAAAAGTGTATAAAAATTGTGAAAGAATTCTCCAAGTTTCAATTAAAATTAATATGCTTGTCTTTAGCACTTTTCTCTAGAGTTGATATTTTCGAGTAAAAAATTTTTGAAATTCCGAAAATCTTTAGTGAAGTATTCAGTTGAAAAATCATAAAAAAGCCGGCAAATTACTTAAAAGTACCGACTACTGTGAAGGAGATAAACATCAAACATGGGTGTACCGATGATAATTTTAGTGTGGCGTATAAGCCCCATGTAGTACTTAGTCATAACACGTTCAGAGAAAATTTGTCATGCACTAGTGAACCAAAATTATATCGTATAAACAGCCATACCAAATTTCATATAAATTTGTGTTTATATAGAATATTTAAGGGTTTTTATTTACATTTGATGAATTCTACATCTGTTCGGAACATCATGTAGTACGTAGAAATATTTACGTACGTATTTAAATATTTTGTGTAAGTTCGCATTTCAATAAAATGTAGAGCTATAAAGTCGAGGCAAGAATTCAAGCGATGCACGTCACAGATCGATTCTATAAATAAGACAATACTGCTAAGAATCATGAAGATCCATTAAACTGTACCTATTTCTGAAAAAAGCTTAATAATTGGGTGTCAAGAATTACTCTTTTTAATGTAATTAATGATTAAAAATTATGTTAGTATTAAAATTTCTTTAATGAGATCACTCATGACGTGCATCGCTTGAATTCTTGCCTCGACTTTAATTTCGTAATCTTAAATTCTACCTAAACTGCATGCGTGATAAAGTTCAATTTGTTTATACTTCGCAGTATTCATTCATACCTTGCTGTAATGCGTGATTGTATAGATTCGGGCGCTTTTAATTAGTTTTGACATCGCCATTTCATTTTCATTATGTTTGGTATGGTTTGGTATCTTGCAAATTGAATCTCATAAAAAAATTCTAGCAAAAGTTACTTGCTTTTATTTGTAGAACAAGATACCTTAATCAAAATTATCGGTTTCTAAAAAATGTTCATCCTGAAATGATTTTGAAAAAATCTACTGTATAAAAAATAAATAATGATGTTCTTTTAGGCCAAGTTGCATAAAAGTGGATCAGCTGAAGTTTAGTTGAACTTGGTTTAAAATCCAGGGTTACAATTGCTACAACAATAGTATCCACGGATTTTGAACTAAGTTCAACTGAATATTCGTTGATCCACTTTTATACAACTGGGCCTATGAAACAGACGTGGTCTAATTCCAAATACAAATCTTAAACGTGAGTTCTGTAATTTGTGAATATGGCTAAAATCAGCCTGCCCAGCAACATCAAAAACAATATGTACTGATATATGAATTTAAGCAAAGTGTCTATAAGTAAACCAACTTTAATTGCATAAACTTTCCTTAGAAGATGAGGTATTATACTGTTTAAATCTCAGTTTTTCATATTATATTTTTCAATCATAATTTAAAGTGATATTATCGTTAACTTATTCAAAAGTAAATGAATGATTAACAATTTAGTAAAAGTTAATTAAACACTTATTGGGTAAATCATTACTGACCGCTGAATTATTAAATACTTGGTTAGATTATTTAGAACTTTTGAACTGTCAGATAATTCACAATCATGTCAATAATTTCGAAATGATTGAGTAGTAGTGATTAAGTTGTCATCTTGTACTTTATATTAAGTTTTATTTAAGGGAAGTGTGTTTGCAGAAGTAGTAACAATGCCTACCATTCACTGGTAAATCAAATCACTTTGTCTTTGCCGTTTCCACTACAAAATGGTGTGTCGGACCGCTGTGCGCTGGCGTGCCGGACATAAGGGGTGCGAGATCGCATGTGTTCGATGCATATCGGACCTTCTCCAAGTGTTGTTTATTCCACCTTACCATTCTCTCAATGGTTCATATCCTATTCCCAATGTATGCCAAGCCAACCGATATACGAAAAATTCAATATGCATAGCCACTACTTTTAATGAATCATTAAAACGACATCAACAATTTCGGCTCACTTTGAATGAAATATATAAAATAAATTTAAAAATAGATAATTACATTACATTTTATTGAGTTAGTTTGTCAACATAAATGTTCTTTGAAGCACTACATTTTAAAAATTTTGCTGCATATATACTTGCCTCTTAAAATAGACATTTTCATTGTTATTTTTTATCAACATATTTTTTCAAATTCGGCACAAAACAGCACCTGTCAGTTATGAAATGTTCGTTGTTACCTCATCATCTGGGAAGGCCCATATTACTAAATGAAACAATTATTATAGTTAAAATGATAAAGTGACATCGAACTCATGGAAATTATTCTCCATTACTTTAAATATATACGTCTTAATTAATACTTTCCAGCGTTTTAGAAAGAAGTAGTATTATGCATTAATAATAAACAATGTAGTTTTTCCACATTAGTGACAATAGAAAATAATATACTATAAGTTAAAATTAAATCTGTGACAAAATACAAATATATTAGTACACATTGACTTTGTTGCAGTAGTTAAATTTTTCCACAAAAATGCACTTTCGGAGATAAAATCATGGTGCTTTCATATAAACAAATAGAAAGAAGGATAAAACAACAGCAGCACCACCTATACCAATAAGTATCCATTTTACAATATTTATTATGTTCAGAGTTCGAAATAGTGTATTTTTCAGTTGATCGATGTACTTGTCCTCCAGGGTTGTAGACTGAAAAAGAAGATCAACAATTAATGTAATAATACAATCTTCATTATATGTATATAGTCTAAGAGCCGGCCACCCTCAGTGTAGTTAAATTTTTTCCTAGTAAAGGTCAGAAGATGATCTGAAAGTACAATGCTTGAGTGGGTGGTCAAATATGTCATTTTTCAAGTCAAGAAACTGATAAGATGCAGTACTGCAGAATTATTGAAAATCGCCAGAAGGGTGTGTGGAAAATAAAGTCTTCAGAAGGCGCCAAAGTTGTAGAAGATTCCAAGAAATTTACATGACCACGTGCACTTTTGACAATTTTTCTATTATGTGCAAAACGTCACAAGGCTAAGTAAAAGAGAAAGAGAAAAAAATTCGATGCTATGTGCGAAAATGCTTTATTCAATTAATCATTTTTCACATCATCGAATGTTCTTTATTCGACTTATTTTATTTTTATTAAAATCATATTTAATTTTTTTTATATTCTTAGAAAGTCACTTTCACGTTTAAATCTTCACGGCGGTCTTCTATGAAGTGAAAATTTTTCAATTCTGTTTGGAAATATTCCATTGATTATTATACGGTCTCTTTCGATAATCCCAATAATAGACTACGTCCAGGAAATAAGTTCAAGCTGGGTGATAGTCCGCTAACCTACAATATTATACGAATTAGAGAGGATAATATCCCTTTTCGGATCAAACACAAATTACTATACCAGACGCTGCCCATTTTCCGGCAACCTCTGTATCCAACCTTCCCTCTATCAAACCTTTCTATTCATTAAATTTATTTAAATATTTAACTGTTTTCTGTCCCCCTCTTCGTTTATGTTTGTTTATTTGTTGTATCTAAATTCTTCTTCATCATCCCTTCCAGAACTTATCAAAAATTCAAAATTCTCTTAATCTTAGTTTCTAAAATTAAATACTGCATCTGGGATGCCCCGCGAATTCTGCAATTCGTCAGTCATTGCGTATGCAAGTAGAAGCTTATCTCGAGCTGAACGTAACTATTCTGCCATAGAATTAGAAACTGTAGCCGTAGTTTATTCTTTAGTTTGCTGGATATGTACAGAGTGTACATTTCAAAGTTATTACTGATCACGCTTGCCTTAAATATTTGTATCGCTTGTCTAACCCCTCTGGTAGGCTATGTCGATGGTCCATAAGACTTTCAATGTATGATTTTGAAGTGATTCATAGAAAGGACAAATTACATGTTGTCCCTGATGCACTTTCTATCAGTTTCTTAACTTAAAAAATCATATACTTTACCTGCAACTGACGCATTATACTTCCAGACAGCCTTCTGACGGCCGAGCTTTCACTGTCGGTAAAATTTCGACTACGCTGAGTCGTGTGCAAGGATGTTCTACCCTACCCCTAGGCCAATAAATCGAGTCAGTAATTGTAACCAACAAGAATGAAGCGGATAAGCAAGACGGCCGCGCACGCACTGTGATAAGTATACTAAAAGCATGTACCGCTCCAACTATACATGGGCTAGCATTCCTTTACTGACTCGAATTATTGGCCCTAGGTACATCCTTAGTCATGTGCCGCTGTCATTTGGTCAATTTTTTATGAACTCAATTATCTTTCGTATAACTGGTACCACTAGATAATTCCCTTCATCTTTATGTACAAGTTTGAACAGATATATGATGTTTCCCACCAATTACTCTGATTCACACAATTTACGCCACATGCCTGTCTAACTTTACTTTTTTAAAATGGTGATTAACGTATAATAATTATACCAACCTCCTCTACCCATAGAACTGGAATCAGAGCTTTTGAAACATTTTCCATACTGCTAATACCTTCAATTGGTCTTATGAACATGTTGAATTGAATTCTCTGAGCCATTGTCAAAGGAATCCCACTTATCTGTAAAATTGTGTTAAAGAATTTAATTAGTAACGATTAAACCAGAATTTTCTTATAATCCAAGCGTTTTAGATTTTTGTTGCCAAATTCGTGCTCTACGAAATTTTCTTTTAATTGTATTTATTTGGACGTCCTGAATAACACTTGGTAGTTACGCCACGATACACCTAGAGGAATTCGTGAAATTCGCTTCGGAAGGTTGCGGAAATCGCGGATTCGCGATTAAGTCAGTTTTTATGGTCCAAAACGAGAACAACACTTATTATGAAAATTGTACGTAAATTCTCTACCTTAAAAGTTCTATACATTTTTTTCGTATGCCTAAACGTTTTGGAGATATGACGCGAAATAAGTGAAAAATGCATTTAGTTCCTTTTTTTATATTTTTTGAATATTTTCTTTATATTGGACAGCACAGAATCGTTGACACGTTCAAACATGGTTAGGAAAAGACACTGATCCTGAGCATTGCGGCTGGATTAAGAATATTTTGCAGTCAGTACCAACGCAGTTACCATCAGGACCATTCATATTGTTAAATTAAATTTTTTGCAACTGTACGAAAGGTTGTGGAGGAAAATGTAGCCGTAGGAAAGTAGGACTGAATCATTCAACAGCTTGTGGACATTTTCACGGGCACTCCTGCTTGAATACCGCACCTATAATTGCTATGAATGAGGAACTGAGGAACTGGACGACGTAGAATCTTATCGGAATGAAAGTAATGACAACGATTTGTCATTGGACAATAAAGTTTCAGATACCGAAGAAATCGCAAATATTGACTAATTTAAAATCCGGCATGGATTAGGGCTCCTGGGGAAACCATATAAAAAAAGCGTGAAGAACATTCTACATCTAAGGTAGTGCGGAAATGAATGCATTTTTTGCCTTATTCACTGTAAATAAATGTAAATAAAATGTATAAAATATTCTAGTGGAGAATAAAGATCACCGAGCTCTATAACAGCAATATTTAATATTCATTCTGAGACGTCTCCAAGTGTTATTCAGGACGACCAAATAAACACAATAAAAAAATAATCGTAGAGTACGAATTTAGCACAGAGGTCAACTTTGCAGCTAAACCGCCTGGAGTATTAGTAGAACATTGTATAATCCCCACGGAAGCTATTGTCATTTGATCTTTGTTCAGCTTTTCTTATACGGGCAGGGACACAATCTCGATTATCTCTTTAGAGAACAAAATCAATCACCGGGATATCCTATTTCCTATTTCTCCATAGAGGTGGTGTATAAAAAAATGAAGTTATTGTGGATATCAGCGGTTAATGTTTATCTATCTATAAGGGGAACATAAATACAACTTTAACCCTGTCAGCTATTTTGAAATTTTCACAGCAAATTTTAATTTTCAATCTAGGGTGCCATGACTCCTAATGGTATACCTAAGTGTGCGACCTCGGGGGTGGGAGATGGAAAATTGTGCATCGCCGCACAATTACGCCGTTATTTGACGTGATTAAAAAATTTAAAAAAACATTAAACTAAAAGATGTAGACTATAAAATTCTGCATCTTTTGCTGCATTAATTTTTTGTCTGCTACCAATATTTTCCGAGATACAGCACGCCAAAGTTGGGGACTGATTTGCAATTTTCAAAAAAATTACATTTTCATCGCGGATTAGTACGAAGATCGACTGCAAAAATTCCCCAATATTTTTTTTATCAACGAGCAATATTTTGTGAATCTGATGATGCCTGATTTGTAAGGTTTGGTTGTATGCAACGAAAGATATGATTTTTTGATGCGCGCCGCGGCTTACTCAAATATGTGGATTTTTTAATTATCCAAATCTAAGGTCGATATATGTTTATATATTTTTCATATATTTTTGTATAATCGACAAATATATTATATTTTTGCCTACATGATATAAAGTATATTACTTTCAACTCGTTTCCACGCCACTCTTGAGGTGTAATTGATCGGTCCGTTTTTTTATGTGCTATCCCCGATAGGCCTAATCCACAGTCCAAATTAAACCTCGATAATTCACCTTGCGTCGCTTACGATGAAACACTTCGTATTTTGTCTATTGAACATAACATTGTTGGTAAACCCGGACTCATCGAAACACAGTATTGAAAATTCCAAATCATTGACATTATTATTGCTTCGCAAAAACCAATTAGAATGATCTAATCTTCACTGAAAGTGGTCATGTACAAATGTTGGTGCAATCGGTACTTGAACGATCGATACCCGTGTTTCTTCAATATGCGCCTAGTTGATTCGTGACTAAGGTCCGGTTTATCAATAGAGAGTTAACTCTTAACTAGACAAACCGTACCTAATACGCAATCCTTGGTCGATTTACGTCGTGGATGCTGTGAGGTTCTGATTCACGAATTCTAAAATATTGACTTCCACCACCTCACTGGCAATAAAATTGTTTTGTACGTACCTCAGGTTCTTGACGTATCTTTGTAAAGGCCAGTTTATCAATGCAAGGTTAACCCGTAACCAAAGGATAAATGTCAAACAAAATAATAGATGTCCATTGTTTCGTTTGGCATGTATCCTATAGTTAAGTGTTAACCCTGTATTGATAAACCGGCCTTGAATAAAATAAATGATGTATTACATTGTTGGGTGATTACTACGATTGGGATATTCAGTCCGATACACACATCTGTGGCGTTTTATCACATTACCCATAAATTACTGAAATATCTACTTGCTCACTTCTTGAAAACACAGAAATTATCGATTGCAGATATTAAAATTAAGTTAACTTGAAAAAATCAAATACAAAACTTTATTAAAATAATCTTCAAACTCATGGATATTATTTATTTATTATTAATTATTTGTTTCAATTTAGTCTGCCAAGGCATACTTGGTCAATTTGCAGATTTTGGATCTAACAGCAATCGCAAAGGAAAGCGCGAATTAAACACTACTTATTATTCATTTGCTTCAATTCAGTTTGCCAAGGCATACTTGATCATTTTAAAAATTCGAATTTAACGGCAATTGCAAAGGAAAACGTGGATGAATAATTGTGTTACGATACATTGTTACATTCGTATCGAAAAATACATAACAGTGTAATATTAAAGTAACACTTTCATTTGAAAACTTTGAGTAATTTCAAAAAAAGTGATTTTGCCAACTTTAAACCTTTCTGCAGTACAAATAAACAACAAAATATGCAATACGTATTTTTCTTCAATTAAATATTTATGAATGCAAAAATATGCAGGGTATTCCATATAAAAATCAAAAGTTGGGGTCACTTTCGGCAAAACCGGAAGTCGTAGCAACAGATAAGTCAAAAAATGCGGTTTTTGGTAACATATTACACGTGCCAAATTTCATCTCAATACGTCGAAAAATAAAGATATGATTACCGGAAAGTGACACCCGGTATATGAACAAATAATAATTTAAAGAGTAAATGGAATATAGAGAAATTGATAGTAGTCATTTAGAACATGTTTTGAGCAGATATGGTAAAAATAATTATAAAATTATGTATTGATTTTCTAATTTTAAATATACAATTATTACATATAAAATTCAAATAACACATAACGGAATGCAAAACAGTTAGCTTAGCATATTTTACATATTAAATAATATTTTGATAGAATTACATACAATGTAATGTATATGTACAGTATATAGGTAATAGCACAGATTAGTTTAACTATGACAAATACAATCTCCTCTGGTGATTTACGTCAAACATTATATAGTTGGCCAAAGAAAATTTCTCTATTGGATAACAGAAAGTCATCTTTCTCGCTGTTTAACTCCCCAGAAACTCTACAAGTGAACATACAAATCTGTTATGTTTTTTTAGTGTTTTTGAAGTAGGTAATATGTCAATTCGCCAACTAGAATTAATCCGTATTACTTTTATTGATTTGCTTTGTTTTTTAAACTTTCGTTAAAGACTATATAATTTATATAAGAGAATATGATAATTCATATTAATATAAATTTGTGCTAAAGTTCAACTGTTCTTAGTCTAGAATTGATTTAAATGGAATTACATTACCTAATACTACTGAGTTTTGTCACAGTATTCGTGTTGGTTTTCAAATAATTTCTATTAATTTTATATAACTAAACTCAGAGATTATATATTCGATAGAATGGTAATTTACGGAAAATATGAATATTTTTTACAATCCTTATCCAATGTTTAAAATGAAGCAATTAGGATATCAAACAAACACAACTTATGTGTTCAATCTTGTCATTATTATATAGTATGACCATTATTAGATTTCTGAAGCTCGAGCTTAACATAGATACAAAAATATCGTTATTTAGGAAAACCTTCAAATATAGAGTGATCACGTAAAAGTTAATAAATTTAAATTCCACAGGATATTTTGTGACATCGCTTCTTTCTTGAGTCTGTATACTTTCTTTGTGATAGATAATTGCACGTCCTCTTACATACTTGGAACGCACAAAACTTTATGCTGCTTCATATGCTTCCACTTTGGCATGATCGATTTCATCGGTTTTTAACTGGTGTTCGGTAAAACACAGCCGGTCGTAATCATACGTTTCACATTTTTTACTCGATTTCATCTGTTTTTAGGAACATTATTACAAGTATTGGTATTAAGTTGCGCAAGTCCCCTTCTTCGCGCGTGGTTTGTGATTTCATTTGCATTACTTGCATCACTTGATTATTTGGTAATTTTACGTTTTTTTTTACCTTTCAAAAATCCTTTTCGGTTTCTGCTTGATTTTTTGCATTAAAATCAAATATTCTGTTGCAACCTTCTTTGGCCAGAAGTTTTGGTTATATAGCATTTCTCGAAAGTCAAAAATGATACTTACTTTAAAGCATTGGCAGTCAGTCATTTCCGATGTTGTCATATTTTGTTTTTATGTGTTTTAGCACTATATCTTTTTCTTGTTCAAGCTTCGTTTTGTCTTCTATCTCCTTATATATTTGTCTTCTGTCATATAACTTTTCACCCTGGATATAAAAGCCATATTTTTTGTTGTCTTCTTTACCAATAAATTCATTTTCCCCGATTGGGATATCGGAAGTTCCAATACTTATTTCCTTTCGTTTGTTGTTTAGTTTATTTATCCATGTTGTTTTCAGTAGTTTGTTCTTTATTTGAAATATTGCCATGAAGCATTGCATCTCTGTTTTCATGTGTGCTTGGAAAATTATTACGCTTTGCATTTTTCGATATAGAGAGAATCTGATCGGTAGTAGGAATTACTAGTTTGTTCATCCCTGATTGATTGTAATCGGCTCTAAATTTATAATTTCATGCATAATTTCCGTTTGTTTATTTTGCAGGGTATTTATATTACTTATTTTTATTTGCTTATCTACCAAATTATCGAAAATTATTTCTGAAGTTAATTTTTTACCGGTCCTTCATCATATGATTGTAGTTCTTCTAGTGTTTTTGATGTTAGTTTTGTAAAGAATTTATTTTTAATTGTATTTTCATTCTTAAAAGCTGTTTTCATTTTGTCTGTTTTTTGAGTTATGGTCCATTTTAATTTTTCAGATAAATCTCTGATATATGGAATTTTTAAATATTTTATATCACCCTCTATCTGTGTATTATTGTTTGCTGGTGTGGTAGTGTAAAATTATTATTTAGGAGTCTTTGTATTAATTTTGGTGGATAATTATTTTTTAAAAGCATGTTATATATATAGTTTAAATTTTTTTCTGAAAAACTATGGTCTGATAATTTAGCGCTCTGTTTTCTGGATTGTTGATAATATTTATTTTTTGCTTAATAGAATGCCTTGAATAAATATTTATAAATATTTCAGAAAAGGTTGGTTTATGGTACCAATCTGTTGTGAGTTTCCTTGTGTTATGCCTAATAACTAACAACACATCCAATAATGCAAGTTAGTTATTTTTTCTTTTTCCACAGTAAATTGTACTTTTGATGAAAACCATTAAATGTGTCTAACACTAATTGCAACTTATTCTTGTCAATGGCCATAAATATGTCATCGACATACCTTTTAAAGAATAATACACAGTTTAGTTTTTTAAGGTTAACATCTTTGAGTTCTGACATAAGTAAATTAGCACACACTGGGGGCATACAGTTTCCCATGCCCAAGGCAAAAATTTGAGTATAATAATCATTCTCATACTGAAAATAATTATCTTCTATACAAAATTTAAATAACAGGAAAAATGCATCAGGAGACATAGTTGTGTTATCTTCTATCATATGCCTGGAATATTAGTAAAAAATGATTTAACATCTAAAGAAACCAAAATATAATTTTGAGGAACAGTTTGAGTATTATTGCGTAGAATTAGTAAAATTATTAACCGAGTTTATATAGGGAAAAATATGTTTGTGGAAAATTAAAGACAGTTCGTATGTAAATTAAAATATGACGATTTGGTTAATTTTTTGAAAAAATTGACCTGGCGTTCGTAAATAATTTTTAATAGTACAATAAACAAGTTTAGAAAAAGCGAGCGAGTAACTTAAACACTATATGAGTTTAGTAAAACTGCTTTTCTTACGAGATTTGTTTATATTATTTTTTCGCATTTTGTGTTAGTAAGTAATTGGAAGCAAATAGTGAAGATATGAAAGCATTACAAAGTTTGAAATTTAAAAAATTTCATAGTAGGTACTTGTGTAGGATTTCCGTAACCTAGTATAGTTCAAGTAGGAATAAACTGAGACAGAAAAAACATAACAAAAACTTTACGACCTCATTAAAATACCATTACTCTTTGTGCTACCTCGACCGACCCTCGACTGCAAAGCATCTCATTCGTTTTTAATGTGCGACGAGTCGTCTGATAGTTTGATGTTAGGCATACCGCCGGTGGCCCGCGGCACCGTAGCGATAATAATGATGTCACAATGTTTTTGTTTAGTTTTTTTTGTCTCAGGAAGTCCTTACTTGGACTATAACTGACACGGCTTTGTTTATCAAAAAGCGGGTAAATAGAGCATCTCGTACCGTGATGAGGGTTCGAATCCTTTTGTTATAGTTTTAACCTCTCCGCAATAAAATTGTGAGAGGTTACTAAAATTGGTTCAAAAACGAAAATTGAGATAACATCAAATCTTTACGTTTTGAGGTCCTAGGAACCCAAAAAAGTGGTTTTTGAAAAATGTCTGTGTGTGTGTGTATGTGTGTATGTGTGTTAGCACGATAGCGCCGAAACTACTGAACGAATTTGAATGAAACTTTGCGTGTGCGTTTCTTTAGTGCCCCAGAAGATCTGAAAAGGTTTTGGTTGAGATCGGATTACGTTTAGTGCCATTTTGACGCAACGAGTTGTTTATTTTATAATTATTTTCAATTTGCAATGGAACTATTGAAAAGCAATTAAAATTCTGATTTCAACGATATATCACACTTCCACCCTTTCGATTTTGTTTCCGTGAAAAAAATTAAAAACAAAGCAAATATGGCATAGATCGCATTTCGCATGACGTGATCGATGCGTGTAGCCGTTACGTCGTGAAACTCATCACATCACGTGTCAATTCACGTGTGAGGGTTTCTTCACTGCTCTAAAAGTAGAGCGGATTACGTTTAGGGCCGTTTTTAAATATATATATACAGACAAATCGAAGATTTAAACTACAAATATTCCTCTAAAATCTAGTAAAATTACTGAAATGCTAATGTTTCATTTAACAAAGACAGCCGCGAGCGATCGGATTGCAATGGGCAAATTTTGACGATTGTCGTTGTCATCGTTTGTCATCCGATAACGTTGGTGTCATGCCATGTTAATAAGATTGCGGCATATTTGTAACTTTTAGTGGATTGTCACAAACTTTAAAGGTAGGTAGATGTAACAATATCAATATCATATGCTTTCTGTACCTTCGTTGGTGAATTTATTATAGATTATCACTTTACCAATTTTCAGTTTGTTGCTTTACAAATCTGTAGTATTTAGGATAACTAGACTTTCTTAGTAGTTCAAGTGATGTTTAAAGTTGTTAATATCCTAATAGTATATTATTCAACGAGCGACAATGTATGTAATAACTCGCATAGATGATTGTAAATTCATTAAGTTGAGGGTTTTTTAGTGCCCCAGAAGATCTGAAAATGTTTTGGATGAGATCGGATTACGTTTAGTGCCGTTTTGTCACACAATTTAATGCTCTTTTCGGCTTCAAAGATCCACCGAGTGGGGAGGTTCCAGCCGCTTCCAGTAGCTGCCGATTTTTTTTACTACAATTTGTACAACTAAAATACGTAATACGAGTATTTCTTTAGGTTAGTTCGTTAATTAAATATGTTAATATTATTTGATGTAGTATAGTTGCTTATGATAGATAATTTCCCTTGCCCTTGTCATTTATGAGTGACGTGTCACGGCACGAGATGCTCTATTAACCCGCCTCTGTTTATCATTCAAGGATACAGATAGAGAATCATAATAGTTTTCAAGAAGAACAAGTGTGGTTAACTTTTCAAATTTAAATAATTGTACTTTTAATATATATAACAATGATATAACAATGTTTCCAATATTTAAGTAAACAATTTTCTGTTTTTATTAATACTGACATTACTATAATATAGTAAAGTGCCAGTTCGATGTGGTAAAGTGCCACTTTATTAAACGATGCGAAAAAAGCTTTCATTAAACTTGCAATGTTTGTTAGTTAGTTTGTTTAGGTCAAATCTTGCAATCAAAATTTCGATTAGCTCTAATTAAGCTAGAGCTTTGAATCTTGCACATGTGTATAAGTCCAGTGGCAATACAATTTAACATTTTCATATTAGAAAAAAACAAGATGGCGGCTTCAAAATGGCGGACGACTTTATCGTTTATGATCCGATTCGACTCAAAATCTTGGTCAAAATTAAGAAATTCAAAATGGCGGCGCCAATATGGCGGACAACTTTGGTCATTTACGGTCCAAATCGATGAAAATCGATATCTGGGTGTTTTCGGGTTTGCTGATTTCTGATCAAAAATTTAGTTCAAGATGGCAACTTCAAAATGGTGGACGACTTTAGCGTTTATGATCCGATTCGACTCAAAATCGATATCTGGGGGTTTTCGAGATCGCCAATTATGAATTCTTGGTCAAAATTCAGAAATTCAAAATGACAGCGCCAATATGGCTGACGACTTTTGTCATTTAGATCCAAATCGGATTACAAATTTCTAGTCTAAAATTTGGTTCAAGATGGTGGACGACTTTACTATTTATGATCTGATTCGTCTCAAAATCGATATCTGGGAATTACAGTATATCAAAAGAAGAAGTAAAAAATAAAATTATATAAAAAAATATTTAAAAAAAATTATCCTTTTTGAACCCTATTCATCTTTACTAATACAACAAATCCCTTCTGGATTTTAAGCACGCCTAAAATATCTGAACGCTCGTTCAGTCCCCTCAGAGGCCAGAGGAATTTTAAGAGGATTTACCATTAACTGAACTGAATTGACATTTGACAAAAATAAACGATGCGATTTTACGTGTGTGGAGACCAAAGTATCTGTACGTTCTAATCTAATCGTCTAAAATTCCCTTCCGTGTATGGGAGCCTGAGACTTTTTCGTTAAATCTTTCCGAAATATACAAAATATAAAATTTTATTCCAAGAATGGCTGTATTAGTGATTGATTTTTAAGGGATGATAATTTAGCATGTGTTAAACTTTATAAGATCTAGAAGACTCGGTTAATATACATATATTCAGTTCTACAATAACCTCGACAACAACTTTAAATATTTATTTTTGAACACGCAGAAGCTGATAATTTATTCGTTAATTGGTAATAATAAGTTACTTAAAGCTATTTCATGCAATAAAACTCACACATCGCCGTAAACAATGCAATTCATTTCACGATATATCGACGTGGTTGTTTCTCTGTTATACAGTGCGTTTTAATGAAACTATCCATCCTAAATAAATTTGAATATATTGATTTTTGAAATAAACACAAAATGCGTCAAAAATAAATAATAGGGGGACACAGTTTCTTATGAATAGACCTATGATTAGTTCCATCCCCTCATTTCCAGGCCATCCCTATTTTTTTTTAATAGAAAACCTCACATTTTTTTAGGTAATTAGTTTTCTCTCGGAGAACTTATTATATTTGAACTAATTAGTTCCGGCAAATAAAAAACGCAACAAAAACTTTACGACCTCATTAAAATACCGGTACCCTTTGTAACTCCTGTTCGCAAGTTGACTCGCGTACCTTTATAGGTTTTTAATGTGCGTCGGGTCGTTTGATGACACTCATAGCGCCATGGCCCGCGGCGATATAATTATGTCGTAAGGTTTTTGTTGCGTTTTTTGAGTGTAGGGAAGTCCTTACTTGAATTGTACAAAAACGAATAAACGTGGGGGTCTAAAGTGATTAATTTGGAAGTTACACGTTATTTTAAACAAAGCAAACTAAAGGCACTAAACGATTCAATACCAAAAATTACTGTATTCAAACTTTCTTCAAATTGACTTCTATTGACCTCCAAGCAATGATACAGTCGCGTTTCAAATGCCTGAATACTATTACTAAAAATTTGGGGCGTTAAGTGTAGACTTTCTTGAATAATCCGTCTAGTCACTCTGGTTGAGTTACATAGACTTTCGTCTTCAAGTAGCCTCATAAAAGTCTATAGGAGTCAAATCTGGTAGACCGAGGTGGTCACTTCGTCATCAGACCTTCTTCTACCTGACGGGCGCCTAAATCGCTTGGTATGCAGGTTGAATCCGACAAATCACAGCGTTTATGATTTGGTCGACATTCTAACCTTACTTTTAGACTCTTAGAATATTCATATTTGATAGTTAACCGTTTCAGTTATTTGTGGTTTAATGATTAATGACATATTAACCAAAATTTATATAGTTCTTTTGTTTACGATTCTACATTTTATTTTTTGATTCGATTGACGTTTATTTTTTTATGGTTAGCATTTTGAAAGTTATAGAATTATTACCTATTTCCCTTTAGATTACATTACTCAAGGCTTTTGTATTTAAGAACACCCATTTTTTTATAATGAATGAGAATAAACACAAATGCTTGCTGTGTCCCAAATTATTTGTCCGTTTCAATAGTTTAAGACTACATGGCATGTTAAGCTTTTACATCCCAGCGAATTGGAAAAAGCTGCACCGGCACCACAAAGAAGATACAAATGTAACTTTTGTGGCAAGCATATCTTAGCATACATGAACGTCAAACTCATAATTGTGAATATGCAAGAGTGCCCTTTGTGCAAATTTGCCCATTTTAGGAAGATATTTTGAAAATGATCATCAATTATCGATGGAAATCGAGTGTCTTGATTTTTACTCACTTCAGGATTTTTATGCATGGAAAGAATATGTTGAACTTCAAACAAATGCGAAATTTAGACAAAAGAGTGGTTCTAAATACAACACAATTACAAAATGCACGCCACAGATCATATACAACAGAAACAAAGTGTATGGTGATAGGCGCAAAGGCTAATTGTAGAAAAGTCATGGAATTAAATCGATATAAATGGCGATGCGATTGAATGTGTATCAGAAATTAAATATTTGGGTATCATTTGGACCCCCAACTCTGTTTTTCTTGTATATATTATCTCTATAAAAAATTGGGTAAAAAAATAGAATTTTTTAATCGTATTGCTGGTTGTTTATCACAGTAGTCTAAAATGTTAATTTATAATACCATTATACTTCCTCATTTTAATTATTGTAGTTCTTCGTTAATATTCTGTACAAAAAAATGATATACATAGGTTACAGATACAACGAAATAATAAACTGTCAACACGGCGGGACATTCGCGCGGGAGTCTTGCAAGGATCGTGCCTGTCACCAAAGTTGTACAATTTGTACGTCTCCGAATTCCCAGAGTTTCCGAATACGAAGCTGACCAAGTACGCCGATGATTCTTGCCCTCTCATAACACACTAGCAGCGAATATGCTGCTGAACTGCTGAAGGCGCACATAGCTCGTGTCGTGGCTTATTACGACCAGTGAAAAATTTGGGTGAACGCTGAGAAGTCCGAAGCGAAGTCTTCACGCATCAGTTCACTGAGAACAAAATCATAACACCCATTTCGATCACTTGAAACAAGATTCCAACCAAGAGATGCGTGAAGTACCTGGAGGTGAGACTCGACCAAGGACTGACATTAGTGACGTTTAATGCACACATTAATGAGACAATACGGACGGTCTACTCCCTGTCCAGGAGTCTGCATCCGTTCATGGTTAGCGGTAGCAGACTTAACAGACAAAATAAAAAAGTTGTAGACAATGGCAACCAGGCCGTCCATCACGTATGCGGCGCCGGTATGGTGTAGCATACCGGTCATGATAATGAAAAAACTTCAAGTGTTTGAACACAAATTTATGCGCCTCATCTCTAATTCTGGAAGGTACACCTCCCTCAGAGATCTATATGCACTTTGCCACGACATAACCCCGATAGCGGACTACAGCTAGCGCATCTCTAAAAACTTCTACTCGTTCAAGCTGGGCGATAGCCCGCTAACAAAACATACACAAATTAGACAGCATATTGCCCATTTCGAATCAAACACCCCTTACCATACCAGACGTTACCGATTTTCCGGCAATTTCACCAACTATAACTTCCGCTTACCCTATCCACCTTTACTAATATTTCATACCTTTTTCTATCTTTAAATCTTTCCTGTCCCCCTTTTCCATTCTGTTTGTATCCTTTTTGTCGCGTTTGTTTTTTCTTGTTTTCTTTTTGTACATTTTTGTTTCTAAACTCGTTTCCATTAAAATTTCAGATAAATTATAACTTTCTTGAAATATAAATTTTTAAAATCACAGTTTAATTTTTAATAAATTACCCCGGTAGAAGGAATGTTGTAAACATTAAGGTGGTTGACAATTTGGGAGAGTATTAAAAGGGCAAACTTAATATTAATCTACAAAATTATTTAAATGAATTTCTCGTTAAAAGACTAAACAAACTTTCACAACTATAATTTACGTTCTAAGCAAAATTACAATATTGATACAGTTAAACTGACATCCTTACAAAAATCCTTGTTTTTCAAAGGAGTTCGTCTCTTTAATGCTTTTTTGAGGCAATCAAGGTTTCACCAAATCTAAATGTATTTAAACGTCTAAGTATCTCTATTTTACTAGCTAAGTGCTAAATAAAGACTTATTGTTATTAATTAAGTTCTAATCAGGGGTAGTGACCAACCACCCAAATTTGAAAAGTGAAACACGGTGTATAATTACATTTTTTAACATAAAGATATATTTTCCCCTTATACGCTTTTATACATTCACAACCTTCACTTCATTAACCTAATAATTATAACGTCATTTATAAATTTAACCTTTCTTTTCATAAGTCAATCATCCATCAAGCTCATTTCACAACACGTTCTGTAGAAATCCAAAATTTAAAACAAAAATATGCTGATACATAATATTTGCATGTTAATAAAATATTAATGGATTTTATAATGACAGCAGAATATAAAATCTACTCACCGGTTCCAGTATGACGAAAGTACCATGTTTGTCAATACTTGGTTTCAGTCCTGTTACACTTGACGAATATTCAGGATCAGCATACAGTAAATGAGGGAAAGACATGAGTACAGGAGCTCCTTAAAATTACAATTTCATAAAAGCAATAAATAAACAACAACCACTAATTTTCACTTAATACTATCAGTCTTTTTTTATATCTTTAAACTAAATCCTTTTGAATTAGTTTAAAACCGTTTCCATTTCTAGAGAAAAAGTAACCTGGGAATTCATTGAAATATTTTCTTTCTTCGCTTTTTAAATTGTTTCCATTACCAAAAATGTTTAATTCATGTAATGGTTTTACAGTTGAAGTATTTTTGGAGCTATTATATGTAGATAACTTTTTGAAACTGTTATTAAGCTTTGGGTATTTGTTCTTTGGTTCTAAGGTGGTAGGATGTGCTATGTTATGGAATAACTTTACTGCAGGTTGCTGTGTAGAAGATAATGATTTTGGAGTAAAAATTGGTGCCGTCTCAAATAAATTTATCGTAGATCGCTGCGACGAGTTTTCAAAGAATTGTTTCTGAGGTGCGAGTGAATGGGGAGTTGTTGGTACTATTATTTTATGAATTTTTTTAGTAGTTTGCGTTTGAGAAAATGACGATTTTAGAATAGTAGAAAATATTGCGTTTGGAGCTTTTTTTGTTGTTTGTGTGAATAATGGAGGTAATGTAGGTCTTGATGAATTGAAAAGGGGCTTATTATTTATAGTCATAAATTTGTTTAAAGGCCTGTTAGTAGAAGGCAAGATAATAGATGGCCGATTGGTAGGTAATCTTGAAGGTTTCAATGGATTAACAACAGGTCTCAAAGTAAGGATAACTCCAGGGAATGGTTTATAAGTAATTTGTTTGGGCCTTGGAGTTGTATGGAAACCAAATACTTTGGAAGTGCCTAGCGTAGTTAATGGTTTGTGTTTTATTGAAGACAGTATGCTATTATTGCTCGATTTGTCAGTAGTGGTAGTAGTAGAAGCCATCAAATACGAGCTGGAAATTATTTCCAGAGGAATTGATCCAGATATTGTAGAATATTTTATAATTGGTGGTATAATGGTGGTCGAAGAAATATCCGCTGCAGTGGTAAAATGTTTTATTGCTATGTCATTTTTGACAGTTTCATGAAAAGACTTTTTTGTTACTAATGATTCAGTTTCTAGTAGTTTCTTTGTTTTTGGTGGGTTAGCAGTGGTAGGCAGCACTGGAAACTCATATACTTCATCATTGATTTCAGCAACATTATCAAAACTTTTTTTTGGTGGACTAGGTAATGGTGGAAAATCGTAACCGTCATCGTCCTCATCCAAAGGTTTTTCAGTAATTGGGTAATTCGGTAATTCGTTCTCACCAAAACTCACATTATTATCAATTTCATTTTCAAAACAGCCTTTAGTGTATCTACTGATATCTCCTTTACAATATAGAGGATAAACAGCCCATGCCGTAAAGCCATCGCCGGATATTCTAGAATGTTCCTTAAATATTTTTCTTGCACACCGAACGTCATCTGAGATGTTATCATCTCTAAAAGAAGCACATGCTGCATTGCAGCCAAATCCAACACCATGAGGGGAACACCAATAAATTTGAGATATTTGAAATAGGCCGTGATCTCCACTTCCTGGATTCATCGCAGCAGTATCATAAATTGACTCGTGTGCAATTATGCAAATCCAAGTTTTTATTTCATGTTCCGGGAATTCGTAAACATATTTCAACTCGCGAGCCAACTCACAGCGGTCATACACTTTCGCGGTCACGAATGTGGTAATGAAGAAAAGCAATACCGCTAACTTAAGTGGCATCATAACTGACTTTATACACTGGTAATCTTCAGTTTTATACGGAGATCCGATGTTGACCTGCGGCCAAGACCTGTTCTGGAATCTAGACAGTGTGGCTTGAAGTTAACAATACATATTTAAAAATTATTAACTGTTAGTAGTGGAGCATACAAATTGGAAACAAATGTAAATGTAATTGTTATTTTATCTTCGAATAGTTAATTTGAATATTATTTTATTCATTGAAAATATAGTTTGAATAATTTAACTTTGATATTTACATTAATAATTATTTTTCTATTATAATAATGGTAAATTGTTTATCGTGTTTTAAGAACCGTGGTATTTGAACGCCAAGATTTATTAATATGTTGATATCAAATTTTTAAGTAAAGCAATACATACTAATGATATTTTTGAGTTAGTGTTAGATGGAAAAATATAAAACGAAAATATGAAACGAAATACCAAAAAATTGTGGAAATATTTTTTTTTTTTTAATTGCTTCTAATTGTATAAGGAAAATTGGAAAGTATAAGCTGAAAATTCATGATGATATTATGCCAAAATGAAAATTAGTAGCGAACGTTTATGTTTCAATGTAATGGGGCATTCTAAACTGATTAATATAGCATTTTTCGAAAAAACTCATTTTTAAAAACATCATATGGGTCACTTCTGGGATATTCAGAAAGTCCTATTTTATATAATAATGTATACTTGTTATGGACAGGATAGACAATTATTCTGAAGAAAAAAACATCTAAATTATATCTTGATATCTAAATTTTAAGACCAAATGGCAAATATGGCAAATAGGTCCCGAAGAGTTGAAATCGTACCTAATTTTGCTGGATAAAATTTCATCCCAACAACTTTAATAATGCGGAAGTTACAGAGGTGGTCCACTATTCACTTACGTGTCAAACTTGTCATATTTTTCTACTTCTATTTTTAAATGCCAATAACTTAAAAGAAAAGGTTTTATAAAAAATAACTTTTTATCCCAAATTATTAAATTTAATTATTTGTCAAATAATTGTTTACTTTTCACTGTAAGACCAAAATTGGCAAAATTATAGCCAAAGAGCTGAAATAAATTACCAAGTAGTAGAAAATGATATGGTATGTTATTTATAAATAAGTTGAGTTTGAATAGACTATTTGATATTTTCTTTATTTTCAACTTGAAACAAATAGTGTTTATATGTAGTTGTAAAAAAGAATAATAACAATGAAATTATACAAAAATTAAACAATTAAACAAATTTAAAAACATTTATGTAGATCTAAATTATTTTAGCTGCTTCAGCGCATAACATTTCTGAGCCTTATTTATCATCTTCATACTAAGGCTGAACAGTATTCAAACGCGACACTCTTGATATTCAACGCACAGTGAAGCTCACCAAAGCCCTGCTTTTCTGCAAGTACAGAAAGTTATGCAGTTTCAGTAAATCATTTTAAAAATTTCTTCTGATGCGCAGGGTCAGTCGTTTTCATCGATGACAAGTTATTTTCTTCTTTCTTGCACTTTCAGAACCCTGAATTAAAGTCATTATCTAACCGCGTTTGTATTTGGTGGTGCCGTTGAGTGATAAATAGTCACTCAACGGTGGTACGTTCGAGAACTGTGGTAGGTTGCAGTCTTGTAAGGTGAAACGGGTAGTAAAAGTGTCAGATTAGATTTTCTTTTTTTAAATATTTTTTAAATAAATAGCACCTCAATTCATTCCTAGATTTTATAGATTTTAAAATCCCATATTACTAAAACAACTTTCATCGGCTCTTTAATATCCGAAAGTGATGCGAAGGGCAATTGAAAATTTGTGCATATTCATACATAGATGTTCTACTATTAAATAAATTAATAAATTTGCCTGTATATACCGTGTGAGGCAGGAACATGTAACACTTTGTAATTTGATATTTAATAAGTTAATATTTTGAATTTTGGGAGAGTTGTACATTACATCATTGTCCTGGTTTTGAGTCTATTAACATTTTCTTCAACTTCCGGTTTGAGCAGATTTTTCTGGGCATAATCAGTAGCTGAGCAGACTAACTAGATTTTTATTATTTAAAAAAAAATTCTAAGCAACCCACGATGTCATAGAAACCAAGATAGGGATATTTGCCCTATTTAAAAAATAATTATTTATCTTTTAGTTTCTCCATTGTAATCGCAGTTACAGTTACAAAAAATATTCCAATGCAATAGTACAAAAACAGTTTTGTTCTTCATTTAGCAAGTTGTTAACTTAAGCAACATACAAATAAATATCAAATACGCAATTGCAAATATAGGCATGAGAAACACACTAAAATATATGAAATGTATTTATTATAGTTGTTCACCTTCAACTATTGACTTGTAGGTACATTAAATTTATTATTTGAATTGAGTATTAGAGTTAATTACAACCTGATAGGAATATGAATGTAATGGAGTAATCTATTAATAAATAAAAATCAAAATATTTCGCTAACGTAACGTTTATATTTAAATTATTTTTTAATATTATGGATGTGTTAATTTTTATATTGAAATTAAGGGACGAAGGATAAATTAATATCATTTATATACTGTATAACTTCTAAGCAGTTATAATAAGTATAACAAGTAAAAATAATCAGCCCCCTCCCCCTCCCCACAACACTGTCAATCTGTACTACAAGCTTTTTTTGACTATATACTTCATGATGAGCAACATAACCTGTGCTTAAACCAAACTGGAAGACAATAACAAAAAGTGATTTACCATTATCGTAGTCCCCTGCACCTTCTGATCAACTTTACCTTCTGATACAGATTAAAAATGCATGAAATCGTGTAAAGCTCATTTTTACCCTTATTTATTTCATTTTAACAGACTAAAATTTCTCCTATTAATGTGCATTGATGGTAGAGAATAAAATATAACAAAAATCGCTTTACTGTTACCAGAACAAAATACAGATTAGAAATTTATGAAATCGTGTGGAGTTAATTTTTACCCTTATTCATTTTAACAGACTAAGTCTTTTTCTATTTTTCCTATTAATATACACTGATCGATGGTAAAGTTTAAAATATTACCGATGAGAAATTTCTAAAATCGTATAGAGCTTATTTTAAGCCTGATTTATTGTGAAATATATCTTTTTAATACATAATGATAGCCAAAAGCAAAATATTGCAAGTTATAAATTGTTGAAATCATGTACAGTTAATATTCCAACACTGTTTTCACAACAATACGACAACAAAATTTGAAGCTGAATTCCACAGTTAGAATCTAATACGAATCTACTTTATTTTCCAAACGTAGGTAAATAATTGATTACTTTACTTGAATTTCTACTTTGTCTTTACTCCTAGTAGTGCTACCGTAGTAGGGGGTACCTTTTTTGCTGGCTGGGGTACCCATTGAATTATGCAAGAAAAACAGCAGCACAAAGCACATTCCATATGTAATAGAAAAAAATAGCGCTAGTCATTTTTTCCTGTACTTGTTGACTGGATTAAATTATTTTTATTTGTAATAAATTCTATTTATATACTTTTAATCGGCTCACATTTAAGACCATGGGTCATATGTGTATTTATATTTCCTGTAACATGTGTATTGATAAGGGGTCATTGTAGACCTGATCCACGGACTGAAGGTGTCGGATTTCAGGCGGACGACATGACTCGGAACAGGTTCAAAATTTCAATATGTGTAATACTTAGAAAACATCTATTTCACAACCTATCCGGCACGTAATCCGACACGACACTCAATGTATTGTTGCGATTAAACGTTTCCATTTTTTACATCAGGCATTAGGTCTGTTCATAAAATTTGGTTTTTAATTGGAAATGATAGATTTATGGGTGTTATAAACCCCTACAAAGTTTTTTAAAAGTAGTCATTTACTTTCGGCGTTATTTGTAATAGAAATTACCTCAACGCGTCGAGGTTAGAAAAGGCTCCCTTGGCGCGAGTGACGTCACATGCTCGCAATGCGATATACGCTGCGATACTCTAGGTGTTGCTATAGTGGTGTAGTTAATTTTCCGATTATTATCATGATATTTGTCATAGTCGTATTTATCTGGGCTTTGAAAGAAAATCGAATATCATAATCACATCTACACACTCGGAAGAGTATGTGAATCTTCTCTCTGGAAACCCTCCTCCACATTTGACAACAATAAACAAACTCTATTTGTTGTTATAAATTGTGAAGGCACTGTTACTTCCGTGAATTCAAACTTTGTTTTAACGAGAACGACAGTAACGACACGGAATAAACCTAACGCAGCGTATAGATGATGTGGCGCCTGCCGAACCTGCAAGCATTTGACGTCATATGCGTTTATCTTACTGAAATAAAGCAAGCAATTTCTATGGCCGCTGCTGTTGCCCTGATTAACTTTTTTTCAACCACAGTTCTAATATTGTTATTATTGGGTAAAAATCATTATTTTTCACTACTTTTAATGTAAATTAATTTTTTTGTGGACAGACCTATTACTTTGATATTTTGGATATTTTTAAAGTTAACACAATTCGTATTTTGGTGCCAAAAATCTGAAATTAAAACTGCACAAATGTGATTAATACTCCGTATTCTTTTGATAGATGTCAAAATTCAAACATCAATTGCAATGCCGCAATAAGATGACAAGTTAAAGACAGGTATTTATTTGAAAGATGAGACGGTAAACAACTCAGTTGCATGTAATTACCAATGTTTAATGATTATGTTTTTTTATAAAAGAAAAGAAACATTCACTTTTATTTATTTCTCCACAAATTTATGCACTGTTTGAATTAAACTTAACTTCCATATCCGTCGACCGACGGCGACGTCACTTTCGTCTAGTACACTTTTATAACCGGAATAGCAGATCTCAAAATTCAAAAATCAATAGCAATGCCGTAATAAGATGACAAGGTAAAGACAGGTATTCATATGAAAGATGAAACGATAAACAACTCATTTCGCATGTAATTACCAATGTTAAATGATTATGTTTTTTTATAAAAGAACAGAACTATCCAGATGGCGCAAAAGCAATATCTTGTTGTATATAAACCCCGGTCTCGTTTCGGTTTCGCATGGGAGAGAGAGAAAGCTGGCTACGAAACCCGACCGGGATTCTTGATCTAATATGCAATTTTATTTTTATTATAAGTTTCATATCCACAAAATGAATGTTAAGCAGGTCTTCCGTGGGTAATTAAATTTAAAAAAGGGCAAACCTTATTTCCTCTTTAGAGTCGACGTCTCGACATTCTTTATTATCTTCCTCTGGACTAATGAGGTGAAAAGTTATCAGTCATTGATATCAGACATACTATCATCGTTACCAATTTAATATGGAAAAAAGCAAATATATATCCAATAGCAAAACATAGTCTATGAATTTTGTTCTCAATATGTTATGAGTTTGGTTATTAGAAATATTCGGATGCTACATTTATTGGAAGATTGAAGATAGTCGACTCTAAAGAGGAAATGAGGTTTGCTCTCTTTTTTTTATCCCATTACAGACGAAAGACCTGCTTAACATGCAATTTTATATTATATATAATATATTTAAAAGAATGTCAATAAAATTATTATAAACCACGGTAATACATAAATAATGTTCCTTTCCGAAAGGTCTAGAAATTATAAATTGAAATATCTGTCCGTTATTTTCAAAGAACTTTGGTTTGTTTTAAATTCATACCAGTCATACAAATCTATCCATAATTCTATATCTGCTATTTAGCAAAGAAGAATTTTATTTCCTTCTAGGACATTAAATATGAACTTAAAGAAAAGGAACGTAAAATAGTTTCGTTAAATTAATTAAAATGGTGATTAAATGAAAATTTATAACTTAAATTTTATTTACGAAAAAAAATTAAAAATATTGGGACGATGATGAGAATATAGACTTCCTATTTTATTTATAATATCTCTAACTTTTAAAAGGCAGTTTATTTCAAATATCAAACAATTAAAATTTATTTTATAATTGCACTTATATTATTTTACAAACAAAAAAGGAAAATATTGTTGTAATTTTTTTTTAATTACCACTGTTTATATAAGCTGAAAATTGTTTATATTTCTACTTGACCTTTTCAATTAAAATCAATCATCTTATTGCAAAATTAAGCAAAATAATTTTTCGAAATAAAAGAAACACGCAAATCTTAATTAATATGCGGCATTCACAACTTTATTCTGGTGAAAGGATACGCTTTTATTGTATCTTAGGTCAAGGTTAAATAAAGATATTAATGAAGATATGATACTCACGAATAAATTAACGCTGTATAGCTAATCACTAATAAATAACAAGTGCCTCTCATTATCTATTTTAATGGAATATTCTGAAGTACAAATAACGTTAGGTAGGTAAGTATTATTTTACCTGATTTGATTTAATTAAATTAGTAAATTATACAATTATACACATGGCCACAAAATTTAAAATTTATTTTTACATCTAGCCTCCTCATACTATATCTGTTGATTTCTGAAATATTATATATATATATATATATATATATATATATATATATATATATATATATATATATCCTTCTTGTATTCACCCAATTCTCTGGGACACCTTTGACCGATTATCCAACGACAAAGCCCTATATATCTCAGAACAGAAGACCAACACACAGAAAAACAAACTCTTACAACTCATTGCCCAACAGAAACCTAACTCCTCATCCACATTAGATCCTAACAAGGTAGTTCACAACTTTTCTGACTTCTCCATCAGCGATGTCGCCCTTCAAGGCTTAGCTAAAGGTTTTAATTTTGCAGTTTCTCCCAGAACTATCCCAGTTGAAACCATTATTTCCCAAGTCGAAGATTCAATATCCCACCTTCCAAACAATCAAGCTGAGGACACCAGACAAGATATCGCTAGAATACTTCGAACTGCCAAATCTCCCACTTCTAACCTACCTTCTAGAGAAAGACAAGACCTAAAAGATCTATATAACAATGACGACCTTATCATTCTCCCAGCTGACAAAGGCAACTCCACTGTCATACTAAACACCTCCGATTACTTAACAAAAATGAACGATTTACTCAATACCCCGGCCTACAAGCGCGTCCAGCGCGATCCCACCACATACTTAGAAAAGAGAACAAAAATCATCATCAACAATTCTGACCTCCATTCAGATATTCGAAAATTCCTCATTCCTCGAGAGAAATCGTCTAGAACTCCTAGAATATACGGTCTTCCTAAAATTCACAAAACCAACATCCCTTTACGACCAATAGTTAGTGCTTTTCGTTCCCCAACTCACAAATTAGCGAGACATCTAGCCCATACTCTACAACCCATTGCCGAACAAGCCCCTTCTTATGTCAAAAATTCCACCAATTTCATTGACCTTCTTCAAAATTACTCTATTTCCCAGAACGACATTCTAGTCAGTTTCGATATTGTGTCATTATTCACCAATATCCTACTCACTGAAGCCCTCAACGTTCTCAAAACTAAACACAATATTTCTCCCAGCACTCTGACCCTTCTAGAACATTGTCTATCCAACACCTATTTTCTCTTTCAAGGCAACTATTACAAACAAGTGAGAGGAGCTCCAATGGGATCATCTCTGTCCCCCGTCATAGCCAACATCTACATGGACAACTTCGAAATCTAAGCCCTGAATTCATCCGAACTGAAGCCTACTTGCTGGCTAAGATACGTAGATGACATCTTCGTTATCTGGCCACATGGTAGAGATTCTCTAAACAATTTTCTGTCTCACATTAATCATATACACCGTCAGATCCAGTTCACTATTGAAATCGAAAACAATTGTTCTCTCCCTTTCCTAGACGTCCTCATTACAAAACAAAACAACAATCAATTCTCCTACTCTGTGTATAGAAAAAAAAACCAACCCACACCAACCGTTACCTTAACTCAAAATCACACCACCATCCATCAAAAATAAATTCCGTTGTCAACACTCTTGTAATCAGATCCCTCAGACTAACAGACAATCACAACAGACAATCCGAACTACAAACATTACAAGAAGCACTTCTACAAAACGGTTACGACAAAGGACATATAACGCGATCCGTACACAAAGCACAAAATCCTTCCCAAATTCAACAGACAGAAACTCTTCCTCAACAAAAAGCTTTCCTACCCTACAACAAAGGTGTCACAGACAAAATTTCAAAAGTCCTGAAATCCAATAACATAAAAACCATATTCACAACACACCAAACAATTTCCAATTTAATCAGAACCCCAAAAGACCAAATACCTAATGATTCCCATGGTGTATACGAAATACCTTGCTCAAACTGTCCCCAAACCTACATTGGACTAACCAACAGACGGATTAACAATAGAATATATGAACATCGTCTTGTAGTTAGAAAATCCGATCCCACGTCATCACTTGCCCAACACCGCCTTCTAACAGGCCATAATATAGACTTCGATAACACCAAAACCATAGCACCATCATTTTTCCAGAAACCGCGAATCATCCGCGAAACAAATGAGATTGAAAAACGTCCCAATTGTCTAAACAAAAGGGATGACGGTCATCGTCTTCCAGTCGCTTGGAAATCATTGATGTCCAGGCTAGCCCCACAATATTCATCCACACCACATAATCCTGATAGCAGCCGTTCTGCTCTGATGCCTCCATCAACAGACCCTCAACCCCCCACCACTCTCCCACCCACAGACAGCTTTCGTATAAATAACACTTCGTTCGATACTGCCAGCGAGTTCGCTCTAAGGAGTAGGCAGATTGAGACCTTAGAGACGGATCGTGGTGAGATCTGGGGAGTATGCAGATTGAGACCCCGGAATCGAACCAGTTCCACGAACTCCTAGCATTATTTTCTTTGACAATTTTTACTTGACCCACTTTTTCTCTTGAAAATGGCTCCAAGACAGGAGCCGAAACGTCGAGACATTAACAATCTCAGACGCGGTTCAACCCGAGAACCTAGTATTTTTCATACCAACGACCGCGGAAGCTTCTTGGAACATATATCGAACCCACTTCGCTAGGCAACTCAGTTTGCTAACCAGTCGCTTTAACACCCTGAGCTACCATTCCCATATATATATATATATATATATATTGTTATTATACATGATTTGCAGGAAACAACTACTCAGCGGGCAAATACCCCGACCTGCATTGAATTACACCTTACAAATCATGAAAAATTGGTAGCCAATGTCATTTGTCAACTCCCTGACCAGACAGACCGGTTTCGAACTTATTAGTTCTCCTCAGTATGCCATAGGTCATGGAGCAGACAAATGACAGTGGCCAACCTGCTAGTCTTATACAGACTAATGTAAATGGTATAGTGGTGAGAGGTAATTGAATCCTCTCATGTGGTCTAATGCTACTATACACCAGACATCATAGATGTCTCCATGGTGCATAGCGACTTGCCATTTTGCAAGTACCGGGAGCGGCGACCTTCAGCCCTTGGTGGACTTAACCTATATACTGTTATTATACATGATTTGCAGGAAACAACTACTCAGCGGGCAAATACCCCGACCTGCATTGAATTACACCTTACAAATCATGAAAAATTGATAGCCAATGTCATTTGTCAACTCCCTGACCAGACATAGACCGGTTTCGAACTTATTAGTTCTCCTCAGTATGCCATAGGTCATGGAGCAGACAAATGACAGTGGCCAACCTGCTAGTCTTATACAGACTAATGTAAATGGTATAGTGGTGAGAGGTAATTGAATCCTCTCATGTGGTCTAATGCTACTATACACCAGACATCATAGATGTCTCCATGGTGCATAGCGATTTGCCTTTTGCAAGTACCGGGAGCGGCGACCCGATATATATATATATATATATATATATATATATATCGAGTAGCAAATGTGCTGCAAGTTCTTGATATTACTTTATCACATTCTCCATAAATAATAAACAAATTTAAAAAGTCTTCGTGGGTGTAATTTAAACGTGCTGGCATTTTTTGACATAAGATAATGACTGATTGTTTCTAATCATGGCTATTTTGATGAAATGATTACAACAATTCATGAATTTCTAATAAAATTGCAAATATTTCAAAAAGTTCTAACTTTAACCCCCACAATGCTAATATCAGAAAAAATGGAATTCTATTTTACACAACTTGACGTAAAAAAATACAGGATGTTCCATTTGACCTAAACAAGTTTTCGCGGTTTGAAGTTGACAAAATGTAACGCGAAAAAGGAACACTTGGTATGATATTATTGAATTTATTTCAGTTGCAGAACGTAGTTCTCCTTGTGTTCTTTTTATGTGACAAGAAGCAAATGGGGATCTTTTATACGAAGAAAGTTATAACGGTTCTTGCAAACCATTGCACCTGTCAAATTTTCTATAATATGTCAAATATCTCTGAAACAGCTAGGTTTAGGTATAGGATATGCAACATATTTTCGACTCAGAATTTTATCCTCTTTTCGAAAACCCTAAAATATATAGGGTGTTCCATTTGAAATAAGCAAGTTGGTATCGACTTCCGGTATAAGCGGAAGTGCCAGCTGCTTGTAATTATTTTAGTTGGATTGGCCACACCAGCATTAATAATTATCTAGATTTTCAAAATTTTATGATGCGTACTTTTCTCTATATCGATCGATTCAGTTCCCGGTGAGACACCCTTTATATACAATCACAAACCATAGACCAAGTATAGTCGAGTTCATCAGTTCCCGCCACTCAAAAAAACGCAACAAAACTTTACGACCTCATTAAAATACCGGTACTCTCTGTACTGCTGTTCGCAAATTGACATACTTACCTTTATAGGTTTTTAATGTTCGTCGGCTCGTTTGATAATAGCATCCCGCTTGACTCAACTGCGATAATATACATAATGTTACGACGTCAACGGGGCGCTGTTTTATCTTTATCATCAGGATGTAGTTTAACTTGCCAATATCCACGTTTTAAATCTAAAGTTGAGAACCATCGTGCTCCAGACCAGGTATCTAGGTTATCATCGATTCGAGAGAGTCCTTTTTCGTCACATCGTTTAATCCTCTGTAATCTACACAAAACCGAGTACTGCCATCCTTTTTCTTCATCAAGACCACAGGAGAAGACCATAGGCTCTGAGACTTTTCGATGATTTGTTACTTTCCCATAGTGTTAATGTTATCTGCAGCTTCTTGTTGCTTCCCCAGTGGAAGTCTTCTTGGTGGTTGTCTAATCGGTTTGGCATCTCCAGTGCCAATACGATATTGAACTAAATCGGTTTTTCCAAATTCCTCCTCTCCTAGAGCAAAGATTTCTTGAAATTCATTAATCAACTTCTTAGCCTCATTAGATTCTTTAATATATAAATTGCTTGTTTTTAGAAGAGTTTCTACTAATATTGAATCTGCCATTAATTGATGATGAAATAATATTTGTATCATCTTCATAATTGATTTTTGTTATAGTTGTAGCTGGTGTACATTTTCCGATTACTTGCCAAGTCTTCAATTGGATTTGATTGCTAGATAGATTCAATACACGTATTGAAAGGAATTTACCATTTGAAGTGTTCACTGAGCATTTTCCACTAATGACATTTTCTTTCACGTTTTGATGTAGTTCAACTAGGCAAAATCGTAAATTTCCCGCATTACCTTCTAATTCTGTCCATACCACGGACTCGGAGTAGCCTGGGAGGTAGGTGTTTTTATATACCACCGTGCGTAGTGCAGGCTGAGCTTCAGAATGTACTGTCATTGGAATTTCTACGTTGGCAATTTAACGTTATGCCGTTTGGACTATGCAATGCACCAGCAACGTTCGAACGACTGATGGAATGTGTTTTACGGGGACCGCATTGGAAAACTTGTCTTGCCTATTTGGATGACATCATTATTATTGGAAAAGTAGTTTCGGAACATCTTCAAAATTTAAGAGAAATCTTCTTACGTATAAAAGAAACACGGTTAAAGCTTAATCCTAAAAAATGTGTGTTGGCAAGGGGTAACTACAGACCCGGAGAAGATTATCGCTACTTAGACTTGGCCAACACCTAAAGATATACATGGACTACGAAGTTTTTTAGGTCTGGCAACCTACTACAGACGATTTGTAAAAAAAATTGCCGACATTATAAAATGTTTACGTCAATTAACTGAAAAGAGGAGGTCCTTTATTTGGACCGAGCAATGCGATGAAGCATTTCAGAAACGCGGTTGTGCGAGGCTCCAATACTGTCATACCTTATGCCAGGTGAAACCTTCATACTCGATACAGACGTAAGCAATATATCCATCGGCGCAGTACTGTCACAGAAAATAGATGAGATGACCAAGAGAAGATCATAGCTTACTTCAGTAAAGTATTATCAAAAAACGAAAGAAACTACTGTGTCACCAGACGAGAGCTTTTGGCAATGGTGAAATCGACATAACATTTTCACAAGTACCTTTACGGTCAGAAGTTTACATTACATACCGACCACGCAGCGCTGAAATGGTTATTGCAATTTAAAAACCCTGAAGGACAGCTAGCGAGATGAATAGAAAGATTCCAGAGATACGATTTTGAAATAATTCACCGTAAAGGAAAAATACATGGGAATTCTGATGCGCTATTTTGACGACCATGTAGCTCAGACTGTAAACACTGTATGAGAATAGAACAGAAACAAGAAATAGTAGCTATTCAAGGAGTCACCGTAAAACCCATTGAAGGATGGGACCATCTGGAATTGCAAGCTGCTCAACAGGAAGATAATGATATATCACCAATTCTCACCTGGAAAGAACATTTAGAACAGCCACAGTGGAGGGAGATGGTGGATCAAAGCGAAATTTTAAAAAGTTACTGGGGTCAGTGGAATTCACTGCATATAGAAAACGGAATACTGATGAGGAAATGCGAAGCTGTAAATGGAAATTCTCATAGGAATTATTCAAGTATTAAAATCTACAGCTTATGGTATAGATGACATCGCAAGTACGATGTTAAAATACTGTTCTCCATTTCTTGAAATATACATCGTTCATATCATTAATTGCTGTATAGAGCATAATTACTTCCCTAAAAACTGGAACCTAGCAATTGTCAATCCGATACCTAAAATAGCAAATCCAGTTACATATTCTGCTTGATTATTCAAAGGCTTTCAACACCATAAACCACAAAGTAATTCTGTCAAAACTAAAATACTATGGTATTGAAGGTCCGTCTTTGAATTTAATGAAATCCTACTTGACAGCATGGCAACAGAACGTAAATGTTGAGCATAATCTTTCCAACCAGAAAATTTATTCAAAAAATCAAAAAGCCGCAACTTGTCTCTAAATAGTAACAAATCCTGTGTATTATTTTTTGGCTCACAAAAAAGGTTGATATTGTAAAATTTTCATTAAACATCAAAATAAATAATGAAAACATTCCTGTAGTGGACCATAAAAATAATCTAGGTCTAATATAGACACTAAGTTAAAATTTACACAAATTAGTAAGATTGTACAAAAATCATATGTAGCCTTAAAGCTATTGTATGCTAATAAAGAACTTCTAACTTTTGGTCTCAAAAAAACTTTGACAGAAACTATGGTGCTTTCTAATTTCATTTATGGAGATTATATTTATAGACCTGACGTTAATGCTATCGACAAAGCTCGCATACAACGAGTTCAAAACTCCTGCTGTAGACTCATTAATAACCTGCGTAAATATGATCACATTTCAACCAAGTTTAAAGAACTATCCTGGTCAACAAATGGAAGGATCATCTGGCATGTACAGTTCTTAAGATGATATTGACCTCCACTCCTGTTTACCTCAAAGATATGCTAATAGAGCGTAGTAATTTTCACGAAATTAATTTAAGAAATGTTTATGTTTTCTTTACAAGGCAGTTATTATTCACAACTCTCTACCTAATCATTTAAAAGAATTCCCTATCCCACGGTTTAAACGAAAATCTAAATTTTTTTTTCTTCAATCACAATTATGATTTCATATTGTTCCTTATCTTTGAATGAATACACTGCCATGCTTCATAACTTCAAATAGTATAAATTACTTTTTATTATTTATTCTTTTTGTAATCTTTTATATTTTTATACTAAGAATTATTAAATCTATTTTTTTGTGTGTAGAGGTTAAGTGTAAGAATAGCACTTCGTGTGCTAAACTTCGTCTCATTTTTGTAATAATATTATCACATGTAGTGTGTATATATACAAAAATAAATGATGATTTTCATTTCAAATTATGCCTCGATCAAGAGGTCTTACATGAAATTCATGATAGAGTCTCCGGAGGTCATCTAGGAATAAGTAACACATTATCAAAAGTCAGAGAAAACTCTATTGGATTTATATGCGCGATGACGTGGACGACTGATGCCGTCGACCAAAGGATCACAGGTGAGGAATCGAGGCAAAATGCGTCAGCACAATGTAGGAATTCCGTTTGAAAGAATAGCAGCAGATATTGCTAGGCCATTTCCGATGATAGACAATGGGAACAAATACGTGCTTGTACTAATGAATTACTTCAGTAAGTGGCCTGAGGTATATGCAATACCGAATCAGGAGACGAAAGTCTTGGGGCAAATTGTAATGAATTGGATCACAAAGTTTTCCAAGGAGTGTGCAAATTGTTAGGAATACGCAAAACCAGAAATACACTACACCCCCAGTCGGATGGCATGGTAGTACGATTTAATAGAACTTTGAACCAGCATCTGGCCAAAGTTATGGATGACCATCAACGAGATTGGGACCAGCATATACATATATTTCTAATGGCTTACAGGACAGCAATCTATAACTCAACAGGGCATACACCATCTCGAATTCTTTTTGGCCGAGATATTCGTCTGCCCAATGATTTAATTTTTGGAACTCCAGTAGATAATAATAGTTCAGTAGAGGACTATATGTCCGATCTTCGTAAGAAATTATCCGATATTTATAAGATGACCAAGAATAAAAAAAAGGTAGCGAGCGATTGTATGAAAACAATATACAATCTAAGCTGGATTTCAAGAAGGTGATACAGTATGGTTATATAATATACGACTCAAAAAGGGAAAGTCACCAAAACTCCGAAGATACTGAGAAGACCCATACCGAGTGGTTATTCGAATAAATGATGTAGTGTATAGAATTCAGCGACAATAACGAAGATAGCGTGGAAAAATGAAAATTGTGCACATTGACCGATTGTCCCCATACAATGGACTAATGAAGGAATGTCTGCTATTCGAAATGAACAGCTCTAAGAGGGGGGCAGTGTTGCGACGTCAACGGGACGACATCTGTTTACATTTTTATGTACCTATGTGGAGATATGTTGCTAAAGTGACAGAGTGACAGAAGGAGATATATTTTTATAATTTATGTAAAAATTTACACTAAAATAGTAATTATTATATTGAAAACAGTTGTCAAGTGAAAAAAGCATTACAAGAAGACGTCGTATGAGGGCTATTTTGAAATGGAATTATTGGAGAAACCACGTTAAAAACGCGCCTAGAACTCCAAAGTTCCAATGAAGCATATATATGTATACGCGGATTTCGTTCATTCAGTAGCATGAATTTAGTGTAACTTTCGGAGCGCACTACAATTTTTTTATTGGTATGCAAGAAAATCGATACACGATTCTGTAGGTTAGGTTATGCTCTACAATTTTCATACTAGAGACTCTTTCTTTAGAAGTCATCCAAAACAGGAAAATGCAAAGAAACATTTTCAACCCTTAAATTCTTTTGCCTTTTGCTCGATAACTCGAAAAAAATTTGATGTAAGACAAATTGTGGAGAATTCCGACAGCTATTAAATATTTTCCTAAAAATTATTCTAGCTCAAACGAGAACCGAAATATTTAAACAAACGAGATTTCATCCCTTTTTCAAGATGACGGGCATTGCTGAGGTCGTAGAACCTCGTAAAATTTAGACTGTTTTAATATCCCTCACAACTTCTCAAAAAATCACCAACAGTGCGACTGTCCCATGCGTGAATGCAGTAATCAAATTACCCAATAGAGAAACCATCACTGACTGATTTTACCAACATTTTACCTTACAGCCTGTAAGAGACACAGTGTAGCGATTGTGACTTCCACAAAATACTTCAAAGCATTGCCAGTAAGTTATATTGCCCTATGGAAATAAAGATAACATAGAGGTAACTAAGAAAATTAAGAAAATGAAAACAAAGACAATGTTTATATTGAAGCCACAATCCCTCAACAAGCTAAATATCAGTCAGAAATGTAAGCTTATTGAAGTTTGCCGAATTTAATTTGGAAAATAGTACTGAGTGAGTCAAATCCATAAAGCGAAGCAAAATCTTTTACTTGCAAAATATGAGGGAAATCCTTCTATTTGCCTTAATACAAAAGCAAAACCTTTAGTTAAAAGCAAATCCTTCTTAGGATGAGAATTCGCTCAACATCTAAGCAAATGGAGATTCATAATATATACATTATACTTTAATATTATAGTAAATTCTCCAACAATAATGGATGAGACTCACGCGTGGAGAAAAAAGTCGTATTGTGTTGTTTTGTTGCCATGGCTGAAGTGGTGAATGTGTGAATTGAGGAACATTATAAACTTCGAAGAATACCAGCTACTGATAGGTTCAAATGCTTTGAAGAGGGCAATGTAATTGTGTTATCAAAATGAAATTCGTGAGAAACTAAGGCGTATCTCAAACTACACTCGCATACTGTAGATTTTGTTGTTAATCGTATAGTTGATCAGATTAACAAGTGAATTAAGTTTCCTTCTACTCTTAAAGAAATCATACAAGCAAAGTTTCGATTTCCAACAGCAATTGGAATGATTTATTGCGATCAATTAGGGATCTTGTTACATGGTGACGAATACATAACGAGTAACGACAGAGAAATGTTTACAAGTGTAGATGTTAGTTGGCCCTGATCCGTTCATGACTCACGAATTTGAAAGAATTCCCAAATCAGAACAATAATATCTAGAACGCAGATGACAACTCTCCTAACTGTTGATGGATATTGAATAGAGCCTTGTTTGATGACTTCATTTGCTAACCCAACCATTGGTGGTGAAAGAAAGTTCAACGTATATTTAAAAAGAGGAAAAGTTACAACAGAACGGTGCTTTGGTCGGCCCAAGTGGCGATTTCCTATATTGCAACATGTCTGCTGTGTAAGGCTCACAAAAATCCATAAAACTATAGCTGCATGTATTGTTTTGAATAACATTGGTAAAACTATAGGAGATGATGGCTTTGAACCAAATAACGAAGACGTTCCCGAAGATGATGACATTGCTGCTTCGATTTGAATGACAAAGAATGAGGCAAAATTGGGTAGTGATAATAAACAACTTTATCCACGACTGTTTTATAATATACCAATTATACTTGTATTATTATAATTATATACATTATTCACTACAGGTACATCTTAAATTTTAGTGCAATCTCTTAACTTTTTATTAGAATTCATGGTCAGTTACAACTATGAGAACAATTTTTACTGAAAAATGTATAAGTGCTATTTTGAGGATATGAAACTGAACGACTTTCAGCAACATGTAGAATGTAACCATTGACGTTTAAATTTAATTTACGACTTTGTATGATTGTATGAAAGGGGTGGAATCGTTGTACATATAGTGCCTTCAATCATGCGTACATAAAGATGATATATACACTTATATAAAAATGCGCACGCCTTACTTATCTTGCCTTCGTTTTACATATTAGTACAACTTTTTATAGAAAAGCAAGTTTTAAAAAAATGTTATTTTCTACTTCTACCGAAAACTCGATTTTTAAAAAGTAGTTTTTCAGTTTTTCGCTTTTTTTAACGATATTTTTGTATATAAACAATATTATATTTTAATTCTATATTAAAGTTGAGATTTCAACGAAAAAAATGAGCACTAGTAAAGTTCATTAATCGAAAATTTGCTAACCAAATTTTTCGATTGAAAATTAGGTCTTCTTTTTTTATTTTCTTCATAAAACATCGAAAATTAAATATTTCGCTTTGAAAAAATTTGGGCTTGTTTAAAACACAAAAGAAAACAATTTCACTAATTTTCATGAAAATATAAACATTTTTGCGATAGTTATAAATTAAAAACCGAAAAAACGGTTTTTTGCATTTTTCTCGATAATTTTGAGGTTATGGTCAATAATGATCAATTAGAAAGTTTTAGATTTTTTCATTATCTACAACTTTTATATTCAACATTTTTCGATAGGATGCATAGTTTAGCCGCAAATCGCAAAAAACGAATACCAACCCCTAAAAACGTATATATTACCACCCCAACCCCCCCTTCCCGAACTTTTACTCAGTCTAGACGATTTTTCCTTAATTATTTACACCATTAACTACATTTTCCGACCATTCGTATACTGCTAAGAATTTATCGTCTATTACGATATTTTAAACGGTTTGGCCCTGGTCTATTATCGATTCATAAGTTCCATAGTAACAATAATAGTATGGTATATAACAAGTGACTCAAATGGTGTTTTTTTTTTACAAGTGGGGCGTTTATAGTACGAGCCGTTGTTGGCGAGTGCTATAAACCACACGAGTGAAAAAACTAAATTGCATTATATATATCAACTTTGAACAATATTGTTCTGTAATATTTTTAGAGACATATCACTATAAGTTGAAAAATATAATTATTCTCATAAACAATGTTTTTTGTTGTTGAAATGTTTTCATATAATACTCCTTCTATAAAGTTGCGTTATGAAATTTCCTCATCAGTACCAATACAGTGCAAGCGTTGGAGCTATTTTGTTATTAAGTGCCTAGTCTCATTCGTTTCATATTTGTCAGTAACTTCTGAAACGGATGAAACTAGGCACTTAATTGTTTTTCTCAGATTTGGAATGTTGCATCATGGTCTGTTCCTTCTTTCTTTATCACACCAAACTGCTTGGTACAACAATTACAATTGGCTAAGTTAACTTAGTTACTTCCTAAATACTTGGTGAATTCTTTCTTTCTGAGACATACATACAGTAAAGTACATGTAAAAAGTAAAAGGTAGACCCTTTGCTTATGCAGTGAAGGATTTGCTTCGAAGTATAAGATAATGATTATTCCTTCTAAGCAAATTCTTCTTTTTATAAATTTGGCCCAATAAGTATCCTACCTGTACATGTTGTTAGGTCTATTAAACCATCCTTCAAACATCCAATATTTCCTTCAAGAGTTCTTGTATTGTTAATACAAAAACAATAATTTTCTTCCTTAGTCGAACTGAAAGAATCATTCATTGCTTCAAATTTATAACCTAAAATACCTTTAAGTGTATCTTCTCGCTTGTATTCCAACGCCATGACCCTAAAATACATTAATGACGACGATAAGTGATAGATGATGATGACAACTCTACCATGAATTTAGGTAAAGTTTTCATAAACAGCATGACTTAATTGTATTATTTCTTAAACGCATCACTTCATTCCTTATAATAGAACTAATAAAATATCTTTGTCTTAAAATTTATTACCGAATAAGTAGTTATTAAAAATACAAATAAAAACCTCTATTAACACTAAATTACACTATCCTCTATTCGGTAAAGACAAGTGAGCAATAAAATCTCATTTTATCTCTAAAAATATAGGCAGAGTGCTATAAGACATTTTATATATTCCTCTGTATTTTTTATAGGTTATCTACAGTATGTCCCACTTCGTACTAAGCCACCCCCCTATAACTTGGCTATTTGTATTTGGATTTGTATATATTTTTTACAGCGCATAATACCCATAATGAACTACCTTTGGAAGGCAGAACTGTTACTCAATCTCTATTTCAAAGCCAACTGTGATGTTTTTAAAATGGGAATTTTGCAAAAGTAACATTAGCGATTGAGATGGAGAAAAATGCATTTGGAAAAGTCGTTCAGAAAAATTAAGTAAGTTCAAATATGAAGTCTCGTTTGAAAATATTGGTTTTTAGTTTTTTTTTTTAATATTGCGTCAGAAAAATTCGAGGTTTGGGTTAGTTTAGAGCATCCAGATTGCTATGAATGTCAATCTACTTAATCAATTATTGTAAGCACCATAGTTGTCAATTTTTACGTCAAAAAGCCTTTGAAATTAATAATTCCAGAAAAAGTGGAAATTATTCGTCTCGTTGGAGATAATGTTCGTTCCTTCAGAGAGGCTGCTAAAATATTTAATCGTAGACATCCCGATCGTCCTCCAGTACATCATTGCACCGTAGCTGCCCTTAATAGGAAATTTGATCAAACCGACACTATTGTAAAGCCAAAATTGAAACCTACCAAAAAGCATCCAGATGATGATATTATACTGGGTTTTGTTAATGGAAACCCACGAACCAGTGTAAGAGAAATTGCACGTGAATTAAATTTATCAAAAAACAAGATCTGGCGTTGCCTTCGCAGGCACAAATTAAATCCCTTCAAGCCAAAATTTCTTCACACGTTGCAAGAAGGGGACCCAGAATGAAGATTAGAATATTTTTATTGCCTGCAAGGCAATTTTCTAGAGGACCGTCGTTTTATCGATAAAATACTCTTCTCAGACATGGCGTGGTTTCGTCACAAAATTGTAGATATTGGGCTACGGATAATCCAAATTGGGTAATCACATGTAAAAGTCAGTACTCCCAAAAAGTGAATGTATGGTGTGGTATCCTGGGAACCCGGCTAATTGGTCCATTTTTTTTTTTTTTTAGAGGGAAATTTAAATGCTGATAAACATCAGCGTAAACACTTGAATTTCCTTAACACAGAATTGTCCGATGCTATAGACGATTTACCACTTGCATTGCTAAGAGATATCCACTTCCAACGAGATGGCTGCTCAGTACGTAATGCCTTGATTATGAGAGAATGGTTTAATCGATATTTTCTTTGAAAATGGATAGGACTAATAGTGCACTTTGCGAGTTTCCGCCCATATCCCCAGATATTACTCCCCTGGATTTTTATTTATGGGATGCACATAAAGAAAAAGTTTATAAAAGCAGACCACGCACACGACAAGAATTGTGTAACAGAATTTTGGAAGTTTGTCGATCAATATCTCCTGAAGAATTAAAAAAAGTATCAAATAATAATAAAAAAGTATTTTAAAATGCATTGAAATTGAAGGCGATCTATTGGAAAAGTATTTCAGATAATTATTATTGTTAGCATTGTTAATATTGTGTTCGGTTTTCTTTGAAGTAAATAAATTATCAACATTATGTAAACTGTTCAAATGTACTTTTAGAGGGCGGAATATTAAACATAATATTTTTAGTCGCAAACTCCTCTATAAATCCTTATTTTACTATAAGGAACCTAACCAGACTGCAACCAACAGCTACTCTCCGGGCTATGTGCCCCGCCGAGCGCTGAATTACAAGTTACAAGCCTGGCACTGCACTGCACTGACGAGAGCCAACAGCTCGAAACTGCAGTCTGCAAGTGGTGTGTGACGACTGGCAAGAGAGCTCCTTTAAATAGGATCAGTCTTTCGGCTGGTGTTTGTTGCAATCGAAGCATTAGCGTTTTGATGGTAATATGCAATTATTACACTTAACGCGCCAGGCTTGTAACTTGTAATTCAGCGCTCGGCGGGGCACATAGCCCGGAGAGTAGCTGTTGGTTACAGTCTGGTTAGGTTCCTTATAGTAAAATAAGGATTTATAGAGGAGTTTGCGACTAAAAATATTATGTTTAATATTCCGCCCTCTAAAAGCACATTTGAACTATGCTAAGCCAAGTCAGGCTATTTATTTTTCGATTGCAACAGACACTGGACCGCTAGATGGCGCCTGCTGGCTGTTTTACATGTCGCTATTGTAAAAATACCGGGATGTACTATAGTCAAAGGATTCTCATGTCGGTCGTCGCATACCTACTTTGCACTGACGAGAGCCAACAGCTCGAAACTGCAGTCTGCAAGTGGTGTGTGACGACTGGCAAGGGAGCTCCTTTAAATAGGATCAGTCTTTCGGCTGGTGTTTGTTGCAATCGAAGCATTAGCGTTTTGATGGTAATATGCAATTATTACACTTAACGCGCCAGGCTTGTAGCTTGTAATTCAGCGCTCGGCGGGGCACATAGCCCGGAGAGTAGCTGTTGGTTGCAGTCTGGTTAGGTTCCTTATAGTAAAATAAGGATTTATAGAGGAGTTTGCGACTAAAAATATTATGTTTATTATGTAAACTGGTTTATTAAGTTAAAAATTTCCAACTATTTTCTGGAATTCATAGCAATCTGGATGCTCTAAGCTCTGACCAGCAATATTTTTCAAAGACAAAGCTAAAAATCAATATTTTCAAATGAAACTTCATATTTGAACTTACTTAATTTTTCTAAACAACTTTTCCAAATACATTTTTCCTCTATCTCAATAGCTAATGTTACTTTTGCGAAATTCCCATTTTAAAAACATCACAGTTGGCTTTGATATATAGATTAAGTAACAGTTCTACCTTCCAAAGGTAGAAGGTAATACCATTATGGGTATTATGTGCTGTAAAAAAATATATACAAATCCAAATACAAATAACCAAATTATAGGGGTGGCTTAGTACGAAGTGGGACACACTGTATAAAGTTCACTGTAAGTAACTGCACTATGACAACTCTTGGGTAAATTACTTGAATTATTCCGCATAATTTCTATAAATGTTAAGGGAAAAATTGTACGTCAATGGCCGGCCTTTATTTGAGTGACTCATTATTATCTGTTTTTTCTAAACGGAGTATAGTAGATGCATATTTTGCCATGGTAACAGTTTAATTAGCGAAATTCGCGACAAGTTTAGAGTTTTAGTGGTGTTCAGCGTTTTAGGATTTGTGGTAACTATACTTCAACGTAAACAAAAAGATATCATTAAGTGGCATATTAGGCGTTCTGTTTTTCTTATATACTATTCTCATTCGGTTTACAACTGATTAATTCAGGATGATATTTTATTAGATCATTATCATTTTTTTAAATTAAAAGTAATGCAATATATTTTTACTCACCTACATACATCTTCTGCGAAAGATTCAAATACCATATTTTTTTGTATATTTGCAGGAAAAATAGTTGTTACTCCACGAATTTTATTGCACAATGATTTTTCATCTAACCAAGACGATATGTAGGACTGACCATTGAAAAACTTTAGTACTCCAGCTTCTTCTCTGTTTTGAATACCAGAATTAATCGTAAACCAACCCTGATGACTGTTATTTTTCTTAAAACAAATTAAATATTGTTCAAATGTTTAAGGGTCAAATGATCGCAAACGAAAATTATGTATCTATTTTAATACTCGTTCAGTGGAACAAAGTACCAATCGCAGGATTTTAAATTGATTTATTGTGATGTTCAAATTTTGGACATATAAATTGAGTTCAATTCTGAGAGTAAAAGAAAGCAAACATTATAGGCACATTTTTAATTGAAGCTACAGAATTATGGAATTATAAAAATAATATAATTTCAAACGATTAATAGTACACCCTATTTTTCCTTTAATTTTAAGTATAAACGATTGAAATTTGGTACATCATATATACTTAATGAACGTTACCTTTGGCATATAAATCATATTTTTTTTCATTTCCGGTATCACCGAAAATTACGCTGACTTTTGATTTTCAAATGGAACATTCTGTGTATTTTTGCCTTTTTGAATTCTGCACAATTTTTCTAATGCAATGATTCTACATTCATATTTTTTTTCATTTCCGGTATCACCGAAAATTACGCTGACTTTTGATTTTCAAATGGTACATTCTGTGTATTTTTGCCTTTTTGAATTCTGCACAATTTTTCTAATGCAATGATTCTACATAAGTGGTATGCAGAATTCAAAAATGCAGTAATATCTAGGGTGTTTCGTTACAAAATCTAAATTTAGTATCACTTCCGTTGGAACCGGAAACGGAAAACTACCATTTGCATTTCAAGAAGTGACCTTTATTAAGTATATAAGATGTTCCAAATTTTAATCGTTTATCTGTAAAACTAAAGGAAAAAATGGGGTGTACCATGATCCTGTTACACCCTGTATAGTTTAATAATATGCAATTATTTAATAACATAAATTAATGTGTTAAACATCAATGTCAAGGATATATATAAATTATTAATTAATGTATATTATATTAATTGACAACATATTTTATTCTTTTGTACTATTAAAATAATAATTTGCATATGTGTATCCTGAAATAGTTCTATACAAATATATAAATACGATTTTAAAATTCGATAGAGATCATTCATATTCATTTTGTTCAATAATATTTGTTTTAAATTCGGAATTAATTCATTTTATTATTTTAATTTACAAAATACTTTAGTAGAAGTACGATTGTATTAGCATTTACTTCATAATGATATAATGTGATGGAACTTTGGATAACCTTGAGTAAAAACTTTGCAACTTTCACCTATCATATCATGATCTTTTATTAAACTATCAGATTAAGAAACATAGATATTTTTCAATTGATATAATTACCATGGAATTTTAGTCATTTTATTGTTGTATGCGCACTGCGCTAAGGTTATTAAGAATTATTAGAAACATTGTCTAAACGTTAATTGTAGTGTTCTATTCATATTCATTTAATCATTTATGGCCCATAAAAGAAAAAACTAAATTATTAGAAACATTTATCAAAATCAAAATTTACATTTATTTGCACCAAATCTCTTATAAATAATAAAAAATACAACGCATAGCAAAGTGAGAAAAATAAGAGAATATTAAATATTTTGAGGATTAGAATATTTAAAGTACTGTCAGCAATCTTCTTAAGCCTCTATGCAAATTATTTGGTAAATTTGACCTCTATTATAAACGAGCGAATGACATTTTGAAGTAAAAGAAGAAGCAAAGAAAGAATACATATAGGCTCTAAAAATTCTAAGAATCTAGAGTATAAAAGTAAGAAAATTGAACATAAACGAAGCCTCTTAAGAACTTAATATATCTGCGGAGACAGTAAGCTTAACTCTTACCAACTATTAGTATCTAAAGGAAAACATTAAACATTTCGTAGTAAGATTAAGATATATCAATACATACACATTTACTAGGGAGGAAATTTATGAGAAGCAAAAGTTCTATCACCTTCAATGAATTAACGATGAGCAAAAACTATGTTAACAATCTAGAAAAATGAAATGTAATTATAATCGCTTTTGGTGTTATACTAATGACAAAATGAACCCGTTATATAATAATAATATTTATTTCTCCATTGACAAGATATACAAAAAAATGTACAGAAGATCAGCGAAGAAAGTCTCAAAAAGAGAAAATCATTGAAAAAAGAGAAATTGATCAAATATTGCAAACGTATTTGCACATACATACTATTTTGTAACAAGTCAGGTTAAAAAAATAACATATAAATGGATAAAACATATAAACAGATATCCCTTATCCTATATCTTTTTTTGCAAATTAACTAAAAAACTCATCAACAGTATAACAGTTTTTCTCGAGTAACAATCTTTTGAGCTTGTGTTTGAAAATGTGTATACTGCCAGAGACTTTAATGTCTTCATCGAGAGAGTTGTATAATTTACAGCCCTGGTACAGAAAGCTTTTCTGGAACATACTTGTTCTATGAGAATCGGGGAGTAAAAGATCTCTGAATGTTGTTTCATGTAAATCTTACAAATATAGATTTATTTTTATGGACATATAAACATACCTCAAAAATATATAGGCTAGCAACTGTTAGAGTTTGTCACTGTTTGAAGGCATCACAACTTTCTCTGTAACTCAGACTGGACAAAATTCGGACAGCATATTTTTGTAACAAGAATATTCTATTTACGCTTACATTATTACCCCAATTCATGATTCCATACCTGAGATGGGAATGAAAATTGGCATAATAGCGTTTTAAGAATGTCCTGGCTGCAATGTTTTGACATGAATTTTAGAGCGTAGCAGCTAGTTCTTAATTTTTTGCACAAATTTTCAATATGGCATGTCCATTGCATGTGTTTGTGAAAAGTAATACCCAAATGTTTATTAACGTCACAGGTTGCTATTTCAGAGTCAGTTCCCTCAAAGAGTTTGAAGGTTTCGGTATTATTACTTAGTGAAAATTGAGTTGAAAGCGTTTTTGTTTTGTTCAGATATGTTAATTTTTTTGCCCAGCATATTATTTCATCATATACCCTTTCAGTGGTCATCTTTGCCTTAGTTAGGTTATTTCCTGTAATTAAAACATTAGTATCATTGGCATAACAAACAACATGAACATTAGGTATTTTTTGTAAATAATGAATTATATCATTAGCAAATACTATATACAGAAGTGGTCCCAGGATTGAACCTTGAGGAACTCTTTGTTTAATGGCACAAGCTTTACTTTCCACTCCCTCTTCCATTTTTACCTTTTGAGACCTATTGTCAAGAAAGGAGGTAAATATTTGCAACGCCGTTCCTCTAACACCATACCGTGCAAGTTTTAGCTATGAGCAACTGATGATCAACCGAATCAAAAGCTCGTGAGAAGTCTATAAAAAGACCTAGAACAATGTTTTTATTATCTAACGCTTTAACAATTTTATGATGGAATTCGCATAAGTCAGACTCAGTACTTTTGTTTGCGGTGAAACTGTGTTGCCCGGGAGAAAGAAACTTATTTTTTGGGAAAAATTTTACAACTGATCCTTGAGATGGAGTTCAAGAAGTTTTGAAAAGCTGCATAGTAAACTGATAGCTCTATAATTATTATAATCATTTGGATCTCCCTTTTTGTATAGAGGATGCACAATTGCCAGTTTAAATTTACTAGGAAATATACCTTTTCCTATGGAAAGATTTATTATATAGGCTAGCGGTCAGCTAATGACACGTTTACATTTTTTTATTAAATTGTTAGAAATATTGTCATGGCCGCTGGAGTTTGAAGACTTTAATTATTTATCCACAAGTGATTCCAAATCAAGACCGCTGACTGGTGACAAATACAGAGACTTGTTGCAATTGGGAATCTTAGATTCTAAAAGTCAAAATCACGTAACTCATCAGTATTTGTTACATTGGAAAAATGTAAATTAAAATTGTGAGCTATATCTTCTATGGGAATTTTAACACCATTTTTAACAAAACGCATGTCTTTAGAAACAGAATTTGACCCCTGTATTGTTTTTATTATATTCCACATAGTTTCAGTTTTGTTGTCCGAATTACAGACTTCCCGATCGTGATATACCTTTTTTGCTGCCTCTAATTTATTACGATATACATTGTTGAAGTACATACTAATATGTTTATAATTTCCATTTATTTTAGAGAGATCACTATATAAGGTTACCTGGTCTCTTAGTTGGTTTAGTTCAGGCGTAATATATATATATATATATATATATATATACGGTGTACCGGTGAGAGGTAAGTGAATCCTCTCCTGTGGTCAAATGCTACTATACACCAGACATCATAGATGTCTCCATGGTGAATAGCGACTTGCTATTTTGCAAGTACCGAGAGCGGCGACCTTCAGCCCTTGGTGGACTTAACCTATACTGATATTACATATGATTTGTAGGAAACAACTACTCAGCGGGCAAATACCCCGACCTGCATTGAATTATACCTTACAAATCATGAATGGTAGCCAATGTCATTTGTCAATTCCCCGACCAGACATAGACCGGTTTCGAACTTATTAGTTCTCATCAGTATGCCATAGGTCGTGGAACAGACAAATGACAGTGGCCAACCTGCTAGTTTTATACAAACTGATGTAAATGGTGTACCGGTGAGAGGTAAGTGAATCCTCTCCTGTGGTCAAATGCTACTATACACCAGACATCATAGATGTCTCCATGGTGTATAGCGACTTGCTATTTTGCAAGTACCGAGAGCGGCGACCTTCAGCCCTTGGTGGACTTAACCTATACTGATATTACATATGATTTGTAGGAAACAACTACTCAGCGGGCAAATACCCCGACCTGCATTTCTGCATTATACACACTTATTATCATTTTTATTGTTCTTTTGTATTTGGATGGAGAGAATTTGAGAATAATGATCAGATAAGTATAAGTCAACAACAAAAATTTTAAAATTATCTATATTTGACGTGATAAGAAAATTATCCAAACACGTGCTAGAGAAAGAAGTTACTCTTGTTGGGGAATTGGCCGTAGTGTGGAAGTCAAAACACAGCAAGTTTTTAAAAAGCGACAGATTAGTACTATGATTTAAGAAATTGATGTTAAAATCTCCTCCAATAATGATTGATTTTTCTGTACTATACGATTTGTTCATTAAACCATTGCATAAATTCAAAAATAAGTTGAAATCTCCAGAAGGCAGTCGGTACATTACAATAATAAAAGTTTTATAATAAGCTCAATACAGTAGCATTCTAAGACACCTTCTTCACAAAATTCATTTACAGAATGAGTAATAGTATTAGACCTAAAAAGTTTGATCATATAAAGGGCAACACCACCATGCTTGAGAGTTTTTCGATAGAAGGAGTCGTTCAAAATAAAGTTGCTTAACTTCACAGCACTTAACTGGTCGCTGTTTTGCCAGTGTTCCGTAAGTAGGAGAATATCACAGTTATAATTTTTACTTAAAACGTTATCAAGACTTAGGATCTTATTAGACACTGAATGTTTTGATGTATTATATTTAAATTGCCCTGGGCGCAGAAAAAACTGAAAGTTGTCTGTGGGATTATGAAGATCATTTTGTATGTCAGCTACTTCATCCAAAACACATATACTTTCTTCATTAGAAGATTCCCTAATTTCATCAGTATTGTCTTCAGTTAATGTAATATGCTTTAAGTTTTTATTTATCTTCATACTATTGCTTGTTATAATTTATTTTATTACTGATTCGGTTTCTTGTGGATGTCGGACATCCATGTAATAAATAAAACCCTCACTATATTAGTTAGCTTTTTGCACAAATGTTTTTAATGCTGAATTAAATTTGTCTATTTTCTTATTAAAATGTCGATTAGTGTAGATTATTGAAATGTCGAAAGTCATATGCACCTGCCGATATTAAGATACTATCACAGAGAGTAAAGTCCTTTGCAAGATATTACATGTGACTTGATTATATTGAGTTCCGGGTTTTTTTAAAGGTAAGACAGTTAAAATCATTAGCCCTAAAAGTTCTTATAGTTTGACGAATAATTTTGTTATTTATGCCATCACACAAAGTGAGTAGTCTTTTGTTAGGTTTGTTACTCTGAACTTTAGTTAAAATCTCCTTTCGATCTCCTATAAATGTATTACTAATGATGGGTATATTTTTATCGTTTGGTCTTTCTCCGAGTTGTGCTCCAGTACTATTAACATTTAAAATGGTCTGCGTACCAACATGTTGCCTTTGGTTATCCTCTATTTGTGTTGATATATTTTTATTGAGTTTGAAATTACTTGTTTGCATACTTACAGTTTTAACAGGTTTTGTTTCTTCAACCATAATTTTTAGTTCGATTTTTTTCTGAAGGTTTTTTATTTGTTCATTTAATTCAGATATGAGTTTATATGATATATAATAAAAATTCATTCGATTAGTTCCACTGTAATCATTAAAACAAGTTCACTGAATATTTCGAAAAGTCTTACACTCTATTTTCAAACCCAGACCCACCAATAGATAATACATTCGATAATGTCCCTTACTTGGCTGTAAATCAAATTTTTGAGGAAGATGTCTTATGCTATATTGTCTTATACTATATTAAGTAAGTTAGAGGATTCTACCACTACATGGAACTCAGGATATGAACATCGGATTAATAACATTGAAAATAATCAACGGGAATTGTTTTTTTTTTTAATACATTTATTTAACGTCGGCCTATTTCCGCTACTGAGGCCTATCACCGACGCCTGTAGACGAGCTACCCCCAACCAGGAATTTTGCCGAACCTCTTCCCTTAAGAAGAGTAGGGATCTTTTACTAATAGACAAAGGATCGACGGCTTTACATCCCCTCAGAAGGATGGTATATCCCCTATACAACCCTCGCCTAAGGTTGTATAGCTTCCGCGCATACAGTGATATACAATCCGCTGGAAGATGTGTGAGGCGAGGACGCGGTCTTCGTTGTGAACACGAATTTGACCCTCTCGTTGGGAAAATAAAAAATTGGAACTGTGGGGGTTTAGAGCTGAGACCCTTGAGGGCGTTCGTGCACTTTATTTTGTTGTGAGAAGTCTTCGGGTTTGCTTTTGTGGTGAAGGTTAGGGTCAACGCTACACCCTGTATAGTTGTACTCTGGATCAACTGAAGCACTGCAGTGACAACCTTATCGTTGTTGAACACTGTTTAGTTTAAAATGTTTTTTGCAAGGGCCAATGACTGCACCCTGTATATAAAGTCTTCGAAAAAATAACACTTTATTTAAAACGGAACGAACAATTATTTATTCATGGTTTTCGTTAACAGAGTTTGGAAAAGAATTATTTAATTTTTACAAAGTTTCTTTTTATTGGTTGAAACTATTCGACAACATAAATTCTGTCAATAGAATTTATTCAAATGGCTTTTGGAAATATTTAATTTGTTATTAAATCTGAGAAAATTCACTGGGGAATATATTTAACTTGGCCGTATCGGCTGGAATAAAATTGTCACTTGGGACGAAATAGAAATATTAAATGTAAAAAGAAAAATAGGGGCACTAAAGGTGATTACTTAAAACTAACTCTTTTTAACCAGGTTTCGGCCTGGGAAGCTAGATCGGAACAGCTAGTCACGAGAAGTTGCTAGGATAGGTGGTTAAGAAAGCCTGTATAGACGGTGGGTATTTAAATATTAACCGGACCGAAGCACTAGTACACAACTTATTACACTAAAAGAAACTTGTTCCACTTTATCACGTCGCGAAAACTAAACTTAGGGGTCACTGCCGAAACTGAACTTAACTTCGGCTCGCGATGCACCGGTATTTATACTAATTCAGAAAGTTTCGTTTTTCTCGCCCCATCGAGTCTTGCGGAGAGCTGGAAAGGCTTGAAATCGCTCCGTGCGGGCAAGGATGAGCCATAGATTGCGACATGTTGCGCAATACTTGAAATTTTTGGAATTTGAAAATAAACTTTATATGGAAAAATCGGCGATGCAAAGGGGAATTTATTAAAATTTGAATGAAAGTCGGATCTATTTTTGTTTGGAAGTTATTTGAAGTTTTGTGTGTAAAATCTGGCTCGACCCCGTAAGGTATCACGGAGGTCCGATGTTAACAAACTGTAACGCCGTTAAAAGGTTTTCAGTTGGTGCGTACGATATTAAGACAAGATATTAAAAAGGTTCAATACGGTTATGAATCGAGTGGAGCGCAGATATAGTATGTGTGTCTGCTATTATACAGGGGTGATCGAAAATGGGGAAAGTTTATAATAACAATTGGATTGGGGAAATTCGGTGAAACGATATTGGGGCTTTTGAGACTCGAGGCACGGAACGTGATTTGACGTATACAGAGGCTGATTGAAAAGTAAAATGGAAAATTTACGAAATGGGTTTTTTAACGTGGGGAAACGGACTCGACAGTTAATTTCAAGGTAATTCCATATACGAGGGGTGGTTCACTTATTAAATAATGCATCTCGCAATACAACATTTGACAACGCCTAAGTCAGGTGAACTCGGCTCCCCACATTTATTACAAATGATCAAAATATGCAAGATATAATTGACATTTAGTGTAATACTTATTAGATAAGAAATAAGATATTATCTAATAAGTTATAAATACATATGGTACTTTGAACATATTCTATTTAAGACATTGCATTTTTGGTTGACCTCTTAGGCAGTAGATGTGGATAAATAAATAAATTACCAATAGAATAGAGGGGAATATAAAGAAAATTTCTAACTCAAGGACTGAGGATTTCATTGTGCAATAGACAAAAATCTGTAAGGGTAAGAAAAATACACTTTTTGAATGATTGTTGTGTTGTGTGGCGTAATGTTTGTAGAGACAAAAATAATGTATTTTAAAACATTCTTATGTTTTTATTATAACGTTCAGAGAAAAATAACGTTTTAGCTGATTAACTTTTGTTAAAAGATTTATTTTGTGTTAGAAAGAATGATGGGACATTTGAGAAATCACTTTCATTTAATTTATTACTTAATCAGAAAACTATGGCCAGCTAGTAATTTCTTCATTAATTTTTTAATAAAATCGCTTAAGTTATCTCCATGTTTCTTAAAAAAATTTAATTTTTATGAAGAACTTTAGAAATAAAAAAGTATCAACAGTATATTTTACATAACTTGATATAAGAATTTTGTAAATTAATAAATGAATAAAGAAGTTCCATGGCATATTGTAGGCGATTCATCTCCAATAAGCATCTGTAATACTTCAGCTAAACTCGACTTAATACTTAATTAAGGTGGGCATATCCAAAAGAAAGAGAGAGATTCGATAAAGAAATATTTATTACTTTTGGCCATAACTTTTTTTTAATACATATATTGATAAAATAAAGCATGAACCTACTTAAGTCGAACTGTGACAGGTGTAGTGATATGAATTTTCACTCAATAATTTCAGGTGTTTGCAAAATCAATAAATTTAAATCAAAAATTAGTGCCAATCTTCATAATTTGTAGTTTTAAATGAACTAATTTTGCAAATGACTAAAATTATTGAGTGGAGATTCATATCATTACACCTGTCATAGTTCTACTTAGGTAGGCTTATACTTTTTTTTAGCAATATATGTATTTAAAAAAGTTATGGCCAAAAATAAGAAATATTTCCTTATCGGACCTCTCTCTGTTGGATATGCCCACCTTAATATTATTTTATAACTTGCTTACTTTGTGAACCAAGTTAAAATATTCGAACTTTTTATTCATATATTTATTTCAAGGAGTAGTCAGTGGATAATTGTTATTGGTAATTAAGAATTTCTTAGTATAGGTACTTACATAGTGTAAATTAGAAAATAGTATAGTATTATTCACTAAACGCATATTTTTTGCTTCTTTTAATTTAGCCTTAATTTGTCTGCACACCAAACCAGCAGCAAAGCCTCCTTGTTGCCCTCCATTTTCACATATTTTCAATCCATCAAATAGATAATGCTTAACTTTCACTTTAATGAAGAGACCATCGTTTTCTCCAAAAACCGCGGGCAACACACCCTCAATCATAGATAAGGCATTTGGTTGAGTTGCTTCTACAGTAAGTAGCATTGACTAAAAAACACAAATAATATATTATGGATTATAATCTAGTAAATAGGCACTGAGCTAATGATTTTTAATAAATCGAAGCCAATAATACGATTTCTACTACTACTAATCTAGTAAGTAGGCAAGTTTTGCTATACAAAATTCTTTGAGTTTTAAAACTTGGCAATTTGGTGTAGTTATGTTCCCAGAATAATCCCAAAATGGCGCCGTAGCTTGCGTTGCCATATTTGATCAATGGCGCCAAAATGCAAGTCTTTAACATTATTTTATTTTTAGTACTTCATAGGACAAAACTGTTCATTATAATAATCATAGATTATGAAACTACCTTCAATTTTTGCCCCAAACTTTCCCTCTCAGCTGAATTCAGCGTAAAATTACCTTCCCAACGACCTCCAGATTCTTGGTTCTTGACGTGACGTTGCCGAATTATTCGAAAAGAATATGAAAATGTTGGTCGGAACAAGGTTTAACAAACTAATTCGCTGTGAATGTATTACTATTAATTAAGAATATTTATTTTGATATTATGTAGACAGGGATCTACTACAACGACACAACCACCAAATATTGATTATAATTATACAGGGTGTATTTTATACTAGCGCTAATTCAGGACATTTCAAAACGAATTTTCTTAATTTTTTCAAATTGAATACTTTGTATATTATTGTATTTTTGAATTGAACGTTAATTCTATACGATTTTTGTGAATAATATCCTATACCTAAAATTAATATTTCCAGAGATATTTTTACATTTTCATTAAAAACCGTTAAATTATATTACTTTTCATTTCGAACTGATCCAGTAGCCTTGATTTTGACATAAAGTGAGAATAATTATTGAAAGTTATCTTATTGACGTGTAATTATTAACTATTGTGACAAAATATTTACACTTGTTTTAAGTTATAAATTAGTTTAAAATTCGCACTTTCCAATAATGAATTTTTCGAAAGAAGAAATGGTCGATCTGGTTTATGTTCTGGGTGCGAGCGATAAAAATTGTTTGCTATCAACTCGAATTTATAAGGAGCAATATCCTGAAAGAAATCATTTGAGAGGTTGATGGAACGATTTAATAACACAGGGAAAGTGGATTATGAGAAAAAGGAACGAACAAAAAATGTAGTAAATGAACAAAACGAAACAGTCATACTTTTGAGCGTGATTGAAGATCCTCATCGCAGTATAAGAGAATTGGAAAGAGAATGCAGGAACTGATTGATAGGGATTATGAGAACCGAATACAAATTTGTAATGGGCAAAACAAAAAATAGGACAACAAAGAAATTTCTTTGACTTTGTTTTGTTTGCCGATGAAGCAACGTTTCATAAAAATGGACATGTTAATCGTCATAATTTTCATTATTACGACACAACCAATCCTTACATCTCACTAACAAGATGGCCGTTGAATGTTTGGGGAGGAACTGTTGGGGATTATGTGATAGGACTACATTTTTTTTATGGACGTGTGAATGATCAAATTTATTTGGAATTTCTGCAAGACAGTTTGGAAGAATTACTGAAGGATGTCCCCAGAAGTAGTATCCTTCGTTATTTAGGTTGGAACAAGTCCAGATTTTTTCGATACCATACTAAGCTTACACTTGGTGGTAGGTCAGGAACTAAGAAAACACCCTGGTGTCAAGATTACGTTTACGAATATATTAACTTTTTCTAAATATATAATATATTGAGATTGTTCACAATTAACTGAGATTGTTTGCAATATAATGACTTTTTAGGAAAATTAATACATTAGGAACGGATCCAGGATAGGCCAAATGCAATTTCTCGTCAAATCGAAAAATATTGAGATTTTTCGCAATATAATGACTTTTAGTAAAATCAGGGGCGGAACCAGGATAGGTCAAAAGCAATTTTTCGTCAAATCAAAAATTGTTCCAAATTGAAATTGCATTGAAAAAGTCTGTTGTAAATGTCTCGGCAATAACCGGAAGAGATTTCAGGGAGAGTCCAAAAACAATTTTTCGCCGAATGAAAAATTATTTCTATTGAACATTGTTTAATAGATATAAAAATTATATCTTCTGTGAACCTCTCGTCAGTGAACCAGGAAAGGCTTCAGGGAGAGCCTGAAACAATTTTTCGAAAATTGCTCGGTATGAAAATTCGTGTCGTATCCAAATTTCGTGTCAGTAAACCAAGAAAGGCTCCAGAAAGAGCCTAAAAATAATTTTTTCTTAAACCAAAAACTTTTGATGAAACAGTACTTGAAACCGATTGAGAAAAAGTCAAAATATAAAGAAAAAAGTCAATATATTGTTTTTAAAAAATAAAAGCAATCTTGAACCAGGATGCTTTCGTAGGTATAAATGTTGCCGAGCAATTCTTTTGTAGATAGCAGAGTAGGGGATTAAACTTATTCTGTATCACAGATCTTGCATCATCGATTGCGGTCAGAGTTCAAAATATCATTTTCGCAAACGTCATACGGTGCTACAGTGCGATGAGAAACAATGACCTTTCTGCAGGAGTGGAATCGTTTTTTTAACACTTACTGTTTGTCTTAAGTGCAAGTAAATTTTACAATTTGTTGTTTCCCTGATTTCGAATACAACAGATACTTTATAGACGCTGAATGCATGAAGATACAAAATGCTATTTATTACTGCTTCTTCATACTACAGAGTTTGAAATATGCTTTTTCTGGGATTTTATCTACAGCCAATTTTGAAAAAAATACATATGAATGCGGTCTCTTCAATGCACGAACTAAGCCAAAAAGTCTTTAAAGTTGCAGCTTTGTTTATTTCTGAAATCTCTTCTCTCATACAATCAAAAAAGTATATCCATATCATATAGATCAGATTAACGGACTATTTGAAGATGCAAGAGTAAATGATAATGGTAAAGATAATAGCATTTAACATAGAAATGAATTTTACAATAAAATACATGGTTACATATTTTTCTCTTGTCAGTTACCCATACTTAAAAAGAAATATCGTCATATACAAAAATAGATTACATGTATACATATATAGTTGTATTGAATTAGAAGGTACAGCATAACAACGCACTTCCTTTCATCTATTATTATATTGTGTACTTGTATTTTTTCTTTTATGAAAAATCATAAAATTTATTGTATATGCCCGAATCTATTACTAACAGCTGATGAGTATTAAAGCTCGTTCATGTTAGCAAGGCTATTCTCTACTGTGCTATTATATTATTTTCCTACGACCATATAAGAAAGTGACAATTTCCGTAAAATCAAGTATCCACGAAAGTTGACAATATCATTCACCTGTTTGTTATTATAACAAACGTGTTTGTTATAGATTTTTTCTACTCCCTCATGTATATTTGCTGTTTTCCGTACAGTCTGTAGAATGGATAAGTGGGCCATTCCAGTTAACTGAACGGATATATTTCATATACGTTCTAGGATGGATATGAAATCGACCAATCACAGTTCGTATATTAAGTACATAGGCAACTATTCCAAGGATGGTAAAAAATTCAAGTTAGTGCGTAAGCTGTCAAAGTAATGTCAGTGTGTATTCGCGCAGTTTGAGCTAGAAAATAATTTAAAATGAGTGATTCCATTGAAGAATCGATAAAAAGTATACCACCTAAAATTTTATTGAAATTATTATATACAGACAAAATTTTAGAGATATATGACAAAAAGAAAGTAGCTATATGCGGGGATTGAACCCATGACCTTTTATCTTTGAATTGAATCGAAGCGTGCATATAACCGCTAGGCTACTAAAGCTTTTATAAAATGTTTGCACCTAGAGCATAAGATTTAGCAGAAGCTAAGTTTGTATATTAAAATTTAATTAAAACTATTATTTGTAGTTTTTTCTTAATCCGGTCGTAGAAAAAGTATACTGTACAACTCGAGTGGATTAGCCATATCCACTCTTGTTGCACAAACTACTATAAAGTGTTCACTTCACTATTTAGTAGGCTCGTTTGATGTTTGACAGTTCTAAAATATTGACAATTCGTTAGCTTTCGTGCCGTTTTTCAAGCAAAGTTCCGTTAAAATCCAATTATTTCTACAAATAATGAATGAAGATAGTGAAGTGAAAATTTTAAATCTATAACAAACACGTTTGTTATAATAAAACAAATGTCCAAATAAATCATACATTGCTTCCAGCGGCTTGTATATCAGTGTATGCGCGGAAGCTATACAACCTTAGGCGAGGGTTGTATAGGAGATATACCATCCTTCGGAGGGGATGTAAAGCCGTCGGTCCCTTGTCTATTAAATGTTAGGCAAGTAAAAGATCCCTACTCTTCTTAAGGGAAAAGGTTCTTCAAAATTCCTGGTTGGGGGTAGCTCGTCTACAGGCGTCGGTGTTAAGCCTCAGTAGCGGAAATAGGCCGACGTTAAATAAATGTATAAAAAAAAAATCGGCAGCTACTGGAATCGGCTGGAACCTCCCCACTCGGTGGATCTTTGAAGCCGAAAAGAGCATTAAATTGTGTAACAAAACGGCACTAAACGTAATCTGATCTCATTCAAAACCTTTTCAGATCTTCTGGGGCACTAAAAAACCCTCAACTTAATGAATTTACAATCATTTATGCGAGTTATTACCTACATTGTCGCTCGTTGAATAATATACTATTAGGATATTAACAACTTTAACATCACTTGAACGACTAAGAAAGTCTAGTTATCTTAAATACTACAGATTTGTAAAGCAACAAACTGAAAATTGGTAAAGTGATAATCTATAATAAATTCACCAACGAAGGTACAGAAAGCATATGATATTGATATTGTTACATCTACCTTTAAAGTTTGTGACAATCCACTAAAAGTTACAAATGTGCCGAAATCTTATTAACATGACACGACACCAACGTTATCGGATGACAAACGATGACAATGACAATCATCAAAATTTGCTCATGGCAATCCGATCGCTAGCGGCTGTCTTTGTTAAATCAAACATTAGCATTTTACTAGATTTTAGAGGAATATTTGTAGTTTAATTCTTCGATTTGTCTGTATATATATTTAAAAACGGAACTAAACGTAATCCGATCTACTTCTAGAGCAGTGAAGAAACCCTCACATGTGAATTGACACGTGATGTGACGAGTTTCACGATAAAACGGCTACGCACATCGATCATGTCATGCGAAATGCGATCTATGTCATATTTGCTTTGTTTTTAATTTTTTTCACGGAAACCAAATCGAAAGGGTGGAAGTGTGATATATCGTTGAAATCAGAATTTTAACTGTTTTTCAATGGTTCCATTGCAAATTGAAAGTAAATATAAAATAAACAACTTGTTGCGTCAAAATGGCACTAAACGTAATCCGATCTCAACCAAAACCTTTTCAGATCTTCTGGGACACTAAAGAAACGCACACGCAAAGTTTCATTCAAATCCGTTCAGTAGTTTCGGCGCTATCGTGCTAACACACATACACACATACACACATACACACACACAGACATTTTTCAAAAACCACTTTTCTGGGTTCCTAGGACCTCAAAACGTAAAGATTTGATGTTATCTCAATTTTCGTTTTTGAACCAATTTTAGTAACCTCTCACAATTTTGTTGTGGAGAGGTTAAAAAATCACATTGTCAAATCTGATGAGTGATGAAACAGTTACACATCCAATCATATTTCATAATTGTCAAAATAACAACATTACTATAAATTTTGTAAATGGCAAAAAAGTCAATTAATAAAAATTGTTTGAGTTAGTTGTATCGCAGGAAGTGTCTAACTTTTTCGTGCTCGTCATATTAATATACTATTACCGGCAATTATATAGTATACTTCTTATTATCGTTCTTTGATCTGACGCCAAACACAAACTCACACCATAGCTCTAGTCATTCTAACATCCAATTGAATTATTAAGAGAAAGAGTTATTCACTTCAATGCTAAGTAGGTTATAACACCAACTCGAGACCATTTTGTTAGGATGAAATAGTAAAATTAAAATGAATATGGAGAATAAACTGATAATCACAATATGAAATTCTTACATTGTAAGGTGTATTTAAAATAGTAATAGTGTCTTCCTCAGAATATTTTCCAGAAGCCCGTTTATCAAATTCAAATCTCATATAACCAAAGTAGGATATTGTATCGGTTGAGTTCCATTCTACATCTGATTTCCATTTGTAGACTCTAAAATGAATATATAAAATAGTAATTATATTACTAATTTCTGAACTGATTTAATACTGTAAGACGTTCATCAGTACGAATAGATGTAAAAGTCAAAGGAGCAAACATGAAATAAATAGTCAACCATAATTTCGATGTTTCCTTAATCCTTAATTTTAGGTTGTAATTTTTTTATAATATGAATAATATACTGTACATTCATATAGGTAATATATCTATACCGTTGTTAAAACATCTGGTGTCGCCTACACAACTTTCTTATACGAATGTGTATTTTACATTATGCAAGTTGTAAGAGGTTTATATACGATAGTATATACACACCACTTTTTAAAATCTTCTTATACATTTAGCAAAAGCTGATTAAATATTAAAAATATTTTCTATTTTCCTCCTAATTCGCGAAATCGGGGAACAGCGTTCTCATGATGGCGTTGTTCTTCCGAAGTGCCTAATAGACCTTGGGCCCGCAGCAAAAAAAACTAGTTGTCAAGGCTAGTTTTAATCGAAAAAGATTAATTTGTGATAGAATTTTCGTTTGCCATTTTGACACGGTTTTATTCTGTCACAAATTATTCCTTTTCAATGAACTTGATTCCCTAAATACGTTGAAATTTAAAAAAATTCTTAACCAAACAATTCACATGAATATCTTAATTTGACGTAAGCATGAGAGATCAGAGCTGTCGCGTATATACAAAACAGTGGAAAATGTTTTCTCCCCGTTTTCGAGGGCGCTAAACACCTCCATCAGTTACCTCCAAGTTAGGGGTCATTGGTGAAGGCTGGGAGAGAAATGAATATTTCCATCCAGTTGAGCGCCCTCAAAAACATTTTTATTTTTTTAGAGATATATTAGTATTAGGGGAGGGGGTAGTTTTAACTCCGGAAGTGGATATGTTGTTGTATGGTTAAATTTTATACTGCCTACCCGAATCCTGCCCAAAAAACCAATCCGCAGGCCTACGATGAAGGAAAACGCGAAATAGGTGTGGTTTTTCGAGTTTAGGGATAATTGCTGAGGAATGAGAACCTCAAAAATATCACAATCGTGTTCAGCGTCCTCGAAAACCTGGAGGTATGTTTCACCCTTTTCGCAGAACTGTTGGGGTTTTTTCAACTGTTTCATGGACTAGTAGGAGAATGCCTCTGGAGTTAGGCAAGTATCATTTCTAATGATTTCTAACCTTAGTTTTATATTTTATTTTCATCCAAATATGCAAAAGATGTCCCTTTTGATAGAGTCGTGCTGCCTTTAATTTTCGATTTAGCGGGTGCAGTCTACGATGCGCATAAGATGCCATCGTAGACTGCGTGATCTTTCAGCTACTGCTTCTTTCACATAGTAATCATTTGAAAATTACAATGTTTAAAAAATCTCAAAATGACATCTGGCAACATTGCATCATCTGTTCACTTAACGGAATATGTCACCTGTGCTCAAGAATACCGATTTCAGGACCTCTATTCTGTAAAATCGTAAAAGCACATTCCCGTGAGAAGTGGGCAGAGTCCACTTGAAAATGTATAAAAGTCTATTCTGTAACTACGGAAGTGATCACATCGTGCGAAAAATACTTGAACTTACTTCTACTGGTAAATCGTGAAGAAATCCGCCAGTTCCCCGGAAGAACGGCGATCCTAACCGTACTTTTATGACAGTTTCGTAGGCCAAAAATTATTGTTGTCAAATCCGTGAATCAGAATGGACATTGCGGATTTGCTCATCGCCAACGAGGTAATAACAATATAATTCTTAGCAAATATTACAATTACTCTTTTACTTTACCATAGTCATATTTTTAAAAATATATATTACCAATAACAAGGGTATATCCTTACGGAAGTTTTGATCAATAACAATTTATTCAGTCACCTATTACCTAATTTAATTAATGACATGTGACATGACAATGACAACAACTGAGCACTGAACAGCTGACGCTGGTTGTAAATTCTGCTATTCTCGCTGAATCCCTTCACGTTCATCACCTATTCACTGCACTTACAGAATACAGTCTAGGATGGTCGGGTGAGATACGTGTGATGTGAGCTCTCGCTTCGCACGATGAATGCTCACTCTCCCCATAATTACAGAATAGAGGTCCAGAGCGCAGGGGAGTGAACGATCATTTCAGTGATGTGAACATTCTCGTTATCTTGCGCTCCAGAATTAGGACTCAGATTATGTAATGTAATGCAATGTAATGGAATGCAGTGCAATGCAATGCAATGTAACGTAATGCAATGGAATGTAATGTGTTTTAGTGTCCGAGATAGTGTTACAACAAAGATTTCAGCTCCCTTCAGGATCCCAGAACTAAGGACTTCAATATTAAGCAATCCAGAATTCTAGTACTACAAACCTAATAATACGATATTATTGATTTTCTTCGAAAAATTTACATAAGTAAGACAATTGACTGATACGAGAAAACCTAAAATTTCACTATTCTCAAAAACGACCAACGATTTTGGTCAATAAGAGAAGTTTACCAACGAAAAGACGATTTATAATTCCTCTACTTGGGTTTCAGATATGTACAGTTTGCTGTTTGCTGGCACTTAGTTATTTACACTAACACATTCGCCAAATTTTAAAAAATGATATTTTTCGAATTCCGGCACGCTTATATCACAAAGTTTAGTGTCACTATGTAGAAGTTAAATAAGAGAAATATTTTTTTCTTAAAATATTGAACAATGTATTGATTGAAAAGTACATTAATAATACCTAAATAAAATTTCACTCGGTTGCAGTCGTTTAATAGCATAGTTAACTGACTTCATTGTTAGATAATAAGGTCCAATTCAGTACAATTCAGTATTCAGTATTTTTGAGATTGTTTTAAACTAAAAATATCTCAGAAGTTATTGAAAATAAATTTAAACTAGTACATACAGCTGAATATTTTGAATAACTAATTTACTTTAAAATGCATCTTACTTGTACACATACGGTCCAGATTCTTTAACCGTAGGTTTCTCTCCTTGTAATATTTCGTCAGGATTTTGAACATCAAAAATATACACTTTAAATGTAAAAGGAAAAGGCATTTTCATAAATATATCCCATTGTTCTGTGTTCTCTTTCAGTATCTTCATCTACAAAATAATAAAACTTATAATTATAACTTTGTGCGTAACAAAGAACTTGTTTTACTAAAATTATTTTAAAACACTACACTACTAATGGTACAAAAACTATTTTAAGCTGCCATCTCAAAATTTTTCGCAGACGCCTAGTAAATTACGTCTATACGTTGGTAAGCTGTTCGAAAGAATTATAAGCTTGTCCTAGCTAAAATCTTTTTGTTCCAGAACATTATACAAAACTGAAAAAGGATCCTACATCCACAATGAAAGGCAAACGGGAACAGTTGCAAAGTTATTGATCCCAGTAGAAGAACAACGCCGCCTACTACCATCTACACATCTATACTGCCCACCAAAAATTCACAAACCCGGAAATCCTTTGAGAGCTATCATCAGTACATGTAGATCACTTAATTATGAATTGGCTAGATATGTCGTAGATGTACTTCAACCCTATATTGGCAAGATTAGCAACTACGTTAAGAATTTCGGGCAACTTGTGGATATTCCAAGGAATTTGGTAATAACAGACAGTGACATCATGATCAACTTCGACGTAGAATATTTGTTCATGAACCGAGAAAGCAGTTGACTTGATACGCCAGCAACTTGTACCCAAATTATTAAAAAAGGACATTCTGGATCAGGTCCGATTTTGCCCATCAGCAACTTATTTCCTGTGTAATGAAAGCAGAAGTATCAAGCAGCTATGAGATCACTGCTTTCATCAGTAGTTTCCAATGTATTCAAGAAAGCATTCGAAAAAGAAGCTATAGGCTTAACGAAAATAAAGCAGTGCTTACGATAAGTCCATCATATGGCTGCATGATGAATTTTCGTTATCTGTTTTCCTCGACCATTTGAATAATGAACATCCAAATATCAAGTTTACGATGAAGACTGTGAAAGAGAAAGTTTGTCTTTCTTTTGTGTATTGGCGAAACGTTCAAGCATGGGTTGGGCCCACGGCGTCTACGGAAAAAGCACATACCAGTTGTTACCTGCACGCTATATCACACCACTAACTAGCAGAAGAGGCATTAATAAAAACGTCGTCCCAGAGAGCTAATGTAATATATGACGACGAAAACAAACCCGGAGGACTTAAGAACATTCAACAAGCGCTAGAGAAAATTTAAAGTTTCTATTGTCGCATCCGTAGTACTACTAGATTTACTGTAAAACAAAGCTTCTGTGACTAAAAACATGTATTCTGATAGCTTCGTTTTCCACAGCAAGGGCCTTCAACAGGAAAAATAGACGTTCGTGGGAAGAGAAAAATCAACTACAAAGTAAAGAAAGTTGTTGAAATTAAAAGTCCGGTAGAAAATCAGTTTGGTGTGGAATTAAATATATATATTTCCATGATTTTACATAATACACATATGCAAATTTTGTGTTTTTATTTGATGAGACTCAATAGAACATTTCGATATTATTCTAAAAATATTCTCATCTCATATTTTCAAAATATATTGAAAATAATATTCTAATTATATTTTTCTTGAATAAGAATGTTTTAGGGATATTCTCAGAATATACCTAACAATATATTAAAAGAGTAGAATATTGCCAATTTTCACGAATATTCTCGGAACGTTTTATGCTGTCTGAAATACAACAAATTCAAAATTAATGCATCAGATTTATTTTTGGCTTACATTGTAGAGATCATATTATGTACCTAAATATGTACATATCATTGAAAGATTAAAAGTGCACAATCATAGAACTCTCCATACTGAATGTTTTACTCACAACCTTATGAAAATACAATATCCAACATATGTATCATACAAAAACTTGTAGCAAGATATAATATTACGTCGGTCAAGTTAGCATTACCATATGAAAATTTTGCAATGTCAATATATGAATTAATTGTCGCTTTTTTGTCGTTAATTTGTCGTGAAAAGAAAAAATTTGTCGCGCCTTACTTAAAAAAAATCTATGGCAATGCCAACTTGATAGTCACGTTAGCATTATTACATTCCGAAACGGACTAAAGGGGCGAGCATAGGTGCGTCTTTACTATGTACATACTTCGGTATGCGATGTAAAGCAACGACAGGCGCAGTTAGTACTTGGATGGCGACCATTCCAACAGAAACCGCGTTCTCGCCTCACACATCTTCCAGCGACTTGTATATCAGTGTATGCGCGGAAGCTATACAACCTTAGGCGAGGGTTGTATAGGAGATATACCATCCTTCGGAGGGGATGTAAAGCCGTCGGTCCCTTGTCTATTAAATGTTAGACAAGTAAAAGATCCCTACTCTTCTTAAGGGAAGAGGTTCGGCAAAATTCCTGGTTGGGGGTAGCTCGTCTACAGGTGTCGGTGTTAGGCCTCAGTAGCGGAAATAGGCCGACGTTAAATAAATGTATAAAAAAAAACGGGCTAAAATGGTGGAAAACAAATGAGGTGAGGAAATAATATGCGAAAAACCACCACTTTATGATTTACGGAGGTGGTAGTGCTCAGTACAGAGAAAAATGTGTTCATTCTCGTGTTTCTGCATAAGGAAAATTCGCGACAAACTGTTTTCTCGCATCACAAATTCGTAGATCACTCACGACAAATTTCTAAAAAAAAATCAGTACAAAAACCCACCCCTTGATGATTTACGGGGGTAGTAGTGCTAAGTACAGAGAAAATGTATTAATTCTCCTGTTTCTGAGTAATGAAAATTCGCGACAAACTGTTTTCTGACACGACAAATTCGTAGGCCCCTTACGATAAATTCATTAAAAAAATAGTACAAAAAAACACCCCTTATTCGACAAAAAAGTATTAATTTTCCTATTTTTGGGAACTACAAATTCGCAACAAATTGTTTCGGGGCGCGACAAATTTCTATGCCCCTTACAGTGAATGCTCGAAAAGGAATCAGTTCAAAAAAACCATCCCTTGATGATTTACGAGGGTGGTAGTGTCGAGTATCGAGAAAAATAATTAATTTTACTATTTTTTTAAACTAGAAATTCGTGACAAATTGTTTCGTGGCACGACAAATTTCCACGTCCCTTACGGCAAATTCTTGAAAAAGAATCGGTCCAAAAAAACCATACCTTGATAATTTATGGGAATGGTAATGACGAATACGTAGAAAAATGTATTAATTTAACTATTTTTGTAAACTAGAAAATGGGGACAAATTGTTTCGTGGCACGACAAATTCCTACATCTATTACGGCAAATTCCTGAAAAAAAAAATCAGCTCAAAAGACCACCCCTTGATGATTTACGATGGGTGGTAATGATGAGGACGCAGAAAAATCTATTTATTTAATTATTTTTGCAAACTAGAAATTCGCTACAAATTATTTTGTGGCACGACAAATTCCTACGTTCCTTACAGAAAATTCGTGAAGAAAATTCAGTCCAGAAAAACCATTCCTTGATAATTTACCGGGGCTGAGTTCGGCAAAAAATGTATTAATTTTCCTATTTTTGTGAACTAAAAGTTCACGACAAATTGTTTCGTGGCACAACACATTTCTACGTCCATTACGACAAATCCTCCCTGAAATGAATCAGCTCAACTACCCTTCCCCCCCACCCCCTTGATGATTTACGGAAGAGGTAATGATGAGTACGCAGAAAAATGTGTTAATTTAACTATTTTTGCAAACTATAAATTTGCGACAATCGGAACACCACAAATTCCTACATCCCTTACGGCAAATCAGTCAAAAAAACCATCCCTCAATGATTTACGGGGGTAATAATGATAATTTCGCAAAAAATGTATTAATATTCCTATTTTTGTATGGCAGCTTATCGTGAATTTCTAGTTTGCGAAAATAATTAAATTAATACATTTTTTTCCGTACTCGGCACTACCACCTTCATAAATCATCAAGGGATGATTTTTCCGAACAAATTCTATTTCAGGAATTTGTCGTAAGGGACGTAGGAATTTGTCGTGCCCCGAAACAATTTGTCACGAATTTGTAGTTTAGAAAAATATTTAAATCAACACATTTTTCTGCGTACTCATCATACCTCCCCCGTAAATCATGATCCGTTTTTGATCTGATTCTGTTCCAGGAAGTTTTCGTAATGGACGTAGGACTTTGTCGTGAAACAATTTTCGCGAATTTTTAGTTCACAAGAATAGGAAAATTAATCCATTGTTTGCCGAAGTCAGCATTACCACCCCCGTAAATCATCAAGGAATGGTTTTTTTTAACTGATTTTTTTTAGAAATTTGTCGTATGGGATGTAGCAATATATCGTGCCACGAAACAATTTGTCGCGAATTTCTAGTTTGCAAAAATAGTAATATTAATACATTTTTTTAGTAGTCGACACTACCACCCACGTAAATCATCAAGGGATGGTTTTTTGAACTAATTCTCTTTCAGGAATTTGCCGTAAGGGGCGTCGGAATTTGTAATGTCAGAAAACAGTTTGTCGCGAATTTCCATTACGCAAAAATAGGAGAATGAATACATTTTTTTCTGTACTGAGCACTACCACCCCCGTAAATCATCAAGGGGTGGTTTTTCGCATATTATTTACTCAAATTCACGACAAATTATTTTGATACTGAGAGCTCTGTTTTCCACCATTTTAGCCCGTTTCGGAATGTGGTAATGCTGACTATCAGCATTACCATAGGTTTTTTTTTTAAATAACGCGCAACAAATTTTTTCTTTTTACGACAAATTTACGACAAAAAAGCGACAATTAATCCATATATTGACATTGCAATTTTGGTTTGGTAATGCTAATTTGACAAACGTTATAACGTTCATCACAGACAATTACGACATATAGAAGATCTCACCATATGTCGACATTTTAAAGCTGTTTCAAAAAATTGTCAGTTAGCCATTAAGAAAAATTAAAATAATTTAATTCTTGCTGACCAGTGATCTTTTATAAGTAAAGGGGGATTGCTTTGTATTCATAAAAATGTTATGTATAATGAAAGCTAATTATTATAAAAGTATTCTGTTAAAATTAACGCGTTAGTGGTTCTTATATATAAATTATCTAAAGTAGAAGACCAGTTAGCTTATTAATATTATTTTATTCTATTTAAATATTGTACTATTTAACAAATGTTAGATTGATTACAAACACCTATTATGATATTGCGGATTATTCTAAATAAATTAATCAGGCTTGAATAAAATTTATGGTAGGTGCCTACCAAAAATTAAATCATAAGAAATTTTCATACGTAGCTCTTTTATTTAAAGTCCATGATAAACTGAAGTTCAAGTATTCAACTTTTCTTTTATTTTATTATTGTAGCGTTTAATGAATTTTAAGTTGGTCATATATATTGTATTAGGTATGGATTATTTGTAAATACAATTTCAATAAATGAAATTTAAAGTGCTAAAAAATTAAAAATATACATACTTCCCATATTTTATCGGTTATTATATCAGGTATAGCTATAAATCCAAAGTAGGCACCTGCACATAAAAAAAATGCACCGAATAATCCTATAAAAATTAATGTTCTATTACTAAATTGTAAGTGGAACTTTGATAACATTTTTCACAGAAATTTTTGTCTAAAATTTGTACACCAACTGTTGCCTAAGCCAGTCCCAATGAATGGTAATTTTTAATATAATTAACCTTGCAATACAGTCATACAAAAAATTAAAATATTGATGACCATACATATGATGATCCATATAATCTTCATAAAGTATCACAAACTAAATAAATTATAGAGTAGGAATATAATAATTATACTTTAGATATAATGTACCGATAAATAAATGTATGCGCCTAGAACGCGATCATAATTTTTCAGTGACTAATTCAGTAAATAACATTAACCTTCAATATACAATTAACATTTTCTAACATTATTTTTAAAAAGCACTGATGCAACATCTCCATTACCTAATTAATATATACAAATAAATATTTGTGCAAAAAACAAGTCATGGATACTGATGATCTGTTCTCCAGCTCCAAACCATATGCATGTCCCATATATTTTTTATTTGCTTTATCGACAGCATTTGCAAATATAATGTTCATTAAAAAATCCACTTTCAGTGTAGTGGGCTAACCTCATTAGACCCGACGCTATATATACAATTAACGCCTAAATTAAATTATATTTTGACATTTAACTTTTCACAGCTTCATATCACATTCTGCATCATAAAAATATATATACAGGGTGTCTCGCCTTTTCATTAAGGTGCTTATTCCCAGTCAGCAAAAGTATGTTCTGCAAATATGCAGGGAATATACCACGTACAGTGGGATAATGGCACACCCTCTTTTCCCCTTTAGTTTTAGTGATATATGATTGAAATTTTAAACATTGGTGTGACATTAATTTTTCATTTTCAAATGGAGTCCCCTGTATATTATTTCATTTTTGGATTCTTCATAATTTTTTAAATCCAATGATACTACATAAGAATAGATAATCTTTCAGATAATGTTAAAACGTCTTGACAGGTGTACCGCAGGGCAGTGTATTAGGTCCATTATTGTTCATTATTTTCGTCAACGATTTAGTAAGTAACCTAAACAATTGCTTCTTAACCCTTTTTGAAGACGACACCTCCTTTATCATAACTGCTGCAAACGTAGACCTTTTAAGCAAAAATGCCAATTTATGTGTTGATAAAATGTCACAATGGTGTCGCAATAATGGCCTGATTCTAAATCAGCAAAAAACTGTGGTTTTAATGTTTTCCGCGATTCGTGCTAAGTTAGATTTCAGTCTTTTAGTCAGAGGAAATCACAATCTCCATCAAAATGATCTTACGAAGTTCTTAGGCGTTCACATGGATATGAATATGTCATGGGAGGGGCTCATATTGAGAATCTGACGAAAAAACTGGCTTGTTTAAACTTTGCACTTCTTCAAATAAGGGACGCTGTTGAAGCTGACACACTGAAAACATTCTATTACGGATATATTTACTCGGTTTTGCAATACTGCATATTGTGCTGGGGAAATAGTTCCGGAATTAGCAAGGTGTTTATTTTGCAGAAAAGAATTATGAGAAGTATGTCTAAACTTCCCTACAATACATCCTGCAAAGATTCTTTTAAACAGCGTGGCATACGCACTGTTTATTGTAAATATATTTTGCAATCTGTATGTTTTGTGAGGAAAAACATTGATAGTCTTTTAAAATGTGGTGATGTTAATAAATTTAGCACGCGATCGCAAAAAATATTTTTGTACCGCCTCATAGATTAAAGTAGACTAAAAGAGGGCCCTTTATTTCTTCAAGAGAAATGTATAACCACCTCCCACAATTTATAAAAGATGTAAGTAGTTTTGTGATATTCAACAAGATGGTAAAAAGATTCCTAGCGGAACATTGTTTTTACTCTTACGAGAAATACTACCTCTTTGTCTAATATTCTCCATCTGATTCTACAATCTGTACCGTAGTACCTACAAATGCTGTGATAATTAAATAACTCATTTATTGATATACTTTTATTAGATCATAGTTGTACATCTCTTTGTTTGTCTATTTCTCATATGTTGTGTAATCTACCTCTAACTGTATATGCGTGCATATATATATATATATATATATATATATATATATATATTTGTTTTCTATTTTGTAATTGACAATTCCAATACTGTAATAGTCTATGGAAATATGCACATTATTATTAAGTGACATTTCAAACGTTCAAAAATGCTTAAATGCTTTTAAATTGAAATGACATGTAAAAAGACCCATGTGTGTACAATCATTAAAATATCTGATTATGTGGAAATCAGACACAAATAATGTCATGTGATATTTTAATTGAAAATTTTAAATAAATTAGAGTCAATAAATGCGTAGGAACTAAACTGAAACTATTTTTTTCACGAAGGGGTAATCCTTCATGGACATGGCCTGCTGCACCGGGTAGTGTCGGATTCCTACCGACTAAAACTCCTCCTGGATCAGTGTTTCCGCGTGACCTGGATGTTCAAATGGTCTCCTATTGTCTCGATTCTCCACCGTTTGCAGTAAAACACGGTATGGTCTGCGTCGTCGTTCTCCCCACAGTACATACACATTCCCGTGTGTCAATCTTTTCTATATCAAAAAGGCATTCCACCAAGCTACCATGTCCCGTGAAAGCCTCGACGAGGCGGAAGCTCATCTCTCCATACCCCCTCTTCATCCACGTTCTTATATTTGGAATAAATCGTCTTGTCCACCTGCCTTTAGTTGTTCCAGCTAGTCTGCCATCTCTCGAGGAGTCTCTCCCTTACTTCTTGCTTTCCCATTCCTTCATACACACCTCTCTTCTCTCCTTGCCTCTACCCCGTCCATTAAGTTTCCTGTAACTGTTATAGCCAAATTATTAGCGTACCCTGTCACCATATGGCTCCGCCCATAAAGGGCAGCAACTGTAGAACATCATTGAACATTAAATTTCACAGGGTTGAACCCAGAATCAATCCCTGTAGAACCCCGCAGGTCACCTGCATCGCCTTCAGAAGAAAAATGATCAAGTGTAACATACTATTGTATTTAGTCTTACACAGGCTATGAAAATTTGAAATAAAAAAAAGCAGGTCCATATTTAAAATAAAAATCGAAGATGGCCCTGATGAGATGAAACGTCTTAATGTAAATTTGATGACGGCAGATTATAGGAAAATTCATTTACAACAAAAACTCTTAGGATTTTTTTTTATATCTTTTATATTAACAACGCTAGACGTAAAAAAACGAAAATGAGCTTTTACGTATTTTGTCGAATATCTCCGGAACCCGTCGGAATATCTTCAACTTTTATGAACCATTTTGTTACTCATCAAAATAGGAAACTTTTTACTCATTTAACTAACTTTGTATCTCTTGCGGTATAAGAGATCTCTGTATACGCAAATTAAATCCGGGCCACCCTGTATACACTAATTTTGAGGAGTTACTGGTAAAATATTTATTTATTACCCTCAACATTAAAATTCAATCAAAATTTTGCCATTATCAGGTGCCCTAAGAACATGAGTCTGTTCTCTCTGATTTAAAGTTTTTATATTAATGTTTAATAAAAAGTATATAACAAAATGTTTACTGTAATAGAACAGGGTATACAAAATTTCAATAAAATGTATCCACCAATCATGAGTAGTAGCTAATTGCTGCAAATTATAAAATAAAATTTATAGTTTCCCTGAAAATAGCTGTGCTGTGTATTTGGGCACGCGTGTTGCTGAAGATTTCTGAAGGTAAGTAGTAAAATATTTCATTATAGGTTTTTGGCTTCATAAACTGAAAGGGACAATGCATCACTGTGTTTCCTTTACTTTATTTATTAATTTTGAATGTAGTATGCCACTTTGGCAACAGAAATCCAATTTTGTGGCGAACAGATCTTTACGCCTTCCAGTAGCCTAGTCAATTGGTGAAGAGATATTTTCTGTTGTGAAAAACACGTAATTCTATATACACGTATGCAACTTTTGAGCAAGACTCAAGAGAATATTCGTAAAATGTTTGCACTTTATATTTTCAAGATATATTGAAGAGAACATTCTAATGATATTCTCCTTGAGCCAAGATATCTTTAAAATATTCTCAGAATATACCCAACAAAATATATAAAATACGAAAACATCGCCCAACAATACTTTAAAGGTCTTCTTCTAACTATTCTTCGCCTCCTACAGTCAAGGCAATAAGACGGTCAAGCTCCCTGATCTTCATCGTTCTTTTTATTATACATGTTTGCCATTTTTCCGCAGGGACTCGTTTTAAGGAATTTAATTGTAATACTTATTATAATTTGAGCTACTTCACTTTTAACTTGAACCCATACCAATTCGATACTGTTAGGCCATTGAGTGGGGGCTTTTACCGTGCAAATGGTGGGCTAGTTATAATTTTTTTATATGTTGTATAGATCTAGGCTTTAATGAAAAATCAAGTTTTCAACTTTGAGGGACTGCCGCTCGAGCTGTCATCTTGATTTAAAGGTGCAAAGGAATAATTTTTGTAAAGTAACTCTCCAACGGTTGATTCCACGACAAAATACCTTATACCAAACTTAAAAAAGACAAAATTCCCTGCATTTTTTTTTCTTCGTAAATATCATAGGTAACGAATTACAGCGGTGCAAAAGTTAACATTTTTCAAAAATTCGTTAAAATCCATTTTTGTTGAGATATTTTATAAGAACAAATTCAACTGTATTATTTTTACTTGTTTCCAAACTACTAAATAACATAATAGCGTATGGATGTTTCAATTTTCATTTAATGAGTTTTGTAACAGATATTTTCTATACAGCAGGTATAAACCGACGTCCCTCGTCTTTTTCTCTTTCTTTTATAATGGTTTGAAAGGGTGTCGTCCCTTTTCTTTTCTCCCATTGGCAGCAGTCAACAGCAGGATAAAAATATGCGAAGAGACAATTTACATCAATTAACAATTGTTGTTCCAGATAATGTGCATTGCAAGAAATCCGATGAGTTGAAAGATTATTTTAAATTCAAGCTTACCCCATTTTCTTTGTCGCGTTTCGCACAACACATAAGGCGTAGAACTGGGGAATAACAACTCAATGTTATGAATGGAGGATATCTTTTGCACCAAGTTTTATGGCATCATAATGGTTCTTTTGGATCAATTTGCGAGAAATACGTTAAATATGTACGAAATCAGTACGATACACATACAGTCGTTGTTTTTCATTGATATCCATTTGATGATGGCAAGAATACTTCGTCGATCGAGAAAGCAGATGTCTGCAGATGTTATTTTCGATGGAACAATGTTAGCTCAAGTTTCTCAAGAACGACTTTTAGCCAATGAAAGTATTAAAACCCATTTGACTTCGATGTTGACAAAAAAACTCAAACAGGATATTATTATTTATAGCGAAGCAGACTGATTGCCTAATTCTGCATTATAGCTCCAGACCACAGCAACATTTACTTTCTCAAACTTGGAAGAGGAAAAACTACTGGAAATAATAATAATAAATAAATAAACACCACAGAAATTAGACAGCCGCCAATTCCAGAAGTCAGGGGCTTGTGCGGAAGGGGGTTACATATTGAAAAACGCGGACATACAACCATTTCCTCCGACAGTTCCAATGCCGGAGCCAGGATTCGAACCCGGTGGTGCGATGCCCGTGTGATTAATCGCGATTGCCACCTCGCGACTTAACCCACGCGGCTATCGACGAGACTGTCTACATCAAATAGTTTGAAACACAAAGGAGCCGCTGAAATTATTCTGCTTCTGCACGTGTGTAGCGGATGTGACACGACCATCTTCGTCCATCTTTCACCAAGGCAGAACAACTTTTTTTTCGCTTGTATACGACAACGCCAGACGATTTAATATCATCATTGACATTTTCAAGCATCATCATGCAAAATATGAAGAAAAATTGATATTTACATGTTACTTCTCTTTTGCCCTTATATATTACCCTTTATTTCACATATTATTAATACCTGTCTTATTGAAGGTGTTTTCCCTGACTCATGGAAACTTTCTAATATTTTGCCTCTGCCTAAAAAAAATCTATAAAGCGAACTCGGTCCCATTTCAATTTTGCCAATTCTATCGAAAGTATTAGAGAAAGTTATGAAATTTCAAATTCGCTCGCATATTAATAAGTACGATGTTCTTCCGGTAAGACAATCTGGTTTCTGGCCAGTACATAGCCGTTCCACAATTTTATTACAGGTTACAGATGATTTATTCAGAGATATTGATAATAACAAGACTGCGGCATTAATATTACTAGCTTACTCGAAAGCTTTCGATACCATTAATCATGAGATATTACTGTCAATATTGCATTTCATAGGATGCTATGAATATTTTTTAAAATTTTTTGAAAGTTATCTTAATCGTAAGCAGTATGTGGTGACTAGTAAACCAATTAAGTGCGGGATATCTCGGAGTTCGATATTAGGTCCCGTTCTGTTCTCTCTGTACACATGTGATTTTATCAAATGTATAAGTCATGGTAAGACTTTTTATATGCCGATGATATTCAAATTAAATATTCTTTTGACTACCGTGACTGTCTCTTAGCCAAAGACATGATTAATCAGGAACTCAAGCGCCTTGTCTTGTCGTCGTACCTAGTCCTCATCAAGTTAACATCAACCCGCTTATATATACATATATATATTTTTTTTTTGTGGGAGGGGAAATCCTTTCGGATACCAAGCGCATAGTTCTTCTCTCGCTCGGTGATGTGTTGTGACCACTAAACCCCCCCCCCCTTTGCGCGCTCTGGACCCCAGCCGCCTTAATTAAGGCATATCCTTACTGTACTAATCTTTGGTAAATTTCGTCACTCTATTCAATATCTGCTGAAAATTGCTATTAATGGCAATGTGTTGCCTTGTACGAGTAGCCACAAATCTAGGTCTAGAGATTGATACTTTCGCTTTAAAAATCATGTAATTAAATGCTTAAAGAGGGCATATAGTAATCTTAAAATGTTGTTCCCGAATCGCCACATTATTTCACGTTCTTCTAAAATCTTATTATCAGACACGTCAATCATTTTAACTTTTGCGATGTTGTTTATGGTTCTTGTCTTGACAACGAGTGCATAAATAGAATTCAATGTATTCAAAAGTCATGCTTTCGCAGCAGCATTCATAATGTTAATGTTCGTTTTCGTGGATTGATCTCACCTCCGACTCAACGAAGGACTATATTTAGAAGGTCCATTCTCTTACTCCATTTATTCACTTTATAAAAATGTACCCTCTAATCTAAAATCGTTATCTGTATATCAGTTTAAAAGATCTTTAAGAAATTATTGTATGAAAAATTTACCTGAATGCTTAACTTTTTTTCTTTTTTGCGATCCCGTGTTTATTATTGGCATTTCTACTTATTTATTTACTTTGTAATACTCAGATTTTTTTTCTCTTTGAAAATGTATTAAGTACTTAGGCTATGTGCATCTATTTCGAGTCTGGCACTTTGCATCAAATTTACTGTCTGTCAGATCTCTTTTGTAGTTTATAACAACTTATATCTCTCATTCTTGTGGTTGTTTAGATATTATGTATATGTTGCTATAAATTGCAAATAAATTATTTATTATTATTATAACTATTTTCAACCCTCGGTACAAAAGGAGAGATGTCACAAGTCTGACAGGTATGTTTGTATATATGGGTCTGACTATGGTTTCATATCTCCTCAACGAATTATCTGATCTTATTGCATTTTTTTTTTGTATTTGACAGATTAAATTGTCGAATGGTTTTTAGCAAAGTTTCTTCTCGGTAAATTTCAAAAGAGCTCTTACACGAGCAGTTTTTACAGCAATTAATTAATCGGAGACTATCGTCAAACCTAGCGGAGCAATTAATTGCTGCAAAAATTGTCTGTGTAACAGCATATTTAGGGTACTGCACATTATCCACCCTGTCACTGAATCACCAGATCCTCCGCCATTTATTATTAATGTAAAATTAATAACAACTAAATGGAAATGTTCTACAGAATCAATGAAATATGCAAAAATACGTTAATAAATAATATTAATAATTGTTCTGTTAATGAAGTTATTCTCCCTGAAGATCCAAGTATTAATGGTTGCGTTCATCACGGTGAGCGATCAAGTAGCGCTCACTGATTACATGCTTAAACTACGCTTCTTGCACTGTCCTCATTGGCTTCTTTTGATCAAATGACGTAAAGATACGTGATCGCTTAGTTAGCGCTACCGCTTGATGAACACGACCATTAATTTTCCTCGTTGATCTGTCACAAAATACAACTTTAAAAAAGCTAACCTCTATATTTTATACGAGGAAATCTTTTATACCAACTGGTTCACATTTGATCAGTGCACTACCGTAAATGATTCGCTTGACGTATTTTACACTAAATTGGATGAATTTTTTTCTGAACACGTGGTTCAACGGGAAGAAAACTATCTACAAAGTAAAACCTAAAAATGAATATTTTAACAAAGAAAACAACAGGTTCCATTTAAGAATTCGAGAAATTTAAACAACTACTAACTAGCACAAAATTAAGTGTGAAATTGTCATTTCATATAAATAATATCTTGAAATTATGGAAACAGAAATTAAAGTTAACCCAAAGAAGTTTTGGTCTTTTTTCAACTCTAAGAATAATATTTCGGCTATACCGTCTACACTATTCTACGACTAAGAAATAGATGTTCCATAAATAATTGTTGACAGCTTTGCTAGTAAGAGCCGGTTTATCAATACCAGGGTTAACGCACTTAACTATAGGATAAATGTTAAACAAAACAGTGGGTATCTATTGTTTTATTTGACATGTATCCTTTGGTTACGAGTTAACCTTGTATTGATAAACCGACCCTAAAGTAAGACCTGCTTGCCTACCTACCTATCTATCTGTAGGTAGATAGGTAGGTAAGTAAGTAAATAAAATAAATAAATAAATTTTGACCGTTCTATTTGACTTACGGCGTTCGGGTGCATTCGATTTGCTTATAGACAATTTTTTTAAGATAGCATGGCGGATTAATCTATAAATATGGAGCAGGTCTAAATTAATTTCTCAAAAATTACATTGCGAACAAGCCAATTTTTTTTTGTTATTTCGGTTTCATTACTAGACTATATATTACACAGGGAAATAGAACACTCGGTAAATGTATCAGAAAAGTGCCTATAACTTTTGAAGTTCCACCCATTTTTTTATAAAAACATTTTTTTTAGTGATCAGAATGCCAAAATACATAAAAATCAGCAATAAGAAAAGTTGTCGCCAAAAATAATCAATTCGATTCTACTATACACCTATTCAAAGGAATCGACTCATTTGTTAACTCCAAAAAAAGGCAACCGTTCTCGACCTACAAAAGGATTTCCCCTATGTACATTACCATGCTTACACATTAAAACTAGTTGACTAACACTTCACTTTTTGGCTCCACCCCCTCTGTGCATAAGCACCGAAATAAATCTACTGCGTCACTTGACTCAATCTGGCAACGTCTCGTTTTTATACTCATCGGAATGTGAGTTGTTGCCAGTAATTTCCTTCCTGGTTGTTGCTTTGGTTTAGAGTCCATTATTGTATTCTCTGAGGTTAACAATATATCTATATGATTTTTAACAAAGTATAATAAATGTTTTCGAGGACCATAAATGGTAGATTGATGTAAATATCAACTTTTATTCTTACGATAATCCATATTTTCTTAACATCTGTAAAGTACACTCACTCATATTCATTGACTCAATAACAATATAACGGCATTTTATACGTTCCCGCATAATTACAACATTGCCAAGTCGCGAACTTCTGCTCACCAACTTGTCTAAGGCAAGCCGAGAGCGAATGAAAGTCACGAATTTTCAACATATTTTGCAGACAGAAATATTTTTCGCCGATTGGGAGCAAAGTACTAACTTTGCTGACTAACGTCGAAAGTGAGCACTTTCCTGCCTAGGCAGGTAAAGTGACACTTAGTTTATGGTAACCAACTAATAACAACTGCGATTTTTTATGAATTTTTATTGAATTTATTACGACAAAAATAAAGAGATTGAGAATTATAATAATTTAATTATTTTAGAATATATTTAAACAATCGACGAAAAAATTATATGTTCAACTCAACAGCAAAATAGATTGACTGCCTTGGCTGAGTGAGAGGAATTATCAGCTGCGGCAGTCAATCTCCTATTTGCTGCCTAGTTAAACAAATAACTATTCTCTTTCCTTCTTCTAATAGCTCTCAGATTTTGAAGAAAATCGTAAGAAAATTATCATTGTAGGTAATTAAATAAAACATAAGTGATTATGGGATTCATAAGACCGCAGGATCTACTCAATTTTTTTCTCACATATGCAGAACATTAATAAAAATATAGTATAAATTTTCAAGATGATCGTAAGATTTTTTTTGTTGGGAACGTCCTTAAGCGCAACACTAAATATAGTTGGTCTTGAAGGCTGCCCGATGATAAAATCATAAATATATACTTTACGAATGATTGTCTTTTTGGCGACAATACCTACTGATTATTAATAAGATATATTAGTGCGATCTTTATAGCTTTCTAGTGGGTACTTACTGGGAGCATACTAGAACGTTCTTAATTAATCCCATTATTAATAGAGCTGTAAATACATAAATATTCCTTACTACGGGTCTGTTTAATTATAGATGAAGAAGAAGAACGAAAGAACCAAACAAGAGATACATAACCATAAAGTTACACAGTACCTACAAAAATTTGAAATAGGTTACGTTACAATGAAAATATCAGAAGTGTCAGTTTGGAAAATGTGACATTAATTAAAATCTAGTTTTCATTTCCTGTAAAGTTCGAAGTAATCATATAAATGAAACCCTACAACTTCAAATTAGGAATAAACCAAATAAATTTATTGGGTAATCAATAGTTAAAACATATGTGGTTAAAATGCATTCAAGGTGTCTTAAGTTTGTGAAGAAAAGCAATAATGGTTACCGGTTATTCACAAATAATTCAGAATCTAACAACACAACTGCAGATTTTATCGTTCCTCCTAAAAATGCAAGGGTTGTTGTTTGTGGAGGAGGTGTTATGGGAGCCTCAGTCACTTACCATCTGAGTAAACTCGGATGGGGTAATGAAACTGTACTTATAGAACAGAATAGGTAGGTAAGCATAAGATAATATTTAATATATTTATAACGATTGAAAACTATGTATTATATTAAATAGGTAAATAGATGTGTTAAAATTGATTACTGTTGTCCATGAGACTAAAAAAAATGCCTTTTTTATAATACAAAATGTGCACATATATTGTAAATATTCATAGAGCAGAAGTGACTGACCATAAACTATCGACCTAACATACATTTAACCCAAACCTGTGCATATCTAGGATTGGCGGTGGTACGACATGGCATTCTTCTGGACTTGTTGGAGTATTCAAACCGAGTTTGGCACAAGTGAAACTAACAAAATCTAGTATTGAATTATATAAAGAATTAGAACAAAAAGGCTTATCTACTGGCTGGAAGCAGTGTGGAAGCTTAAATGTCGCTAGAACCATGGACCGTATGACTGCTTTTCGAAGAATGAAAGCACAGGCAGGGTAAGAACTTCACGATTTCCATGAAATGTTTTATAAAATATGAGATAATTGGCAAAAAGATTAGGGATGTTCTACCATATTGGATTTTTCTTCATGAATATTGCACATTATACATGTAATGGGTGTCTATAAATAGCTAATGAAATAATTTATGCTATTTGGCAGTCGAAACCAAAACAGTGATGTCATATTCTTTGTGTATGTAAATTGTTTGTACAGTAAATGCCATCAGTGTAGGTGAGGGTAGGGGAATCTGTATATAGATAGTGGTATAGACACAGCATACGCACTGCTATCTTGATTGGTGTAGTCGGTGACAAATTATTAAGCGCGTGATCTGCTGTTCTCCGATGGGTCGACTATGTTCCCCTATAGTCCTATGTTCCCCTATGTTCGCTAATACTCATGGCGTTGACAGTATCTACCTGACAGTTTTCAGAAAACTAAAGTTTGATTACGTTAACTATGCCAAAAACATAACACTTTTAATTTTATCTTGAAAATGATGCATGTAAATTATATGTATTAAATAATAAGACCCAGATAACACTGCAGACTTGATACAAACTTGCATCAAACTGTTACAGTTATTTTTTGAGTACCTTCATGTAATCATCAGATTGTAATTCTAATTAAAATATTATATAGTACAACTAACGAATTCTGATTTAATTTCATTTTCCATTTATTGATAGGCCTTGGCAAATTAATTGTGAAATCTTAACACCAGAACAGTGTAAAGAAAAATGTGCTTTATTAAATATTGATGATATTATTGGTGGCATTTGGATTCCTGAAGATGGAGTAGGTGACCCTTATGAAACATGTTTGTCGGTAATTGGAGAGGCCAAAAAAATGGGTAAGACTAATATTCTAGTTTTACAAGCAATTAACGAACTTAATGGCATAGTAAAATTTTAGAATCATCAGACGTATATTTTTATTTTAGGAGTAAAAGTAATAGAAAATTGCACAGTAAAGAGAATTAATCAAATAAATGGGAGAGTTGCTAGCGTGGAGACCGATTTAGGAAACATAAACTGTGAATATTTTGTTAACTGTGCAGGTTTTTGGGCCAGAGGTGTAGGCCAATTATCCGAACCCTATGTTAAAGTTCCTTTACATGCAGTGGAGCATTACTACTTACATACTAAACCCATTCCCGGCTTAAACCCAATGTTACCCGGTAGGAAAATTATTAATGCATTCTGTATTGTTCTATGTTATTTTGTTTTTTATTTTAGTGGTAAGGGATCAAGACGGGTATATTTATTTTAGAGAAAATCATGGTAGATTGCTGGCTGGAGGCTTTGAACCTGTTGCAAAACCTGCTTTTGAAGATGGAAGAATTCCAGGTAACGCTTTCCTATAACATATAAGTATATCTATTCGAATAAAACTATCATAATCTCGGCTAATTAAGATGTCTGCATTTGACTAAATCAATTATACCATGACTTTTTACTCTGGCGGCTAGTCGGGAGAGGCAGGGGTGGCTGATCCTCTACAATTTTGGGAAAAGCAGAATATCTCCAAACTAATATTTTTTACAAGTAGAAATACCTGCGTAGTTTTATCTCAATTCCCAATGTTGAATGTTGTTAATTCATTAATTTATTTTCAATGTAAAAAAAAATTTGAAATCTCTTTTCCACAAACTCTGGCATCCCATCTTCTAATGCATGTACACTTCAGAGTTTAGTGCATTCAGTTGAGCACCTCTTTCACAGGAGAGTGAACAGTTATTAGTATTAGAATAGTGGCAATTTGCGCTTAAACATATTTAAAATATTTAACAGGCGGTCCAAGAATGAGTGCTCTAGGTGAAAATTTTTTCAATTTCTTTTGTTGTACAGACGTGGTGGATTATTTGTTGTTAAATAGATTTAGTTATCTTAGTTATGATGAAAAGGTAGGAATTAAAAAAATTGTCAGTCCTACACCGTCAGTGCAGTCATTAGTTTTCACAAGTGGTAAACAAAACAGAGGTCTTTAGTGATAGCAATAATTTGTGTAATAGTAGATATTTTTAAAGTGCTAGAAAAACACAATGACCTTGAATTTTCTGAAAATTTTCGCCTGCGGCGTGTGGTCCACCCACCCGCCCTCCTGCTTCCTCACTTTCAAAACTCACGAGCCGCCACTGCAGTTTTTTAACCTATTCTTTTTAGTTCATAGAATATAAAAGTCTGTGATTCAAATACACACTTTAGAATTACTATGTAGCACTGAAAAGGTATCTTTAATATTAATAATCTAAGTGGCTTTATTCTTGTTTATTAAATAATTGTGATCTTACACCAGTGTTAACTTAGTTTATTCTCAACACCCCCGCCCAACCTACTTGTAGGAGAAATAGTAACTAAATTGTCTATACCAACGAAACATTTATGTTTTAAATATGAAGCAAATTCTCAACTGAAATTGAAATAAAGAAGAAAAGTCACACATTATTATTTTTAGCTAGCACTAAAGAGCGACAATTGCCAGAGGACTGGGATCATTTTCACATTTTACTGGAACAACTTTTACATAGAATACCAACTTTGGGCACTGCCGTATTGGACAGGCTTTGTAATGGGCCAGAAGCATTTAGTCCTGACTGTAAATGGATAGTTGGAGAATCTCCGGAAGTAAGTCAAATTGTTCTCTATGCTATTGATATAAAAAATATGGCTTCTCAGGGTGTATACAAACTCATCCATCACCAAGGCTATCACTAGAATAACTTGCAGAGTGTCATATTATGTATACATAATGAAATTAAAATACGAGTAAATATTTAGATATGTTGAGGATTACGCCGTTCAAAAATTTTTTTAAATAGTCATTTGTAACACATGCTCAACATGACAGTCATCAGAGCTGTTCCTAAGCATTGTGCTTAGTGCTCGTCTAAGCACTTTTGTGCCTAGGAGCACTTTTTAAAAATGGTGCTTAGTGCACTTTACGAAAGGGCTTATTGCTTAGTAATTGCATAAAGTGCTTGCTAGCACTCAATAGGCTCCAAAGCACTTTAGTACCTATGAGCACTCCAAAAAGCTCCCGAGCACTTTAGAAGTCCTAGCGAGAGAGGCACCATTTTTACAGCTCTGTTCTGTACTAGTACTAAGGGAGAAGGTAGAATTTATGTGTTCACTTTGATCTGCAGGGCTCGTACTCGGTCACTATTTTATGAAAAAGTACATATTTTTATAGTAAGTCGCTAAAAAGTACGTATTTTTAAAAATTAGTATCTAAGAGTACGTAAAAAAATAATATTTTGAATTTTCCTCACTTAAGAACGCGCTCTACTAAAATATCCCTGCGTTTGTTTTGGGCTATAAGCGATATTATATTTTCTAACCCCAGCAGTAAAGCATCTTTGTCTATCAGTATCAACATGTGACAAACCAAACTTGAGAGAGATAAATATATGAGATGTTGCTAGTGTGAGTGTGAACGAAACACATCACAATCAAGGTAGCGACGGATGTTGAGAGCAGGGAGAATTTCGTTTATTAAAGGCTTTTATTAGACTTGTTAGTTTGTTAGTTAGTTTGTTTAGGTCAAATCTTGCAATCAAAATTTCGAGTAGTTCTAATTAAGTTAGAGCTTTGAAATTTTGCACATGTGTATAAGTCCGGTGACAATACACTTTAACATTTTCACATAAGAAGAAAACAAGATGGCGGACGACTTTACCGTTTATCATCCGATTCGACTCAAAATCGATATCTGGGGGTTTTCGAGATCGCCAATTATGAATTCTTGGTCAAAATTTAGATATTCAAAATGGCGGCGCAATATGGCGGACGACTTTTGTCATTTATGGCCCAAATCGATCAAAATCGATATCTGGGGGTTTTCGGGTTTGCCGATTACGAATTTATATTCAAAAATTTAGTTCAAGATGGCGGACGACTTTATTGTTTAAGATCCGATTCAACTCAAATCGATATCTGGGGGTTTTCTAGGTCGCGGATTATGAATTTCTAGTCAAAATTCAGAAATTCAAAATGGCGGCGCCAATATGGCTGATGACTTTTGTTATTTAGATCCAAATCGATATCTGAGGGTTTCCGGGGTCGCGGATTATGAATTTCTAGTAAAAAATTTAGTTCAAGCTAGTGGACGTCTTTACCGTTTATGATCCGATTCGTCTCAAAATCGGTATCTGAGGATTACAGCATATCAAAAGACTAAAAAATTAAAAATAAAATTATATAAAAAAATATTTAAAAATAAGGTTTTATTTAAATGCTCGAAAAAGCAAACCCATCATTTTGTTACATTATATAATTTTTTTGTATGATATAAGAGCTTGTCGCGAGCAATATTCTTTACACAGGAAAATCTCGCGACAAGCTTTTATACCATAAAAAAAATTATATAATAACAAAATGATGGATTTGATTTATTTCAAAGTTTATTTTCTACTTTTTAGAGCATTTTATTTTATGTTGTTTTGCGTTTTGGTACAGCATGACCTATTGTTTTGAAATAAATGTAATGTTTATTGATATTTAAGCTTTTATTATTAATAAATGAAATAGCGCCTTGTAAATTAAATGTGATTAAATGAAAAGGATATCACCGGAACATTAATAAAATTGTGGGGGGAATCTTGCACTAATGATATTTATGCAATGTACTGTTGTGTGCGCGAAAAAAGATTTGTGTGAAATGTAGAATTAATGGAATAAACCAAGATGCTCAAAAAGATATGAATAAAAGAAAATCGGACTCAATTATTTTTCGAAAAAAATTAGATTAGATTAAAAGTTTTATTTTTTTATGAGATAAAAATAATGAATTCTATAATGAATAAATGTTTATTGGTGTCGATAAGTATTTTTATTTATATTAGTAATTATATTCATAAACACAATTAGGTACTTATTTAGTGCATATTCTCTACAAAAAGTTGCTATAAAATACATATTTTACAAAAAAAATTGGTTGCTATTTACATATTCTTCTTGTTCTTATTTACTCCGACCCCTGGATCTGTTTTTGAGAAAGAAATTATCTTGCATTTTTTTATCGATTTTTAGGGGTTAACTCCCCCCATATCTGAGCTAGATTTGATTTTGTCTCGATGTGTGACGGTTCTGAATTTTGAGCAAAACCAATTCGGTAGTTTAGGCTTTAGGTGCAAATCAGATAACAGAATGCAGACAGATATTTTTTTTAAACCACTTTTTCTCTTTAGGAAATCTGAAAACATGTAAATTCATCAAAAACTGAAAATCGCTTTTTCTGCACGCTCACCATATTTTCCTATATACTACCTATTTGGGAAAGTAAAACGTAGATTTAACCATAATTAATATTGTTCTATTTCTTTATGAAAAACCTTTCTCTCTATATTTAATAAAGATTTCATATTTTTAGATAAGGAACTACTTAGTAGCTGCAGGAATGAAAACTGTAGGTATAGCTGCAGCAGGAGGAGTAGGAAAGGCAACAGCAGAAATAATTGTTAATGGTGAAACTGGTTTTGATATGTACGAATTAGAGGTATCACGATTTTTGGGTTTGCATAATAATAGAAAATTCCTTCGTGATCGTGTAAAAGAAGTGCCTGGATTGCATTATGGATTGATTTATCCCTTTCATGAATTCCAAACAGGTAGGAAAAACTTTGCATATTACCAGTATAGTAAAGTAAGGCATAATGTTAATTGATAGAAGTTAAATATGGTACTGGTAGTATTCTACAGTAGTAAATATTCACATTTTAAGTATAGCCATCTGGAATTTTACTCTGCAGATAAAAAAGGCAACAAGAACTTTACGACCTCATTAAAATACTGTTACTCTCTGTACTATTTCGTCCACAAATTGAGTTACATACCTACCTTTATAGGTTTTTAATAGGTTGGCTTGTTTGATGACAGTATATTGAATGGTTTAACGGCGTTAATAATCAACTCTTAAAGTTTTTGTTGCCTTTTTTATCAGCAGAGTAAAATTGCAGGCGACTATATCATCAATTCAAAAGTGCTTCTAGAGGGCAGAATATTAAAACGTAATATTTCAGTCACAAACTCCTCTATAAAGTCCTTATTTTACTATAAGGAACGTAACCAGACTGCAACCAACAGCTACTCTCGGGGCTATGTGCCGCCTCCTGACGCGTTAGGTGTAATAATTGCATATTACCAACAGAACGCTTATGCTTCGATTGTAACAAATACCAGCCGAAAGACTAATTCCTACTTAAAGGAACTCTCGTGCCAGTCGTCCACGCCACTTGCAGACTGCAGTTTTGAATTGTTGGATATCATCAGTGCAAGGTTGGCTGTGATCACCGACACGAGGATCCTTCAACTATTTGGTACATCTACTACATTAATATTTATTTTATTATTTTGTCTCATCCACAAGATGCTATCTAAAATCAAGTATTTATTTACAAAAACAGTTATGCTGATTGATAATTCACATTGTACCGTTTTAGTTCTTTTAACTTTTTAAATACAGTATTTCCTGCATTTTTTCCATATTTTGAACAACCCTTAGAAGTCTGCAGATGTACAGTTCAAATCATGAATGTTGTCATTCACGTCATCATCTTTTAATTTCCGAATCAAATCATCTCAAGGTCACACAGAATGGCACACATGGACGTATCAACGTATGCAAGAGACAAAGTATTTTTGATGAAAATATCTGGACAATAATAGCATCCGATACAATGAATTTTAACATCCGTTGCCGCATTTTATTTTACAATTCACCTCATGGATTTTTTGCAATGGTAAAAGGGAACATAATAATAATAATAATAAATTTATTATTTACCCAAAGAAAATAGATACAATAATATAAGAATAAAAACACAAGTTGCACAAGGTAAATAAAAAGCTAAATGGTTCAGAATTCTGAATAAATCCAGATTCTGTTCTTCCACCAATACCCACACAAAATAATATAAATAACTAGACATCACAATAATCAATAATTATAAGTCAGATCGGTTTCTTCGTTCTTTCTCTCCCCCGCCAAATCCACCTAGTGGACAATATTCCTGGATGCAGTTTGTTAATAAATAAATAAATAAATAGTATGATTTTCCATGGAAATGATCCACCAAGCGAATTCAGCGGGAAATGAAACGAAAAAGAAGGAAATGGTACTCTAACCTAAATAATTTAAACTAATTATACACATGCTATAGAAAAAAAATCGACAAAAAAATTCGAGATTGTAATATAATAAATTAACAGAATATGATGATGGCACAAAAAATAACACAGTTACAATTTTACTGAGAGTTTAGTAAATAATTTTTGTAATTAAGCTTAAATGTCAGAAATGATAAATTGAAATTCAATAAATTTAATCTAATCAAACCGTTAACGCAAGCAACAACATTGTAAGAATATGACCTCTTAAAAATTTCCTTATGGTGGCGTGGGATGGTAAGTAAATTTCTTCGACGAATATTTACATTATGTACATCTGTTCTGTAAGTTAGTTTATTGCATAAATAAGAAGGAGTGTTTGATTTAATTATTATTATAATGCCATAAATTAAACGAATACATGAATTTTGCGTCTTTTGTACACACCGGATATCGTCGTTGTCTAAGCAGGGTCCATAAACGCAATCACAATGATCAAAATGGGAAAGGACAAGTGAGTCACATAACATTTTCTTGACGTCACGATCTAAATACTGTCTTTGATTATAAATTAATTTCAAAGAGCTGTATGCTCTCTGCAGTTTGTACGGGATATGTTCTTTAAATCTAATTTTTGTGTCGATGATCAAACCCAAACTTTTACAATGATTTTTCAGTAATATATTATCAGAGCCTATCTTTAATTTAATAATATTTGTTACGTGATTTCTAATGTTTTCTTTACAAAATAAAATAGCTGATGATTTGTTAGGGTTAATTTTTAACATATGTTCAGTCGAAATTTTATGAAGGCAGCTTAAATCACGGTTTATTAATACATTTGCTTGTACCATTTTCTTCACTGTTAAAAGAGCAATAAAGTAGTGTGTCATCAGCGTAGAAATAATAACTGCAAAATTTTAAAGATTCTGTGAAATTGGATGTGTAGATTGTATATAAGAGGGGTCCTAATATGCTTCCCTGCGGAACGCCAGTCGTAACTCTAAGTGAAGTAGAAACATGATCATTTATTTTTACTTGCATCCTTTACGTTTTTCCTGATTAAAGCACTCGTTTAATTTCATCCCCATGTCTCTGGGTATTGTATTCAGTTTTTTGTCTACCGCATGCTACTGAGTTGAAAGAGAACTGACAGAATGATCAACGTTGATTGCGGCTACGACTAACACTTGTAATGTTCATTTGTAAAATGGATCATTACGCTCGAAACTTCTGCCGTAGCCTCAACAGATGTGACTATCTGTTATTCACATACGATGTGCTTTGTATTTCCATAGATAGAAGAAAAATCGCATGTCGTTGATAAGTATATACATTGATGACGTGAACGACAACATTCATGATTTCAACTATAAACGTAAATTATTATAATTCTTGGCATTGATCTTGAAAGGTGAAAGTGTCTAGTTAATTACAACGTTAGAACATTAATCTCTTCAATGACCAATATAACAGATCAGGACTATGGGAAACTATTTTACGAAAATAACTGTTGCAATTCTTCACAGATTTTCTCAATAATGTCGCATTTTGGTTTGGATAACAATCACAAGGGATGAGAGCATAGTGGTGGAGGATAATTTCCATATTTTTAGAAGCTGGATCTTTCTTAATGTTGTTTACAGCCTTGGAACAAATTTGGCCACAATCTCTCTGACAAGGCATGTTGATGTGTCTAACAATGTGGTAAAGTCTTGTCTAGTGTGCCAGGATGGCCTTACTCATTTTTATGTGATTTTTCATACTCGAGCTTGTGTATTGCCGACCAAAAGATTGTCATCAACAGATGCCCATCCATCTTTAAAGAGTTTAAATCAAACTGTTAAAATAATCTTGATTAGGTGCGTGTTTCGGCTGCTGTTCTGCTTTGAAACAGAATTTAATGTAAGTTGTTTGGTCCTTAATATCAGCCATTTTAATTTGAAAAAAATTCACAGAACTACTCAAACACAGCATTACAAAAATTCACAGATCTCGAAAATATCTGTACTGAACTGATCACCTGGTCGCACATATATTCACAAATTATACAATGTGCATTATCTAACAAAAATTAGGATTTGTCATGTTATTTCGGTTCTAATATTATTATCTTTTTTAATTTCTATCATTTTTGACACATTTTTACTATCCCATTTCAAGAATTTTGCCTCTTTATCCACTATATGAATTTTTAAAAAATATGTGTTTTTTTAATTAATATATTACAACTTTAGGCAGAAACCTTAGAATGTCTCCAGTTTACCCCAAGTTAAGAGAAGCAGGAGCAGTTTTTGGTCAAGTAATGGGATATGAACGACCTACGTGGTTTGATCCAGGGCATATGCAAGGTAAGCGTTAACAATAACTACAGATGTTTCAACCTTTTTATAGAGTTGTATAAAATATTTTCAGAGCATGAGACCCAAGACTGGTCAACACCATATAGGATGGCTTACACTAATACTTTTGGAAAGCCACCATGGTTTGACTTTGTCGCCAAGGAATATGCTGCCTGCCGAGGGGGAGTTGGAATAAGTGATTATTCATCTTTTACTAAAATTGATTTATGGGTATGTAAAATTACTGAGTAAAAATCTATTAGGAACAAGTAAAAAGTCACAAAAGGGCCAAGCAGTATCATAAATAACATTGCAAATTAACTAATTTTTGTTATTGACTGGTTAGTTAACCTGAGTTCTTAACTGATAGATAAAGAGAAGTAATTTCTGGCAAAACTGATTTGTTGACCCGAATTTTTTCAATTTGATGGTAAGTAGTCATCTTGTGACTTTTGAAATTGAAAAAATGTTTTTTAACTTTATATGCAACCAACTTCCCCAATAGAAGGGCATACCAATTTACCGTGCATATTTTTATCTGCCATTTATCCTTGTATGACTTGGAAATGACCAGAGGATCAGTTTTTCATTTTTACTTAAATTTATTCAGTCAATAATCGCCAGTAATCCATTTCCTAAATTATAGATAATTCAGGAATATGGTTAGAAAAAATAATATATGCGGCTCTGATATAAAATATATATATGATATAAAATAGCTAATATATTTTACCAGAATAAATGGATTGTAAAATCTATATCACTAAAATTAAACTTTCTGCTAGACTGTCCCTTATATAATCCAGATCTGAGTAGCTTTGTGCTCTCTAGAAATAGATTCGGCAGAAAATTTTACATGATATAAATCTAATTTTAAAAGTATGTCCAAGAGTTGCATTGTAATAAAAAACATAATTTAATGTACTAGATCTCTTGTCAATAATGCAAGATACGTATCTTATTAGATTTCTCTCAACATTTTAATTTTATGTCTTATCTGCTTTTTGATTTTTGTTTTATTTCGGTTATAACATTTTATAGAAGAACTTTTCACATTGAATGCTTATTTCTATAGTAGACCTCCATATTATATTATATTCGGATAATAGCGTTGAATGATCCTTTCAGTCTAAAGGAAATGAAGTTGTTGAGGCCCTACAGTTTGTATGCTCAAACGATGTTGATGTCCCAGTTGGTAGAATCATTCACACAGGAATGCAAAATAAGCATGGGGGCTATGAAAATGATTGCTCCTTGGCACGGCTTTCAGAAAATCAGTAAGTAAACAAAACTTCTAAGTTTAGGTTTGATTGAGTTTAATAGTTAATCAATCATTTTGCTTCTAAGACTTTCGGGGAGCTGATGATGATCCATAGTTAGGTTTCGGGTGAATCAAGCTCTTCTGGTGGATCATGTTTAGGAAAATGTTGTCCGATTTTTTGTTGTGTGTTGTAGATCACTTTGATGTTCTTATTTGTTAGCACTCTTCCAATCCTGTTCATGCAACCTCTTGTATATATGGTAGATAAGTCAGTACGAAAGAAGAAAAGACAGACAGGATTGGAAGAGTGCTAACAAATAAACACATCAAAGTGATCTACAACGCACAATAAAAAATGGGACAACATTTTATAGGAGTTTATAGCGTTCCATGTTCGTGTGGAGAAGTTTACATAGGAGTGACCAAGAGACATATTAATACCAGGCTTAAAACACATATCAGGATCACAAAGAAGGAAAACATCACTAAGTCTGCAATTGCGGAACAGTCTAAGGGAACCGGCCACTGGATAAAATTTGATGAGACCAAAAGATTGGTGAGCACGAGACACTACTGGCCCAGATGATACAGAGAAGCCATAGAAATACACAACAATCCAAATAATTTCAACCCTGACGCCGGACTACAGCTACCATTGACATGGATATCAATGTTCCGGTCCACTTACTGTGTGACATCACCAAAACCAATCCACACCTGACCATACATATAAATAGAGGAGCTCAGGCCAACAGAGCTCACTTCGCTTCAGAAGAAGACCACGACAAGATGGTCGAAACGTCAAGTATTCAAAACTATCAACGTGGAAGAGAACCCGGAAACCTAACTATGGATCAGTTAATCAATCAAATCAAAATTGTATTACTTAATAAAGGATCTGGCACGTTCTATATGGGAAATTACTTTCGGTCAAATTCTGTGAAACCAATTTTATAGTAAAGCTAAGTTCTTTCCAAATAAAAGTCTTCATAGACATAAGTTCAAAAAATGTGATAATTATTCCCTGCATGCCGCCGAAAGAAAGTCCTGGCATCTGGATACTGCTATGCCTTGTTTATCAGCACCTATACCAACCATATCCCTCTATATACTGGTTAATATCACAAAATACAGCATATAATATTAAGCATATTCAAAAAACAGGGATCAAAAATTATAATAAAACGAAACTAATTGATGGAATAAAATGAAAACAAATAATTATAATTCAGGAAATGAAATGGTCTTGAAAAAAACAGATTTTGGTGACGAATTGATCTCTTGAAAATGTAATACACAGTAACTGGCAAGCAAATGCATATATCAGGCTGTGTTTACATGCGAAATAAATGGACAATCAACTTGCAGCGCATATTCGTGCTAATTTGATTGAAAGCGTGTGCGATTTTCAACCGCAACTCCTCGAAATTATTAGCCCTGTTCTCCTGAAAGCCATAAATTTGAGATTTTACATGGCCCCATAAATAAAGTCATTTGGCGCCAGAGCGGGAGATTTAGCTGGCCACAAGATGGTTCCCTGTCTACTCAATAAATGACCTGGAAATTAGTCCAAGCAATGGTTATTCGCAAAATGTCGGAAAGAAATGAAATGTGGTGGGATGGTAGACATAGGTCCCCTGATAGTACACCTCAGTTTGCGACCTCGGGGGTGTTGCCGCTCGAAGGGTGGAGGGATGAAAACAGAAATTCATCGCGGATTAAGACAAAGATCGCTATCAAACAATCCTGTAATATTTTTTTCTTAAAGAGATCTTCATCTTAATCCGAATCCTTAACTTTGGCGCGCTGCAGAACGGAAACTGTCGGTCGCAGACGAAAAATGCAAACACCAAAATTGTGCACAATTTTACCCTCTACAATTTCTTTTGGACCTTTTTTCGATAGCACTTACCACAATGGGCTATTTCCTGAAAAGCGTCGCGACGCAGAGTTTTCATCCCCCACCCCTCGAGCGGCAACCCCCCGAGGTCGCAAACTGAGGTGAACTATCAGGGCCCCTATGTCTACCATTCCACCAAATTTCATTTCTTTCTGACCTTTTGCGAATAGATATACAGATAGAAACCCCCAATTGCTTGGACTAAATGTAATATTCAGAGAATCCTGAACTCCGGCACAGTAATGACGAAGATAACCATCTTGTTGAAACCAGATCTCGTTGAATCTTCGCTCTGCTAGGAGTCTAACTTTTGGAACAGTGCTGCTGCAATAGATTTAAGTACTTAAGGCTGTTTAGTGTACCATCAATGAAAAATGGACCGATCATATGATCTCCCAACATACCACCCCATACATTTAATCGATGCATATTTTCCCAGGACCAATAACGAACAATTGATGGATTATGTCGACCATGTAATGAAAGAACGATTCATCAGCAAAAATAATATTTTTGATGAAATTTTCATCACGGGTCACCTTTTCCATTACACTTTCACAAAAGGTCATTTATCTGATATTGTCCTCGGGAAATATCTCATGGGTTGTCTTACTTTGTATGATCAGTAACCATTTTTCTTGATAATCCTTCTTACTGTCCTGTCACTTAAATCTACAGCCTCAGCAATTGCTTTAGCAGAAACTGTAGGTGCCGCTAGCTGTATATATGTAAGCCATTCAACATAAACTTATACATGATACATATATCTGCTGTAATTGTAATATAATTGCCTTTCTACAGCCTATGGGGGATCAGGATTGCATTTTTTGGATTTGAACTCAGTTTTAATATAACATCGGTTAACTCAATCACAACAGAAACAGAGTTGAACAATTGTTTATGTATATCTGACAAACCCGATATCTTTTCGGCTAGATGTCATCTGTGTTCACCCTGCTGTGTTTCATTAACTACCTTTTATTAACAACTATCTTTATCTGATTTTATTCTCTATCTCCGATCGGCGCCTCTCTACTCATTGATATTACTATGATTTGCGAGGCAAATAACTAGCAAACATTTTTGATATTGTCAAAATATCTGATTTTTGAGGTTATGTAAGCTAATTGAACTTTCAGATTGATATTCAGCGAGAAGTTTGCCAACTCTGATCAGTGAAACTGTTCGTTTAGCGCACCCTGAAACATTAAAAGATATTCAGTTGCTCAGAATCTAGGTTTTCTACAGGTTTTTTGCCTGCTAAACTTTACCCTTCACCTTACATTTACAATTATCAATGATACTTCAGAAAATTCCTCAAATTTTTCTACTGTTAATGGAAATGAAACCCATGGCAAAAAGTTCAGTGACCCTTGGCATAATGTCTCAATTTGTTCCTTGGTAAAGTACAAATACCTCCTGAGCTGCTTCTTCTCTCTTTAAGATGCCCGTATATGTCTATGAAAAACGCTTCCATTTTATTTACCTATTAGTATCTACATATTTATTTATTTTTTATTAGTTATATGATGATTGCTCCTACCATACAACAAACTAGATGCAAAGTATGGTTGCAAAAACATCTTCCACCTACAGTTGCCATGTCAGATGTAACCAGTATGTTCACTGCACTTTGCATTATGGGACCTTTTACTAGAACTCTTCTTTCTGAACTGACTGATACTGATTTAAATCCTAGGAACTTCCCATTTTTTACCTTCAAAATGCTTGATGTAGGACTTGCTAATGGCATAAGGACTATGAATCTCACACATACTGGAGAGCTGGGATATGTACTATATATTCCAAATGAGGTAAGGCTACATTAAATTATAAAATTGGAATTGGTATCAAATTAATTAATTTAAATTCGATGAAAATGTAAAATGTTAGACATAATGTAAAATTACTTTTTCAGTCAGTTTTTATGTAAAATCTTTAGGCACAAATTTCTTAGACATATTGTTTTGTTTCAGTTTGCACTTCATGTTTATTCTAGCCTCATTCAAGCTGGACAAAAATATGGTATAACTCATGCAGGCCACTATGCAACTAGAGCATTGAGAGTTGAAAAATTCTATGCCTTCTGGGGTCAGGATTTGGATACGACAACTACACCTTTGGAATGTGGCAGAGTGTGGCGGGTTAAATTTGATGTATGTTAAAAATATATTTACTGATTTAACAATTTAAAGAGAATTCATGTTTTAAATGAAATGTCGCTAGGAAGTCATGTTCACTGACAATCTGTGTATTTTTTTTGCACAATAAGCTCTTAGTAGTAGTAACAATCTTTATTGGTTTCCCAAAAGGCCATTGACCTGAGTCTCTCAGCCCATTTAGAAAAAGGTATTGTTTACAATATAATTTGAGTATAAAAACTTTATATGTACATTAAAAAAAACAATATATTCTAGATGTATTAGATTGATTATTTAAATATTATTTAAAATTTAAAGTATATCTTGCGTTGGGTGAGTTCGCACTTTTCTGATATTTTTATCTTGTCCAGTTATAAATTCTTGTTCTTATAATATTTCCATGTTAATTGGTCTCGTTGCAAATTTTTTCGATAGTTCTTGAAGACGGCCAACAATTGGCTGTATACCTGTTGCATTATACAGATACTGATTCAATGGATTGAATAATGAGTTGTTAGGGGACGAATTCTGGTGATAATTTGGAGACTTTGTCTTTCTGCTATTTCTACATTTCTTCGTGCTGGTAGTCTACAATTCAACAACAATGTGTGCCCATAGTCAAGCATAGGTCTGCATATCATTTTATATATATTGGTTGCAGTGTTTATGTTAATTCCGTCTCTTTTATATGTTAAAGCCCTGAAGTGTCTTGCTCTAGCTATTATTTTCTTTTTTATGTTCCTTGTGTGTCTATTGAAATTGAATTTGCTATCTATTCCTATTCCTAAATACTTAGTGTATGCTTGAGGTTTTATTACTGTATTTAGCATATATATTGTTGGTGAGGTGTTACTTATTTGGTGGTTAAATATTATTAATGCTGATTTATTTGTATTCGGTATTGCTCTCCATTTTAGCATCGAATTTGTTGTATCGTTAACTAGGGTCTGCAATTTCTGAATGGTTTCTCTCAAACTTTTTCCATGTGTAACTAATGTGGTGCAATCGGCAAATTGTAACATGTAACTTTGTGAATTAAAATATTGGGGGATGTTCTTGTTAAAATTGTATATGTCATAACAGTAGAGGTTATATAAAAGTGGCAACAGAGGTGACCTTTGAGAAACTCCTTGGTGTGGTGTAAATTCCTCTGATAATGTGTTGTTTACTTTTACCCTCAGTTTCCTGTTTTCCAAAAAATTTTTAACTATCTTTAGTAAGTATGGCGGACACCCTAGTTCATATAATTTAAACATCAGCCCTATGTGCCATATGCTGTCAAATGCTTTACTGATGTCCAAAAACAAGGCAGCTGTTCTGTTTCCTATAATATTATTAGTTTGTGTGTTTGCAGTTAGGGTCCTAAGTGGTTGTAGTGCGGAGCAGCCATTTTTGAATCCAAATTGGTATTTCTGAATTGCATCTCCAATATTTTCTTGCAGTCTTTTTTAGTGTTTTTTCCAGTATTTATCCTATCACTGGTAATAATGTAATCGGTCTGTAATTGTTGGTTTTTGTATGATCTAAATTTAGCTTTGGAATATTGATAATGGTGCTACATTTCCACTCTTCATGGAAATACCCCTTTCTTATACAAAAATTAAATATTTTTATTATATATTCATGCATGTCAGGTGTGAGACATTTGATTATTAATCGTGGAAGATTATCATGACCTGGTGCTGGTGTTTTTTCACTATTTAGCACTTCATAAAATTCTGCACTATCAATAGGTGTTGCCTGGTCTATAAAATCGTTTTCATTCTGAAAATAATGTTCGTACGAATTGGTAATTTGCTGTTTGTGGTCTTCATTAAAATCATCGTTTTCGGTTTCTGTGTAATATTTTTCATAGTGTGCTTTGAATGCTTTTCAATGCTTTCATCAGACTCATATATTTGGTTATTTTCCTCAATTCTTGAAATTTGTTTATATGCTTTGTATTTTGATAATATTTTAATCTGCTCAAAGTAGTTTCTTCCTTTAGCTTCACTTATTTCTTTGCATGTTTCTAACTATTTACTTGTTTTGAACTGTAAGACTAACTTTTGTATATCTGCACTAAGTTTATTAAATTTTGCTTTTAACTCCCGATCATCGTATTGTTTTAGTTCTCTATACAATTGTTTCTTGACTTTGATAAGTTTTAGAATAAATGGTGGCAGCCTATATTTGAAGAAATTTCGTTTGCTCTTTGGGGAGTACTTTGTAACTGTATGTGAGAATTGAGGAAATGAGTGATTTCACAGAAGATAACCCGAATTCCAGTTAAAATGAAATAATAGTTAAGGAACATGTCAGTTGGAGTGTCTTGCTACAGGCAGCATCTCCAATTGAGTAATTCTACGAAAGTAACTAGATGCAAATAATAGCATAAAGAAAGTAATTAATAAAAAATGTAATAAATATCAGTGTTTTAGAAAACGGGTTTTAGCTTTAACTCTTGAGTAAATGAAAATTAGAATAAAGAAATCAACGGATGATCTGAATAAAACAGGATTTTCTATCGAGTGTTAATTTGTCTTTGGTAGACTGAACACGGAGGAAAATAATTTATTATATTAATATTGTACGGTACATGTTAATAAAACGTGGTCCATCTCAATTGGAGTGTCCCTCTTAAAAGCAGAATCCCCAAATGAGTAGTTAACGAGAAAAGCCCGTTTTGCAAATATAATTTCAGAAATAAAATAAAACAAAAGTTCAGAGTTAGAATTTTGATGTGACGCCGCTGAAGTATCCCACTTGAAGGCAGCATCCCAGAGGGGTATTATTCATGAGGAAATATATTCCCACGGTATTTATTAAACACTTTGGCTACTTGAAAATTAAAACAAGTCGTTGAAGGCAGAAATTATCAAAATATAGCAAAGCCAAGTCAATTCAATTTTGCGAAATGGTATTTTTAATAAGTAATAAAAATATAAATCAAATACAGAAAATATTGCAAGTTCCAAAATTACCACTATATTAAAAGAACTAAATTGGAGAGCTCTTACCAAACAGTCGACTGACCACTTAGGGTGCTGGAATTAAAAGATACCTTTATAGCGAATTGTCTCATTGTATTTCCATGAATGGATTAGAAATCCACCTGTCCAATGCTAGTTGCAAAACCACATATCGTCGCCCAGATGTCAAAACCTCATATCTCTAAAATACTAATTTCCAGGAAACGGAAAAAAATGTTTAATTTTTTTATTAATTCTATGTAAACAATAAGATTGTGTATAAGGGTTAATTTTGTCACTTATAAATTAGTGATGTTGAAGACAATTAAAACTTTTTTGAAAATATTTAGTTATTTACCAAAAAGTTAAGATACGTGGTTTACATTGTTACCAGTCACGGTTTTTATGAGATACGTGTTTTCATTGAAATAAAACTAAGAATTATGTACTTTTGTAACAATCTAATTTCATTAATAAAAAACAGGATATTACAAAAAAATTGAACAACTAAAAAAAATTCTTGTAAATCATATATTGAAACTGAAAATTTGTACTCAATTATCCATAAGCACTAATGAAAACACAAAAATATTGAAGAAAATGAAACAATAAAAATAAAAAGATTATTCATGAGGCAATGCGTCATAAAATGGGTGGTAATCCTTATCAATAACGGATTTTAAAGCTTGGAGATGGTTGTACTTGTCGAACTTAATTGATAAAGCACTGGTGTACAATTTCTTCACATGCCTAACAACATTTAATTGTCTGGATGGTAGAGGAGCCCAGTTGTCATCAAAATTTAATTTATACTGTATACTGTTAAGTTTTGTGTACCTTAGAGCTCTAATATCTGTAACACAAGCATCTCCCATTTTCTTCCCAGGTCGTATAGATTTGTAGTATTTTATATCTGAAAAGTCTAGAAAAAATGAATGGTCTATGTATTTTACTTTATATGTTTTAGTTTTAGGGTTGTTTTAGTTGTGTGTTTTCTTTTTGCTGCTCTCCTTGTTTTTATATATTTTATACATGTTATATATTTTGTGTTCTAATGTTTTATATTTTACTATATTATAATAACTTTTAATATTTAATTACCTTGACAATGCTAATGTCTTTTTTGTAAGATCTATAGCAATAAAGTTTATTCTATTCTATTCTATGGCCCAGCTGCAGAATGTCGCCTAGAATCTTTGATAATCTGAACGTAATTTGAAGGAGAAAATATTTCCCTATTTTTTTTTCGGCTTTCGATAGTGGAATGTACGCTGTCGCATTCCATTTGCGAATGCCCTTTAACTAAATATTTTTGTATAATTTCAGTCTCATTCGAGTTACAATAATGTAGCAGAACATTGGAAAGCAAAACGTTTCTATTCTGTGCGGAGCACCCATTGCTATAAAATAGTATAGGTTTACGTTTTTCCTCTTCAGATAGCTCGTTGTCTAAAAAATCAATAATACAGGATGCAAAACAGTTGCTGTCCATGCCACCTTCTCCCTCGTGCCAGACGTAACACACGACTGCATTTGTTGCCAAGTTGTGAATTGTAAAATTGTGACAAGCTAGTTTTTGTTTAAAATAAAGCATACTAGCATGTAATTGTGGGACAAGTTGCACAGCCTGAACGTCAACTGTAAATGCTGAAATGTTTCCGGAAATAGCATCCTCCTTGTCTCTAAATTTTTCTTCATGCTCTATTTTTATCATCTATATTATAGGTAAGGTCATCGATATGACCTAATCTATAACCAAAGCACAGATCACACTGATCTTTACGTGGTTGAAATATATCAATATTTAACTTTTTCATTTCTGCCCTGAAAACATCTTTGCCAGTAGGTTGTTGAACTTCTTTCTTGTAAACTTCATAAACTTCAGAGTAGGATCTAAACAGCGGCTCGAGGTATAGTTTACTAGTGGAAGCCCTACAGTAGTGAGACGCGAGTTTAGGTAATTTTTCGAAGAACTCTTTGATTTCTTGGCGTTTATTTTCATTTATCCGTTTAGCCTTTGTAGGAAATTTTTCTGTGATGTTAGGTATGCCACCATCACTTCTCTTTACCCAGTTATTTACAGACCATTCACCCAAACCAAGTGTTGCAAGAAATAGTTTCTTGCAGACTGGAAGTAACTTTTCCCCAGCTTTCAAATGGTACAAGAAGGTCGCTTGCCTTCTTGATTTACCTTGGGTAGTTGTTTGTTTTGTTTGAGATTTGTTTACATACGTCTTACGTTGTTTCCAATCCATTTCAGTCCAGAACCGTTTAAAGAGAAGATGCCTTTCTTCCTCTGTTATCAAGGAACATTGTATCTTGATTTTAGACTGTGTACATTTTTTGGAATCACATAATCTATTGCCCATTTGTCGAGGCTTTCTTTCAATTAAGGTCTTCTTGCCTTTCTTTTCTTTTTTATAACTTTGATACCCTTGTCCTTTCATTCTTAGCAATTTGGTTCTATTGGCTTGCCATGTCATAGGATCTGCAGATCTCTTTTTAGCACGTTTGGTAATGAATTTTTGACGATGGGATTCAGTACCATTGTTCAAAAATCTTGCCAGTGGTAAGTCATCAGAGGACCGGTAGGATTCATCAGAATTTGCGTCGCAATTTGACGGTTTATAACTGGACCTGGAATCCTCCTCTTCAACAGACTCTTCACAAGTATAAACTACTTCTTCCGATATAGTTTCACCAATTACTCTAACTTCTTCTTCTTGAACATGATGAACTATATCAAAATCTTCAATGTCTTGGATTTGTACTGCACTATTCTGTACAGCTTCTAAATTAACAGTTTCTGGATTTTTGTCTTCCACACCTGGAACCACAGTTAGTTCGAAGTAAGTACTATTATTTGTCGGAAAAAAATTCAAACTACTGTTTGTCGGGAAAGTTTCAATTTGTGGTTCGAAATTTGCTTCACAAATTTCCGCACTATACTAATACTTGTGAGGTTTTTCTGCTGTTATAGAGGTTTGTATGCAATCGTGGTTAAAAGGCTCATCCAGTAGTCGGCCAGCTTCAATAATTTTTGTTTCTGTGCTGTTGGTACCACTCTTGTACATAATTTTGCCATCAAGTGCCAACTGCCTCATTGGTTCTCGCCTTGAAGACATCTGTAATGAATAAAAACTATTTTAAGCTGAGATCATTTATTTTAAGTCGCAGTTATATAATATTATTTAAATAATATTTAATGTTATAGAAATGTAAAACCCATATCTCGAAATAACTGATCACCAAATGAGACCGAGAACCTCGTATCTCATAAATTTATAAAATTTTGTAACTTAACGTCAAGAAAACCACCAGCTTGATATATATATATATATATATATATACTAATATAAGTATGCTTATAATTATTATTTCCTAATAAAAGAACAGAGGAAAATTGAAATTAAACAATTAAAATTAGATTTTAAACAACCTAACCTAAAAAAAAATTTTGGTGATGTTAAATGTTACTAAAACCCTCTATAATTCGCTCTAAATGCTATAAATTATATCAATTAATAACTTACCTTAGTTAAAAGTCAGCACTAACACTAAAAACAACGAAACACACTGCTTATTCTTACAATCAATGACACCGACCTGTTAATGCAAAAACACTACAAGATATGAGGTTTTGACATCTGAATTGTTGGAGTTATAAGATAAAAGGAATTTAAATTTAGCACAGTGTATGCGCATTGATACAATAATAAGATACGAGCCTTTTAACTTATGCGACTTGAGTTTCTGCTGCTTTTAAATCGCGTATCTCAAAATTGCCAAATTTTGAGTTACGACGTTTTGACATCTGGGCGACGATATGGATCAAGCACCCATCAGACAGCAGAGCTGAATGTTTATAATCAATTGATATAAACATTTACTTTTCATCAATTTCGACGGGTGGGATCAATTGTTAATAAATTAATTGTGTTATTTCGGAAAAAGAACGAATTTAATAACCCAAGTATTAACAATTATAACTATAAATAAAATTAACATTTTTGAAGCTGGTTTATATTGATAATTTTGAGCGTAAACTTATTTAAAGAATTAGTTTTCGCGGTTGAAACTAGTCGGAATCGGTTTGAAATTAATGATTTATGCGGGTACTGAAAAGAACCGAATTCAATCGTCCTCGGTTTAATAATTATTAATCTAAACACATTAGTTATTTCTAACTGCACAAATAAATTTAAATGTACTACATTCTCAGAATATTTACAGCACAGTTTATTACACTTTTTTTTCAGGACCAAAGGATAACGAATGATAAATAAACAAATAAAAATGTATTACTTCATACAAAAAGCTAAACTGAAAGTATATATGAAATTTCTCATTTAAAAATAGCTTTATTACAATTTTTAATTTATTATGAAAACCAAATGTGGTACAATCCTAAAAATGGTTTCAGGTTCTAGCTATTGATCTAACAAATACAGTTTTATTATACATGAATCTTGTGCCTTAAAACTGAAAATAGGTACTTATTATTTTTAGAACACAGCATTTAACCATAACAAAAATATACACTGAAAATATGCTTAACACGTTAAGGGCTGTACGGGACATATATGTCCCATATCTATTCTCCGTAAATGACGGTGCCAAAATCACAAGATTTCTCTATGTTGCGGACAGTGGAAAATCATTATTTTTAGGAATTTCTTAACGTTTTCGGCACCTCTGTGATACATGCCGCATTCTGAATTGATTTATGTAATAAAATTGTATGGGACATGTGTGAACCATATCACACCCTCGTATTGAATTACTGCTTACGAATCATTTAAGCAAGCCTGGACGTGTATTTGGAGCAGCCATATAAATGCATGTATTTTATATAATGAAAAGAGTTCAGAGAGAAAAATATCAATTTTGGGTTTTTGAATGAGATATTTGCGAGGTGCTTGTTGTAGATATAACAGAAGTACCTAGACTGTGAACGCCCAAGAGAATCCACACTTTTTTTGGATTTTCTAGAAATTCATAATTTTTTTAAGATATGGGTGCAATCGGAAAGATATTCATGTCCTGCTTTAGCACCTTCTAGAATATTATTTTAAAACCACATCTATCAATTTTCTTTAACATTAAATAATTTTTCACATTCAAACTTTTTAAAAAATTATAGAGTGGTTTACGAGATATATGTGTCCCATACAACACCAGCGAGAAGTCATGAACGGAACATATATGCTCTGTACCGCACCCCACAACATGATAAAGGTATTTATAAGAACCATAATAGCAGGTGCCTAAAAATATTATGTCATATGTTTGGTTTATAAAACAATAAACCAAAAATCAACATATACTTTTCCTCTCATTCTACAAACCATCACCTTAAACGATATTTATTTTAAAAATATTTCAATATTTCCATACTGCATAAACTGCAAAATACCTTAATTTATTCTTATAACTATAGCAGTGTTTAAAGATTTCCCTCAGGGCTGGGCATTAATTGTTTAACATTGACATACAGATAAACTGAATTTCATCATTAGAAATGTCTGAATTAAACTCAAAGAGAATCATTATTGCTTTTGTAGAAAAAAGTTGACTTTATTGGAAGAGACGCTCTTTTGAAGCAAAAGGAAGAGGGTGTGAAAAGAATATACTTACAATTGATATTAGACGATCATTGTCTTGAAACTGATTTGTGGCCATGGGGTGGTGAACCAATTTATCGTAATGGAAAATATGTGGGAATGACGACAACAACTGGATATGGTTTTACATTTCAAAAACAGGTAAATTCTAAGTTTTAAACTCCAATTGTACACTTCTGTTCGATAAAATTGGGGACAAGTCATATGATAATTTTTGCGATATTTTAGTTGTGTAAATCAGGCATAGCTATATTGACTAATAATGGTTTTAATGCAGAATGACAAGTCATGTTGACATTTTTAGAACCTATATGTATTAATAAAAGATGATTCAGCATGAAAATACATTAATTATATAAATAACTTAAAATTGCAGCACAACAGAGACAGGTGAAATATAAAAACAAAAAAAAATTAAACATATAGTATTGAAATTTATTTCATACATTAGAGTCCTTTCAAAACCTCATGAGCCGTGAAATGCGCAGAAGGTGGAGCTTATTCTGCAGTTTAAGTACGTTTTGAAAACATTGACTCAGTTGTCTGCCTATGCCTCGTTACATAAGTTTGACAAAATAAATTACTTACACGCCTCAATTATGATGATTATTACTATTATAGTATATAGTCTTCAAACAATATTTAAAATGTAACAAACAACTCAAAAGAATACAAAACCAGAGATCTGTATCCATCGATAGCTTAGGATACACTGTAAATAATAAATCTAATGTTTTTAGGAAGTGGTGTAATTGAGCCGACAGTCGAAGTCATGTCTCTGCGCATATGAAGGTCAAAGCTCATGAGGGAAACTACTCTACAATATATTTTTTTAATACTTAGTCATGCTACCATCGCAGACAATTATCTCATGTAACCGCTGGGGAACAGAATGAATTAATTTTCTTACAAACTGTTCTTCAGTGTTTGTAATTTCATCCCATAATTTCTCTAAATTTTGAGGTCGAAAATTTCTTTTGCAAATAGTTTTAGTTAGAATACCCCATACATTTTTTATATAGAATTGATGTCCCAACTATTTGCAATCCATGGTAATGTTTCAATATTATTGTTCTGAAACATGTTTCATACAATATTAGCAGTATGGACAAGACAATTGTCTCGTTGGAAACTAAAATTGCTCACATATATGTCTTCGAATCTTGAATTTCAAGATCTATAAACACGAATGTGCCCATCATAGGTGAACCAAAATACCTTTTCATCTGTAAATACTACTTTTTCTCAAAATGCCATATCTCTGTAAATATAATTTAATGCAAATAAGAGACTTGATTGCTTCTTTTCTGTAGTTAAAAGTTGTTGTTTAGCCACTACTTTTTTTTTATACATTTATTTAACGTCGGCCTATTTCCGCTACTGAGGCCTAACACCGACGCCTGTAGACGAGCTACCCGCAACCAGGAATTTTGCCGAACCTCTTCCCTTAAGAAGAGTAGGGATCTTTTACTTGCCTAAAATTTAATAGATAAAGGACTGACGGCTTTACATCCCCTCCGCAGGATGGTATATCTCCTATACAACCCTCGCCTAAGGTTGTATAGCTTCCGCGCATACACTGATACACAAGCCGCTGGAAGATGTGTGAGGCGAGGACGTGGTTTCCGTTGGAATGGTCACCCACCCAACTACTAACTGCGCCTGTCGTTGCTTTACATCGCATACCGAAGTATGTACATAGTAAAGACGCACATACGCTCGCCCCTAGCCACTACTTGACTTAGCAAATCTGACGATTTAATTCTTCGGCATGCTGTTGATCCAGAGCCAGGAAAATTTATGGCAACTTTAGCAAGTTTGCGCAGTTAAATAGTCCGCAGGAGCTACATCCTCTTCACTACTTGAAACTCTAGGACGAGAAGACCCTGCCTTTCTACTAATAATTTCTTCTTGTTCCCAGCATTTCCTCACTCTCAAAACCGTATTTTTACTAATATTTATATTCCCTAAAATTTGTCTTATAGGCCAACCATCTTCCATTTTGCAAATTATTCTCATTTTTAAGTGATCATCTAATTGACGTGGTATTTTGACGCAAGTAAATTAATAAATATTTATTCTGACAAATCCACCTTTGTTACTATGGAAATAATATTTAAACTGTACAATATTTGGTGTCCCCAATTTTATTGCACAGAAGTGTACCTTTCTACAGTTAAATGAACTTTTAGTTGGTGTTTTACCCAGTGAAAAGTTCAAATACTTCAGTATATGCATTATTCAAAAGAAAAACTATAAAAACTTGGTGTAGTATATACCTATAGTTCCTTATAAAAATTGGCAGTATTCAAGAAAATAAAAATAAATATGTTCTTTATTGGAATATTAATATGATGTTTATATAGATTAATATTTCATAATTATCTACATACAATCGATGCATTCATATATGAGGTGTGTATATATGCAAAAATAAACCATGGGTTATATTCGTTTTCAATTGTGGTTGTCTTATCTTCTCAATTAGGGCGTGTACTGCGGCCTTGAAATTAGCTCTTATGTGCTCCTCTATTTTTTGTAAGTTGTGTTGAGCATTGTGAAATTTCGTTTGTAGTTTAGTGAGGCGTTGTTGGATGAGTTCTTTTTTGATAAATCAGTTTTCTGTGACTAATATTAATTTTGCAGTTGTTGAATTGTGTTACGGAGGATTGAGCTATATGTAATATGTAGGAACTTCTATTAAAATATATGGGATCTGAGTGGCCGTAGATGTCATGGCAATAAATATTATATAAGATAGATAATAGAAGTGATCCTTGCGGAATAACTGAATGATCCTTCAGAATAACTGGTATTTTGTCGCGAATCCAGGAAGCTTATTATGAAATGTATTAAGTAGTCGAGACAGTCTAGCAGTTTTAGTTTAAATAATAATAATAATAATTATTATTGATCCTCCGAAATGATACATTTATGGATAAGTCAAAGCAAGTGTGCAGAATTTAGATAGAACATTTTATAAAAAATAAAAACCTATTAGCTATAAAATTAAATATTAAATATACCTCACATTAAAATATCTTTTCACATTGGAATAAAAATTATAGAGATACACTATTGATTTGATTTTTATGTATCAGAATCGTTTCTGTCATAGTCGATTTGAAAAAAATCATTTAGGTTATATAGCCGATTCTTTGTTAATATGCCTTTTAATTTATTTTTATATTTTCGCAGTGATAAATTGCGCCAATCCAAAGGCAGAGAGTTGTATAATTTAATGCCGATGTTTCCCGATTTTTTCAGTCTGGTTAATGGAGGAAAGATATTCATGTTATTACGTGTATCACGGTGATGTACATCTGAGAATGTAGGATAGGATAATGCGACAGATGCTGATAAATATTTTTCCGTATGTATAATAGGTTTTGATATGTGAATGTAGAGAAAACTGTCATTATTTTCAGAGATGTAAATATAGGCTTGCAGCTGTCCTCCTGTGCAGCACTTACTATACTCCTTACAGCAGATTTTTGAGTAATTAATATTTTTTCTATATGGCTATGAGATGCGTTTCCTCAAGTCAATATACCATAACTCATAACTGAATGAAATAGAGAATGGTAGGTACTTAATGCCGCATTCTGGTTTACAGTATTACGAATTCTTTTAATAGCATATACAATTCTACTTAGTTTGCTACAGAGTTTTTCAATTTGTTCTTGCCAAATTAGGTTTGCATCAATTTGTAGCCCTAGAAATTTAACTCCTTGATCAGTTTGATTTGATTTTTTTGTCTCAAAAGTTAATGTCATTGTTTTATTTTCATTTACCACAAGTTGATTAGGTATGAACCATGTTTTTGCCTTTTCTAAAATTGTAGTTAAAATCTGTTGAGGATTTTCATCTTTACTCACATTTTGATTAATGTTGCGTCGTCTGCATATAATGTACTATTTATACCAGATGAACTGATGGCATGCGGCAAATCATTAATATATATATGAGAAACAGTAGTGGCCCCAGTATCGAGCCTTGGGGATTATTTCTAATTTACCACTTCGATTTTTCCTCTTTCCACTATTTGATATCTATTTTCTAGGTATGAACGAATAATATCCAGACTTATACCTCTTACATCATAGAAATATAACTTACTAGTTAGAATTTGGTGATTTACACAGTCGAAAGCTGCAGTCAAATCTGTGAAAACACCTATATATTTGTCTCTGTTCTCAAAGGCCTCTTTGATGTAGTTTGTAAGAGTATGAATTGCATCAGAAGTTGACAAGTTTTTCCTGAAGCCAAATTTTTGGGGGCACAAGATGTTATCTGATTCTAAATATACCGTTAATTGTTCGTAGATTACCATTTCCAGCAGTTTAGAAAAAGTTGGCAAGGTAGAAATTTGCCTAAAATTTTTAGGATCAGAATTTTCACCTTTTTTATATACAGGGAGGACTTTTGCAATTTTCATCTCATTGGAAAAGTGACCTTCAATAATACATGTATTTATTATATCAGTTAATGGATCAACTAAATAAGTTATGCATTTCTTTATGACAAAAACATCAGTTTTTTTATCTTTTAGTTTATGCGCTAATATTCTTATATCATCAGGAATTATAGGTCTCAAAAACATAGTCCTTCAAGTTTAGACTTTCATTCATAAAGTTAACAGTATTATGAAACTTGGATGAATTTCCAATCATATCATTCATATTATTTACAAAGAAGTGATTCAACTGATCCAATGTTAGATTTTCTGGATTTATAGAAACCTTAGTTTTTCGGCCTGTTTCAATATTTATTATTTGCTAAACTGTTTTACTGTAATTATCTGTGTTGTTCAATAGTTTTGTTTTGCTACCTGTAACATGTTATGATATGATATGTTTTTATTTTCCCGGTAGATTTCTTTATTTTGTTCAGTAGGATTTCGGCATTGAAATTCATAAATAAACATTAAATTATTTTTAGCAGCTGTTACTTCTGTAGTTATCCAATTTACTCTACTTTTTTGTTTAATTTGTCTAACCATTGGAAAACAAATGTTATAGTAGTATATGAATGTATTTTCAAATGAATTATATTTAACCGCCGCTGTTTTACCTAAATATACCTCAGACCAGTTTTCATTTTTTAGATACTCATTCAAAGACTCTATATTATTGTAACCATAAGACATAACCAATTTTGATTCAGATTTTTTTATAACGCTGTCTTTAAATTCAGCTATTATGCCATTATGATCAGAGATACCTGATTGAATAACGTCTACATTTATACAGTCACTATTTAAATTACAGAAAATGTTGTCTAGGCAGTTACTCTTTTTATGAGTTGGTTCATTTATTAAGTGTTGTAAACCAAATGTCAAAAATAATTGAGTTACCTTTTGTGTATTTGGGTCATTCATATTATTGAAGTGCACATTAAAATCACCTGTATAGCAGCAGTGCTACTATCAAACGTCTCAGTGAATTCTAAGACACTGGTCATTTTTGTCAAAAATTCATCTATTTTTATGTCTGGTGCTCTGTATATATTGATAATTAATTTTTGTATTTTTAAATAACATGCTGATATCTCACATACTCGTTCCTCTGACAATTTAGTTAAGTCTATAAGTTCAGTTGCTCTTATATCTCTGTGAATATAAATATCCGTTCCTCCATTTTTTTTATTTATCCTACAGAATTTACTAATATTTCTAAAATTCCTTAAACTATAGTATTCTATCTCACTTTCATTCATCCAGTGCTCAGTAAAACAAGCTATTTTTATTTTAGAGTTAAGCGTCAGGAAGTGTTCTACCTCTAAAATTTTATTTCTTAGGCACTGAATGTTATGATAATAGACAGAAACGTCTCTGATATCATTTATTAGAGTTTTTACATTATTTGTATCAGAATCAATACTTGAATTTGACTACAAAAAAGACTGTGATTGAGTAGCTGCTTCTTGGGGTTCTGCTTGCTTCCTGTGTGATTGATCAAGGAATCGCTTTCCTAATGTAAAGTCGAATCGGTTGAATGTTACTTTCCTTGGCCAAAAATTAGGTTCGTATACTTGTTGGATTAGTTTGGGATCGACCCCTTTCATAAACGTTTTGAGTGTCTGTACGTTTTTCGATATACTGTTTTATATTATTTTCAGTTGTAGAATCCGGCACTTTAGATACATATAACCATATTTTTTTCTCAGTTTTATTCTCACGTCCATGAAAATTTATATCTCCTTCTCCGTTTCCAAATTTTGGTTGCCTTCGTCTACGTCTAATTTCACGAAAACTATCATTTTGCCCAGGGAACGTACTAGTAGTATTCTCACTTTCAATTGCTTGAGGAACTGTATTCACCTCGGTATTTAAATTATTGGTTACTCTTGAGTTACTTTTCCCTGACGTTTTTAAGTTTGTCAAAGATTCTGCTGTATTTCGATTTATAGTTATGGGAGAGGGTGTGGTAATATTCATATTTGGTGATTTGGTGATTTTTGTATATTAGTCCCATGTCCTATATACAGTTAAAAACTTTATTAATGTCTAGAACTAGGGCAGCTGATTTATTAACTTTCAATCTGGCCATTTGTAGATTCGATGCTAGTATTACTAGTGGATGAAGCGTGGAAGACTTTGAGGTGAAACCAAATTGATAACCCGGTATTTTCTGTTTAAGTTCTTTGAGTAGTGTTTTTATGATCTTATCAAATATTTTTTCCAGCGCAGGTAAAAGCGTGTTTGGTCGATAGTTAAGATTTTTTTGTATTGATCTGTGTTAGGCCAGGAGATAGTTATTGGAATCCCCTTTTTCCAGTCATTGGGGAAGTACAGAAGAATAGAAATTATAGATTTTGATAACGTGAAGGTGGATATCGTAATTCAGTTGTTTTAGAATATTGTAGGAAACATCACAATGAAAGTACCTGAAGCAGTGTTTTTCGCTTTTTGCGACAATTGATCAAAATGGATCTCTTTGTTAATAATGGGGTGACCATTAATGGGAATATTGTTATGGTTGGTTTTCCTGATCGAAATTTGGACTCTGTTCTTTGGAGTAAGCCTTTTTAAAATGATTTGCATATATATTTATCGACTACCCCTGAATCATCAGAATAATGAATTACATTTTCTCTCAGGGTTAGTATGTCAATTTTTCTTTTATACCGTGATAATTTCTTTACTTCTTGGTAGAAATCTCTACCATGTTTTTGATTGATGTTGGCACGTGTGTATAACTATTTTTGTGTTCTTTGTTGAATTATTCTATATGTATGTTTTTATTGTAATTATTTATTAATGTTTGTGTCAGTGGATTTGGGCAGCGACGGATTTGGGTTTTGTGCCGCCCAAGGCATGGTTAAATTTGTCACCCCTGAAGAGTCAATACTACCAATAAAATAAAACTGTTTTGCTTATAAAAAAACTTTTAATAAAAACACTGTTATTTATCATTTTGTGGAACTTCCTGCTGCAATCGTCACAGTTATTTTATATTACCCCCTATCTGAATTTTGCCGCCCTCATCTTGCTGCTGCCCTAGGCACATGCCTACTATGCCTATTGCTAAATCCGCCACTGGATTTTGGTTATTCCTGTATTCCCGGTACATTCTCCTTTTTCATTTTGTTTAGTTGTATTATAAATGGAGGCAGTTCCTGTGAATAAAATGTAATATTTGATATAGGTGAGTTTGCTATAAGGGAATTGGAGAGTTTTTCAATGAATTTTCTAACTGACTCGTGTGTTAATGTTTGTTCTCTTATTTAATTGAGATTTATTGTCATTTCCAGGTTAACTTTTTCTACATTACATTTATGAAAGTTATGTTTGGTTGGTTCGTCATTTATTGTTGGTTGCTGCAAATTGAAACTGATCTCTATCGCTAGATGATCTGAACCAGTATCTGTTGTAAGGTTTACTTTTTGAAACTTGTTAAACAAATTATATAAAATGATTTCTGGGTCGAATCGATATCGTTCAACATTGGGAAGGTAAGTAGTAACTCAAAAGAAATATTTAATAACAATTTATCAAACAATTTAATATACTTTTAGAATAAATAGAAACTAAAATAGCACATTCAAAATTCACATTGTTTACAACTGGTAAAATAACTTAACAGTAAAAATGTTCTTAACGAATATCACATGTGCTGCTAGAAAGCATCGGGTTTGTCGGGCCGGTCCTGACGGCTTGTTAATTTTGCTGCAAAGCTAAAATGATCAACTTCTCCCCTTAGCATCATTGATATACTCCTGCAAGGTGTACTCAGTCATTTCTGTTACTGAATGACATACGCCTACTTTGAAAACTAAATAATGCGCATTTAGCAAACGAATACGCAATATTTTGTTTAGACCGCTTTTATTGAAAACGGCTTGCCATATGGATAATTGTAAAGAGGACCTTTTTTGCAGAATTAACCAGGGAATCATAATCAGGGATTAAAACACTAAAAATGTCAAATGGAAAATAAATATGTAGAAACAAAGAACACCGATCCCTCGTTTCTCCGCCCCTGGATAAAATCAATTTTGGCTAATACTGTAAAACAATAACCTTCCTTAATCGAAAATAGATAACCAAGTTTCATAAAGTTGTCCCAAATCATTTCCGAGATTAGTAAAAGCACCTATTTTTGCGCCATCTTTAGAGGGCCGAAGCTCCCTTAGGAAGCATTTCCGGACACATGCTTATAGGAACTTTTTTTACTATTTTTTCATGGAGAATAAGCACCTAAAGGGGAAGGCGGGAGTTTCAGGACACCCTGTATATGCATTATATATTTTTTTAACCTAAAATCTTTCTGACTTTTCTAAGTAGTCTGGTATAATAGCATTAATGTTCTATGAGCAAAAATAACCAAGTATCAAAATTAAAATTTCAATTATTTCAACTAAGATGTGCAAAAAGTAATTCGGCTTGAAGGACCAATGAACTATATTAGAGACTGGCAAACTGTTTAGCAATTTTAATGCATAAGTTAGATTACGAATAATAAATTCGTAGCAACCAAAAGATATGTACGAAATTCGACAGAATACAGTAGCTTACTAGCCCAATAAAATGGGACGAAATTTGTCAATTTGGATGAAATAATTCAGAATGGCGGAAATTTTGGAAACAATCTTTTTTTGTGGTACTTTATAACATATTAAAAGGCCCCACCTGTAGACGCCGGGGGGAGGGGGTTGGAAACGTAGCTACAAAAATCGGTTTTCACAAAAAACTTTTTTTTAAATATGGGCCCAGTATGAAATGACTCAAAAATACTCACAGAATAACTTCTGATACTTCAAAAAGTGAAAAAATATTATTAAATGTACTTTTTTATACTTCAAACGTGACGAACATTGCCTGCTTGCTAAAAATTTAAAATCAACCGCACTTTCAATCGTCGTCAGTTCCTTGTTGCTACTTATTGAAAATCATACACGAAAAAGTGTTTTTTGTAAGCTTTCATTTAGGTCTTATGAAATTTTGTCATAAAGCCAAAAGAAACGATGATATAAACAAAAAACGGAATTAAAAAATAATATTGGTTCAATTTTTCTGAACAAAAACAGTTTTCAAGAGCCTTTTTTTTAAAGAAAATATACCTTGCGAGTGACATGCTATTACATTACTTTCATAATGTATATAAACTAATAAAAATAGGTCAAAACCAATTTTTAAAAAATTGTTATGCACAGTTCTTGCAGGACAATCTTAATTTATAATAAAAAGGAAATATTTGCTCATAGATTTAAATTGCTGTAACTCGTGAACCATTCATCGTATGAAAGTCTCTTGAAGCTCATTTTACAGATAATTTAATTCTCAAAAAACCTTTAGCATCATTATTGCCTAAAGCCAATCAAAAAAATAGCTATTTGTCAAAATGCACTTGAAAATTACGATTTTTCATGTTTTCCGTTTTATCTCCATTCACTCGTTATCAAAACGATTTTGTACATACACCACCATATTTAAAATTTGATTCTCTTTAACTTTCATTAGATACACTATATGCGTACGATCTATCATTTTCGGGGTTTTATTGATTTCATCATGAAACAAGTGTTCTGATAGTGCGCTATAAAAATGTTTAAAAATTCATATCTCTGCCAATATTGATCGAATGGAAATGAAAAATAAAAGGAAATTGTTCGTAATGAAATTCTTTACAACTTCCATTTGAAACATTTTGCGACCTGAACGACCATTTTTGAGTTTTTAGCGAAGAAAACTGTCAAAATTTCAAAAACCTGTCTCGGCTCCAATAGGTCGTACGAAAACGAAATTGTGAAAATATTTTACAGTAAAATTGATACTTTCTGAGTTTTTTGCGAAAAACCGACTTTTTTACCTATTTTCTCCTCCCCTCCCCCGGCGTTTACGGGTGGAGACTTTTAATATGTTAAAAAGTACCACAAAGTAAGCCCGTTCCCAAAATTTCAGCCTGCTATGAATTATTTCATCCAAATTTTCACATTTTATTGGGCTATACCTATTTTCGTGTAGGGTTTCCAAGCAGGAGATTGTAATTTGCCAACTTCTGTTTTTGGCGGGCCGGCACAAAATCAAATCGAATATTAACACACATGCACTTTACTTCACTTGATCGCCATTCATCATCTTTCTCTCTCTCTCTGGCCTTAACTCTGTCCTTTTCTGGAAGGGAGCAGCGAAGTACCACTGCAATCGCTCCATATATGGCGCGAAACAAATTGAATGAAGAAGTAAAAATGAAACTTGCTTATTAAGCCCAAACAATTCCCAAAAAAAGTAAATAAATAAAAGAAATATACATAGTATATTATTTACTATTAAGAACGTTCCCAACAAAAAAGTTTTCTTACGATTATCTTGAAAATGTATACATATTGTTATGTGCTGCCCTCTAACAAGGAAAGATGTGATTAAGTTCATGTTCAAAGTTTTCCTCAGAAGCTTAGTTACTTCCCTGACTAGTAGGGTGGCGCCGTCTATGAGCCAATTGACGAACAATCATCTATTACATGGTAGAAAATTCTGTAGAATTCCAGAAAATTGTAGAATACTGTGGTACATTTCTATGGGTGTATATAAGGAGATGAATCCAGCAGATGGGGGAACAGTACAGTTTAGTGAAATATAAAGAAGAGTTCAGTTCAGTAAACAAACAGAGAGTTCTTAGGTTAGACAAGAGTTGACTAGTTTAAGGGATAAAGTAAAGTACATAGTGTTTTAAAAGTTGTGAATTTATATTAGATTAAGTGATTATTAGTTGTGTGATTGTTAAGTATTTACTAGTGTAATTTTAGTGATAAATAAAATAGTGGTTAGTGAAAATTCTTGTTGCAAGTTATTTAAACCCACGGAGTGTTTACTGAAAATTTGTAAGCACGTAACAATTGGTGTCGGAAGCGGAATTGCAACAGAATTTCTGAAGAATTCGACAAAGTTCCATAGTGTTCTATTTGGAAACCACTGGAGATAGTGAAGTGAGTCGAACTGGAAAGTGATATAGACTTTAAATAAGACTTGTTAGTGTTGTTTGTCAATGTTGTTTGTTAGTTTTTGAATGGAAACAAGAAGCATGGCTGCTGAAAAACAAATACAAGACATGTTCCAGCAATTTAGAAAAATGATGCTAGACCAAAAAGAAGAACAAGAGAGACGCGAGGAAGAAAAAGAAAGGAAACGTCAGGCAGAAAAAGAAGAACAAGAAAGACGTCAAGAAGAAAAAGAAAGACGACGTCAGAAAGAAAAAGAAGAACAAGAAAAACGGCGTCTAGAAGAAAAAGAAGAACAAGAAAAACGACGTCAGGAAGAAAAAGAAGAACAAGAGAAACGTGAAGAAGAATTAAGGAAAATTATACAGGGGCAACAAGATGTTATCCTTTCGGCAACTGAAGACCTCAAAAGTGAAATTAAAGAGGATATGGGCAACATAAAGACTGAAATATGTGATGTCAAAGGAAAAGTAAATAAGGTTGAAGAGGAAGTATCTGAAGTCAAAGGAAAAGTTACTGGCGTCGAAGAAAAAGTTACTGGCGTCGAAGAAAAAGTTACTGGCGTCGAAGAAAAAGTTACTGGTGTCGAAGAAAAAGTTACTGGCGTTGAAGGGAAAGTTACCGATATAGAAGGAAAATTTCGTGCAGTTGAAGGAGAGGTAGAGCGACTTAAGCGACTGTTAAGAGAACAAGGAGGCCAGCTGGTATTATCATCGTCAGGTCCTCGATTACAACCGCCTTCCTTTGATGGTCAAACTTCTTGGTCAACCTATAAAAGACAATTTGAGGCAGCGGCGTACGCAAACAATTGGAGTAACGAAGACAAAGCTATGGCATTGGTTCTAGCATTAAGAGGTCAAGCCTCAGAGTTGCTTCAGACTATCCCAGTGACGCAGCAACGGGATTTTAAAGTTTTAGAGGCTGCACTAGATCTAAGATATGGCGACCAACACCTTGCCCAAGTATACCGGACTCAGCTCAAATCACGCACACAAAAGGCTGGGGAAAGTTTACAAGATTTTGAAGCAGCTGTTGAGCGACTCACATACCTGGCTTACCCGGATGCACCCAAAGAATTCCAGGAACAGTTAACAGTCGGTACTTTCATTGATGGCATAAGAGACGAGGAGATCAGGCGAGTCCTTAGATTATCTCGAGATAAGACTGGTAGTGAAGCCTTGATCCATGCCCTCGAGGTTGAAGCCGCTTACAAAGAGACTGCACGTCCGAGAGTACGAACCATGAAGGTAGAAGAAGAGGACTGTTTAGAAAAATCAAATATGGAATCTTTGATGGCTGACATGCACAAAATGATAAGCCAGTTGATGACAAAACCAGATGCTCCAAGGAAGCAGGAAAGAGAACAGAGCGATGAACGGCCAAGGAAGGTGATTCGGTGTTATAAGTGCGGCAAACCAGGGCATATTAAGCGAAACTGTCGGCAGCGGAGCCCTGAGAGAGTAAGTGCCGCAGGAAAACTAAAGATAGCCAGCACCTTGGGGGCTGTGCTGGCTGGTGAACACGGTGCCCCCAGAGAGATACGGGTTTCCCAGATTAGAAGAGTCCCGAGTAGTCTGCTTTTGGATGGCTATGTAAACAAAAGGAGATGTATCTTCACTATCGACACAGGTGCCACGTCGTCAATAGTGCGGCCCGGATTTTTATCAGGAATAAAAGTTGATAAAAGCCAAAATGGATTGGTCGTTCGAACAGCCACATGAGACAGGGTAAGGGTTCATGGAGAAGTTGACCTAGATCTGCAGTTTGGACGCCTGTGCTTTAGTCATAGGGTTATTGTGGCTGACATCACTGATGATTTCATTTTGGGGCTGGATGTTATGGGAGTACAAGATCAATTTGTACTTGACGTGGTAGAACGAGTCCTAAAGATTGGAAATGAAGAATTTATTTTGTCAACAGCAAATGACCGATTTCAAAAAGTGAGGCTACTGACGGCTCAGACAATCAAGATTCCTGCTCGTTCTGAACAAATAATCGAGGCCATTCTGGAAGGAAACTCTGGTGGATACCGTGTTGGCCTTGTTGAAAAAGATGATTCAATTAAGACAGAAAACGTAATCTTAGCAAGAACTCTAACCCAGACAAAAGACAAAATTCCAATTAGAGTGGCTAATTTAAATTTCCACTCAGTGACTTTCAAGGAAGGCGAGGCAATAGGATCCTACGAACTAGTCCAGTGGATAGCAAGGTGCGAGGAACAAGGGGAGAAATGTTTGTCAACCAGCGTAAACAAGGAAGCTGTGACTTTGTTGAGTTCCCAGTTTGAACACCTATCTGAGGATGAACGTAGAGAGGCAATCAAGTTTTTGGAGAAAGAAAGTGCGGTATTTGCCAAAAACACAGACATCCTCACGAAAACTGATATAGTACAGCATCGGATAGATACTGGTGATTCAGCCGCAATCCGCCAACAACCTAGGAGGTTGCCACTAGCTAAACAAGAAGAAGCTGCTGCGATGGTTCAAAAGATGCTACAAGATGGAGTAATTGAGGAATCAACCAGTCCCTGGTCATCACCGGTAGTTTTAGTTGCCAAGAAGGACGGAACTTTGAGATTTTGTGTCGACTACCGGAAGCTGAATGATGTTACGAAGAAAGACAGCTATCCACTACCACGAATTGACGATACATTAAGTACGCTGGCAGGGTCACGATGGTTTTCAACTCTAGACCTTCGAAGTGGGTATTGGCAGGTGGGACTTCACCCTGACGACAAGGAAAAGACTGCCTTCTCAACAGGTAGTGGTTTATATCAATTCACCGTGATGCCTTTTGGACTTTGCAATGCGCCAGCTACTTTTGAAAGATTGATGGAATTTGTACTCCGAGGACTAACTTGGAAGACGTGCTTAGTTTATCTTGATGACGTAATGGTTATGGGACGAAACTTCAGGGAACATTTGGAAAATCTTCAAGAAGTATTTGGGAGAATCAGAAATGCACGCCTAAAGTTGAATCCAAAGAAGTGTCTACTATTCCAAAAAGAAGTGAAATTCCTTGGACATGTCGTATCTTCGGAGGGAATACAGACAGACCCGGACAAGATCTCTGCCGTGCGTGATTGGCCAAGACCTTCAAATGTACACGAATTACGAAGCTTTCTTGGCCTCTGCACTTACTATAGACGTTTTGTGGAAGGATTTGCGGATATAGCAAAGCCACTACACCAGCTAACGGAGGAGAAAGTTAAATATCAGTGGACACCGGAGTGTGAAACATCATGGAAGAAGCTGAAAGCAGCGTTATGCAGTAGTCCTGTGCTAGCATATCCCCAACCGAAGGGCCTCTATATTCTTGACACGGATGCTAGCAACTCCGCAATTGGATGTGTACTATCTCAAGTCCAAAATGGAGAGGAAAAAGTAATTGAGTATTTCAGTAAGGTACTGTCCAAACCAGAGAGGAATTATTGTGTAACAAGGAAGGAACTATTGGCCATTGTTAAGTCTGTGAACCATTTTCACAAGTACCTCTATGGTCAACATTTCAAAATCAGGACCGACCATGCTGCATTAAAATGGCTATTGCAACTGAAAACCCCAGAAGGTCAACTGGCTCGCTGGATAGAAAGACTGCAGCAATATGACCTCACAATCGAACACCGACCTGGAAAGTCTCATAAAAATGCAGATGCTCTGTCAAGAAGACCATGCAAAGATGACTGCAAGCACTGCTATCGGGTTGAAAAAGCACAGGGCACGGTGATAGTAAACACAGTTCAGGTAGATGTTCCAGATGATTGGACAAAGGAAGTTCTAAGACGAGAACAAATGGATGACAGCGTAATTGGTCCTATATTAAGGGCAAAAGAAAAAGGAACGCGACCGGAATGGAAGGATGTTTCGGACAAAAGTGTGGAGCTGAAGGCATTGTGGGCACAATGGGACTCCCTTAAGGTTATAGATGGGCTATTAAAGAGAGCATGGGAAAGTCCAGATGGGAAGGAAGTTACCATGCGTCTGGTGATACCCAGCTGTCGGATCCCAAAAGTACTTCAGGAAATACATGATGGAGTGTCCGGGGGACATTTTGGTATGAATAAGACATTGGCTAAAGTACGGGAACGATTTTATTGGATAAATAGCCGTCAAGATGTGGAAGCTTGGTGCCGCAAATGCAAGGCTTGTGCAGCTACCAAAGGGCCACAGACGAAGAGCAGGGGCCAAATGAAGCAATATAACGTCGGAGCTCCTTTTGAGAGGATTGCTATAGATGTAGCGGGCCCATTCCCAGTGACAGATGATGGGAATAAATACATCCTGGTCGCTATGGACTATTTTAGTAAATGGCCGGAAGCCTATGCCATTCCGAATCAGGAAGCAGTTACTGTTGCTCGAGTTTTGGTGGATAACCTTGTATGCCGATTTGGTGTACCCCTGGAGCTACATTCCGATCAAGGGAGAAACTTTGAGTCGGGGGTATTTCAGAAAATTTGTGAGTTGCTGGGCATTCACAAGACTCGGACAACCCCTCTCCATCCCCAGTCAGATGGAATGGTGGAACGACATAATAAAACCATGAAGGAACATCTTTCTAAGGTAGTTCACAAGAACCAGCGAGATTGGGATCGACATATACCATTTTTCTTAATGGCATACAGGGCTGCCATTCATGAGACGACTAAACAGACACCGGCTCGTGTAATATTTGGGCACGAGATCAGACTGCCATGTGATTTGATGTTTGGTACACCAGATAAGAAGCCACTGTCCGTGGATGACTACGCAGACGAAGTTAGTCAACAGCTGAGGAATGTCCACGAATTGGTTCGAAACCAAGTTAGCATAGCTAGTGACAGAATGAAGGCTCGCTATGACCGGAAGGGAACGTCAGCAGGATTCAAGGAGGGCGATCTGGTTTGGCTATATAACCCACAGCGAAAGAAGGGAAAATCTCCGAAGCTTCACCCACCCTGGGAAGGACCGTATTCAGTCATCACTCGGATCAATGACGTTGTTTACCGAATTCAACGTAGTAAGAAGTCCAAGATGAAGATCGTGCACTTGGATAGGTTGGCGAAGTATGAAGTATGTTGGGGAATCTGAATTGCCTGACCGGGACGTTCAGGCTTAAGGAGGGGGCAGTGTTATGTGCTGCCCTCTAACAAGGAAAGATATGATTAAGTTCATGTTCAAAGTTTTCCTCAGAAGCTTAGTTACTTCCCTGACTAGTAGGGTGGCGCCGTCTATGAGCCAATTGACGAACAATCATCTATTACATGGTAGAAAATTCCGTAGAATTCCAGAAAATTGTAGAATACTGTGGTACATTTCTATGGGTGTATATAAGGAGATGAATCCAGCAGATGGGGGAACAGTACAGTTTAGTGAAATATAAAGAAGAGTTCAGTTCAGTAAACAAACAGAGAGTTCTTAGGTTAGACAAGAGTTGACTAGTTTAAGGGATAAAGTAAAGTACATAGTGTTTTAAAAGTTGTGAATTTATATTAGATTAAGTGATTATTAGTTGTGTGATTGTTAAGTATTTACTAGTGTAATTTTAGTGATAAATAAAATAGTGGTTAGTGAAAATTCTTGTTGCAAGTTATTTAAACCCACGGAGTGTTTACTGAAAATTTGTAAGCACGTAACAATATATTTTATTGAGTGGTTCTGAAATTTTGCTCAAACACAGCACAACAGCTTAGTGCTTCATAATATCATAGCTAAATTCAGTATTATTATTTATCCACTCAAAAATGTAAGAAATAAAGTGTTTTATATTTGTCCAGGTATGTCTTGGATTTGTTGAAAATTTGGATGAAAAAGGGGAGCGACAAAAAGTCACTAATGATTATATAATAAATGGAGATTTTGAGGTAGACATTGCTGGAATAAGGTAAGAAACTCTGTATACATATGTTTATTATAATATGATCATTCTTATCACATTTAATGCCATGGTGGTCATTAGAGATCAATCAAAATATTTCCCTCAGTGTCAGAGCAGTCACCAATGATCGATGGTAGTATCATTTACAAAATCACCCGGACCAGGCCATTGTAATATGCCTTAGGTCTAATTGCTGTGGTACTACTGACTATTACTGATATGAGTTTTTAAATTTTACTTTGTCATTTGGGACGAACATGGTTTGAAATTTCAGTTTAATTTTATTGTTTTTCTCCGTAAAAGATAGTAATTCTGCAAAACTCAAGTATTATTTATTGATATATGCACTAATATTGAAGAGGTTTACTCCCACCCCAATTAATTACAAATGAAATCCTGGTAATTATGTCACCAGTATATTAATTACTATTTATTTATCTGAAGGATAGACAAATAAATTTGGCCATTTGCGTGATCGTCTAGTTTTGTTAGTGTAGGACCCAAATTTCGTTGTGTGTGTGTGTAGTAACCCTTTTTAATTTACACCAGGTTCTTTTATATAAAGTTTAATATTACTTGTTTCTGTCTGAAAATTAATCACTCTGTTAATTGAAATACCTGGTAAACTTAACCACACTGCCTATTACAGGGTTCGGACTCATATGGAAAACCTTGAAAATATGGAAAACTCAGGGAATTTTAAAATTCCTTTAAAAAACATGGAAATCACAGGGAAATTAATAAATTTTGCAAAAAACCTGGAATATTAAGACTCGATATGGAAAACAATACATTTCCTAGGACTTTCCATTGTTATTTTACATTGTTTTCAAAATTACGGTTATAGATTTAATTTAAAAAAAAGTAATTTAAAAAAGTCGGCTATGCCACTACATACGATCTGTTATTGTATTGTGCGGACATGACCGCGTGCTTCTGTCTAATGACAAATGAGAATATCTGTTTATTAATTTGTCAATAACAAAGAAAGATACATTCTAGTGATGGGCAGAATCGGAACATTTGGAATCGGATGCTCAAGAATGGGAATAATAATAATCGGATACTGGGAATCGGAATCTTATACAGTTCAAAGTTCACAAAATATATCTTTTGAAGGGTAACTATAAAAACAAAATTTACAGAAATTCTTGGTCAAAAATCACCTTTACACCCCCCCACAAGGATTTTTTAAAAATGCAAAATTTTCATCACAAATGCTTCCTACAACAACGTAGAACACATCTATGAAAAAATAAACTCGTAAAATTGCAGAAGACACCCCCTTTTTAATTTTGTACTCAAGTTTCGAAGTAGAATTAAGTAGTAGTTATTATATTTAAAATTATGTTTAATATGTGTCAAAAAAAATTTGTTTGGTCATGGAAAACCTGGAAAACTCAGAGAATTTTTTCGGCTACAAGAAGTCCGAACCCTGTATTAATTGAAAGACCTAGTTAATTATATATGTTATTTATGTAGTATTTTATTACTCAAGATTGCACTGTACATTTATAATTGAAGTTTGTTTTCTATTTTGCTTTGCAACAAAACCATTTATTTAGTTTATTACTTATATGACGAAAAAGGTAAAGGTGAAAGAAAAGACAATAATTGATGGGAAAAATAGTAAAAAAAAAACATTTTATTTTATATAAATTGATGTAGCAAATAGCCATACTTGAAATCAAAAATCACGCTTCATGCGGGAACTATTTACATTAACAAAATTAATAACGTTGGATACGACGTAGCTCTGCACAGACTTTTAGGAGGACACCCAACTCTCTATCTTTTTCTATGGTTAAGGTAGGAAAGTGTAGGCGATTTCATACTCTGGGAATAAACAAAATACTTGACACTTATCTTATAACTGATATACAAACCCTCTGACTCGACTCGATTTTATGTAACTTTTTAATTAAAACTGTAGCGTTTAACTTTGCTTTAAAAGAATATAATTTTAAAAATGCATTTCTGGTAACTTTACTGTGTTTAATATTTAATGACTAAATAAATGTCAAGATGAAATAAAATGAATTAACTGCAATAATTACTTGAATTTGGAAATAAATAAGAAAAAACTAAATTTATATATGGGGTATATACAGGGTGCTTCAATATATAAAACTAGAAGATGGAGCGAGATAGCTGTATTTTCCTAAAAGTCACTCACACATATACTAGCTACCAATTACTGTTGCTTTACTTTTTGTATTGAAATATGAGTTGTAAAGATGCTCCTGATTTATCAACTACATATATTTTAATTATTATGTGTTATAATTGGCAGTGGGCTTCATTTATAATATTTTCATTTCAGGTTCCACGCCAAAGCTAATATCAATTCTCCTATTTTACCAACAAAACATCCCGACAAAGAACGTGATGCCTACCAAGCTACAAGAGGCAAAAATATTGAAGAAAATGATGCAATTCAAATAGTTAAAGCTGTGTGATTGTAAAATGTGTTGTTATGTATCTATTTGTTGTTAATGAAATTGTAAATATTTAATATCGTTTATTTTATGAGAGAGTTAATTTATCTTATGTAAATAAATCCTGATATTGAAATTATTTTCTTCTTCTTAATCAGTCACGGTTGTCTGTTAGATATATGCCTAGGCTAACGTTCTTTGATGGCAGCACCCCAAAGTTTTGAAGAACATGCTCCTCACCACTCATATTCTGGGTTTCCTTGCACCATATTAACCAATCTACTGGCACAGTAGCTCAATTGGCTAGAACGCGTTGAGTACCAAGCACATCTGGTATGGCTTTGCTGTATTTTGAGTTCGATCTCTGGTACTGACAATGTTGGGGGATAATGGGTGCGTTTCAAATGTGTAACCCAAAATTGGACGGGCTTTAGAATTGGTGGTTGTCTATTGTATATATATATTTCCTTTATTTAGCCAAAAGACATACAGATAAATACACATAAATAAAAGATATAATAACATGTGAGATGACTTGATAAATACAATATAAAAACAAAAGATTGTATGTAGCAAACAAGTATAGTATAATAACATTAACCCACAAGCAAAATTGTCACATTATAAAATTTCACTCAAATAAATTAAATAGGTAGTGAACATACAAGAATCAATATTACATGACTTTTAAAAACAGGTCTTAGAATTAAATTTAGGCTGGACACTTTCAACATAGAATACAAATGTCTACTCATCCAATAAATACTTTTTAAGCCTACATTTGAATATATTTAAAGTGGTACTGTTTTTAATATTCTCAGGTAAGTCATTATACTCACCTAATCCCTTAAAAAATAAACTGTTTTGAGTTGATTTTTTTCTATATGTTTGTAAATGAAAGTCTAGATTAGTTCGAGTATTATGATTATGTATGTTTATATTATAAACTAACATATTCTGCAGATATTTGGGGGCTAAGTTATTCTAAATTTTATATATAAAGACAGTGTGAAGAATGTAACATTTTTTTTACTGAAAGCCACTTTAAAGTACTCAGCATGTCCCAAATAGGAGTCTGTCTAGAACATTCCAAAATTATCCTCATACTCCTATTTTGTAGCTTTTGAAGTCTATCTAACTCATTTTTATTTAAAAGGTATATAATTAAGGAACAATAGTTGAAATGGGGCAGTATGCACGTATTATATACCATAAGTCTGACCCAGTGACTCAAATACCTACTACATCTACTTAAAAAGTTTATTTTAAAACCTATAATTTTACAAATATAGTTAGCATGATCCTTAAATGATAATTGTTTATCTATCATTACCCCAAGATATTTTATTTTTTCAACTCTCACAATTTCATCGGTACCAACATGAATTGTTTGTTCTCTACTTATCACATCTGAACCAATACCTGTTCCAATAGGCATCCATTTAGTTTTTTTTTGTATTAACCTTTAATAAGCTAGTGCAGCAGTATCTGTAAACATTTTGTAACGTGTTATTTATCATTGTGAAACAATTTCCAACATTCAAACCACTAATATAAATTAGGGTATCATCAGCGAATAAATGTATTTTACAATTGTCCACAACCTCTACAATGTCATTTATGTATACTAAAAATAACAGTGGGCCTAATACACTGCCTTGTGGTATTCCAGTATTATTACTTATTTCGAAAGATGTTATATTATTTAATTTTAATTTCTGTGATCTATTATCCAAATAATTAGTCAACCACAGTAATGCAATCCCATCAATACCTACTTTTTTTAGCTTTATTAATAACCTTGCTCTATCTATTGTTTCAAACGCACATTGTAAATCTAAAAATACTGCAAGTGTAATTTGGTTTTTCTCCAAATTTAGCTTCCAGTCTTGCAATACACATTGTATAGCAGTCTCACAAATATGTTGGCTACAGAAACCAGACTGGTAACTCGTTAACGTTTCATTTCTTTCCAAGAAAGATACCAGTTGTTCATAAACTACTTTTTCAAGTATTTTTCTTATGGAATTAATCATGTTAATTGGTCGTAGATCACAAGTTTATCATATTTAATAAGGGAGCTAATAAAGTTTCATAACAATTTTTAATCAACGTTATGCTGACATCATCAGGACTGTTTTTGTTAGGCATAGCAAATATAAGAGTTTTCAGTTCATCAGCACTTACTAAAGAAAAGTTATCAAATTTCTCATTAAATGTAACTGTACTGTTCTCGAGTGGGAAGTCACATGTAACATCAATGTTATCCCTAATATTTTCTATGCTTTTAACATAATACACATTTAGTAAATTAGGAATTTCTGTTGGATCATTAACAATGTCGTTACTATCAAATTCTATTTGTGAAATAATGTTATTAGTTTCATTTTGTGGTAGAAGTCTTTTTAATGTATTCCACATTTCATGAGGATTTCCTTTATTCAAGTCAATTTTTTTATCATAGAACTTCTTTTTCTCATTTTTTATTACTCGGACTACATTATTTCTGGCCTGTTTATATCGTTCCCAATTTTCGGCATTTCTCAAAAACACAAAATCTTTATAACATTTATCCCTAGTTTGTGTTGCCTCTTTTACCGTCTCATTCCACCATTCCTGATAGTAATTTTTAATTTTTATTTCTTTTTTTGGAGCTACTTTATCATAAGCTCTTGTTATTGTACCTAACAAATGTGGATATACAATATCTACATCCTTCACTCTGTAGTCCCATGACTCCTGTGACAACTCAACATTAATTTTTTCATAGTCAATGTTTCTACCCCTACTTACTAGATACTGAGAATTACTGCTCCTATGACTGAATCGATCTAAATTTACAAGTATATTAAAATGTCAACTAATACGATACTCTTTCAAAATTGTAGCAGTTACTTTAATATTAGCAAGTACCAAATCAATTAATGATCCTCCAGAATTATTTGGATGAGTAAACTCGCCTACAATGTTTTCAAAACCAATTTCATTAACATAATTTTTTAATCTCCTACTGTACATGTTATTGTCATCAGCCCAGTCTATGTTAAAGTCACCTGTAATAAGACTTTTAACCTTCTTATCTACCACATTTTCATCACACCATGCCTCAAAAAAACCTAAAAATGTAGCAATACTACTAGATGGCCACCTATACAGACATACAATGTTAAATGTAGCTTGCTGTATTTTAATCCGCAAAGATATTAACCAGTCCACTTTTTCCAGTGAATATGTTTTAACATTAAACACTTCATATGCCTTTTGACTATAAACTAAAGCACCGCCTGTGTGACGACTTGAACTATCTACCCTATACATATTATATCCCGGAATCATGATTTCACTCTGATATATATCCTCTGTCAAATGTGTTTCCGATAAACAAACTACTGCAGGATTCTTTTCAAGAACCAATTTATAAATTTCATCATAATGTGCTGGCAAACTCTGTGCATTAAGATACAGCAAAAAATATTTATACTTTTCTTTTGAATTATGGCTCTTCTACTTCTGAGAACAATAGACTCAATAAAAAAGAACTGCTTTCGTTAAGATTTTCTATATCCCTATTCTGGTCATTCCCACTTACATCTACATTAAATCTATTACTATTACCAGTGACATCTACATTCAATCTATTACTATTATTAGTGACATCTATAAATATCAAGTTACCAATTTTTTTTCCAAATTTAATTTCTTTAATAATTTTTTCACATATCTTCTTCATACTAATTAAATATCCTTTAGAGTCCAATATATCTATTAAGTTAATATTTCCGTCTGCATATCTATATAACTTTAATACATATTCAAGAAATCTGCTATTGAATTTTTTTATAAAATATTTTATTTTTTTACCTAAGCCAAATTGAGGTATTGTACTGAATACAGAGCTGGTCCTAAGCACTGTGCTTAGTGCTTGTCTAAGCACTTTTGTGCTCGGGAGCACTGTGCTTAGGAGCACTTTTTAAAAACGGTGCTTAGTGCTTCGAGCACTTTATGAAAGGGCTTAGTGCTTAGTAATCGCATAAAGTGCTCGTGAGCACTCTGAAAGAGCTTACGAGCACGCCAAAAAACTCCCAAGCACTTTAGAAAACTAACGAGAGAGGCATTATATTTACATGACATTTGTATACTGGACATGGATATACAAACGTCGTGACCTGGTATTACACGGTGGAATTCTATGTATGACTATAAAACAAATTTTGCATCACTCAGAAAAATTAAATGAATTGTTTCAGAGGTTAGATATTAAAATGTCCTTCAAAGAGATTGAATTACGTTATTTACAAAACTATTGTCACATACTAGAACCTCTAGCTTCCACTTTGGATATTCTACAGGGTGAGAAACACTGTTATTATGGGTACTTAGTCCCTTGCTTAGTATCGTTGAAAGTAAAACTCAATAAATTACAGAAAGATGAAAATTTTAAATCTGAACCTGCAGTTACTATTCTGAATGCATGCATTAATGGTTTAAATCGAAGATTTTCAGCGTTTTTAAAGGTGACCACAGATGTAGATGACGCAATTCTGGCAACATTCTGCATTCCTCAGTTTAAATTGCGATGGTTTGGAGATATAAAGGATGTGGCTACAAGGGATTTAGAATCAATAAAAAAAAATGATAACAACTACTGCAGCAGAAATGGTAAATTTGGATCAAAACATAATTACAGAAACTGGTAGCCCTTCAACAATAGATAAGTTCTTTGATTTTGAATTCGAAGAAACGACCTCCCAACATTGTGCTCAAAATAAGCAAGAGTCACATTCTTCATTAAAAAATATTGACGTGTTAAACTTGGAAGTTCTAAGATACTTGGAAGATCATAGAACAGAGTTAGATATTGTTAACGAATATCCAACTATAAAAAAGCTTTTTTTTAAATTCAACACTGTACTACCATCAAGTGCACCAGTAGAACGAATGTTTTCATTTGCAACAATAATAAATGCACCCAAACGCCATTCTCTGAGCGATACAAATTTTGAAAATTTAGTGCTTCTAAAAGCGAATGGAAATTTTTGAGAACTGCTTTCACAATTAACAAAAAGTTGCTTATTATTTTTCTGATTGTTACATAACGAAATTTTTTTAATTTTTATTCAATTTATTTTAGTTCAAATTAATTTTTAGTGCTTCTTTTTATGTACGTCGGACGTCATTATTTATTATTGTTTGTTCAGTCTGTTGTCTGTTATTATATGAATAAACATTTTTTATACATATTATAATTTTATATCACACGAATCCTAATATCCCTGCAATAAATAAAAAATTATAGAATATTATCAAATTGTCAAATAAATAGTTACAACCAATTATGTCCCCTTTGTAAAATAAATATTACAATAGTTCGGACGCTAAGCATAAAAATATATAAACAGAATTAAAAACTGACCTAAGAAACGAAGATTTTAGAGAACTGGAACATATAAATCCTGATGATATGGTAGATATCTTCATAAAAAAATACAGTGTTATATAACAAAAAATACAAAATTGTCAAACAAAATATAGTCCGAAAGCGGAAAGATTGCTGCATTCAGCAAATTATATTTATCCTACATTATTTTTCTGGGCTGATTTTGTTGTCTTTCATCCTTTCTTTTTATAAATAACACTGAATTCAATAGAGTTCTAGCCTTAGTATATAGCTACTACATGATTTTTTAAAAGTGCTTAGTACTCGTGAATTTTAAGCACTTTCTCAGAGTGCTTAGTAACTACGAGCACTTTATTATTAACAGTGCTTAGTGCTCGAAAATTTAAGCACTTTTTGTCAGTGCTTAGTGCTCGCGAGCACTTTTGGTCAGTGCTCGGCCAAATAGAATAGAATATTAGTATGAATACAAAACTTTACCTTTTTGTGTATTTCACTTATTTTAGGATACATATTATTTTTAAAGTTATTTAAACCAGCAATTATTATTACATAATCTCTTATTGTATACCCTTCTGTCAGCTTTTTTATTGCCTCTATTACGTTCTCGAATAATGCCCCTGGTTTGATGATTGTCTCTACTTGACATTGCAGACTTTCTTTAATCTTCATTCCGAGCCCTCGTCCTACTTCATCACACAATATTAGGACTTTATTCTTTTTAGCTTCCGTTTTTTCTTTATTTTCTTTCTTCTCTTCTGGATTATTTTTACTATCAGCACTCTGTAAGTGATATTCAGTTTCATTCAAATCATTATTACATTTGGTCAATTGCGATTTAAGATTAATTATTTCCTGAGCATACACATCATTGTCTAGTGATAATGTTTTAATACTTTCTATCATTTCATTTTTTAATTTATTAAATTCAAAGAGTTTTCCTTTTAAGTCTTGGATATAGTTATTATTTTCAGCATTTTCCTTTTTTAGTCTTTATTTCTTCAACATGAAATTCTTTTAATTCTGTTTCCTTTTTTAATTTCTCTTTTCATTTAGCAAGTATTTTAATTTTTCAGTATCGTTATCCATCTGCTTTTCTTTATCTTCACACTGGCATTGTTTGGAACAGTATATTATGTGCCCCTTTATTATAGTTGCATCCTTCTTTCTTGCCACACAACTCTCATGAAAGATTCCCAAGCAAACTTTACAACAATAAATTTTTAACTCTTTATTTCTGCAACACTTGAATATTGTGTGTGTAAGCATTTTTTATGTATATTGGCACCAATAAAGTATCTATCTATTCTTCTGTTTCTAGTTGATATGGTAACAAAATGACAGGATTCTGGAGGATGTATCTCCTGGGAATAGAACCATCCAAGAAATTTTCAATAAGCATCTCCAGATTGCACATTTTTCAAAAGCATCAATACATCTATCTGGCCTCACTAATTGTCCATCTTTTAGAACCATAAGAAGAGATAGAGAAAACTAATAATGCAGTAAAACCGGTGTAAATTGTTTTCAGAGACAACATTTGAGGGAAAATTGACATATGTAATTTGATCTCCATTACGAAAAAAAAAAAATGAGTGGAGCTTCAAAAGTTATATACATTTTCTGATGCACTTTTACAAATTTTCTACTTATCTACATAAGCCACGATATAGCTAAGCGATATACATTTATATAACATCGATAGATAAAGTTACGAACATACATGTCTCTTCAATGTCAAACTTGCTGCTTTCTTTTCTTTACGAAGCCTTACGTTTCCATCCTGCAGCTCTCTCCTCCTTTCGGATTTGTTTATACTCAATACCAGACATTTATCCAGTTGACCTGCCTTTGAAGAATTAAAAACTGCTTATCCTCTTGAATAGTTATCAGTTCAAGCATATTTGTGTCTAAAAGATTGTCAAATCTAAAGATGAATTCCTTCCTTTTATGAGAGTCGGTCTTTTTTCTAGAATGTTTTTGCAGGGTTCTCCATTCTTCATACGTAGCCTTTAATTTATCAATGCAATGTTTAACATCTCAGACTGGAATTCGTGCTTACTCTCAGAAAATTATGACTTCTTGAATCACCAATCTAGCACTGTTCCGCAGATTCAGTTTCACTCTCCGAAAATTATAGAAGAGCACACTCAAAATTTCTTTGTTTGATGGTAGCTTGCTTCCAACAATTTGTTGAGAATAATTTCCAATAGATATATATTCTCTCTCAAATGAATATTTGAAGCCATCATGATACAGTATTACTGACACTTTCAAACAAACGTAAAATCGGTCACTACCTATGCAAGAGCGAATACTACATTAAACAGGTAAAAAGTTACTAATATTACGATTTAAAGGGTCTCTTAATCAGGGAGAAGGCCCCCTCCTACAAATCCTCAGGATGATGCAGTGTTTTGTACACGCATACACCCAACAAACTTCAAGTAACAATAGCCAGATAAAGGATTAATTTAAGGGCATCTTCTGAGAACTATGACGAGACCATTTAAGTCAATGTGAATCAAGAAGTTTAAACATGTTACTGAAATTCTTGATTCGCATTGGCCTAAACGGTCTGCCACCAGCGACAGTCATCATATTCAGAAGGCGCCTTAAGTGCAAGTTTGGTGCGTTACATTTTAATATAAATACTCTAGGCCCCGGAGGCACGCCTTAACATTAATAGACATAGACATTTATTCCGTTTCAATTCATATATATAATGTATAAAACAGGTCACACAAATTACATGTTAAAAGAAAAAAAACATTATATAGCAAAAACAGACAAGTAGTTATAAAATATAAATATTAATTTGATGAGTTAAAATGCAAATATTCTTGGATTGAGTAAGGTTCAATGTTGCATACATATTGGAAGGTTTGTTTACTAAAACACTTAAGATTGACATTATTCTTTATATCAATGGGAAGTGCATTGAAAAATTTCAGAGCTGCATAAGCTGGTCCTTTTTCAATGAGTGTCAGTCGGTGCACTGGATAGGCATAGTTGCATTTGTGCCTGGTATCATATATGTGATTTATGTTCACATCAAGGAACTCAAGATTGTTCCTGTGTAGATATACTAAACAAGAGTAAATGTATAAACCAGATATTAATTGTTAATAATCTATTTTTCCTGAAACAGCCTCTGCAAGACTCTTGGTATTTCATTTTAAAAATCACTCTGATTGCCCTTTTTTGTAATTTAAAAATTTTGGGAAGCTCTGTTGAGCCACCCCAAATTTCAATACCATATTTAGCTGTGGAGAGAAAATTCGCATAGTATACTGTTAGCAGAGCAGAAACGTTGAAAGAACGCAATAAGACTGAGGGCGAAACATGATTTGTTTAATTTTTTTTTAATTGCAGTTGAACCAATGTTTTACGCTGCACCAGGTCTTCTTTTTGCCCATTATCAACAAATTAGTATCATCAGCATATTGACGTTTTTTACTTTTGCGTTTCCATCTAATACACGGATTAGATCATTAATGAAAATTATAAAAAGTAGCGGCCCAAGTATGCTACCCTGTTGTACGCCGTAGTTGTATTCTCGGAGTTTGGATTCATATTTTCTCTCCGTTACTTGAGATGCGGGTTCTTTGTTTTCTGTTTAGCAAATAGGACGTGAACCATTGCAAGTTAACACCTCTAATTCCAATTTTTTGTAATTTAATTAAGAGCTTATTGTGATTTAGACTGTCAAATGCATTGGAAAGGTCCAGGAAAAGTCCGCAAACAATTTCCTGCCTATCCAGCACACTCAACACTGTTTCAACAAAATTAAAAAGGGCTGATGTTGATCGATTTTTTCTAAACCCATGCTGAAAGTCATTGAAAAATTTACATCTATTGAGAAATAGCAGCAATCTGCTGTGCATGATGGTTTCCAGGATTTTTCGAAAAAACCGACAACAAGCTCACGGGACGGTAGTTGCTTAAGTTATTTACATCTCCCTTTTTATGCAAAGGTACTATGATTGCCGTTTTCAATATATCAGGAAAAATTCCTTGAGATAAGGATGCATTAAAAATATTTGCCAGCGGTGCTGCTAAAGTTTGTATATATTTTTTCAATAAATTTGTTGATATACCATCGAAACCGCTAGAGTTTTTCGATTTGAAGTTTTTAACAATACTACATATTTCTACTTCTGAGGTAGGGTATACAAACATGGATTCTGCGCTGGATGTAATTAAGCTGTCATAGTCAGTTGCAGCATTATCTTTCTCTAAACTCTTTAAAAGGTTAGGAATAACATCAGAGAAGTACATATTGAAATTGTCCGCCATGGTGTGTGGATTACCCATCGGCAACTTTGAGTTGTTATTATTATTATTACCTATGGTCGAAGTGATTAGGTTCCACATACATTTGGTTTTATTGTTGGAGTTATTGATCATTTTCTCCTAATATTCTCCTTTAGCCTTCTTTAATAAGTCAAGGTTAAATTTTAAGAGAAATTTTTTATTAATTAGAACTATTCTAGGGGGTGCGATAGAAAGAACTATAAAAAAAATTCCCCTATACTTATTGGGACATTTCAAAATCTACATTTAGAAAAAAACGTCAATTTTGGGCAATTAAGAACTTATCAACTTCTGTGTCTACCATGATTGTGGCAACACTAATTACGAGATTGATTGCGGTAATAAACCATTATGATGTATATGGCCTTAGTCTCATCTATGTGTGGAAAATTTCATGCATAAATACCCAAAGTTAGAAGTAAGTAAGACGGTGTGTCACGCGTCCAACTGAATGTAATCTAAGCCAGATGACACTGGCGCCATTGGTCTTTGAAACTCCAACCATCATACCCTTTACCAGTACTTCGTGTCCACCAGCACCACTTTGTGGCAGCGACGCACGATAATAGTTGCTAAATTTCAACATGCCATATTTAAAGCTTTATTCCGTGAAATCGCCAGTACTTGGATGACTATGCTATACCATGATGGAAACAGCAAGGATGGCATTTTATGCACATCATAAATTGCACCTGCAAATTCGAAAATTGAGTCTTGATGTCTTAGAAAACTAGTATGAATAATCGAAACAATTTTAATGTCCTCATAGTAGAAAAAATCATAAGAAATCTTGCTTGGATTGCACTCATTTTTTAGTTTCTAACTCGCTGTGCTTTGGACATTTTAGCATGAAAAATTTTTTCAATTACACATAATGAAAGATAAAAACTTCATTGTTTTTTATCGAAATCGATATTTACAATCGTCGCAGACAGAGAAGTGGCCTTTTTCGGACCCTAATTGCTGTGTGATGTAAACCGATCGTATTTAATATTTTTAGTAAACATGCAATGTGATATGTGCTTAGAGTCTGGCAAGGTACAGTAGCTATAGAGATGGACGGAAAATTTTTAACTTGAGATTTTTAGTTGATACCATATTAATTACAGCAAGTGAAAATGAGCTGTTACATTGGCTCAACAGACCTTGAAATAAGCTGAGTATGATTTAAGTGTAAATTACAATGAAATAAAACTTATGTTTGTAAACCGAGCAAATGCAAACCATCCAAATCTATTGATGGTTATTAATAAATATGAGGGTATAACTGCAAATTTGAGATTTGATGTGGAAAACAGATGGCAATACAGGCAGCTTACTGGTTGGGCAGATTTTTTTACAGTTACAGAAATGAATGTCAGAAAACACAAAGATTGCTAATGCCCAAATATTCTTTAAAAATCTTTCTATATGCCTCTGAGACAGATCACTATAGAGTCAAACGGACAAAATTTTGATATAGTGAAGATGTGGGGCTGGAGATATTTATTATAAATCCATTAAACAGCCCATCAATCATACCAATAGCTCAATTTTCTAAGAAATATGCCCCCAAAACAACCCTCTAACATCCTAATGTCACATCTTATCTTTTTTTTGCTATATCAACAGAGAGAAGGTAATATAGAATGAAATCAGAAGGGGTGCCTTCTAAAATGTTGGGCCAATATGGATAGGAAAAAGTTTTTTTGAGGCAACTACGAGAGATGACACAAACCTGTCAGATGTAAAATGTAGAAAATGGTGTCGTGTTACGACCATAGGAATAAGATATAAGGTAGGTTAGGTATATACCGTCACACTGAACTGTGAGATAAAACTTTCTTGGTTAATATATATGGAAGTGTACAGTTAGTTCAAGCCACCTGCACAGGATGTGGTATCTACCTTTAGATACATATCGGAATAAATTAAACTTAACACACACAGGCGTGACAGAATTCAAATGGAAAAAAATCATTCCGAGTTGATTGATATTTTCTTTTTATTGATATAAAAATCTAGTTTTCCTATCTGTGATAAAATGTCAGAGGTCTACATCCATAAAGATTTCTGAGATATTTAAAAGAATATGTTTTTTTTTACTATCTTTAAGCATACACCCAAATTATTTCCTTATGTTCTGTCACAGATTTTGCCCTTAAACTTATAAACAACTTTACTTTTAACACCCAACTTGGGACGGATTAAACATATAACTTTAGAGGGTGATGTAGTATTAGGTACTTCCAAACATTTAGCCATTAAAGGGGAATTAAACAGTTGTATCAAAAAGAATTCCATATTAGTTATTCATCTGACTAATGGAATAGAAACTGCTCATATAAGTAAATTTATTATACAAATCCTGACCGTTCAATAAAATTAACTGACTAAAGCCAGTCACTAGTACACACAGACTCTGCGATCTCTCACACATCACAATCAGTCACTCTGTTCTAGTAGAACCAGATCAAGTCTGAACGATCTGTTTACTACACTAGACCACACCTGCAAAGTCAAAAATTAAGGGCAAGAGGACCCTACCATAATGGGCATTTTCCTATGCATTTATATAATGAATAAAACTAAAGTTAGAAGCACCATACGTCAATTGATGAGAGAAAGAAAGTAAGTCTGTAATATAAGTATAATTTTAAATAATAATAATAATAAACGTTCTTTATTGGATAAATAAATATACAATAATGGATAAATAAGTACCTAAACGGCTATCGACCGGAGTCTTTCAGCCTGTTATTGCAATTAAATTACTGTATTAACATTTTTTTTTTGTTATATTAATAGTGAACATATTTTATAGAAAAAAAATATATATAAAAAGTGAAATATAACTCAATAATAATAGTTTATATTTGTATCTTGTTGCTATTTTAAAAACTGATATGTGGATATAGACTGATCATAGTATTTAGTTTTGAATTTGTGTGGATATTTTTTTCCATCAATGTCATCTCGGGGAGTTTAAATCTCGTTCTTCTATTGGGGTCTCTTGATCAGCAAAGTGCCCTTAATATTTGCATATTGTGTGGTTGATTTGTAAATTTGTTTGTCAACATTTGAAGTCTGCTAATTATTGGAGTTACACCGGTTCTCTCATACAGCAAGTTGTTAGGTGGGTTGTGAAGGTGGTTGTGGGGTGACGAATCTTGGTTATAATTCGAAGTGAAGAGGTTTCGGCTACTTTTAGATTGTTTAGGGCAGGTCATTGACAATTAATATATAAGGTATGTCCATATTCTAGAATAGGTCAACATATGGATTTGTAGATTTTTGTGGCTGTTTTGGTCGATATTCCTTCTTTTTTATATGTAAGGGATTTAAAATGTTTAGCTCGGTTCTTGATTTTTGCTTTAATTAATCCTGAGTGTTGGTTGAAATTCAGTTTTTGGTCCAAAGTAATTCCTAAATATTTTGCTGAGGGTGATGGTTTTATTTGTTCGTTTGCAATGTTTATTATAGGGGAGGATGGGGAGGGAGAATGATTAAATATAATGAATTGAGATTTGTTTGGATTAATAAGAAGGCGCCACTTGTTGAACCAACTTTGAACTTCTTCCATTTTTGCCTGCATTTTTAGAATTAGCTGTTGTAAAGTTTTATCACGTCCTAGCAATGCTGTGTCATCGGCAAATTGTAGTAAATATATTGCGTCCTCCAATGGATTTTGTATATATATGTATATAAGTTGTACAGTAGAGGCGAAAGCGGTGACCCTTGAGGGACCCCTTGCTCAGTTGTGAATTCTTCGGATGTGGCGGTGCCTATCCTCACATGTCGGGTTCTATTTTCCAGATAGTGTTTTAGAAGGCGAATTAAGTAATCTGGAGTATCAACTTTTTTTAGTTTGTAAAGTAGTCCTTTGTGCCAGACACTATCAAAAGCCTTTGCGATGTCAAGAAATATTGCTGCAGATTTTAAATTTTCATGCTTTGCAGTCTGGACGTTTGAAGTGAGAATTGTCAGGGGATGAATAGTTGCACATTTTTCTTTGAACCCAAACTGGTGGTTAGGCATAATATCCTTGGTCTTGTTATATAATATGTTCCTTAAAATTGTCTCAAATATTTTCCTAGTACTGGAAGTAAAGTAATTGATCGATAATTGTTAATTTTTTTATGATTGGTATTGGGCTTTGGTATGTTTATTATCTCTCCTCTTTTCCATTCTTCGGGAAATATCTGTTGCTGTAAACAGTATTTATAAATTTTTAAAATGTAGCAATGAATTCGATAATCTAATTGTTTAATTACAGACCATGGTATTCCATCAACTCTTGGAGATGTATTTTTTTGTTTGTGTAAAATAGAGAAATACTCTTCTTCTTCGATTTCTATTAAGTTGGCTGGAACATTTGTATTAAAATAGTTATGGTACCAAGTGTTAACTTTATCATAATTATTCTGATCAAATGTGGGCTTTTGGGTTTCTGCAAATTGTTGTTCATAATGGTTTGCAAATTTATTGGCTTTGTCGATATCAGTATCAAATATTTGTCCATTTTCTTCGATTTCTAGAATATTGTGTTTAGACTTGTATTTAGATAACTTTTTTATTTTTTGATAGAAAAGCCGTCCTTTTGATTCCTTGATTTCCTGATGCGTCTGCAGTCAAAAATGTGATGTATACTGGATTATCATTTTATGAACTATTTTATTATATTCATTTATTTTGCGTTTTATATCGGGATCTGAATTAATATTCACGTAATATTTTTCTTTTAATTTTGATCATTTTAATTATGAATGGTGGAAGCTGGTGGGAATAGAATTTTGTTTTAATGGTTGGAGTGTTTGTTTGTATTGTGTCTTTTATTTTTGTATTGAACTGTGTTACATCTTCTATACTTTCGACGTTGTCTTCTTTGTTTTCTATATAACGGCACATCTCCATATTTATATTATCAATGTTACATTTCTTGTAGTTGTAAATTTCTCTTGGTTGGTGAACAGATGGAGGTTCATTTGTGTCAAAAATAATTTTCATTGCCAAGTGGTCTGAACCTACGTCGGGTGTTAGCTCGATTTTCTTAAAATTGTTCTTTATATTCCTTGTATGCAGGATCACATCTGGAGTTGTATCTTGGTTATTTGGCATTAGAAAAGTAGGTGGTGTATCAATTTTCTCAAACTCGCTGTTGTCTAAAAATTTTTTTAAACACTTTTGTTTGCTGCGATTGATGTTAAGATACCCTATAATAATGGCATACTTGTACAAGGAGGCCTTAATGAACACACTTTCTTCTATTTTTGAATTGGGATGTATGTACACCAAAAAAATGTGCAACTGTTCCCCCGAAAAAGGAATTGTAAAATGTAAACATTCGTTAAGTAAATTATTGATTTTCGGCGCATTGGCCTTTCCCATTTTCAGACTTGGATGTGTTTGTATTAGACTTCCTCCTCAAGGATGATTGGGTTAACAAATTTCCATGCTGCTGAATTGTAGCCCAGTTTCTGTATGAAATGCTGTAGTTTTCTCTGGTTTTCGTTTCTACTAACATTATGCAGTTTATGTTGTTGCTTTCCACATAATTGTAGAGCAAATCTTTCCTGCTGATGACACTATTTATGTTGTTATAAATTATATTAACTAGTGGCATGAATGGAATATCTTTGTTCTCCATGGAGTGGTTCAGTGAGTGATGAACTTGTTGGGTTGTCCAAATCAAACATAAGGATATACATGTGATTACCAGAAAAAACTGCCGTGGTATCTATGTTGTACAGTAGGATGTGCCTTTTTTCAGCTTTTGTAAGAGTTCTTCACAATTGGTATATTTAGGTTTGTTTATTTTGGTTATGTATGTGTTAAGAATTAAGTCGTGTATTGTTATTTTAGAATGTATTTTGTTATTATTCGTTTTTTCTTCTTCCATTTCATAACTTTTCTTATTGAGAGGTTTTTTGCAGTGGCGGTTCCTCAGTTTTTAAACTGGGGAGGCAGGGGATAGATAGGCCTGGGTGGTTCCAAGGGGCGGGAGGTATACACATGTGCGCCGCGATGAAAATTTTGCGAATATATCGAACTTTTAAACTTTACCATTACACAAATATTAGTAATTTTCTCTTCATGTTAGTCAGTATAATTTGTTTTATGATAAGTATCAAAGTATAAAGTAAAAAACAAATTCTACCGTCCAGCAAGAACCAACGTGGAGGTCTGAATTATATCTTGCCAGGATGGGATTGTGGGGTAGGGGTGCTTTTAATAGGTGAGGGAGTTAATTATTAATATAATAATAGTAATAATAATATGGCACAAATGCTACCACAATCAAAACAATTATATAGTAATATGAAATAAATAATAAACTCTGAAACGATAACATAAATAAAAATATTCTCAAATTAAAAATAGTTAAATAATAACAAACTGAAAAACAACACAAATAAAAATATACTTGGTAGTATACTTACAACCTACAGAAGTAGAATAATTGCTGTGGTGGTTTTTTAAATTTTAAACAAAAAAGAAATTGAACAAAAAAACTACATGTCTAAATGTTCTTGTAAATTAATGAAATCCGTCTATCTTTTTGTTTGGCAAAAATATCTATTACTTCGTCATAAAATGTATTATTCTGTGTTAGTTCCTTAACAAGCCGTTTTTCGATAGAAATGATAGAAATATTTTTTAATCTTTCTTGCTCAATAGTATTTCTAGTAAATGATTTGATTCGTTTGAGGGCGGAAAAACTCCTTTCTACTGAAGCAGACGTAACAGGAATTGTGACAGCTAAAGTAAGTAATCTATAAAATTCTGTTAGACAAGAAATTAAGTCATTATTATAAATAAATGAAATCATTTCGGTAGGGGTTTGACAATTTTGAAACAATTCTTTGTCATCGTATACAGTTGTTAATTCATTTTTTAGTGCTATTGAATCCAAAAGGTTATATTGTTTTAATAATGATTCAAATTTATCATTTGGAAATTCTTTTGAATATGAGAGAAAATTATCTTTTCTTATTAAATCGAAAAATTCTAATTTATCTAAATCGGAAAATCTTATCTGTAGTTGATTAATTATTGTATCCAAAATTTCATTGAAAATCTGTTTATAATTCAGTCTCAAATCTTGAAGATTTAATGTTGTCTTTCTTTTCTTTGGCGCCGGTTCACCACTTTGGAAATCTTCAGACAGTTGGTTGTAAAGATCATTAAAATGAATTTCATTATTTCTAAAATCTTGCAATGTAATAGTTAATGCATTCAAACGTTTCCTGGCGTATGAAATGTCTGTGCTTTTATTTTGTAAAATTGAAAATACAACATCGGTGTGTTTAAAGATAAATTTAAAAGTATGTAAAAGAAAGAGAAAATGAGGATCTTTAAGATGTCTTTTTAAGCCAACAGCTTCTCTTAAAGTTGGCTGATCTTGTTTGAAATCATCATGTGTCAAAATATAATCAAAAACTTCTATTAACTTATCCCTGTTTTTGAATACTGTAAAAACTGCTCTAGATGTAAAATTCCACCTTGTTGCCACATTTGACGGTAAACGGTCAGATCCTATGGTATTAAGTACCTCTGTTCTTTTAGTTGATTTTGAAAAATATGATGAAAATCCAGACAAGTTGGCAAAAAAAATTTTACATTCTTTGATGCTATCTATGCAGGCTTTACTCAATACTAAATTCAACGTATGCGCATAGCAATGTGTAAAAAGTGCCTGAGGGGCCATTGTTTTAATTTTTGCCTGTAAGCCATTTAAGTGACCAGCCATAACTGATGCCCCATCATATGTCTGAGCAACAAGTTTATTTCTTAAGTCGTATTTTCCAAATTTTTCTGTTAAAAAATTAAATAAATCATTTGCGGTTCGACCTGAACTAACATTGTAAAAACCTGCAAATCGTTCAACCACTTGCCCTTTAATAACATATCTGAAAACAACCGATAACTGTGAACAGCAGCTGATGTCTGTGGTTTTATCAGCTTGCCAAGAAAAGAAAGGTACTTCATTTAATTCGCTTTCAATTTTTTGTACTACAACACAACTAATTGATTCAATTAAATCGTTTTGAATAGCTTTAGAAGTTCCCGAAAAAACTGTAGCTTCGTTTAAAAATTGTTCCATTTTGCCATCGTATCTGCTCAGAAAAAAAATAAGCTCTTGAAAATTTCCTCTATTATCTGAATGCACATTCTCATCATGTCCCCTAAAAGCCAATTCTTGACAACATAAAAAAATTACCGTTTCAATTAGTCTATTTAAGATGTCTCTATTTTCTTTAACCTTTACATTATGATCTACAATTGACTGTTTGTGCCCTTCATCAATAGAATTTAAAATATTCTGTTTGCCAAATAACTTGAATTTTATTGAAGCAGTTAAATGTCCTTTTGACCTAGCATGCCTTTCAATTGATCTGGGTAAGTTTTTTAAATCATTATATCCTAATTTTGACCAAACAGTGTTCTCTGGGTCATTAGAAAAAAGTAAACAATACCAGCAATATAATTTATTTTGTACTGGACATCCAGTTAACCACTCACATTTATCATACCATTTGTACACAAAAAGAACGATTATGTTTTGAAGTTACTATGAGATTTTGCATGGTAGGTTGGGGCCTTTTTAAAGTTTTTATTATAAATATCTTGTCATCATATGTTAATTGACTAAAATGAACATTCTTCAAAAGGAAATTTACAATATCATCTACAGATTTAAACACTTCACCGATACTGACATTACCATTGTTATTGCTTGTACTTACGTTTAATTCCATTTTTGACGTTTTATCAATATTTAAACAAAAATTTTAAATGAATTTATTGCACTTAATAAAATGAAAACCACCACAGACACATTTACTTTCAATTAACCTAAACGGTAAACGGTACGACTGTCTGGACTCAGGAAGCGGGAAAATAAAAGTCAGATGTTTATTAATCTTTGTTCCTATTGGTCCGGAGCTTGGCCTCCGGCACGTGGTTTTGAGAGCAGATTTTAATGGGTAGCGCTTCAAACGTTTCAAATTGAACCATTCTAAACGCGAAAGCTATGTTAGAAGCGTTTGGAGGCCTGCGTCACCAGTCACCATGGATAGAATGTTACAGTTGTGCAGCATTGCCGGTTATAATAATAATAGTTTAAATTCGCAGATTTAGGGAATATTTGTGTTAATTTAAATTTGTCGTTTCATAAAGTATATTTATATTTATAATAATGTAAATATGTAAAGTAACTGTAAAGGCAAATCAGAAGTAGGGAGGCCCGGCCTCCTCTGCCTCCTCAGAGAAACCGCCACTGGTTTTTTGAGGCATTAGGTATGTCCTCGATGGGTTTGAAAGGTCGTTTGGGGCATTTGTTGAACCATGCTTTATGGTCTTCACCTCCACAAGCTTGAAATTTGGGTGGTAAATCTGTTTTGCACTTCGAGGTGTGATGGTTTCCATTACATTTTTCGCATTTTAGTGGTGACACACAGCTTTCTAAAATGTGATCATATTGGCCACATCTTCTGCAGGGTAGAGGTACTGGTTGAGGTGGGGTACTTGGGTAAACTGGATAGTGGCGGTATTTGTAGAATAATCCGTTATTTAGCAGATATTCAAAGGATGTATGGCATCCGGTTATAATGCGTATAAGCATAGTTGGTTTATTGGATGTACGTGATACAATTCTTTTGCAATACCTATGTTTTATATTTTGCAATTTTAGAAAATCGCTTATTGCTTTGTCATCAATGTATTGTTCTACAGAGCTAATTACTACAGAATATGAAGATTCGGGGACTGTTTTTGTGATTTTAGTCTTGTTTGAAGTTTCTTTGTAGCTAATTATTTTTCTATTTTCAGTTAATTTGGCTAATTTTGCTAACAGTTTATATTTGTCTGTGTTTGATTTCAACAGGTATCCTCTTGATGTTTTTAGTATTACATCCTCAGGCCTGGAACTCTCGGCTTCCCAAATGGCTGCTAACACAAATTCACGTTCTGAGAGCATACATAAAAATTGCTTTAAATGTTGTAAAAATAAAGAAGTTAACTATTTCATATGTGTCAATAGTTATGGTATTTATCATAAAAGCTGCTTAACACGTATGAACAAAAGTTTGTTTACGTTTATCACCAACAATAAAATTAAGTGCTGTGAAGTGATCAGTGATCATGAGGAAATTTTAAGTGTATCCAACTATGATGATATAATTAGTGATTTAATGAAGGATAATGAACTCAAAGACAAGTATATATTGAAACGTAAGCATGACAATAATTCCTTTTCGGAAGAAGCTGTTCAAAACGAAGAAGAAATGATAAAAACAATTGAGAACCAACAAAAAGAAATTACAGAGCTACAAAAAGTAGTTGTAAACCTAAAAAAGATAGCAAATAATATCAAGATTAAGGATACCAAAAACTCATGCACTCAGACTGTAGAAAAAACTTGCCCCATTAAAAAAATAACTACAAAAAAATTGAAACAAAACAAACCTTAAGACGAAACAATAAAATATAACCAACATAATATAAATGGAACCTCAACCATGAATATTGGAAATAGTAATCTAAGTACTGAACTCAAGAAATTAAATATTTTATAAGAAAATAAAAGAAATTGATAATCTAAAAATAATAAATGACAATCAAACATCATCAACAAACTTTAAGTAAACAGGACTCTCTCAATCAATTTCATGTGGAATCTCTATTGAAACCAGGTGCCAGTTATGACAATGTACTTAATGATGTAGAGCTATTGGTTAAATCATATACAAAAGCTGACTTTGTCATTGTGTTCGCAGGGGCAAATGACGTTCAAAATCTTAAATACCCTAAAATGAAAAATATTTGCAATAAAATTAAATTATGTGCCCATACTAATTTCATATTTTTGTCAACTCCAAAACTGTGTGTAAACAAAAATAATAGATATATAAACAAATTTAACAGTAAATTAGCAGAACTTCTAGCAAAATTAAATAATTACACCCAGGGAATTGTCATTAATTAAATTACCTAATTTTGAAATTTGTACCAAAATAGTCAAAGTAATCCATAGTACTCATAGTATTTCAAAAAATTTAATTTTTATTAATACAGATCAATCAAACCTAAATGTACATGAGGAAAGTTCAATAAATTTAAGTGACAACACCCAAATGGGGTTAGAAATACTAGATGTTCTCCATGCAACTAATTATGGGGCTAATAAGGATGATAATAATCGTGACTTACTTTCTTCTGGTAATATAGCTCATCTAAACTGTAATTCAGACCTGATTTCAAACAAGGATAATTTTTTATATCCTCGTTTATCTTAGGTGGGCCTAACAATGGATTAGATATCGCAAATGCCAGATAACACACTCTCTAATGCAAATAATAACAAGCCTTTTACAGTTATGCATATAAATGTCTGCAGCATAAAAAATAAATTAAACAGACTGGATGCTGCCTTAAATAGATTTAACTATCCAACTATTCTATGTGTCAGTGAACATTGGCTCAAACCTTGTGAAACTATTTATTCCAATTTAAATAATTACTTATTAATAAATTCCTACAGCCGCGTTAATTTTATAGGTGGAGGCGTTGCAATTTATGCATTGTAATCTCTAAATGCTAGTATTAACTCTATAGATAAACCAGCAATCGATAAAGACTTTGAATAATGTAGCAGTAAAATATCTTACAAGGCTAATTTAATATCTGTATATCGCTCTCCTACTGGGGACTTAAATTTATTATTCAAAAATATGTACAACCTTTTCGAATTAACACATAAACACAACAGGTATATTGTTTTGTGTGGCGACTTTAATATAAATTTCTTAGAAATAATAAAAATGTCTGATAACTTAAGAGATCTGCATCACTTGTATATACATAGTAAAAATCCCGATTTATTACAACTATATAAAGTCCGCAAACATGAATACAATAAATTTGTGGATTCGTCCAGGGTGAGATATAATACCAATAAAATTATGTCGTCTCATAATAAATCTAAAGCCGTGTGGCAAATAATAAATGCAGCTAATGGTAACAATAACGAACCATCAAAAATAAATCTAATCGACAATAATGGGAAATTAGTTGCAGACCAAACTGAGATTGTCGAAATGTTCATGAATGAATTTATTGCATCTCAAGTCAATTTGCAGAGTAATCCTCAATTTTTTCACAAAAATAAAGTTCAATTCAGTTTTTTTCTAACACCCACTGACAGTAAATGGATTGAAAGTATTATTTATAAAAAAGGGACCAGATCGACAGCAAAAAATTATAGGCCTATTTCTTTATTATCAGTATTTTCCAAAATTATCGAAAAACTTGTGTATAAGCATCTTTTTATGCTTCTGGTATGATTTAACATACTTTCTCAATTTCAACATGGCTTTATACAGGGACGATCAACTGAAGGGGCAATATATGAAAGTCTTAATTATATTGTAGGATGTCTGGATGTGTCGCAAGTATTTACTTTGATTTATCGAAAGCGTTTGATACACTTAACCACGAATTGCTGCTTTACAAATTGGAATGCTATGGAATTAGAGGTATAGCTTTAAACTTCTTTAGGACTTATCTTTCTAACAGAACCCTGAGAGTTTGTATTAGTACGAAAGAGGGTAATAACATGACTACCATCTATTCTAAACCAAGACAGATAACTTCAGGGGTACCCCAAGGTTGGGTATTGGGGCCTTTATTGTTTTTATTGTATGTCAACGAATTACCTGAGAACTTGGCATTACATACCATATATCAGTATGCTGATGATACCTCCTATGTAATATCTACCAGAGATACTACTGCTACATCATACAAAGGTACAACTGTGGTAAATAAAATGGTGTCGTGACAACTCACTTATCCTAAATGAAGCTAAAACTGTACTTATCCAATTTAGTAATAAAACCCCAGATTCAAGCATCTACTTGAAGTTTAGAGAAAAATCTATTCCTGTTGCAAATAATAACACAAAATTCCTGGGGGTCGTGGTTGATTCAAAACTATCTTTCGAATACCATGTTAACTCAACAATATCTAAGCTTAACATCTTTAACAAAGTATGTTACTCAGTACGAAACATACGATCTTCTGTCAATCTTAATGTGTTAAGGATCTATTACTTTGCCCATGTGCAGTCCATACTTAGTTATGGTTTAATATTCTGGGGGTCTAGTGTCTATGCCAGAAATGTGTTTATCGCTCAAAAGAATATTATACGATATATGCTTAGGAAAACAACCGAGAGCCTAGTAAGCCATTATTCAAAATGTTGGAGTTAATGACATTACCCACCTTATATATATATATATATACCTGTTGATTTTATTTGTAAAAAAAAATATTGATAAATTTAGAACAAACGAGGATATGTACAATGGTATGATGATGGTAACGCGAAATTCAAATGCACTGAGAGTTCCTCATCATCAAACATCATCATTCGAAAAGGGAGTATACTACAGAGCAGTGCGGGCATTTAATGCAGTTCCACTGGAGATAAAATCTATCTCTAATATTTTTTTATTTAAAAAGAAATTAAAGTGTTACCTTCTTGAAACATGTCCCTACAGTTTTGATGAGTTTTTACTAAATGCTAGAATATTTCCTTAATTGTCCTTATATGAAATAATGATCAATTTGTCTCTGCGGAGTATTGTTTTATAGATATGTATGTATGTTTTTTTATTCCTTTTATATTTATGTATATATATTTTGTATGTACCGTTTTCTTTTTATGTATTATATATTCTGTATATTATCTATGTTATATACATGACAATTCCAATACTTGTAAAAATCTGATGGAAATAAAGATTATTATTATTATTATTATATCGCCGCGGGCCATGGCGCCAAGCCTGCCATCAAATAACAACCCGAGACCCGACGCACATTAAAAACCTATAAAGGTAAGCGAGTCAATTTGCGAATAGCACTAAAAAAGAGTACCGGTATTTTAATGAGGTTGTAAAGTTTTTGTTGGGTTTCTGATGTCTCAGGATTTTCCTACTTGAACTATACTTTTTGAAGGATTGTGATATAAATTTAACTTTATAAACTCCTCAATTTTGTGAATATGGATAATATATATTATACCTGTGAATACATCAGGACTAGTAAAAAAGATCAGAGCTCATGGGGGTTTGAGGGGGTTAACATTTAAATACTATTTAAAGCCTATATAAACTACAAATACAATAATAATATATTACATCTATAAATGTACGAAAAAATAGTGAAATAAATCCATAATTATTTAACAGGTGTTTTTTTAGGGGTGGCCCTTTTTAGGAGGACAAAATTTATAAAATATTAAATTATTGATAGAGAATATCTGTTGTTAATGCATAGTAATAATAATACTATTTTCATAGGTATGTATGTACTGATCACGGTAACTTTTTTTTTAACATTTATTTAACGTCGGCCCATTTCCACTACTGAGGCCAAACACCAATGCCTGTAGACGAGCTACCTCCAATGAGGAATTTTACCGAATCTCTTCTCGTTGGAAGAGTAGGGATCTTTTACTTGCCTAACATTTAATAGACAAGGAACCAACAGCTTTACATGCCCTCTGAAGGTTGGTATATCCACTACGCAATCCTCGTCTAAGATTGCATAACTCCGCACATACATTAAGTGATATACGAGCCGCTGGAAGATGCGGTCTTAAAATGGTCTCCCATCCAAATACCAACCGTGCCTAACATTGCTTTACATTATATATATATTGAAATATATATATAATAAAGATGTACCTATGCTTGCCCCCAGGGTAACTATGTTTAATAACATTTACTTATTAAAACAAAATTATAAAGGTTTTGGAGACGGGGTCTTTTAAATATCAACAAAAGGAAGTAAAATATCCTGATTTATCCACACAGTTGTGTGCCATGAAAATATTTATTTCATTCTTTGAGTTTTTCCATTTCTTGGCTAAATTAATTCCTATTGAAAATTTTAAATTTTTCCTTTTTATCTAAACATTTTCCAAAATCGTTGCCCTCTCTGAAAGATCCAATGTATTCAACAAATGTAAATATACATTGTTATTGTTTATCAACTTTGTTTCTCCAAATATTAAATGACATTTTGTCTTATTGAGGTCATACCTGAAAATTATATATCTCAATTTAAGAAAAATACATAGTTCAACATTTTATCACATGTTACAAACAACGAATCGTTCTAATGGAGAACATCTGTATCACAATGCTTCCGCGTGCTTACAGAGATTCCGAGTCTATTATAAAAACTACTATTCATTATTTTTCTATCTCTATCTCAAAAACTAAAGCGCAATAGGTATAAAAACAAGTGTATGCTGTGCTGATGGGGAATAATAATTCCAAAACATCATTGGTCATCGCAGGGACGAATTTATTCTTTTCAGTTGTAAACGGTGTTCTAAGTTAATTGTCGCTTTTTTTGTAAAGAATAAAGCAGCTCACAGTCACAAAACGGTTAAATTTTTCAATACATAATTCGAGTTGTTTGTTTTTTATGCAGGTATTGTTTTTTATAAAATGCCACCTGTTAAAATCCCCTCTAGATTCTAGCAAATTGGGTGATTCCAGTGAAATAGTAAAATTTGGTGTAACTATAGCGAATATATTAAAACTCAAATAATCAATTTCAGATTTAAAAACTGTAATAATATCAGAACCATCCTATCTTTTAATGCTGCTAACAATAATTTTTTAAAGAAGTTTCTTAGAGAAAAAAATGATTTTACCCCTGTTTATCATCACCATGGACTGTAACCCACACAAGTTCACTGCATTCGCATACACTGTACAGGCAAAAATAATACAATTTAAGTTTAAATTATTCTGGCCTTTGATAGAATACATGTTAGGCAACTTCTGGATATAAAAATATTTTTAATTAAAATCAGAAAGTAGCAAGTATGTGCCACTTCCATCCTGATTTTTTACTATAAATCCATTAAAGGATGCCACAGGAGTATACTAATGTTAGACATAGATTTGCCAAACACCTCAGTTCTCCATCAGCATTAGAGCTGATCGTGTGCTTCGCATTGTTTACACTTTTTCGAGTGAAACAAGTGTTTAACGATAGTTCAAATGTGCTTTTAGAGGGCGGAATATAAAACATAATATTTTTAGTCGCAAACTCCTCTATAAATCCTTATTTTACTATAAGGAAAGTAACCAGACTGCAACCAAAGTTACAAATCTGGCGCGTTAAGTGTAATAATTGCATATTACCATCAAAATGCTAATGCTTCGATTGCAACAAACACCAGCCGAAAGACTGATCCTACTTAAAGGAGCTCCCTTGCCAGTCGTCACAAGTGGTGTGTGACGACTGGCAAGGGAGCAAAGCTTGGTAAATTTGTACATATTAGTAGAATATTCTCAAAACTCTAAAGTTTTTTATGTTGGACAAGTTGAAAGTATTCGAAAGGATGAAACAATTAAAGTTAATTTTATGAAGAGAACTTTACATCCAGAAAAGAAAACTGTGTTTTCACATGGCTGGAAATAGAGGATAAAGGAATTGTTAATAGTTTGGAAAATGTTAAGAAAATGCTACCTGTGCCAAAGTTTTTAAGAAGAAATAAGGTCAGATTTGCAGATGAAAACTTCAATGGATTTCATAATGTTAAATGAAGAAATTACTTTTTGTTTTTAATGTTTTTATTTTGCTCAGTAATCTATGTTAAGTTCTTAAGTAGAATGTGACAAATCCATTTCATATTATTTGATATTCGTCCGCTTGTTTTGAAAATATCTATGATTTCCTATACGTACAAGTTCTTTTTATTAAATAATAAAGCATCTTTACTTTTCTAAGCAGACCTTTCGTTTTTGGCAACAATGTTTTACAAAATTTAGATCAATTATAACTCCATGGACAATTGATCATCCCCATTATGGACACGCGTTTTAAATTTTTTTAAATACCTTAAAATGTAAAAACGATCTCAATTTTAGGTGAGAATCAAAACATATCTTGTCCCTAGAGAATGATGTAATAATTTAATGAATTTTCTAATTTTTTTTTTTTAATTTTATAAACATAATTTTTTTACAATTTCGCTGGAATAACCCAATTATTGGTCAAGCAGTATCATCTCTTGTATCAGTATATTATTTATTATCATACAATTATACTATCATTTGGTCTGCATGAATCCCATTTTCATTTAGTAGGTAAATAAATAAAATATTTATGAGAAACATCTCTCTGTTTATTAACCTCAATCTAAAATTACCTACTATCACGTTTTTTTTTTTTTAATTGTTTGATGACATCCTAATAATTGTTATTTGTGAAAATAAATATATATTTAATGTCGAAAACGGATGATATTTTGAAAAAACCAAGTTTATTTCGGGTTGCTACACTCCCACAATTCACAACTCGGCAAAAACTTGACATTTTATACGATAAATATCCACAAAAACAAAAATATTACGAAAAATTCACTATGCCACCATTAAACCGCTTAACGAATTTCGGTTTGTTTTTCCCAAGGGCTGAGATCTGTCAAACGTTGTGACGCACGCGCAAATTTATGTGCCATCTCTTCATTGGTTGGAAGAAACAAAAACATTAACCAATAAGATCCCATTACCATATTTGGTGGCAAAATGTCGTTTTTCATTAGCGGGAAAATCTAGTAGTCCTGTCTGTTAAATGCGCTGCTGTAATAGCTTCTTAGGTTGCTTTTACTTGTGTTTTAAAAGTTTACGAACTCTGCATTAAAAACCACGGAATGGCATCCCCGTGTAAAAAGTTAAAACTTACTCCAAATAAACGTTTGGAAGCAAGCCAGCGATTCACGCAAGAATCCAAAGTTACAAGTACACCTCAACGCCCCAGTGAAAGAATTATTTCTCCAAATATATCCAGCATACAGTCAGGTAGTAGTAGCAGCAGTGTTAGAACAAATAAAACATCAAGAACACGTTTGTCTGACATTTTCGATAATGAGGAAAATGTCTCGTCTACAAACAATAGATTTAACGAAACCGCACAATCTACAGCATCTGCAGCTGTAACGGAAAACTCAGAAAAATCTATTAGTATTGTTGCAGGTAAGGTAAAAATCGAGTTTATTGCGCATGTGTTGTGTTCCTGGTTGTATCAAGCTAGATTATACATGTCTTATCTATATCTGTGCCCTATACACTTTATTACATAATTTTATTTAAAAGAGCTACCTAACTATCCGGTTATAAAAAATATAACCAAATTCTGTCGAAAATAGACGTTTACTGAAAATGTAATTAAAGAAGTTATTCCGGACTGTTATTGCCATAACATTAGATTAGAAATTTCGGAAAAATGTGGACAGACGTACTTACTTATATTCTCAAAGAAAATGAGACGTCAATGCCAGAAAATGAGTGCCAGATTGTTGGAATACTTGTTCACCATAAATTGAAAATAGCTCAATAACATTTTGTATTTGTGATACAATTTTGTACATGTGCAGATACCTTTCCAAGTTAAAGAATAAGATACTTTGGAGGTATTGGATCGTTTTAGTGTGAAAATGATGTATTTAATTTTGTTAGGCTCGAAAATCGTTTTTCCAGAATAACTAATTCTTTTTAGTGGCACCATATTGACTCACTACATTATTTCTATAAAACATTTTATTACCGTGACTTATAGTACCAAGCACTCCACTATTTATTCATATTATATAATACATAAAAATACATAATATTGATGTCCAACGAGATGTAAATGAAAATATTTAACAATGGATGTCAATCAAGTAGGTGTCTTTGAAATGTAACAAAAGAGACAAGTATAAATTGAAAAAATCATGGTTTATTCACAAAATGCCAAAGTTGATATATTGTTGATATATAGGAAATGTTGTAGAAATAGCTAGGCAGCCTGCGATTTATATGCAGAGCGCTGTCCACTAAGAAATCGTCCTGGCAGACAGAATAGGAGCTGAGACAAGAGAGAGTGTAGCTCAAGAACACCAAATGCTGATAAACTGGCCAAGGAAGGCATACTCAAAGCCCCAATAGGACCTGAGCCCTTTTGTGGCATGGCAAAGCCATGCTCACGAGCAGCCACTAAAAAATGGATGCAAAATAAATCTTTGGAATGGTGGAGGAATCTCCCAAGACAGAGACAGGCCAAAGAGTTCAATAAAGAACATTCGGCCAAATTCACGGAAGATCTACTAAGCCAGAATAGGAAGACTATTAGAGTAATAGTAGGCCTTCAAACTGAGCACACTGCCGGCTCAATAGACAGATAGACACATAAGTCTAAAGAGCCTGGCAGAGGACACAACATGTAAGTTCTGTCAAGAGGAAGAGGAAACCTCAGTTCATGTATTGTGCAACTGTGAAGGCCTGGCGAGACTGAAATTCCAAGTACTCGGAGAAGAAAAAACAAAGACGGGCAGCTATACAAAAGGGCTTTTATCAAAGCTGTGGAGTCTAGTACAAATGACGAAACTGGATGAGGTACTATAAGGAATGTATTCTAGGAGCACCACGATGGACCTGAAAAAGTTGCTGTGGTAAAGGCTAAATATCCAACTCCTCTGTTTATCTATCTAACAATATCAAATGCCAAATTATTACTGAAGACACCGAAGTTAATGTATTATTATAAGTGGAAATCAATCCTCACTATACCATATAATATTATTTTCTGACAATCCCGATTTTCAAACAATGGTATACTCAATAGAAACAATTGGACACGACAAAATCTAAAACTCTTGAGGCAAGGCTATTTTCAAAAACAGTTTGGTTTTAACTTTTGGGCAAGCATTATGGGTAACAGGATCATAGATCCCACATTTTTTTATGGTCCGCTAACAGGAGAAAGGTATTTAAGTTTTCTAAGACATGAAATTGAAGAGTTTTTGGGACATTTACCCTTAAATCTGTACCAGTTGGGGTATTTACAGCAGAATGGTGCCCTAACCCATAATACCAGAGTAGTTGCAGAATATTTAAATGGTCGTTTCGAGGATCAACGGATAGGAACTATAATGGACCAATTATGTGGCCAGTGCAATCACCTAATCTAAGACCCTTAGACTTTTATTTTTGGGGCTACATTAATGAATGTGAATATTCTACAGTACCAAAACTACATTAGAAGATTCGAAAGATCAAGTTAGGAGAGAAATAAGTTCTATAACATAAGAACATCTCACCAATGCGATGAGAGAAACTTTTGCAAGAGCAAGACGTTGTGTAAATAATGGTGGTCAACATTTTGAACAATTGTTATCATTTTTTAAAAATAATATGATAAAGTATAGTTCAGTTTATTTATTCCCTGCACTCAAAAAATGCAACAAAAACTTTACGACATAATTATTATCACCCCTGGGCCAAGCGGCATACTGTCATCAAACAAACCAATGCACATTAAAAAGCTATAAAGGTAAGCGAGTCAATTTGTCGGCGGCATAGTCTAGAGAGTAACAGTATTTTTATGAGGTTGTAACAATAATGTTGCGTTTTTTGAGTGCAGGGAATAAATAAACTGAACTATAAATATTTTAGTTTTAATTCATTTGTTTCTTAATTCGTTCCTTTGTTATCATTTATTATAATTTACATGTATTATTTTTATTTTTTTAATGCACTGAAGGAGATGATTGCAGATTGTTTCAAGGGTTGCTTGGCTCTGTGAATTACCCTACAATTAATTGTTGTCCAGGATTTTACAAAGCTTGTGATTTTCCTGGGGGCTAGTTTCCCTATGTCTTCAGGTCTTGCCCATGTTCTTGAGATGGATCTCAAGGGGTGAGAAGGCCTGTAATCAGCCTTAATTCGGACTTTTCGAGCTCAAACAGCCTTGTAGCATTTTTTGCCGCATAAGTTATGAACTTTTTCGCCGCTTGTCTTTGGTCTGGAGTATTCCTCCAGTAGGACTTTTTCTGTTCCTTTTCCCATTTTTGATCCCTTAGACAGGCCACAAAACGGTTCGGATTCGGAAAAATGGTGCTCAGCTCCTATTTTTGCAAGGCTATCAGCTGATTCATTACCTTGTATTTCCTCATACCCTGGCACCCACATCAAGGTAACCTTGTTAGTAGCCAGTTGCTTCAGGGATTGTCTACATTCTCAGACAATTTTCAATTCCAAGGTATAGGACCTTAAAGCCTTTAATGCTGCCTGGCTATCTGAAAGTATATAGATCTTTGCCCTTCGAATGCCTTTATTTTGGTATACCTGGACACACAAATCTATTGTGTAAATTTCTGTCTGGATGGGTGTTGCCGAGGACTCTGAATGGTCTACCTTTATGCCCTGCTACATCCACTACGACCCCTTCGAACATCTTAGATCCATCTGTGTACTAGATGAGTGAGCCTTACTCCAATCGCAGTGCTTCTATTCTGCTCATCTGACGGCTTTCAACTGCAGCGCATCAAATGGGCAGTCAAAGTCCTGCTTGATTGGTACTGAGTTAGTGGGTTTGATTATGGACTCAAAATGAACAAGCTCCAAAACCCTTAAGTGACCAACTAGATCGCCTGGTTTGAATTTAAGTGCCTGATGCAGTCTTAAGGCACTCTTCCTCACATGCAAATGCAGAGGAAGTAGGTTACCGAAGGAGAAACGATGTGTATATTTATAATTTCTATACTTAACTTAAAACTCATCAAACCTCACAAAGCCGAAACCAAATTTCGAGAGAAATTAGAATTTGTTTATTTGTAAACGCTTATTTGGTTTGTTTTTATCGTCACCAACTAGTCGGAGCTTATTAAACTTGATAGTATTCTGATAGGGACGACATTTTAACTCTCTGTCTGGTGCATTGGAAGTTTCTATGGATTATTATGTCACACTGTACTTATCAAAAAAATAATTAGGGACATTGTCTTGATATTAAAACTAAGAAAAAGGCCTCTAGTTTATATGGTCGCATCTAATTTTTACTCTCAAATAAAATAAAAATATAGTTCTGAAATTGTTTTTAACGAAAATTTGGTGCGTATCTTATAAACAGTTGTGCATTACAGCTGATGGTAAATGAAAACAAAAGGGCTCAAAATACTCTGGTTTTGTGTAATAACATTATTAACTTTATTTAAGACTGCACACACCAGTCAGTCGCGAGTAAATTTGTAAGTAATTGAATTACATAGTCCAGTCGATAACACAAAAACCACACTAGTCTAGGCGGCGTACAGGACCGTACGAATGTAATCGTGACGTGATTTTATGTTTATACATACCAGTTATAAACAAAACCTCGGTGACACGCAAAACATCTTAAAGTATTGTGGGTTGCGCATATTTTGTTGACATAAAAGGCGAAATATTAGTAAACCACCGAATTTAGCTGTCAGGAACACATAACATATTTATTTACATATGATACCGCCACTCGAAGCTCTCAGGTTAAATGAAAAATTATAAGCCCGACCCTGCTTTGACACACGTCTAGCAATGATTCTCGCTATGATGCTACCTCTAGTATCAAAATGCCTAACGATTTTACAAGAAATTTAACAATTTCGTATTCGATATTAAACTTTAATAGGAGCAAATATTATTAAGACCTCACTTTTTTTCGTGTTATTTTATTTTATACTACATCATATTATATTTTATTTGAATATTTAAGTCCCTTTGTAGAATATAAAACAATTTATGGTGAATTTGGGACGAATGAGTGGTACGTTCACGTTGAATAATCAAGGAGAAGAAAATTTTGGAAACTTAATTTTAACTAGGATTACAATATAAAATATAATAGGTCCTTGCCTTAAAGTTTGCTAGTTTACATAATGAAATCAATTCTGTTGGCTCGTTTTTAAGATGAATGTAAAATAAGGATGAGAATATTTTACGCACTATTTGACCTTGGTAACGCACCCTTAAATTAAAATTATTTGTGATACTGCTTCTTCTTCTTCTTCTTAGCGGTGCAATCATAAATCGCGGCACTCAGGCCTAGTAGCCCATTGTGCATCCACTAACTGATCAGAGGATGTCCCCATCCAGGCCGGACTCCAGACCAAAGGCCAGAATCCTTCCCAGCGGGGCATTCCCTTACCTCCTCTGGCATAGGGAAGCCTATACCGAAGTGCTTGTATCTCAAGTTCATGAGACTGGGGCATGAGGTTAGGAGGTGGATGGAAGTTTCCTCCTCCTCTCCACAAAACCTACACTCGGGGTTGTTAACCACTCCGATGTTGTGCAGGTGTTTCCTGAAAGAGCCATGTCCAGTCAGGAGACTAACCATGATCCTAACTTGCTTTCTGCCTAAATGCAGTAAATGTTCCGCCCTCTTCGGCAAGGGTCCTGGGATAAGGAGCTTCGCTTGCCGAAGTCCTGGGTGGGAGTTCCAGAGGTCCACAAACTGGAAGTGAGACCAGTCCTCTATTGACCTATTGGCGTTTGCTTTAGGGTAAGCCAGTGCTGGCTCCGGACCCCTCAAGGGCTGTTGAGAACCCTCTCTGGCCAGAGCATCTGCCTGCTCATTACCCTCAATGTTACTGTGCCCAGGCACCCAGAGAAGCCTGACCCAATTGGATGAGCCAAATTCGCAGAGCACCTTTTTACAGTCCTGGACCAAAGAAGATTTGGTTTTAACTGATGCCAGGGCCTTGAGGGCCGCTTGGCTGTCACTACATATATATATGTGTTTGTTAGAATATTCCATGCGGATATTCTCCTGTACACAGACCAAAATAGCGAATATCTTGGTCTGGAATACCGTTGCGAATTTACCCAGAGCATAGGTGAATTTTGCCCTGGGTTTCTCGCCATATATACCCGCTCCGGAACCACCCTCAGATCTAGATCCGTCTGTAAACCAGATGATATCGGCAGATCCGAGTATATTCCCAATTGAGTACCAATCCTCCCTTTTCGGAATAATGACCTTAAAGTGTACTGAGAAGGAGAACACGGGAGTTATACAATCACTTGTGGCGTCCAGAACTCAGTGAGTCCTCACCGCGTCGGATAGGGCCCTAGTGTGCCCTAGCCGTTCTCCCTCTTCTTTCCACTGACCACCGCACTTCAGCCTGCAGGCCGCTTTCCGAGCCTCGGCCTCGATCAGCACATGAAGGGGCACAAGATTCAGAAGGGCCTCCAGTGCTGCCGTGGGAGTAGTGCGAATAACTCCCGTGACTCCCATGTAGGCAAGTCTTTGGAGCTTCTAGTAGAATAGTTATGGATTTCTCCGACAATCTGACAATTTTCTAACAGATGCTCTGATATTTAATACTTGTAACATATCTACTATTTTTGTATATCGATTCTGGCCTAATAAAGTTGTTAATACTTTGTTTTGTTTTATTTGCAGATTTCTCATCTGCTTATATTTAAAAACATTACTATAGTCAAACAGTAATAAAAATGTTGGCTTATAATAATTTCATATACAGATTCGGCAAAAGTAGTTTCATGTATCCTATAGTAAACGAGTGCGAGAGAGAAAACAACAGAAATTAGGAACAGATAGTCGGATATACTACTCCAAGCATGCTCCATACACTTTCTGAAATATTATTTTTATCGCCTTCTCATGTATTAGCACAAGTCATCGGTCTTGGTGTGGTAAACGGTATAGTAAGTAGCAAGCGGTCACTATGAGATGGGTGGTTGAGAAACTTTCATTGGTGTGCCACTAATATAACAATCCATCTATCTCACTTTCACGTAAGCGATTTTCTTCCTCACACTCGTTTACTTCAGGATATATAAAACTGCTTTTGCCGAATCTGTATTATTATTATTATTATTAGCCGTTACTCGAGCCCGAGTATAAAAATGTTACAGTCGATAAATTGTGTACAATAAAAAACAAGTAAAAGGTGTAGTCTATTGTAATTCCCATTCATCTACGGTGCACACGACTATGGCTATAGAGGCCAATTCGGGAGAGCACATGTCGACCGCAGTCAGGACAAACATAGACCTGGTTAGGTCTTGGATTCGGCCTTCTTGCAGCAACATTTCCTTGATAGCTGGCCACAACTCCTCGCCATTCGGTTCTGTCTGCTGCAAGTTGTTCCCATTGCTCGTCTGGAATACCGCAGGATTTTAGATTTTCATGGAGAGCGTCTTTGAACCTCTTTCGTTGACCGCCACGCCTTCTTCTACCGCTTAGCAATTCACCATAAAGTGTACATTTAGGAAGGCGGTTATCATGCATACGATGAACGTGACCTGCCCATCTTAGGCGTGCTCTTGAAATAAGCACCTCAATTGGAAGGCTGTTTGCTCTCCTGAGTACTTCCACGTTTGATATGTGATGGAACCAACGGATTTTCATCATACTTCTGAGGTGTCTTTGCTGAAAACGTTCTAATTCTTTCACATGACGACGGTAAGTGACCCAGCTTTCACATCCATATAGCAGTGTTGGAATGACAACTACTCTGTAGACAGCCATTTTCGTTGACAAAGCAAGATCGTGGTTGTCAAATACTCTCTCTCTAAGTCCCCAGAGTGCTCTAGATGCAGCGTTAATTCTATTGCGAATCTCGCTGTCCATGTTTGCTTTGTCATTAACAACGTTGCCTAAGTAATTGAACTGATCCACCACTTCAAGAGAATTTCCGTTAAGTGTAATGTCTGTTTGGTTCACTTGATGAGGAGTTGACATAATCTTAGTCTTTCCAATGTTGATTTTAAGTCCCAAGGAATCATAGCTCTGGGCATACACATCTAAAAGTTCTTGAAGCTCTTCCGGCGTAGAGGCTAGAAGTGCACAGTCATCCGCATACTGGAGATCACAAATGAATCGTGTGCGTGTCTTCGTGAAAGCTCTAAAGCGCCCTATGTTAAAGAGACCGCCATCAAAACGGCATCTGAGACCTATTCCTCTGACTGTCAGTTTTTTGTCAACAATAATTGTTAGAGCAGTGGTAAACAAATTAAAGAGTAGGGGTGCCAGGACACATCCCTGCCTAACTCCAGTGAGGGTTTGGAAAGGTTCAGTTGCCTCATTATTATACATAACCTGGGCGTTGTTGTTTGTATGTAGACTGCGACATACTTCCACAAATTTTCTAGGGATACCTAAGCGGAACATAATTTTCCAGAGCACTTCCCTGTCCACCGAGTCAAACGCCTTGGTTAAATCAATGAAGGCCATGTGAATTTCTCCTTGATGTTCGAGTGCTTTTTCTTGAAGCTGTTTAAGTGTGAAGATTAAATCCGATGTGCCTCGGTTTGGTCTAAAGCCACTCTGTGTTTCAGGAAGTAACTTTTCCATAACAGGTGTTAGCCTATTTGCCATCGCTTTAGTGAGTATCTTCCCTCCAACAGCCAGGAGAGCTATACCCCTGTAATTTCCACAGTCCGCAGCGCTCCCTTTGTTTTTGAAGAGGTTGATTAAAAGTGTATCACAAAACTCCTGCGGAGCTTGACCACTTTCCCACACGACATCAAACAGTTTTTTGAGGTAGGGTATGAGCTCTGACGACACAGCTTTAAAGATCTCAGCTGAGAGTGAGTCGGCGCCGGGAGATTTGTTATTTTTTAGCTGCCCAATGGCGGCTAAGATCTCTTCCGTTGTTAGTGGTTTATCTAAGTCTTCGAAGGTGATAATGACATATATGCACAAACGTCAAAGTCAAGGACTGACTGACTTAAATGAAAATGAACGATTAGTCGTTTAATAAATTCCGTCACCAGCATTATCTTTACTAATTTTTTATTAGAACTATCAAGGGTACATTAAACATTTCTACCTAGTTAGATACTCAGATAGCTATTGAAATAAGGCAGTTTTTATAATAATTTATACGCGTGTTACGTTAATATTTTTTTGAAAAAACCTAATAGGTAAATTTCATAGCTGATTTAAAAAAAAAAAAATTTTTAAGTTTTTTATTTCAGATGTTCACATGATCGAAATGTTTCCAGATATTTTTCATTCCAAACGGATATCTATAATATTGGACAAGTAATCCAGTAAAAAAAAATTTTTAAATATCAAATAGATTTTTCGAAAATTAACTTTTAGGACATTAAGATCTACTACTTTTTGAGAAAAACAAAAAAAATTAAATATCTCAAAAACTATTGAGTTTTGCATTGTTAGGGCTAAATTTACTTCTTAGATCATGCCCATCACATCTCCAAAGGAATGTATCGAATTACCAGTAACCCTGTATAATTTGTATGATGATGGAAATATAATTTCTCATCTATATAAATACCTAAATATTTTAACTCCTTTACAGTTTTTACATCACAATTTTGAATTTATACCTTATATGTATTATTATTTTCAGTTACTGATTTTAATTCGTTTTGTTCCCATGCAGAAGCATAAATTTTGTTTTGCTTATTATCAATTCATTATTTAATACATCAATAATTTCCAAATAATCTAGCTTGGCATAAAATAATATCGTATCATCTGCAAAAATCTGTATTTTGTATTTCTTTAACATATTAACTGTATCATTGATATAAAATACGAATAACAGGGGTTCAGGCAATGAACCTTGTGTGGCACCAGATACAGTCTCCATTTCATTTCAAACCCTTTCCTTCCATTTCTTAACTTACGTTCTATCATGTATGTATTCATTTATCCATCGTAACAACACCATACCACAAAACCAGCTTTCTCCAGTTTCATTAGTATTAACTCACGAATTATAGTCTTGAATACCCTTTGGAGATCTAAAAACACTACTACGTAATGTTTTTCTCCTAGCATATGTTTCCAGTTCACAATCACAGTTTGTAAAACCGTTTCACAATAAGAGTTCTTTGTCCGAGTTCTCCCTGATATTTTGTCAGTATATTATTGTTCAATTACACCACTAATTGCTCGTTCGCCACTAATTCCAGAACCTTTTCATAGGGTGGCAACATATTCACTAGTCTATATGTTCATTGTATAAAGGACACCGCACTAATCTTGTGGGAAAATGTTCCCGGTGAATTTGGCTGGGCTTCATATATGTTACAGATATTATGATATTTTTGAGTTCCTCGAGTAGAATGGAAGGTCCCTCGAGGGATTTGAACTCAGCCATCCGTACCCCAGACTTTCACCCCTGTAGGGGGTTGGAAAATTGATATTTTTTTTGTGAGAAAAAAAAAATTGATATTTTACAGATGTTTTTTTGAATAAGGTGGTAGGTGACCAGGGTTGTGTCACCACCCCCGGGGGTTGTTTTCACCCTTTAAAAGGTGGACATTTTGGGGGGGGGGATTAATATTTTGTAGCAGGCGTCTCTTTGAGCAAGGTGGTAGGTGACCAGGATTGTGTAACCAACCACAGGGGTTGGTTTCACCCTTTAAGGAGGTGGGCATTGTTTCCATCTGTAATTGAATCAATCCCGAGCTTCCCCATGTAAATTAGCTTTAAAATTAGTAAATAAGGTATATCTAAAGAAAAATCCACCCATCGATGATTTTAACTCCATCCGATGGCAATATTTACAGGCATGAATGAATATTAACATGCTACCCCCAACTGAACAGGCGATTCAAGAACATGCTTTAAGAGTGTATTTCCAATGCCAAGCATGACTAAGTAATGAACTTAATCCTACTGAATGGGGATGGATATTACGAAAGGGGCGTTTGGAACCGAAATTTTTAGAAAAGACCGTGGAAAGACATTGATACCGGACTTTTTTTTCAAGGATTATAACTGTGGTTGTAAAAGTGAATATACCAAGCGGTGCAGTTGCATAAAGTTAGGTGTAGCATGTACTGTTTTATGTAGAAACTGTAAGAGAGAGAGATTATCCCCGATATCAGTATTAACGTTCATTCCCTGAGAACGGACGATGCATGCGATATGCAAGAGGATGACAGCACTGAATGTCACGAAAATTGGGTATGAAGAATGGAACCCTTCTTGTGAATGCCTACGATTTTGTTGATCCACTGTCACAAATAAAAAAAAGATATACAATAATAATTCTTTTCTTTATTTCCTGAAGATGAATGACATTACAGCAAATGTTTCATATAGGATGCGTCGGCTACATGTATGGCTTAAATTAATATTTATATCTACTTCCATTTAAAAGTGGGCAAATAGAATTACGTCTCTGTTGTTAGCATACATAAAACTATATACATATTTATTCTTACACATAAAACACACTTAAAATTCCATAATTAAAAATTATCGTTAAAATATTCATTCATGGAATAGTATACCTTGGTTAACAGAAGATTTTTTAACTCTGATTTAAATTTATTTATATTTGTTATGTTTTTAATTTGATCAGGGAGTTTGTTAAAGATCTTGATTGACATGTGATAGGAGCCAGACATTGTGCTTGCCAGTCTACAATGCGGTATGTACAATTTTTCTCTGTTTCGAGTATTATATTGATGGATGTCTCGTTGGGCAGGATAGTCATTTAGTCTATTTTTTATGTATACTGAACATGCTAAGATATATATTGATATAACTGTCAAAAGATTGTATTTTATAAATAATGGTTTACACGAAAGTCGTCTGGGACAATTTTCAATTTGTCTGATTATATTTTTTTGAGTTATTAAGACGGACACTACGCTGGGGGCGACACCCCAGCATATTATGCCGTAGGCTAGTTTTGAATAGCACCGTCCATAATATAACATAAGAAGTGTTGCATTGCTTGCATAAGGTCTAAGTTGCCTAAATAGGAATGATAACGAGTTTAGATTTTTGCATAGACTTTCAGTGTGATTAGTCCAGTTAAGTTTGGAGTCGAGATGAATTCCAAGGAATTTCATGCTGGACACTTGCTTTATTGAGTTTCCATTCCCTGATCTGATTAGCTCACTTTGGTTCTCTATTCTGTTTCGAGTCAAAAAATGTATGAATTGAGTTTTGCTGTAGTTGAGTGATTGCTGATTTTTTTCTGACCAGGTGTGCAGGTTGCTTGCTAATTTTTGTGCATTTCCAATATCTGTCAAGAAATTAGAGCCGTCCGCATACAAGACGGGTAATGTATTACCATGAGTTGAGCAGATAAGTGGGAGATCATTATTAATTATTATTAGTATCTATACACATACATTTGATAATAAAAATATTTACAAGGCTTGCTAATAAAAATAATTATCCTTAATACAGAGCATGTTTAAAGAAAACAAATATTGCCAATATTGAATAACTGATGGTTATAATTTTTAAAATTCAACTGATAACAATCTAAGCGAGCATTGTAAACAATATTATTTAAACGATTGTGAATTACATGACGAATATTCGAAATATTTCGAGAACATAATATAAATTTTATTTATGCTATACTTCTTTTAGAAACCAATATTTTTTTGTTACATTTCGGTCATACCCATTTGAAGGTGTTGTAAATCCAGTGGCTTAGTCAGATTTGAAATAAAAAAATTGCTTAAGAGGTTATAGACGATAAAAGCAGACAAAAGCATATTCATATGAATATTCTGGGTTACTAAAACAAGAAGAATAAGTTAGGTTAATAGATTATTATTTGTTAGACACACTACAATTTATTTTTACAAAGTTGACAAATCTTGCGCAATATTATTGTAATTACAGAAATTGTCGACTGTAAAACGTACCGTCAAGAAACATTACCTGCAAGAAATTGCCACTGCAAGATCTTGCTTGCAAGAAAGTTGCGAACTGTAAAGCGGCTTTAACAAAAATCTGTACATGACACACAGACGTACTGTGCTTCACGTATATACATCTTGCCCTCGATAGATACTGTAAAGGATTAACATAACTGCTTCTATCCAGATGCTGACATAAATAAGAATTCATTAATTCAATTACATCCCTAATATGAACTTGCAGAGAGGGATAAATAAATGTTAGAACATCTACACATTTAAATGAGGTAAAAGTAACTGTGTCATATTGTCATATTTGCTTGATAAAAGAAGATTTTTATTTTAAATATGTATATACTCTACACATTATCTAGAACATGTCATATGTTGGGATAGACGTAAAAAATACCAAATACTCATTATATTTGATAACTGAAACATGTGCATCAAAATTTTATATAATAATAATAATAACTTTATTTCCTTTAGACCTGTTGAAATATAAGTATAGGACAAGTCAGAATGTGAATACATTAACAATAAAAAAGAAATGATATACTAATAAATAATAAAATAGAACAGATACTAATAAGTATATACATAAAAATCATTGCTTTTACATAGTCATATATATAAACAAATAAATAAATAAAATACATTCAAAATAATATTTTATATGGTCAATATAAATTTAATAAATAACAAACAGCAAACTGGATGTTTGACAAACTCTATATTAATTAATTGCATAAAAATACACATAATTATTATCATTCTTATCATGCTTAAGTCAGATTACATTTTCATAATGTTAGAAAAAGAATTGTTTGATATTCCATTGCAAAATTCTAGAATATCAAAGGCATTTCGCAATCTAGATTCAAAAATAAGTATTTGGTGACCGTTTAAATTGTATTCCTTCTAATATATATTATATAATTTTCAGGTGAGGATTATGATACTTATTTGAATAACTTGGGCAAAATTAAGTACTCTGGTAATGTTTGGAAACAATATAAACCTCTACATGAAGGAACATTGTATGCACAGCTTTTAATGGAACCAAAAAATGTGCAAGTACGGTTTTTTCTTTATAAATTTTTATAAAAATTATCAAGCCTCTTTTTTATATTAAGTAATTAACATATGTAATACAACTATGGCTCTTACAGGGCATTGTCAATGAATTCTTCCTATTATACACTAGAAATCCAGAAGAAGCCACTGGTAATATGTTAGAGTTTTGTGTAAATCTGTGTGGTTTCCAAAATTTGAATGTTGCCCAGCATTACGATTTTCGTAATGATGCTTCGAAACGGATAATTAAAATGATGGAAAGTGATGAGGTTCTTGAAGAGTATGCATTAAAAGTAAGTAAATAATATAAGATATCATTATATACCTTGAAAGTGTAAACGGTTACTCGGCGGTTCTGATATTACACCCTTTGCAAAGAACAGCTTGCTTTTAGCGACCTTGCAAAACACATTTTTGCACATTAACCCTTTCGGTGACACAATAAGTTACTGTCAATAGCATCTTAGCTTCATGAAAGCCACATTTAAGCAATGTCTCGATTTGTTGCTAAAAATCAGCCATTCTACATTTATTACGTTTGAGCATTGTAAGAGTACATCTTCGTCCAGTATTAATGTTATGAACATCATTTCGAAAAGACACTTTGCCTGATTTATTTTCAAAGTTATTTATATAAGAAAGCAAGCCATCTGAAGGTGATTGTATTAGTCTTAATCCAGAGGATACCAGTTGCAATGTGAAATATGATTAATCTAGATTAATTTACTTTCATTAACTGATGTATCGTTAATAGTATGCACATTATTTCACGGTTCAGTTATGTCAATATTCGGATTTTTAGCAATGTATTTAATTCTTGTCATAAAAGTAATTTTATTTATAAATACTCTCCGTTTTAGACTAATGGTAAATATCTATTTATGGAACCTAGAGGGCAACTAGCAAATATATTAAAAATATCGGTTTATAATTTTTTACAAAAATTAATTATCAACAGTCATGAGAGTGGTATCTTGTATGATGAATTTTTTTCAAAGCACTTCTTTACATTCATTAAGGATATGTCATCCAGCGAGATACGAGCCATTCGTCACACAGGTGTAATTTTTGGTAAATTGTGATCTTGTAATTGAGTATGTATTTTGAATGAATTCTTCTGTCGTAGCTATTAAAACTCTAACTGCTATTGTGATGGTTTATAGTCAAATGTTGAATGATCCAAATAATTCATTGGCAGAATCGAGCAATAATATGAATGAAAAGGAGATACAGAAACAAGACATTAACGCTTTTATTGAATATTTTTATATTATATTTATTAAGAACTGGTAAGTTTTACTGATTGTTCTTAAAACCTAAATGTAAGTATGTTACTGTAGAGCAACCAAGTTAGTCACTTTACGTGACCTTTAGTATAAAGTCGTTCTTTGATGAGTTTACCACAACATAAGCTTATGAGATAAAATTGTTACTGTTTTGATTGATCAACCGCCCAACTGAACTAATGGTTGCTATAGAATTTTTAAATGAGTTTCTCTTTTGTGTAGGTATTTTGAAAATCTATTTCATTTACTAAAAGTTGACGGTATTTATTTTTTTCTTTCCAGCCGCTTACAAGATAGTAAAGTCATGTTAATGAGAGTGGAATGTATCCATGAATTAAGTATATGGATTAGGTATTTTCCGAAAATTTTTATTACACAGTTACAAGCTGTCAACTATTTGTTTAAACTTATAATAGATGCGGTAAGTATTAAAATAGATTGTAAATTGTTACTATATTGTGCTACAATGCAAGTTTGGATATTAATTTCTTAAAATACAGCTTAACTTCAGAAATGTGTTATATGCTATTGATGAATTGATGAATGATTATGAAGGATGGAAAAATACTGGCTTGTCCACGATGAAATTCTTAAGAAATCTAGAAAAAATTTCAAAAACACCAAGAATAGACGAAAAATTTTAAATTGAGTATCTTTGCCATAAGGGAGAGTAACTTCACCAAAGTTGGTGACAGTAAATAACTTCACCAACGTTGGTGACAGTAAAGTGCATCTATGACCAAAGGAAATAGATCCAACCCGAACACTGTAAGTCAACTAGGATAGTCAAAATTTGCGAGCGAAATATTATTTTGAATTCTTTGCCAGGTATCGAGGAGCATCAATTTTTCCTTTTGAATCCTAGGTGAACTTTTCAAAATGTACAGTTAAGAAAAATATTTTGGCCAATTAGAGGCCGAGCAAAAGCTATTTCTGTGCTTGTGGTGACTGTGATAATGGTAACAATATTGATTTTTGGTATTAAGCTTTCATTTTGTGTAAGTGAAAAAATGTGATATGGCTCTTTGAAATATCAACTACCATATCTAGCAGATAATTCTCATATTATAAAAAATATAAATATAGGAAGGATTGGCAAGGTAGCTCAATCGACTAAAGTGCGTTATGTAATAAATTTGGTTTGGTGTGATACTGCTGTTCAATCCCCGGTGCTGACACTGGTAAAGTCGGTGGGTAATGGATGTTATCTGCATTTATTCTCATGTGTCCCTTCCGGCAGGCTTTGGATTTGGGGGTTTTCTGCTGTATGTGATGTGTTTTATGTTTTATATAATATAGAGAAGAGAACAATTGGTGGCTATAGTCTGTTGTTTTTTGTTTTCAAAGAATTATTGTGTGTTTTTAAAATTGGAAGATATATCATTATATTCAATGGTCTGTGTTATGTTGGAAGTTGCTGTTTTATATCAGTGCGTCTTTGTAAGGGCATAAATTGATAAATCTTTGAGAACTTGCTCAATTTGATGTGATAAAAAATGAAACCTTGCAAAAACTTCATATAAAAGCTGCAGTAATAAAAAGTTGTTGATACTTGTATTAATTATATGCAATAGCATTTGGACGTCGAGCTGACGTTGTTGTAAAATGACCCAACATTGGAAATCGAAGTCCATGTGACGATCTTCTGACCCTTGCACCAAAATGAGGAATATAAATTTGAGTCATTCAGACATCAGTCACCGATTTTCTGGTAGTAACATTCTTATACTACGTGGAACATTGTCCGTAGTATATCAGTACAGGCTTCTATGCAACAAGGAAGTCAGATTTAGTATTTCTAAAACTTTTACAAATACTTATAACCACTGGCGTAAATTGTAGCCGAATTTATAATTTTAGTTTCCTCATGGCAATAAAATCAATATGATTCATAGTGTTTATTTTGTTGTCTTACAATAAGAAAATAAAATCATATTGCATATAGTTCGCAAGATATGCCCAAAAATGACAAACGCAGGGCACTCTTTACTGATAAATATGTCGGAAAATATTCGCTCCCCCCGCCACATTATTTAGGCATATTTAACAAGTTATTATTGTTTTGTTTAAAAATTTAAAAATTGATAATTCACTGATTAGTATAAATTTCCATGGAAAAGTCTATTAGAAAGTCGATATTTAAATAATATTTTACTCTAAGCCCGACTAAGCAAAAAATGACAACAAAATAGTGATGTCTAAACTGCAAGCATCGGCCAAAGCTCCATTTTTTCTTTAAGACATGGAATCTCATAATCAACTCAATTTTGACTAGATACCCACATTTTGGCACTACCACATCAAAAATATTTACGTTACGTCACATTAGGTTCACATGTAAACATGCCCAAGAAATAGTAAGGTTAGTATTTGTTTAACCTCTATTGTATAGATCTGACGTCACGCGCGCGTCACCTATAGTAGATACACTGCCCATCGAAGATTTTCACTGTTTGCGCCTATACAAATTTACATGGTTTGATGTAAATCAAACTTCAGCTTTGAGTGAAAGATCTTTGATATTATGATGCATTTCTGACACTGTACTTGTTACACAATTAGGGTATATACATCCCTCGGAAGAATTTTACCTACTTTGATATCTTCAAAATTATGCGCATAGACTGAACAGAGTATGTCATTAATGGTAGTTTTGGGGCTGACTTTAGTCAGCTATTTGCTTCTGTAAAATGAATGATTATATGCTTATTTGAAATTTACAGTCATATCTACTGAATAGGTCGTACGATCTATGTTTCTATGAGAAGTTTTATAAAAAAATATAGGAATTATAATAATCCAACCTATCTGCAAGTACCTTATTTAAATAAGGACTCAACAAATTAAACCAAAACAGCTATTCTCTGTTACAAGCGCTGAATTATATGGTAAAATTTTGCCATATTTTGTCTAAACACAGTTAGCACTAAAACACAATGACTTGAAATGCTCGAATGCTATGAGGAAGATGCGAGACTGAGTCACTAGGTGCAGACCGGTTTGGACCTATTTTTGGGTCTCGTCAGTGCAGTGCAATTGAGAATGCCTTCGATACCTGGAATTAGCTTCTCATAGACCTTGCTAAGTTCCACCGCAGTAGAGTGTAACTAGCGTCATCTCTCAGTAGTGTCGAGACAATCCAATCGATGTGCTGAATTATATGATAAGGAGGGGAATAGCTGTTTTGGTTTGTTGAATCTTTATTGATATAAGCCACTTGCAGATAGGTTGGAATATTATAATTCCTATATTTTATATTTTTATAGAATTTCCTTCTGCTTTCAAATTGCTTATTCATTGAAAATTTTTATTACACAAAAGTAAATAATTTTTTTAATTTTTCATATTCAGTCACGTGATGTAAGATATGCTGCTCTTGAAACATGTGAACGACTTGTAGCAACCCCAAGTGTTTTTACTAGTTTAAAGAGCATTACGCCTGATTTTACGGAAACCATTGCTAAAAGATTTTATGATGTCGACAGAAACGTTTCCATCAAAGCCATTGATATTTTTACTGCCTTTCTTAAATAGTAAGTTTAAAATATGTTTAAGTTCATATATTAATTAGCATTTTTAAAAGTTAAGTTTTACAAGGATTACTATATTTTTTAGTTAATCCTCTATGCTACGATCATAGTACACCCCTATTTTTTCCTTTAATTTTAAAGATAATCAATTGAAATAAATTCGGAATATCCTATACACTTAATAAACGTCAGTTTTTGATACATAAATGATTTTATTCTGCACTTCCGGTGGAAGTAATACAACTTTCGATTTTCAAACGGAACACCCTGTATATTGCTGTCACATAAGTGACATTGAAACATCAATATTTAATTTTATTTTTCCATTTAAGTGTGTCATGATTTCCGATTTATTCTATAATTAACCCGTGTAATGCTAGAAAAATTGAATCTCATCGAAAATACTGAATTATGTCATTTATGAGCAAATAAAGCTCTTCAAAATCGTTTTCGAGATAAAACACAATTTTTTCAAATGGAATCGTGTTGGTACCATGTTACCATTTATTAGTACTATTAATAAGAAATTTATTCATATGCCTTATTAAAATGTGCGATAAATACGATCAAAATTACAGACTACAGCTAAGGTCAAGCTCAGCCAAGTGCAGAGAGTTGCCTGCCTAAGCATAATCGAAGCTATGTGAACAATTCAACTAAAAGAAAATAAGTAGCTACAATTTATTTACCGTATATATAAGGTGGCTTTGGAATACAAAAAGGGAACACAAAACATTACAATAATTGTTCATTAAAGTTGGTGCTCTTCTGAATTCACATAGCTGTATTTCGAAGAACATTCACCAATTGCTAGGCCGCTATGTTATTACTTGCTCATCTTACTCGTGGTTCCAGGTTTTCATGGTGATTACGTAGTGTGACGCGTTTTTCTCCACCTCGCGCATTGATGTGGAGAAAAGGCATGACCACTCTTTGACACACGAGCTTCGGAAACAGGTTTTAGAAATACTCAGACGCCAGTTTTAGTTTAAGTGATAGGACACACTACCCTTAAGCCGAGTATGCGAAGCTGAGTGGCTCAAGTGGAGAAAGTTTATTCCAGAGGGTCGATATATAGGAAACTAGACGTTCATACGTAAACAGTCAAACTCAAAAGTTTTTCTATAAAATCAGTATATTGCAGTAAACCTAAAACTACAATTCTTAATATTATAATAAATCTATCAGTTATCTAGTACCAGAAGGAGCACGCGTAGCAATGAAAATCCCCAATAGTACCAGATGACTCAGGTGATCAGATTAGCTGGCTGCAACACAGAATATACGGTTAGCAAGAGTAAACAGGATGCAGTCTAGATACGGACACCAGACAAGTAAGGCCACAATTATATTTATGAATATCAAAAATACAGCGCAACAGGTTATCAAGTACTTGGCTAGTATGCGTTGATTAATTTCCCTGAAAGGTTTTAGGTATGATTAGTAAACTAGGTCTGTTACTTTTTGGTGTTCCCAGAGATCCGAGGATGCATGGCAAACACTTACGAGTAACAGTAAAATTTTCAGAAGGGCCTCCCTTGAGATGAGACACTGGGAAGGTAAGGTATGATTAATAAAACAGGTCTGTTAGTTTTCAATAATAAAAAAATAAACACCACATAAATTAGACAACCCCCAATTCCAGAAGCCAGAGGCTTGTGCGGAAGGGGGTTACACATTGAAAAAACGTGGACATACAACCATTTCCACCGACAGTGCCAGTGCCAGGATTCGAACCTGGTAGCGCGACAGCCGTGTAATTAATCGCGATTGCCACCTCGCGCCTTAACCCACGCGGCTATCGACCAGAGATTCGTAGAGATCCGAGGATGCATGGTAAACACTTGCGAGTAACATTAAAATTTACAGAACAAGGCAATGCTGAAAAGATCAAGGTATGATAATATACAGTAATTGCACTAGCCAAGTTTCCTTACACAGTTACCTCCTTCCTCTGTGGTCTTACTTACTCCTTGGTCTAGGCTTGGGCACGTCTGCTCTCGGAAATGGTCAGCTCAGACTGACCCCTTTCTCAGGTCCACAGGAACTTTTTTAACCAGCAAACAGCTTACAGCAGGAGTGGGAATAGGCGTCAGATGAATGCGCTTCTGGTTGATGACGTAGACTGGACTTGGTCAATATCCTACCGCTCGACTATGACAGATGGCACCTAGGTTCGTTTCTAGGAGTGGACACGTCTGATCCTGATGAGTCACCCTGGCTGACTGACTTCTTGGCTCCACAGGAACTCTTCTATCAGCGAAACCTCTTACCATGGGAGTAGGAGTAGGCGCCAGACGGATGCGCTATTGGTCGGTGACGTCGAACGGACTTGACAAATTTACAATATTTTGTGGACTTAGAAGAATAATTCCACTACGGATTTGTGAATTTAGAAAAATTAATGCCAACACGGATTTGTGGACAATTAATGGTGCCTTTAGGTTTAATATCTTCGGAATGAACACGTCTGCTTGCTTTAAGTTGAACTGGATGACTGACTACACAGTATGAATTTAATTAACTCCTTCAAATATGAAGGAGTGGGAGAAACAGTGGAAAACAGATGCACGATGGATCACTGTGACGTCAGACGGACTTGACAAAATATTTTCAGAAACAAATTTGTGGACTTAAAAAAATTCACATACCTTAATTTGTGAACTTAGGATATTTTCGTAGTGACACCGGAGCATGCAGCAAGCACGTGTACTTTGTAGGTCGGCAGCTAGACAACGGACTGCGGAATAATTAAATTATTCCTGTGTACTGAAATAGTGACATCGCATAGATGACGTCAAACGGACTTGTAAAATATTTTAAAATATTTTTGGGGACTTAGAAAAATAATGCCACTACGGATTTGTGGACTTATAAAATTTACCTTACTCTGCTACCACAGGATGGAGAGCTCTGAACATCTAATGTGTTCGATTGTTGGGAACGCACTGACTTGCCGTATGGTTTGGCTTGTCTGAATTATGGAAACTCTTCTCGTCGCTTCCTCACCCGAGTTCATCTGTACTTTACAATTTGGTATACCTACGCGGTATTTCTATAATTGAATATTTTTATTAACTTTTAAACTAATTTGCCTATGACAGTACAGTATATTTACAAATATAAATATAACAGAACAGTAACGATAAAATATTTTCAAGAAAGTAATGATATTTTATGCATCATATCTCAGTAAAGAAAAACAGTTCGTTACAGTAGATATTATTTTTTAAATGACCCCGAACAAGAAAATCTAGGCGAGTCAAATCAGGCCTCTTGGAGGCCACCTAACAGTACCATCCGTTGAAATCACGTTTTCTCCAAATCTGTATTGAAAATAATCATTTACTATTCTTGAATTATATGGAGGGGCGTCATCTTGTTGGAAAAATAATTCATCTAAAAGTCCTCAATTTTGCAGAGGTATCGGGCACCAGTCAAGGGTCCCTCAAATATTAATAATAATCTTTATTAACCAATTAAGATACATAATTTGTACATGTGGCAAATCAAATACATAAATTGTAAATTAACAAATGTATAAAGTATAAAATGCAACACATGCATGGCCCTCCCCATTTGTTAATTCTATAGGCTATAGATGAATTATTGGGCCATTGATTGTACTATCGATTATTCCAAGCCAAACATTGAAATTGAACTGATCTTGATAATTACTCTACCTCTTAATAAATTTTGTTTTGACCAATATATCGTATTTTGCCAGTTAAATAACAGAAAATAAAATTCTTTCCAAAAAAATCATTGTTTGGCTGCACGTTATTCTGTAAAATCCGATTGCAATAGTCTATCCTACGTCCGTGATCATTTTCGTGCAAGTGCTGGAGCAACTGATGTTTAAAAGATTTATAGTTATATTTTATTAGCCGTTACTCGAGTCCGAGTATAAAAATGTTACAGTCGATAGATTGTGTACAATAAAAAACAAGTAAAAGGTGTAGTCTATTGTAATTCCTATTCATCTACGGTGCACACGACTATGGCTATAGAGGCCAATTCGGGAGAGCACATGTCGACCGCAGTTAGGACAAACATAGACCTGGTTAGGTCTTGGATTCGGCCTTCTTGCAGCAACATTTCCTTGATAGCTGGCCACAACCCCTCGCCATTCGGTTCTGTCCGCTGCAAGTTGTTCCCATTGCTCGTCTGCAATACCGCAGGATTTTAGATTTTCATGGAGAGCGTCTTTGAACCTCTTTCGTTGACCGCCACGCCTTCTTCTACTGCTTAGCAATTCACTATAAAGTGTACATTTAGGAAGGCGGCTATCATGCATACGATGAACGTGACCTACCCATCTTAGGCGTGCTCTTGAAATAAGCACCTCAATTGGAAGGCTGTTTGCTCTGCTGAGTACTTCCACGTTTGATATGTGATGGAACCAACGGATTTTCATCATACTTCTGAGGTGTCTGCTGAAAACGTTCTAATTCTTTCACATGACGACGGTAAGTGACCCAGCTTTCACATCCATATAGCAGTGTCGGCATGACAATTGCTCTGTAGACAGCCATTTTCGTTGACAAAGCAAGGTCGTGGTTGTCAAATACTCTCTCTCTATGTCCCCAGAGTGCTCTAGATGCAGCGTTAATTCTATTGCGAATCTCACTGTCCATGTTTGCTTTGTCATTAACAACGTTGCCTAAGTAATTGAACTGATCCACCACTTCAAGAGAATTTCCGTTAAGTGTAATGTCTATTTGGTTCACTTGATGAGGAGTTGACATAATCTTAGTCTTTCCAATGTTGATTTTAAGTCCCAAGGAATCATAGCTCTGGGCATACACATCTAAAAGTTCTTGAAGCTCTTCCGGCGTAGAGGCTAAAAGTGCACAGTCATCCGCATACTGGAGATCACAAATGAATCGTGTGCGTGTCTTCGTGAAAGCTCTAAAGCGCCCTATGTTAAAGAGACCGCCATCAAAACGGTATCTGAGACCTATTCCTCTGACTGTCAGTTTGTTGTCAATAATAATTGTTAGAGCAGTGGTAAACAAATTAAAAAGTAGGGGTGCCAGGACACATCCCTGCCTAACTCCAGTGAGGGTTTGGAAAGGTTCGGTTGTCTCATTATTATGCATAACCTGGGCGTTGTTGTTTGTATGTAGACTGCGACATACTTCCACAAATTTTCTAGGGATACCTAAGCGGAACATAATTTTCCAGAGCACTTCCCTGTCCACCGAGTCAAACGCCTTGGTTAAATCAATGAAGGCCATGTGAATTTCTCCTTGATGTTCGAGTGTTTTTTCTGGAAGCTGTTTAAGTGTGAAGATTAAATCCGATGTGCCTCGGTTTAGTCTAAAGCCACTCTGTGTTTCAGGAAGTAACTTTTCCATAACAGGTGTTAGCCTATTTGCCATCGCTTTAGTGAGTATCTTCCCTCCAACAGCCAGGAGAGCTATACCCCTGTAATTTCCCACAGTCTGCAGCGCTCCCTTTGTTTTTGAAGAGGTTGATTAAAAGTGTATCACGAAACTCCTGCGGAGCTTGACCACTTTCCCACACAACATCAAACAGTTTTTTGAGGTAGAGTATGAGCTCTGACGACACAGCTTTAAAGATCTCAGCTGGGAGTGAGTCGGCGCCGGGAGATTTGTTATTTTTTAGCTGCCCAATGGCTTTAGCTGGTCGACGGTTTGTTGGTCACGCAATTTACTAATACAGAGACGGAGTCTACGTTTTACTTGAGTTCTTCGGTGTTTGGGTCTCATAACAATTTTCATTTTAGAGACAACAGGACGATGATCGGTCCAACAACAAAACTGGGCTTACTAATTTTTGAGAGATATCTAATTCGAATACACTTTGCCTTAAAGAAACAGTTTTTCAATTTCCACTCGAGCCAAGACATTAATTTTCGTTCCTTCTTCAATTATAAAATTTTTGTCAGAATAATGAGCAAGTAGGCAATTTTTTATTATTATTTTAATAACATCTACACATAAAAACAGTTGACCCGTATTTTTTATTTAATTTTTTTTTAATAATGCCTTATAGTAAAAAAAATCATGAAGTTTAAACTATGTTTAAACGGTTAGATATTGCCACAAGTGTTTGGGCTATTCTATTGGCTATGACGTAATAGTGTAATCAGCAGAGAAACGAGCGCTAGTGGAAGGGCGGACCAAACATATGTGCGGCGCTGTCGGCGTTATATTGAATATGCGCGCATGTTACACTATTAGGTCACAAGATAACCAGAAAACTGCCTTATTTTAATCCACTCTAATCTTAAACATATTTATTTTATAGTAAAATCAAAAAATTTCCTTGAAATAATATGTATAACATATTGAAGAGTCATATTATAATGCTATAGTATTACTTTTGTAATTTTCGTTATTGTCTACTAGCCCATTGTTGGGCTCTCTTTGTAATTGATTTTTAACATGATTAAAATAATTTCTCGCAGGACATTATCTATCAGGATATCTTTGGGCATAGAGATTGGTAGCCACAACTGCATTTTTCCTACATTCCCCATAAACACTTAACATGTCCACTTTTTCATTTCTTGTATAAATTTGCACAATTTTGAACAGAATTAACAAGAATTTTAAACAATATTTAAAGACAATAAAAACACCGATAAAACAACAAATGTTTGACAAACTGAATATTTCATTATTTTCAAAGCCACCTTACCTACTTCTTACCATTTAATTACAACAAAATTATATATCCTTATCTTCTTTTAGCTGTAATTTTGATTGTATTTATCCACATTTTAATAAGGCATATCAATAAATTCCTTATTAATAGTAATAATAAAAATGGTACCACGGTACTAATATGGTTCTATTTGAAAACATTGTGTTTTGTCCCAAAAATCATTTTGATAAACTTTATTTGTTCATAGACTATATCATTTAGTATTTTCAACGGGATTTCGATTTTTCTAGCATTACGCGGGTTAATCAGAATAAATCGGAACAGTCATGACACACTTAAGTGGATAACCAAGAATTAAATTAAAATAAATATTGACATTTGAAATGCAACTTATATGGTACCATTAGATTAAGAAAATTATCCGAAATTCAATAATGAAACCGGAAGTGGAAAAAATCATTTATATGACAAAAAGTGACGTTTATGCATATAGGGATGTTTCAAATTTCAATAGTTTATTTTTAAGACTAAAGGAAAAAGAGGAGTGTATTATGATCCTGTTACACATTTTTTAATTATATAAATTTTCAGTGATGAATCACTTATTACTACTCATCGATTCAAACTTCTTGTAAGTTTGGTATTTGATAAGTGCTTTCCAATAGGAGAGGCCGCAGCTCGATTCTTAATTTCTTATTTGCAAGCAACTGAAGAAAGTGAGGAAATGATATTAATACAATTGGCCAAATTTTCATTGAAGGTAGGTAACTCATAATATTTTAGTTTTTTGTTGTATAAAGAATGTTAATTCAAAAATTATTTTTCTGTTGGGTGTATTTTCTGACAATATTTTCTGGAAAATTTGTAATTAAACCGTTAATAAAATAGCTCATAGTTTGATATATTTTTAAGCCTGGATATGCCACAAGAGAACTGCTCATTGAAGGATGTATTAATAATTGTCCCGTAATTCAAAATTGGGATGTGTATACTAGAATATTGTTATGCGATGATGTAGAAATATATATCAAAGACGCATTGGCTGAAATGTTTTCAGAATCTGTACATCAAACTTTGATTGGAAAATCTACAATAATGAGAGATCTCTCAAGAAAAGGTACTTCCCATAATTGAATGCTTGATTTGTCATAGTGGAGTAAATCATATTTGCATGCATCGAAAAGTAAAAATGGATGTCTATTTAGGACATATATTAATTTCTAAAATTTATTTGAAAGAATAGCTACCCATCCTTAGAACATTCAATGTGCCAGTACACTCTAATGCACTGCTATTCCATATGACTTCCAATGTGCCGAAGATATTCCAACATATAAATAAAGCACACGATATTGATTATTTCTTCATAACCAGATATTTCACGTGTTTGCGTCCAGTTTAAAATACACAGCACAGTACACAATGAAACCCCATACAAATTTTATTAAAATATACCATAGAAAATGAATATAAGTTAATCAACTCTTATGATAATAATAATAATAATTTATTAATTCCAAGAAACCAATGTACAGAGGTATAGGAAAAGTCATCGGTACAAATGTACCATTTGAAAAACATGTTAGTGTTATAGAGCTAAAATACAAAAGTGTGAAGCAGTAGTCAAATTGAGATATTAAACTACGCAACAACCATAAGAAACACGTTAAAATAATTTAAAATATATATAGGTATGCTGTTTTTTAGGTTTTCGCGGGTGTTAAATGAAGTGTTGTTGTACTTCCGGGTGCTCTCTGCGTCGATGGTCGACTCCTCCAGAAGTCACGGTTGTCTAAACGACGGTTCGGCAGAATCTCATCTGCCATCTTCAGGTCAGAGGAGTCAACCATCGACGCGGGAGAGCACCCGGAAGTACAACAACACTTCATATATGTGTATATATAGTCTCACTGGTTCTCACTGAAAGCTGCCTACTGCTGCTCCTCGTTGCTCGAACTGAACTGACTGAGTCAGTCAGTTTCTTGCCCAGTCTGTAGGGAGTTATTCCTTGCAAGGGATCTCTAGTTAGCAATTTTCTGGAGAAGTCAAGAGGGATGTTAAGACAAATCTAAATTTAAGTTTATGTGGTGGTGCGACCTCAGCATTGCCTGCCATCTTGAGTGAATTTTGTATTTTAAATATCTAATTTTCCTTCCTCCTTTCCTTATGAGTTAGAAAAAGTTTTAAAAATAGATTTGATAGCTCTCTAAATTTCCTACAAATTGTAATTGTTTTTTTTAAATCAGTATTTTTCGTGTTATCGAGCAAAAAGCAAGAAAAATTTAGAATATGAATCCATACTTCATACTTCATTGGAAACCTTTTAGGGTTCATAGCAATCCTTGAAAATTGAATTCCCTGCCTTTCTCAGGTCTGATAACGAGACACTGTTGCAGTTGCAATGCTCAAAGCTGCATGTCTTTTTCAATTCGTAAAAGTGAGTCCAATTTGTGATCCGACTAGCACGAAATTTCGAAAATACATAGGTATAGGTATATGAACATACAATGAATAAAATGTTCAAATTTATAATTTGTAGTATTGTTACGTGCTTACAGTTTTCAGTAAATACTTTGTGGACTCAAATAACTTGCAACAAGAATTTTCACAAACCACTGATTTATTTAATAACTAAAATTACACTAGCAAATACTTAAAAATCACACAACTAATAATAACTTAATCTAATATAATTTCATTACTTTTAAAACACTATGTATGTACTTTTCTTCCTAAACTTGTCAACTCTTGTCTAACCTAAAAACTCTGTCTGTTTACTTCACTGAACTAAACTGTAGTCTTTTCCCATCTGCTGGATTCACCTCTTTATATACACACTTGGAATTTCCAGAACTCTATTTCTAGAGTTCTCCATAGCACCCTACAGGTTTTCTTTCACCTTGAACAGGGACTTAATCACATCTTTCCTCGTTAGAGGGCAGCACATAACACTGCCCCCTCCTTAAGCCTGAACGTCCCGGTCAAGCAATTCAGATTCCCCAACATACTTCATACTTCGCCAACCTATCCAAGTGTACGATCTTCATCTTGGACTTCTTACTACGTTGAATTCGGTAAACAACGTCATTGATCCGAGTGATGACTGAATACGGTCCTTCCCAGGGTGGGTGAAGCTTCGGAGATCTTCCCTTCTTTCGCTGTGGGTTATATAGCCAAACCAGATCGCCCTCCTTGAATCCTGCTGACGTTCCCTTCCGGTCATAGCGAGCCTTCATTCTGTCACTAGCTATGCTAACTTGGTTTCGAACCAATTTGTGGACATTCCTCAGCTGTTGACTAACTTCGTCTGCGTAGTCATCCACGGACAGTGGCTTCTTATCTGGTGTACCAAACATCAAATCACATGGCAGTCTGATCTCGTGCCCAAATATTACACGAGCCGGTGTCTGTTTAGTAGTCTCATGAAGGGCAGCCCTGTATGCCATTAAGAAAAATGGTATATGTCGATCCCAATCTCGCTGGTTCTTGTGAACTACCTTAGAAAGTTATTCCTTCATGGTTTTATTATGTCGTTCCACCATTCCATCTGACTGGGGATGAAGAGGGGTTGTCCGAGTCTTGTGAATGCCCAGCAACTCACAAATTTTCTGAAATACCCCCGACTCAAAGTTTCTCCCTTGATCGGAATGTAGCTCCAGGGGTACACCAAATCGGCATACAAGGTTATCCACCAGAACTCGAGCAACAGTAACTGCTTCCTGATTCGGAATGGCATAGGCTTCCAGCCATTTACTAAAATAGTCCATAGCGACCAGGATGTATTTATTCCCATCATCTGTCACTGGGAATGGGCCCGCTACATCTATAGCAATCCTCTCAAAAGGAGCTCCGACGTTATATTGCTTCATTTGGCCCCTGCTCTTCGTCTGTGGCCCTTTGGTGGCTGCACAAGCCTTGCATTTGCGGCACCAAGCCTCCACATCTTGACGGCTATTTATCCAATAAAATCGATCCCGTACTTTAGCCAATGTCTTATTCATACCGAAATGTCCCCCGGACACTCCATCATGTATTTCCTGAAGTACTTTTGGGATCCGACAGCTGGGTATCACCAGACGCATGGTAACTTCCTTCCCATCTGGACTTTCCCATGCTCTCTTTAATAGCCCATCTACAACCTTAAGGGAGTCCCATTGTGCCCACAATGCCTTCAGCTCCACACTTTTGTCCAAAACGTCCTTCCATTCCGGTTGCGTTCCTATTTCTTTTGCCCTTAATATAGGACCAATTACGCCGTCATCCATTTGTTCTCGTCTTAGAACTTCCTTTGTCCAATCGTCTGGAACATCTACCTGTACTGTGTTTACTGTTACCATGCCCTGTGCTTTTTCAACCCGATAACAGTGCTTGCAGTCATCTTTGCACGGTCTTCTTGACAGAGCATCTGCATTTTTATGGGATTTTCCAGGTCGGTGTTCGATTGTGAGGTCGTATTGCTGCAGTCTTTCTATCCAGCGAGCCAGTTGACCTTCCGGGGTTTTCAGCTGCAATAGCCATTTTAATGCAGCATGGTCGGTCCTGATTTTGAAATGTTGGCCATAGAGGTACTTGTGAAAATGGTCCACGGACTTAACAATGGCCAATACTTCCTTCCTTGTTACACAATAATTCCTCTCCGGTTTGGACAGTACCTTACTGAAATACTCGATTACTTTTTCCTCTCCATTTTGGACTTGAGATAGTACACATCCAATTGCGGAGTTGCTAGCATCCGTGTCAAGAATATAGAGGCCCTTTTGTTGGGGATACGCTAGCACAGGACTACTGCATAACGCTGCTTTCAGTTTCTTCCATGATATTTCACACTCCGGTGTCCACTGATATTTAACTTTCTCCTCCGTTAGCTGGTGTAGTGGCTTTGCTACATCCGCAAATCCTTCCACAAAACGTCTATAGTAAGTGCAGAGGCCAAGAAAGCTTCATAATTCGTGAACATTTGAAGGTCTTGGCCAATCACGTACGGCAGAGATCTTGGCCGGGTCTGTCTGTATTCCCTCCGAAGATACGACATGTCCAAGGAATTTCACTTCTTTTTGGAATAGTGGACACTTCTTTGGATTCAACTTTAGGTGTGCATTTCTGATTCTCCCAAATACTTCTTGAAGATTTTCCAAATGTTCCCTGAAGTTTCGTCCCATAACCATTACGTCATCAAGATAAACTAAGCACGTCTTCCAAGTTAGTCCTCGGAGTACAAATTCCATCAATCTTTCAAAAGTAGCTGGCGCATTGCAAAGTCCAAAAGACATCACGGTGAATTGATATAAACCACTACCTGTTGAGAAGGCAGTCTTTTCCTTGTCGTCAGGGTGAAGTCCCACCTGCCAATACCCACTTCGAAGGTCTAGAGTTGAAAACCATCGTGACCCTGCCAGCGTACTTAATGTATCGTCAATTCGTGGTAGTGGATAGCTGTCTTTCTTCGTAACATCATTCAGCTTCCGGTAGTCGACACAGAATCTCAAAGTTCCATCCTTCTTGGCAACTAAAACTACCGGTGATGACCAGGGACTGGTTGATTCCTCAATTACTCCATCTTGTAGCATCTTTTGAACCATCGCAGCAGCTTCTTCCTGTTTAGCTAGTGGCAACCTCCTAGGTTGTTGGCGGATGGCGGCTGAATCACCAGTGTCTATCCGATGCTGTACTATATCAGTTTTCGTGAGGATGTCTGTGTTTTTGGCAAATACCCCACTTTCTTTCTCCAAAAACTTGATTGCCTCTCTACGTTCATCCTCAGATAGGTGTTCAAACTGGGAACTCAACAAAGTCACAACTTCCCTGTCTACGCTGGTTGACGAACATTTCTCCCCTTGCTCCTCGCACCTTGCTATCCATTGGACTGGTTCGTAGGATCCTATTGCCTCGCCTTCCTTGAGAGTCACTGAGTGAGAATTTAAATTAGCCACTCTAATTGGAATTTTGTCTTTTGTCCGGGTTCTTGCTAAGACTACGTTTTCTGTCTTAATTGAATCATCTTTTTCAACAAGGCCAACACGGTATCCACCAGAGTTTCCTTCCAGAATGGCCTCGATTATTTGTTCTGAACGGGCAGGAATCTTGATTGTCTGAGCCGTCAGTAGCCTCACTTTTTGAAATCGGTCATTTGCTGTTGACAAAATAAATTCTTCATTTCCGATCTTTAGGACTCGTTCTACCACGTCAAGTACAAATTGATCTTGTACTCCCATAACATCCAGCCCCAAAATGAAATCATCAGTTATGTCAGCCACAATAACCCTATGACTAAAGCACAGGCGTCCAAACTGCAGATCTAGGTCAACTTCTCCATGAACCCTTACCCTGTCTCTTGTGGCTGTTCGAACGACCAATCCATTTTGGCTTTTATCAACTTTTATTCCTGATAAAAATCCGGGCCGCACTATTGACGACGTGGCACCTGTGTGGATAGTGAAGATACATCTCCTTTTGTTTACATAGCCATCCAAAAGCAGACTACTCGGGACTCTTCTAATCTGGGAAACCCGTATCTCTCTGGGGGCACCGTGTTCACCAGCCAGCACAGCCCCCAAGGTGCTGGCTATCTTTAGTTTTCCCTGCGGCTCTTCAGTCATTGCGGCATTTACTCTCTCAGGGCTCCGCTGCCGACAGTTTCGCTTAATATGCCCTGGTTTATCGCACTTATAACACCGAATCACCTTCCTTGACTGTTCATCGCTCTGTTCTCTTTCCTGCTTCCTTGGAGCATCTGGTTTTGTCATCAACTGGCTTATCATTTTGTGCATGTCAGCCATCAAAGACTCCATATTTGATTTTTCTAAACGGTCCTCTTCTTCTACCTTCATGGTTCGTACTCTCGGACGTGCAGTCTCTTTGTAAGCGGCTTCAACCTCGAGGGCATGGATCAAGGCTTCACTACCAGTCTTATCTCGGGATAATCTAAGGACTCGCCTGATCGCCTCATCTCTTATGCCATCGATGAAAGTACCAACTGTTAATTGTTCCTGGAATTCTTTGGGCGCATCCGGGTAAGCCAGGTATGTGAGTCGCTCAACAGCTGCTTCAAAATCTTGTAAACTTTCCCCAGCCTTTTGTGTGTGTGATTTGAGCTGAGTCCGGTATACTTGGGCGAGGTGTTGGTCGCCATATCTTAGATCTAGTGCAGCCTCCAAAACTTTAAAATCCCGTTGCTGCGTCACTGGGATAGTCTGAAGCAACTCTGATGCTTGACCTCTTAATGCTAGCACCAATGCCATAGCCTTGTCTTCATTGCTCCAATTGTTTGCGCATGCTGCTGCCTCAAATTGTCTTTTGTAGGTTGACCAAGAAGTTTGACCATCAAAGGAAGGCGGTTGTAATCGAGGACCTGACGATGATAATACCAGCTGGCCTCCTTGTTCTCTTAACAGTCGCTTAAGTCGCTCTACCTCTCCTTCAACTGCACGAAATTTTCCTTCTATATCGATAACTTTCCCTTCAACGCCAGTAACTTTTACTTCAACGCCAGTAACTTTTTCTTCGACACCAGTAACTTTTTCTTCGACGCCAGTAACTTTTTCTTCGACGCCAGTAACTTTTCCTTTGACTTCAGATACTTCCTCTTCAACCTTATTTACTTTTCCTTTGACATTACATATTTCAGTTTTTATGTTGCCCATATCCTCTTTAATTTCACTTTTGAGGTCTTCAGTTGCTGAAAGGATAACATCTTGTTGCCCCTGTATAATTTTTCTTAATTCTTCTTCACGTTTCTCTTGTTCCTCTTTTTCTTCCTGACGTCGTCTTTCTTGTTCTTCTTTTTCTTCTTGACGTCGTTTCCCTTGCTCTTATTTTTCTTCTTGGCGTCGTTTCTCTTGCTCTTCCTTTTCTTCTTGACATCGTTTCTCTTGCTCTTCTTTTTCTTCTTGACGTCGTTTCTCTTGCTCTTCTTTTTCTTCTTGACGTCGTTTCTCTTGTTCTTCTAGCATCATTTTGCTAAATGCAGCTAACATGTCTTGCATTTGTTTTTCAGCAGCCATGCTTCTTGTTTCCATTCAAAAACTAACTAGCAAGTCTTATTTAAAGTCACTTCTCAGTTGAAACCACTTAAAAACTACACTAATTTCTAAACAGAATGTCCCAGAAATTTCCTCACACTAGCACAAATAAATCTTGTCTAATGTCTATATCACTTTCCAGTTCAACTCACTTCAATATCTCCAGTGGTTTCCAAATAGAACACTATGGAACTTCGTCGAATTCTTCAGAAATTCTGTTGCAATCCCGCTTCTGACACCAATTGTTACATGCTTACAGTTTTCAGTAAACACTTTGTGGACTCAAATAACTTGCAACAAGAATTTTCACAAACCACTGATTTATTTAATAACTAAAATTACACTAGCAAATACTTAAAAATCACACAACTAACAATAACTTAATCTAATATAATTTCACTACTTTTAAAACACTATGTATGTACTTTTCTTCCTAAACTTGTCAACTCTTGTCTAACCTAATAACTCTGTCTGTTTACTTCACTGAACTAAACTGTAGTCTTTTCCCATCTGCTGGATTCACCTCTTTATATACACATTTAGAATTTCCAGAACTCTATTTCTAGAATTCTCCATAGTTTTCTACTATGTACTAGATGACTGTTCGTCAATTGGCTCATAGATGGCGCCACCCTACAGGTTTCCTTTCACCTTGAACAGGGACTTAATCACATCTTTCCTCATTAGAGGGCAGCACATAACAGTATTATATTTGGAATGTTAAAAATTTTCATATTAATACGGATTTGCGCTTGAATTTTTAGCGCGTGATGTAAATTTTTGGAACAATGTAAACTCTACAGACAAAAAAAACTTTCCAGTCAACACACAGCGGTCGTATTCGTGTTTACCGCCCTCAGAATACTCGATTCGATGAGAAATATATATCTAACAATGATAAAAGTGGTAGATTTTCTGTCATGTGGGCTTGGATATCGGGATATTGGTCCTGGTGAGACGTCTATTAGGATTTTAGACAATATTATGCTCCCTTCTGTATCACAATTATTTCCTAATAATGAGTTCATATTTCAACAAGACAATTGTTCCGTTCATACTTCTCATACCGTAATTGGTTTCAAGATAACAACATCAATGTTCTTAACTGGCCCAGTTATAGTCCAGATTTTAACCCTGTGGAAGAAGTATGGGGACTACTCGTAAGAAGTATCCAAAAACGAAATGTGAGACCATGGAATGCTGAAGAATTACTGGAAATAGTAAATAATGCATGGGAAAATATTATTACTAATGATTATTGTATAAGGTTATTTAATTCCATGCCAAACATACTTATAGAAGTTATAAATAGAAATGGTGCAATAACGAAATATTAATTGTTAGTTTCTTGTTAAGTAGGATATCCTTTGTCCTTTGATCCAGGATTTCTACTAATCGTACCGTTTATTCTCCACTTTCTTAAAATGTTACACAATGTTTTTGTTAATGTTAAAACGCAGTGCAATTTGTCTCATTAACCATCCATAATTTTTTTTTTTTTTAATACATTTATTTAACGTCGGCCTATTTCCCATACTGAGGCCTAACACCGACGCCTGTAGACGAGATACCCCCAACCAGGAATTTTGCCAAACCTCTTCCCTTAAGAAGAGTAGGGATCTTTTACTTGCCTAACATTTAATAGACAAGGGACCGATGGCTTTACATCCCCTCCAAAGGATGGTATATCTCCTATACAACCCTCGCCTAAGGTTGTATAACTTCCGCGCATACACTAATATACAAGCCGCTGGAAGATGTGTGAGGCGAGGACGCCGTCTTCGTTGGAACGGTCACCCATCCAACTACTAACCACGCCTAACGTTGCTTTACATCGCATATCGAAGTATGTACATAGTAAAGACGCACATACGCTCGCCCCCATATCCATCATTTACTATAGCAATAACTACAACATTAAAATAAAAAATAAATTAAAAGTGATGTCTTTTTTATTTCGGCTACTCATTACATATTCAAATAGAGCCAGAATTTACATTAGAAAAAAAAAGTTGTCCTATTTATTTCTGCTCACGACAGTACATTACATTGGCGACGAGGAAAAACACGGAAAATTCGAGTAAATTCGAAAGCGTGGGTAATGTGAACGATTCATCTTTTGTGGTCTGAGGGACTTTTAATATTTTTCAAAAATGAATGTTAACGTTCACAAAATAAAGGTTCAAAACGACTGTTTTAGACAGAGAATAATATAAAACTTATACTTACTGTTCGTTTTTGCTTAACTGCTGCTCTGATGGTATCTATTGGACATCGTAACACTATAAACCTAACGCTGGAAGTAACTAACACTTTCTTAAAATTATACCTGAAAGGGAATTTTGTTAAAAACACAATTAAAAGACAATATAAAGTTCAATATATATATATTAAATCTCTTCAAAAATTTATGTTTTTACAACAACTTCAAGAAATATGTTTTATAAACAATAGTCTGGCCCGTGTACAACACATGGTGAGAAACGGAACGATTTATAATGTACCAACTACCATCCAATATGCAGTTTTGTGAGCTAACGATTACACAAAAAGATTCAAGAAAAGTTCAATGTTTATAAAATTTGGTGGGCTTTTGCTTGCCTGTCTATTCACGCATTTGTATTTCAATATCAATTTTGGTCGCTCCTCGGAGCTTGAAAATGCTTGAATCGCAACGACTTTGAATTATATTTGGGCAATTACAATTTCATACATTCAGGCAGGCGGTCCCATGCACATATGAGTACATGGTAAAGATACTTTTCTGACACCGAATCACTGAGGAACCGGTTTAGGGCAAATCCCGTTAAAACTCATCATTTTCCCGTCAAAATCGACTGCTAGGAAATGTTGGGGGTCCCATGTCGCTAAGGGCTATTTTCGCTAAAACTCACAATATACTTTGAATAGAAGCTGGATTAACTTGTCCTCATATCTAATACCGCGCATGAGTTGCAGTGCTTAACAACGTGGATTCGTAAAAGTCAAATTTTGTTATAGTTTCTAAATTTAGGTGGTCGGGGCGACATTACGTCCCTGTGCTACGACATTTACTACACTTTCTAAAATGACGCTCCTTGAGGAGTTGTGGAAATTTTTGCATAAAAATCGCTCCGTAGAGCGAAAATATGATTAAAAATATTAAAAACCTCTTCCACGATATTTTTACGTGAAGCACGCTTTTCATGCGAAATATTTCCTAAGTCGGATTTTGTTACAACGTCGAAAAGTATACCGAGGGTTTTACCGTGTTCTTTAACGCGGGTAAAAATGGTGAGTGGAATGCAGAATAGATTTCCAGAATTTTGTCCAGAAGTGGACGAATGGCCGATGTACCAGGAGCAACTGGAGCAGTATTTTGAAGCTAATAGCATTACTGATAAAAATATTAAAAAAGCTGTAATTTTAAGCTCGATTGGACCACAAACTTATAAGCTTTTGAGGGACCTTTTGCATCCAATACTGCCCAAGGACCAGAAGTATAAAATGTAAATTCTTGGAGCAACATTATGGTACTTAGGTCAGTGTGTGGAGAGAACGCCAAAAATTTTACAGTATGTAACAAGAAAAGGGCATGACTATCGCAGAGTGGTACGAAGTACGAAGTGCAGCAGTAAATTGCAAATTCAGTGAAAATTTCTATACTGAATGATAAATTTGTGACGGGGATAAGCAAGAAGAAAATAGCAGATCGACTTTTCGAAGAGGATGAAAAAACATCTCTAGGAAAAAATGTATTCATTGGCCTTGAAGGTAGAAAGCGTGCCAAATAATGCAGAGTTAGCAGAAAATGTAAATTTCGTCGAACAGCGCCATCAGGTGAGCAATAGAGGCAAAATGGGAAGCCAGTTCGACAGAAAGCTACCTCACAATACCAGCAGGTCAAGAAGATATCGAAGTCCTGATCATAGCAGACAACAGCAGAGACCCCAAGCACAAATGGTGGAAGCAACGTCAAAAACATCAAAATGGTGGACATTGGGAAAGTAAACAAAACAATTCTAATTTCAAAGGTAAAAAAATAAATATTTCAGTAAATAATTGTAGACATTGTGGTATTAAACACAGAAATGAATGTCTTTATAGGGAATATAGGTATGACAATTGTAAAAAGGTAGGACATTTGTCAAGAGTCTGTAAAAATAGGCAGTTTAATTTTGTATCAAATGATCAAAACGATGAAGAAATAAATTACTTCGACTGTCCAACGGAAAATTTAGAAGATATATGTACGGTAAATTTTAAAAATGATCAGAATCCATTTTTAATAAAGGTAATTGTTGACAGTAAAGAGGTAAAAATTCTTATTGATAGTGGGTCATCAATTAGTGCAGTAAGTAATGAAACTTTTCTAAAATATTTTTCACATTACAGATTAAGGCACGATTCGACAGTGTTGCGAGCCTACGATGGCAATGCATTCTCTCCTGTGGGATATTTCACATCAGAGGTAACTTTCAAAGCGGTTAGCGTACCAGTTAAATTCTATGTAGTAAGAGGCGGAGGACCAAACTTGCTAGGACGTGACTGGCTTAGGAACTTTGAGGTGAAAGTTTACGTCAAATTTCTGTAGATGAGGATATAAAGAAAATAGTAGATAAATATCCTTTAGTTTCCACAAATAAAGTAGGCAAATATAAATTTTTCAAAGATGAGGTAGAGTATTTAGTACATAGAATTTCAAAAAATGCTCTTAGAAAATCAGAAGATAAAATGGAAGTCATTAGAGATGCAAAACGACCCTTAAATAAAACTGAAGTTCGTTCTTTCATAGGTATGGTAAACTATTATAGTAAATTTGTACCAAATTTATTTAGTATATTAAATCTACAATCTTTTGAAAAATGATGTGAAATTTGTGTGGTCAAGTGAATGTGAAAAATCTTTTTGTCAAATTGAATAAATAATGGTAAACGACTCATATTTAGCACATTTTGATCAAAATTTACCAATTTTTGTGGCCGCCGATGCGTTGAATACAGGCATTTCGGGAATACTATCCATAAAAGAAGATGGTCAAGAAAAAATTGTAGCTTGTACGTCTAGAACCTTGACCTCAGCTGAGTCAAAATATAGCACCATACATAAAGAAGCTCTCGCAATTTATTATAGTGTGTCAAAGTTTTTCCAGTATTTATGTGCAAATCATTTCACTTTACGAACTGATCACAAACCTCTGATTGCTAATTTCGGGGATAGCAAGGGCATACCGCAGATATCAGTGAATAGATTAAAACAATGGGGACTTTATTTGTCTAGTTTTGAATTCTCAATAGAACACATAAAAGGTACACAAAATATTGCAGATTTTCTGTCAAGACAGCCACTGGAATGTGATGAAGAAGAACAAGAAGAACCGAAGTATATAAATTTTACCGAAACTGTAAGTAAGTGGCCGATAAACAATAATGAGATAAAGGAAGAAACCGCAAGAGATCCCGAACTAAGACAAGTAAGAAAATATATTTTAAATGAGAGATGGCCAGTGCAAGTGAGTAAAAACTTGAAATCATATTTTAATCGCAAAGATAACCTCCATATTGAAAAAGACATCATCATGTGTGGACATGGAGTTATTATTTCTAGTAAATTTCGGAAAAAAATACTGAATGAAGTTCATACAGGTCATTTTGGTATTAAGAATTTAGCCCAGTCATATGTGTATTGGCTGGGAATAGATAAAGATATTGAAGACCTAGTGAAATGGGAAAATCACCAGCGATGTTGATGTTCAATAGACCTCTACGAAATCGTTTGAGTCTATTGACTGGAAATGTTTCAGATAGTAAAGCGTCTCAAAGTCCAGAAAGAACAGAGACTGCAAGGCAATAGCAGATTGGTTACTATGGAGAGAGAAGAAGAAAGTTCAAGGTAGATGAAAACGGAGATTACCGGAATGCGAAGATCAAGCTCTGGAGTATGCCGAAAGTCACTAAACGTATAGGGAAGAATACATACCTGTGTCGACTACCTGATGGGAGAGTATGGAAACGGCATACAAATCAAATTCAACACCGAGGTAAGAATGATGATGGCGGGCAAAATGTTGGCACAGAAGGTTACTCTGGGGATTTATCAAAGTATGCAATAGTAGGTATACAAAGTTTTCTGGTACCTAATAGTAATAACTCAAATATATCAAGCCAGTCACTTCTGCAGAGTCCGTATAAAGTTTTACCCCAGACTCCAAGCAATGAATATGATAACGCAATTTTCGAGAACGCTTTGCCCTCGGAGACGAGCAGCACTAATTCGTTTCACGAGTGCACTCAAGATACGGTTGGTAACATAAATGCATTACTTACTGAATTTGGGTTAGATAGTAGAGTATTAATTTCAGATGATGTTCTCGACAATGTCCCTTCTTGTAGCAAAGATAATAATTTAACTGACAATGATCTTTGTAGAAGATCGAGTAGAAGGAGGAACATTCCCTCAAAGTTCAAACACTACTATCTTGAAGGTGAATTGTCTGATTGACAACAGACACTTAGACAAAGCAATTCGAGACTAAATTTTAACATGTATTGTGACTGTTTTGTAGACGACGTATGTTTGTATTTATTTTCTATGTATTTTGTTTGTCATATACAATAATTTTTTAACTGCATGTTAGGTACATAAAAAAAATGTGTGTATGTATTATATATTTTTTTTATTTCATGTACCTGACGTGTGTAAAACATTTTATATGTTAAACGCAAATAAATATATTCTGATTCTGATACATAATTGATGGCCAACAATATATGTATGTTGTAGGACTATTGTATAGCTAGCATTTGAGGCTCGCTAAACAAAATGTGTATCTGAGTCCAATATTAAAAAATAAACAATTTAAAATTCCCTCACCCCTTGTATAACGAATAATTTTTAAAAAATTCAATAGCACAAATGATGAAAATATCCTACATGAGTAGTGCATAATGTAAGTAAATTTTAAGTCTCAGGAAATCATCATTTGGACCATTCAAAGCAATAACAATATTGCTCAGCACAAACGTGCAATGTATTTATAGAGTTGATGAGGGTTTAAAATTTAGTGTGAGGGAGTGTAGTGTATGTTTAAATCTTGCGCCAAAATGACGTGCGCATTCGCACAATGCGAAGAGTTCCGGACCCAAGAGTCACGAAGAAACCGTCCTAACGAACAGAGTTAATACGACGACCAATGTACCTCAGTAAATGTAGATACCATTAAAGTGATTGTTAAACAAAGAAAGGTGTTTCATCTCTACCTAAAATAAGTACTAAACAGGTACATTACAAAAATGTAGGCAAATAAGTTGGATTCACTTCTTTTTTCATCGTTACCTCCAACATCTGCACTTGATATGACCACTTTGTACCTTAAAAGTACATATTAAAATAAACTAGTAGCAAGTAGGTTTTGGTACAAAGCAATTGATATGGGAGCATTCTAAAAAAAATTAAAAATCTGTAAAAATTCTAGGTATTTGATTTTAGAAACGGAGAATATTATCGAATGCAAAATGGTAGAAGTACTAAGATTTTAGTAAATGTTTCTCTATGCATGCCTGATACTCATTGTTATATCTTTCAAATTTTAAATAAAATATTAATATTCTCTTAATGTATATTATTATCACGGTATTGCCAATCTAACACTGACAAGCCTTACTTGTTTTTATTTAATTTAATTTAAATGACGATGAATTTTTTCCATTTCTCTGGTAGCAGATTACTGACTGGCATACTGTGTATCTGTGGCACAGAAGTAAATTATTGCAATCTCATGTCTCTTGTTTATAACAGTGACATGGGGCTAATAGAATATCAAATTACTGTATTACACTGTGGTTGCCAATTATGATGAAGCTGCAGGAAAGAGCAGTAAGCCTCTAAACATATAGAATCACAAATTACAGCATACATGGACGGTAGGGTATAGACGTCTACTCCAAACTTGTAACGTAAGGCTTTGTGTCAGGCGGCTTCTTTATAATTGTCAATTACAGTAGGTTTGATAAAATCGTTTTGTTGATAATTTATTTTAGATAATGGTGTGGTCTAGACGACCCATTTACAAAAATAACCATGGCACATAATGTGTTAAATTTGTCATTTAAGTCCTAGGTGCATGCATGCTTACTTCAGTTGACGAATATCTATTAGTTAATTCTTTTAATCCATAGTTACCAACATAGATCGAGCTCAATATGTGAAAATAGCAAAATATTTGCCACAATTTAATGAACTGTTAAGGAAGTATAAAGATTATCCAAAAATGTTGACCCAGTTTCTTAAGATTTGTCTCCTGCTTGATAATGATGCCTTTAATGAAACGGTAAGTAATTTTAATATGAATGCGACACAATCATCTTTAAACAAATATATTTTAGTACTGCCCGGATATATGTCATACAATGGGAATTCTTTTCCATTACCACAATGATGAAAATTTACTTAACAAGCTAGTTGAGACATTCCAATATTTTTGTAATGTTACTAGTTTATCTAGAGTTGCAAGACAAGCAATTGCATGTATATCATCTGAACATGTAAATGAATTAGAGAGTCAGTTATCTGAAGAGGTGAATATTTATAAAATTCAAATTTTATTTACAATATATAAGTATATAGTAACTCAAAAAAGCATCTAAATTGTTAAATTAAGGGACACTATTGTCAATGCCTGGGTCGCTGTGCAATATATAAACAATATAATTGTAATAAGCGACAGCAAAATATTTATTCAAACTAACAGACTTGACTGGACGAATACAACATGTCTGTCTACTAAAGTAGCCTTTGACATAATCAGTACTAAATAATTTCAAAATGTACAATAAACAGGGAAAAATGAGATTCCAATAAGTTTTTCATGAGATTTATCCATATAAGAACACCTATGTGAGAGAATTCGCCATCCGCAGATTACATTTCTTACTTCTTGACTGTCGGCAATATAGAGTACATACTGCTTATTATTATGTTTCTTTATTGGATGTTTTGAAATAAAGTCGATTATTTAACCTATTTTGGTATTACGTGCTGTGCACCTGTGTGATGTGATGTAAGAAAAATAAAAATAATGCGGTTTGCAACTTTAGGTTACGAAAATTAAAATAAGATAGGTTTACCACTGTAGGTCGAAGATAAGGAAGGTTTATCTTAGATACAGTTACCTTTGTATAGATGTGCTTATATTATCTCGATGTTCACAAGGCAATTGTAATTTATCCACACAAATTCACTGGCTATAGCTAGTCAGCTGTTCTAGGAGGCAAGAGTCGTAGGTAAGTATCGTCAGGCCACTAATCAGAGTACAATGGTAGCTATGCGAGAAACTTAGGTTGGTGGGTGCCATAAAATAACAGATAAAAAACGCACGAGATAAAATATTACATTTAATCTCATATGCAAAGAATAGGTAATACACAAGTAATAAGCAAAAAGCTTAAAAAATAGTAAAAATATATACAGTGACAATAACTACGATACCGCTCACCTCTAAAATTATAAAAAATTTGACTCGAATACCACATTAAAAAAACTAAATACCACACTGCATTTGTACCTACCCTACACACTAGGGACCTAAAAATTACTTTGGCATTTGTTACTAGTCTATCTACATATTCCCTAAGTAGGGACAAGAGGTGTCGAAACCGAGTAAAAAAATTGTGACAAACACAAGAACCAAAAATATGGCATCAACACAAAAGCTCAATAGCAAAAATTAGTCCGCATGGACACCTATTATAGCCTTGTATCAAAAGTAGTTACTGTTTAATCCTACATAAGCAAAAAGGTCAAATCGTTATGTTGAACAAAATTTCAAATCAGAAATTACTGTATGTTGGTTTACCCCGGAGTTCCAGAATTAATTTTTGTAAGTAAATAAATGTACAATACAGTGATGTAATAAATGCTAGGTATATCTTATTGCTAAAAGGTATGTAAATTCAAATACTGCAATAAAACTGCTACAAAGGTATCGCTAAACATATAACGAAGAACGGATGAATGTAAAAGCTACGATAATGACAACAATAAATTTCGTTAAGAATACTGGTAGCTAGGCGAGTTATATCATTGAGTAATAAATTACTAAAGCCTGATAAGTTGCAAACGCAAGTTAAGCAGAGGTAAACAAATTAGATGGCATCTACTAATCTTTTAATATGTTCAGTGCTGGTGAAATTTATCCTCCTGCGAAGGGATATTCCTCTAAAAATTCACCTCCCTCCTGTTGAAACCAAATATGATAAATATAAATCCTCCGAGAAGAATCACAAATAATACGGTTAGATCAGTAAGAACTCTGCTTTGATACACTGCTCTGTTTTCAAGCCTAGCAAATAAGTCAGTTGTAGGTGGTTTATTGTTAATATATATTACCAAATTTTGTGCTAAATGATATCTTAATAAACGTACTCCAAGTGACAATAGTTGCATAGTACATAATACAGTAATGTTACGTGTTTACAGTCTTTAGTAAACACTCTGTGGGTTCAAATAACTTGCAACAAGAATCTTCACTAACCACTATTTTATTAATCACTAAAATTACACTAGTAAATACTTAAAAATCACACAACTAATGATAACTTAATCTAATATAAATTCACTACTTTTAAAACACTATGTACTTTACTTTTCTTTTTAAACTTGTCAACTCTTGTCTAACCTAAAAATTCTCTGTCTGTATACTAGAACTGTACTGTATACTTCACTGAACTGAACTGTTCCCCCATCTGCTGGATTCACCTCTTTATATCCACCCATAGAATGTACCAGAATCCTATTCCATAACGTTCTAGAATCCTACAAAGTTTTCTACTACGTGCTAAATGACTGTTCTTATTTAAAGTCTATGCCAGGTACAAGTCAAATATTTTCACAAAATTCAGAGTAGTATGCTCTATAAATTTTCTCACGCTAGCACAAATTAGTCTTGTCTAATGTCTATATCACTTTCCAGTTCGACTCACTTCACTATCTCCAGTGGTTTCCAAATAGAACACTATGGAACTTCATCTAATTCTTCAGGAATTCTGTTGCAATTCCGCTTCCGACACCAATTGTTACGTGTTTACAGTCTTCAGTAAACACTCTGTGGGTTCAAATAACTTGCAATAAGAATCTTCACTAACCACTATTTTATTAATCACTAAAATTACACTAGTAAATACTTAATAATCACACAACTAATAATAACTTAATCTAATATAAATTCACTACTTTTAAAACACTAGGTACTTTACTTTTCTTTTTAAACTTGTCAACTCTTGTCTAACCTAAAAACTCTCTGTCTGTATACTAGAACTGTAATGTATACTTCACTGAACTGAACTGCTCCCCCATCTGCTGGATTCACCTCTTTGTATCCACCCATAGAATGTACCAGAATCCTATTCCATAACATTCTAGAATCCTACAAAGTTTTCTACTATGTGCTAGATGACTGTTCGTCAATTGGCTCATAGATGGCGCCACCCCACCTACTGGCCATCAACAGAATAACAGGTTTCCCCTCACTTTGACCAGGGACTTAATCACATCTTTCCCCGTTAGAGGGCAGCACATAACAGTAGTAACGAAGTTATTTAACAATATAGTCAGCAATTAAATGAATTAGTGTGTGAAAGTGCTTATAAAGAACCTAAATAAAACACTTATCTGCTTGAAAGTTTTTCTACAGTAAAAAGTAAATTCGATTAATATTTATACAGGGCCGGGCTTAACATTGTAATTATGTATAATAGGTGGGACTAAATGTAAATATGTTAGATGCAACAAACTTTTTGAGAAACACGATGACCTCTTAAAATATGACGTATACCAATGTTTCCTACACAAATCATGTATCGATTTAAGAGCTTCAGAACTCAAATGTCTACCTCTACAAAAGAGATCTTTGTGGTTTTTATGTGATGTATGTATACTTTCTATGAAGAAGATGCCGTTGATAATTAGTATGATGGAAGAAATGAAAGCTAATATTCATCCGTTTAAAAATGACATGCATAAATCAATACCTGAATCAACCAACCGGAAATATTCCCATATATATATATATATATATTTTTTTTTTATACATTTATTTAACGTCGGCCTATTTCCGCTACTGAGGCCTAACACCGACGCCTGTAGACGAGCTACCCCCAACCAGGAATTTTGCCGAACCTCTTCCCTTAAGAAGAGTAGGGATCTTTTACTTGCCTAACATTTAATAGACAAGGGACCGACGGCTTTACATCCCCTCCGAAGGATGGTATATCTCCTATACAACCCTCGCCTAAGGTTGTATAGCTTCCGTGCATACACTGATATACAAGCCGCTGGAAGATGTGTGAGGCGAGAACGCGGTTTCCGTTGGAATGGTCACCAATCCAAGTACTAACCGCGCCTGTCGTTGCTCTACATCGCATACCGAAGTATGTACATAGTAAAGACGCACCTACGCTCGCCCCATATTCCCATATATATAAAAAAGTAAATCTGCGCAAGTACTTTTAGTTAAACCCATAGCAGATCAAGAGAGTAATCTGACAAAAAATGACGTAAGGCAAGCTATTCATCCAGTTGAAATTGGTGTAAACGTTTCAATGATTAAGCAAGTATCAAAAGGTGCAATTGTTATTGGATGTGACGAACGAAATCTGTTGCAAACAAAAATTAGCGAGAAAATGCATGCCAAATACAATGTGGAAATACCAAGCTTAAAACAACCCAGACTTAGAATTGCTAATATTAATAACGAGGATGTTAATAAATCAGAAGATGCCATCATACAGAAAATAATAACTCAAAACAAAGTAAATAATACTGAAGTCACACATGAAAATTATAAAAGAAATTGAAAATAAAAAATATAAAAATTCGACCATTATAATGAAATTAGATCCAGAAACACATAACTATTTGCTAAACAAAGAAAAAGTTATTGTAGGATGATCTAGAGGTAATGTATATAATCATGTAAGTATTCTGCAATGCTTTAATTGTCAAGAATTTTATCACTTAGCGAAAGATTGTAAGGAAGAGCAGAGTTCCTGTTGTTCAGACAGACACACTTACAAAGACTGTAACTCCAAGCAGACTAAATGCATCAATTGTATAAAAGCAAAAACCAATTTAAATATTGAAATAGATACAAATCATTCTGCTTTAGATAAGAATTGCCCATGCTATATAACTGAAGAAGAGGAACCTTAGAATTTATTATGCAAGCCAATAGCAATGAACGTTATCACATGAACCTAACAGTCCTGTAAATAATGATAAATATTCGAAATTAGGTGTTTGTTATGTTAATATTAGATCTCTAAACTCATGTTTCGACGATTTCGTATTACAGAACAATTATAACCTTATTGGTTTCACTGAAACATGGCTAACAAATAGTGATTCTACTGCAAACTTTTCAATTCAGAATTTTTGCTAGTGAGATCTGATAGACTTACTAGAGGCGGTGGTGTTTGTTGGTACGTTAGTAGAAATATAAAATACAAAATTATGGAAATCAATTATGAAGCAGGTGATCAACTGGAACAACTATACGATTTTGGCAAATATTAATAACATTCAAGTGAGCTTTGGTGTGGTATATAGACCACCTAATCTCAAGATTTCCACCCTTGATGTGCTTGAAGAAGTTTTAACTAATGTAATAGGTGAGTGTGACAATATTATACTTGCTGACGACCTTAATGTTGACCTCTCTAAAAAGAAATCCTATAATTCAACCTACCTCAGAAATATCCTTGACTGTTTTAATTTGAAACAATTAATTTAAGAACCTATGAGAATTGCCGACTCATCATCTACATTAATTGATATAATTTGTACTGACCAACAAGAGAAAGTAATAGAATGCGGAACTATTGATCTTTTAAATATGACCGATCATTTCTTAACATATGCTATTTTTAACTACACAACTGTTAAGCCTCCCTCACCAAAGATCACATACAGCGACTATCGTTTCTTCGACAAGAATGAATTTGAGAAAGATGCTACCGCGGTCAACTGGGAGTTGATACAGGATCTCCTTAGTATTGAAGAAAAAATTGATTTTTTGAATGATGCCATTATCACTATATTCGATATTCACGCACCTTATCGAACTTTTGTGTTGCATAAGCCATGTAAACCGTACATAACTGAAACAATTACAAAAATTAGTAATCTTAAGCATAAGGCGTTCAATGATTATAAATAAACTAAAGTAGAAACAAAACTTCAATTGTATAAAGACCTTCGAAATTACCTTTCTATGGCAATTCGTAATGAAAAAGTTGCATACATCAATCAGCAAATTACTAATAGTAGAAACAACTCAAGGAAATTATGGCAAAATCTCGAAAAATTCAATGTGCATAGCAAACCACGCAATCTCATCTCACCTAATATCAATACTACTGGCATTTGACAAAGTCATTTCAGAATAAGATACAAGTGTTGCAAAATAGTTGCTTGCGATATTCATACAATATCGAAAAGCGACAACATATTACACCATACAGGCACGGTTTATTAAAAATTGATTATCGATTTATCATGTTGTTCTCCTGTCTTCTTTTTAATAGAATAGAATAGAATATATTTCTCTTTTTCACACAAAGTGTATACAGTCGTCAAAATAAATCTAGTAGCATACAAATGTACTAAGTTATATATATAAAAAAAACAAGAAAACAATATATATAATAAAAACAGTTAAGTAAATAACATACAACAATTAAATAAATAACATACATAAGTAAAACACAAACAAATCTATAACAAACAAAGAAATAAAAAACTGGCTAGGCTAGAAGTCAGATAGATAATGAATTGCAATACTGAAAGTATTCTTCACTACTCTAAAAACAATTTTAAAGTAATAATGTCCTAACATTTTTTTTGAAACTTTTTATACCTGTATTTTCATTTTGTAAGTGTCGTTGCAAAGCATTATAAAATTTACTGGACATATATAAAAAGGAGTTTTTTGTCTTTGTCAAGCGTACACTTTTCAGACATAAGCTTTTCTTCTCTCTAGTATTATAAGCATGAACATCCTCCTGAGTTAGAATAGAACCCAGCATACTTCTCTTTTTAATGTACAGCAAACAATAATAAATAAAACATGAAGATAGAGTCATAATACACATATCCTTAAAAAAAGGTCTACAAGAGTCAGTAGGCTTGGCTTTAGCTAAAACACGTATTGCTCTCTTTTGTAATATGAAGACCTGTTGAGCATGACTAGTATTACCCCACAGAATAATAGCATACACCATTACACTATGAAAAATAGAAAAATATGAAATCTTTAAGTAATTAGCATTAAGTTCACTTTGTAATTGTCTTAGAGGAAATATTATAGTTGATAGTCGCTTACACAGTTCATTAGTATGATGTGCAAAAGTTAAAGAACTATCAAGAAAGACACCTAATGACTTTACAGGATTGTTATTTACATTAGAAGGTACCACTGCAAAGTCAAGTGTATTAGTTTTATCCAAGTTCAAAGTTAGGAAGTTACTAGAACACCATTTTTGTAACAGATTTTCAGAGCGTTCAATGTCATTTATTATTTCATTTGAAGATTTACTTTTAAATAGCAAAGTTGTATCATCAGCATAGGCAACTGGAAGAATGTTATCGTCAATATTTGAGAAAGAGAAAGAAGAAATCATTGACATAAATAATAAAATGAACAGGTCCTAAAACCGATCCTTGAGGAACACCAAATTTAACATACTTCTGGTTAGATACTACATTATTCCATTTAACAAGCTGAGATCTGTTATATGATGCAAAAAGATTTAGTGTAATGTCTCGTACACCATAGTATTCAAGTTTAGTCAATAAAATATTATGGTCAACAGTGTCAAAAGCCTTTGACAAGTCATAGAATTTTGCTGTACAAAATTCTTTTTTCTCAAAAGCTTCAAAAACATTTTCAATAATTTCACAAAGTGCCAGTACCGTTGATTTGTCAGATCTGTAGCCAAATAATTGAGACTTGCTAATATATTTATTCTTTTCAAAATAATCTATTAATCGATTTTTAATAACTAGTTCAAATATTTTTCCAATAACCGGTATTACTGAAATTGGTCGGAAACTAGATGGTTCATTATATTCATCTTTCTTATAGATGGGAGTTATTAGTGAAATCTTTAGAGGTTCTGGAAAAATACCATTGATAATACAACAATTAATCAGATCTGTAATATGTTCAAGTAGCGTATCACCCACTAACTTTATGAGCTCATTACTTAAACCATAAATATCCATGGATTTTGAGTTTTTTAATTTGTTAATAATATTTCGAATTTCCTCACAACTAACTGGAGACAGAAAGAAAGAATAATTAGGATTAGGAAACTTTGTTAGACAGCTCTGATAATTAGTGCTACTCATATTTTTAAATTTAGACATAATATCCTCAATGACATCAGTGTAGTAATCAGCAAATTGATTAGGAGTTAAATCATTTGATCTCATTGGTTGCATATTCTTACGTTTATTGTTTATTATTTTCCAGGCAGCCTTCTGTTTATTTGAACTTTTATTTATATAGCTATCATTACTCCTCAATTTGACTTTATTTATTTCTGTCTTATATTCTGCTTTTAGTCGTTTGTAGACATTCATCGATTCTATATTGCCACTAGCAACAGCAACCGTTTGAACAGCGTCAAGAGTATTTTTCAAATTTATTAGCCGATTATCAAATTGTACAGTGGATTTCTTATTATTTTTAATATATACCTTCTTTAGTTGAAAACACTCATTATATGTATTAGACAATATATGTAAGAGATAATTAGCTTTGTCATTTGGACAATATAACTGAAAAAAATTAAACCAATTAAATACTTCAAGTTTATTGGTAAATTTTGTTATATTAATTTTCGTCATCGGTCTGCAAAAAGCAAAATCATTACTTTCAATCATCGGTATTGTAATCATGGACATTATGGCCTTATGATCAGAAAGATGAGGTTCAATTACTTTACATTTGATATTGTGAGATAAATTACTAAATACATTGTCGATTTTGGTACTAGAGTTTACAGTTACTCTGATATCATCATAAACCATTTCTAAAAGGTTATAGGATAGAAACAAATTTCTATAGACAAGTACATTTTGACAATTCATATTAAAATTAATGTTAAAATCCCCTAATAGTACAATATGTTTATTTAAGGAAAACTGGTCAAGAACTTGATTCAGTAAGCTAAAATATAAATTTGAATCACCAAGTGGTGATCTATAGGTGCATAACAGTACAATTTTTTCCTTAATTAATTCTGTACAGGCAAATTCTGCATGTTGTTCAATACAGAAATGTCTTATGCTGCAGTGGGTATCCATTACAGACTCAAAATCATTGTTTTTGTATATGGCAATACCACCATGTCGAAAATGTTCACGGCTATAATATGATACTAATTGAAAATTAGTAATATTTAAATTTTTTATTTCCATTTCAGAAGTCCACGTCTCAGTAAAACATAAAAAATCAACCCTCTTTTGTGACAAAAAAATACTCAATTTTGCTTACCTTATTTTTCAAACACTGTATATTGATATAAAAAATTTTAAGCGTATCAATACCTTCAGTACCCAATTCATCACCAACATTAAATTCTAGAACATTACATTCATCTGGGATAGTCTTGGATATAAAAAATGTTTTTGATTATTTTTATCAACAACTTGCTCATCATGACTAATATTTTCTTGTAATTCAATCACTTCACTGCCAGCCACATTGGAATTTCCATTGTCTACCACTTCTGCGATGTCGTTTACTTTTGATTGTTGATGTGAAACAGGTGATTCACAGCTTTTTATAAAAATCAATGATTTCTTCAGACTGCACTGCCTGCTGGTGACAAGATTATACAAGTCATTGCAAATAACACCATTATTAATAGAATAATTTTTTTTATTTATTTCATAATATAATATACTACCCTCTACAATCTTGTTCAGTTTTTGTATGTATGCATTAAGCTTGCAATTATACTTATAAATGCGCTGATTCAGATTACGATTTTTTGAATACGGAACGGAAGAGATGATAATATTAGTGTTGCCACATTTTTTAAGTTTACTGTTTATAAATCTGAAAGATGGAAATTTATAATTTTGTATATCATTTTTCCCTGCAATTATGAGTATATAGTCACTGCAATCAAAATCATTAGTAAGCAGTTCAATATTTTCAATAATATTATACATGTTTGCAGAAGGTTTAACAAATGACATTATGTCAAATTCAAACAGAATATTATGAAGTTTGGGTCGGATGTATTTCCCAAGTTCATCAGTTAACAATAAAACTCTATTTTTCGATTTTATGGGTAGATCTGCATTTATGTCTTATTGATTGCCATTACTATGTCAGCTGTTGGAAGGTTGCAATTTGTTATGTCCTGCTACATTATTTATAGTAATATTAGTTACATTTTCCTTTACTACACCACTGTCAGTTTGCAAGATAATATTGTCAGTTGAAGTGAATTGATTTTTTGTCGAAATTTTATCAGTTTGGCATGATTTAGTCTCAACTGTTTTATTCGCATTTCGTAATATCGTAAATCTACACACCCCAGCATATTTGTATAACCTTCTTGAGTGCAGATCTCAAGCTCATGAGGTAAATATTAGAAATTCTGACACATATAGTGTCCCTAAGCATCGGACTAAAAAATGAATAATGTTTTTCTTATTTAGCTCCTAAACTTTTGAATGAATTTCATGATGTTTTTGTTTCTAATACCTCACTGCCCCAATTCAAACATAAGATAAAACAAATACTTTTAACGAAGCAAAGTGACATCTAATACAATTGTATTTTCTTATTTATGTTTTTTGTGTTCTATGTAATTTATACATTAATTAGATTATTTACTTTTAGGTGTACTTACTTAGTTAAGGTTACAAGGGAGGCTGAAAACTGTCTTTGGCAACGCCTTCTCCTTTTGATAATGTATATTTTTTCTATATACCTTTCAATAAACATTTTATTATTATTATTATACCACGAATCAGCTGTTTGTTGACCTCTTAGCGACAGCGCGCTTAACTTACTTTTCAGCTTCACGCCTACCCCTCTAGGTGGTGTTGGGATTTACTTTTCAGAGTGGCTTGAATAACAAATTCCATTGGATACAAAAAACTGACTTCACAATGACATTGACCTAATAGTATTTGGATTGGCTAAGACGTTGAGCCACTAAAATTACAAAATTTAAATCAGTTGTAACGAAGATAAAATTATCTCGTTACAATGAAGCTTATGCAGCATGTAGGGTTCCCGAAGTTATGCCACTTTTTAAAATCTTATTATCTAGATATGCAGTTTACTACTAAAAACAGTACGCCTAATAAGCAAATCAAAAGCTGAAATTTTTCTTATAAATAAACCAACAAACAAAGAAATATTTGCAAATGCAACATTGTGCTCTAATTCGTTTTCTAATTCAATATATCACTCTACAAGAAAATGCCAAATAGTTCTTCAAAGATTGATTGATACCACATATTAAATACACACATGACAACAAAAACCAGTGGAGGATAAAGGGGGGGGGGGGGGGGGAGGAGTTTAATAAATAAATAAATACATGTGAACGCATTCCATGCTTGTGTAAATATCAAGGTCTTACAGAGTGATTCCTAATTTTCTTAATTAATGCTTTTTATGTTTTCCGCAGTCAAAGGTTTAAATAGCAACTATTTCTCCCCTAAGAAGTTTTTAATTCCTTACAGCCAGCTTTTGATGTCATATGACACAGTATAAACTAAAAACTATACTAAACAAACTAAAAAATAGTAGTACAGCACTAACAATCTTCAATTTTCTTAACTTTAACAATTAAAATAGAAAAGCTATTTTGAGTGACTGCATTTATAGAAATGTTACTGAATATATATAGTTCAAACATGAATGTTGCCATTTATGTCATTATCCTTTAATTTCCAAACCAAATTGAGCCAAGGTCGCACATAATGTCATGCATGGGCGTATCGATTTTGTGATGAAAATATATGGACAATAATATGCAGTACAATAAATTTTAGCATTCGCTGTTGCATTAAATTTTACGATTCACTTCATGGATTGCTTGCAAATGTAAAAAGGGACATCCGTTAGGTTTTTTTCTGATAGAAACACTCAATAATTAATTTCACCATAATGTTTTGTTCTGAGCACATTAAAGGTCAGTTTCTTTACAAACAGTAAATCTAAAAACTCACAAACTATTTACACAACAATTTTCTTAATTACAGGAAACTTAAGACACCGCAGTAAAAAGTACTTATAAAAAACGAAAAAAATTGAAAGTCAATAAAGATATATGCGTTTACTGCATGCTACTGAACTGACAGACAGCTGAACATTGGTTGTGGCTACAACAAGCGGTTGCATTATTCGTTTGTAAAATGTATCGTTATACTTGGAACTTCTGTCTTAGCCGCTGCAGATGTGACTTTCTGTTATTTGCATGATGATGTCCTTGATAAGTACATAAATTGATGATGTGCATGACAACATTCATGATTTGAAAAACTATAGCATGATATGACTACAATGCACAAGTTTAAAATAATTTTATGTAGATAACCACAAATGTTTCTTATTATTTTAGGGTGAATATATTCCTGCTGCTTTTTTGAAAGTCAAAATATTATTTTCAAAAATTAATTTAACCAAATATGTTAACTGGGAAACGTTGTTTGATGCATGGGGTAAAGTTGATGAATCCGTAAGTATACCAATACATAAATCCAGTTATATACACTTTTGGGTAGACTGAGGTATGAAAAATTATTTAACTGTAACATGCAGGTACGCTTGATTTAAAAAAAAATATCACAACTCTTAGATAAGAAAATAGCCCTTTTTTAATTGTCTAAATTGTTTTTTTGACAGTATATTATTGAAATTAACTTAACAATGAAAATATAGATGTCAGTCAGTTGTAATCACCTAAGTTGATACTGATATGTTGATGAAATTTTTTTAAAAAACTACATTTCAGAATGCTATTTTTAATTCTTCCACAGGCAGTAGATCTTGAGGCAGGAAAATTTGCTTCCAAAATTGCATAAACTACGGTCTCAAATGGATTTTCTTGAAGATAATTTATAAGGGCTTCATATTGTTGCTCATTATTTAGTTTAGGCCTATCAGATCCAAGCTACGGGATATAGTTATTTCGTTTTCCCATATTTTTTTACCTCTCATTACGCCGCATTTATTTATGTTATATTCAGAAGCAATTGTTCTTATAGATCATCCATTTTCTAATTTGGAAACAATATTTAATCCATTAGCTATTGTTATATTTTGTGTGTGTGTTTTTTTATAGATTACATGCAGTCTTGTGGTTTGTTGTAAATGGTATTTAATATGGAGCTTAAAAAACATAACTGATAATGCAGATACCGTTTTAAGATCGGAACTAACAGATCAGATTGTTTTGTGTTCACGAATATGTAAAGAGTTTATCAGCACTACATTTAATATGTTGCAGCATCTAAATGGCCAACCGCTACATTTTATAGTAAGTCTGTAGTGCATACTATTTAAGGTGGAAACATAAATTTTACGTACATTTAGTTGAACCTGCCTTTGAATAATTTGTATATTACATTCTATGTATTATTAATTTTAGGTATATGAATGTCTCTGTGAAGTCCATATTACGTACATGAGAGATTTGGAACGTCCAATAAGAGTTTTTAAGTCGTTGGAACAGCTAAAGTTAACTATTGATATGCAGCTGCGATCTCCATTGATGTATTTTCTAGACAGATACGTTATTAATAACACTACAAGTAATTATTAATCAGTGTGAATATTAGAAATACATTTTAAAATAACTATGTTTTTTAGTGACGCTGGATGATCGTCGGGCTCATGTTGTGAATTACGTCGATTTAGTTCATCAAAATGTATTGCCTATTGAATACCTTGCTCACGTATTTAAATATTATTATTGCGTAAGTACGTTTTTTAAGTCTATAGAACATTCTTAATAATGATAAAGGAAAATATGCCTGTTCATGGAAATCAAAATTTACATTAAAAAAATCCTTACACAAATTAGAGTACCACTAAATCTAGAATACGTGCAGAAGGAGTTTACCAGTGGTGGTCAACCATGCCCATTGACAGTGTCGACCCAATAATCTGATAGTGGGGCCAATCTGGGTTTCGAAATGACAGAGTTTTTTAGATTTTTTTTTGTGCATATTATGTAGTTGGACGCCCCCTATTGCCTGGTTATGTTTGCAGGCGTGAGGGGGTGGTGGAGAGGGGAAATTTACATGTAAAGATAGGGAAAATGAATTTTTTGGACATGACTCGCTTAGTTTGATTCGGATCGAAAAAGTGTAAAAAAGATACAATGAAGGGCTCGTGAAAGCACGTAAACTCCAGTGGTTCTCGCGATATTGCGATTTGAAGGTACGGATTTATATACAGATTTTTCGCTGCGGCGGGAATGTACAGAGAGTCGTTTTCGCGTTTTTTTCCAGGAAAGAAGTGATTTGACGACTTTCTTTTTCTTTCCCCGATAAGCACTCAGGACCTAAGTACTCGTGGGACTGTTATGAAGCCCGATTTAATTATCAATAACACAGGCAAAAAGACAGCTAAAAGGGGCCACAAGAATGGCCCCACGCCGTCATAATGGCCCTAAATAATCTGAACCTTGCATGACTATCCTAGAACAGCTCTGTTGTTCAACAAGGATACTAACTTTGTTCCCCTTTCAGAGTTCATAAAGAGGGACTTAGTGGCAGCAGCTGTGGAAGTGCCTACAGAAAGGGGAAAAGGGCAGGTCGTAGTGGCCTCCGCCTATTTCCCCGGTGAAGAAGGCAATCCACCCCCAGAAGAGGTAAGAAACCTCGTTAACTAGTGCAAGAGGAAAAAAAAACCCTACATAATATGTGGCGACGCTAATGCTCACCATCATATGTGGGGAAGTACTGATACAAACACTAGAGGTGAGTGCCTGTTTGAATATTTGTTGGCAAATAATATCGACATTATCAATAAGGGCAATGAACCCACCTTTATGAATGCAATTAGAAAAGAGGTTCTTGACATAACCCTTGCTGATCCACTCATAACCGACTTAATTAAAAATTGGCATGTTTCAGATGAACCTTCCACATACGATTCGACTTGGAAGCATCTGTAACAAGCCTCGGGGAATGTAGAATACCTAGACTGATGGACTGGAGTGCTTATAAAGAACACTTGAGGAGGGAGGTCGAAGATGTAATGCATTCCATCGACACAATAGAGGAACTAGATATAGCCTCATATCAACTACAAAACATCATGACATCATGTTATGAAAAAAGCTGTCCCATTAAACAAAGGGCAATCCAAAGAGATGTGCCCTGGTGGAACAGAGATCTCAGCCATCTCAGGGCTGAGACTAGGAAAGCTTTTAACAAACCCAAAAACACTGGAAACTGGGAGGACTACAAAAAAGCCCTTACGGAGTACAACAAAGAATTGAGAAGGTCTAAAAGAAGATCATGGAGACGGTTCTGCGAAGGGATAGACGAACTAGCCCCAGCAGTCCGCCTACAAAAAGTCCTTGCACAAGACCACTCAAATGGAATAGGACTACTCAAAAAGCCCGATGGCGAATACACAGAGAGTCAGCAGGAAAATATAAGAGTGCTTTTAGGTACTCATTTCCCAGGCTGTCGCATAATTCAGGGTGAATTTCCACAGGACTATCTGGATGAGGATGCTCATCGTCCTACCAGAGAAGGAAGAAGCCTGGCTAGAAAAATATTCACTCCCAATAAAATTAAATGGACGGTATCTACTTTTAAGCCCTTTAAATCACCGGGCAGAGATGGCATCTTCCCTGCCCTACTTCAACATGGAATTGAGGAGCTTATCCCATGCCTGAGAAGTATATTTATAGCAAGCTATATACTTGGGTATATTCCCTGAGCTTGGAGGGAAGTCAAGGTGGCGTTTATTCGGAAAATAGGCAGACGTCCACCAGACGAGCCTAAGTCGTATCGCCCCATTAGCTTAACCTCATTTCTCCTTAAAACAATGGAGAAACTTTTAGATCAATATATTAGAAGTGAAATCCTTACAGGAAAACCGCTTCACGCAAAACAATTTGCCTATCAACCTGGCAAATCAACAATAAATGCTCTACATTGCCTGGTTCAAGGCATTGAAAAGACATTTACAGCAAAAGAAGTGGCTATGTGTGCTTTCATAGATATAGAGGGTGCTTTTGACAACACCTCCTATGAATCCATACAAAAAGCCGCGGAAAAAAGGGGAATACAGTCTCCTACAATTAAATGGATACAATCCTTGCTCAGAAGCAGAATTATTACCACAAGTGTGGAGGATGAGTCGGCTACGGTGACTGCAGTAAGAGGTTGTTCACAAGGTGGAGTCCTATCGCTCTTGCTGTGGTCAATGGTGGTCGATGATCTCCTACATAAAATGAGTAATTCAGGCTTCAACGTCCAGGGATATGCAGATGACCTGGCCGTCACTGTGAGAGGCAAAAATGAGGTCATGATTTCCAACCTCATGCAAATTGCCTTAAATATAATATCCAAATGGTGCTCGTCAGAGGGGCTCAATGTCAATCCGAGCAAAACAACTATTGTCCCGTTCACTAAAAGGAGAAAACTCAATCTTAGAACTCCTGTACTGAATGGAACAATACTAAATTTTTCCAGTGAAGTCAAGTATCTATGAATAATCCTGGATCAAAAACTTACCTGGAACTCACATCTGGAAAGGACTCTTACTAAAGCAACAGCGGCAATATGGACGTGCCGTAGGTTGTTTGGTAAGACTTGGGGTCTAAGACCGAAAATGACACATTGGTCTTATCTTTCGGTTGTCAGACCTATGGTAACCTACGCATCATGCGTATGGTGGCCAAAATCAGAAGAAAAAATAGCACAGGGAAAGTTGCAGAAACTGCAACGCCTTGCCTGTATAGGGACTACAGGAGCAATGCACTCGTGTCCCACAGCAGCTATGGAGGCTATGCTTGACCTACTTCCCTTGCACTTGCATGTAAGGAAGGAGGCAGCACTCAGTGCTTTACGACTGCACCAGGCACATAAATTTAAACCAGGCGATCTGGTTGGTCACTTAAGGATTCTGGAGTTAATCCATTTGAAGTCCATGACCAAACCCACTGACTCAATGCCAATCAAACAAGACTTTGACTGCCCGTTTGACGTGCTAATTGAAAGCCGTCAGACGAGCAAGATAGAGGCACTGCGATTGGAACAAGGGTCACTCATCTGGTATACAGATGGATCTAAGATGGCTGAAGGGGTAGGAGTGGGCATAGCAGGGCCTAAATGTAGGCTATCCAAAGCCCTCGGTAACACCCCAACCATCTTCCAGGCAGAAATTTACGCTATAGATCTGTGTGCTCAGGAATGCCTAAATAAAGGCATCCGAAGGGCAAAGATCTATATATTATCTGATAGCCAGGCAGCACTAAAAGCTCTAAGGTCATATACCTTTGAGTCTAAAATTGCCTGGGAATGTAGACAATCCCTGAAGCAACTGGCCAACAACAACAAGGTTACCTTGATGTGGGTGCCAGGGCATGAGTGAATACAAGGAAATGAACTTGCTGACAGCCTTGCAAAAAAAGGATTTAAAGCACCATTCATTGGACCCGAACCGTTCTGTGGCCTGGCCAAGGGTCACAGCGGAGGAGATCCAAGAATGGGAAAAGGACCAAGAAGTCCTACTGGAGGAATACTCCAGGCCAAAGACAAGCGAAAAGTTTATAAATTATTCGACAAAGAATGCCACAAGGCTTCTCGAACTTGAAAAGTCCGAATTAAGGCTAATCACAGGCCTTCTAACTGGCCACTGCCCCTTGAGATATCATCTCAAGAATATGGGCAAGGCAGTAGACAACAAATGCAGATATTGCAATACTGCAACTGAAACTGCGGAACATATACTTTGTGAATGCAAGGTGTTAGTCCGCATTAGGCTAAAATTCCTAGAACAGGCGGAATTAATGCCTGAAGACATAGGGAAATTAGCCCCCAGGAAAATCACAAGCTTTGTAAAAAGTCTTGGAATCCTGGGCAACAACTAGATGTAGGGTAAATCACAAAAGATCTTTTAGGTCGAAGTGAAGTAAGGCTGTTCGAAGCCAAACGACCCCATAAAACAAGTATTGTATCCAAATTTTAAGTTCCTAGGTTGATTAGGGGGGAGTGGAAAGGTTAAACATAAATGAAATTAAAACTGCCGTAACTTCTGCAATTTTTTCCGCAAATCGCACAGCAAATGTGAAATTGCGTACTAATGTGCCTACTTTGAGCTCCGCTCATATATTTTCAGTTTTCGGCATAAATAAACAAATGGTTGCGAAATAACCAATTTATTGTTGTTTTTGCTTTTAGAAAAAGTCATTTTTCGCCAGGAAGGAAATTGGTGGGGGAGATATTTTTTTCGCCATCGAATGTAGAATTTTTTCTTTTTGATTTGAGCCTGACCAGATTGCGATCAGATGATTAGGAGGGGAGAGGGAGGTCCGCAAAGTTCTTACCCTGTAGAAGGGCAAGGGAAATGGTAGGGACCACGGTGTAGTATATTAGGTGATGCGACAAGACCCGTACGAATGGCTCCGTAAGTGTTTAGTTGTGTGTAATGCAATAGATGGTAGGACAAATAAAGTCTCATCCTTACTTACACATAGAAATATTAGAAATACAGTTTACATACATACAATAGTTAATGCTCTGTAGTTTTGTTTTGTTTATATTTAAAGAGCCTTTTAGTTCGTTCTTTTTGTCTTAGTTTTGCCGTTTAGTTGTGTATATATGCAACACTACATGCATAAAAGGAAATCCGTCTATCTATGCCATGATCTATGCCTAGGTAATTGCAGGGGTATGTTCTGGGCGCCATCTACTGAATTAAATAGAAACCAAGCACTTATGAAGCCATCGTCTAATATGGCAAGTGCCGTGTGTCGGACCACCTAATATAGTATACCGTGGTAGGGACTTCGGGCCGGGATCATTTTCAAGGGCAATCAATTCTCTTTCAAGATTTTTTATCCCGAAGCTCTAACTTCATTAGGACCTACACGCGCGCGTGATACATTTATAAAAATGGACAAGCGAAGTGGGACGTGTATTTGTGAGAGAGAAGGGACACAAGTGGGAGCGCTAGGCTCCTCCCCTGGCATCTCGCTGCACGGCTGCTGAATTGCCGCGCCCGTTTTTATAAATGTACCACGCGCGCCTGCAGGCCCTAATGAAATTAGAGCTTCCCTAACCCTTTCCCTTGCCCTTCTACAGAGCAAAAACTTTGCGGGCCCCTCTCTCCCCTCCTCCTCATCCGATCGCAATCTGGTCGAGCTCAAATCAAAGAGAAAAAATTTCACATTCAATGACGAAAAAAAATCTCCCCCGCCCTTTACTTACTGACGAAAAATGACTTTTCTAAAAACAATAACAACAAGTAAATTGGTTATTTCGCAACCATTTGTTTATTTATGGTGAAAATTGAAAATACATGAGCGGAACTCAAAGTAGGCACATTAATATACAATCTCACGTGCGATTTGCGGAAAAAATCGCGGAAGTTACAGCAGTTTCAATTTCATTTACTTTTACCCTTCCCCTTCCCTCCCTAATCAACCTAGCGACTAGAAATTTGAACACGGTACTTACATCCTGAGTGTCTATTGGGGGAAGAAAAAAAAAAGTCGTCAAGTCACTTTCTTTCCCAAAGAAAAACGAGAAAACGGCTCTCAGTACGTTCCCGCCGCAGCGAAAAATCCGTATATAAATCCGTACCTTCAAATGGCAATATCTCGAGAACCGCTGGACCTATTTCGACGAGTCAAAATTCAGTTTATGCGCTTTCACGAGCTCTTCGTTTTATCCATTTTACACTTTTTAATTCGAATCAAACTAAGTGAGTTATGTTCGAAAAACTGATTTTCAATAGCTCTACATGTAAATTTCCCCCCCTCCACCACTCCCCTTGCGCCCACGAACATGACCAAATGATAGAGGGAGTCCGACTACATAATATATACAAAATAAAAATTCGATGAAAACACTGTCGTTTCGGGGCTTTTTTCGCGCCAGATTGATCTCACTATGAGGCTTATTTCATTTGAATAAGAATAAATTTTGATTGGTGAAATGAACTATCAAAATTGAAACATCTTTGCCTCATTGTCATTTTGAAACTTTTCATATCATTTGGATAATTATAGAAAGTTCAGCATTTTGATAGCAAATACATAAGGAATAATAGGGAAAATGCATGAAAAACTCAATATATATCTCTCTCTCTCTCTAGTTATCTGACATAACTTTTTAGTTTTATCCTCGGAAGTTAGCACCTCATTTAATTTTAGTAGTTAGTAGTATACATGCCGGGTGTCAACAGAATCATTAGACAAGCCATATTTTCTAGAATTTTCACGGTATGGGACTCAAACTTGGCAGGAGCTGCCATTTTTTCATTATTTGATACTTTTCCATCACTTTCAGTTTCCCCGGAAATGACCCAACTTTGAAGTTTTAAATGTATATTCTGACATTTTTGAATTCCGAGGACGATTTTAAGTACGATTGCATAGTTTTTAAAAAAAATTGAGACTACTTGGCTTTTTAGGGCAATTTTCATTTTTGCGTCTAGAGTCAGTGAATGCCCTCAAATCAATCAAATGGACCAAAATGATAAAAGAAAAATGTAAACTTGAGATTTTTCGAATTGGCTTAGTAGCTATACGACCAACGAAAATTTCCGAAATCACTAATTTTTAATTATGTCAACTTTTTCAATTGATGCCTTTAAATCAAAAATTGGTTTGATATTAACGCAAATACACAAATTCTTTGGTGAAAAATAATTTAAAAAATCGAGAAAAATGTGTCATGTAAATTAAATAAAACTAGTTTATAATACAAAGTTTGAAATTTAAAAAATTTCATAGTAGGTACTTGTGTAGGATTTCCGTAACCTAGTAACTGACACGGCTTTGTTTATCAAAAAGCTGGTAAATAGAGCATCTCGTACCGTGATAAGGGTTTGAATCCTTTTGTTTCAGTTTTTTTTTACTACATTTTGTCAACAACTGAAATACGTAATATAGGTGTTTCTTTAGGTTAGTTCGTTAAGTTAAATATGTTGATATTATTTGATGTACTATAGTTGCTTATGATAGATAATTTCCCTTGCCCGTGTCATTTATGAGTGACGTGTCATGGCACGAGATGCTCTATGTACCCTTCTGTTTATCATTCAAGAATACAGATAATCATAATAGTATTCAGGAAGAACAACAACATTGTACTTTTAATATATATAACAATCATATAACAATGTTTCAAATATCTAAATAAACAATTTTCTGTTTTTATTAATACCGACATTACTATATAGTAAAGTGACAGTTCGATGTGGTAAAGTGCCACTTTATTAACCTATTTTGAATTTAGTAAAATAGCTTATTATCAGTCATAATGCGAAAAATAAATATAATAATATGTGTGTATTATTAACTTAATAAGTTTGCTCCTTATTTTTGTTGTTGTTTTTTGTTGCTACTGTTTAACATGTATACAAGCAATGAAAAATTGGACATGTTATTAATTTTTGGACATTTCCATAAATATTCCAGAAATGCCGCAGAATTGTATGTCCAAAGGTATCCGAACAGATATCATCCATGTTTGTAATATTTTCCTATTGCGAAATTGCAGATTCTAGTTCAGTTTTAGTTAGTTGCAGAATAAGGCATTTCTATTGGTTCGATTGTGACATTGAACCAAGGGCAAGGGAAATTATCTATCATAAGCAACTATACTACATCAAATAATATTAACATATTTAACCTAACGAACTAACTTAAAGAAATATTCGTATTACGTATTTGAATTGTTAACAAAATGGCAAGGGCAAGGAAAATTATCTATTATAAGCAACATTATACTATAGAATAGAATAGAATAGAACTTTATTAACTACATTACATACAGAATACATTTGTAGCAGGACAAAAAAAAACAGTACAGTATATAAAAATACACGATACACAGCAATATTACATATAAACAAAAATAAAAAAGAAGAAAACAATTTTTTAAGATTAAAATATGAGTAAAAAAATATGCAAGCAGAAACAAGTAAAATAGAACAAATACGTTAAAAATAGGCATATAAAATAACATAGATGTTAAATACAGAAAAGGTGAACTTCACATTAATTCAATAAAATTGTTTGAATTTAAATATTCGCTCACAGAGTAGAAGCAGTTTCTTGACATAAACGATTTCAATGTACGTTTAAAACAGTGGAAATTCAAGGACCTCATTTTAAAAGGCAGTTTATTGTATAAATCTAATTTAATGGAGTTTTTCTCTGACATCGCTAATCTAAATCGAGGCTTTTTTAATAGAAAACCAGATCTTGTCCAGTAATTATGAGAACTTGACTGTATGTCATAGTCATTAATGTTTTATGGATATCTAATAAAGTAGAGTAAATAAAAACAGATGGAAGAGGCATTATGCCAAAACTGACAAAAAAGTGATGACAATGATCCTTTATCTCAGCACCTGCCATTATTTTCACCACTTTTTTTTTGCAAACGAAAAATTGTTTGTGCACTGTCAGAATTTCCCCAAAGTACAGTACCATAAGTTAGATGGCTGTGGAGTAAGGAAAAGTATATAGATTTAAGAATATCAAAATTCAATAAATTCTTCAACTGACGAATGAGGAAGATCACACTGGCTAGCTTGTGGGTTAACTATTCTACATGACCGGACCAGTTTAGTTTGTCATCCAGGATGATACCCAGTAATTTTGCACTCAAACCTTGCGTAATATCCGTGTGTGAAGAAAATATAAATTTTTGAGTTTTTTGCTGATTTAGTTTTAGCTTATTAGCGATGAACCATTCACAATTTTTAGGCAACATGAAATAACATAAGTCATTAACATAAATAATGAATAATAATTAACATATTTAACCTAATGAACTAACCTAAAGAAATATTCGTATTACGTATTTTAGTTGTTAATAAAATGTAATAAAAAAGAACTGTAGCAAGTTGATTCGAACCCTCTACCTCACATGTGAGAATGCAACCTAACCACTACACCATGGACTGCTGATGAGAAACCTACGTACTTCTTACTATATCAATACGTCAATCGCATAACTCCACCTCTCTGCTTATTAGACCAATAGGAGCAGCCACTTATTTCCCTTTATTGAAACTGAACTAGAATCTGCAATTTCGCTTTCCGATTGTGGAGAAACAAATCAGGAAAGGAATGGAGTACTAGCAGCTGATGTCACAACCATCTACAACATCAGATCCCTATGCATCAAAAGTTTTTGTGGCATTTACGGTCATTTAATTATGCCAAGTTTTAAGGAATTTTAGAGCTTTTCTAAAAACCTTTTTTGTGTAAAATTAATTATTAATGTTCCCTTTTACTAATACGTTGGGTAATTTGTTGAACCGACTTTAATTTTGTGTTTTATTTTAGTTTTTTAACCGTATTTTTTTGCGTACTGTCAAAAGTTGTTTATTTTCGATATGATGAGTTAATTATAGCAATTAGGATTGTTAATTTCATTGAAATTTGATCTATACACTTCATTTTAGGAGTCACCAAATTATATTTCTAAGTTAGAGTATATTAATGGTGTTAACACATATACTTAGTTTAAAAATGGAAGATTTAACTGCATCGTTAGATGATATCCCAAAGATTTTTAAAAGTGCGGTGATGGATTATTTATTATTTCTAAGGAGCCCTATTACCAATAATGAAATTAAAGCATGTAAAGTTTAGATATCTTTGCTCAGCTTGCCTGTAACTGGATAGAATCTCTGAGTGCAAAAAAAAATTAGCGAGAAATATCTCATTGTTGGTAAAGTAAGTGTAGGTCTATATGAAATTTAAAGTTTACTATCAAAGTATATTACGTATGTCTATAATCTGTAATGTTAAATCACCGTTTTGTTTTTGCTTCGGCGTTCTCATCAGAGACTACCAGAAGTACCATTTAAGTAATGGATTATTTCATGAGTAAACGTCTGTGACGGATGCATTGGCTTATGGGAGGGAACCCAATCACAAGAACATTATGGCTATAGGGGCCTTTTATAGTATTAATTAAACAACAAGGCCAGGCTTAGAATATGCAGTGCGCTTTGGCATTTCACAAAGATTTTTCTATAATTTATATATTTGTAAATTGTACAGTTATGGTATTTAAGTAGTTAATGGCTTTATGTAACTTATATACACATACAGATGTACGTTTGTTAAGTTTACATGTAAAATATATTATAGTAAACAACAAAACCACTCTGTATAGTCATAAAATAGTATGTAAAAATACTATGCTATTCTATCTACATTTTATAAATTCATAATACTATTGTTCCTGAATTTAAAAATGTTCAGATATACAAAAAAATTAAACGAAGTTTTTCAAAACAGAATTTTTCTTCATTCTATTATGTATTTTGCAGTGTTTATTACACTCAAATTTTAACTTGATCTTAAAACCTACTTCATTTATCACACCCAAAAATATGTCTGTTCGCATGTTACTGTAGGAGGAAGTAATTAATAACTATACAGGGTTACTGGTAATTCGGTACATTCCTTTGGAGATGTGATGGGGCATGATCTAAGGAGTAAATCTAGCCCTAATATACATTATGCAAAACTCAATAGTTTTTGAGATATTTCATTTTTTTTTGTTTTTCTCAAAAAAGTAGATCTTAATGTCTTAAAAGTTAATTTCCAAAAAATCTACTTGACATTTTTAAAGTTTTTTTTACTGGATTACTTGTCCAATAGCTATCCGTTTGGAATGAAAAATATCCGGAAAGATTTCGATCATGTGAACATCTGAAATAAAAACTTTAAAAAATTTTAAATTTACCTATTAGGTTTTTTCAAAAAAATATTAACGTAACACGCGTATAAATTATTATAAAAACTGCCTTATTTCAATAGCTATCTAACAAGGTACAAATGTTCAATGTACCCTTAATAGTTCTAAGAAAATACTAGTAAAAATAACACAAGTAGTACGAATTTTATTTTTAGATAAACAGTAAAAAACATTTTAAAAGTAGAGTTTAATTCTTCATTAATTTCAAAGTTGTACTTTATTTTTTATATGTCTTGCTCAAAATGGGAGCCCCTATTCCGTATACAGACACGGCAGCGTCTTCTTATTTCCGTCCTTGTTACTCTGGTTGTCAGATTATGCCTTATGTGTTGGGCAGCATCGACTATACTTTGTCTAAGGTTTTCTATAGTATTGACTGGTGTGGCATAGACTATCTCCTTCATATGACCCCATACGTAATAATCAAGGGGTGTTAAGTCAGGGCTTCGCGCTGGCCAAGGTATTGGGCCCGCTCTTCCAATCCAACGGTTAGGGAAACGTTGATCAAGTAACTGTCGTACTGTCAGCCGATAATGTGCTGCACAACCGTCATTCTGAAACATCATTCGCTATCTGACGGCGAGAGGAACATCTTCTAAAATCACCACCAGATCATTTCTTAAAAAATTTTCATAGATTTCCCCGTTTAAATTTTGAGGAAGAAAGTGTGGCCCTATTAAATAGTGGCCAATGACTCCCATCCACACATTAATAGAAAACTTCATTTGGAAACTAGTTTAACGTGTTAACTTGGGATTTTCCTCTGCCCAATAATGTAGGTTGTGGAAATTTGTTATACCCTCGCGATTAAATTTCGACTCGTCCGTCCATAAAATACTTTTTAAAAAATTTGCACTTTCTGCATCTGAATTTAACATAAAGCGGCAGAATTCCACTCTCCTTCCAGGATCACCTTCCTCCAAGCCTTGGACAGGGGTATAGTGGTAAGGATGGCATCCAACTCTACATATCATAGACCAAACTTTCCATTGTGACGCTCCGGTTAGTCATGCGACTTTATTAGTTGGGTCTTCCTCAAAATACTTGAATATTTCTTCCTCATCATCTGGTTCATAAACGGGAGGAGCACCAGCGTCACTTCTTCTACATTTCACGGAGCCAGTTTCAGCGATATTTCGATATGCCGTACTGAATACATGTGCATTTGGTAAGCGGCGGTTAGGGTACCAAAGACCATATTCTCGGCGAGCTTCAGCAGCGTTGCCGCCACAGTATCCATAGACAAACAAGATATCAGCGTATTCTGCGTTGGCATACGCGGCCATGGCACAGAAAATACAATAACAACAACTATGAGCAAAATCAAAATCTTCGATAACTAATTTAACAAGACCAACAAACTTAAGGGACACGGAGATAAGAATGTCAGTTAATGGCATATATGCACAAATGTCAAAGTCAAGGACTGACTGACTTAAATGAAAATGAACGATTAGTCGTTTAATAAATTCCGCCACCAGCATTATCTTTACTAATTTTTTATTAGAACTATCAAGGGTACATTAAACATTTCTACCTAGTTAGATAGCTATTGAAATAAGGAAGTTTTTATAATAATTTGTACGCGTGCTACATTAATATTTTTTTGAAAAAACCTAATAGGTAAATTTCATAACTGATTTAAAAAAAAAATTTACAAGTTTTTATTTTAAATGTTCACATGATCGAAATGTTTCCGGATATTTTTCATTCCAAACGGATATCTATAATATTGGACAAGTAATCCAGTAAAAAAAAATTTAAAAATGTCAAGTAGATTTTTCGGAAACTAATTTTTAAGACATTAAGATCTACTTTTTTGAGAAAAACAAAAAAATTGAAATATCTCAAAAACTATTGAGTTTTGCATAATGTATGTTAGGGCTAGATTTACTCCTTAGCTCATGCCCCATCACATCTCCAAAGGAATGTATCGAATTACCAGTAACCCTGTATAACTACATATAACTACATGTTCAATCCAGTGGCGGTTCCTCAGTTTTTAAACTGGGGAGGCAGGGGATAGATAGGCCTGGGTGGTTCCGAGGGGCGGGAGGTATACACATGTGCGCCGCGATGAAAATTTTGCGAATATCAAGGTCAACTTTTAAACTTTACCATTACACAAATATTAGTAATTTTCTCTTCATGTTAGTCGGTATAATTTGTTTTATGATAAGTATCAAAGTATAAAGTAAAAAACAAATTCTACCGCCCAGCAAGAACCAACGTGGAGGTCTGAATTATATCTTGCCAGGAAGGGATTGTGGGGTAGGGGTGCTTTTAATAGGTGAGGGAGTTAATTATTAATATAATAATAGTAATAATAATATGGCACAAATGCTACTGCAATCAAAACAATTATATAGTAATATGAAATAAATAATAAACTCTGAAACGATAACATAAATAAAAATATTCTCAAATTAAAAATAGTTAAATAATAACAAACTGAAAAACAACACAAATAAAAATATACTTGGTAGTATACTTACAATCTATAGAAGTAGAATAATTGCTGTGGTGGTTTTTTAAATTTTAAACAAAAAAGAAATTGAACAAAAAAACTACATGTCTAAATGTTCTTGTAAATTAATGAAATCCGTCTATCTTTTTGTTTGGCAAAAATATCTATTACTTCGTCATAAAATGTATTATTCTGTGTTAGTTCCTTAACAAGCCGTTTTTCGATAGAAATGATAGAAATATTTTTTAATCTTTCTTGCTCAATAGTATGTCTAGTAAATGATTTGATTCGTTTGAGGGCGGAAAAACTCCTTTCTACTGAAGCAGACGTAACAGGAATTGTGACAGCTAAAGTAAGTAATCTATAAAATTCTGTTAGACAAGAAATTAAGTCATTATTATAAATAAATGAAATCATTTCGGTAGGGGTTTGACAATTTTGAAACAATTCTTTGTCAGCGTATACAGTTGTTAATTCATTTTTTAGTGCTATTGAATCAAAAAGGTTATATTGTTTTAATAATGATTCAAATTTATCATTTGGAAATTCTTTTGAATATGAGAGAAAATTATCTTTCTTATTAAATCGAAAAATTCTAATTTATCTAAATCGGAAAATCTTATCTGTAGTTGATTAATTATTGTATCCAAAATTTCATTGAAAATCTGTTTATAATTCAGTCTCAAATCTTGAAGATTTAATGTTGTCTTCCTTTTCTTTGGCGCTGGTTCACCACTTTGGAAATCTTCAGACAGTTGGTTGTAAAGATCATTAAAATGAATTTCATTATTTCTAAAATTTTGCAATGTAATAGTTAATGCATTCAAACGTTTTCTGGCGTATGAAATGTCTGTGCTTTTATTTTGTAAAATTGAAAATACAACATCGGTGTGTTTAAAGATAAATTTAAAAGTATGTAAAAGAAAGAGAAAATGAGGATCTTTAAGATGTCTTTTTAAGCCAACAGCTTCTCTTAAAGTTGGCTGATCTTGTTTGAAATCATCATGTTTCAAAATATAATCAAAAACTTCTATTAACTTATCCCTGTTTTTGAATACTGTAAAAACTGCTCTAGATGTAAAATTCCACCTTGTTGCCCCATTTGACGGTAAACGGTCAGATCCTATGGTATTAAGTACCTCTGTTCTTTTAGTTGATTTTGAAAAATATGATGAAAATCCAGACAAGTTGGCAAAAAAAAATTTACATTCTTTGATGCTATCTGTGCAGGCTTTACTCAATACTAAATTCAACGTATGCGCATAGCAATGTGTAAAAAGTGCCTGAGGGGCCATTGTTTTAATTTTTGCCTGTAAGCCATTTAAGTGACCAGCCATAACTGATGCCCCATCATATGTCTGAGCAACAAGTTTATTTTTTAAGTCATATTTTCCAAATTTTTCTGTTAAAAAATTAAATAAATCATTTGCGGTTCGACCTGAACTAACATTGTAAAAACCTGCAAATCGTTCAACCACTTGCCCTTTAATAACATATCTGAAAACAACCGATAACTGTGAACAGCAGCTGATGTCTGTGGTTTCATCAGCTTGCCAAGAAAAGAAAGGTACTTCATTTAATTCGCTTTCAATTTTTTGTACTACAACACAACTAATTGATTCAATTAAATCGTTTTGAATAGCTTTAGAAGTTCCCGAAAAAACTGTAGCTTCGTTTAAAAATTGTTCCATTTTGCCATCGTATCTGCTCAGAAAAGAAATAAGCTCTTGAAAATTTCCTCTATTATCTGAATGCACATTCTCATCATGTCCCCTAAAAGCCAATTCTTGACAACATAAAAAAATTACCGTATCAATTAGTCTATTTAAGATATCTCTATTTTCTTTAACCTTTACATTATGATCTACAATTGACTGTTTGTGCCCTTGATCAATAGAATTTAAAATATTCTGTTTGCCAAATAACTTGAATTTTATTGAAGCAGTTAAATGTCCTTTTGACCTAGCATGCCTTTCAATTGATCTGGGTAAGTTTTTTAAATCATTATATCCTAATTTTGACCAAACAGTGTTCTCTGGGTCATTAGAAAAAAGTAAACAATACCAGCAATATAATTTATTTTGTACTGGACATCCAGTTAACCACTCACATTTATCATACCATTGTACACAAAAAGAACGATTATGTTTTGAAGTTACTATGAGATTTTGCATGGTAGGTTGGGGCCTTTTTAAAGTTTTTATTATAAATATCTTGTCATTATATGTTAATTGACTAAAATGAACATTCTTCAAAAGGAAATTTACAATATCATCTACAGATTTAAACACTAAAACACTTCACCGATACTGACATTACCATTGTTATTGCTTGTACTTACGTTTAATTCCATTTTTGACGTTTTATCAATATTTAAACAAAAATTTTAAATGAATTTATTGCACTTAATAAAATGAAAACCACCACAGACACATTTACTTTCAATTAACCTAAACGGTAAACGGTACGACTGTCTGGACTCAGGAAGCGGGAAAATAAAAGTCAGATGTTTATTAATCTTTGTTCCTATTGGTCCGGAGCTTGGCCTCCGGCACGTGGTTTTGAGAGCAGATTTTAATGGGTAGCTTCAAACGTTTCAAATTGAACCATTCTAAACGCGAAAGCTATGTTAGAAGCGTTTGGAGGCCTGCCTCACCAGTCACCATGGATAGAATGTTACAGTTGTGCAGCGTTGCCGGTTATAATAATAATAGTTTAAATTCGCAGATTTAGGGAATATTTCTGTTAATTTAAATTTGTCGTTTCATAAAGTATATTTATATTTATAATAATGTAAATATGTAAAATAACTGTAAAGGCAAATCAGAAGTAGGGAGGCCCGGCCTCCTCTGCCTCCTCAGAGAAACCGCCACTGGTTCAATCAATTTTACATGTGTTATTAACATATATGTTATGTGTTATTTTACGCAAGTCAATATATAATAAACACTATATTAAAATCTGTTTAGGTGAGAACATAGTTATACTAATTTAGAAACATAATATGTAAACAAAGCGTACCAAAAAAGAAACATGTTACATATCACCTTACGAACAATCTACATTTTAAGTAAAATTTTAAGAACATTTATATATCTTATTTTGACTAAGTTATTTCACTGTCAAGGTTGCAGTATGTTACAAATCATGTAAAAATTATCCTATAGGCAACCATAACAAAATGTTCGGAATATTATTCTTGCATTATTTATTTTCAATTTGAGAAAATAATCTCTACAGAACGCAGCTGGACTGGGCACGTATTTTTATTCTTGCGGGTTCTACTTGTCGTCTGGTTTGAATAGACGGAAATTCAGAAAATCTCGCTGTTCTTTTTCGACTCAACGATTAGTGTGTTCAACAACAGGCGTCATTGTCATACTGTTCCTAAAATGGAAATAAATTAGTTATTAGAAAATTTTGAGCTTGAAGTAAAACACCCTGCCAAAAACTGCTCATAGAAATATATAAAAATAAAGATATGAGGTTCTATGAGATTGATATTGGTTTTTGGAAGGAATTGGTCGATTCCACATATAGTCAGATCAATAACCATAAAAATTCCAAGAGATATGTTCCTCCTCAATATGATATGCATGCAATTGGCTGCAATAGAACGTTATAGAAACTCATAAATTGTTATCGTCATCTAAATAGACTTTCCTCATGCTCTAAAAAGTATACATTTTGAATTACTTTGGAGATGTTTCTATGTGCCATTTTTGGCAGGGAATTAGTAATATTGTCAGAAAATATAAAATTCACATCAATAGATATTAATCTTTTATAAAACAATTAATATCAGTAAATGGAAATTACTACTACCTAACCTATTATATTCTATGTCAATATTGGCTTATACCACATATAAGAATACATATATTAAATGAATAATTAAGCAAATAAGTCATATTATATACCTACTTAACAAACAAACAAAAAATCCAAAAACTAAATTATTAGCGTTATTATGGTTTATTTTTACAATTTACGAGTTAACAGGGATGTCAACATACCTGACAACAAGTTTTCTTTTTCCAACAACAGCATTGATACCATATATATCGAAATTTCTTTCAAACTAGGCTTTTAAGAAAATGTTAATTAGTATCACCATACTAATTTGATATTAAAATTATGCATCACTAATATTTAAATCAAGCACAAACTGATACGCCCTCTTATGTCAAATTCTTCAAAATGCCTACGGAACCGTTTTCAGGCTGTCAAATGATGACGTCACTGCTAGTACTCCATTGATTACAATTGTGAAGCTTTTATTGTTGATGAAGCAACATTAATGTGTTGGCTTTTGTAGAAGTGAGTCCTACTGCTTCTCCTAAAGAAATTGGCCACGAGATGCAAATTAGTCATGAATCATCAAGAAAGCTTCTTAAAATATAAGATTACCGCTCATTCAAATATCAATTGTACCAGTATTTATACGAAGATGAACTTATTGTGACTAATGTAAAATTCTGTAAACAACAACAAACAAAAATAAACAGATACACCACTTATAACATTTATTGGAATCGATTATAATGATCCATACACTTACAACGCTATAAAATTAATGATCTCAACTATTTCGTTACCAATACATAAGTCGTTCAGTCAGCATTATTTAAGGTTCCACTAACGTGACATCACCGGCTTATCTCAATACTTTTCACTAGTTACTTCAGAACGATACTGGTTAGGACTTTGTTCTTATTAATTGCTCAAATTAATATTCCCATCATCAGATGGACGTGTCTTATTTATTAATTGGAATGGTACTTTTTTGGGTTGATTTTTTTTATAGAGAGAAAAAATATATATGAGTAAGTACAGAGTTGTTATTCAGATAGTTACATTGATAGATAGTTATATACCTTAGTATTACCACATATTAGTGTTATAATTTACTTCCTGGTTATTATATATCCTGCCTCCTTATCTACATCCCTTTAGCCTTATATAATAAACAGTGGAAAAAAACAGTGCATCGCTACTAATGATGGTAAGTCAATTTTAAATCCCCTTTTTGAACTATTCGATACAGTCCATTTTGATTTGCTTATTTAGTTTTGCTTAGAAAATAACAAACAGATACCGCAAACCCGAATTTTCTTTCATATTGTTTTGTGACAAGTCGAGATTGACCAACATGTGTGGGTTGAGGTGATTGGAACAAGAATTATTAGGCCCATTTTCTTTCAAGAACCTTGACAGGGAAGAGACATTTTCTTCAAATTGATATGGAAGAACTGTTGATGGCCTTACCACTTGCAGTTTCAAAATAAATCTTTTTTCAACCAGATGGGACTCCACAAGTGGACCTGCTCCTTGACCATCAGATCGAAGCATTTTTGATTTTTTGTGTGGGGTTATGTACGTCCATACCCTAGCCAGGATTCAAACCTGGGACTCCATGATTGCAAGTCTAACACATAAGCATTGAGCCACTGAGCCGGTCAATTTTAATTACTATCCACCAAAGAACTTGTATATTTGGGTTATTATCAATATTCGATTTGAGGTTATTACTGGATTTGTCATAAAAATGAATATCTAACTACTGGATGTCTAAAAGATATTGCCATTTGAAAAAGTTGACTTAATTGCAAGTTAATGATTTCGAAAATTTTTGTTGATCTCAGGTACTAAACCAATTCGAAAAATGTCACATTTACATTTTTATATTATCATTTTGGACCATTTGATTGATTTGAGGGCATTCACTACACTCTAGATGCAAAAATAAAAATTGCCGTAAAACCAAGTAGCCTCAGGAATGCTTTAAAAACTATGCAGTCGTACTTAAAATCATCTCCGGAATCCGAAAATGTAATAATATACAAGGTGTCCCATTCAAAATTGGGGCAATTTCCGGGGAAACCGGAAGCAATGGAAAAGTATCAAACAATGAAAAATTGGCCGTTTTTGGTACACATTAGCTCTGTCAAGTTTAAGACATTATCTTGAAAACTCCGGAAACTGTGGCTTGTGTAACGATTCTGTTGATACCCGGTATATTTATTGAAACATTCAAAAGTTTATCGACTCTAATCCATCTGCCTAATGAATTACATAAATTTATATCATTTGTCCATAATATACTTATATTATATTGTAAGTATTGATTATAATAAAAAGAGTCATAATAGGCCAAGAGCTATTGAATTTTTCAATAGGCTGCTGAGAACCTCCTTGAAATTTTGTGTTGCGTCCTATTTAATAATAATAATAATAATAATAAATCGCCTTTATTTAGATTTCAGTCTTGGCGGAGTTCAGTCTAGCTGCTCTACCACTCAACCAAGACAATTCATACAATAAATATTAACAATAGAAAATATTATATAGTACAAGAACAAAAAAAAAAATCACAAAAGATAATAAAAATAACAAAAATATAGCCATTCACAGAAACTAACAAAGAAAAGCGGAAAAATGACTGGTAAAGTGAATTAGAATAAAAATTAAATTAAATTAAATTAGGTCATTGTTTATCTAGATACAGCTTTTTTACTTTATTTTTAAAAGAAGACATCGACAGTGACTTTAAGTCCTCTGGTAAAGAATTGTAAGTGGTTACTGCTTGATAGGAGAAAGATCGTTGGAATAAGGCAGTCGTATGTTGGGGTGTGGTAAGTTGATTAGTATACCTCAAGTTTCTATTATGGATGTAAGTTCTCGGGAGTAATTTACTTGACAGATAATTGGGACAAGAGGTTGCTAGAATTTTGTGAGTGAAGCAGGCCAAATGGAGATTTCTACGATTTAACATTTTAAGCCATTTGATGTCATTGGTATAGGGAGTTGTATGGTCTCTGTATTGCAATCCAAAGACGAAACGTACACATGAGTTTTGCACTTTCTGTATTCGCATGGCGGTATGAGCATCTAGACAGGGGCCATAAACAATATCACAGTAATTAAAAATTGACAGTATCAACGTGTCACATAATCTAATTTTAATATTACGAGTAAGGCAATGACGGTTGGCGTATAAATTTTTTTGTAAATAATAAGATTATTTAACAAGAATATTCACATGGTCAATGAATCTAAGTTGGATATCTATTTTTAACCCTATATTTTATCTCGATAGTTCAACTTTTGTCCATCTACCTGCATAGAAACATTGTTTATGGCCCTCTCTCTATCTTTGAAATTGCCAAATAGAATAACTGATGACTTTGTACTGTTAATATTAAGACAGTGATTTTTTGATGTTCTTACTAATGATTTAATGTCGTCGTTAAGATAATTTTCCATGTGAAGAAATTGTTCGATGCTTGAGGAGAAATATAAGTTTGTATCATCAGCATAAAAATGAGAGTTGAAATTTTGCAAGACTTGTTTGAAGTCAGAAGTGTAGATTATAAAAAGTAATGGTGCCAAAATAGACCCCTGTGGGGCTCCGTGGGTTATATTATTGGTATTTGACATTTTACCATCACTGATTACGCGCTGATTTCTATCAGTTAAATAAGATTTAATTAATGAGTATGCAGAACCATTAAAGCCGAAATATTTAAGCTTCGCGCATAAGAGTTGGTGATTCATAGTGTCAAAGGCTTTACTATAGTCTAATGATACTAGTAAGGTTACGTTGCCCTTGTCCCGACTGCTAATAATATCATCAGTGATTTTTAGGAGCGCGCTTGTCGTGCTATGATTTTTCCTGAAACCAGATTGGTTATCAGGAATAATTGACTTAGTTAAGCTGTATATATAGATTTTACTGAGTGATATAATGAGTGAAGATTTCCAGCTCCTTGGGAATATACCATCTATGATAAATTTATTTACTCTAAAGGTGACTATAGGAGTGAGAAACGGTATACAAATTTGTAACATTTTTAGTGTGATCCCATCGGATCCCATTGCATTGGTTTTTATATTTCTTATGTAGTTTTCAACCTCGACATCTGTGATAGTGTTAAATGAAAAATTATTTGTAGGATGAAATAAATGTGTACAATAAAAATCGATAGTGTAATCAGGAGGGGGGGTGATTAATTGGCTGACTGACACAGTAGTTATTGATGTCATTCGGATCATTTAGGTGATCTGGTAAATTATTTGCACCCTTTTTTTTTACTATGTCAAATAATCTAAGAGTATCCCATAGTTTCTTGTTATCATACTGATTTTGAACAAATTCAATATAGCTTTTTTTTTTCATTTCGTATGGCAGCTGTAACCATATTACGTATATTTTTATACTGTTCCCAATCACCAGCATCACGTGTTCTTTTAAATTTAGCCAGGGCATTCTTTCTGGTTTTAATCATTAGCTTAACTATGTGAGCCATGGAGCCTTTGGTTTGTTAATTCTGACGGTCTTAAGAGGTGCATGAGTATTAAATAAATTAGTCAGATAATCTGTGAATACTTCTACTATTTCATTACAATCATTTAGCGAGTATAGATTATGCCAGGGTAAGGATCTAAGGTCGGCATCGAAATTATCAAAATTAAAATATCTAAAATCCCTGAAAGTTCTATAAAATTGTTTCGGTTTGACTGTTTCGATAGATAATTCGCAATACACTAAACAATGATCAGATATATCATAAGTTTCTAGAGTGTTACAGGTCCGAATAAGCTCATGATTACTAATAGAAATTACGTCGATTAGAGAATTATTGTGTGCATTAACTCGAGTAGGCTCATGATTAACCAATGAGAGACCATATGTTTCCAGAAATTCTGTAAATTTAATACTATTATTATTGACGGTGTTTAGTAAATTAATGTTTATATCCCCAGTTAACACAATTTCATCCACTGCGGGAGTCAGATAAGATATAGAATTTTCTAATTCATTAATACCATCAGAAACATTCGTACCCGGGGGTCTGTAAATTCCCCCAAGAGCAAAAGTAATATTATTAATTTTGAAACTCACCCAAAGTTGTTCTAAAGATGCATTGATCCTATTTTCAATATTAAATTTATTTACATTTATGTGGTCTCTATGGAACAAAGCTATTCCACCACTTCTGCGTCCCACACGATCTACCCTAATGATTTTATAACCATTTATTGAAATTTGCTCCGACGGTATTATAGGAGAAAGCCACGTTTCTGTAACTAAAAATAAGTCATAATTGTACTTATGTACAATATTTTTCAGTTTGTTGAATCCAGTAAACAATGACCTAACATTTAGTGTAGCCAGTTTGAGTTGCATTGTTAATGTAGTATATCCAAATTATAAACCAAAATATCAATCATGTGTAATAACAAAACAATATGTACTGCAACATTAAGTAAAGAAAAAGAAGTAATAAGAATATATATATATAATAAATAGAGATAACAACTGCAGAGTGCAATTTCTCAGTGGTAAAAACAATGGGTCACTTTTTATATCCGAAGTTTTATTGACAAACTTGCATTCCTGATAAATTTCTAAACATGTATATAAATTAATAGGAATAAGTAAAGGAACTGTAAAAAAAAAGAATTAAGAGTACAAAAAAAAATCATACAAAAAGTATAAGAAATAGAGGATTATAAAAAGCGCCGCATAAAGGTTGAATTACAATATATTTTATATAATATTTTCACTCGCATGTTATCGTTTAAATACCAAACATCAACTTACATATATATGCTGTATTAAATAGATACTATAGACTAAAAAGTGATAATATAATTAAGGAGTAGAATGATAAAGGGGAAAAAAACAAAAAAAAAGACTCCAAGATCAAGACTAATATCTAGAAAAAACAGAATTTATATTCAGTAGATCAAAATGAAACAAAAAAAAGAAACATTATTTTCAAATCAGAATAATTATGTTCGCAGTGCAATAAAGTGCATAAAACAATAGAAACAATATTTTACTACTAGCATAAGATTTCATTAGTTATTAGACATTTCACGTACAATCTCTTCTAGCTGTTCAAAAGTGGGCTTTACGACTTGATCGCCAGATTTCCATCTAATTTTTCCGTCTATTATCCAGACGTTTCTTGAACCGAACTTTTTCACTGCAGCTAGTACAGCACGATGCCGGAGAGTTGTTAAGTCTTCCCTGATGACATATTGGGTACCTCTTAACTTTGTTTTCACTCCATATACCATACGTTTAATATCATGCGATTTAAATTTTACTAAAACAGTTTTATCATCAACCCTGTAGCAATTCTCAAAATCAGAAGAATTTAAGAAGACAACCATACACTAGTTCTGAGTTCTGGCGCCAGCGGTATTTGCGTATGAGAGCTATTTTTCACAAATCAATACCGCTTTTATAAAACGTCAAAACATTTGAACCCTGCACTTGAATACACTACTCGACGCACGTTTGCCTAACCATGTTAGCATTATCAGGAGATGTTTAAAACTGAAAACCAGTTATATTTGTCTCTCAATAGTGCTGACATGGTTAACAAAACGCTCTGTTGCACTAAGCACTATTATAAATAGCAAAGTAACAAAATGAAAAACTTTTTTATGAGAAATTCAAAATTGAGCTACATTGACCAAAACTTATATTTGATTTGATCAGTCAGTTGACATCAAATCTCCAAATATGCCTTGTTAGTCCAGTGGGATTAGCTCCGAAAGTACCCAATCAGTACCTAAATCTGAGTGGATAATTGCGAAGTTATTCATGATCAGGGAGTATCAAAGGTGATATGTACATACTTTGTGGATGGAAATTCGGTGGCATTTGTTTATAACAGCACCTTGAATGTTGTAACAAACAGTTTTTTCTTAATAACTTTGATCGTAGCGCTCGGCGAGAAAAAAAGTTTAATATAAAAGATGTAGGTATTGACAATACGAACATTTTAAGCCATAGTTCATAGCCATCAAAATCGATTCAGAAGTTTATTCGCAAATCGTAAAAAACCGTTGAAAATCAATGATTTTTTGATTGTTATTATTTAATAGACAAATAAGCAATATCCGCGTGAAATCTATTTGCAAGTTTAATCTGTGGTATGCTTAAACTACGGTTCAAATTTGATAAAAAAATATTCAATAGTTTCCGAGGTAATTTAATTTGTTTATAGAATTACGATGATTTTAACGTACAATAACGGTCAATTTTTCAATCATGCGATTATAAAAATGGGCTCATTTGAAAGATAAAGGTTGCTACTTCTTAATGCAATTGTTACCCCATCAAATAATAACTTTTTGAGTGTTTAAAATGGCTTTAAAAATGGCGTTATATTTTCTGCATAAAAAAAATGAATTACTCGCTGAATTTTTAACGCAAAACTAACATCTTGAACTTTATGTTGCGCCGAACTAGAATTCTCCAAATTGATTTGAAGCAAAGATACATTTTTTTTTTAAATCATAGCTCCCATGTTTATTTATATGAAGTTATGAAATTTGACCCGTATGTAGAGGTTTAGTTGAATTATACTTGGACAGTATTTTCAACTTGCCTCGAATAAATATATTAATAATAATGCAAGGGAAAGTATAGTGCTGATACGTGTCACTAGAGAGGGGGCAGGAGAGGGGATAGACGCGCTCCTGGGCTCGCGCTGGTGTAATTGATAGAAAGAGGATTGGCAAGAATGGTTGTGAAATAATTGCGCATATGTACAGTATAATATAATAATAATAATTCTTTATTAGCTTAAGCTAAAAAAAAAGATACAAATATATCCACATCACAAAAGTATATGAGATTATGTAAAACTTAACTATTACAAATAAAAATTTCAACCTATTACAAACATACAAATATAGACCATAACACTTAGGTAGTATCACACGGATTACACGGGCCATTTTTCTTTGACATAGCCTATACTTTTTTGTTTAAAAACATTAAGGTTTGCACTATTTTTTATATTATATGGGATCTCATTATACATTTTTAAACCCTTATTAAATACTTGATTTTCTCCATATAACGTGTTTGTTCTTTGTATGTAGAAATTTTGATGACCCCTAGTATTGTAGTTATGGATATTAAAAACAAATGTACAAAATTCCAACAGATGTTTTGGAAGCATATTGTTCAATAATTTATAAATAAAAATATTCAACATTACAGATTGTTTCACAGATAATACTTTTAAACTTTGCCACATCCAACTAATACGAGTATACCTATCACAATATAAGATACATTTTAACGCCTTATTTTGGATCACCTGAAGTGTATGAAATTCATTATTATTAAACATATACATAATCGTTGGACAATAAGCAAAATGTGGTGCGATAATAGTTTTATACACTAATAGTTTTGTCCATGTACTTAAAAATTTACCCATTCGAGAAAAAAAGATATCTTTTTCAATACTTTTTTAGCTACATATTCACAGTGTCGAGAAAAGCTCAAGTTTGTGTCAATGATGACACCTAGATATTTAAATTCGGCGATATTCTCAACTGCATGATTATTTATGACAATATTTAATGATTGGCTATCACAGTATTTATCTTGGAGCACCACGCATTTAGTTTTTTCTAAATTTAAGTTTAAGCTGTTTTCTCCTAACCAATCATAAACATTTTCCAATTAATTATTTAGTATACCATTAATGATATTAATGTCATCCCAACATAGTACAACAGAGTATCATCAGCAAACATTTGAATTTGGCATTCCTGCACTACATTAACTATATCATTTATATACAAAAGAAACAATATGGGGCCCAAAACCGTGCCTGGTGGTACTCCATATTGCACCTCTTGCGAACTTGATGTGATATCGCCGTACAAAAAAAGACAAAAGATCTTTGCATGAAATTCGTTTCATTAATCATTAATTACGAAAAGTCTACAATTAGGTCGGCTTTTAAATTAGAATCACTTACTTCAGCAGAAGGAGCAACGCATTCATTTCGCTCATATCAACAAATCCAGAAGTGGTTAGGGAATGAAATAGATCCGAAACAATGAGGTTGGGAGAAGAGTCGGTATGGCTTGAGGTCTATTAAGAGTGAAGAGTCTCTTGTACCGGAAAATATTTACACAATAATAACCTGCCGGTGTACGACAGGTTGTTTGAGAGCATGTGGATATAGGAAGCATGGATTACAATGTTCAAATTTGTGTACTAATTGCGAAATGAAAAACTGTTCAAATGCAAGTGCAGTATCGATTAATAGTATGTTGAATGAAAATTATGGTATGGATGATCTTTCAACTGACTCATATGGAGAAATTGTTAGTAATTGAAATATCGAAAAAGAGATAGAAAATGAAGATAATATAAATAATATAGATGATGACGATGAGTACGATGAGCGTGGTGAGTCTGAGGATGATGAGAATGAATATGTAAATACAATAAAAAGGCGTAGATTATAATATATTTATGTATTGTTTAATAAAATATGAAATAAAACTGAATTTTCCAAATACTCTCTATTTTCTCCATTTTACAGTGAATTTTGTAATTTCTTTTTGATAACTTTGGAATGGGCTCATCGAGCTAGTGCGAATAAAAATAAATCATAGAAGTCGGATGATTAGAAGCCGAGATATCGACGATTCATGCAGCGAGAAGCAGTTGGAGCAAATATTGAGTAAGTACGAGCCCAGGAGCCTGCCCCCTCTCCAGTGGCGCGCATCAACGCTATACTTTCCCTTGCATTATTAATAATATATTTATTCGAGGGAAGTTGAAAATACTGTCCAAGTATAATTCAAGTAAACCTCTACATCCGGGTCAAATCTCATAGCTTAAATAAACATGGGAGCTATGATTTTTTGAAAAAAAAATGTATCTTTGCTCCAAATCAATTTGGAAAATTCTAGTTCGGTGCAAAATAAAGTTCATGTTAGTTTTAATTTGATTCGTTTGACAATACGTTGCATTAAAAATTCAGCGAGTAATTCAATTTTTTTATGCGGAAATTATAACGCCATTTTTAAAGCCATTTTAAACATTCAAATAGTTATTATTTGATGGGGTAACAATTGCATTAAGAAGTAGCAACCTTTATCTATCAAATGAGCCCATTTTTATAATCGAGTGATTGAAAAATTGACCGTTATTGTACGTTAAAGTCATCGTAATTCTATAAACAAATTAAATTGTCTCGGAAACTATTGAATATTTTTTTTATCAAATCTGAACCGTAGTTTAAATACCACAGACTAAACTTGCAAATAGTTTTCATGCGGATATTGCTTATTTATCTATTAAATAATGACAATCGAAAAATCATTGATTTTCAACTGTTTTTTACAATTTGCGAATAATTGAACCGATTTTGATAAACTATGGCTTAAAATGTTCGTATTGTTAATACTTACATCTTTTATATTAAATTTTTTTCTCGCCGAGCGCTTCAATCAAAGTTATTAAGAAAAAACTGTTTATTACAACATTCAAGGTGCTGTTATGAACAAATGCCACCGAATTTTCATTCACAAAGTATATACATATCACCTTTGGTACTCCCTGTTCATGAATCACTTGGCAGTTATCCACTCAGATTTAGGTACTGACAAAATGCTAATCCCACTGGACTATGTTAGAAATTTTAGAATACAGGCCAGCATTTGAAGTGTGCATAAAATGTTCCTACATTTTTCTTTGCGATTCAAAGTGAAGATATTGTCAAATGGCAGACCGTTAATTAAGGTTACAATATACTACATTATATTGATGCCAAGAGCAATAACATTTCACTTATTTAAGGGACATTGTGAAAAATGTCATTTGGGTATTAACAAAATGATTATCGAGATTTTATCATCCCAACTAAATATTCTTTTCCGTTTTGAATTTATAAATCTGTAAATGCTGAAAATGATTTATTCAAATTCCATTAAAATATGAATTTCCACTGTCAATGGAGAAATATGCATAAATTATGCAATGTAGTTACGACTCCCGAAAAGTTTATCACGACATACACGTACTTGCGCACTCTCATTTTTGGTCAAAAGTAGAAATGAGTATGTCCTATCTCAATAAATTAGGAATAGTTTTTACAAAAATATTAGCAGTTCGTTAGAACGTAGCGGCACATTGAATGGTCTCTACAGTGTAAGATATTGTCTTTCACCTCATTTTATAAATTTTCAGTATAACAAAGAATTTGGTCCAATCATCGAGGCATCACTGACAAGTATTGCTGAGGCACCTGATGAAAATACCCTCCTCTTGATAGTTATATATACAATAACCGTCGCATATGAAGATGTGGTGCGAAAATATAATGTTGTGGATATCACAACAGAAGAAGCAAGAAATTTAAAAGTAAGTTGTTTTGAAACTAGAAATTTTATATATTTCTAATTTATGAAAAATGTCATATATATCAAAGAACCCCTATTATAAAAGGGTACTATTTTTCGACCTGACAAGAAAGGCTTTAGGAAACTACAAAAAATGTGATGACAATAAAAAATGAGGTACATCTTCAGATAGTGTTCCACATGACAAATAAATATTTCAAAACAGAAAAGTACATCGTCTGATGGGATATAGCTTTATAAAAGATAGAATAACCATTTTCCTCTCAAAATAATAATACTCTAAACCAAAGCGACACCTTACATTCTGATGAGTATAAAAACGAGACATTGCCAGATTGAGTCAAGCGATGCATTAGGTTTATTTCTGTGCTTATGCGCAGAGGGAGTAGAGACAAAAAGTGCAGTGCTTGTCAACAAATATTTTTTGTAAGCATGATAGTTTACATAGGGGAGATCCTTTTGTAGGTTGAGAATGACTGCCTTTTGGGAACGTCTTTAAGATATTTAATTTTTTATATACAGTTACACTGTATTGAAATTTTACAAATTAATAATAAATATAGACATAGAGCTACTGAATTTTTCAGAGCATTTGAGGACCTCCTTCAACTTTTATAGTGTGTAGTCTTGATTAAAGAAATAACCCTACGCTGGGTCCAGGCTTGGGAGTGGGGGCGTTTTTGTGTAAGGGCTGTTTTTCAGAAATCAAAGTCTTTGGTGCCTAAAAATCACTTTTGCAAAACACCAAAACACTCAAATACTCTACTAGCGTTTCGTAGCTATGTTAGTGCCATCGGAAGATGATTAAAACGAAAAAACTAGCCTTATTCGTCTCCCTATGACGTTGACATAATTAGTGAAACACACGTCGAGTAGTATATTCTGGTGTACTGTTCAAATGTTTTGGCATTTTGTAAAAGTGGTATAAGACATCAAAGATATAGATTTATGAAAAATAGCCCTCCCATGAAAACGCCTACACCACAGGACCCGAACCCAGCATAGGGTTGTTCAGGACTGTGCATCATAAAAGTTGAGAGAGGTTCTTAGACGCTCATTGGAAAAGTTAAATAGCTCTTGGCCTAATAGGTACCAATTTTAAATGAAAATTTTAAAAAAATTAACTTTACAAAAAAAATCGAAATTTTTCAATAAAATTCAAAATTTGTCGATCAATTGTCCTCTTTATTCTGAACAAACATGTTTCGCATATATAAATATTTTTGCAAAAAGCGAAGCCATATGACAATTCTTTTGCAGGTTTTTCTTTGGAAAACTTTTTCATTTAGCCTTCATAGTATGGTTTGGATTCCATACCTCAATTCTGAGATATGACGAATCAAAATTTCACTAGCAGCCCCTGCTGACATTACTATTATAAAAAAAATTGCCTAAAATAAAATATACTCATTTATTATTTCAGCTTTTGGTTAAACAACTTTTGACCTTCAAAGCATTCCGATCTGCAAAGCGAAGTTTTAAGAAACTCATTTATTTTTCATTCAAATATGCATTTAAGGATGAATCAAAATATGCTTTTTTATATTTTACAAAATATTTCGTAGACTTGCTTATTGATGATGATGACAAAAAAGAACTGTAAGTAAAACTATTTGTGGGTTATATCCATTGCAAGAAATTTTGATTTTCAGGCTTGAGTTCTGTAAAAACAAACTTCCGAGTGGAGCTGAAACAAATGCTGCCATATTATTTATAGCAAGTTATATGAAAAATTTTAAAACTCCTGCGAAGAAAGCAGGTAGGTCTATATATTGAGAAATTTTATACTTTTATTTAAATTTGCTGCCAATTTTAAATTGCAATTAAGTTTTAGAAACAGAATTTATTATCCTTTAAAAAATAGCGTTTCTAGTAATCTAAAAAAAATGACTATGGGGTCCCGCAAGGTTCTGTATTGGGACCACTTCTGTTTATTCCTTTCATAAATGACCTAAATCAAATGACACAAATGTAAAATAAAAATGTTCGTTGATGATACTATAATATATTGGCATGATAATGACGTAAAGAAACTGGTATAAATGCTGAATGAAATACTTAAATTGGTGCAGGACTGATTAAATGAAGATGGATTAAAGCTGAATATAAAAAAAAAACGAAATCAATGTTAATTAGTAGTGCTTTAAAGTTGATATATCGGAATTTAAAATAAATATTGACAATGAAGACATTGACATTATTAAAATGCATAAATATCTGAGAATGGTTTGAGTTAATATTTAATTTTAAAGAACATAATATGTGAAATATGTAGTGCGGAAAGTTAATAAAAAAGTTAACTATTTAAGTAGAATTAGGCAGGATTTAACTAAATGGTGTAAGAGAACTATTCTTTCCTATTATTTGGGTGTTCTACCACATGTATTATTATCCTCTTCAAAATAAATCACCGAATCTACAAAATAATAGAATTATTGGAAAAAAAGCCTCTGCGCCCGTGACGTTTACGCCAAAGGAAAAGTAAGAGGTTATGTTTTGCAAATAATATAAATCAGAATAAACACAGAAATAATGTATTTTGCTGACGTTTCGGAAAGTAATCTCTTTCCGTTTTCAAAGCTATTTTTTGGAAGAACCCTTATTTTGCTGTGTATGTCAAATACACAGCTTTAAGATTCTGTTTATGTTATTTCCATAGATACTTACTACTTACACAAAACATAGAACTGATGATATTTTCTTTTAGATAATGTTGAGTTTGTTAAGTTCTTCTTTTAACATCGGTAGCCAGGTTGTACAAATATCTACAGAACAATTCGAGAGAACTATTAATAAAACTATCTGTTGAGTTATTTTTAATGTTTTGTAGGGTAAAATGAGCAGTAGTTATTATTAATATTATTATTATTATAACAAAAAATAAGAGCTGAAGCTCGAAAGCTTGTTAAGCTCATAATATAAAAATTAAATAACATCCTATAAACTAAATTAAACAAATATTTAGATGAAGTATGGACAAATGATTATCTGTTTAAAATACTGTAACTTGCAGAGACACATCTTGTTAACATTAACATTATACAGGCACAGTATTCAAAAAATGATCCAGTCTACTTTTAAATGAATTCAAAGACGGAGCAGTGACAACACTATCCGGCAACGCGTTCCACTTGTCAAACACTCTATTAGACAAAAATGTTTGCCTACTACGCATGTGAAAATTCTCCTTTTTTAACTTCAGGGCGTGGCCACGTAGGCGGGGATCCACATTAAATGTAAAAATATCCACTGGACAGTACATTTCTCTATGGAGTAACCTGTATGTGGTAATGAGATCACCACGCATTCGTCTTGTTTCCAGTGGCTGAAGTTTGAGAATGCTGAGACGAGTTTCGTACGGAAGATTATGTAAAACTCGGGGGAGCTTGGTTGCACGTCTTTGGACACCTTCGAGCCTATTGATGTCTTGCCTTAAAACAGGAGACCATACGGCTACAGCAAACTCGAGATGTGGGCGAATATATGACTTATAGATTTTAAGAAATGAGTCGGTTGTAAGATCTTGGAACGACTTTTTGACCATATAAATTAACTGATTACATTTCTTAACCACTTTTGAAACATGAGCACTCCAGGACAATGAGTCTGTCACTACAACACCAAGGTCACTTTGTTCTGATACGGTCATAAGTTGATTTCCGTTAACGATATAGTTCAATTTTGGATTATGTTTAGACATGTGCAGTACACAGCATTTTGTATTGTTCAGGGGAATCAGCCAATTGGAACACCAGCGCACGATAAAGTCAAGGTCGTGTTGAATATCAGGTGACGGTGAAGAAAACAGTTTAAGATCATCAGCGTAGGAAAGAATAGATGATGTGCAATTTTGCGTTAGGTCTGACACGTATATTAAGAACAGGATCGGGCCTAGTACCGAGCCTTGAGGTATACCACTTAAAACTTTACGTTTGTCCGAAGAACAGTTTCCTACACGCACAGAAAACTCCCGATCACTCAAGAAAGACTCGATCCATGTTAAAAGTTTTCCACGCACTCCGAAATGTTCAAGTTTGTACAATAGTCTGGTTGTCGGCACTTTGTCGAAGGCACGTGAAAAGTCCAAGTAAACCACATCTAACGGTTGTCCACTGTCGATGTATAAAGTCCACGCATTAACCGCCTGGAGCAGGTTAGAAACCACCGAACGGTTTGCAAAAACCCATGCTGGTGAGAGGGGATAATATTACTATTTAATAAAAAAGGGATCAGCTCTTCGCAGATAATACGTTCAAGTAACTTACATGGAACTGAAGTTAGGCTAATTGGTCGATAGTTGCAGCTGGAAAGTTTGTCACCTTTTTTATAAATAGGCGTCACACTGGCGTTTTTCCAATCATCAGGAACTATACCACTCTCCATGGACTTAATCATGATTTGGCAAAGCGGTTCACATAGGCTAGTAGCGCATCTGGACAAAAATAAAGGGTTAACTGTGTCAGCTCCGGGTGAAGAGTCAGTACGTAATTTAGCTAAATGCTCCCGGACTATTTCTGAGGTTATATTAATATTTTCAATTGATGTGTTTGAGCGAGTATTCAGGTCCAGGGGAGGAGGTTGTGTGCCAGGATCCACCGTATATGCTTCAAAAAACGTATCCGCAAAAGTATTCGCCACTTCCTTGTTATCACTGCAAAAATTTCCATCTGGCTTTCTTAATAACGGTATGGACACTTTACTCGTTAAACGAGAACGTGTATATTTGTAGAACGCTTTGGGCCCTTTGTCGACTAGTTGATTCTCAAAAGCGGTTCTAGCATTACGAAGAAGTCCTGTGAGACGATTGGAAAAAGATCGGTGGAGTTCATAATCTTCTGGAGAATTTGAGCGTGAATATCGTTGCCACAGCGCCTTCTTTTTTATAGACATATCATGTAGTTCCTTATTAATCCACTGCTTTTTGTATACAGTTCTATTCGCAAAAGTTGGAGTATGGGCAGGGATAACGTTTAAAATTGTATTCAGCCAGCTACGCCAAAGGGCTTCTGGGTTTTCTTTATTTGCACAATCTTGGAACCAGTTCGTGTTAATAAATTGTTCGTTCATGGCAGTGTAATCAGCTCGATGAAAGTTTAATTTTTTACTGAAATTATTGGAACATATATGAGAGAAGAACTGCATATTAAACTCAATACAAACGTGGTCTGATTTGCCCAGAGGAGGTGCAATGCTGGGAGGGCCAATGAGATTGTCGACTGGTTATTACAAGGTCGATGAGGGACGGACGCTGATTATGACGGTATCTTGTGTATTCAGTGATATGTTGAATCAGGCCCGTGGCTGAAATCATGTTGGTAAAATCTGCAGTTGCATCTTCAGAGTTTAGAGAATCAGTTAGTGGCCAGATAATTGCGGGGAAGTTGAAATCTCCTACGACAAGAAGGTTATCCAAGGACCAGCTCAATGCCTCGATTTTATTGCACAGAAGTTTAGAGTCTTCCCTCGATATGTCCGGCGCTCTGTACACAAGAAGTACGTGAAAAGTGGCAAAGGATGGAATTTTAATTTGTAGTAATAAACAGTCTATTTGTGGCACATTACAATCAAGTTGCGTGATATTAGAAGCTGAGAAAAATTTGGTGCTGAAAAATGCACACACGCCACCACCTCGTTTTTCGGTACGATCAGAACGAAACAGAAAATAACCAGGTAATGCAACAGCTGCATCATGTATATTTGAGGTGAGCCATGTCTCAGCAAGGAGGATAATGCTGGGGGAATGCATATATGTATAGAGTTGAAGATCGTTATGTTTGGCAGGAAGAGATGCAATATTCGTATAAGCAATGGAAATTTGACAAAATTTTGGTGACTGATTAGTTAGTTTTTTGATGCTGGATCTAAGGGGACAATGGTAGGAAGATTGTTTATATATTTAATTGTAAGTTGTTCTCCATTATCATTTCGTTGTTGTAATTCTAGCCTGAGATTTTTTAAATAATCAATCTGATGTTTGGTCTGATCTGCTCGCAGTAGAATTTTAGAATATTTGGTTCCCGCTAATTTATTTTTGTTGCGTAAAAGCTTTTTAACTGTATCACTGGAGGAGAAGTTTAACAATAGTGGCCTTGGTCTGTTGTTTTGTTCCTTCCCTAAGCGACGAACGGAGATGATATTTGCAGCATGATCAATTTTACTAATCAAGTCAGAGACTGCATCCTTATCCTTTTCTTCAGTATTTTCATCGGTGGGTTCGGGCATACCAATGACAACAAGGTTATTTAATTTTTTGAGCCTAGCTAAGGCCTCTTGCACGCAGTCTTCGAACGTTCTTTCGTTGGGAGTTGAGCAATTACTTTGCAATTGAGTTTCTAATTTGGACAGACGATTATCAAAACTTTCTACTTTTTCATTTATGCCCCGAACAAGGTTCATAAGAGCATCTAGTTTATTCTCTTTCGCTAGGCACTTGTTACAATTTATTCGGATTGATTTAGATGTAGACCTCGTTAAACGTTTAGCATCATCTGCCGACATTCCTAGACATTCCTGATGTATATATTGATTGCATTCAGAGCATGTAACTTTACATTGTTCCATGGGAATCGTGCGGGCACAGTTAGCGCAGGAACTCATTGCAACTAGGATAATGTGCGTGCTTAAACACCAACTTAAGCCTCGGGCGACCAATACCTTACTCCAGTGGACAAACACTGAGTAATTATTCTGCGGTAGCTACCAGTGGACGGTCCAGCTAGGACAGCCTAGATGCGTATCAATAATGCGTGAGACTAATTGAACGATAGTGAACCTTATCAGTACTAACCCACCGTTATTTTTACAAGAGTTTGATGTTTACTTTTATAAATAGTCTCAATGCGTTATGGGTTATGCACTTACCCCGTCGGAAATCAGTGAGTTGTTAGTTACAATGTACTTGTTTTGTATTGTTTCACTTATAAATAGGTGTCGCCACTAGTGTGCGCATTAAAAAGTAGCCCTAGTAGTCTGCTCAATCTTGTAAGAGATTAATGTGTTTGTTACAAGTTAATTAAAAGTATAAAACCATTTTATTGCGTTATTCAACGACAGAGAAGTAATTCTCACATAACAGGTTATGTGCCCAGTCACGAGAGTTTGATGGAGAATAGTTTTTTGGCTGAAGAATTTGTTTCTAAGCTGTACCTCTGTTAATTGAAAGAATAAGTAAAAATGGCGGACAAAATTGATGTTGGAGCGATTAATAAATTTGATGGACAGAATTACCAACAGTGGAAATTTCAAATAAAATGTGCCCTAAAAGCAAAAGGTATTTACGGAATAGTTGACGGCACCGTAAGAAAGCCACCTGAAAATAATCAAGAACTTGAAACATGGAGTAAGAAGGATGCCCAAGCAATGTTCATATTAAGTGCTGCTATGGATCTGACGCAAATTACCTTGATAGAGAACTGTAATTCATCCAAAGAAATAATAGATAAATTAGACTCAATTTATCAGCAGAAATCCGAGGTAAACAAAATGTTGGTTCATGAGAAGTTCCACCAATACAAAATGGCGGCAAATGACTCGATTGCGCAGCACGTCTCAAAAGTTGAAAATTTGGCTAGAGAGATAAATGAATCCGGAGAAAATATAAGTAACGCTGCTATAATGACCAAAATACTCAGTACATTACCATTAAAGTATCGAAACGTTAGGCAGGCCTGGTTGTCCTTGGACGAAGCCAAACAGACTATCCCAAATCTAACAGCTCGTCTTCTGGATGAGGAAAAGAGTCTGACATCACTTGAGGAAGCAGAAACTGCACTTGCAACTGTGTCGTTGGAGAAAAATAAAAAGAAAAATGAATATGAAAAAAGAGGTCAATTCCGTTATAGCTGTTATAACTGTCATAAAAAGGGACATATGGCTAGAGACTGTAAGATGCCAAAAAGGAATAATTACAGAAATGAAAACAAAGTAAAAGAAGAAACTCGTGGTTCAGCAAGGATTGCTAGTACTGAAGCTAGCACAAGTTATGAAACTGCATTTAATGTTGAACACGATAAATGCTACTTTGAAGAATATAACTGGTTAATGGATAGTGGTGCTTCAGCACACATGACTTATCGTCGAGACTATTTTACATCATTCGAAGAACTTGAAGTTCCAACAAGTGTCATGCTAGGAAACAATCAAAGCATTGAAGTAAAAGGAAAAGGTACAATCAAAATTCAGAAATTAATAGGTCAAAAATGGTCGAATGCAACAATAAATAATGTACTTTTTGTTCCCGAACTAAGAAAAAATTTGTTTTCCGAAGGTGTTCTAACAAATAAAGGCATGAAAATTGTAAAAGAAAACAGTAGGGCCAATATATTCAATGGAAATGAACTTGTAGCATCTGCCGTTCGTAAGTCGAACAATTTGTATGTAATGCTTTTTAAAACAATTATAATAAACGCTAATGTGGCATCAGGCAACAGTTTGAAAATATGCCATGAACGCCTAGGTCATGTAAACCAAAAATCCTTACGTGAAATGGTCTCCAAGGGATTAGTATCTGGTGTAAACATGAATGATATAGATAATTTTCAATGTGAAGCATGTGCTTTTGGAAAACAACATCAACAACCGTTTAAGAAAAATAATGTGAAAGAAAAGTCAAAACCAGGAGAACGAATATATAGTGATGTATGTGGACCGATGTCAACCCTCTCAGTGTCTGGCTCAAGGTACCTTTTAACTTTTAAGGATAGTTGTTCAGGTTATAGAGTTGCATTTTTTATTAAACACAAATCTGATGTTCTCGAGTGCTTCAAAGTATTTAATAACCAAATTAAAACAAAGTTTGGACACTCTGTGAAAATATTACATGTAGACAATGGGACCGAATATTGTAACAATGATTTCAAAGAATATTTAGAGAAAGAAGGGACTGAAGTGGAAACTACGGCTCCATACACACCACAACAAAACGGCAGAATGGAACGTGACAATAGAACAATCATAGAAAGTGCTCGGTCTATGTTGTGTAGTGGACAAGTTCCTAGGTATTTATGGGCTGAGGCAGTAAACACTGCGATATATATTCTAAACCGTACACCGACAAGCCAAACACCAAATTCAACTCCATATGAAGTTTGGACTGGAAATAAACCAAGTTTAGAACATGTGAAAACGTTTGGCTGCACAGCATATGTTCAGATACCTAACCAAAAACGTACAAAATTGGAACTAAAGAGTAAGAAGTATGTATTTGTTGGTTATGAGAAGAACTCTACAAATTACAGACTATTTGATAAAGAAACAAAGAAAATTATAGTGTCTCGTAACGTCATATTCTTTGAGAATGTAAGAGGATTTAAACAAGAAAATAACACGGTTCCGATATCTCTAAAAGTAAATGATGAAATTCTTATACCGCCAGAAGAAGAAGAAGTAGAACAAATTCCGGAAGGAGACGGAGTAATAGAAGAAGAACCACCTAACCTAAGACCTCGTAGAAATATACATTTACCAGCACTAAACTTAATAGAAATTGATGTTCCGCAATCCTATGAAGAGGCTATAAATAATGAAAAGTCCAGTGAATGGGAGAAAGCTGTTCGAGAAGAAATAACTGCACTAGAAAAGAATGATACGTGGGAATTAACAACCCTCCCAGAAGGAAAGAAACCGATTGGCTCAAAATGGGTTTTTAGAGTGAAAAGAACACCAGATGGCAAAATCTCTCGTTACAAGGCAAGACTTTGTGCAAAGGGTTTTGCACAAAAAGAGGGAATTAATTACAATGAAATATTCTCCCCAACAACCAGATATGACTCGATTCGTGTACTTCTAGCTGTCGCTGCACAAAATAACTATAAAATGATACAGTTTGATATTAAGACAGCTTTTCTCTATGGAAATCTTGAAGAAGACGTATTTATGATAATACCAGAAGGATTTGAAAACAAAGCAAACTTAGTTTGCAAACTCAAAAAAATCCCTATATGGCCTGAAACAGGCACCCCGTTGCTGGAATAAACAATTCGATAGTGTATTAAAGCAATTTGGATTTCAGCAGAGTAATGCAGATAAATGTGTGTACAGGGGTAACCTGAAAGGTATAAAAGTCCTGCTTGTTATTTATGTAGACGACGGGCTTATTATATCAGAAAGTGAATATGCTATTAAAGCCGTTTTAGCTGAGCTTCAAAGAAAATTTGAAATTACTACGAGCGAAGTTAACTATTTTGTTGGACTACAAATTTCGCAGAATAAAATGGATGGTTCCATCTTTAATGATCAATCCAGCTATGTAAAACAAATTATTGATCGTTTTGGACTAAATGAAGCGCATCCAGTAAGTATTCCTGCTGACCCACATACGAATTTAGCAATCAATCAATCGAATACAGCTTGCACTGAAGAAATACCCTATCGACAAGCTGTAGGATCTCTAATGTTCGCTGCTATTGCCACAAGACCCGACATAACTTTCGCAGTAGGTCTAGTGAGTAGATTCTTAAACAGCCATACGCAAACACAATGGAACGCAGTTAAAAGAATTATAAAGTACCTGAAAGGTACATCTGATTATGGAATTCAGTTTAAGAAACAACAGGATACGTTATGTTTGAGTGGTTATTGTGACTCGGACTATGCCAGTGATACCGAAACAAGGCGTTCAACTACAGGTTACGTCTTTAAAATTTGTGGTGGTATTGTAACATGGGCTAGCAAACGACAGCAAAGTGTCTCGCTCTCAACCACAGAGGCGGAATATATAGCAGCATCCCAAGCATCGAAAGAGGTCATCTGGTTACAACAACTTTTAAGTGATATTGGTGAACAGTGTGAAAAACCAACAACTTTATACGTTGATAACCAAAGTGCCATAAAACTAATTTGAAATCCGGAATTTCACAGTCGTACTAAGCATATTGACGTGAAATATCACTTTGTGCGAGAGAAGTATGAAAATGGTGACATTTTACCTGAATATATATCGACAAACATACAACCAGCTGACATTCTTACAAAAGCTTTACCAAAAAGCGCTTTCGAAAAGACAAGAAGCTTAATAGGAATGAATGAAAAGAAGGAAAAGTGAATTGAAATCGTTTATTGTTTTATTTACATTTTTTTAAAATATCAAACATAAAAAATAGAGGGAATGTTGAGTTATTTTTAATGTTTTGTAGGTAAAATGAGCAGTGGTTACAATGTACTTGTTTTGTATTGTTTCACTTATAAATAGGTGTCGCCACTAGTGTGCGCATTAAAAAGTAGTCCTAGTAGTCTGCTCAATCTTGTAAGAGATTAATGTGTTTGTTACAAGTTAATTAAAAGTTTAAAACCATTTTATTGCGTTATTCAACGACAGAGAAGTAATTCTCACATAACACTATCATTGAACCTCACCTTACCTATTGTTCATCATTACTAATGACCTTAAATGAAAGTGATATACAGAATCTGCAAATGGTACAAAACCAAGTGTTAAGAATTATCTTAAGAACCAACAGATACACTAGTGTAAGAAAAATGTTAAGCCAATTAAATATTCTTCCTGATAAACAAATAATAACGTATAATGTTCTTATATTAATTCACAGAATGACTGTAAAATTAGTTCCTCCATACTTAACTCATAAGTTATATAAAGTAAAAGACACTCATAAACATTAAACTGGATATGGAGAAAACTATGTATTAGAATACAAATAACGTCAGCAGGGCAAAATACAATTTTCTACACGGGCCTGAATTGGTATAACCAATTAAATAATGATACAAAAAACTTAAATCTAAAAAAATGTAAAAAAGGAAATAAAATAGTACATTATACACTAAGGGAGAGAAACATCTTATTTTTCCTGAGGTGTAATTTGAGGCCCGAGGGCGAATTTGTTCTGTTAAGTAGTTAAGCTAAGTTAGTTTTTATGTTTTCCAGGACGCATCTATGTGATTAAAATTTTTTTATAATTTCAGCAATTATTGACAAAGAAGAAATTGACCTATTAGTATAAAATACACTGAATAAATCCCTAACCTGCCTTTGCGAGTTACCGCTAAAATAGCACTTAACGATTTGAACTTTTTCATAAATTTCGTAAGAAGTCATTTTGAAATTAATTTGCTTTACGCCATTAACAGAATAAAATTGAACCGAATTCACGCAAACAGCACACATTTAGAAACTGAGTGGTTGGTTATCGCTACGAGGCTGAGACGCTAGCTAACCTTGACTCATATGGCCAGTGGTATCTCTCTCATTGACCTGCAATTTAAACGTGTTCCACCGACAGAAATCCCTATGTTCCTTAGTTTGTCCTATGATTCAGTTCTCGGCTAAGAGGTTTCTTTCATGTACCATATGACATATAGATTTTGGCCCTTTTTATAAAATCAAACTTGTCTCACAACCTGAAAGCCCCCGAATATTTTGTCTTACAATCTTGTTTTGAGTTAGAGAGGGCTTTCCACACAAAACCTCATTGGTTTTTTCATGTGCCTTATAATAATAATGATAATAATAAAAGTGCTTGCTCTGTGGTGTGAGAGGCTACCAGAGCATAGCGCCTTCATGCCACAAAATCTGCGCAACTATGCATCTCACCTTCGTAGTAGGGGCTACAGGAGGGCTGCTGCTGGACCGGTGAATGAGGTGGCCGAAGGTCTCGTTCCGCCAAGACCAGAGGGCCTCGGTACTAGACGGGGGTTACACCACATAAAAACCCAAACCCTCGGGCCATAAGACCTGGCCAGAGTGGATGAAGAACTTAATGCAGTGCTACCAGAACGGGCTGACCTCTGGCACATAAACTGTGCCGTGTATGCCACTGTTCAACGCTTTTCTCGGGTGGAGAGGCGAAACACTGCTTCCCCACAGGAGAGGGCGGAGTGGCGCATACAAAAGATGGAAGCCAAGGTCCCAACAGGCCGTTCACGCCTAAAGTGCGTCGATTAGCCGCCAACTTAAGACGTGCCCATCACACACTCAATGAGGCAGTGCTGCGAACCACCAAACAGCACTGTCTCGACAGGATACGGACGCTAGTGACTTGCAAAAAGTCACTAGTGAGGCGGGCGAGAGGGCTTGCGGAAAATAAATTGTTCCGCCAAAAGCCCTCGAGCCTTTTCTAACCTCCTCCGCGTATTGTAGACAATCCGGGCTGCAGATCAGGTGGAGAACTTCTGGAAAACGCTGTACGAGGAGAGGCTTCCACTCAACCGAGATTCTCCGGCCCTGGCACACTTTAAAACCTTTTGTCAAAGGTTTCAGCAACCACAGGGAGTGTGCCAACCAAGAAGAGGTTTGCAGGGCTCTTGAGGGTTTTAAGAACTTTGCTACTCCATGTCCCGATATAATAAATAACTTTTGGTGGAAAAAGTTATCGAGCACCCACCACAATTTTTATTATTATTATTATTATTATAATTCCTTCTTGGGTTGTTGAGGGGCGGACAGTGCTGATCCCCAAGAACGGAGATTTGTCCAACCCAAAGAACTACAGACCGATAACCTGTCTAAACGCATGTTACGAGGTGTTTACACGCATTTTGTACACGCGGTTGCTCCACACAATTGAACCGGTTTATGAACGGATATATGAGCAACGAGGGTCGAAGAGAGATGTCGCTGGCTGCAAGGAGAACCTGCTGATCGACAGATGTGTCATGCAGGACTCCATGCAGTATAAGCGGAATCTCTCTATGGCCTGGATTGATTATCGCAAGGCATTTGACATGACTTCGCATGATTGTTTACTTGCTCCGATATCTTGTGGTACCCAGTCCCGTAGTGAGATGTATTGAAGAACTGATGCCGCTCTGGAGGACTCGCTTTACCATAACATCGGGTAACGATAGAGTCCAAACAGAGTCGGTAATATTCAGAAGAGGAGTATTTCAGGGAGATTCCCTCAGTCCCCCTTCTGTTTTGCATCTCACTACTGCCATTATCCGTCTGGCTCCGGAAATGGATGACCTTAAACTTTATACCTCTGGAGAGAGGGATCTCCAACAGTCCCCTAGGGTGGTACAGGAGTACACGCAGGCTGCTGGTACGCAGTTCAGGTTGGACAAATGCGCACTGATCCATCTCAAGAGAAGACGATGAGGTGACTACGGAGAGGACGCGCAGCTTGTGGACGGAACCATCTAGATGCCAGGGAGTCGTATACTTACTTGGGTGTCGAGCAACACTCTACCCAAGAAGTGAGTGTAGTGAAAAACGCTCTCCTTGGCAAGTATCAACACCTACTCCTACAGATCTGGTCTTCAGAACTGTCGGGGAAGAACAAGGTGTCTGCTACAAATATGCTTGCCGTTCCGATCCTTTTCTACTCTTTCGGAGTAGTGAAATGGACTAGAGGAGAGCTGTGTCAACTCGATGCAGTAACCCGCAAGAAGATGCATCTCAATAGGAGCTTGCATCCTAAATCGTTTGTTCCACGGTTATATCTCCCACGACATCGGGAGGCCGTGGACTCTTGAGCTTGGAGAGTCTCCATAGCAGGATGGTTCAGGATGGAGCATGTAAGGTCATCAGGAGTTCGGATCCCCTTCTCTGCATGGTCCGAGACCATGAAAATGCAGAGGTAGGAGCTTTTCTCTTTAAGGCGGCACGGAAAGCAGCCGATGAACTTGGTCTCATCTTCGACGTTGAGCTGGTAAACCCCGACTCTGTCACTGAATTTGAACGCGTTCGACTAATAGCCCACATTAGAGCTGCAGAACACAACATCCTTCTGCAGCTCCATAAGGATAAGCCATTGCACAAAAATATAGAAGACCTCGGCTTACCCAAAAGGCTGACCTTCGCCTTTTTAAGGTCAGCCGGGCTTGCCAGGATGGTGTATTTAACATCCTCGTCTATCGACGTCGTGTCATGGGTATGGAGGTCCCTGATGTCAGCTGCAGGGCGCCGGAGACTGTAATGCACTTACTGTCGGCTTGCCCTACATACTCAGTCTCGGCCTATATTCACAGACATGGCGCAGCATTACGAGTGCTTTACTATCATCTAAGGCACTCGTATGGGATAGACGAAACACCAGTGCTGCCTTACGCTCCGGGGGATATTGAGTCCCTTGTGGGGAATGAGAAGTGTCTAATTTATTGGAACTACTTGTTTCCCACCATCAGGCAAACAAGCCAAGAAGCCTGATATAGTACTCCTCGACCACCAACTCAGGACAATGTATGTCGTGGAATTCTCAGCCTCTGCTGAGAGCAACATTATCTTGAAAGAGGAGGAAAAACGGACAAAATATCCGAGATTTGCTCTTCGAACTCCGCAGGCTTTATCCAGGCCATTCTATTAAAATAGTGGTACTGATTATAGGAGCCCTCAGTGGAATGAGACAGACACTGTTTCGGAACTGAAGATCATACTGGCATGCCGAGATTCGGCAGAGATCTTAGCTGGCAGAATGCAGAAGGCTATCATCCTCGGTTCATTGTGTCTGCTCAGGGCACACGATTCGCGGACCCGGGAGTCACTCACCCCACGGGCGTGGGGAGTGGCTATTGTATTTATTACCAGCGCCCCTCTGTGAGGGTCGGAGCCACAGAGTAGGGTGACTGATTTTTGTAAATAAATTTAAAAAAAGTGCTAGAAGTATATAAAGTTAGCCCCACCATCATTCGGCTACTAACATATGCGATGACGACTTGGGAAACCCAGACAAGAATTGGAGGAAGCACTATCTCGAATATCAAGATTAGAAGAGGTATATACCAGGGGGATTCACTGAGTCCATTATGGTTTTGCCTCGCTCTCAATCTGCTTTCAGCAATATTGAATGACACCACCTACGGTTTCCGAATAGATCCCAAACAACCAAGTTCGAGGCTCAGCCATTTACTATTTATGAATGACATCGAGCTATACGCTGAGAATCCAAGACAATTGAAGGCGCTAGTAGCCAATGTCAAAACCTTCAGGGATGATATCAGAATAGAGTTTGGGCTGGAGAAGTGTGCCGAAGTACATGTCACAAAGGGAAAAGCAGCAGCTGGAAATTATCTGTGACTTTGAGCAAATGCTTCCAGCAGAAACTTACAAGTACCTTGGAATTCTGCAGAATAGAAGGATAGACCACATCCAGCTAAAGAAGGAGTTCAGGGAAAAAAATATGCTGTCCCTAGTCTGGCAGTCGAAAGACTATACATGCCAAGAACACAAGGAGGCAGGGGATTAAGCAGCGTTCAGAAGATGTGCCGAACGCAAGAACCAAGAGTTTGACAAGGAGACCTCGCTCTTATGGCTTAAGGAAGGAATATTACATCCAGAAACTGAGGGATTCATAACAGCCATTCAGGATATCTATACTAGAAATTATGAGAAGTGCATTTTTAAAGTCCCCAGTGTGAACGATGTGTATAGAAAGTGTAAGACAGCGGGTGAAACTATCCAACATGTCACAGGAGGCTGCCTTGCTTTGGCTACGGGAATGTATTTGCGAAGGCACAACGAGGTGGCAAAAATCATCCACAGAGAATTGGCACTTAACTTAGGACTCATTACTAATCCACCACCCTTCTATAAGTATGGTCATGAGCAAAAAAAAATAGGACGTCTTATAACGGTATTTTGCTAAAATCTAGTTGTGTACATCTAACTTTAATTTTTGTGACATTGTCAGTTAGTTGTCATAATTTATTGCAAGTGTGCAAAAAACTAATATGCCTCATATAAGCGATTTAGTTAAATCTGGAGTTAGTGCTAATAGCAGAAGATGGATGGTCAATGAGACAAATTGCACTGCTTTATAATATTGACAAAAATTCGGTATGTAACATTCTAAGAAAGTGGAGAATAAACGGTACGATTAGTAGAAATCCTGGATCAGGGCGACGAAGGATATCAACTCAACAACAAGATTTGCAACTGGTAAATGCTTTAGTAGATAATCCATTTTACTTAGTTATTCAGGCAGCTGAAGAAACGAATTTTCGTGGATCGAGTAGTATTGGTCGCCGGCGAGTAAGAGAATCGGAGCTACCCTGTCATGCAGCAGCACATAAATACTTACTTAAAGCTGGCCATAAAGAAGTTCGAGTAGGATTTGCGCTTGAATTTTTAGCGCATAATGTAAATTTTTGGAACAATGTAATCTTTACAGACGAAAGAACTTTCCAGTCAACACACAGTGGTTGTATTCGTGTTTACCACCCTCCAAATACTCGATTCGATGAGAAATATATATCTAACAATGATAAAAGTGGTAGATTTTCCGTCAATATGTGGGCTTGGATATCGGCACATGGTCCTGGTGTTTTGTGGTATATTGAGGAATGATTTAATAGTGAAACATATATTAGGATTTTAGACAATATTATACTCCCTTCTGTGTCACAATTATTTTCTAATAATGAGTTCATATTTCAACAGGACAATTGTTCCGTTCATACTCATACCGTAACTAACTGATTTCAAGATAACAACATCAATGTTCTTAACTGGCTCAGCCATAGTCCAGATCTTAACCCTGTGGAAGAAGTATGGGGACTACTCGTAAGAAGTATCTAAAAACGAAATGTGAAACCACGGAATGCCGAATGTCCTATTTTTTTCTGCTCACGACAGTACACATCTGAAGCTGTTTTAGAAGATGAGAAACTGGGATAGACCAATCCAGTCTGATAGAACTTTGGATCATAACTGCCTTGACATCCTGGTGATCAAGAAAAAAGACAAGAAGGCTACTATTATTGATATTGGATGCCCCTTAACCAGCAACCTGCAGAAAACGGAGATGGAAAAGAGAAACAAATATCGGAATTTGGCTATAGAACTTAAACACATGTGGAGATTAGAGGAGGTTAGAATCATCCCGGTCATAATATCGGCTACAGGCGTGGTGATGAAGAAGTTCTTGAATTATTTGGAGCAACTTAATCTACCTAGAGGCCTCGCAAAGGTTATCCAGAGGACGGTAATTCTCCAAACATGCCACATTACTAGGAAATTTCTAAACCATTGAAACATCCACCGGATTAATGGGACATGATGAATTTCATCCCCGTTAACCAAGCCGAACCTCAACACCAATGGGCCCGGGACAGGCCCAGGCCCCCACAGAGCCAAACCCCAATGGCGCGTGCGAGGGTTCGGTGAATTTTTTCCGGCTTCGGAAGACAAAGTCACGGCTTAAGTCCATAATAATAATAATAATAAATTATTTATTAGTTCAAGCCAAAAAAAATACAAGTATAAACACATTGCACGTAAAATTTGGCCCTTTCTTGAAAAGTTGAGAGTTTCTTCTGATTAAATGTCCCCGGTTTGACACGTAAGATAAATAACCGGCTTAGCAGTAAAAATTTTTGTACCTTATGACGCACATCATCAGGCCCCAGCTTCCTGTCCAGTAAGTCTGTAACTAGAATGACTATCTAGAGATATGCAGTCTCTTATAGTGATTTTCAGAAACGTATACTAGTATCACATTCGCATGTAAGGATCAAATGTTTAATGTAAATATTGTCCTCATGAGATACATCTATAACAAATATAGACGCATCTCTTCTCTTCCTTTTAAATATATTTTTTGATTGACATAACTTCATAGTAATATCTAGGTAATTTTTTTCTCATTCCAATAATATTTTTAGAGAGAATTAAAACTAAGGGGGCTTCTAAAGAAAACAAGGAAAATAAGAAACCGCTTAAAGTAAAAACAAGGGTTCCACGTAAAGAAAGTACTTCAAAAAGCAACCCTTCTGTATCAACACCGGCGCCTAAAAGAAGACGATCTAATACTGCACGAACACGAAAAAGTTTGCAAGTTAGCCAGGAAACTGAAATGTCAGAGGATGATTTAACAATTCACGATAGTGAAAGTGATGATCTGAATGAATCTTTCACAGGGCTAAAAATTTAAATAAATTAATATATTCTTATTGTAATTATTAGATAATACGTAAATCAGTATGTTTTTAGATATGTATAATCCAGAGTTAATATATTCATTTGTTTAACATAATATATTGTTCCGTTAATCAGTGTTATTTAATTATACCTAATTATTAAGGGTATACATGTATCCCAACTATTCCCCATTATTAGGTCCTCAGGTGTGATTGATGATAGAATAATACTTAATCCATTTACTGTGACACTCAATTCTAATAGCAATTTTCCACTTTTACTCGGCCTTTTATACAGCCTGTCTTAGTTTGTTTTCTGAAACTTTGCCCTATTTTATAATCTCTACTTTAATATATAGTTGGTAACTATTAGTGGTGTTTTCTGCTGAGCAAAAGTGCTCTTTTTCACGATTCCGTCTGCAATCGATTGTTACTTACCCTTTATAAAAATAATTCCACCTGGTTGTATACAATTTTTATGGTCCAGGGGGCTGTAAGGGAAGGAAAAGGTGTTTTTGAATTATTTATATGATTAGAATCTATGTAAAATTATATGAAATTTGAAACTAAAATATTAATTATAGATACAGTAAATTAATTATTTAAAATCACATTTTACATTGCGCCTTATGGAATAATCTATGTTAAAAGTCAACTTTCAACATCGAGTTTTGTAATTAACTGTCTTTGCATTTAACTAGGATATTTTTAAAACGTTTATGTTTTTCGAAAATATGTTTAAAATAAACGTTGTTCATCATTTTATTAGGATCATATTCATATTTTTTAAATAGCTTGTTTTATAAGGGAGATATTTAGCAAAAACTGAAACAATGTAATGATGCCGCAACACTGAACTTGGACCAGCAAGAGCTCATACGCATCCCCTCTATGGTATTCGAGTGAGGCAGAACATTATATCGCAATGTGTTAAACAAAGAGACACAGTCAAAGTAGACAGAACACACTATCTATCTATATTTGGTTTTGATTCTTTATGAGTTTAAAATATCAATAATTAGCTTTTTGAAGAGTTTTTAATGAATTAATCTTTTAATAGTCAACGTTTAATATTTTACTAAAGACAATCATATAACTAATAGTGATATGTGAGTGCAGTCATAACAGTTACAAGGTAATGTAATAATTATTATTTACAACCTTGTTTTATTATTGTAAATAAATTGTAGCTAGAGTATAAAAATGGCCGAAACAAGCGGTACAAGTTCAGATAATAGTGAGATAGAGGATAAAATACAATTAAATATTAAGCCGAAGAAAAAGTTTTTAACCTTAAGCAATTAGTCTAAGAGCTAGTGGACGATTTACATAGGGTGTCTTATAAAACCTAATTTTTGTGTTACGAGTATTTCTACCTTAGATGAGTACAAAACTGGTGGCCAGCTGGCAGGCGGTGGTTAGTTGCCGCCCGGTAAATGTTGGGAAGTCATCACAGTTTTACTTTAAATGCAGTGTTTTATAAAAGCTGAAATTTTAATGTTATATTTAATATCCGACTCTATAAGGAAATTGGGTTGCCAGACTAATTGGCAGGTTAGTTATCAAAGCCAACTCGTTAGAATGTGTAAACTAAAAAATCTTGGATGGGGTTTTATAAAGACCGTAATTTGTACGTATTTGTACTGGCTGCCAACCGGCAATGAAATTTGTGCCTGAGTATGCGAATGAGAGAAGCTTATGCAAGTGGGAGCGTGCGAAAGAAATCATTTATGGGCATCGATTTAAGGCATCATGTGATTTCTATTACAATAAACATAATACACAAAATGAAAATAATGTTTTATAATTGTATCATATGACATTGATTTTGAAAATTATGCTACTTGGAGTTTGGAGTTAAATCATTAAAAATATGTTAATTGTAAATTAATTAATATGTGATATCAATGGCTTTTTATGGTAACTTATTCAATTGCGGAAGAGGAGTGAAAATGGGGTTTACTTTGATTTTGTTCTATTTGTTAAGTTATTTTATTAGAAAATACATTTTTATTTTTAATTGATTAATAAGTATTAGACAATATTGAATTTTAAAAATTTTTATTGCAAAAAAAAATAAAAGAACCATTTTTAAAATTCCAAGTTACTATTAACATTTTTTAAGAAAGTATCTAAAAGAAACCATAAATTTTTAGCACTGATAAATAGAAACGTGCATCTTTCATGAAGGTTACAGTACCACACGAGAAACCGGCTCCCAAATCGATTATTCCCTCCAAACAAATATACACTTCAACCAGCTGCCGATAAATGATCTCTTTCGCATGCTCCCACTTGATTAAGCTTCTCTCACTCGCACTCAGGTGCAAATTTCTTTGCCTGTTGGCAGCCAGTTCCAACCATCCAATTGATCTGTGCTTTTATACACGTAATGAGTGGTATAAAAAAAATGCCGTACAAATTTTAGCCTTTATAAAACACCCCATCCAAGATTTTTTAGTTTACACATTCAAACCAGTTGGCTGTGATAACTAACCTGCCAACTGGTCTGGCAACCCAATTTTCTTATAGAGTCGGCAATTAAATATAACATATTAAAATTTCAGCTTTTATAAAACACCCCATTTAAAGTAAAGTTGTGATGGCTTCCCAACATTTACCGGGCGACAACTAACCACCGCCCGCCAGCCAGCCGCCAGTTTTATATTCATCTGAGGTAGAAATACTCGTAACATAAAAATTAGCTTTTATATTTATGTAAATCGTCCACCAGCTCTTAGACTAAATGCTTATTTTGTCAAATAAAAGATAAAGTAATTTAATATCCTGTGGGTTGAAGTCCAGGCAAAAAAGTTTTCTATAGACATAAACTCGTTGGATTCCCAATTATGTACCTTGGTAAAAAAATTAGCATTAATTAGAAACAGCCTCTAAGGTCTTATACCATAAGTCATACTATTGCACATTCACTGACAAACATAACTTGGACTTCTTTAAGGCTATAAACACATTAAAAAATTGTACCCAAAAAAGCATTGTCACAAAATTTGCAGAATCAGTCGCCTCTGAAAACAAAGTAAGAAATTCTACTGCAGCTTATGATAGAAATAAATGTGTGTTTTATCAAAAAAGTCTTAAATATGAAAATCTCTCCCAGATAATGACTAAAAATGTGGACATCAATTTAAACTTATATATAGAAAAATACGGACGTTCTCAAAAGGGTAGGAGAAGATGATTTAATTACATCGGAAATTAAATACCTACCATAACAATTGTTTCACTATTCAATGGAGATTTTATCAAAATCAGATAAGTAAAATTTCATCGGCATCGCATAGCATTGAGCTTCATAGCCTAAGGGTTCGTTATTAGACAAAAATTTGATTAGCTTAAATCCTAAGCCATCTCTAGGCAGTTATGTACATCACGGTTGGAGACAAACTGAGGATTCTATTGAGCCAATCCTTTCAACATTAGGGAAAGTTCCAACAAACTTAATAGGCCCTTTCTACATGCAAACGCAAAGAGGTTTGTAATAATAATATTCTGTAATATAAAATATGAATGAGATTGCTTATTGCGCCATTGTTCCTGCATGAAAATTTGTCTGGTCTTCATTCAATAATGTAAATGTTAGAAAATGTGTACGATTAAACAAAAAATAGACCAAATTGAAGCTGATACTTGCGATTCTGAGTCAGACTCAAATTAGAACATCGTATATTCCTCAAGGATTTAAGATCAAAAAGATATCTCTACTGTCAAACCCACCTACAATAAAGTTAACAGCTAGTTTTGTATCTTCAAATTTATAAGCTTCTTTCAGGCGCATCCGAAAATCCGAATTTTTCAGTGGCGTAATTCTGGTAGAGTTTTCGAGGCGGGAAATCTCTCAAACCTTATTTATGAATCCGGAACTTCTTCTATGGTTATTTTGCAGCTAGTAATAAATATGAGTGAAAATCTATTTACAAAAATAGTGAGTATAATGTAACCGTTTTAAGATACACAAATAAAGTTATAAAGTCCCCCACCACGAATTTCAAATTTGGCACAGCATGTATTCACTAGATAATGAATATTGGTAATATATGATAAATTTAAAAAAATGACTAATCTGCTGTCGACATTTTGCCGGATACGCCGCAGTTAATAATATATATTTTAACTAACTCAATATAATAATATTAAAAAGTGTGTTAATTAAATGATTTTTAGTAGTTTAAAAAAACACGCTTTAAAAACCGAACTAAAAAGTAAAAAATAATAATGTTTAAATATTAAGATTTTGTTTAACAGCGATATATTGTAAAAAGTGTGGGTGCTTGATATGAATTGTTATAAATATTTTATTGGTGTAGCTATTGATAAAAGTAGAATTATAAAGATATAGTAAAAAGTACCCCACACTTTTTACAATCTATCGCTGTTGAACAAAATCTTAATATTTAAACATTATTTTTTACTTTTTAGTTCGGTTTTTAAAGCTTGTTTTTTTTTTTAGTTTTTTTAAATTTCTGATTAACTGTTATTAACCCAATTGAAAGTAAGAGCCTATCTCATTAATTTGACTCCCTCTGGTTAAACTCATGTTGTTATTGTTATTACATCCATTTTTGTAATATAGTCACTTCTGATTGTACAGACCTTGGTATGAAATATCGACGTCGATGATGAAATACAACGTAAATAGCATATACTTATTAGAACTAATACTGCTAGCTTTCTATATCTCCTTTGCAGTAAAATTAGGCCAAGACTTAGCGTACCGCGAACCTTCTATCATGCGTCAAACTTTTCGCGGGCTGTTTTCATGGTTGGTGTATGCGTGTTATCAAATTACTGCTGTGATAACATTACTCTGACATACATGACATGCTCCTCTGAAGATGTGGACTTTCCAATACAGTATTCATTTATAGTTACAAATATAGTTTATAATATAAAGAACATTGTAAATTGTTTTTATTAATTTTATACTCGATTTAATCAACTGTCAACGACCAGAATTGAAACCGTATAAAAACTAAAAGCCTGCAAAAACAGTCGGCATCTCTTGCGGAGGTAAAAGAAATGCTTGTCATAAGAAAAACAGTAAAGAGATGCCGACTGTTTTTGCCGGCTTTTAGTTTTTATGCGGTTTCAATTCTGGTCGTATACACTATACATGCACATAAGTTATCAACTACGCTAGAGTCTTGGCTTAACAACATATTATTCATATTCTTAAGCAATGTCTTGTACTAAATGCTAAACCGGGAAACAAAAGAAGAACCACTGGTTACATGTTGTGACAAAATGTCACTGTAAATTATACCAATCTTTACAGTACCATATATAGAACAGCAATTCTCAAATCAATCATATTTGTTCAAACTGCAGATCAATTACAAGCCTAACTCAAGAAAATCTACAACAAACTTAATAAACTATTGAGGCTTAATGTAAAACAAAATAATACCACCAATATAGTTATATAAATGGTCAAATCATTGAACCCCTACAAAATGAGCTGAAAACCCTAAGAAATGAATGGCAACAGGACATCAAAAACACCAAACAAGTAGAAGTCATAAACTTAACAATAGAAGTAGTTATTATACTGTCACCTTTACTGATTTAATAAAAACGTACCTATAGTTTGTTTATAAAAATAGATGCAAATATTAGAGGAAATTCTTGTTTGGACAACTTCCTAACAAACTTACAAAATACTTTTCAAACTTCTCTAGTTAACACTAATCAGATCATATGGCCATTACCATTAACTTTCCTATGAACAGTACTGAAAATGACAATATTACAAATTTTAAGTATAGACCTGTAACAGATGAGTGTTTATTCTCTCTAAACAGTCTTGTAGGGAACATATGTTGGGATTTCTTTGACGATTGAATATAAATATTGAGATTAAATCAGAAATGTTTATGACTTTCCTGAGCAATGCAGTTGATCTGGCCTTTCCAGAAAAAAAAATACAAACAAAGCGATATACCTTACATAACCTGATTCACCAAGGAACTAAGTGATATGAGGAATATATTACGCTTTATGCAGGAAAGCTATTAACTCCCTGGAACTCAGAGAAATAATGCAAAAATATAGGAAAAAATGTGCAATTGGAAATAGCTAAACTCAAAGCTAACAATGTACATTAAACGTCATTCTAATAAATCTAACGGGATCTGACAGGTTGCACGAGCAAATACGAACCCGCAGTCAAAAAATCCAAGTGCAGACAGCAGCAAAAGTCCAGATGATTTCAATAATTTCTTTGCAGATATTGCTAAGAATATTATTGATGTGCTCCCTGATAGTGACTTTACCGTAGAACAATTTCTATATAACAATGATGTACAATACCTCATGCAGGCGTGTGAGAATTTAATTTCAGTGAAATAACTTTTATTGAAATTAGAGACAATTTTTAATTTAAAAAATAAAAATAGTAAAGATTATTATAACTTTAACACTAAGATACTTAAAGGTACTATAAAGGTATAATATTTGCTTGATAACTACCAACCAATTTCGCTCATTTCAATATTATAGCAAAAGTTTTTGAAAATCCGTAAAGCCTTAAAATCTAGAATATATTCCTTTGTTAAAGGAAATAGTCTGTTTAATATAAATTAGTATGGCTTTCGTAACGCAAATTTAACCAGTGTTGCCACGAGGTCAAGACGAAATTACTGACCAAACTTGATCGCATTCCTGGCAAAATTTAAATTTTATATTCCTCGCAATTTCTGGCAATTTTATAGTTGTTTATTATTTTGGTGTTTATTACTTTTGTCTTAATATTAGTCTAGGTCAGATAGTTTACTTTTTCGAAAAATTCCTCAGTGCATTTTGTGAACGCGTTAATTAGGAGAAAAATAGTGGGAATTAGATGTATATGTTTTGGAAAGTAAATTTTATTTGGAACATGTTGAAAAAAGGGCATGAAAGTGCTGAAACCAGGTTTTCACACTTCTTCCGGAGTTTTCGATGCGGAAAAAAATTTTTTATACAAAAAAATTACTACGAAATAGCTCATAAAAAGACGAAAAAAAAAATGAGTTTTTGACAATTGAAATCGGTCAATAACTTTTTGCACAAAAAATGAGAAACCACTAAATATGGCCATTTTTTGGCATTTAATTACAGGGACTGTAATTATCGTAGGAAGTTGTTTCAGAGCTTAAATTGTAGCTTTTGTTGGTACCTACATACTCTAAAAATTTCATGCAAAAATATTAATAACTTTTAGCGGAAATAGCGAAAATGTAAAAATGTGTTTCCGAAAAATGGCGTGGAAATGGTCATAGAACAATTTTTCAAAAAGCTATTTATTCCTGGTGAAATGCTCTACAACCCTATTATCTTTAAATTTTCGTAAGGTTTCGTTTAGTACCTTAAAAACGCATTTTAAAATCGGGCTATTTCTAAATTTCGGACGTTCGTGCACTGCAGCGGAGGGGAAAGTGACGCATGATGGGGGAAACGCGATCATTTAGGCCTCTTCCCCACAAGGCGCGATCCGAACGCTTGCGATCTTTTGTGTTATAGTTATCACATATGCACTCAGTATATCCCCTCCACACAGAGCGCAATCTGCGTTTTCGTTCCACCGAGATCGTCACTATCAGTTTCGAATCCTTTGAAGGAGATATACTGAGTACAAATGTGATAATTATAACACGAAATCGCAAGCGTTCGGATCGCGCGATCAGATCACGCCCTGTGGGGAAGAGGCCTTAGCGGCACTCCAAGTTCAACTGCGGGAGAAACTCCCCCACCACGCGTCACTTCCCCTCCTCTCGAGCTCCCGAACGTCCAAAATTCAGAATTAGCCCGATTCTCAAATGCGTTTTTAAGGTACTAAAGGAAACATTACGATAATTTAAAGATAATAGGATTGTAGATAATTTCATCAGGAACAAATAGCTTTTTGAAAAATTATTCTATGACCATTTCCACGCTGTTTTTCGGAAACAACTTTTTTTACATTTTCGCTACTTCCGCTAAAAGTTATTAATATTTTTGCATGAAATTTTTAGAGTAGGTAGGTACCAACAAAAGCTACAATTTAAGCTCCGAAACAACTTCCTACAATAATTACAGTCCCTGTAATTGAATGGCAAAAAATGGCCATATTTAGCGGTTTTTAATTTTTTGTGCAAAATGTCATTGACCGATTTCTATTGTTAAAAACTCATTTTTTGTCTTTTTACGAGCTATTTCGTAGTATCTTTTGTATATAAAAAAAATTTCTTTCGCATCGAGAACGTGAAAAAAAACCCGTTTTCGGCACTTTTATGCCCTTTTTTCAACAGGTTCCAAATAAAATTTGCTTTCTAAAACATATACATCTAATTCCCATTATATTTCTCCTAATTATCACGTTCACAAAATGCACTGAGGAATTTTTCGAAAAAATGCATCCTTTGCTATCTGACCTGGATTATATGGGTTTTTAAAACTTTTTATCCTTTATAATAGGGCATTCAGATTGAACACCAGGCATTGTTGGCAAACACGCTATCAGTTTCTTTGTTTCAAATGAATAAACCGAAAATAAGCGATACTAAATAAATAATCCTAACCATTTACGAAACACAAACTGCTGACCGGTAGCTCCTATACAGAAAATGAGTAGAGGAATGCAGAATACATATAGAACTGAAGAACTAGCAATTTCTTTTCCTTATTCACCGAATCGAATATACCTACCGATACACGATTGCAAACGAGATTTAAGTCGAAGCCGTTGTAAAGAGGCATGACACAATAGATCATCTAGTGGTGGTATCGTGAATCGACATTCTTAAAATCCATCAAAGTAATTTTGATTCATATCTGTTAATAAAAAAAACAAATATTGGGCGTTACTTGCAAGTTGACGTTCCTGAAAATGTCATTCCTGGGAAATTCCTGACGTTAAGTCAATCCTGGCAAGTTTACTGGCAGGACTCTTTATTCCTGGCAATTGCCAGTGATTACTGGCAAAACGGCAACCCTGCGTTTAACCACTTATGGCTCCGTTCAGATCTTCGAAAGTTCAGATAGTTACTGAATGCGAATTTTTTTGTGCGGATTTTTATAAAGTTTATTCTAAAACAGTCTAATTTTCTTGCAGGTGTAGCGATATGTTTGTGAGACAATTCGTTCACTTTTAACTAGAAGTTAAATTAGCAAATTAACTTCTCCTGGAACGCATATGTTGAAATTTAAAAAAATCCGCAAGCGGAAATTTGCATTCCGCAACTATCTGAACGGGGCTTATGGCTATCAACAAATTAGCCAAAGTCATAAACATTGGATTTCAGACAGGAGGCTGCATATGGGCTTTGTTTTGCGATCTAAAGCAAGGCTTTTCACTGCGTTTGTTCTAGTATACTTACAAAAACACTTACTTTTTATAAATTTTCTGTTGCAAGTTTGAACTCAATGTAGTCATATCTAACAAGTCGCACTGGTAATAATCTTTCTCAGATGAGGACATTAGAATATGGAGTACCACACGGGTCGGTACTGGGGCCAGTATTATTCCTCATCCATGTCAAAGACTTGGTGTATGGTGCCCCAAGAGCCGACTTTATCCTCTTCGCTGATGACACAACAATAGATAAAAATTAAAATTGCAATGAACTGCAGTTACAATTGGCAGACATGGTCAAGGTTTGCTTGGTTTGTCGCAAATCAATTAAGCTTAAATAACAAATAATAATCCAGAGTCGGTAAAATTTCTTAGGGTACTTATTGATCCTAAGCTCTCATGTAACTTTCGCATTGATAAACCATGTAATAAATTAACTCCTTGTGTCTATGCAATTAGAAATATGTCTCTAATAATGGCCAGGCAAGTACTCTTATTAATAATTTACCATGCACTTAGGGGTCGTCCACAACCCACCGCCCACGTAATAAAACCGTAACGCCTGGTCTGACTCCCCCCTCTTTCCGTTACGTAATGCGTTCATTATAACGCCATGATCTCTGTTTATTGATATCTATTAGAAAACACACACAGCAGTGGCGGTACTTTCTAATAAGCCCAAAACTCCGGCTTGCATTACTAAAGTGCTCGATAGAAAATATCAACTTCAAAGCTTATCTAACTATTCCTTCTAATATTATTATTACTTGTCAAACTAAAACATGGTACAGTAAATGTTATGAGTGTTGGGGACTGCAAGGGAACCTAGTCGACCTATCGGAGAACACCACGATCACGTGCTATAATAATTTATCCCTGACTGTGACTACACCAATCATGATAGCGATGCGTATGCTGGGTCTATACCACTCTATACATACAGATTCCCCTACCCTCGCCAACACTTGTGGCGTTTGCAGTAACAAACTCGAATCTTTTCTGTATATCAGATCATCAGTAAGTCAGAACTGCCAACTTTCCCCGGAAAATTGCGCGCGAGTTTTAAATTTAAAACTTGAACATCAATAAATGTTGCTATTTCTGGCGGTTCTAAAATCGTTACGTAACGCAAAATTTGACCCCCCTCCCACCATGTAACAAGACCGTAACGCCAGACTGGACCCCCTCCCCCTAAATTGCGTTACGTAATTTGTGGACGACCCCTTATCCACATCCAGTCAAAAATATCATATGCCATTCATGCTTGGGGCCACGCTCCAAACACGAAACGCGTTTTTGGATTACAAAGGAGGGCAGTACAAATTATAAATAATAAGCTAGAGAGAAGATTACATACAATCTTATATATTGATCTTAAAATTCTCACAGTACCATCACTACAGTGTCTCATGTTAAAGATAATCTACAAAATTACGTAACTCATGAAGAAATTCACTCATATGATTCAAGACATAAAGCAAATGTTTACATAGACTTTCATAGAGTACATAATAATCCAGGCAACGAAGACCAAAAAAGGCCAAATAGCGGAAAAATTCATGTAGAAGCCAATTGTGGCACATTAACTTGTAGTGGAAGGTGCCCTTAACAACATACTAAAAGTACTGATGGTTGGGAGTGAAGGTCTAAAGGTCCATCGTTGCAGTTTTTCGTTAACAACTCGAAAACTATACTGTCTCTAGTGGGGTCGATCTGGATTTACAAACGGACTCGCTTTTTCGATTTTTTTTTTGTGGTTTTTATGAAGTTGGACCCCCTCTATCATCCGGAAAATTTTCCGGTCGAACTTATCGCGAAGAGGGGGGGATGCAAAAATGGCTCACGGTACGTTCCCGCCATAACGAAAAATCCGTATACAAATCCGTACTTTCAAATCGCAATATCTCGAGAACCGCTGGACCGATTTCGACGAGTCAATTCAGTTTACGCGCATTCGAGAGTCCTTCATTTTGTCTCTTTACACTTTTTCGATCGGAATCAGACTAAGCGAGTTATGTCTGAAAAACTGATTTTCCCTATCTTTACATGTAAATTTCCCCCCGTCCTCGCGAGAAGTTCGGCCGGAAAATTTTCCCGATGATAGAGGAGGCCCGACTTTATAACATCACAAAAGAAAATCGAAAAAAACGAGTCCGTTTCAAGCCATTTTTATTGCCAGATCGACCCCACTTCTCTAGCGAACAAATATTCATATACTAGATTAATTTATATAAAATTCTCTACAAGAAAGATCCTATACACTTTTGCGCTAGGATCAATACTTAAGGAGATATGGAGTAATTATGGGTGCATGAATCACAGTCGCTGCAAACCAACTGGATAGTCAAACAGTTGACATCATTTTCACTTATATTGTACAATTCCAAAGTTTTCGAAGATTTTGAGGAGGATGGAATTTGCCAAACTTCGCCAGCTTTAGATATATGTTTAATTCTGTGGTACACACTTGTGCCTTTTTCGAAGTTCTTTAAGTTTAGAAGAAATCTTTCCTTTATTAAGCCCTCACCCATGACGTCTCAGCAATATTCACAGATCTCTCATCGTTCCTCAACATCAACTGAGGATATTGAACAGGCTAGCGAGAGGCCTTTTCTGGCTCTATATCAAGTGCCTGCACATCAAGACAACCTGAACAAACATCGGTACAAGGCATTTATGAAAGCGTCAACGAAGCCCAAATCAGGCATGGCCACTCTTCCTCCCACCAAAGGAACTTCAAAACAACTCGCTCAGAGTATATCTACAGGTAAATCCATTTACATACAGTTGTTAAATATTGATTTCTTTAAATTACAAATATCAATTTGTGCTAAATACCTACGTTGGTCTGATTACTTTGTTACAGATACAACAGTGGCTTGGCAACCCCCTACCACCCACCCAATGGGGTTGGGCCACGCAAGAAGATGGGATCCCGAATCCAGTTATCATGAACGACCCTATGGCGCCCGACGCCGTTTTGAACATACTCTTTTACCGATGCACAATTGGGTTTGGAGTGCGCTGCGGTTGCCGCAAAGCAGAGATTGCCTGCTTCAGTGCCTGCGGCGTGTGCCTCTGCTTATATACAAACGAAGCCCTCATCAAAGACAGCATCGATGATGAAAAAATTTTAGATTTTGACGAAATTTAATGTTCAAGATACATCCTTGCACATTAATTATTTTATTTTTAACAATAACCATTTCATTTTTAACAATAAAAACCTCAAAATATAATATTTTTAGTCGCAAACTCCTCTATAAAATCTTTATTGTACTATAAGGAACGTAACCAGACTGCAACCAACAGCTACTCTCCGGGCTATGTGCCCTGCCGAGCGCTGAATTACAAGTTACAAGCCTAGCGCGTTAAGTGTAATAATTGCATATTACCATCAAAACGCTAATGCTTCGATTGCAACAAACACCTGCCAAAGACTGATCCTACTTAAAGGAGCTCTCATGCCAGTCGTCACACACCACTTGCAGACTGCAGTTTCGAGCTGTTGGCTCTCGTCAGTGCAAGACTGGCATGAGAGCTCCTTTAAGTAGGATCAGTCTTTCGGCTGGTGTTTGTTGCAATCGAAGCATTAGCGTTTTGATGGTAATATGCAATTATTACACTTAACGCGCCAGGCTTGTAACTTGTAATTCACCGCTCGGCGGGGCACATAGCCCGGCTTGCGACTAAAAATATTATATTTTAATATTCCGCCCTCTAAAAGCATATTTGAACTATGCTAAGCCTAAGTCAGGCTATTTATTTTTCGATCGCAACAAACACTGGACCGCTAAATGGCGCCTGCTGACTATTTTACATGTCGCTATCCCAAAGATACCGAAATGTACTAAATGGTCAAGTGATCCTCGTGTCGGTCGTCACATGTCTACCTTGCACTGATTATATAGATTAGTCTAGTATATGAACATTTTTTCGCTAAAGGCAGTAGTTTTGCAGTTAACGAAAAACTGCAACAAGGGACCTTTAGAGACCTCCCCCACCCCTTAGTTTCACTCCCAACCATCAGTGCTTTTAATATGTTGTTAAGGACACCTTCCTCTACAACTGTGCCAAAATTGGCTTCTACATGATTTTTTTTCCGCTATTTTTCCTTAATTGCTTGGACCTAAGCTCAAGGAGCTTTAAGCATCCCACAACTTGCAGAGCTTTATGTGCAAGCTTTTATTTAATTTTTGGAAAACTTTGATAGATCAGAACACGAACCCTTCAGTGATCGCATCTTTAGATTAGGCAATAAACCCTATTGCTTTACTATTATGCCTCCTGCGATTACAAACGATCAACTCTTGGATATTTTAACCAAAAAAATTGATAATAAATTTGAGGAACTTGCAAATAAAATTGATAATAATGCCCAGGAATTAAACTCTAAGCTAATTGCAGCAAAAACGCATATTAGTGAACTACAAAAGGAAAACTGCATCTTAAAAGAAATAGTTGAGGTACTTGATAGGAAAATCAGACGAAATAATATTGCAATCTTTGGGCTTGAAGTTGAGGAAGATAAAATACTGGAAGATACATTAAATTTTCTAACCAACACTTGAAATACAACTTACAGAAAATGAGATTAGCAATATATACAAACCTAAGCAGGATAGTGTGGAGACACCTATTATAGTCGAATTTGTAGCCTATAGCAAAAAACTGGAAATTCACAGCAATCTTCATAAGTTAAAAAACACAGGAGTATCTGTATCTAATGATATGTCGAAAAGCGACAGAAAGCTGAACAAACTTCTAAGACTCAAATTAAATAAGGCCAGAGATAAAAACTTGAGAGCAACCATTAGAGGAAGAAAGCTACTAGTAGAGGGAAAAGAATTAGATTACAATTGTTTAATAGAAGAAAATTTTGAATTTCCTGCCTTGCACAAGGGAATAAAACTGAACCTAACATCAGCGGCGACAAAAAAGACAAGAAGAAACCTCTGCAAATCTCGGGCCGTTCTAAGAGGACTGTAATCAGAAGGAATTAATTCTACCAAACATATCCTTATATTAATATCTACTTACTACTATAGTTTTCTATTATTATAAAGGTTTGTTTATTTGTTTACTCATAATTATAAGTTATAATCTTTATATTGTAATTTTATGTATAGATATGTGTGTTAAGGTTAGTAACAATAATTATTATAGATTAAAATAAAGTAAAATGACTATTAAACAAGCTGTAAGTATTGCTCACTTAAATTGCCGCTCACTTGTAGCCAGCTTCAACGAAGTTTGTAATATAGTTAGGGACAACAATTTTCTAATTTTTGGGGTTACAGAGACATGGTTAACTGACGATATAGCGTCAGAAGCCATACAGATACCGGGTTATAAATTTCTTAGTAAAAACCGCGGACATCGAGGCGGTGGTGTGGGCGTCTATGTGAGAGATTGTATTAATTCCGAGCTGATCGACATGAATGCTCATAATGACAGTTTGGAGTACCTTTGGATTAAACTAATACTCAATAAAACTAGCCTAGCAGTTGGAATTGCATATCGTCCTCCACGTAGTAGTGGACAGTGTGTAAATTTTCTGGATAATGCTTTGTCTGAACTAATGCCAGTTTATGATAACATTGTTATTCTAGGTGATGTTAATATAGACTTATTCAATGATAACAACATATTATCTGAATGCTTTAACTCTTATGGGTTCTCTCAGGTCATTAACGAGCCCACAAGAATTACTCAATATAGCTCAACGTTAATTGATCCCATATTTGTATACAGTCCTAATACAGTTTATGAAGCTGGAACTATCAATGCTGATCATATATCTGATCACAAATTAGTCTATAGTAAACTGAATATGCCTGTTCCTAAGTATAAACAAAAATTTATTACTTATAGAGATTTTAAACATTTTGACCAGGACCTGTTTGATAGTGACTTAGATAGTTATGATTGGGACGTCATATATCACACATCAAGGAAATGTTGCTGCAAGAAGGCCGAATCTAAGACCTAACCAGGTCTATGTTTGTCCTGACTGCGGTCGACATGTGCTCTCCCGAATTGGCCTCTATAGTCATAGTCGTGTGCACCGTAGAGGAATGGGAATTACAATAGACTACACCTTTTACTTGTTTTTATTGTACACAATTTATCGACTGTAACATTTTTATACTCGGACTCGAGTAACGGCTAATAATAATAATAATCACACCCACAGCATCGACAGGAAAATACAAATTTTTACGGATTATACTACTTCTCTATTTGACATTCATGCTTCTGTGAGAACTATACGAGTTAACAAGCCTTATTCACCGTGGCTCACTGATAATGTTAAGCAGATCATGAAAGAATGCGACTTAGCTCTAAAATTGTACGTAAGGCATAAAACTGCAGATAATTGGTATAGATATAAAAATCTTAGAAACCTTAGAAGCTCTTGCTTCGATCAGACGGGAGAAAGCTGCTTATCTCACTTATCTTGAGATGCAAAATAAACAAAAATAACTTTGGAACGCGTTAAATGATATGAATGTAAAATCTGCCAAAAATTTAAATATACCTGACCATCTTCATAACGTTGATGAAATTAATAATTTTTTTCTATCTGTCTATAATAAAAGCAATAGCTGCAATGAGACTACCACTTTTTACAAAAACAGAACGTTCTTACAATTTGATAACCTTTTCTCCCTGAAACCAGTTGATTCTACCAGTATTTTAGCAGCTATCTCGTCACTAAAATAAAATGCTTTTGGTAGTGATAAAATTACTCTCACCATGCTGAAATTATGCTTACCTAAAGTCCTCAATCATGTTAACCATATTATTAGCTGTTGTTTGGAAGCAGGATACTTTCCTAATGCGTGGAAAGTGGCAATAATCACACCCACACCTAAAAGTAACTCTCCCAGCCTAGTCAGCGATTTAAGACCAATAAGCCTACTACCTGTTCTTTCAAAGATACTGGAAAAAGTTGTATATGCCCAAATTGAGTCTCATCTTTCACAATATTCAATCTTGCCACACCATCAATCAGGCTTTCGAAAATCATATAGTACTACTACGGCATTATTGAATCTTACTGATAATATATTTAGGGCTTACGACAATAAATTATTGAGTGTACTGGTATCACTGGATTACTCAAAGGCGTTTGATACCATAGACCACGATCTACTCTGCGACAAACTACATTACTATCGATTGTTGTTATCTAAAAGATAGATACCTACAAGTGTGCATTCTTGACAAATCATCTCAGGCAAGTGCAATCGTCTCAGGTGTCCCACAGGGCTCGATACTCGGCCCCTTGTTATTTTTAATTTATACCTCGGATATTTTCTCTACAATACGTTCCTTTATTCTTCAGACTTATGCAGATGATACTTAGTTACTGAAATGCTTTGACTTACATGCAGTTGATGAAGCCTCACTTGAAATTAATCGCGATCTTAAATCAATCTACACATACTCAGTCAACCATAACCTCAAGCTTAACCCAAATAAAACTGCAGTCATCGTCTTTTGCCCAGATAAACAACGGATCGATGTAAAAAGCAATCTAATATTAAAATTAAATGACACTCAATTATTTTTCTCTGATACGTCAAAAAATCTAGGACTATTATTAGATGAGAAGCTTTGATTTATGAGTCATGTTTCTAAACCCTTGCAAGGATCCTATATAAGTGAAGCATTTGACTGTGTCTCACATGAAATACTGCTAGAAAAGTTAAATAGATATAAGTTTTGCCATAACAGTGTTACACTATTAAGATCATATTTAACCAATAGATATCAAACCGTTAAAATAAATAATGAATATTCAAATAAAACAAAAATAATACATGGGGTGCCCCAAGGTTCAGTACTTGGGCCCCTTATCTTTTTAATATATGTTAATGATTTCCCAAATTCAAATGAACACTCTAGTGACATACTTTTTGCAGATGACACAACTATTTCGGTTCGAAATAATAGCATTGAACAACTTTCAGCAGTGGCGTGTGAGGTAGAGTCAAAGGCAGAGCTTTGGTTCAAAGCAAATAAACTCACATTAAATCGAGATAAAATAGTGCACATGATCTTCTCACTGCGTGATAAAATAGGACACAGGAATCAACAAAGTTCTTGGGAGTTTATGTTGATAATAAATTGACCTGGCATGTACATGTAGAAAATTTATCAAAAAAATTGTCAAAAAATACATTTATTTTGAGAAATCTAGCTAATGAAGTAGGTAAAGAGGCTCTAAAAATTGCATACTTTGCACTATGCCACTCTGTGCTTTCCTATGCTGTTCTAGTATGGGGACAAGCGTCAAATTGGAACAGAATATTTGCTCTACAAAGACGAGCAATACGTATAGTAGCCAACTTAAACTATAGGGCTGATTGTAGAGAACAATTTCGTGAGTTAAATATACTTACATTTCCATCAATATATATATATGAGTTGCTTTTGTATGCTAGAAAGAATTTATATACTCAGGGTTTAAACAGAAAAGAATGTGACTATAATTACAATACAAGACACAAAAGGGAATTCAAATTTTAGCCCCAAAATTTTTCAATAAACTACCAGCCGATATAAAATGCTTACCAGATCCGAGTTTCAAGAAAAGAATAAGGTCCATCTTGCTCGAAAAAGCTTTTTACTCGTATGATGAATTTTTATCATATAAGTTCAATGATGCTTTAAAATGATTAAAAATGTTTGTCTAAATCTGAAGTTTGTTTTATATTTCTATGTTTTATTGTGGTATATATGATATCTGTATATATATTTTTATATTGTTATTTTTTCTCCCTCTTATTGTAAATATTGACTTGTGCAAATACTACTTTTGTATATAGCATAAATAAAGTGATTTGATTTGATTTTGATTTGATATACGGTTAAAAATGTTATATGCTAATAAACATATTATGGACTCAAATCTAAGAAAGAAACTGTGTGTGTCATTAGTTATGTCTATCTTCAGCTATTGTAATGTTGTATATTATCCCTGCCTTGATCAAATTACGAAAAATCGAATCCAAAAGGTACAAAACAACTTCTGTTGCTTCATATTCAATCTACGTAAATATGATCATGTGTCTCTTAAATTCCATGATTTGCATTGGTTAAGAATCGAAGATCTAGTAAAGTTCAACTTTCTTGTCTTTCTCCATAAACTACTTCTCACATCATCACCTCGATATCTCAAAGATAAACTTATTTCCCGAAAGCTTGTTCACTCGGTCAATGTCAGACAAACGAATATGCTTACTATACCCCAGCATACTACTGCTATGTTTAATAGGTCGTTCACATTCAATGCAGTAAAACTATACAATAGTATTCCCAATAGCTATAAGCTTTTAAGTTGTAACCAATTTCATAAAAGTATAAAAAGATACTTGTTTGCAAAACAGTAATGGGATATTACATTTAGCCTATAGTTCATATACTTTCGTCTATCTACCCTAATACTTCTTTCGCCATATTGCCTTCTCTTGCTTTCTTTCTTTTTTCATTTCTTTTCCTTCCTTTTTGCTCAGCTTTATATACTTTAGATTCATTTTTAACTATTGTAGAATTTAGTGTTAGATATAATGTTTATGTTAGGTTTAGGAATTGTTCTATTTCTCTTAAATTTGCCTTAATATTTGTTACTCACTCTCCGCATGGTTAAGTGTAGGAGTAGCCTTGAGATAAACTTCGCCATGCCCACCCAACATCATTTATATATATGTATGTACAATTATTTCTTTTTTTCTTGTACCACTTTCTAAATAAAGACGATTTATTATTATTATAAAACTAGATCCGGAATATCATATTTTGGTCCTAAGTTATTTAACCTGCTACCATCCACCGTGAAATTGTTGTCTTCTAAAAGTTTTAAATATGTAACAAAAAAATATCTCATCCAAATATGTTTCTACTCTGTGGAAGATACAATGATCTTTCAGACTGATGATTTTAAACGTGGCTGAAGAGAGAAACGGAAATGGAAATGAGAAATGAATATTTAAGTGGACCAGTTAATTAATGTACAATGTACATGCAATGAAAGTTGCAGTAAGGGTAGTAATTTTTAACGTAAATTAAAAGGGGGTGTGCGGGATATTGTGCACAATATTAGGGCGAGATGACATAATTGAAATTTAGCGAATATACGATTCTAAGTTGCTGAGACACCAAGAAGTACTAATAATAATGTAGCTCTTATTAAATAGTTTTTAACAAAATTCATGTTTAATAGGATGATAGAAAAGAACAATTCCAAGACATAACCGTATTTGACCAGAGTGAAATTTTAAGTGGGTGAATCACCCCAAAAACTAATTAAAAATAATATAACTTTTGTAGTACTTACCTACAGTTTCTAACACATTTAAATTGAATGTCATGTTGGAAAACGGCATTCCCAAGATAGCATAAGTGGGAGATGGCGAATATGCGATTTTAAGAGGGCAAAACCCACCCTAAAACAACTGAAAATATAGCGTGTCTTCTGTGAAATAGTTTTTAACTTATTCATAATTAACAGGATGACAGAAAATAGCATTTCCAAGTTAGCGTAAGTAGGATTAGAAAAAAAGGGGTTTTATAAGAGGGTGCACCTCTCCAAAAAATAAACAATACACCTGGCAATACAGTTTTCAACACATTCATATTTAATAGGTGATAATATAGCATTTCTAAAACAGCGTGAGTGAGACTTGGCGAAAATCAGATTTTAAGGGGTAAACCACCCGAAAAACTAATTAAATTCAGTATAAGTTTTGCCAAATAGTCTTTAAACACATTCATAATTAACAGGACGATAAGAAACATATATTTGTATTTGGTGTATTTTGGATTTGGCAAAAATCAGGGTCTAAGAGGGTAAATCGCCCCACAGAAGCTAATTAAAATAGGGGTAACTTTTGTCAAATAGTTTATAACACATTCATATTTAACAGGACGATAGGAAACATACATTTGTACTTGGTGTATTTTGGATTTGGCAAAAATTAGGGTCTAAGAGGGTAAACCACCCCACAGAAGCTAATTAAAATCAGCGTAACTTTTGTCAAATAGTTTTTAACACATTCATATTTAACAGGACGATAGGAAACATACATTTGTACTTGATGTATTTTGGATTTGGCAAAAATTAGGGTCTAAGAGGGTAAACCACCCCACAGAAGCTAATTAAAATCAATGTAACTTTTGTCACATAGTTTATAACATATTCATATTTAACAGGACGATAGGAAACATGTATTTGTACATGGTGTATTTTGGATTTGGCAAAAATCAGCGTCTATAAGAGGGCAAACCACCCCACAGAAGCTAATTAAAATCAATGTAATTTTTGTCAAATAGTTTTTAACACATTCATATTTAACAGGACGATAGGAAACATATATTTGTATTTGGTGTATTTTGGATTTGGCAAAAATCAGGGTCTAAGAGGGTAAACCACCCCACAGAAACTAATTAAAATCAGCGTAACTTTTGTCAAATAGTTTATAACACATTCATATTTAACAGGACGATGGGAAACATACATTTGTACTTGGTGTATTTTGGATTTGGCAAAAATCAGGGTCTAAGAGGGTAAACCACCCCACAGAAACTAATTAAAATCAGCGTAACTTTTGTCAAATAGTTTATAACACATTCATATTTAACAGGACGATAGGAAACATACATTTGTACTTGGTGTATTTTGGATGTTTTAGATTTGATTTATATTATTTTATTTGGTGGACCACCACGCACCACAAAAATTTTTACTATGTTATAAAAGATTCGTCCTGAAGATTTTCAATTTAAATAGACAGTTCAAATGTGCTTTTAGAGGGCGGAATATTAAACATAATATTTTTAGTCGCAAACCATCAAAACGCTAATGCCGAAAGACTGATCCTACTTAAAGGAGCTCCCTTGCCAGTCGTCACACACCACTTGCAGACTGCAGTTTCGAGCTGTTGGCTCTCGTCAGTGCAAGGTAGGTATGCGACGACCGACATGAGAATTCTTTGACTATAGTACATCCCGGTATTTTTACAATAGCGACATGTAAAACAGCCAGCAGGCGCCATCCAGTGGTCCAGTGTCTGTTGCAATCGAAAAATAAATAGCCTGACTTGGCTTAGCATAGTTCAAATGTGCTTTTAGAGGGCGGAATATTAAACATAATATTTTTAGTCGCAAACTCCTCTATAAATCCTTATTTTACTATAAGGAACTTAACCAGACTGCAACCAACAGCTACTCTCCGGGTTATGTGCCCCGCCGAGCGCTGAATTACAAGTTACAAGCCTGGCGCGTTAAGTGTAATAATTGCATATTACCATCAAAACGCTAATGCTTCGATTGCAACAAACACCAGCCGAAAGACTGATCCTACAGCTCGAAACTGCAGTCTGCAAGTGGTGTGTGACGACTGGCAAGGGAGCTCCTTTAAGTAGGATCAGTCTTTCGGCTGGTGTTTGTTGCAATCGAAGCATTAGCGTTTTGATGGTAATATGCAATTATTACACTTAACGCGCCAGGCTTGTAACTTGTAATTCAGCGCTCGGCGGGGCACATAGCCCGGAGAGTAGCTGTTGGTTGCAGTCTGGTTAGGTTCCTTATAGTAAAATAAGGATTTATAGAGGAGTTTGCGACTAAAAATATTATGTTTAAATAGACAGTAGGTATGAAGTTTTTCAAGGTGAATTTAAATCTGTGAGAGCTACAAAAAGACTATAAGTAACTTCACTCTATATAATATTGATCAAGAATGTTAAGGCCAGGCTAAAATTCATTAATAATTAAACTGAAAAGTTATTTATCAATATTAATGAGTTTCTCTTAGTTCAGTTCCTCATCTAATTTTTTTGATGACCATTGGAATTTTAAGCTCCACCACCACGTCAAGGTGGAAACCCGTCGGTGGAGTTTTGTTTTATTTGCTTTTCTTTCATTTGTTTCTTTTAATTAGTTTTTAACCACCTCAAGGTTTTTTAACGGGAATGCCTTATAATACTGATAAACTTGAAAATTTTAGTTAGTTCAATTTCAACTCAAGTAAGCTTCTCTAAAACTTGATCTAGCGTGTAAGGGGACGGATATTCGAAAGTAACTTCTGCAATACCGTGAATTAGCTTCTGTGGGGTAATTTACCCTCTTAGACCCTGATTTTTGCCAAATCCAAAATACATCAAATACAAATATATGTTTCCTATCGTCCTGTTGAATATGAATGTGTTAAAAACTATTTGAGAAAAGTTACGCCTATTTTAATTAGCTTCTGTGGGGTGGTTTACCCTCTTAGACCCTGATTTTTGCAAAATCCAAAATACATCAAATACAAATATATGTTTCCTATCGTCCTGTTAAATATGAATGTGTTATAAACTATTTGACAAATGTTACGCCTATTTTAATTAGCTTCTGTGGGGTGGTTCACCCTCTTAGACTCTGATTTTTGCCAAATCCAAAATACACCAAATACAAATATATGTTTCCTATCGTCCTGTTAAATATGAATGTGTTAAAAACTATTTGAGAAAAGTTACGCCTATTTTAATTAGCTTCTGTGGGGTGGTTTACCCTCTTAGACCCTGATTTTTGCAAAATCCAAAATACACCAAGCACAAATGTATGTTTCCTATCATCCTGTTAAATATGAATGTGTTAAAAACTATTTGAAAAAAGTTACGCCTATTTTAATTAGCTTCTGTGGGGTGATTTACCCTCTTAGACCCTGATTTTTGACAAATCCAAATAAATGTTTCCTATCGTCTTGTTAAATATGAATGTGTTAAAAACTATTTGACAAAAATTACATTGATTTTAATTAGCTTCTGTGGGGTGGTTTACCCTCTTAGACCCAGATTTTTGCCAAATCCAAAATACACCAAATACAAATATATGTTTCCTATCGTCCTGTTAAATATGAGTGTGTTAAGAACTATCTAACAAAAGTTTGACTACGCTACATTATTATTAGAACTTCTTGGGGTGTCTCAGCAACTTAAAATCGCATATTCGCTAAATTTCAATTATGCCATCTCGCCCTAATATTGCGCACAATATCCCGCACACCCCCTTTTAATTTACGTTAAAAATTACTGCCCTTACTGCAACTTTCATTGCATGTACACTAATTAACTGGTCCACTGTAAATATTCATTTCTCATTTCCATTTCCGTTTCTCTCTTCAGCCAGGTTGATTTTAATACCTTGATGAGAGAATATACAACTCATATTGTATTAAGTATGTTATATTTATATTGTGTTTTGTATATATATGCATGTATTGTATTTATAAATTCCTTTCTTTCTTGACTTGTGTAAAATTCTGTTTGTTGGCACTAATAAATAAATAAATTTCTATTTCTATATGGTAAATAGATGACGCGTTGTGTTTATCGTGCCGGCCGGTTGTCTTTGTCTAATGTCTAACCTCTAAAACGTTTAGGTCGTTTAGTAAGTCGATACATTTGTTTTGCTACCTGACCTAAACAAACTTTATATAAATGTTGGTGTTAAGTTTCAAAACTATTGGTAAAGCTGCTTTTGCATGCGCATTGGCAGTTATATCGGCTGAAAGGTCTAACCCAGAGAATTACAAAGAAGCCAAATCCATTTACGAATTTAGTGCTAAAGATATAAATGGCGAAGTTGTGTCCTTAGAAAAGTATCGCGGTCATGTCTGTATTATTGTTAATGTTGCGTGCCAGTGTGGTTATACAAAAAGTAATTATGCCGAACTGGTGGAGTTGTATAATGAATATTCAGAAAGTAAGGGATTGAGAATATTGGCTTTTCCTTGCAATCAGTTTGCAGGAGAAGAACCAGGAGACAGTGCTCAGATCAGCCAATTCGTCCAAAGCAAAAATGTTCAATTTGATATGTTTGAAAAAGTTAACGTGAATGGTAACGATGCACACCCCTTGTGGAATTACTTAAAATACAAACAAGGAGGAACTTTGGCAGACTTTATAAAATGGAATTTTACAAAGTTTATCATTGATAAAGATGGGCAACCCGTTGAAAGACACGGACCAAGCACAAATCCAAAAGATTTGGTGAAATCATTGGAAAAATATTGGTAAAAATATTTACCTGAGTACCTGCTTAAATGCTGTTGTTAGATTTAGACTGATAATAACTTAATCGTTATCAAATTAAAATGTATTATTTATGTTCTTTTATTCTATTAGATTTGTATAAATATTATTCAATAAAAGCTGCTAATATAAAATATTTGTTTGTTTAGTTTTAAAAGTATATGTAAGTATATTATTATTATATACTTATTAAATAATGCAGCAATCAATCAGTTTTATTTAATTAAGACTACATTTTGTTATACCTATAATTATATATTAAAGATATATATAATTTATCCATGTCATTTTGAAATATAAAAGCATCTCTATCAGGGATGTCCGTTGCGATGCTTCTCTTTAATGGTATACAGCAGTCAGCGTCGCGTTATCCATGATACAAAGAATTTGCGCGTTATCGATATAATTTATTATCCCCTCGTACATGAGTATATTAATGTGAGGTTCCTAGGTGCTCTGCGCCATCTGTGAGACGTCTTGGAGTCATCGCAATTCGCGGAATGATTCCCATAAGGGCGCTTTTTCACTGGCCGATACGATACCGACAATGTCGTACCGGTACTGGAGAATAGCCAACACGACGCCGATAGAAACGTTTCACCTTTTTCATTTAATGCGTACAACGATATCGTAGAGGCGCAGCACGCTTAAAATTTAGTCATGGCTGCTGTCAATAGATTATATGCGTCATATTTTTTGTATTTGAGGCGAAAAAAAAAAAGTCTTGTGAGATTTTGGTTACATCCTATATTAAAGCCTAGATACCTGGAAGGTGCATTCTGCACCTTATTTGCGAAGCTACAGAACAGGACGATCCCCAGAAATTCTTCAATTATTTTTGCATGAATCAAGAGACATTTAATTTATATATTTATGTAAATAAATTAATCAAATTTAAATATATACTGAAGAATAGCCAAGTGGGGATCACAAAGGCCCAAACCGATATGTCACCGTTAATAAACTATGTTGGTAACACGGCGCCGATAAAACGGTATCGTATCGGCAGGTGAAAAAGAGTTCCATATAATTATATACCTTTGTCCTGTCGCGATACCGTTGTATCGGTGTCGCTGACGACATACCAGTATCGTGTCGGCCAGTGAAAAAGCGCCCTAAGAGTGTTCGGTATCAGGGTATCTATGATTCATACCTTCAACTATGGTCCAAGACAGGATATAATTGCTGGATCTCCTTTGCAATAAAATTAGGCCAAGATTTAAGCCCCGTTCAGATAGTTGCGGAATGCGAATTTCCGCTTTCGGATTTTTATGAAATTTGTTCTAAAACAGTAATTTTCTTGCAGGTGTAGCGAAATGTGCGTAAGACAATTCGTTTACTTTTATCTAGAAATTAAATCAGCAAATTAAGTTCTCCTGTATCCTGGAACGCATATGTCGTATTAAGGAAAAATCCGCATGAGGAAATTCGCAATCCGCAGTTATGAAAACGAGGCGTTAGCGTACCGCGAACCTTCTACTCATGCGCCAAACCACAGTAGAGACAGCAGTGATGTTATTGCATCGAGATATTCTACCTCAATGTGTTATTGGGTTGCTGTTTATTGTTTACTCGAATAGTGTACATGCAAATGCGGGATGGAAATAGTGGATGCGCAGTGGAATAAAAAAAATAAAATCGAGTACAACAAACATCAAAGGGACCGCCGAGGAGTGACATTACTGGTCTATTCTCTACTGTGGCCAAACTTTTGACGGGCTGTTTTCATGGTTGGTGTGTATGCAATCGTGGGTGTATGCCTATTATAAAATTACAGATGTACTCCGCTGTAACAAGAATATTCTGACATACATTTTTAAAAGTTCATTAACACTTTTACAAGTTTTATAGGCTTGTAATGCGCCTCTGGAAGATCTAGACTTTCCAATAAAGTATATTCATTTATGATAATATCCAAATGACATGTTTTAAAGTGTCCCTTAAAGAAACGAAATCTTATGGCTCTTGGCATCAATGTTATTGTAACCTTAATTTACGGTCTGCCTAGTCTATTATGATGAAGTCATGATTCTCTGTCATATGGTATTAATTAACATGTTATAATATATATTTTCTAATAGTAAATTGATTTATATTTATTTTCTATGGTGTATTTTAATAAAATTAGTATGAGAGTCCATTGTGTGCTGTGTTATGTATTTTAAGTTGGATACAAACTCAGTATGAAATTTCCGATAGAAATGAAACAACCAACATGGTGTGCTCGTCTACTTATATGTTGGGTTGGAATATTTTTCCAGTTTCAGTACATTATTGGAAGACATACGAAATAGCAGTCCGTAAGGGTGTAAGCGGCACATTGAATGGTCTAATTACCAATCAGATGAAAGGATAGTGCGCGTAATTTAAAATGTTTCACACCATCGTTTATTTTAGCAGTTATTAGCACCCATATGTTAATGTTTTTGCGGTTATGCCTGTATTATATAATCGCAACATGTCAGAAGTTAACGAGAGTTCTTTTAAAACATGCAGGTGAGTGCGGTGCAATTTTTTGAGGTGAAGAGAGTTGCAAATTTACCGCTTTTTTTCATTTATGCATGTTATCATTTTCTTTATAATTTAAGGAAGAACATAACGATGAGTTTACAGCAACGAGAAATATGTTAAGCTCAATAATAATTTTTAACAGTAAAAAAATTATCGCACTTCCGCTTCGCCTATAAACCTGCGCCCTGTTTTCACCCCACTAGACGGCTTTGACGGAGATAATGCGAATAATAATAATTATTTTTGTGTAGAGCATTTGGCAATTTTGAAATTCTTTTGATGTTTTAATAATGGTATATAAATATTCTCCTGGTAATATATATTTTATATATTGTTGCCTTTGCGCAAAAGTGATTTTTTAATCATTTAGATACTTCCTCCAAACCGAGATAAAATATTCAACCGGCGTATATACTGAAGTTTGTAAGCGTTATTGACGAAAATTGTTTCATAATCAGGAATTACTCAAAATGTACGATAATAAATGTTCCAAGACTCTAAAAATAAGTAGCTTATAATTTGAAATTAAGCAATTAGGCTCTGAAAAATGTCCAAGTTGCACTATTTTAATTTTTAATGCCCAATGGGGAACAAAATCAGTGAACTCTAAGTATATAGTTCACTGGGAACAATCCAAGCCAGTTCCTAATATATCCAATATATATATAATATAACCTTTAAATAGTTCAAATTTCCCAGAGTTTCCCAATCTCTTATTCGTAGAAATGAGCCAAATTGATAAAAAGGATTACGGTAGTTGGTCATTAAATCGTTTAAAAACGGGGCTGAGAAAAGGGAGTGCTAAATTCATCCAAAAAAAGCTAGGTAGGTAATTACATTTATGAACTTATTGAATTTTTCATTTATAAATCCTCTTTTATTCTAGATTAATCAATCATGATCCTCGCCTCACCCATCTTCCAGCGGCTTGTATATCAGTGTATGCGCGGAAGCTATACAACCTTAGGCGAGGGTTGTATAGGAGATATACCATCCTTCGGAGAGGATGTAAAGCCGTCGGTCCCTTGTCTATTAAATGTTAGGCAAGTAAAAGATCCCTACTTTTCTTAAAGGAAGAGGTTCGGCAAAATTCCTGGTTGGGGGTAGCTCGTCTACAGGCGTCGGTGTTAGGCCTCAGTAGCGGAAATAGGCCGACGTTAAATAAATGTATAAAAAAAAAAAAAATCAATCATGACAATATTCTAGTTAGTACACTTGAAGTAGAGCACTTTGATACACAGCAACAATAAATTTTCATTTTACATCCTAATTAACTTTGTTTATTCAAAGGTTGCGTTCATCACGGTGGGCGATCAGGTAGCGCTCACTGATCACGCTTTTTGCACTGTCCTCATTGCTTCTTGCGTAATGATACGTGATCGCTCAGTTAGCGCTACCGCGTGATGAACGCGATCAAAGACATATTTTTTCGTATTGACATTGACGATTGACGGACAAACAACCGAGTACAGCTCTCAGATGTACAGCTGGTGCATTCTGGCGGATAAAATAAAAGAGAATGTTCCCCATTGATGCAATATGAAAGATTCTCGGAAAGATTCATATTGTATTAGGTGTGAGAGTAGCATTACGCATTACGTCGAATCTCGAATCTACCTACTTATATGAATGGGAGGAGTTTCCTTGCCTTGCACACACCTCTATTTTAACCAATAACATAACAACATTTAATTTGAACAGATTTGGAAGGGGCAGAGGTCACCTTCAAGCTAAAAATTCTTTATAATTTTGAAGTATTTTGAGCAAGTGTCGTACTTTGTCCTACAAAAATATAAAATAAATCTAATACCTAGTAAGTTTTTAAATTTACATTAATCTAGTTAGTCTATTTCATTCATTATCACTGAAACAAAATTTTGAAGAAAAATATAATTTTTATGCAGTTGTCTTGTTATCTTTTGTTTATATTTTTGAAAATGTCAGTATTTATTTTTTAGGCTATGACGGAATCAACGGAAAAATTTATAGAACGTGGTGCCCACAAAGGCAAAGGCCTTGCCGTTTTTACAAGTGGGGGAGATTCACAGGTTAATTTCTTATATCTTTTTAAAATGTTCCCGATCATCTGCATTTTTTTAGGGTATGAATGCAGCTGTAAGATCTGTAGTCCGCATGGGAATCTATCTTGGCTGTAAAGTTTTTTTCATCAGGGAAGGATACCAGGGTACGTCATATGTGAACACGTCTTGTATTAGAATTGCAAGTAAATAAACTATTTTTATATTTTGTAGGTATGGTTGATGGCGGTGATGATATTATTGAAGCAAATTGGTCGTCTGTCAGCTCTATAATTCACTTAGGCGGTACTATTATTGGATCAGCTCGTTGTAAAGACTTCAGGTAATAGAATCACCTGTAAAAAAATTTTTAGAACTTGCACAGAAGGCGAATTTTGAGAGAAGTTCTAGCTATCCTTGTATTTTAGCCATATTGTATGTGAATATGAAGTTATTTTGCCTTTGTACTTTAGTTTTTGAGGGACTAAGTTTTCAAGATTTTTTAGGGCGCCTTTTATTTATTTTTTGCAATTTTTACTTTGCAATAGGCACTATTTACTCATTTGACATAAAATTATAAAATATTTTAGGTGGACGATTTCAACAGATTACATCATGTTGTTGAGAGATAAGGTGCAATACTTGTTTCTAAGTTGGTGTAAAGATATGTCAAAACGATTAAATAACATATTTGCTATTAGACACACGTGGGGATGATTTTGGGGCCTGGAAAAATAATCTAAACGGGACCTCAAGTTGTATTTTTACTGAAGCCGATTTCAATATTGAATTGGGTTCTAAGGCCCTTTCCAATGGCTGTGTAAAGGCTCAAGCTTCTTGGTAGGCCTGCACACGCTTGCTTATTGTGAACTTTCCACTGAAGTTTATTCAAGAGTTAATCAGATAAATCTTTGGCATTGATAAGAAAAGCTTTTTTTAACATATTTTTGACATTATCCTTACTATATTTAAGTTTCTAATTCATAGCTATATAAGTTCATTTTACCTTACCAAAATTTGCTAACCAAACAAAGATTCTTTTAAAATTATTCCTAACAGTTTATTATATTTATGTAAAGTGTGTCGTTAATTTGTAGAGATTTGGCAATTGCTAATTTCCTTCCTTTCTAAAGAATACCAATATTCTAATTTTTCGCAAGAATGCTAAATTATTACTCCTGATTATATATTGTACATCACACGCAAGGTAACAATTTTTACTGGTTCTGGGACGTGACAGGCTTGCCAGTTATTTCTTCCTATCACCAGTAAAAACTGTTTTACCTTGCTTGTCTTGTGAAATACTATTATTGTAGCTCACGAGTTCTGAACTTTTACTGCTGCTCAGATCAAGTGTCAAAGAAATGAAAGCTTAAGTCGACGAAATTTGTCATAAAAATCATGTCCATAAAAATCTGACACTAAAGGTATACAGGGTGTTAAATTATCAAAGCATGAAAATACTTCAAGAGAGAAGTACTGTTATTTATTTTTAGCACTATTATTTTCAGTAAGAGTAGTAAATAAAATTCTTTCCACCGCTGGAAGTTTTACAAGATACTGTTATAATATCCCAACTAGCAAAATAATATTTATAATGGTTGTATAAACAACTACACAAGGCATTTTGATAAAATTAAATTGTTTTAAAAGCATTTTTAACTCGTAATACGATAGCTGCAGAACAAAAAAAGGCCCATTTTTATAAAGTATTTTAATTTTATTGTGTCTGTACCGTGGCACTATATGCTCATTACACAATAATATATAAGCATAGTTAAATAACAATTTTAAAACTGTTATATAAACATCATTTTGGGCTACTTTATACAATGAATTTGTTACAACAGTCATATAAAAATTGCATTATAAACATATTGTATAAGTATACTAAAATACAGTACATAATGTATTTAAGAATATTTATACAACTTTTAAAATAGAATTACAATTACAAACGCATCGTATAAATTTCTTATAGCAGGTTATAAAATAATAAAAAAATGCACAGGGATCATGAGAATTCAGTAATTCAGTTGCATAATGTTGAAGATCTACATCAAAATATCGTAAGAATAATATATAACCTATTTTCTGCGAGTACGGTGTGAGTGACATACTGTAATATTAAAAATGGCAATGTAAAGTTTATAGCTATAATATAAAATGTGTTTAATATGCAATCATAGAAACTTCGAAAACGGCATTCCAATGGATGTTTTATGTGCGCGGCAAATTTTTCTGACAAAATATATATACTTTTGGCGTGAAAAATGTAAGCGCCTCCTCTTTGGCATAAGTTCAGTATTTTTAAGGTTCAGTAAAATTTAGGAAAAAATGAGATTTTAATATTTATTATTTTAAGGCAGGATTTAATAAGTAAATGATAGAAAAACAATATAATTATGGTCTTTCTCGAAGAAATATAATATTAATAATAATAATAATTATTTTTTAGGTTACAAAATAAATTGTGCACAATGGCGTCAGTGAAAGGAGTAAAAATGCTGATAAAAATATGACGCATTTTAATACAATGTTTTTGTTATTTTTCAGGTCACTATACGATGTTTTAGTTGAATAACGTTGTCTAAGCATGTGCTAAAAGTAGCTTTCATACATAACGTCTTTACCTTTTCTCAAGCGCTGCCAAATCTAAATTAAGTAAGTGCACTGCTGGACAAAAATGGAGAAACCTTTTAAGCTTTTGGCCCACCGTGACCAAAATAGTTTTTTACTACAGTCAAGGAAAAGAAACTAGTTTGCTTAGTTCTTTCCTCTAGCCAGTTTTTATTTGATAAAAGGTATATATGATTTTGTTGAAAATGACATACAAGAAATTAAAATCACCCCCCCTCCGTTTGCACTCCATCCTCATCCCTTTTATATGTCATCTTAGGTACAAGGGCACTAACTTCATCAATTTATGTATATAAAAAAAAAATTTCAAAAAACGCCCATCGCCCCTTTACCTTCTTCTGTTCACGTTATTCTATATTGCACAAAAACAATCCGAACAGACACACACAGACGAAAATATTTTTTGCCGAAATTATTTTCTCGATCTTTCAAACCTAATCTGAATCTTAAAAAAAACAATTTTTTTATCGATACAATATTTCCACACACTTCGTGAAGTAGTAGAAAAGAGTTATATTTAACAAAAATGCCGCTAAAACTTTCAAGTTGTATAACTGTTTTGTACTTTCTAGGATATATTTTGGCGAACCAATTATGTAGCCATAAAGTTTTGCAAGTATTTAATTTAATTAACAAAACAAAACTTTAATACAAATAATATTTACAGTTCGGCAATGCTGTTTTCAGTCTCATCCTAACTGTCGCATAGCATGTCGATAGCCAACTTTATACAACAGAATAACCGTACAAGGTATGAAAACAACAACTTTAAATGAGTATTTTGTTGTGTTGTGTTGGATAGGCCATGCCTATTGGTAGGTTTTCCAGATCCGCTATAAATTTCAATAACTACTGGCTTGTGGAATTTCATAGATATTACATAAAATAGGCCAGAATTCATATTTGGAACTTTATAGATAGGAGGGCCGTCCATGTTGATATTAAAGGAAATTGGCTGAACGTTGGGGTCATGGTTATTTTCCAGTGAGCGTATTTTTGTTTAGTCCGTTGCGCCAATAAAGTTCATTATCCAGTAGTGTTATTAAGTTTATTATCTTGGGAGTGTTAAGAAAAGTTCTAGGATCCTTAGGAAGTATGTTGGGTATTCTTTCGTTTCATATTTTAAACGGTTCCCTTAGGGCAGAATGGGTAATATTAAATGAAGTCACGCATATCCGAAGCTATTAACATTAATATTTTGCTCAATTTGCGAAAAGTCTTGCATTTTTTCTTCTTCTTCGTCACTAGGATTTTGTTTATCCTACTCCATGGTACCTGTTTCACCAAAATTAGGTATTTCTTTATTTTCATGTAAATTGGCGTCTTCATTTGGCAAAAATTCTTTCTCGCTGGAATTATTGGAATTAGCAATATCACTACAAGTAGCTACTACATTTATAGGCTGAAGCACAGAAGTATTATCCTTTAATGCGTTCATATATATTTTTTAAAGTTCTTTTAAAATATCCACTTTGTTTAACTTTTTTCCACTGGGAAATTGTTGGGATTCATATTTGTATTGAACAGACAATTGTAAATGAGATTAAGTTAAGTATAAACAATGTTGTATTGCGCAGTTTTATTTCATATTTTCTTCTAATAAACTACATTTCAATGCTATAAGAATTTTATAATAATGGTAATTATAAAATAGTTTTAAAGTAGTTCGTTAAGAGTTGTATTATCTAAATATATAGCACATCTATTATATGGTTTTAAGGTGGGCTACACAACTTGTTATAAAATGTACATAAAACTATTTTATAGTAGTTGTGTTAGAAATTACTAGACTATCTATACAACTCATATATATTTTTTATAGCTGTTTTAAAAAGTTTTGTAAGAGGTGATGTGTAAAGGTTTATACAGCGCTAATAAAATGCAAATACTTAGATTGCTGTTTGTAATTATAATATCTGTCGTATATTTCTTCTTACGACTATATTATGTGACTATTTGGTTTGCTTGTCAAAATGGTTTTAATTTTTGCCGTTATAGAACTGAACTCTTCTATGAAGAGCACTAACGAATATTTATATAATAATTTTGTTCCTTTAGTTCACGAGTACCTTACAAATTGTCCTCAAGGAAATCATCTACAGAGTAAAAAGCTTTCCTTTTAAAGTATTCTTTGATTGTCTGTTTAAATTTGTTTGGCTCAAGGGACTTTATTCTGTTGGGTAATTTAATGCAATAGTATATTGTGCCATCTCTGGATTTTGTAAGCCAAAGAAAGTTTTATTTTATATTGTGCCCGGTTCTTGTGTGATGTGAGTGCATCTGTCTTGCTCATCAAAAGCATGCAAGTTACGTCTGCTATACACGAGACACTCTAGTATATATGCAGAGGGCATCGTCAGGATGTTGAAGGTCTTAAAATATTGACGGCAGTTGACTATAATTTAGACCAGCAAGGACTTGTTACCTTGTTCAAAATTTTGTAACACAGTTTGTGTTAAGTTATTTATGGCCAAGGCTGTTGATAGCTTGGTTCTGAAACCGAATTGACTTGAATGGAATAATTGATATTCTTCGAAAAAATTTGAAATCTGGATCTTTAGTACCGCCTCAAAAATCTTAGCCGGTATGGGAATAAACGAAATAGGCGTGTAATTGGCTACATCAGCTGTACAACTCTTTTTATAAATAGGTATGACTTTTGATAGTTTAAGTACGTCAGGAAAGATATTCTGTCCGATACATTGGTTAATCAAATTAGTGAGTGGATATAAGATAAGGTTTTTAATTGTTTTAATAGTTTTTATATTTATGTCATAAGCATACTACTATTTTTAAAATTTTCCAAAATTTCTCTAACTTCATTGTAAGAAACTTCCTTGAATTTAAAACCCGGATTGGGAGATGTTTGCCAAAAAATCTTGTGGCGAATTGGAGGATTGTGGAAGATTATTTAGCAAGGTCTCTGCAATTTTTGAAAAATAGTTGTTGAAATCATTTGCATTTAGTCGGATGTTTCAGTGCGATAATGGTTGTTACTATTTTTTATGATGTCCCACATGGGTACTTGTTTATTTGGTGTGTTATGTATATGGTCATTGTTGGTGGCTTTTTTGCATTTGAAATTTCGAGTAGATACTTATTGCGATAGGAGTTTACTAAATCTTTCGATATCAAAAATGGATCTCGTTTGTTTGTCAATTAAAAAATTTAGACGACCTCGCATATTTTACAATTTATCTTAAACCAATTGTAGTTTTAGGATTTAAAGTTGCTTTGAATTTTTAATTTTGTTGGAAAACATGTATCAATGGCATCAAGTAGCTCATTTTTTGTAAATATTCTAAATTTAAGATTAATGTCCAAGAGTGGTTCATTCATAAATTTCCAATCGGTCTGCTCAATTTTGCTATATAACCATATCAAGCCACAGTCTGTTATTGATCTGTAGTTAATTTTAATTTTTTTATTAGATGCCATTTTGTCCAGTTTAAAATTAAAGAAAATGCGTAAATGATCTGATAATTTTAAGTCATGAGTGATTGTTATTATCTATGTTGGTAAAATATTGTCTAGGCATGAATTATTTCTTGTATTTCCAAAAGTTGTTTGTATTAACCTAATAGATGTAAATGTGTTGGTGACTAGTAGTGCATTATTATCGGGAGTGTTAAATTTTATATTGAAATCACCCGTTATGATCAAACTTTTTTCCTATCCAACTTATTCAGCATTTGTGTTAACTTATCCACAAAAATATTAATATCCCCAGAAGGGGATCTGTACATTGTTACTATTTGATATTGTTCGTATTGAATACCTGTCATTTCACAGTGCAATTCTTCAGACAAATTATTTATACTGAAAGATAATGGCAAACAGTTGGCACGATCCTTTGCATAGATACTTATGCCTCCATGAACTTTATTCACTCTACAAAAGCCAGAGACAGCGTGAAAGCCTTCTATTATAGTTGACTCTATACACTTCAAGTTGTATTCATTATTTAAAGTAAAAATTCTTGACGATAATTTCAATATGGCGATAAATCCAAAAGCTTGGCCTTACGGCGCATGTGCTCAAGTTTTTTTAGTAACACGAAAGAAGAGGGAGGACCAAATAATGTGTTTTACTGAAACATGGGAAACCTGAGATTTTATAGACACCTTATACTTAAATAGATATATATCTATTAATTAGTTGCTATTGCAGATCATCATTTAAGCGTGGATGTGTTGCCATATGGGAGAAAAACAATCTAGAAGTCAAAAATATTGACATGCAACTGTTTTGCATTGAAAAACAATTTGAAGCCTGTGCTGTCTTCTGGAAACAAAATAATACCACTACTATAATTGTTAACTGTTGTAGATTTTTATCTGGGAATCCAGACTTGTTTCAAGATAAAATTACTGACATGTTAAACCATTTAGTTAAACCGATTATTGACTTAATTCATTGTTTGTGAAGATTTTAATGTTGACTCGTATAATACTTCAAAGAATTTCAAAACCCTGTGTAATGTTTTGTCATATTTTAATTTAAGTACCATTGTGAAGTGGCCTAGCCGAGTAACAGATATCAACCTTAGTACAATAGATCGCATTTTTATCAATATCATGCTGCATGTTTGATAATGTTATTTCGGATCACAGAACTGTTGTTTTTGATGTAAATCATAAGAATTTTAATGCAGATAAAAAAATTCATCATTCTTTAAGAGAAATTATAATGAAAATGCAATAAATAGTTTTGAAACACAGCAATTAAAAATGAATCCTGGGAAAGTCTCTATAATATTGCAGATATTAATAATGTATTTTTTTATTTTAATAAGATTATAACATTTTTGTATATTATATTATTAACTTACATTTTCCTCTACGAAATTTTTATGTAACTAAAACTTTAGATAACTTTTATGGGGTTCGGGTATCTTGTTCTAAGTTTACTTTTATTTTTATGGCATTAAGGCTCAAAACCATATAGCCAACCGCAATTTAAAACATTATATTTATTAACCTACTCAACAAAATATCTAATGTAAATGTTTATTTATACAAAACGAAGGATGCACAATAGATCTAAGTTAAAAAAATCTTTTTATATTGAAAAAAATATGTCCCAGCATGACGGGTTTATAAAGAGGCAAAAAAAGTCATAATCGTTTAATAAAAGACACAACACAAATATTTTTTCAAAATAAAATAAATTCTGACAACCGCGCAAGGTCCGCCTGGTGACTTAGCCGAATTGTCTAACAAAAATAAAGATCTGATAAAAAATTAGGGTAATATATACAATCAGCCTAAAATGGTGGCATCACCTTTTAACGAATTTTTTAGAGGTACCGCATACCACCATCAAGCAGATACCACAATTAAACGATACACATAAACACGGCATAGTTTGATGAACCTATTCTTTATTTAAAATCTTTCATGGAAAAGAATTGTGAAACTTATTAAAGAAATATTTAAAGCTAAAAAAATCGTCTGATCTTGATGATATTCCCTGTTTTATAATTAAAAAAGTAATTTATTATATTATCAATAATAATTTATAATATTATACCATTAATATACATTATTAATTTATCCTTGGAAACAGGAACATTTCCAAATAACTTAAAGACTGGAAAAGTGGTACCTATTTTCAAGAAAAAGGATGCACATCTATTGGAAAACTATAGGTCTGTAAGATTGGCAAAGTACTTAGAAATTTTAAAAATAACTACAGGAAATCAACATGGCTTCTCTGATGGCTTGTCGACTGCTATAGCGAAGCATTCTTTCTTAAATAAAACCTTAGAACTGATTGATGCAGGAGAGTGTCCTGTTGGTATATTTTGTGATCTTGTGATCTTTGGACCTTGTTCTTTTTATTTTACTTATTGACGATATTGATTTCTTGTCATCAACAGCACATTTTACAATGTATGCTGATATTTCTATAAAAAATTTCCACCCCCTTGAAGGGTTAAAACAAACCCCGTGGGTGATTACACAATCCTGGTCACCTATCTTATTCAAAAAAACACCTGTAAAATATCAATTTTTCTCACACATAAATATATCAATTTTCCAACCCCCTACAGGAGTGAAAGTCTGGGGTAAGGGTGGCTGAGGTCAAATCCCTCGAGGGACCTTCCATTCTACTCGAGGGAACAACAATTAGTCGAAAAACTGGGGAAAACAAACGAGTTCACGGAAAAGGGGCCTTGGGGGTGGTTTTTGGCCAATTTGAGGGAGTTGCCGAGGTGGAACAATTGGTTTGACTCCGGGAATCGATTCAGCACCCTCGAAAACGGGGGGAGACATTGTCTAGTCCCAGGCGCAAACATTCCGTAATTTCATCATAAATCCAGACTCTTTAAATGGACTATTAATAAAAATAAATGAATAAATAAATATGTCATCTTCGAAACGAAGAATTTTTGGGCTTTTGTTTATATGAACTTCTTTTCTTAAAACTAGCTAATAGCTCCCTAAAATATTTGAGGAAATATTTTCTGTTCTTAAACTGCACTTTAAATATAAGGTAAAACGGTTTCTTTTGCGTAATGCTTTTTATAACATGCAGGAATTTTTAAACAGTAATTTGTCCGCAATATAATGCATGAAACCGAAGTTGAAAATGTTTCATATTTTATATATATATATAACTTATGTGTTATTAATTTTATTTATTTAAATTTTAAATGTCTTATTTTTTACACTGTGAAATATTTTGTGATTTCTAATGTTCAACTATATATTTTTCAATGTTTGACTTGTGTAAATACGGATGTATATTAGCACCAATAGATTGTCATTGTCATTGCACTTTATTTAAGATTCTAATATGACTAAATATATTTTTTTAAATTTTTGTGATTTGCATATTCTCTACATATTGTCTACGAATTATGTGTGTGGTTGTTGATGAAATTGATTGTTTTTTAACATCGGAGACTACAAATTTGTAAAAGAATGGGCGCCAGCAGCCTCGATGGTAGTGATTCGTAGTTCTTGGTTTGGGCGAGCTTCTCAGGGTCGATTTTTTAACGATTTGAGGTGGTATTAACGATGTTGTCTTGTTGGAGAGTACTGCTACTACCGCCTATTGGCTTCTACGTAGGCTGACCTACACATGCACCGCTTTTGGTGCAAGGTACCCCAACTTTTGTGCTTTGTGGACAGGCGCTTTTGCCTGGATGATGTCGAAGCGTAGAAAATAAATAAAACTTAGTGGTCCAAAATAAATGTAACGAAGCAGAACTCTGAAGTTGTTGTTGCACAATTATTTAAGTTGAATTTTAACCCTAACTTTACTAGCCAACACTATTAAAAGTCGCGTCGCGTCGACGGAGTTGGCCTTTCTCCTAACGCAAGTAGGGTTCAGCTACAGTGCAGGGACTGGTAACTGAGACGCCGTACTAGGTATCGGTTCGTCGGGTTGAAGATCTTGTAGATGGATGATGGTTGCTTGAAGTTCTTGTAGTTGACTAGTAGTTGTTATCGTGTTGACTGCTCGAACTGCTCTAGTAGTTGTAGCGCATACTGAAGTCGGAACTGCTCTGCTGCTGCAACCTCGCCGCTGTACTGAATGCTTTGGGACGGACGGGGCTCTGGACGTTGGGTTGGCTGGCGTTCTGAACGTCGCTCGCCGAATGAGCAGCTGGGACTGCTGACTGCGTCATCTCGGTACCGCCCAGTCATGCTGAGGCGGACGGGATCCTGGACGTTGATATACGCTTGGAGATTTTATTGCGTCGTATTTATTGAGAGTTTGGCTATCGACACAATGCAAAATTGTGACTTTCTATTGATTTTAAATTAATTAAATGGCCTTTTTTTGGCACTCGACAACAATATTTACTTACAAAATTTAAATAAACGTGTCAACTATCAATGACAATGAATTAACAAGTATGTGTTATAAAAAAAAAGATATAGGTACTGTTGTGAGCAGAAAAAAATAGGACAACTTTTTTTTTCTAATGTAAATCTGACTATCTGAATATGTAATGAGTAGCCGAAATAAAACGGATGTCACTTTTAATTTTTTTTTTATTTTAATGCTGTAGTTATTGCTATAGTAAATGATGTATGGTTAATGAGACAAATTGCACTGCATTATAACATTAACAAAAATTTGGTGTGCAACATTTTAAGAAAGTGGAGAATAAACGGTATGATTAGTAGAAATCCTGGATCAAAGAACAAAGGATATCCTACTTAACAAGAAACTAACTATTAATATTTCGTCATTGCACCATTTTTATTTATAACTTCTATAAGTCTGTTTGGTATAGAATTAAATAACCTTATACAATAATCATTAGTAATATTATTTTCCCATGCATTATTTACTATTTCCAGTAATTCTTCGGCATTCCGTGGTCTCACATTTCGTTTTTGGATACTTCTTACGAGTAGTCCCCATACTTCTTCCACAGGGTCAGGATCTGGACTATGATTGGGCCAGTTAAGAACATTGATGTTGTTATCTTGAAACCTGTTAGTTACGGTATGAGCAGTATGAACGGAACAATTGTCTTGTTGACATATGAACTCATTATTAGGAAATAATTGTGACACAGAAGGGAGCATAATATTGTCTAAAATCCTAATATAAGTTTCACTATTAAATCGTTCCTCAATATACCACAAAACACCATGACCATGTATCTTGTTAGATATATATTTCTTATCGTATCGAGTATTTGGAAGGCGGTAAACACGAATACGACCGCTGTATGTTGACTGGAAAGTTTTTTCATCTGTAAAGATTACATTGTTCCAAAAATTTATATCATGCGCTAAAAATTCAAGCGCAAATCCTACTCGAGCTTCTTTATGTTCAGCTTTAAATAAGTACTTCTGTGCTGCTGCATGACAGCGTAGCTTCAATTTTTTACTCGCCGGCGACCAGTACTACTCGATCCAGGAAAATTCGTTTCTTCAGCAGCCTGAATAACTGAGTAAAATGGATTTTCTACTAAAGCATTTACCAATTGCAAATCTTGTTGTTGAGTTGATATCCTTCGTCGCCCTCATAGAGGATTTCTACTAATCGTACCGTTTATTCTCCACTTTCTTAAAATGTTACACACCGAATTTTTGTCAATATTATAACGCAGTGCAATTTGTCTCATTGGCCATCCATCTTCTGCTTTAACAATAACTCCAGATTTAACTAAATCGCTTATATGAGGCATATTAGTTTTTTGCACACTTGCAATAAATTATGATAACTAACTGACAATGTCACAAAAATTAAAGTTAGATGTACACAACTAGATTTTAGCAAAATACTGTTATGACTTGTCCTATTTTTTTTTGCTCATGACCGTACTACCATAAACTGTAAACATACATTAAAAAAAGTCCTGTGATTTGATGCATTTAAAGAATCAAAAACCTTTTAGAAAGTTATCACAAAACCACACCATGTTTACATCATATGTTATTCTGACGTTTGGGCATGCACCTGCTTGTTTTGTATATTAGAAATAAATATAATTATTATGCTATATAAAAATAATGGAATAAATAGAAAAAAAAACAGCAACATACATACACAAATACAGTGGGTGTTGATATTCCAGAATTGGTTTCCATATTCTGGAATATTCACACCCACTATATTTAAACTGTACAGTACAAAGTCAGGAATAGATAATCTTGAAGAAGTCGCAAAAAGATCCACCATTCGTTCAATAACAAAAATTCCCAATCAAGGTAATATCCTATACAGCCCCCCTAACAACCCTCTCTACCAGAAATCAGAAAACATTAAACCAATAACATAGTGTCTTATACAACTATCAAAATTTGCCAAAATTGAACAGACTATTCCACTGTTTTGTAAAGCGTGAGAACATTTGGGGCCTAAATACCATAAAAAGACAATAATGGACTGCATTAAAGAATTAAACCAGATAAGTCAATTAAAAGATTTATATGCAACAGAGATTAAAAATTGTTTTCTTTTTTTTATGTAGGGTTTATGAAACCAAATATTGAAAGAGAGATAAATAAATAGCCATGTTAGTAGATCTCACCGTTCTTGAAGTAGGTACCCAACGATTTCATTTAATTTCACCACCATGTCTCTGGTTACTGCAATTAGTCTTTTGCCATTCATTTTGAGGCTAGTTTCTTTATAAACAGTAAAACTAGAACATTTACAAACTATGTACCTAATTCCACGAAACTTAAACATCACAATAAGAAAGATAAAAAACGAAAAGTAATAAATCAATAAATAAAAGCAAATATATACGTCCACTGCACGCTACTGAATTGTCAGAGAACTGACAGAATGCTGAACATTGGTTACGGTTACAACTAGCGGTTGTATTATTCATTTATAAAACGCATCTTTACTATTGGAACCTCTGTCGTAGTCCCAATAGACGCGACTTTCTGTTATTTACTTCCTATGCTCTTTGTATTTACAAAGATAGAAAAATTTCATGTCGTTGATAAGTACATAAATTGATGATGTGAACAACAACATTCATGATATCAATTGTACCAATAACCTGATAGCAGCGTTCAATAATGCAGGACCATAGTGGACACACTACTTCACAAAAATCTGTAAAAGTGTGTCTTCTTGACCCAGCCAGATCGACTAACGTTGAGAAGTCAAACAGACACCATTGACCTCCATGGCAAAGAGGATTGAAAATTTAGAGGACACCGGTGTTTTTTCTGGCGATTATTCTTATTAAAATCAAATTACATTTCAATTAACTTTGTGTATGCAATCCATCTTAAGTTATTTTAATTCAGAATGGAGTTTGCTACTTTCGTATTTATAGAAAATGAATTTAAATTGCAGTAATTTAACAATACTAATAAGCCAACGGTCAGAAGTAGGCGCACAGCAGAAACCTAGCCTTGTCAAACGAATAAAACACAGAAGGCCGATTCGACATTTTTTATTTTATCGAGACATTTTTTGATTAAAAAATGATAACAAAAAATTTGAACGCAAAATTTTAAGATTTACGTTCGCTGTAAGTATTTTAAAACCAAGGATTGGCACGAGGCTAGAAAACGTACCTGTGCGCGAGACTAGGCCGTGTAACGTCAGGCGGAACTTGTGTCTGGCTACTGATGCCACGCGGCCTAGTCTCGCGCACAGGTACTTTCTCTAGCCTCGAGTCGATACTTGGTTTTAAAATGCTTGCAGCGAACGTAAATCTTAAAATTTTGCGCTCAAATTTTTTATCATTTTTTAATCACAAAATCTCTTGATTTCAGTTAAAATAAAAAAATTACGAAAAATGTCGAACCTGCTTATTGTCTCTGTCTTTCCTACATACAGTAATGCCCTGTCTATATGTTCCTTAGTCCTACAAGGGGACCTTACAGCTGGGGTTGTAAATTTAGTGATGGCGCATCAGTCACACAATATTATTGTTTTACTGCCAGGCCATTGTCATATCGAGTAAAAATATATTTTTATTTTTTCATTATGCCGCATTATGTCCACTTACTTATAGAACAGCACTTGCAATACTTCGGTTGTTGTGCGTTTATTAATAATCTTATTAAGCAATGTTACTGTTTATTTATTAGGGAGAGGCCAGGTCGTTTAAAAGCTGCTAAAAATTTGGTAGATAGAGGAATTACAAATCTGGTTGTAATTGGTGGGGATGGAAGTCTGACTGGTGCAGATTTATTTAGACAAGAATGGACTTCGCTTCTTGATGAATTAGTCAAGAATAATGAAATTACGACTGAGCAACGAGATAAGAATAAGCAGTTACATATTGCTGGCCTCGTTGGCTCTATCGATAATGATTTTTGTGGCACTGACATGACCATTGGGACTGATAGTGCTTTGCACAGGTAAGATTAATTTCTAGTATTTGTAATTTTATTACTAGCCCAATAAAATGGGATGAAATTTTTAGATTTGGATGAAATACTTCAGAATGGTCTGAAATTTTGGGAACGGGCTTATTTTGTGGTACTTTTTAACATATTAAAAGTCCCCACCCGTAGACGAGGGGAGGGGGAGGGGGTAGAAAATAGGTTAAAAAAATCGGTTTTTTGCAAAAAACTCGGAAAGTATCAATTTTACTGTAAAATATGTACATGTGAAAATTATAGGTGATAAAAATCCGCACAATTTCGTTCTTTTTAAAAACTTCGTATGGCCTATTGGAGCAGAGATAGATTTTTTTTTTTACAGTTTTGCGACGCAACGGAAACGCGCGCGTTCTTCCCTAGAATTTCAAAAATGTTCGTTCTAATTGCAAAATGTTTCAAATGAAAGCTGTAGAGAATTCCATTACGAATAATTTCCTTTTGTTTTTCATTTCCATTCGATCAATATTGGCAGAGATATGAATTTTTAAACATCTTTATAATGCGCTATCAAAACACTTGTTTTATGATAAAATCAATAAAAATTCGAAAATGATAGATCGTACGCATATAGTGTATCTAATGAAAGTTAAAAGAGGTTCAAATTTTGAATATGTTGATGTATGTAGAAAATCGCTTTGATAATGAGTGAATGGAGATAAAAGGGAAAAACATGAAGAATTGTCATTTTCAAGTGCATTTTGACAAATAGCTATTTTTTGATTGGCTTTAGGCAATAATGACACTAAATGTTTTTTAAAGAGAATTAAATTATCTGTAAAATGAGCTCCAAGTGACCTTCATACGATGAATGGTTCATGAGTTACAGGTGTTTAAAATTATGAGCAAAAATTTCTTTCTTATAAATTAAGATTTTCCTGTAAGAACTGTGCATAACAGTTTTTAAAAAATATGGGACCAGTATGAAACAACTCAGAAATGCTCACAGAATAAATTCTGATATCTCAAAAAGTGAAAAAATATTATTAAATGTACTTTTTAGTACTTCAAACGTGACGAAAATTGCCTGTTTGCTAAAAATTAAAAATCAACTGCATTTTTAATCGTCAGTTCCTTGTCGCTACTTATTGAAAGTTATACCCGAAAAAGTGTTTTTTGTAGGAAATTTTGTAAGCTTTCATTTATATCTTATGAAATTTTGTCGTAAAGTCAAAAGAAACGATGATATATACAAAAAAAGGAATTAAAAATATTATTGGTTCAATTTTTCTGAACAGAAACAGGTTTCAAAAACCTTTTTTTTAAATAAAATATAATTTGCGAATGACATGCTTTTGCATTACTTTCATATGTATATAAACTAATAAAAATAGGTCAAAACCAATTTTTAAAAAATTGTAATGCACAGTCCTTGCAGGAAAATCTTAATTTATAATAAAAAAGAAATTTTTGCTCATAGCTTTAAACAGCTGTAACTCGTGAACCATTCACTGTATGAAGGTCTCTTGGAGCTCATTTTACAGATAGTTTAATTATTTTCAAAAAACCTTTAGTGTCGTTATTGCCTAAAGCCAATCAAAGAGTAGCTATTTGTTAAAATGCAATTTTTCATGTTTTCCCTCCATTCTCTCATCAAAACGATTTTGTACATACATCAACATATTTAAAATTTGATTCTCTTTAACTTTCATTAGATACACTATATGCGTATGACCTATCATTTTCGAATTTTTATAAATTTTATCATGAAATAAGTGTTCCGATAGCACGGTATAAAGATGTTTAAAAATTCATGTCTCTGCTAATACTGTTCAAATGGAAATGAAAAATAAAAGGAAATTGTTTGTAATGGAATTCCCTACAACTTTCATTTGAAACATTTTGCGATCCAAACGACCATTTTTGTGATTTTAATGAAGAACACGCGCGTTTTCGTTGCATCGCACAACTGTGAAAATATTTAAAAAATCTATCTTGGCTCCAATAGGTCGTACGAAGTTTTTTAAGAAACGAAATTGTGCGGATTTTTATTATCTATCGTTTGTTTTTATTCTTATAATGAATTTTAACTTGCGTTGTAATTACTGTGTTTTATATTTAATTTTTTATATCTCATATAAAAACTAATCATGTATTTTCTTCTTTTTGTTGACTTTCAAATCTGCATTGTACCAGCTTAAGTAATAATAATAATAATAATAAATTTATTTTCTTCATGAAGCATTTTACAGTTTACAGGTTTTAAATAACATATATAATAGAAAATGAATAAGCAGTAGGTGTTTAGCAGAAACTCAATGGAGTTTGTGTGCGATGGCCAAATAAAGAAACAGTTCACATTACAAAAATCGATATGTTCGATTTGTGAGTAATATGAGTGATTATATAACTAAATAAATATAATTTTTCGAATTTTTTGCGAAAAACCGATTTTTTTTGTCTATTTTCTCCCCCCTCCCCTGTGCCGGCGTCTACGGTGGGGAATTTTAATATGTTAAAAAGTACCACAAAATAAGTCTGTTCCCAAAATTTCAGCCTGCCCTGAATTATTTCATCCAAATTTTCCCATTTTATTGGGCTATACACAGATAATGCAGGCGTGAGTTAATTTGCGTGGAAAGGAGTGAGGGATGGGAGCTAAAATTTAGTTTCTGTAACCATTAATTTAATTATTTTTCCAAGAGTATTGTACTAGTTTTTAGCATTTGAGTTGGTTCTATCAAGCTAAAACATCTGGTTAGGGCAACCGTGGCTATTCGGTTAGTATAGATACGGTTGGATTAATGGGCGAGGACTGTGACGTTACAGTAGACCTCGGAACGCGCCATATTTCTATTGTTTGTTTTCATTGTAAACGTTTTACAGAATGCTAGATATATTTTTTTATTTTCATTGCTCAAATTTTTTGTGCAACAACTTAAAATTTTTTTGTTTGGTTATAGTCCTTCCCTTTCTTATTAAATCAAATTTGTATAAAATAAATAATGCCTGATTTTTTTTAATATTAAATTAAAGTAATAATTACAATGAAATAAATGAATATAATAGAGATATAAGTGAAAGCAAGAACGACTTAAGAGAATATTAATGAGGGGGAACGAGACAACATTATTGCGAGCGTAAACGAGGTCTACTTTGACGTCACTGTACTAAACATTTTCTGATTGGTAGGGGCGGGCATAATCCAACCGAACATTTTGCGATCCGAACGACCAGTTTTGTGATTTTAACGAAGAACGCGCTCTATCTCGGCTCTAATAGGTCGTACGAAGTTTTTTAAAAAACAAAATTGTGCCGATTAAATAAATATAATTCGAGTTTTTTGCCTATTTTCTCCCCTCCCCTCCACTCCCCTCTGCAGGTGTCTACGGGTGGGGACTTTTAATATGTTAAAAAGTAGCACAAAATAAGCCTGTTCCCAAAATTTCAGCCGCTCTGAATTATTTTATCCAAATTTTCCCATTTTATAGAGCTATACACAGATAATGCAGGCCTGAGTTAATTTGCATGGAAAGGAGTGAGGGATGGGAGCTAAAATTTAGTTTCTGTAACCATTAATTTAATTATATTTCCAAGAGTATTGTACTAGTTTTTAGCATTTGAGCTGGTTCTATCAAGCTAAAACATCTGGTTAGGGTAACCGTGGCTACTACTTACGTTATCAATGTGTTTCCAGAAAGATTTTGCATTTATTCTTGTCAGATTCGGTACATTGTATATATCTATCATAACAGTTAGTACTTCCCAATCTACGCCTAGAATGCAAATAGTAAAAGACAATATAATCAGCAATATTTCCAGTTTGTCTATATCGTTTATGTGCTTTTTTCTACTGTCAGTTGTTTCAGCTTACCCGAAAACCAAACTGGAAAATTTAAACTTTTAAAGCAGTAAAAAATTATTATAAAATTGCTCGCATGCAATATCATATCGTGCGGTATCCCAGTTAACAGAAGCCAAGTAATTATTATTCGATAAAACATCAGCACTTCTAAAATCATAGTAATAAGTTAAAAATTTTAGATAATCGTTGCTAAGGTCAATAGGGAGCTGGAAGTTAGATTTTGCAAAACGCCGATGTGTGAATTAAAATATAAACAATCCACAGTACATGAAATATTTCACTTTACACACTGGCGCATAAAAAGCTTAGCTTTATGTGCACTGCACAGCTTTGTTTAGTCTATTTTATGCATAAAAAAAATATATGCAAAATTTTCTATGAGCTCCTCAGGACTTAAGTTGATTTAAACCTTTTCTGTTTCCATTTTAGAATGCAATTTTCTGTTTAAGTACAGTACATTCAACATAGAAACACTACAAGTGAAAGTTCTGTCACGTCTTTGCAAAATCCAACTGACATTGATGTTTTTAAAAACTAGAATATTTTAATAGAATATCTATCAAATGTAAACACCTTATGATAAGTAATACCTCTATTTATTTTTAGAATCATTGAAGCCATTGATGCGATTGTCAGTACAGCATACTCTCATCAACGTACTTTTATTATGGAGGTTATGGGTCGGCATTGTGGGTGAGATAGTTGTAACGAATATATATATTTTTTTAAATATCCAAAACAAGTCATTGTTGTCTACTGTCCTAATAATGTCATTTAAACTCTCACAATGTTATAGGTATCTAGCCCTAGTTGCCGCTTTAACTTCAGAAGCTGATTATGTTTTTATTCCTGAATCACCACCGCCAGCCGATTGGCAAAAGCGTCTATGTGAAAAATTAGATCAGGTACTTGCCTGTATATCGGTTGAATTTTTATGACTAACTGTTTTTTTTTTGCTTCAAATTAACCTTTTGTTGATTGCACTAATTATTTTGCTACTAATATGTTTTTTTTTTGTAAGGTAACTAGTCAATATTTAAGGATTCAATATTGAATAAAAAAATTTCACATAAGATTTTCAGAAAATAACAATTGCGTTGAGTTAAAATAACCGAATTACTGTTCTAGTAAAGTATTTAATTTCATAGTTAATTTATTTAGTACAGAATATAGCTTAAAAAGCCCCATTTAACTAACAGATGCTAGTCCTGGAATCCTTAATCCTGAAGTCCATAGTCCAGAAGTCTTTAGTCCTAGAGGGAGTTGGAGCCTTTGATGTGGCACTGACACAGTATTTGAGTATAGCACTCAATAATGTCTATGGGAATTACGTCAGAGATGGATGCTATTTGTTTTTAAGATTAGCTGTGAAGATTTTAGGTAAATTGCTTAGGTATAGTGATGCTGTGGGTCGTTCTGGATTTCTCCTCACACTGAATTTTTGCAACTGGTATTGAGAAGTAATTCAAAACTTATTAATGTTTATGACTAAGACCAGAGGGACACTACCCTCCAACAGCTTCCAGCAAATCATATAGGCGGGTATGATAATGGGTCCAACTTTAGTAGATTTTGTTAAATCCTTGGTAAAAAAAAATTACATTGATGAGAGTGGATCAGAGTTTATATTTGAACAAAAATGGAAATGCGTATGAAAAGTCTGTATATCCCTGCTATAAATTTATTTTCATAATAAAATGCTCAAGCGATTCCATCGCTCAGTCTGTTAGTATTTTAATTTTAAACACCTCTTCTCTGTCTCTTACAGTTTTGAGATTGAAAATCTGTCTATTGTTCAGGGGTTGCGTGCGAGGGTAAATGTAAAATTCATCTTAAAGTCAACTGTGGCTTATACAGTATGACCCATTTGTTTTGGACTCGCCCTGTAAAATCTTTATCTTCCCCGTTTTTTTTTTTAATTGTAGAGCCTGTTGAACTGCATTTTTGCAGTAAAAAGCACCAGATTCCTACAAAATCCAAAGCTTACTACGTCAGTTTATTTGGAGTAAAATTTGAGATTTTTTTAGAAAAAATCTATGTGCGCCACTGGATTCACCACCCCTCAAAACAGGCCTGTACTATAAGAAAATAAGTAATAACGTTTTCATAGACATTAAAAATGCACAATACATCATTTTCATAAATTTATTCTAAAATTTAAGTTATCCACGAGAAACAGTTAATTGTCAAAAGTAACAAGTTAAGGTGTAGGAAAGTTACGTTGATAGTCATGGAAAGCTTAACTGTAAAAGAGAAAATAGAAATTTATTCATAATGTGCGTACGACAAGAGAAGAGAATATGAAATATGAAGCTACGATTGAATACATTAATAGACACCTAAATAGACGAGTAAGTCGAAGTAATGTACAACGTATTAATAAAGTTTTCAATGAGACAGGTTGTATTTCAAAAAACTTGTTTAGAACCAGACATAATGAATGTTGTGACATTTTGACATTTTGAGAAATAATGGCCAAATTTAAGAATATTTTAACAACACCCGAGTTAGCCTTAGAATGGCTAGTTTAAACCTTAATATTCCCAGATAAAGTATTAGAAGACACCTGAAAAAAAAAACAAATAAATGCTTATGGCCAAAAATTTTGCATACATTGGAAGTGAGAGATGAGGAAAGATGATTAGAGTTTTGCTATTGGCTACAAGAGGAACATCTAAATAGTCCTAATTTTTAATGAAATTTTATTTAGTGATGAAGCCACATTTACCACAAATGAGGTGATTTCAAGTAAAAATCCATAAAAAACAATTGCAGAACTGCTGGTGGAAGTTAATAGACTCTAAAATAAAATCGATGTTTTGCATAATTTAAAGACATTGCTTATACGATACAATCATTGTGCTTATACATTTTGAGTTTGTTTTTTTTTCTTTATTTAAATCTGTATATTATCAATCTATAAGTTAAATTTGGAAAAATTAATATGTATTACTTACAAGAGTAACAAAAAATTCTTCAAGTATAATAGATCATGCCTTTATTAGATTAGATAAACAAACTACACAAAAAAAGTGGTAATATAATTCCACAATTAATTGAAACTGACTTATCAGATCACTTTACCATTTTATTGACAATCAATCTAAAACAGAAAATTGAAACAATAAATGTTTCAAATGAAATAAAAATTATTAATTATAATAAGTTAAATAAAACATTGAAACATGAAAAGTGGGATGAGGTGCTTCTTGAAATGGATGCTCAGAATGGATTTTCAAAGTTTATTAATAAAGTTCAAAATCTTATAAAACTACATACAAAGACACTAACAGTAAAAAATAACAAAATGTGTAAAATAAAGCCATGGATTACACAAGGTCTTGTAAACTCAATAATTCACAGAGATTACCTAAAAAAAAAAAAAAAATTAAAAAAGAACAATACGGATGAAAATATAGCGGAATATAAAATATTCAGAAATCGTTTAAATAACTTGATAAAATTAACCAAAAATGAATACTATAAAAATAAAATAAAAGATGCCAAAAAGAACTACAAAAAAATTTGGCAAGTTATAAATGAAGCTTCAAATAATTAAAATAAAATTAATAAAGAAAATTTTAATATAGAAGATCAGCAAGGTAGGCTTTCAGAAAGTGATATTAGTAAAGCAAATTATTTTAACAATTTTTTTATCAATATTGGAGAAGAAATGGCTAGCTTAATAGATAAAAATGTACAATTACCTAACTCCTTTAATCCTTAACTCCGGTAACTGAAAATTAATTGATTACACATATTAGTAACTCAAAAAACTACTTCACCCCTGGGCCTGATGGAATATCGGTAAAATTAATTAAAACATGCCACAAACATTTACTAACACCTTTGGTGCATATTATTAACATCGCTATCGCTTCCGGTTATATCTATAATGAATTTAAGGAAATCGGGTAACAATAAAAGATCCAACTAACTATAGACCTATAACCATTATTAGTAACTTCGCTAAATTGTTTGAACAATGCATTAAAACTCGATTAATGAATTTTCTAAATAAAAATAATATACTGAACAAAAATCAATTTGGGTTTCGAAAAAATATTGGTACTGAGGCAGCTATTCATGAACTAATTACAAATATCATAAGTAATTATAATGAAAACAAAAAATGTCTTTCTGCATTTCTCGATTTAGCAAAGGCATTTGACACTGTCAATCTCAATATACTATTAAAACGTTTAGAGGACAGTGTCGTCCGTGGTTCTGCTTGCATATTTTCAGGAACTACTTAACCAACATTAAACATAATATTTTTAGTCGCAAACTCCTCTATAAATCCTTATTTTACTATAAGGAAAGTAACCAGACTGCAACCAAAGTTACAAATCTGGCGCGTTAAGTGTAATAATTGCATATTACCATCAAAACGCTAATGCTTCGATTGCAACAAACACCAGCCGAAAGACTGATCCTACTTAAAGGAACTCCCTTGCCAGTCGTCACACACCACTTGCAAACTGCAGTTTCGAGCTGTTGGCTCTCGTCAGTGCAAGGTAGGTATGCAACGACGGACATGAGAATCCTTTGACTATAGTACATCCCGGTATTTTTACAATAGCGACATGTAAAACAGCCAGCAGGCGCCATCTAGCGGTCCAGTGTCTGTTGCAATCGAAAAATAAATAGCCTGACTTGGCTTAGCATAGTTCAAATGTGCTTTTAGAGGGCGGAATATTAAACATAATATTTTTAGTCGCAAACTCCTCTATAAATCCTTATTTTACTATAAGGAAAGTAACCAGACTGCAACCAAAGTTACAAATCTGGCGCGTTAAGTGTAATAATTGCATATTACCATCAAAACGCTAATACTTCGATTGCAACAAACACCAGCCGAAAGACTGATCATGTCGCTATTGTAAAAATACCGGGATGTACTATAGTCAAAGGATTCTCATGTCGGTCGTTGCATACCTACCTTGCACTGACGAGAGCCAACAGATCGAAACTGCAGTCTGCAAGTGGTGTGTGACGACTGGCAAGGGAGTTCCTTTAAGTAGGATCAGTCTTTCGGCTGGTGTTTGTTGCAATCGAAGCATTAGCGTTTTGATGGTAATATGCAATTATTACACTTAACGCGCCAGATTTGTAACTTTGGTTGCAGTCTGGTTACTTTCCTTATAGTAAAATAAGGATTTATAGAGGAGTTTGCGACTAAAAATATTATGTTTAATATTCCGCCCTCTAAAAGCACATTTGAACTATACTTAACCAACAGACCACAAGTTGTAAAAATTAATAACTGATTAAGTGACCCTTTAATAATATCCATGGGCGTCCCTCAGAGGACAGTGTTAGGTCCTATTCTGTTTTTAATTTATATTAATTTACTAGGTAATCTAGATATTAAATGTAAAATTATATGTTATGCAGGCGATACCTTAATGAACTTCGTTGGGGACTCCTGGAATGAAGTATATACAAATGCAGAATTTGGTATGAAAAAAATTCAAAACGGGTTAAATTTTAGTCTCCTAAAGTTTAAACCTATCAAAAACAAAATTTTTAACTTTCTCCACTACTTCTGCAGATCAACTACAAAAATGCTACTCTCAAAATACATGATTCCAGCTGCGACAACATCTTCAATTGTAACTGTTCACTTATTGGCAGAGTTAAGTCATTAAAATATCTTGGGATTGTGGTTGATTGTCATTTGAAATGGAATGAATAGGAATGGAATAGAATTTATTACTAAGAAACTTAGAAGACTACTACACAAATTTTATAAATAAAAAAATTTCGATTACAGTGTGTGATTCTTTGGTTGAGTCCATATTAGGATATTGCATCATTGCGTGGGGTGGTCTGTATAAACATACATTAAGTAACCTAGAAGTTACACAGAATACAATATTAAAAATTATTTTTAAAAAACCATCGATATTCTACAAATCTTTTCTACCAAGAAGCTGGATTATTTAATATTAGACAGATTTATACTTACCAATGTATCTAGATGCGCAAAAATAATAAAATTAATATTAATAGATATAATTTTAATCATCATATCAGATCCATTTCATCACAAAACATTGTTACTCCACTGTGTAAAAAAACCCATACCCAAAGATTTATATTTTATTTAGGTCCTAAATTATTTAACTTATTATCACCTGAAATTAAAACTATAGTAAACTATAATAAATTTTAAAAAGCAGTAAAGGAATACATTAGTTCACATTTTGAGATCTTTAAAAGTATGTTTAATTAATAAAGTGAAATACATTTTTATATAGTAGATATTTAAATTTTAATTTTTTGCCGTTATAATTTCAATTTGTTGTTAAATTGTAGTCTAAAAATTGCTTGCCCACTCTTTTCCTACCAATTGAATCTGCTGGAGGCCAGTCATATTCTCTAATTCAGTATTTAGTTTTACTTAATGTCATTATTTGTTCATTACATTGTTCTTTCTATTTTCTCAGTAGTTCAAATTAAAAATCCAATAATATCTAATTAAGATAGGCAATATTAGAATAATAAATTGCAATACTACAGGGTGTTGCATCATGAGAGGGACATAGCTTAATAGGAGGTAGAGAACGTCAGTGGTAACCGGAACCTCCCATAGAAATGTCTCATTGGGCCTTCATTACGAAGTTACAGGGTGTTAAATAATTTTTGGCCAAACCTGTTTTTTGTCATAACTTTGACAGGGAATGAAATAACGGATTCATATTTGGTACGGCTAATGTACTAACGAGCCCCAAGAGGTACATGTATAAAAAAAAATATATCCAGGTCCGGACTCACTATAATTTATGTTTCTTCTTTGCATCAATAAAACATCACCCTGTATATATTTTTTTGAAATTTCGATACGATATTCGAAAAGAGCAAGAAAAAACAAACAAAATGGCCTATTTCATTTTTTTGTTACACCTTCGTGGTTATTTAAATACGTTGTTAAATGTGCAAGAAAATGGATTACAGAACCCTATTAAATGAGAGGCACGTGAAATAAATAGTTTTATAACTAAAATTTGCAAAAATTCTATTGAGCCTAGGTGGTCTGGGTGAATCCTAATTCCGGCACGTTTTAAAGGTCCATTTTGGTAAAAAACTGTGGTCCTAATAAGTAATCGGGTATGAAATAACAAAATTTTTAATCAATCACAGTAGGCTTGTTCAAAGAATAAAAGTGACAGATAATTTAAACCATTTAGGCCTAAGCAACCAGTTACTTTGATCAAGAAAATCATCAACATTTTATACTTAATAAAAATTGGAAAAGAGAACAAACTAAAATCTAAATAAATAAAATATTTTCCATTCAATTAACAATAAATAACAAAACAATAACTAAATGTGTTTAAAAATAAAACGTAATTGACACTAAAGTAAATTTTCAAAATGCCCTCCCCCACATTCTGTGCATTTTCTTGCGCGTTTAGAAAGGTCACCAATTGCTGTATTGACGTATCATTTCTGGATTATTCCGTATTTCGTCGCAGGTTGTAACGATGTGCTGGATTAAATGTTGTCTACTTTCAATTTCAATGCTATAAACCTCGTTTTTTAAGTGGCCCCATAAAAAGTAATCAGAAGGGTTACAATCAGGAGATCTTGGTAGCCATTCATGTGGACCCCCGCGTCCAATCCATCTATTAGGATACACATTGTTTAAGTGTTCTCTTACTTGAAGGTTAAAATGTGGTGGGGCCCCATCATGCTGAAACAACATGCCTCTTATACCGATATTTTCTAACATATTCGGTAAAATGTTTTGAAGAAAATCAAAGTAAATTTCACCATTCAATCTTTCTTCAAAAAAATGTGGCCCTATCAAATGTCTATTCACAAGTCCGACCCAAACATTTACAGAAAACCTGTGTTGCGAACGGCGTTGGCGTACCGCATGTGGGTTTTCCTGTGCCCATTTATGATTATTTCGTGAATTGTTTACTCCATCCCTTGTCAATTGTGCCTCATCCGTAAATAAGGTTCTGTAAATGACTGGGCGATGGTTAGACAACCAATGACAAAATGCCAGGCGGGGGATATCGTCGCCTTGTTGAAGACGCTGTACCTGCTGGATATGATATGGATGGTAACGTTCTCTTTTTAGGGTTCTCCATACTCGCCAATGAGGAATACCAGTTGCCAAACTGATTCGTCTAGTGCTCATATTTGGGTTTTCTTGAACTACGTTTATAATATCGTTTTGTTCCTGCACACCTTGTTGTAAAACACGCTCCACAACTGCAGAAGTAGGAAACTTTCCGTGTTGTCTTGCATACTGGAACACCGTACTAAAGGTTTTATGATTAGGGCATCGACGACCAGGAAAACGCAGCCGATATTCTCTTTCCGCCGACCTACCATTTCCATTACAGAAACCATAGATGAATATTATGTCAGCATATTCCACGTTTGTAAATTTTACTGGCATAGTTAAAATATTTTCACAAGTTTTCACTAACTAAATGCGGATTATTGACACATTAAATTACTAACAAACAATTATTCAACTGTTTAGGAGATTTCTTTTTATTATCTGTCACTTTGAACAAGCCTACTGTGATTGATTAAAAATTTTGTTATTTCATACCCGATTACTTATTAGGACCACAGTTTTTTACCAAAATGGACCTTTAAAACGTGCCGGAATTAGGATTCACCCAGACCACCTAGGCTCAATAGAATTTTTGCAAATTTTAGTTATAAAACTATTTATTTCACGTGCCTCTCATTTAATAGGGTTCTGTAATCCATTTTCTTGCACATTTAACAACATATTTAAATAACCACGAAGGTGTAACAAAAAAATTAAATAGGCCATTTTGTTTGTTTTTTCTTGCTCTTTTCGAATATCGTATCGAAATTTCAAAAAAAAATATACAGGGTGATGTTTTATTGATGCAAAGAAGAAACATAAATTATAGTGAGTCCGGACCTCGATATATTTTTTTTTATACATGTACCTCTTGGGGCTCGTTAGTACATTAGCCGTACCAAATATGAATCCGTTATTTCATTCACTGTCAAAGTTATGACAAAAAACAGGTTTGGCCAAAAATTATTTAACACCCTGTAACTTCGTAATGAAGGCCCAATGAGACATTTCTATGGGAGGTTCCGGTTACCACTGATGTTCTCTACCTCCTATTAAGCTATGTCCCTCTCATGATGCAACACCCTGTATATGTAGATTTTAACAGTTGTATAATGTAACTTAGTCTATTTTCACAATACAAGCAACTCATGCCTAGGTGATTGGACCAGGTTGTTGATTATTTATTTGTATATGTGTTGTGAAATTATTATATGGCTGATGTATTGAAGTTTTCCAAAAATAAATTGATTTGATCTGATTACCACTGGCTGAAAGACCTAGGTTGATGGCGTTTTGGAGACTTGTTTCAATAAAGTTTATTATCTCTCTCAAGTAAAAATTGCCGTCACTGTTAGCTGAGAATCTGGAATTCGTCATAAATGCAAAGAGATAGTATTTGCGAAAAAAATGTGAAATGTTTGATGTGAAATACTAAACGACAAAACAATTGGTCCTTTCTTCTTTGCAAGCAATGTGAATGAGTTTTTAAATTTTCCTTGGGAACGAGTTCTGGAACACATTAGATGATTTATCACTACAGAATCTTCTTAATTTAAAGTTTCAGTTAGATGGAAGTTCTGTTCATAATGCTGTTTTAGTAAGAAGATGGCTAAATGAATATTTTATAAATCGGTGATAGGGTGAAACAGTTCTTTGATTGAGTGGCCACCGATATCCCTAGACTTGACTCCACTCGATTTTTTCTTTGAGGTATAATGAAACAAAAAGTTTACAAGTCAAGGCCACAAATTGTACAATAAATACGGCCTAGGATAAAGCAAATACAAAAGGTTACTATGAATGCGTGTAGAAGGGTTGACAAGCAGAGGCCTAACTATGACAGAGCAAACCGAGGCAGTGCCCCGGGGCCCGGGAAACCAGGGACCTCGGCACCTGACGTGAGGCTGGGTATTAGGATTAGGTATTAAGAAAATATGATTACACTCTTTTTTCTGGCCAGGAAATATTGCCCAATGTGGTAACAGCTATTGATTTGGTGCTTTCCAGGTTCACGCGCAGCACCCGCCCGCGCCACCGCGGTCGCATGCTGGCATCCCTAATATCCGATCCGAATGTAATATAATTGTATCAATCTTACTCAAAGCATACGCATACAGTTAGAGTGATCAGCGCAGACACTATACAAAGCATGTAAGGTTTAAATAAAATTTGATTTGTTTATTAATCATTAGGTTAGTTACAGAAAAATATCAAAAAATGGCAGACGTGTAGATATCAGTCTGGGGCACAGAAGAGAAAATTAAAATTGCAACAAGGAGAAGCTCTATCAAAAAATATTTAAAAAATGGACACATTTTTCAATTTCAATATCACACAACAGAAACGATTGAAACAGAAAAGAATGTTGTTACAGTTACAGCGTCTGCTTCTCAATATCACACAATCGAAGTAGAAAATTCTGATAATAATATTTGCAAAATAGCCTCCGTTCCTATGCCTAGCCCCCCCACATGTGAGCAACCAATTCCTTATACTGATCCCGAGACTGTTTGCGAAATTGTCACCGCTCCTGTTCCTCGCTCTAGCACTTCTGGCAACTTATCTGAACAAGAAAATTCTTGTACATTGAGTACATTGGTTTGCCTAGCAACCTTGGATTTTATTTGGGTAAAACAATTACTGATCAGAATAAAAAGACGTCCTTACGTCCAACAGACCTAAAGGTCCATTTCCCAGAGTCCCGTAACAAAACAATCGAAGTTTCAGTAAAAGTGATTTTCTTCTACAAAATATGGTTCTTTTAACCATTCATGGCTTTGCTATTGGAATCAAATTATCAAAGATTACCTCAGGCCTAGTACAAGTCAAAATCAATTAAATGGTCGTCCCTATTGTCTATAGAAAATGAAGAAGCTTTAAAACTCGATTTAAGTGATGTAATAAATGAATTTGCTAATAGAAAAGCAAGGAAAAGAGATTTTTAAATTATTTTTAATACCCTTATATACACATGACGCAATGCATATGCACCAACTATTAATATTAGTTTAAGTCTATGAGGTATAAACTCAATAAACTTTTTTTGTTTTCATTTTAATGGTTGTTTTTAAACAAAAAATTTTTTTTTTATTACTATCGGACATATCATTTTATTATTTAAGTAGAGGGGTATAGCCCCCCCCCATAATTTTTTGCTCTGGAACTAATGCTTCTAGTTATGCCGCTGTTGACAAGCATATTGAAATAAATGGTGGATTGGTAGAAGTGACGAAAATCTTGTAGTTTTTAACGGAATTCCCTTTTTTTTAGTTTTGTTATAAGTTTCTATTTCTTTTTTGATTTGTTAAAACTAGACATTAGAATAATGAATAATAATACCATGTTACTAGAGTTTAAATTTATTTCAATTTTTTTCTCATGCATAACAACTTTTAGAATAAATTTATGAAAATGGTGTATTGTGTGTGCATTTTTAATAATGTCTTCAAAAATGTTATTACTTAAAAATTTTCGATAAAATTTAGTACAGGCCCGTTTGAGGGATAGTGAATCCAGTGGCGTGCATAGATTTTTTCTTAAAAAATGTCTAATATGAATATTGAAATTTTACTCCTAAAAATTGACGTAGTAGGCCTTGGATTTTGTAGGAATCTTGCGCTTATAGCTCGAAAAAACATTTCAACGAGCTACAATTTAAAAAAAAATACTGTGAAAATCGCAAGTAATAATGATATGAATATTGAATACAAATGGGTCACACTGTATAAATGGTTTTGAGTATCTGTTTTCTGTTTCATTTTTAAGTTTGCAAATACAAATACAAACTGTTGTTCACAACCCCTGCATCTCAATCTCAAAGGTACCCAAAAAACATCTAGGTGTATAAAATATGTCGGAAAACCATAAAAAAATCGTCAAAGTGACTAAAAAGTGGATGTTTTTATATCATGTAATAAAAGTCCACGAAGTTTATGTCCATTTTTTACTCCCACTGCGTGTGTCCGTGGTCTGTGCAAAAGAATACAGTAGCAGGTCACGAAAGCCATATGTAACTAAAATTCGTTTTCCTTGATAATTGAAGATTTTAAAAATGCTCTGTAACAAAAAGGTTAAATTCTTGTTTAGTTGGATCAATGAGGCCTAAAAATCGTCGAAACTTCGGAATTCTCGGGAGCAGGTCGGATTTTTAATAATTTTTTTCTTATAATACATAATTTGAAATTATTTATATTGTTTAAATAATAATAATTGTTTGATATGCAAAATTAATTTTTTTCCAATGGTATTTAACAGAATGTTTTTTTTGAGATTTAGTATGAAAAAAAATTTGAGTATAGAAACTACAGATATTTAAAATATATGTTTCTTTATTTCTGATGTCCTATACCTTCCTCAACACAGCTTTCTGGAATATAAAATAGATTCTGATGTTAGTTGCTGCTATCCCAAGACAGAAATTTTCCCACCTAAGTAGACAACAAGACCTAGATAATGTATCTATCTTATTTCGAATGTTATTTTACACAAAATTTACAGTTATTTAGCATTGGTCGCTGCATTGACTGGGGAGGCAGATTTTGTTTTTATTCCTGAGTGGCCTGCCGACACAAATTGGAAAGATGTTCTTTGCAAAAAAATAATGCAGGTATCTTCATGCCATATGTTATTATTTACCATTGTAATTATGGGAACTGTTTATGCGGGTATTTTTTTCTTAATTTATGCTTTAGATGTTGAACACTTATGCACACGCAATTAAAATCAATTAATTAAATTAACTTTTCTTTAATTTATTTTGAAGTTGTCATCTGTAGATTTGTTTTACTTCTTTATTGTGTGTTTTGACACAAGATACTTAAAACGAATAATGTTACAAATTTACACTATTATACTATTCCAGTATGATAATTTTGATTTATCTATTACAAAATGCACAATAAATTTTAGCTTGTTTACACACAAGCTATTCATCAAACTGTATCATACAAAACATGCCTGATCATTGCACATATAATACCCACACACATTAAATTGCTTAATAAACAGTGGTTCTTCTAATGTTTGTATGCTAGTTCACAGGTGTTTGCTTCTGAGGGTTCCAGTCTTAGTGGATGTGCACCAGTCTCTATTTGAAGCATCAATTCATAATGTTCTTAATCGGTTTTCGTTTAAAAAATGTAAGAAATCCTGTTCTCCTCAGCATTATGTTGAGAAGTGCACCAGATTTATTTTGTTTATAAGATTAATTAATATACAGTGAAGAGCAAAATCACAAGAGCATTAAGTTATCATGATGTTGAGTTCCTACTGCACTCCACCGAAAAGGAGGTCTCTAGAAGCAAACATCCATAGAATAGCTTGTGAATATCCAGGAAATCACCTTTTATTAAATGATATTCGTGAATGTCTACATCATCAATCACATATAACTTTAACTCATTGATTTCACCCTAGTTTATTCCAGATATTATTAGTCTGTCTAAGGTACATTTGGGGTAACAAATAAAAATACCAACACTCAAAGTATACAGTGCATTTTAGATGCCAACAATAAAGAGTAAATCCGTCAATGTTACCAGTTAGTTGTCTAACTATTATATTTGCTATAAATAGCGATTTTACGTATAATTTACTTTCTATTAGGAATGAGAATGATAGACTTGGAGCTAGCAACAGTTCAGAATCCGAACTCTCCGAACTTTTGCTAGCTCCAGGTCTATGAGTAATTCAGTATTGTGAATTTAAGCAATCATACAAAATTTTAATTTATCTATTTTAGACATGTATTTCATATATTAATATTTAAAGGTAAGTCCTCATAACGGCGAATTGCAAAAAACGAAATTTTACACCTGACTATAATTCACACAAAATAATTTGCTACTTACTTCAGCAGATTTCGCGTTTTCAAATGTCCTTTATTTAGTAACTTTTTAAAATATCGCCAAAGGAATTTTGACACTTCACTGTTCACCGACGTCTGAGGTGTCAAAAACTAAGTAAATAAATAGGTATATAAGGTTTTAAAATGAACCAAAATACAAAAACACTATATTATGCTTATTTGCATTACTCTATGTGCTTAAAGGATAGAATAGAAGGAGACCTCGCAGATGGTGGATGTGGGCATCCATTAATTGCCCCACAGTCATCACACATAAAATCCTACAAATAAATATGTTACAAATTACATACGAATAACATATTCAAATAATATTTTCGTACTTGACATTCTTCATGCAGCATTTTAAACCATAACCTACAAAACTAATAATACAAAGACAGAAACACAAAATCCACTAAAAAGTTAAAACAAGTTGAACTTTTCAGCTGCACCGCAGAAAGTTAAAATATTCATCTGACTTCTTGAATAATTTCCACCAATCACATTAATTTCGCAGAAATAAATCCGCAATTCGCCGTTATGAGGACTAGGCAGGCTTAACAGTAGACAACAGGCTACAACTAGCAGTCAATTAAACTTTTTTAATCCATATTTCTGAAAATTACAGTTATTTAGCATTAGTTGCTGCCATAACTTCTGCTGCAGATTATGTTTTTCTACCAGAAAAGCCTGAAGGTATTGGTTGGGACCAAACTCTTTGTGACAGATTACAGCAGGTATTCTATAAATCCGATTTTATACGTACGCAAACATACTTGTGGGGATCTTTAAAGACACATTTTAAACTTCTTAAATATTTCTTTTAAGGGCAAAATAAGGGAATATGTTGTGTACTATATTTTCTTGAATTACTGAAGCAACTCTACAATTTTGACTAAATCAAAAACTTAATTATACCAAAACCAAGCTTTTACAATAATTTTTTTCTAGAAGTAATAGAAAATTCATATATTGGTAGAAACCTGTATTTTCCAGTTTTTACTTGTTTTCCTTGTTCTGTTTGGAACCCACTAAACAGATGTCGTTAGGGATCTCGGTGTAAAACCTGTGATATAAACTTATAAACATCTTTTAGGACATTTTTTAAAAAGGTATAATTAAAAGATACTTTTACCAGAAAAATTATTAGGTTTTATGTGATTATTCATTTATTGAAAATGTCATCTTCAGGTTCGGTCTCATTTTATATGAGATTGTCTAATTGCATTTTAATCATTTTAGACATAAGGATTATATATTGGACCAAATCCTTGACATTGTCCACCATCTTTAAGTTCTGCTCAAAAATAGTAGCTATTTCTCATAATTCTTATTTATGAAAATTGTCAATAAAAATTGGGATCTGGTGAATGTAATTGGGGATAATCACTTCGAATTACAACAAAGCAGCTTGCAGTGATGTACTGCAAAGGCCACGAATGTTGGCAAGAACAGGGGAATCTATATGTAGATAGTGGTATAGACCCAGCGTATGCATCGCTATCATGTAGTCAGTGCTAAATTATTATAGCACATGATCGTGCTGTTCTTCTATAGGTTGACTATGTTTCCCTACAATCCATACCGTTCGTCAACACTCGTGGCATTTACTGTACTTGTGAGTGTATTAAAATCTTGTATCCACACTTTACAAAGTGCACTTACATGTATAGTTTAGCTAATGTGTAATAAAGCTGTGAACTTAGCTACACCAACATTCAGTGAATCTTGGGATCATTTGTATTGGACGTATTATCAAGCACAAATATGAATTAGCAATGGAAGATGACAAATATTATTTTTGAGCTGAATCAAATATTGTTACTGTGAACGGTTCATCCTTTTAGAGTCTGAAGGACTTTTTTATTAACTAAAGGTTTTTTGTATATTTTGTAAAAGACAGGAATATGATTTTTTACTATTTGATTAGGTGCCACCAACTCACAAGAAATACAAAATTTATACTTACTTCGATTGTAGTTCAGTGTCTCTCTATTATCTAAAACTTTCTTAATTACACTTCCTGAAAATAGAATTTTAAACCAATAATATTTGTTAACATAAATAAATTATCGTAGTCTCATACGACATATATGGTGAGAATAAAAAAACCTTCTGTATTGCAGTTTGCAACTACCATCCAACAGTTTGTTTAGAACAATCAACTGCCACAAAAAGAATCAATTTAAATTTTGATATTAGCAACTTTAGGGGCTTCTGTTTGCCTATCTATGTTTGAATCGTAACGTATAAATATAAGTAGGTACATGGTATTCAAGAATAAGTGGACCCCGAATCATTGGGGCAAATATGGCATTAAACATGATAGTTTCGCCAAAATTCAATGTAAATTTTTCAAAACTTGACCTTGAAATTTTTTATATCCAGGAACTTTCTTGAAGACCTGCAAATCCATCCTTATAATAAATACTTTGCATAAGTTACAGCGCTACATAACTTCATGCAGAAAATTTATTTTTGGAAGTACGAAATTACTTTTTGATATAGTTTCAAATGCAGTTTTTAAGGGGATTTTTGATTCAGTATCTAATAGAATGTTTAAATTCGAATTCGCTAGGGTAATGAAAATATATCTTTTTGTTTCAGTTCCAAAAGGAAACGATGTGCGTTAACTTTTCGTTTAGTTACGAAAGAAGTAATTTTTTAATAAATATTTTTCAAGTAGATTTTTATTGTACTTCCAAATATTTTCCTGAAGGTATTTTTGCATGTGCACATGGTTGCAAAATATCTGTTAAGGCAGATTTCACTATAGCTCCTGAAGATCCATTCTGAAGGAGATCTTCATGACATATGAAACGAGTTTTTTGTATATGGTAGGTTTTTTAACATCACTACCTGGTCCGGATATTTAGTTTACTTTACTTTATTTATGGATCATCCTATTCTACTAAATAGAGCATTTTTTGGCAATTGCTACTAATCTGTAGATCAAAGTGTGGCTACTGTGGCTGCAAGAAAATTGAATTGTATTGCTTGTAATAATTGCGATGGCCAATCTTTTCAGTTATATACTTGATATGAAGGAGCAAAACAGCAGATTTTATGAATTTCTTAGAAGAAATCATAAACATTGAAGGAATTAAGCCTAAAAACTGACGTTCACACATAATTTTCTAATAAGTAAAAAAGTAAACGTACACTTTTATGAAAAAAACTATAGAATCTTTTTTGTTGTAAATTTTGTAACTTAAAATTTTGATAAATGTGTTTGTTATAAAGCTAATAGTAATGGAAGTTATTGCGACAAACTTTTTTCTTTTGCCTCTTGTAAGATTTAAATCTCAAGTGGTATCTATAAAAACTTTTGATATTTTGTTTAGTGTTGAAAACAAGCTTCATATAAAAATTTAACTGAGTATATGATCAATCTCCAAATAATCACATAGTTGCTTTTATCCCGGGCGATAGGATAGTTACGGTGTCTGATAAATTTAAATCTAAACCACATTTAATGTATCAATCTGATTTTTTTTTTAAACAAAACATCTAAAGAATGTGAATCTAAAAGTCGATGCATACAAATATTAGTTATTATTGTATTTTTTCTTTATATCTGTTATTGACTTATACTATCCCGATTAATCAGAGTATAATGTTGGGAAAAGAAACAAATATATACTTGTAGCAAACCTCGACGAAAAGCTTAAATATGTGATCTTGATGAGGCATTCTAACCTCCTTCCGTCCTTGGCCAGCTCTCCTTTGATGACACCTCTGAATAGAGCCAATGGTCTCTAAGTTAAAGGCTACAACACTCCAAAATGTTAAGCAATGTAATCTTGAGTGCACCCTTCATTGAGAAGTATTTTGGCAGTTGCTCACTATTCATTAGATTAATTTGAAGACTGACTTTAATGAGGGTTCATTTTGGATAAACACAACTTGATTTATGAAAATCGTGATAGCAGCATACAAAGTGAAATCAATTATTACTTAGTATGGATACATTAATCCTGGAGCTTTTTGAAACCATTCAATTCAATTCAATTCTTTATTCATGCTACTACATTATCAAAATGTTTACATATGTCAAAGGTTATTGGTAAAATATAGTAAAAATATACAAGATAATAATAAAAAAAGTTGTGGATATAAAATCATAAAAATTAGTAGTCTAATTAAAGGAAGTCTAAAACTATAATAAAATTTCACACAAAAGACAATATAAAAATATTTGTAAATATAAAATTATAAGTGACTAGTATAATTACAAGAGGTCTAAAAAGTTGTTGTCACAGTATTCTTCAAGAGAATAAAAACATTTTTTAATCAAGTAGTTTTTTACTTTATATTTAAAAGTTTTTGGTTGTAGGTTTTTTATATGACTTGGGAGGAGATTAAAAAACTTTGGTCCAAAATACGATATACCTGTTCGTGATTTATATACCCTATGATGTTCTAGATAAATATTGTTGTTATTTCTAGTATTGTAGTTATGAATACTGTTGTGTGTTTCATAACCCATGCTATTATTTTTTACATACATTAGGCATTCCAATATGAATAAACATGGAAAAGTCGGAATATTTAAGTCAGTGAAGCTCCTCTTACAATCTTCCCTATATCCTAGACCATCAATTACCCGTATCACTCTACGCTGCAGTCTGAATAGTCTTTCCGTTGAAGATGCATGCCCCTAGGCTAATATGGCATAGTTTAATTTTGATTGAATCAGTGCATAATAAACAGATTTTATTACTGATTTAGAGACAACTCCTACCAAGTTTCTTATAACAAAGATGTTTGTTTGTCGAGATACTTTTTGCTAGGTGATCAACATGTATTTCCCAAGTAAGTTTAGGGTCAAGTACACGCCCAAGAATCGTGCCGACTTGGGATTAGTCCAATTATAGGTATCCCGCAATGTACAGATTACCAACTCAGTTTTATTGTTATTTAGACTTAACTTATTTGTGGCAAACCAGTTAATGAGCTTCGACTGAGTAGCCTTTATATTCTCAAATATTATGGAAAGCATTTCACTTCTATTTACTGCAGTGGTGTCATCCGCAAATAGTATGAGGTCAGTGCTGGGTACACAGGTTGTCAAATCGTTGACATATATTAGGAACAAGATAGGTCCCAAAACCGATCCCTGGGGAAAGCCATACAATATCTTATTCTCGCTAGATTTCATGTTGTTAATAGCTACTTGCTGCTTCCTATTTGTAAGATAAGAGCTTATTAGCTCGATTGAATTGTTATGAAACCCATAGTAAAACAACTTTTCTTTGAGTATATCAAAGGATACGCAGTCGAAAGCCTTAGTTAGATCACAAAACAATGCTCCAACATATTCTCCTTTGTTATAACAGTCTGTAATTATTTCTGTTATTTTATTTATAGCCATTGTGGTTGAGTGGTTTGTACGGAATCCAAACTGTGATTTGTTAAACAAGTTATTGTTTTCAAAATAGTTGCTTAACCTAGATTTAAGAGCTTTTTCAAAGATTTTACGTATAAGAGGGATTATGGATATTGGTCAAAAGTTGGAAGCATCGTTTTGAGAGCCTTTTTTATGCACTGGTATAACTTTTGAGTTTTTTAATACATCAGGAATTGTATTACTTTTTAGACACATGTTGAACAAGTCAGTTAGAGGTACAACTAAGTCGTCACCAATGTATTTAATTATTTTTGTGTTTAAGCCATAAATATCCTTACTATTGGTATTTTTGAGTGAGTAGATGATTTCCTTTGTTTCTTCATATGTGATGTCTTCAAATTGAAACTTGTCCGACTGGAGATTAACCAGAGCAGAGCGTTTTATATAATCAGTACTAGACATGGTAGGTGTTGGTATTTCATCAATTACGTGCGTTGTCACATTTATAAAGTAGTTGTTTAGCTCATCGGGTGTGAGTTTTGTATGACTGCTAGTATTTTTTACTTGCCTATAGCTATTTATGACATTCCACGATGCTTTTTGTATATTTCCTGAATCCTGAATATAGGATTCATAGGCCCTACACTTAGCTTTTTTAATTGCAAGTTTATATTGCATGCGGAACCTTTTTAAGACACATTTACACTCGGTGCTATTTGAATGTTTAGTTGCTTCAATCATAAAATTAAGTTTATGCCTCATTAATTTAAGTTCTTTTGTAAACCAGTTTATGCTAGGTGTATTGTCGGCTGTGGCCTTTACCGTTTGTTCAGGAAAAGTATTGCTTACTCCAATAGTAAGGATATTTATTAACTTATCAAATTTTTTGTTAATGTCCAGATTACAATTATAAATAAAGTGCCAGTCAGTGTTGCCGATAATATTTTTAAGTGATATCAGTCCTACATTAGTTATTGGTCTGATTTTTATAAAATTCTGTCCGCTAGCAGTGAGATTATTTAGAGTAATGGTTATAGCATTATGATCAGATAAATTAGGATCAAAACAGGAGGTTTCAAAGTAAACTAATGCATTGGTAAAAATATTATCTAAACAATTATTAAAACGTGTGTTAGCAGATATAGTGGGTTTTAATCCATAAGTTGCCATTAAGTCAATTAATTTTGTGGATTTATAGTCATGTTTATAAAGTGGACATTAAAATCTCCATTTATAACTAGCGTATTATTGTAAATAGCAGAATAGTCTAATATTTTCACTAAGGTGTCACAGAAGACATCAAAGTGTCCTAAAGGTGCTCTATAAATGGTTATGATAATCAGCCTGGGGTCACTTACTTCAATAGCAGATATTTCACAATGTTGCTCAATTGATAGACTGTTTAGATAATGATTAGGTTTAGGTACATTATTAAGATTGTTTTTGCAAGGATGGCTGTGCCACCGTGGGTAATTGCGTTGCAACTAAAACTAAATATTAATTTATAGCCTTCTATACGTGCTTGTTTAATCTCCTCACAAGTCATCCAGTGTTGCGAAATACATATATAGCTATAGGATATTTTTTCGTCTATAAGGAAAGCTTCTAATTCTTGAATCTTGTTTCTCAGGCACTGTATGTTGATATGAAGTATGTCAATAGATTTTTTTTAGTACAATGTTTGACTTTTGACATTTAATAGTTAGGTCTGGACTCCTCATAGTTCCACCTTCCAAAGTTTCTTTGTTGATAATACGACCTTCTGCTCTTCCGAAAAAATGTATATTTGTTGACTACAATACCTTCAGTCCATAGATCTGGGCTTAATAGTTGATTAGATATGTCCTCACGCGCTTCCACACGATAGCTGGCATAATCTCCAGACTGGACCTTTCAGTGTGTCACTGAAGATGAAGTAGTTTCCGCAAACATCAAGACTCTTGCACACTATTTAAAACAGATAGTTTCTCAGCCTCTACAGATACATATGTGATATTCTGATATTTAATTAACAAACATTATATATAGGGAAAATTCGACAAATTTTTTTCCTAATTTTATCTAAAACAGCAGACATAAAGCAGACATATTTAAATCCGCTATTTTAGTCTATTCTACTCTATGGTACCATTTATCTAAACTTTATTCTGCAATATAATTTCAGTGTATGGACAAGGATAGAGACCTTTGCTTCAGATCTGGCATCAGCTGACAGGGAAGTTTATCTTATAGTGTTTTCGTCTTTTTGTGTTTTTTCACTTACACGATTATTCTGTTCTTTCTTTGTTACAGTTAAAGTAGCATAATTTTTTCAAGACAATATGGAAAAGGTTTTATTACACAAAGATGATGAATATTAGAGCATAACCATTATCCATTGGTGTTCCAATTGTACGACTTTGGCCGTTTCCACACACATATTACATATTATTTTTTCCGAGATTGTGGGCTCATATGTAAGCTATTTTAAAGTGTTTTAGAAATCTTGAAATAAAATAAATGTCAATTAGACGTCTGTTGCCTATCAACTTGTTTCAGTAAAATATGTTAACGGCCAGTCAAGAATGTTGCAAAGAGTCATTTTCCAAACCAATTTTGGGTTATGGCAATAACTTATTGCATTTTATTATGCTGTAAGTTACTGGGGAAGATATTATTTGAAATATGGTAGAAAACGGAAAATAATTTTTGTCTATGGAAGATTTCTTAACTTTAACATTTTAGTCTGACTTTCACATACAATTTCCAACAGCTAAGTAGAGCTTTCGAGCGAGATTTACATACGAAATAGTTGGTCGACTTATTTGCAGTGGAGGCGGGTAGGCTATTTGCTATCACTCCAGACTTAGAAAATGAGCTATGCCAGCACCTATGCAGTACTTCGTTGCTCGTAGTGGATATTACATAACTAATAAATTAGGAAAACAGATTGTTCAATGTGGCTACTGAATAATATTTACAATTTATCATTTAATGCATTTGATACATGTTATTAACACTCAAAATAATTGTCATATGTTATATATCATAATTAAGAAGCTACAGCATTAGGCAGGTACAGATTGTTTGATTATTGCTTGGATTTGCTAACTAACCAGTCTGCTAAATTAACCCTATAGCATTATTTCTATGTTGGTTAAACTAAACGGGGTTTGGTTTACAATACCAGTTCTAATTGTTTTTCTATTTTTGGAATTGAATCAAACACAATTTCAGTTTATTTATTATCAAATTACAAAATTACATTACACACAAGTGAGTTAAATTACATATTAAATGATGGGACTGAAATACCTCATTAATACATTGCCACGGGGGCCACTCACCAGTAGATCACTACTTTGATCTCTACACAACATGACATCCCATCAGTAGGTTAGGGTAGGTTATGTTGAAATGTGAGTGGACTTATCAGACTCTCCATTGCGACCATTTGGTCTATTGTGGTTCACCCAATAGATTCATTTTTTTGATAAAGATGGTAAGCTTATTGGGTGAGAGACTCCAGGGCCTTTGGAGAGCTGTCCTTTAACAAATAGTGAGAACCTGGTATTCTCTGCAGCGAGACAAGTGTATAAAGCATGCTTTGTTTCATCTTCCTCTAAACACAGAGGCATTCAGCATTTTCAGCCAGTTCAAATCTGTGTAGGTGATGACTTTCTTAAGTGCAACTTGTTTAACATTAGTAGTTTCTTAGTTTTTAATTTCAAAGTATGGGTGATGAATTCCTTTGAATGAGCTAATCCTAGTAATTCCTGTCGGTATTGGAAAGTTTTTCTCTTGGCCCAATCTAGGATAGTTGTTTTGGCAGATATGCCAAGAATTGGTTTTGGTCGTACAAATTTTGATGGCGTACTTTCTCTTGCCAAGGAGAAAATTTCATTGATTTTTATGGCAGGGTGGCCAAGCCAGGCACCCAGATTAGAGTCAGTTTGTTATTTCTGTCCAATTCGGTTAGAGCATTTGGCCACAATGTTGGTGGGTTTGTTTTACTTATTTGTCATTTGGCATTGCCACCAGAATCTCGCTGCCATGGCTGTCTCATATATTGTCGTTATTTATAACTCTAGTTTTTTTTTTGGAATTGGTGCACTAACCATCCATTCATTAACATGGTACCAAATATTATCTTCCTTCATTGCACCCTTCTTGTACTGTTTTATGATTTTTGGTAGTCTTCACTGTAGTATGACTTCATTTGATCTGATATATACTCCTTTTGCTTGATTGTAACTGATAGCTTCAGATTTCTGGGCGTTTTCACTATTTTTATTATTTTTACCTATTTCTACAACATTACACAGATTTTGCACATTGTTAACATCAAATGTTATGTCCCTCCATTTCATTTTTTTATTAGTAATATTCTTTAGTATACCTTTCCTATTCTAAGAGTATCACAAAGGAAGGTTTTTTTATAATAATTCTTATGCTAATAAAGCTCATGTAGATATTTCCTGAAAAAAACATACCATTCATTCATACATGTTTCACGTTTTTAGTAAGTCTGGCCCTCCAGATATAATTTATTTCCTAAATGACCCAAATAATTAAAAAAAAAATGGTTCTTTGAATGCTTTAATAGGCAGACATTCTGTAGGGTATACATAGTGATCACCGTGGAAATGTGTTTAGTTTTAAAACATCTGTAAATATGATGTATGTTTACATACAGATATGATGTGCTATTTGTTTGCGCTTTTACTGAACTAACATTTTATATTGCCAAGTGCATAGTGCTTGGCGTTTGTATTTATTTCTCTTATGATTTTTTAGCTATATGTTGTAAAATTATATAAGCAAAAAGAAAAATAATGGTACAGAGTTCTTAATTATCAATTATGCATGTAAATGATCTTGAAATATATTTAGGTATACATTTAATAATCCATGTTAAGTAAATTGTAACAGCTTTTGTTTATGTAGTCACCATCATTTTATTATTAGGATGTTTTAATTATCACATGAAATAAATTCATTGTGTTTAAGGACAAATTCTCTTATTCATGGTAAAGGGTTTAGATGCCTAACAGCAATTATAATATTTATTTCTGTAAAATAAAGTACTTCTTGCCTAAAGCATTTTTTTGACTAATTTCTGAACTATACCTTATGAAAGAGAACACTCTTCTCATAAAAAATACATTGGTTTATTTCAATTCATAATAATAAAATAGTAATATGATTTTATTAAAATATCGATTTATTCAATCTTGAAAATAAAATAAATCATACTTATTTTTTAACTCTGTCTGACAGTCTTAATTTCAAATAAATTAGTAATTTTTTTTAAATGTAGTTTATCTTTAAACACAATATACTTATTTATAAGGAATTATACACGCCTCACTAATATGACTTCAACTAGGCGATATTAAAGTATCATTTTGATCACCTGTACATTTAAGTGCAGTAGTGTATAATACTAATTTCTTACTACTCTCTACTCTTTCTTATCTCTATGACCAATTAACACATTAACATTTATTCCTTTGTATAATGAAAAGAAATTTATTATTTCCAATTTTCAATCAGGAAAGAAGTTCAGGCCAACGATTAAACATCATCATCGTTGCTGAAGGTGCCATGGATAGAGATGGTCAACCAATTACAGCTGAAGATGTGAAGAAAGTTGTTATTGATAACTTACAACAAGATACCAGAATCACAGTTCTAGGTCACGTCCAGAGAGGAGGGAATCCATCGGCATTTGACAGAATTTTGGTAAGATTTATTATTTTTTGTTTAATTTGAAAAACTGTTTATACTATTTGAGGTCCAATTTTTCTTGTTCTTCAAAACAGTTCATAAATTGGACAGTTTTCAAAACTAGAGCAGTCCAGAGACTGTTGATAAAAAGTAGGCACTATATTTCTAATTACAAATATATGCTGAGACCGATGTTTTTTTTTTCTTTTCTTTAATTGGTGGAGTCTCGAGGCAAGGCGAGGGAGGTTAACAGTGAAAGATGCCTCAGGCTACTTCACTACTGGTTGCTAATCTTCCCTGCCAGCAGAGCCGGTCCAATAACTATTTTCAGCCTAGGCAAAGTTCAATTCTGGCGCCCCCCTCTTTTCAAATCATTTTGAAAAAAAAGGTCAAAGAGCAAGGCAGTAAACAATAGTTACCTATCAGTGTTATAATTTTAAGTTATCGTTCACATTAATTCAACAGGCATTAGAGTAAAACTTAAAGTAAAACAAAGCAAGTACCTTGTTTTTAAAATATATGCTTGAGAAGAACTAAAATAACCAAAGTAACTTCTTCTGTAATTCATACCGCACAGTGATGTATCTGCCAACAATAAAAAATCCGTTTTTATTTTTTCCTAATTACTTGATACAGAAAACATTTTGCTTTTTTTTTTTTTAATTGTCTACTCGTTTGGCGCCCCTAATCGTGGCGCCCTAGGCAGTTGCCTGGGCCTACAACTCGATCCCAGAGACACATACACCTGATGAAATATTTTATGCTGTTCTATAATTTATTGAACTTAATAATTTGCAGTACTAATCAAACTTTAACTTGTTTATTTCCAATAGATAAAAAAAAAACTTTAAAAACCAAAAGATCAAATTAAAATCTCTTACCTTTTGATCCGAAAGTATGTCAAAATATTTAATGGGCCGGCTAGCTTATCTTTCCCTTCAGGAGCAGGTTCAAATTCAGTTCCTATTTAAAATGAAATTTTATTAAAGTAAAATTTTAATCTGATATAAATAATTTATTTTCTTTGATATTTAGATAATTTAGCTTTATAACAGGTTCGAAAGTCTAATAAGTACACTACTTAAATTTTAATATACCACCTTGTCCAAAATTAAACACACAAAAACCTTCCTTCTTCGTAGCTACACTCTTCTCTTTCCAAATCCAACAATTCTCCTTTCATTAATTCTTCACCTTATCTCGTCCTTATCTCCTCTGCAACTTCTATTCACAATAGCACCTCTTCCTTCTTATTTACAGTCTCTTTGTACTCTTCTTCGCTGATCTGCACAATTTCTGACTTTCGATTCAATTTCAAAATTATTAATTCCCGTTTATTATTTTTCTTCTTCACTACCTAATTTTCACTTGTTCTTTTTTTTCTTAAATTTGTTTTTTCAATTTTACAACCTCTCTTTTATCTGTTGTTTGTTGTTCTATATCACTAAATATCAAAGTATCCAAAATAAACAAAACAAAACACCATATGAATTTTGATTAATTTCATTCCAAACATAACCTAACTTAAACCTCCTTGCCTTTTTCCAGGAAAACATTTACCAACTATAAAAAATAAAATTTCCTACTTAAGAGAAATGTCATAATGACTTAAATGTCAGAAATTATTTCAACAACAACTTAATAACTACTAACATAGATGTCAGTATCAAACTAACTGTTGACATCAAATAAAAACTTAAAAACTATTAAAACAACTCTAAACAAGTATTAACATTCTAAAACACATACCTTTCGGATCTTTAGCTAATTTAAATAAATTTTGAAAACCATCTAAAGGAAATAAACAAATTCAAACCCTGATTCAGCAAATAACACAAACATGCAATCTTCGTAATCGTCCAATATGCAAATACATAGCATTTTCCCTCTCTCTTACCTTTTGATCCGAAAGTATGTCAAAATATTTAATGGGCCTGATCTGCACAATTTCTGACTTTCAATTCAATTTCAAAATTATTAATTCTTGTTTATTATTTTTCTTCCAATTTACTATTCATGTCTTGTTTGCTTTCTTCAAATTTACTATTCATGTCTTGTTTGTTTTCATCAAATCTGTTCGCTATCATGTTCATTAATTGTATAAATTTATCATCATCTTGTGTTTGTTGGGATGTATCACCTTGTCGAGAAGTTTCTGGTGTTTGATTTTTATTCTCCATTTTTGTTTGTTTTCCTGATCTTAATTTCATACAAATACCACACAATTAAGAATTAATACTTTATATACCCTTAATAAATGAAATTGTTATTGAATTTTAAAACTATGTACCACAATCAACAGTTCACAAACTTTCACCAAGACTGCACACTTTATCAAATCAACAATTTTACAATCGCCACGCGTTGGGCGCCAAATGTGCTGTTCTATAATTTATTGAACTTAATAATTTGCAGTACTAATCAAACTTTAACTTGTTTATTTCCAATAGATAAAAAAAAAACTTTAAAAACCAAAAGATCAAATTAAAATCTCTTACCTTTTGATCCGAAAGTATGTCAAAATATTTAATGGGCCGGCTAGCTTATCTTTCCCTTCAGGAGCAGGTTCAAATTCAGTTCCTATTTAAAATGAAATTTTATTAAAGTAAAATTTTAATCTGATATAAATAATTTATTTTCTTTGATATTTAGATAATTTAGCTTTATAACAGGTTCGAAAGTCTAATAAGTACACTATTTAAATTTTAATATACCACCTTGTCCAAAATTAAACACACAAAAACCTTCCTTCTTCGTAGCTACACTCTTCTCTTTCCAAATCCAACAATTCTCCTTTCATTAATTCTTCACCTTATCTCCTCTGCAACTTCTATTCACAATTGCACCTCTTCCTTCTTATTTACAGTCTCTTTTTACTCTTCTTCGCTGATCTGCACAATTTCTGACTTTCAATTCAATTTCAAAATTATTAATTCCCGTTTATTATTTTTCTTCTTCACTACCTAATTTTCACTTGTTCTTTTTTTCTTAAATTTGTTTTTCCAATTTTACAACCTCTCTTTTATCTGTTGTTTGTTGTTCTATCTCACTAAATATCAAAGTATCCAAAATAAACAAAACAAAACACCATATGAATTTTGATTAATTTCATTCCAAACATAACCTAACTTAAACCTCCTTGTCTTTCTCCAGGAAAAGATTTACCAACTATAAAATAAAATTTCCTACTTAAAAGAAATGTCATAATGACTTAAATGTCAGAAATTATTTCAACAACAACTTAATAACTACTAACATAGATGTCAGTATCAAACTAACTGTTGACATCAAATAAAAACTTAAAAACTATTAAAACAACTCTAAACAAGTATTAACATTCTAAAACACATACCTTTCGGATCTTTAGCTAATTTAAATAAATTTTGAAAACCATCTAAAGGAAATAAACAAATTCAAACCCTGATTCAGCAAATAACACAAACATGCAATCTTCGTAATCGTCCAATATGCAAATACATAGCAATATGAAGTATTTTATAAAATCATATGTAAATAGTGATAGAGAAAATATAATACTGAACATATTAAAAAGAAAAGATGGAGCAAATATAAAAAATACAAAATCTACTGTTAGATCAGGAATCCAATGACCGAGAATTGTGGTATCATTAACCCATGTACATGAGCTGCCAAAGGTTGCTCTATAGATCGTACAGCACCAAATATTCTACCCCCTTCTTCTTTTTTGGACCATTGTGGGAGGCATCATCACACACGTTTTAGGACGCTAAGAAACATATAATTGTGGCATTTATGGGGAGGGAAGGGATTAACAAACCAGGGAAAATTCTGGAAAAACTGAAAGTGCTTTTTGTGACAGGGATGTTCGTAATAGTCCGAAGAAGGTTTTTAGGGAAAGAAAAATTGAAAAAGTTTCTCAGAAAATTGGAAAATTCTGGAAAACTGAAAGTGCTTTTTGTGACAGGGATGTTCGTTGTAAAAGGACAACGTCTGTCAGTAGTTATGAATAAGAATTTCATTATTGACAAACAATTGAGGAAAAAATATTCTGCTGCTTATAGGTAACGAAAATCAAATTCAATCTCAGTATTCTTTATTTGTTTCATAGCTCACATGAGATTTAAATTACATGTATAAATTATACAAAAAAAAATGGAAACAGAAATTAGAGAAACGTCCGATTATTTGTTCAATTTTTGTTTGTTTGTAAGAAAGGAAAATATTTTCCATCTGAAAAGGCGAATATTTCTTTAGTTATTGTCCATAAGAATCTATCCATTTATATTGATAATACATGAGTCTCTCCTACCCTTCTTTTCACAAAATGTTATAGGTGTACCTCTCTTATGGTAGATCCAAAAAGAAGGAGAATTGGGTTTCATGATTTTTGTGTGAAAGTTTTTGTATCTTTTCACTCTCCATCCGCTTGACTCATATCAGTTAGTATTATTCATACCCCCTTTTCTAACTTGTTCTGGGAATGATGAGGGTTTTGTCCTCAAAAAAAAACGGAAGGCATTTTTATTTCTTTTGTGACGAAATATATCTAGTGTTATACACGTGTTTCTGATACTTAAAATAACTTTTTTTGTACATGGATGCAATTTCCTGATGGTCCATCCAAAAAAAGAATGGGAGCTGTGTTTTTGATGTTCGGAGTATGAAGTACACACCCAAACATTACAAAATACCCAATTTTGCATGTGGTGACTCCCTCAATGATCTAAAAAAGAAGAAGGGGGAAGAGTCTTTGGATCTCTATCCATTAAGCAAACTCTGAGGATATGCATGCACTGTTAATGCACAATTTTTGGTATTTAGGCTCCCGATCTATGCGATATTTAAAATTATATGTTAGTCATTGTCTTATAAGCTTTTATATTTATATTTTATTGCATTGTTTAAGGCAAATATTTGAATATGGTAAACATCATATTATTGCGTCCCATCTTCAACAATTATGTATGTTTATTTAGGGTTCGAGAATGGGTGCCGAAGCTGTTATGGCTCTAATGGAGGCAGACGAAAATACTGAGCCTTGTGTAATTTCTTTAGATGGTAATCAAGCTGTCCGGGTTCCCTTAATGGAGTGTGTTAAACAGACCAAAGCTGTTGCTCAGGTAAATAAAACTGTTGAGGTTTGTAAATACTTCCAAATAACTTCATGATATTTACTTAGTTTCATATTTAGGCTATGGCTGATAAAGAGTGGGAAAAAGCAGTTCAGCTTCGTGGAAAATCTTTTATGCGTAACCTTGAAACCTATAAACTTTTAACACGTTTGAAGCCACCAAAGGGAGCTTTCGATGACAGAGGCCATGGAACAGTAAGTTTTATATTATGTTTATTATTTATTCATAGGAAACACTCTATTACCTTTTGCATTTATAATATAAAACTATATACACACTGAAACATAATCATTAACCGTTTAAGGTAAATAAATGGTTTGCGTGATTATACTAATTTTAATAAGCGTGATTATGTCCTAATATCTGCATGTTATTTTATTGATGGAATATTAACAAAATTTAATAACAAGAAATAAAATAAAATATGATTATGTGGTTATTTATACTGAAAATAATTTCTTTAACTCCAACCATTCTGCGCGACTAACAGTGTGATATGTCTTGTGCGGAATATTTCCTGTGTTGCATGTAATCTATATTATGATATTGTTTCATAACCAATTACATCTCAACTTGATGTTTACCGTAAAATGAGAAGAAAATCAGAAAAATTTATACGACTAACATGTGCTTTTAACTTGTCGTTTGTTGACTACAATAAATGAATGGAGTTATGAACTAAAAATATTGAAATAATATAATACATACTTAATAATCAAATGGACAACTTATTGATTATATATATGAAATTCCTGATTTGTGATTTTAAAATATATTATAGAATGCCCCGAAAATATAAGACATTAATCAAATGAGATACAAATAATAATTATCAGAGTTTACATTTGATGTCAAAAACTTATGCCAAAACACGAAATTTAACTTGAGTAAGTTTGGCCGTATTTACAGAACATAATAGTTTTTTGCACTATTTTATAAACATTTATTTTGATTTAATTATTAATGATTAAAGCTAAGAAAAATGGCATTTGATATTATAATTGAAATTCCTATAAAATAAAAACTTTAGTTTCAATTTTAAATGCCGGCCAAAAACCATACATATTTCACACCACTGACTGTATGAATTTTTGGTAGGTATTTTTGAAAAATTCATTAGCAGTCGCATATAATCATATCAATGAATGTAATTAAATTGCTGTATGACCTAAACTTTTAAAGTCGAAAGCCCACATATAAACAGAAAGTGGAGTGAGGTGACTAGTATGATTACTGTTGTCCAACTTAGTAATGCTTAAAAAAATTTATGGCTGCTCTATTAGAACTTTGTTATACTTTTTTTGACGGAATGAGCTCCAATTTTAAGAGTGTGTATCTCCTTAAATTTTTACTAATAAGATTAAAACTACCCAATATAATTGTAATTTACCTATTTATATGAGAACAATGTAATTTTTTTTCTCACGTCACTTATTTTGATCTTACTGCATTCAGATTAACTCATTGGTAACTATTTATTTAAAAAAGTTAGCTACTAACTATAGTAAGCTTCTTTTATATCTATTCTTATGCTAAAAATTAAAATTTAATGACATCGCTTAGATAAACTGTATGTTTTTGTAATAAATTCAAACATGATATTTTTGTTTAATTATTGTAATGGGAGTATGTGTAACTTTGATTGTATCATTCCATTTTTATGTTAAGCAATAATAGTCTTAATTATAGAATTATTTGTTCCATTATTGTCCATTTGTTATCATATATTGAAAGAACAGGAGATGAAAGTTCAAAGATGAAATATTCTAAATATCCACTTAAAACTAAGCGTACATATTCATTTACCTACCTTCAATTCCAATTAGGTATGTTACTGCCATCCTGCCAGGACTAAAACATTTTTGTCTTTGACTTTTATCTAAAGTTGTGGTTCCTTGTAAAAAAATTCATGAACATTCAGAAACTTCTGAGTGTATCACCTCATATTTTGCCAACTTTAGATAAAATAACGCTTTGGACAAAAATGTTTAGGTTTGTTTGTAGAGTAAAATGCCATAATAAAAAATATTGATTTTCGTTTGAAAAACAATGTTAACCTTGATATGACCGAACAAAAAATGTTTATTTACTACCTCGAAATAAAATAACTGAAACATTTTTTTTCCAAAAACAGTTGATTTCGAGATATTTTGTTGTCAACTTAAATGGGACACCCAATGCGTTATACAAGGTGTAAATTAGTTCCTTGTCATTAAAAAAAAAACTGGTAATTGGGAACGATTAGACAAATAAGAAAGAACTAAGGGCTACCAGTTTTTTTTAATGATGGGAAACAAATTACACTATGTATATGCAGTTATAATGTGGTCATATAAAACTAGATTGTTTTAAAAAGTGTCGGTTGACCTTTGTGCTACCAATTCTCAAACTTTGTTTTCATTAAAAAGGAAAAAAATGAGATTGGTTGTAGTGTAGTGCATGAACACCATTAGTAAATACATTTATTTGGTAGTCTATGTAAGACAAATCGGGCTTAAATAAATATAAAATATTAATCAAACTTACATGACAGAAAAAGAAAAAAGTAGTCTAAGGGTTAAACGAAATATAATAATAAAAACCAGAATTATAAATATTTTTCTTATTTTTTGCAATCAGAAGGTTGGTATCAAAAAGGTATTTTCATTTAACCTTATTGTTAATGATTCATGGTTATGTTTGGTTTATTTTTATTGGCATGTGCATTTTTCTTTACTGTTATCGAAAACTATGCAAAGAGAAGTTTGAATCTGAATTTTAAAGTATGTGAACTAGTTTAACAAAAATGTTTTTCTACTGACGTGTCAAAAGCGGTCATTAAATAAAATGGAAATGTCCTGTTACCTTGAAAGTTGGATTGTTTTATGACATGGATGTGATATTACATAAGTATAGATAATAGCTATCATTATCACTATAATTGGTTGAATTTTTAAGAACCACAGAAATCAGTTTTTTTTCTATAAGTTAAATTTACTACCAATTAAACGAGTGAATAATTCACAATATTTGGTAACCAAAAGAGTGATGTTGTATTTCTTGTGTTTTATATCTTTGTATTTTCACATGTGACAGTTTTATCATATACCATTAAAATATTTAATCTAGAAAATACATAAATATTAGTCTATTAATTGTTTCAATAAAGGCCATAGCAGAATAAAAGGAGGCACATGGGCCCACACTCGAAGCTGATTTTTTAAATAAATAACTGCTTATATGAATAACTTCCACCATATATAACTTTAATATGCACTATTTTTACGGCACTTAATTAAAATATAAAAATAATTTTAAAAAACGTCCTAAACGACTTTATACTAAGGAGTGAAACTTTCAGAATATTTTAGTAACGGCATTAGGAGAATATTGAATGCTTTTTAGTCAGTGCCACTTATGGTGAAAAAAAAAATGAGAAATTTTTGAAGCGATTGATTGGCTGAACACATTCATGATTTTTTCCCTAAAAGTCCTCTATTATACTCTAAAACATATTTCAGAGCGAGATTTTAATATTGGCAGAACACATTGAAAAGTAATAAAAATCTCTGTAACTATTTTAATATTTTCATATATTACTCCAGGCGTTTTAGCTGTAAAATTGACCTCTGTGCTAAATTCGTGCTCTACGAATTTTTTTTTATTGTGTTTATTTGGGCGTCCTTAATAATACTTGGTAGCAACGCCACGATAGACGTGGAGGAATTCTTGAAAATCGCTTGGGAAAGTTGCGGATTCGTGATTAGCTCAGTTTTTATGGCCCAAACGGGAATAACACCTATTATAAAAGTTGCACATCTGTAAATTCTCTACCTTAAAGGTTATATACATTTTTTTCGTATGCCTAAACATTTTGGAGATACGACGCGGAGTAATTGAAAAATGCATTTAGTTCCTCCAAACCTCTTTTGCACCACATACTTCGCAATTATCTTGCTTTCTGTGTCTCCGAATGAATATTAAATATTGCTGTTATAGAGCTCGGTGATCTTTATTCTCCACTAGAATATTTTATACATTTTATTTACATTTATTTACAGTGAATAAGGCAAAAAATGCATTCATTTCCGCATCACCTTAGAGGTAGAATGTTCGGCACGCTTTTTTTTACATTGTTTCCCCAGGAGCCCTAATCCATGCCGGATCTTAAATTAGTCAATATTTGCGACTTCTTCTTTATCTGAAACGTTATTGTCCAATGACAAATCGTTGTCATTACTTTCATTCTGATAAGATTCTACGTTGTTCATTTCCTCATTCATAGCAATTATAGGTGCGGTATTCAAGCAGGAGTGACCGTGAAAATATCCACAAGCTGTTGAACAATTCAGTCCTACTTTCCTAAGGTTACATTTTCCTGCACAACTCTTCGTACAGTTGCAAAAAAATTAATTTAACAATATGTCTGGTCCTGGTGGTAACTGCGTTGGTATTGGCTGCAAAATATCATTCTTCCTAATCCAGCCCCACTGCTCAGGATCAGTGTCTTTTTCCAACCGTATTTTAACATCTCAATTATTCTGTGCTGTCCAATATAACAAAAATATTTAAAAAATATTAAAAAAAAAGGAACTAAATGCATTATTTACTTATTTCGCGTCATATCTCCAAAACGTTTAGGCATACGAAAAAAATGTATAGGACCTTTAAGGTAGAAATTTATAGATGTACAATTTTTATAATAGGTGTTGTTCCCGTTTTGGGCCATAAAAACTGGTTAATTGCGAATCCGCGAATTCTGCGACCTTCCGAAGCGATTTGCACGAATTTCTCCAGGTGTATCGTGGCGTAACTATCAAGTGTTATTAAGGACGTCCAAATAAATACAATGAAAATTTTTTTTTCGTAGAGCACGAATTTGGCAGCAAAAGTCTAAAACGCCTGGATTATATGTATATAATTATACATTTTGTTTGCGGTATATGTATTAGCAATCTTATTAATAGTCAACTTGATAGTTACTAAGAGGCTGATAAGATTTTTGCTATTAACTGCCTTAATAATCTGATCTATATTTTATTATTATATTATTTAATTTTATGCTGATAAATGTATATTCTGTTTTCAACTTTGTAATGTCAAAAATGATTTATTCCATTGTTACATTGCTATGTTGCCTGCTGCCTCATAGCCAATATTTTTAGCACTATTCAAATTAATAGAAACAAAATACTGATTATTAATAAGACATATTAGTGGTATCTTAGCATGGTTATTATACATACGGTTGGATTATGCCCGCCCCTATCAATCAGAAAACGTTTAGTGCATTAACGTCAAAGTAGACCTCGTTTACGCTCGCATATAATGCTGTCTCGTTCTCCCTCATTAACAGTCTCTTAAGTCGTTATTGCTTCCACTTATATATCTTGCAATTATTATTTTATTTTAATACAAAAAAACAGGCATTATTTATTTTATACAAATTTGCTTTAATAAGAAAGGGACGCACTAGAATCGGACAAAAAATTTTTAAGTTACTGCACAAAAAGTCTGTATTTCTTATTTTAACATAGAACAAAAGCGTGTAAGCTATCGTCCTATCTTATCATAATTTTAAAGCAAAATATATGTTACCCCAAGGATTTAGGTATTAGCATAGCACACAAAAATACGAAGAAGTATAAGGAAAATGTTATATACAGTATTCTCACTTACGAACGAACTTTATATTAGGAGATATATTAAATTTATTTAAAGATATTTTTAATTAAGACTATTAGGAAATGAGTGAAAATTTGGTAATCGAACGTTGCTGACTGCGAATATCTATCTGAGCAATGAAAATAAAAAAATATATCATATCATCATATCATATAGCATTATGTAAAATTAAATAAAATAGTAATAATAAGTCTTTATTGAAACCTCATAGTTTGTCATCTTTTGGAAATTTATGATAAGAAACAGCCAAATTTCCTTGCTTAGTCTTTTGTAAACTATTGTTACATATAGCCACGGCACACCTTGTTCCAGGCATAACTGTTAAAGAAAAACAATATTTACCTACACAATAATAATAAAAAATTAACCAACAAATATAGAATGAACCAACAATACTTGTACTTACTTTTTATTAGGGCAAGTTGACTTCCCAAAACAAAACCAAAATACTTCCTAATAATAGTCTTTTTAAAGCGTCTTTAAAATACACCGAATACACAAAAGTAAGGAAACAAGTTCACAATGCACAACCAAACCACAGAGTATCTGATAAACCGTGTTTGTGACCAAACAAACGATAATGGCGCATTCCAAGGTCTACTGTAACGTCACAGTCCCCGCCCATTAATCCAACCGTATCTATACTAACGGTGGTATCTTAGTACCTTTCTAGTGGATACTAGCTAGCAGCACATTAGAACATCGTTATGGTTTAAATCACGAATGTTGTCATTCATGTCATCAATTTATGTACTTTTCAACTACATGAGATTTTTTTTGTACACACAAAACGCGTAGGATACAAATAAAAAGTCACTTCTTTTGAGGCTGCGACAGAAGTTCCAAGCATAACGATGCATTTTACAAGTGAATAATAAAACCGCTAGTTATAGCCGCTACCAATGTTCAGTATTCTGTCAGTTTTCTGCCAATTCAGTAGCTTGCATTAGATGCATACATCAAATTTATTGATTGTCTATTTCTTTTCGTTTTTATAGGTTCTTAGTGTTTCTTACTGTGATATTTTAAGTTTCTTGTAATTAGCTGAATAGTTTGTGTGCTTTTAGTTTTACTGTTTGTAAACTAACCTCAAAATGCCTGGCAAAAGACTGACTGCAGTAGCCAGAAACATGGTGGTGAAATTAGATGAGTATTTCAGTCAGGAAAAACGTAATAGAGGTCCCCTTTTACCTTTGCAGAAATTCACGAGGTGAATTGTAAAATTAAATGCGACAGTATATGTCATAATTCATTATATTACATGCTATTATTATTCATATATTCTTATTACAAAATATTTGTCTTTTGCAAAAGTTGATATACCCATCAGAAATTAAAGAATGATGACGTGAACGACAACATTCCTGATTTGAACTGTAGCTATTTGCCTATAATTGTTTTTTAATTCATTATAATTAGTTATGTGCAGCCGATAAAATAAATAAACATGTGCAGACAGGTCGATTGTATCAATCAGACTGACTCACAAACCGTTAGGGAAACAAATGCATTCTAGAAAAGACATTTTACTATAGTTATTTTGAGTGGGTACAATATTTTTTAGTAATAAAATTTCAATGGTGATCCTGCTGCTCTGTGCGAAATATATTGAAATACTTTTAATTAACCCCTAATGCAGACATAAATGGTAAATATGTTGGGTTATCTTTCTCATTATTAGTTCATTTTTTTTTTTAATGTAGATAGTTCATAGTTATTACATCATCTACTGACACAGATTTTCCAGTTGTAAACAAGTGTACCTATATGATCTTCAGATTTCATTATGTCTTTTGATATCACTAATTTCATGAATTAATTTATCACATACAACCTTAGACCATTCAATGTGCCGTTTGTGCTCTAATGGACTTTTCATTTGTATACCTTCCAATGTGCTGAAAATATTGTAACATTAGACGACGCACACGATATTGGTTGTTCCTTCCTACAGGAAATGCCATACTGAGTTTGTGTCCAATTTAAAATACTCAATACAGCATACAATGGACCCTCATACTGTTAAAAGACACCATAGAAAATAAATATAACTTAATTTACTATTATGAAATACACCAACATGTTGAAAATATCATATGACGACTTCTTGACTTCATTCGTGATACATCGTAAATTGAGGTTACAATGACATTAATGCCAAGAACATTTCGTTTCTTTTAGGAACATTTTAAAACATGTTATTTGTATATTATTGAAGTGATTGTCGCAACTCTATCATCCCAATTCTTTTTCATTTTCAATCTGCAAATCTGTAAGAAAGTACTACTGAATCTGCAGATTATTTATCTAAATTTCATTAAAATATGAATGTCAATCGTCAGTTGAGGAATACGCGTAAATTCGACAATGTGGTTAAGACTGATCAAATATTATGACGACATACTATTTCCGCAGGAAAAGAGATAGTTGGGATTTTCTATCTCTGATAACATAAGAATAGTTTTCTTCAATATAATGCCAGTTCATTAGAAACGTAACCACACATTGAATGGTCTAAATATACAACAAACTTTTTGTCTCATATTAATGTGTTTAGGAGATGATTAAAAGTAGATACAAAGGTTTTTACTATTTTTCCTCATTAAAATCTCACTTTGGAATGTTTTGAAGTGATAATAGGGGACTTTTAAGAACACGAAAATCATGATTGTGTTCGATCTCTTTCGAGTCGAAAAATTCCTGAATTTTTTCTCGCTATGAAAAGTACTGACTACAAATTAGAAAATATAAAAACATAAATTTTTCTCTTTATCTCTCACTGTTCAAATAGCCTAAAAGTTTCATTCCATATCCCATAACATTTAGGAGAAGAAATTTATGTTTTGTTTTTTATTTTTATTAATTGCTGCATAAATAAATTAAATAAATAAAAAGTTGGTATTTGGTGGACTAGCTTTTTGCACATACAGGTATTTATAAAAAGAAAATCGACTTATTTCGAGTGTGAACACTTATTTGTCTCCTCTACTATGGGCTTTATGGCCATCTTTACGATTTCCTGACTCCCTAATGGCTGTAGGGATTTAAGTAAAATTGTGTATCATTGTATTAGGTATATTTTAATATGTGAAAAGTTTTCTATTACTACAGAAAAAAATTCACATTTTACATGGAAGAGAATGTTCGACTGTTTTATATTTCATACCCAATTACCAAAATACCTTCTCTACAAGTAGGATATTTCAAGTCTTTCAGCCATAGATATTTTATTTTTTTGTCACTAAATTTCTTTAAGGAATGCCAAATTGAGACCAAGAAACCAACAAAATTAAACTTTGTAAGACACGCTAGTAGATAGAAAGAAATCCAAGAAGTGTGTTTACCACTCATGTAGATACACTATCTTTCCGAATTTGTTAACAAAATACTATAATGGGAGGTGAAAAGACCGTCCCTAATACTATTAATTTAACAAGAAAACTTTGCTTAGTTTTTAAGTAAAATAGAGTAACATGACTAACCTGTTTGTATTTTATTATTAGATAGATCCAACTTGGGGTTCGGTGAGTATAAATTAAAAATGGTACACTTACTCTACACTTAACCTTTTCACTCTTTTGTAGAAATGCACACATTAGATAATAGCTAGTGCTTGTTAGTTGACAATGTATTTACATTGGTGTATACAATTGCCTTTTTTTACCTTGTGCACAGTTAAAACTATAGAGGTGCGAACATAAGCTGTATCATGAGCAATTTATTTTATCTGTGGAAGTGGGTTCCTCAGTCACGTATCCCTTGCTCATTATGTTATTTTGCTCTGAATATTCAAGAAACTACAAGACCTCTCACCAAATGATTTGTTTTGCAAATCGGCGATTTATAATTTTAAAAATAGATCTAACACTTTTTAATTCAATTTTTAATTTTCTTTTTCGAACCCTTAATATTTTAGAGAATATGCTGTTTCGAGAATCCCTTTTTTATTTTGAAAAAGAGCAGGTGAAATTCAAATCATTTAAATGTTTTTTAATTTTTCTCAATTTTCAATTAACCTTATCTGCGTTTAAAAAAATCTCCAGAATTATTATGTAAATAAAACTTCTTCCAGATGAGAAGAGTTGCCCACTCCACCACAACTGATGCGATACTGAGTCTGGTCTGTGGAGTCGGGTTGTTACATGCCATGCTTGGCTTTGAATCTGTTAACATTGGGCAAGTTTCGACCATGCTTAGCATTACTCACTAAGTCTTTATATACCTTTTCATGTTCGCACCTTCATGATTCGATTTGTATATTGCCAAGCCTACATTTCTTCTTATTTGCTTTTTTGTGGTCTGTTGAACTATAGTACACACACTTTTCTTTACAATTATTCTTGATGTTACTTTTGACGTACCTGCTGCTTATTGTAATTTGCATTTAAGAACATTTGTCTAAATTCACAATATGCACGTTTGGTTCCACGAGTGAAATCCAATATTTGAGTTTGGATGTAATAATGTTTTAGTTTTTAAAAAAACATAATATGTATCTTTATAGCTTACATACCTACTCTTGACCATCTTGCTTAGTAAATTTTTTATCGCATAAAAAAGGATATCAATAAAAAAATTACTAGCAAAAATGGTAAAAATAATTTCCTCCAAAACGTGATAGTTTTTCTTTTTGATTTGTTGCTATTTACCGTTGAAGATATTATTAATCTCTAATTTTCTTCTTATTTGAATTTTGTATGCATATTCTATTAAATACCGCCGTTAAATTCCTGAATTAGACAAAGATAGCATAGATCTTCCCGTTGTTCCTCTTTCTATTTCAATCTCATGGGACAAGACACTTTACCCTTTGTTTATGGGTTAAACCTTTCAAGTTTGAAATTCAGAACAAGGTGATTTGTTTATATCAACAGTGAAATGACTTTTTGTTGTGTAGAACCAATTAAAAAAGTAAATTATCAGAAGAAACGCTTTATTCCAACTACGAGGGAGGGTATTGCAAAATGTGGCAACTAAAAAAATATATTTTGTATAACCATAGTGTATTCCAGATGTGGAAAATAACTTTATAATTACTATATAACATCGGTTAATGATCATTAGGTAATAGAGAGAAGTTTTTGCTGGAACTGCCGTCTCTGTTAATTTAAATGAATGTTGTATATTTGTATTATCATATTTATTTTACCTGTTTTAAGTTATTGTACTATATTTCACTACACAGCTTCCAATAGATTATGAGCCTAGCTTGCTGCTGAACTGTGCAAAAATGTCATATGAGAAAATTTTAGCTTGTGGAAGTTTCTAATTAGGGTTGTGCTACACAATCAAGAATTATTTACTATAGTTACCGGTGATTATCCTGAATCCATATATATAAAAATGCAGCCAAGATAATGGAAAAATAATAGCAACACTCATTAGTTTACTGGATTATAATCAAGACCAACATGTTTTAGTTTGTTCAAGCATCAAAGAAATATGAGATAGATTGATAAGCATACATGAAAAGAAAAGTGAAATTAGTTAGTGTAGTGAACTTGCAAAAAATAAACGGAAGTGAAAGTGATGAGTCTTGTGTTTTTAGTGTCAAAATTCAGAACCAAGATGAAACACTATTGAAGGAAAACAAAAATAGTGTGTATTATCAGTAACCTGAGCCCAAACTATAGAAATTTCAACTGTATGATATAACATCAAAGAAGGATATGATTTTATAAGTTGATAAGATTGCAGTTAGAAGAGAAACAGAGAGAAAATTCATATGCTGTAAGAGCTTCCTCCTATAACGTTAAATTTAGATCCTCTTAAAAAATATCATGTCATAGATGAAAAGAAAATATCAGTGGCGGCTCGTGGTTAATTTTATAGGGGGCACACATTTGACATTGTGAAATAGTATATTAAAATTAACTTACCAGAGAACCATTCACCATATTCTTTGTTCTCAAAATCGTGTGCTGCATAAAAAATAAGCCAAAAATTGCAAAGGCGACCTCCCACTTTAAGATTTAGTACATACACATATACACACAAATAAAAACATTTTATTCATACATAAAATCTATTCTACATTCCTTACTGGCTGTGAAATTGTCTACCACCTTATTGTCAAAGTAAAGAATTAACTGAATCATATTTTCTTCAACTGGTAACATCGAAAGTGCATTAAGCCTTTCTTGGCCCATAATGTTGCTTAGAAAACATTTTATTCTTTTTAACGTAGAAAAACCTCTTTCACATTCGCACGTCGTCATTAGCTGTAGTACGTAGTACATATAATACTTAAAATTTTGTACGCTCCAGATAAGCCTCCCTCCAAATTATTTTTATTAATAAAGTCAGAAGAGGTAAAACACTATTGCAGCACATATCATCCCTGCCATAAATAACTTTCAATTCGGTTAATTAAATTCTCTTTGTCTATTAAAGCATTATAAGCAACAAAACAGAACAGCTTATTTCACTCAAAACACCCGCACATCTTATCACTATCACTTATCATATGTATTTTCTTTTTAAAATATCTATTAAATTGTCTTATTTGGCCCACAGTAGTTTTTCTATATTTAATTCCGGGATAGGCCTTCCTAACTTTGTCCTTGTAGCTTAACGGTCTGTTACTTGAAATATAAGACCCTGAATTCATTTTTAAATGTCTTATGTGTGCCTAAACGAAACGAAATAAACAAATAATAAAATATAGAACTCGCGACTCAAGTAACGAAAGCAAGCAAACATAAATATCAGCTGATTAAGCATATAACAGACATGCATTTCTACGATTGCATGCAGACTGAGAACTGAGACTGAGACAAGTGAAGCGTACACAAGTGAACTGTGCCCGCTTAGAGCATAAGGCGCATGTCAATGCCATAGCAAAGTCGTAAACAAAATCCAGACAGATGGAGAAACATGACGCGCTCTCCGTATACAACTGATGTCATGTACTTTACGAAGTAGATATTGGCAAACTCAAGTTGTAACGTAGCGATAGCTTCGGAAATTAGTTTTGAGGTTTATTATGTTGATAAAAATGTTAAAATGGATAAAAATAAATAGAAATTAACTAGCTAGCTGAATTAGCTTTGGAGCAACTGCCACTGGAAAATATTACAAGGTGTTGACAATGTAATTAATTAGATTGTTGGAAACGCAAATATTCCAATTCCATGTTGTCATAAGGCATTTACTGCAAATTTGAATGATGTTTTGAGTGCAGAGTACAAAATAGTATAGTTAGTGATGAATGACCTTTAACATGGTTTTCAGAACTCTTTAATGTTAAAACGTGAAATTGTGTCCAAATTGCAAATATTCACGAACTTCCATTATGTAGATGTGCAAAAATTGACTTTGATGCTTGGGTGACGATCAGAGAGAGTGTAACACACGATGTCACACACCAATTTAAAGCAAAATTGAATTTCAATCAAGGAGATTTTCCATTATACAGAAAAAGGTAAGTGTGAAATATATGATCCTGTAGGTGACTTAGCTGCTGTTGCAATTAAGGATTGTTTATATTCATTTCAAATTGTTTTTTATGTACATTATGCTGAAAGAGCAAATAGTGCCGAATTTTGTTAACTGAAATATTGGCGTAGGTGCCTAGATCACATTCATGTTGAAATACAGCAAACGAAGCATTTATTCATGATGTTCCTGAAACAGATAATGCAAATGTGTTTTGTAAAGTTTGCCAGTACGGTAAAAATAAAACTTCACAAAAGCCTTTTGCAAAATGCTCACTTAAACATGGTGAAATAATAGGCTACCTTATTATGCAATCCACAGCAGGTAAAACTATAAAGCTTTCGTTATGTATTTCAGATTTTAAATAAATCCCACAGACTATATAGATTAGTGCTAAACTACTACAAATGAAGTAAAATGTTTATTGCCAAAATAAAAGTAAAAAACGCCACTGTATTCGAAAATACACATTTGATTATTCATTCATGAATTTATATTGAAATACACACCTCAGCAGAATTGGTCTATTAAACATGAATATAGAACTATTCAATAATAACTATCTTAATGGCACGTAATCTTAACAAAAGCCTCCATCTAGAAGCTATTACAATGGCTATATATCGTCTGAACGGCATTCTTAACACCCAAAATGTATAACAAACGTATTCGGATCTTTGATGAAATCGGACATATGCATGTAACAAAACAAAAACAAAAAAATAAGTTTAATGAAAGGTTTAAAAAGTTTACCTTGCGAGTTTGAACTTACCTGAATTCAAAGCTTATGATTATGAAATCAAGAAACTTTGCAGTAACTTGTGATGTCAGTATCTACTTCAGAAATTATGGATGAGGAAAATCTGACAACAGTATAATACATTGAAGGCGAAAAAAATGAAGAAGTGCCCACGGATACATAAGAATTATCTGGAACAACCCGAAACAATGCCGAGGCATTAGCAAAAAAAGTTCCGAAAGTGAAGTGAATAAGATATAATATTCACAGAAATGTTCAAAGACTAAGGAGATTTGATGAGATGAGTTGGTTTCAGCTATTATTTTAGTTCCGAGTACATCTTGATAATATCGGAAGCAAATGGATATTTAAGGTGAAATCTAAACCTGAAACACAGTATAATTTGTGATATATATAACTTTCTCTGTATTGTCTAGCAAATCTTTGAATTTATTTTAATATTATTGATATAAATGTTATTCTTGTTCTGTATGTGAATGACAGACTATTTTTGTTTTGAGAAGTATGAAATTAGGTGTGAAAAGAAATTTGTATTTAGATCTTGGAATGGAACAAATAAAAATAAGCATTTATTCATAAACTTATTGAAAGGTTTTACATATTCATTCAAATATTCAAATTCCTGCAGATCCCAAAGTTATATTGGACTGCATGATAATGTTCAAATTGTCTGTATATTTTCATGTAGACAATACGTTGGCTCTCTAATGTATAAATTCTCAAGCAGAATTTCTTGTACAGTGGAAAGTTAGTCGTTTTTTGGATTATCCCAGTGAAAGACGGGACTGCAGTGAAATTAATCTTTATGTCATTAAATGGAAAACTTGGTTAATAATGGAATATGGATAAGAACTATTATTGTCATTGAGTGCGTTCACAATCTAGAGACAGACATTAAGAAGATATAACCGCCTGCTAAATGACAACTAAGGTTGTCTGAATGTGTCAGTTGCTTTGAGCAACAAAAAGAAGAATTTTCATCGAAACCTGTATACAGTTGATCAGAAATTCTGTAATCCATCATCTCACAATAATATATACTTATATTTGACCTCTCCGCATTTGTGAGTTACATCAAAAATACATCTTATCAGTGTTATATGTGAAAACCAGCTTTCAAATGTCTACATTGAGTTTTCACAAATGAAATATGGAACATTCTAAAGTTATTAACTGCCAGTTTCGGCCTTCAGTTAAAAATAATAATTAAAAACCTTTTTTACAGGATACATTATTCAGAAATAAGCTAGTTGGTCTATTTTCAAGATTCAAGACCTTTTGTTATGTACTATAATAGTTTATTGGTATTATACTTCTTATCTGGTATCAGCGGGAAGTTTCTGGTAGAGCTATCGTCTTTGTTAGTTAAATAAACGCTGTCATGTTTGTGTTTTAAAATTTGCTTTACCTGTTTTAAGTTACCATGCTGAACAGTTTCCAGTTTTTGTATCGTATATGACTCTAAAAAGAACTACATTTTGATTCACACTGTATAAAGATTGTGGCAAAAATAATGAAACGATTTATTGTTACACATTTTCAGAAAATAAATGCGAAATTGTTGGTTGCAAGGTTGTTTTTTGCCAAAACACATTTTTTTTTTGTCTAATACTCATCTACTATAGGTTCGAAGCCAATTACAGAAATTGATTACCAGGAGCGGTACTCTGGGATAATTTTTTGAGAAAATGGAGATGTTCATTTGGCACGAGTCTTATTTCATAATGAAAATCAAGTATCGAAGATTTTATCTAAATTATACAGTAGTACTAAATTGTTTAATAGGGATGAGCGTAGGTGTGTTTTTACTATACAAATCTTTCGATATGTAATGTAAAGCAGCGTTGGGCACGGTTAGTACTTGTCGGGTGACTGTTTCAGGGAAAACAGTGTCCTTGCCCCATCTTCTATTGGTTTGTATATCAGTGTATGTACAGCAGCTATTCAGTCTTAGGCGAGGATTGCATAAATGTCATATTATATAATATTGTCTATTTTACTGACTTGCCATAAACATAGTTTTGTGTAACATGGTTAAATAAACTATCTATCTATCTATCTACCTATCTAATGAATATACCATCCTTCAGAGGGGATGTCAAGCTGTCGGTCCATTATCCAAGTAAAAGATCCCTACTTTTCGGAAGAGAAGAGATTCGGTAAAATTCCTGGTTGGGGGGTGGTAGGCCTTAGCAGCGTAAATAAATGAATATAAAAAAAGTTTAATTATTTTTGCCCCACCTTTGTCACTAGTTATAATTTTTTTAAAAAAACATTACAACGTGCTTCATTTTTAGAAATGATCATTACTGTGAACAGTTTCAACAAAAGTTTACTAGTACATGTAATACATATGAACACTTTCAATTTAACCATATAACTTCACTTTGTAAAAGCCGCTTTATAGTCTGCAACTTTCTTGCAAAATCAAGAAATCTTGATCAAAAGCATGCGCAGTTGAGAACCAGCTGTTCATATTTGACAATTTACTTGCACTACAAGTTACTACAATATTAGTTCATACTGCGCGGCCCGCTTGAGAGGTTAGACGATAAAAGTAGACGAAAGTGTATTCATATGAATATTCTCGATGACTAAAGCGAGCAGAATAAGTTAAGTTAATGTACTATTGTTTACTTTGTTAGACACAGTACAATTTATTTTTACAAAGTTGGTAAGTCTTGCTCAATATTATTGCAAATACATAAATTGCCAGTTGTAAAACATACTGTCAAGAAACACTGCCTGCAAGAAATTGCTGAGTGTAAAGCGACTTTTATGATATATTAACTTTCAATGCAAGTTGAATAAATTGTTCTATATAATGGTTTAGGAGCTTTTTAAGTTTATTTTCAAACTGTATAATATGGCAAAATTAGCTTAATGTAGTAGTTTCTTTTAAGCATTGTCAATGCTAATTAAAAATGCCTGGGGCTTATAGTTGTATCTATTAGAGAGTTGCATAAAGGTGCGATATACTTTTTACTGTAATTTTAGGAAGGTTATGTTATGGCTGTTATGCACATTGGAGCTCCAGCTTGTGGTATGAATGCAGCTGTTCGCTCTTTTGTTCGTAATTGTATTTACCGGGGTGACACTGTCCTCGGTATTCATGATGGAATTGAGGGTCTCATTGCTGGAAATATTAAAAATATGCGTAAGTAATTGCAACTGGGTAGCCATTTAAGATTTGAAAACATTGAACTATTACGAATTTAAATTATATGGCTATGAAATTGTCAGAATCTCTTTTATTCTATAGATTGGTCCGATGTAACTGGATGGGTGGGTCGTGGTGGAGCATATTTGGGTACCAAACGTACACTGCCAGGACACCGTATGGGGTTGATTGCTTCAAGATTTGAGGAATTTAAAATAAATGCACTTCTTATTATAGGTGGTTTTGAGGTAAGCTTGAATACAACTGTTTTTTAAAACGATAAGTTTTAATTTTTTAATTTCTTTGGGATATGGAAGAAGTGATACACCAGAAGGTTTGTTTCTATTTCTAATGCAAAATTTCAAAATATTACACAGGAAGTACAATTTTTTAAATGTTACAATAGAATCCTACCGGTGGTTTATTTTTCTGACATCTAAAGATATGAATTTGAAAAAATTTATTAAATTGTTAGATTAAATATCCAAACTATAATTAAACTCAAATCTCGCACCTCGCATTATATCTCTTTAATAGGAGATAGTCTATCCTTTTAGTAAGTAAGAGAGCAGATTGTCATTGTATCTTTACATGACCAGAAAAGACAATGGACGTTTGAAGCACATAAATATATAAGTAACTTATGTTTAAACTAAAAAGCTTATCCACAATAATAAAATTATTTACTAAAAGGTGTGCAATTCAATTTTTCATGGAAAGGAATTTGTTCTCTTCAATTATATAAAATAATTTTTGCGAATACTTGTATACATCCTTTACTAACATTAATACAATTAATTATGAATGTGATTATAAAACAGAAAATTATTTAATATAGTTATAACTGTTAATCAGGGATATCAAGCAGCAGTCCAGTTATATGAAGCCCGTAGTGAACATCCAGCCTTTAAAATCCCCCTTATGGTAATTCCTAGCACTATAAGTAATAATGTACCTGGCACTGAGTTCTCCCTGGGTTGTGACACTGCTTTGAATGAAATTACTGAGATATGTGACCGTATCAGACAGTCTGCTCAAGGAACCAAGAGACGTGTCTTTGTTATTGAAACTATGGGTGGATATTGTGGATACCTTGCCACCCTAGCTGGTAAGAAATTTTTGATCTTCGGATAGGTAGTAGCTAATGTCTTACTAAATTTTTGTTACATTGGCTTAAAATTAATATTTTTTATTATATTTCTGCCAAGATTTTATATAATATAAATGGTTTGCTATGGTTTATTTATCCCTTTTGAGTGATATGTGGGTTAAGGTAGGTGAAAACAACTTTACTAGGGCACATTGTGCAGCCTGTCGTATCATTGCTTGCCAGGTTTGTGATGTAAGTGCTTAGGACAAAATTAATTGTTAGAACTTGCTATGTCTCTTTCCTGGTGTGGAAATAAAATAAAACATCCCGTCTCTAACAAGAAAAACAGACTTTTCACAATTTAATGACTGGTGGCACATATGATTTAAAATATGTATTTTTAGTTAGATTACCTTAAAGTTTGATTAGGTGAATACTTAACAGTATAAATGACCAATTATTAAACCTTAATTTGTAGGTAATGACTTATTGTAGCTTAAGAGAATTGCATTCACATGTTTATAAAAATACCTCTCATATAGCTATGGATAAGATGAATTATGAAGTCAACTGATGTACTAAGTCGAATTAAACAGACAGATGAGTAATACGTTTATCATGCTGCTAGATTCAGTGGTGTCGCTTTCCCTCCCAAGGAAATTAATCTACGGTAACCTTTCACTTGCACCGTGATAAACATAAATATTCTCTAAACAGGTTCTTCAGCCCAAATAAGATATACTGCAAAAGATGGCCTGATCCTATTAAATATAGTGAAGTTTCCCTAAAGCTAAACTCCACACAATTAACAGATTTCAACAAAAGTTAATTTCATTGGAATATTTACTATATCCCAAATGGACGGTTAAGAAATCCTTTTTGAACATTGATGATAGTTTTTGGTAATATGTGTTGTATTTCTTCACGAATTATTCCTTTCAAATCTACCACATTCATTGGGTGATTCACGTATACGTATGCTTTTAAGGTATCTCCATAAAAAGTAAGATCTGGTAAGCTGGCTGGCTGGCTGGCACTCAATTGCCCCCTCGAACGATTTGGGAATAGCGGATTTAAATGGGCTTGAGAGTGTGAAAAGAACAAAGAAGTAAAAGAAGTTGTTTCCTAGGAAATCAGGTTCTTTTGGGTCTGGAAGTTACCAGGTTACCAGTGGATGAGGGTGTTTTGAAGAAAATGCAAATACATTGCAGCGGTTAGGGTGTTGTCAAACAAATTAGGACCCAGAATTCTTTCATCAACTATCTCACACTACGGATTCGCCAGTGTGGCCACTTTCTGGACAACCAGGAAAAGTCAGGAAATTTTATTTTGGCCAGGAAAATCAGGGAATATGTATTAATTTGAACGTTAAATCAGGCAATTTCAAGAAAGAATCAGGGAGAATTGTGTAAAATGCATTTATTTTAATATGTTTATATTATTGCTTGCAACAAATTTTTTTTTCATTGCAAATTTTACAATAGCCAGTTACATCACTAGGTAACACTGCCTTATATTCCATGATAAGCTGCATCACTCAGCAACATTGGTTAACATACAGCATTAAGTTTGTTTCTGAAGGCAGCAGTTTGCAACCGTCAAAAGTTTGTGCACAATGATTTTCGGAGGGCTAAAGTGATTTTACGCAAACTCCTGATGGTTGGAAACTGTTGTAGAAACAAATCTATAAATATATTAATGCATCGATGCATTAGTCTAGGAAGGCTAAAGTTTATTTGCTAAAAAAGTCAGGGAATTTGAAAAGCAGTTTGCCACCCTGTTCCCTTTTTCAGGGTTCTGAGTGTGATATTCTGTCATCGAGTGGGAATTCTCTGCAGCTCAATACCGACAATTTTGCTTATTGATATGACCATTTAAAACAAATGTAGCTTCACCTGAGAAAATTATTCTTTTTACAAAGTTATTATCATTATGTAGTTGCTCTCACGATTCAATTCACCATTCAAAATCATCTTCAGACAGTTTGTGAACAAGGCATACCTGAAAAGGATGGTACTTTGATTTCTTGAGTATTTTGTGGGCATTTTGTGGTTTTTATTTCGTTTATACGACTGGTATATATAATGTTTATTGCAACCTATATTCAACGTTCAAATGTCCGTGCTACAAACGTATATATTTTTCTTATCATATATTAAATATAAACGTTTTAAAAAAACGTATATATATATATATATATATATATATATATATATATATGGTACATCATATTCTAAATATATACATCTTAAGAAAACGTTATATTGTTGTCACATCATATACGAGATATATACTTTTATGTGGAACCTCAAATAAACGTATTCCATATACGTTGATAATACGTATGATGAGTGATGGATGCACATGTGTCTGATCATTTGTGTCAGCTAATATGTTGGAAGTTACCATCTAAGATAAATGGTTATGTCAGTTCCACTAAACGTATATTTAATGCTCACAGTAAAAAATTTTTTAAAGAATTAATAATGCATGAAACCTGGGAGAACATGGAAATCAAAACCTCTGATTTATTAGTTACTAACTTTATTGGAACGTTTAAATACCACTTTGACATTGCTTTCCCATTAACGAAAATAAAATTAACAAAAAAATGCAAATCACCATGGATCACCCCAGAAATAATAAAAATGTCTGATGATTTAAGAGATCTGCATCACTTGTACATACATAGTAAAAATCCCGACTTATTACAACTATATAAAGTTCGCAAACAGGAATACAATAAATTTGTGGATTCATCCAGGGTGAGATATAATACCAATAAAATTATGTCGTCTCATAATAAATCTAAAGCCGTGTGGCAAATAATAAATGCAGCTAATGGTAAAAATAACGAACCATCAAAAATAAATCTAATCGGCAATAATGGGAAGTTAGTTGAAGACCAAACTGAGATTGTCGAAATGTTCATGAATGAATTTATTACATCTCAAGTCAATTTGCAGGGCAAACCTCAATTTTTTCAGAAAAATAAAGTTCAATTTAGTTTTTTTCTAACACCCACTGACAGTAAAGAAATTGAAAGTACTATTCTGAACTTACCTAACAAGAATTCAGCTGGTTTAGATGGTATTCCCTGTTCTTTATTAAAAACGATTGCTCATGAAATATCTGAACCGTTAGCATTAATTATTAACCACTGTTTATTAAATGGGTTTTTCCCAGACGAATGGAAGCATGCTAAAATTATACCCATTTATAAAAAAGGGTCCAGATCGACAGCTAAAAATTGTAGGCCTATTTCTTTATTATCAGTATTTTCCAAAATTATCGAAAAACTTGTGTATAAGCGTCTTTTTATGTTTCTGGTACGATTTAACATACTCTCTCAATTTCAACATGGTTTTATACAGGGACGATCAACTGAAGGGGCAATATATGAAAGTCTTAATTATATTGAATGTGTCGCAGGTATTTACTTTGATTTATCGAAAGCATTTGATACACTTAACCACGAACTGCTGCTTTACAAATTGGAGCGCTATGGAATTAGAGGTATAACTTTAAACTTCTTTAGGTCTTATCTTTCTAACAGAACCCTGAGAGTTTGTATTAGTACGAAAGAGGGTAATAACATGACTACCATCTATTCTAAACCAAGACAGATAACTACAGGGGTACCCCAAGGTTCAGTATTGGGGCCTTTATTGTTTTTATTGTATGTTAATGAATTACCTGAGAACTTGGCATTACATTCCATATATCAGTATGCTGATGATACCTCCTGTGTAATATCTACCAAAGATACTACTGCTACATCACACACAGGTACAACTGTGGTAAATAAAATGGATAAATGGTGTCGTGACAACTCACTTATCCTAAATGAAGCTAAAACTGTACTTATCCAATTTAGTAATAAAACCCCAGACTCAAGCATCTACTTGAAGTTTAGAGAAAAATCTATTCCTGTTGCAAATAACACAAAATTCCTGGGGGTCATGGTCGATTCAAAACTATCTTTCGAATACCATGTTAACTCAACAATATCTAAACTTAACAAAGTATGTTACTCAGTACGAAACATACGATCTTCTGTCGATCTTGAGGTGTTAAGGGTCTATTACTTTGCCCATGTGCAGTCCATACTTAGTTATGGTTTAATATTCTGGGGGTCTAGTGTCCATGCCAGAAATGTGTTTATCGCTCAAAAGAATATTATACGATGCATGCTTAGAAAAAACAACCGAGAGCCTAGTAAGCCATTATTCAAAATGTTGGAGTTAATGACATTACCCACGTTATATATATACCTGTTGATTTTATTTGTAAAAAAAAATATTGGTAAATTTAGAACAAATGAGGATATGTACAATGGTATGATGATGGTAACCTAATATTTTTTTATTTAAAAAGAAATTAAAGTGTTACCTTCTTAAAACATGTCCTTACAGTTTTGATGAGTTTTTACTAAATGCCAGAATATTTCCTTAATAGTCCTTATATGAAATAATGATCAATTTGTCTCTGTGGAGTATTGTTTTATATATATGTATGTATGTTTTTTTATTCCTTTTAAATATTTATGTATATATATTTTGTATGTACCATTTTTTATATTGTTGCTTCAGCTTATCAAGCTTTTTTTGGCGATGCCAAAATTTAGGTAATATATTCAGAGAAATATCTGACTTCGCGTAAGGTGAACATATTTCAAATTAAAAATATAGAAGTTTCAAAGCCTCATAAAGCTGCTGAACTATAATAGTTAAAAGGAAATTAGATGTAATCGTAAATTATAATTGTTTTTATTTAAATTTTTTTGTTTTGAAAGTCTGAACTTTTTCTATAAATAAAAAGATAGAAAATATCAAGAGATTTTTAAAGAGAATCGACCCTTGTATCTTTGTTAATGAATATACGCTATAAGTTCTTTAGACCTTTTTTTATATTGTTTTATAAACTAAGAGCTTACTTAAAATAAATGATTAAATAGTTTCCATCACTTTATTTTTACCAAAATTATCTTAACTTTCAAAATTTAAATAGGAAATTCTGTTATACAGTATTATAGACTAATCGACTTCAAATAACTTTGCAAGTCAAATCATGTCTTAAATCAGAAATCATTTGCTACTTAAGATGAAATTGTTAATATATATTGCTGCATAACAATAATAAAATGACATTGAAACAAATTAATTTCTAAGTGCCTTGTAAAATATATTAATTTTTCTTTAATTATAACAGGAAAATTAGAATTAAAGTTTTTTTTTTGACTTGCGATACATTTCCCTTTGCAAAATTATTTAGAATTGATCGGTCTACAACACTATAAAAAAGATAGAAGGTACCCGTTTTTAAATTCGAAAGTTAATATTATAATGATCTCCAATTTTTTAAAAGTACATATTTTAAACCTCCTACCTATATAATTACTGATATCAAGGAAAAATAATTCAATTTTATATATGTGCAGATAGTAATTTGTTAAAAGTATTTATTATTCAGTATTAGCTTTTTTTATATTATATTAAGCTTTACCTATTCTGCGGGATTGGCTAAATATGTAAAACTATTTTATCATTTACTATTTCCCCTTGGGGACCTAGGATGTTTGACAACGATAACAAAACACAACATTGTTCATTACTCTTTACTAAAATCCAAAAATAGAGTCTATTTATTATTATTATTGTAACTATAGCGGCTTTTGGCAAGCTTCAACCAATTTTGAATCATCCCTCTAATTTTATTGTCACTGGTCTCACCCACGCCTTCAACGCTAGCCAAGCAGAGTTTTACACCTTCTGTGATAAAAAAAATGCAGTTACTATGAAATTGCTCAGATAAACAATAATTCTTACCAATCACAACTTGATTCGTTCTTGTAACTTTAACGCATTACAACGTGATAACTCAAGGGTAAGGGCGGCTCATCAACATAACACTTGTTGAATTTCAATCAAACAATATATACGCAAAACAAATAAGTAAATATTCTTTGTTTCGATCACAAGGACACACTACTAAGGTTGACTACCACCACACGAAACAGCAATTAAACACGATGATCCGTGGTTGCTCACCAGCTATACTGTTGAGACAATGAGAGAGATGCATATATTTATGAGAAATGCTTATGTATTCTGCAACAAAAACAACAATACTAACCTGGTTGCTGGCGATTGCGCAATCGATGCAGATTGGTATACGTTTAAAAACCGTATATTATAAACTGCAATATTACTGAACAAATATTTTCATTTACCATCTATCTATAACAAATTTTGATTAATGTAAATATTTTACTCATATTTCCAGATATTGTCATAATCTTCGAACTTTTAGTTGCAATTGTTTATGGCATGCCTATAAAAAATGTAGCGCATTTATCGTATACATTTAAAAATCGTATATTAAAAACTCTAATATGGCTGAAAAAATGCAAGTAGTGTCAATTTCTCAGATTTACAATTTAAACATTTGACGGAAGTGTAAGTCTCAACACTCAATTAATTATTTCTCAAATATTCTGCTTTACTCCAAAAATTTTCGGAGAAATACATTATCGTTTATGAAATAAACGCTTTTCATAGACGTTGATTAAACATACGATAATGAAATTTAAACCGTAATTTCATATAATAAACGTTTATTAAACCATCATGTGTTGCTTGGGAATGTTATTACTGCCATATTACAATTTATATGCAATGTCCTTAAGAGAAGAATGATGATTTTCTTGGACTGTTAACAAAACATTAAGCTGATGTTCGTGTGGTGATGACTGACCAGATTTAGAAAGTTCGTGAACATGCTCAAATTTTTGTCAACAACTCTTACAACTAGGTATTTTAACACTTGGAAACTTATTACTTATTAATTACAAGAAAATAATAAAATTTATACATTTCAAATTGCTACATGATAATGGTAATAAATAATATATTATTATACTTTAAGCTAATGAACAGTTTATGAGTTCTTACATCAAAAGCTATTTTTTACTTAAATTAAATTTTCTAGTCTCTTCAAAATTTTTTGGAAAATTATTGAAATAGGTAAAAAAATAAATGTTTGTTTCACATACAAATAGGACACCCCAGAGTTTCCTGCTTTCTGTTTGTATTTTGATGAAACTTGGTATCAAGACGATTTAAGGGATGTTGGAGAAGAATACGTAATCAGTTTTTTGGAAAAAAAATTGCTAGTTTGATGATCCTACCATCTATATGTAATTTTTTGGATTTTACTTTTATTTTTTTACTGCATATATGTCAAGATTCGACAGCTTATCATCTATTTTTAATGGAAACGTGTCCCTGTCCAGGTCTAGGTGAGTGTCGATAAAAGTGTATAACTAAACAAAATAAGAAATGTAAGAAGTATATTAGAATTTAATAGCAGCATCTATGATTTATTGAGTGTGACATCACACTGGATCAGGACCCCCTCCCCCTTGTCACATTTCATTACATTATGACAGGTCCCCTTCTACCTCTTTGAATGTGACTTCGTTTATGGGTGGAAGGAAGGAAATGAAAAACATTCTGAAGAGGACATTTCAGCTTTTCGAAATTTATCCATTTCTCGTGAGGTTAGTTTATTTGAATTTCAATCTAGCTTTTCTGAAAAATTCCCTTATGCAACCTATAGCAATACTTACCATATTTTATGTATAAAAATACTCTTTTTCAAATTCCGTAACAAAACAAGATTGCCACCAAATATATTTTAGACGTGAAAACTTATTTATTTATTTAAACGGAAATTCATTTTACAATGACAATCAACATATACCATCAAGTTGGCTATTAAATACAAAATACAAAACAATCACACGTTTATTAATTGTACTACAATGTGTCATCCACAGAATGACCCCTGCGCCGGCTACCCCGAACCCTCGACACACCTCAGAAGTGAAGTAGGATACTCCACCCCAGAGGAAAACCACGACAAGACGGCCGGAACGCCAAGCATTCCACGGACAATCAGCACTGCAGAAGCCTTAAAACTAAAATACAGTGTGTTAGTTAGATAAAATATTAACTTTCATGGCTTTATTTTTAAAACTTGCGAAACTACCAACAAATGGGTCTGGCAGGTTATCATTTTCATTATACAATCGTGACATTCTAGCGAGAGGGCTGTAAAAACCATAATTGGAGTGATGATAGGAAACCTTGAACAACTTAAAATTTTTGGTTCTGTTAACTGTATTCAACTGCACATTCTCCAGAAGTTGTGGACACGAAATATAACCATTAACGATTTTGAACCACAAGAATACATCTGCAAATGCTCTACGGTCCTCCAAAGATTAGATGTTATATTGTTGTGTAATGCGATTATAGTTTATATAAAAGTTGTCAACTATATCAATATTACACCTATTTGCAAAATTTCTTAAGAAGCATTTTTGTACACTTTCCAATTCATCAATGTAACATCGATAAAAAGGGGACCAAACCGTTGAGGCATATTCCAAAGCTGAGCGAGTAACTGAACAATATAATGTCTTATAGCACATGGGTGAAAGATCTCGACTATTTCTTATTATAAAATCCAAATTCTTCATCCCAGCATTCCTCGTGTTTCTGTAATGTTCTCTAAAAGTAAGTTTAAAATCTAACCATACTCCTAGATCTCGAACGGTTGATACTGACTCTAAGATATTATTATTTAAAATATAATCATTACGTTGCACATTTGTAGACCTACCAAATGACACACTAACACATTTGCTCACATTTTTTTTTTATCTAATCCACTTCTTATAGACCACAAACAGACATTATCTATGTCGCACTGCAATAATTATATGTCGGCAGGGTTAAGTGATCATTTTATAAATTTTCAAGTCATCCGCGAATAGGAGAAATATTCTTTCCTATTATTTGGGTTTTCTACCACATGTATTATTATCCTCTTCAAAAACAAATCACCGAATCTACAAAATAATAGAATTATTGGAAAAAAGCCTCTGCGCCCATGACGTTTACGTTAAAGGAATAGTCAGAGGTTATGTTTTGCAAATATTATAAATCGGAATAAACACAGAAATAATATATTTTGCTGACGTTTCGGAAAGTAGTCTCTTTCCATTTTCAAAGCTTTTTTGGAACAATTCTTATTTTGCTGTGTATGTCAAATACACAGCTTTAATGACGAATACCTAATAACCTCAACATTATCGTTTATAGATAAATTAAAAAGTATAGGACCACAGTGAGACCCTTGGGGCACTCCTGACAAAACATTAATTTCTGTTGAGATAAAATTATTTGTGCGGACTACTTGTATCCTCTCCCGAAGAGAACTTTCGATCCAATTGACAATACCCACTCCAAACCCAAAGCAGTTAATTTTCCAATTAAAAAGTTATGACCCACTCTGTCGAATGTCTTCGAGAAATCTGTGTAGATGCTATCCACTTGAAAACCCTTTTCGAAGGCATTCAACAGGTCGTGTTGATATGACAACAAATTCGTCACTGTTGATCGCCCTTGTGAAAAGCCATGCTGTTCGGGAATAATTATATGTTTAGAAGACCACACTAGATGGAGAAGAACCATTTTATCAAAAAACTTGGTTATTTCTGATTGTATGGATACTTCTCTGTAATTCCCAGCCTCCTGTTTATTACCGCTTTTATATATGGGATTCAGAAAATTAGTCTACCAATAACGAGGAAATGCTTCGGAATTTACCGACAAATTAAATATGTAATGCGGTGGTTTACTTAATGTACACACACATTCCTTAATGAGAGCTGAAGGAATACTATCAGGACCACTTGAATACTTAAATTGCAAATCATTAATGGCATTAAACACATCTGTGATGGAGAATGTTATAACATAAGTATCCAGCGTTTTAGAAAAAATATATTTCGGCACTTAGCCGTTATGCATAATGTATGTCGTCGAAAAGTATTTAAGCAAAAATATTAACAATATCTGCCCCATTGTCGGTAGTGCTTCCCTCATATGACATACAATTAGGATATGTATTTGATTTACGCAGATTATTTACATGCTTCCAGAACATTTTTGGATTTTGAATCATTTCATTGTTAATTCTATCAACGTAACTGGTGTAACAAGTGAGTTGGAGTCTCTAACATTCCTCCCACAAGCGAGAAAACTCTATGTTAAAATCCTTTGATTTTATTTCATTTTTTTTAGAATTATAGTTCTTTTCATATGCAAAGAGAACCAAGAAGGAAAGCTTGTAGTTTTAAATTTGCGTACAGGTACAAATAAGTCTATAGCTGTATACAGAACATAATAAAGCAATTGTACACAAGTATCCACATCACATTACTCGAACTCATGAACCCATGATATTCCCGCCAGATACTCATTTATTAATTGAAAGTTACAATTCTTAAAACCATAATAAACTACATCAAATTTTAGGTTATCTTGACACTCCATAGGAATTGACACCAAATATGCACTGTGATGATTCGATGTATTTAACAAGTTATCATAAATTAACTTACATCGTATTTAAATAATTATAATTAAAACACAAAGCATTAGCAGATGTACTCATACAATTCGCAGAAAGTCCATCCTCCGTATTGTTCCACTTAGCATCAGGGATGTTAAAGTCACCACAGATGATACACTTACTGTTTGGAAATAAAAACCCCAATTCTCTAACTAATAGCCCATGCTCCTCATATAATTCAGATGAAGAACTTGGTGGAATATAAACTGCTCCTACCACTAACTTTAATCTATTACTAGTTACTTCCAAGAATCCCTGCTCTAATCTAGACTGATCAATTGGGATATTTCTTGACAACAATCATTTCTGAACTGCAATAATAATACCACCCCCTCTTCTCTTTTGACTTATAACTGGATTACAATCATATCGATATACATTAAAATTATTAAAACCCAACTCCGTATCTGAGTAATCACTAGACAACCATGTTTCTATAATAACGATTATGTCATACACACATATTCACAGCCTTTCTAAGAACATCAATTTTTGTACGAATGCCTCCAGCATTAAGATAGAACAGGTTCATTGGGAGTTTTTTGGTAAATTATTGCGAGATTTTTCCTATTATCTGACCACGCCTGAGGAACACCGTTCCTATATTTAATGGACAAGTTTGTCTTGCCATCATTATTTCGGCGTGGAATCTCTTCCTTGACATTCTTAATTTCATCTCGCTGCTGTAATGTAAGGTCGCCCCGATGTTAATGTCTGTTCCTACAAGTCGTCTTCTGTTCTTCAACTCACAATTTGGCAGTATAACTTTCTGCGGTTTGGGTTTATTTGAACAACCTATCCGGAATGTTTTGAAACTTTAACATGCAAGGTTAATCTTCTCAAACTGTTCTAACACATAACGTATATCATGATCAATTTTTTTGTATCAATGTCTTGTTCCTCTGATTCTGGTACATTCTACATAATTATGTTTTTTGCTCTTGATGGTCGATCATGCCACTCGCTAAAAATATTTTTATCGGTGCTACTACCTCCCGTTGATTTTATTTCCGTAAAATCATCTTTTAATAACTTCATTTCAGTTTCCAACAACCCTAACTTATTATCTATTGCTATTGACTGATCTCGAATTTCTTCCATAATACTTTGCAACTTGTCGAATTAGTTTAAAAAATGTATCAAAACATGGCATTCAATATGACTCTTTTGTCATATCCCAGCCAAATTTCCCAATGGAAATTTGAGTTTTTATTGAATTTACCCCCTACTTTACGAAAGTACTGTATACTGGATTGGTTGTCATAAAAGAAAATGGAAGATTTGCATAGTAAGCCCACAAAAAAATATAGGTTAGATATTTAGTAGGGCATATTGTGCTTGCAAGATATTTGGTGTTTACTAATGAATGTATTTAGTTAAAATAATATATGCTATTTATTATGATAATTATCTTAAAATTAATATGACTTCATTTGTAAATTTCTACTTGCAGGCCTTGCTGGTGGTGCAGATGCAGCTTATATTTATGAAGAGAAATTCACTATCAAAGATTTGCAACAGGATGTATATCACATGGCTACTAAGATGTCGGAGGGTGTGCAGAGAGGACTTATTCTTCGTAACGAGCATGCTAATTCAAATTACAACACTGAGTTTATCTATCGCTTATATTCTGAAGAAGGAAGAGGTTTATTCAGTGCTAGGATGAATGTTCTAGGTTAGTACTTTTTTATGGATATTTTTATACAATGGCACCTACTGCATGTAGACCCAAGAACATGTGTTTTCCCGAGCGTATATCGAATATTGCAATTATAACACTATAACACGGTGGTCCAAAATGTCTCTCGATATGTCTGTGCTAATAGTACATAAAAAAATAATGCTAAAGCTACTTTTAATTAGAATGGAATAGTACTGGTGTGGGGAGATGCGTCGGGACAAGGAGTCATATTCTGAAGTCGTAGTCTTAAGAAGACATCACCCCACACAAGTGCTATTGGTAAGAGTTTCGCATTTGTTGTTGAGCTGTTTTATTTATGCAGATTATTTAAAAATCTATGTTAACGTTAACAGCCACAATGACACAGTGTCCTCAAAGACACATTCCCCACTTTATGCAATATGCAACATATGTAATACTGTCGTGAGCAGAAAAAAATAGGACAACTTGTTTTTCCTAATGTAAATCTGTCTCTATTTGAATATGTAATGAGTAGCCGAAATAAAACATATCACTTTTAATTTATTTTTTATTTTAATGCTGTAGTTATTGCTATAGTAAACGATGGATGGTTAATGAGACAAATTGCACTGCGTTATAACATTAACAAAAATTTGGTGTGTAACATTTTAAGAAAGTGGAGAATAAACGGTACGATTAGTAGAAATCCTGGCAAAGGATATCCTACTTAACAAGAAACTAACTATTAATATTTCGTTATTGCACCATTTCTATAACATTATAACTTCTATAAGTCAGTTTGACATAGAATTAAATAACCTTATACAATAATCATTAGTAATAATATTTTCCCATGCATTATTTACTATTTCCAGTAATTATTCGTCATTCCGTGGTCTCACATTTGGTTTTTGGATACTTCTTACGAGTAGTCCCCATACTTCTTCCACAGGGTTAACATCTGGGCCAGTTAGGAACATTGATGTTGTTATCTTGAAACCAGTTAGTTACGGTATGAGCAGTATGAACGGAACAATTGTCTTGTTGAAATATGAATTCATTATTAGGAAATAATTGTGACAGAAGAGAGCAAAATATTGTCTAAAATCCTAATATACGTTTCACTATTAAATCGTTCCTCAATATGCCACAAAACACCAGGACCACGTGCCGATATCCAAGCCCACATATTGACGGAAAATCTACCACTTTCATCATCGTTAGATATATATTTCTCATCGAATCGAGTATTCGGAGGGCGGTAAACACGAATACGACCGCTGTGTGTTGACTGGAAAATTTTTTCGTCTGTAAAGATTACATTGTTCCAAAAATTTACATCATGCGCTAAAAATTCAAGCGCAAATCCTACTCAAGCTTCTTTATGTTCAGCTTTAAGTAAGTAATTCTGTGCTGCTGCATGACAGCGTAACTCCGATTCTCTTACTCGCTGGCAACCAGTACTACTCGATCCAGGAAAATTCGTTTCTTCAGCAGCCTGAATAACTCAATAAAATGGATTTTCTACTAAAGCATTTACCAATTGCAAATCTCGTTGTTGAGTTGATATCCTGCATCGCCCTTATCCAGGATTTCTACTAATCGTACCGTTTATTCTCCACTTTCTTAAAATGTTACACACCGAATTTTTGTCAATATTATAATGCAGTGCAATTTGTTTCATTGACCATCCATCTTCTGCTTTGGCAATAACTCCAGATTTAACTAAATCGCTTATATGAGGCATATTAGTTTTTCGCACACTTGCAATAAATTATGACAACTAACTGACAATGTCACAAAAATTAAAGTTAGATGTACTCTTTAAAAGCCTAGGAATTCTGACATCCACAAATCAATATATTTACGAATGCATAATGTATGCCAAAATATATACTTCCAACTATCAAAATGAAAATAAATATGACACCAGACACAAACCTTTGATTGCCCCATATTTTCGGCTTTCGAGAAATATCTCCTCATTTAGATATATTTCTATCAAACTATATAACCGACTACCTCATGAATGGAAAAATCTTAGTAAATTTAAATTTCAAAAAAAAAATTAAGAGTTTTCTGAAAGAACATGTCTATTATGAATTGCAGGAATTTTTTGATCATTTTAGATCTTAAATTTTAATATCTGTACGTATTGTTTTTGTAACTTTTAATCATATGTAATTTCAAATAATTTTAGTTCTATATAATTGTAATCTCTGCTCGCATTGGGCTGTAAATGTTTTTAAGTTGTGATTGTAATCATTTTATTTTGTATAATTTATATTTTATTGTATCGTGCTCTATGGAGCACAATGACGTGTGTATACAAATGTCTCACATGAATAAAATTCTCTCTCTCTCTCTCTCTCTCTCTACACAACTAGATTTTAGCAAAATACCGTTATAAGACTTGTCCTATTTTTTTTTGCTCACGATCATACAACCGGTAGCCATCTTGTTATATTCAGTTGCAATCTTAATGATATTAAAATGTATTAGTTAAGATGAGCTTTGTTCTTTTTTTTTTGTTTTTTCTTATTATTATGCATAGTTATGTATGATTTTTGTATTTCCTTTAACCGTTTTTATGTTATATTTAATTGTACTAGCCAACTAGCTTGTATTCTTGTGAAAATATTTCTTGTTCTCTTTATGTTGATATTTGACATGTAATATTCTATGCATACTTTCATTCTTATTGTACAGAGTTTACTTATTAGTTTTTTTTTATCTTCCTATTCTATAATTGGGTTTTTTACCTGTAGAACAGTGTAGAGCCGGGTACTCACAGGCGAACTGGCGAGCCCGCTTTGAACTCATCTCAGCGAACTGCCAGTTGTCGGTTTTTACTGCGAACACAAGGATTTAGGAAAAAAGACTACGTTCAAATACATTAACGTACACACCAAAATTTGAAGCAGTAACCGTTGCAGTTACAGTTCGCCTGTGAATACTCAACTTAGTACTATAAATAAATAAATAAAAGAAATTTGGAATGTCACGTATCATTGTATTAATCAGTAAATCATGTTGAATCCAAAATGTAATAATGGAGGTTTCATAAGCCATATGTTTATTTGATTTTTAGCAAAGTTGTACATTTGTAACTTTTATATCAATTTCTCATCCATATCCAGAGAAATACTCAAAAACATCCTTTTCATTTATAAGTTTATAAACAGTTAATTTGTATTTTTTAATGATTTTCTTTACAGGTCACATGCAGCAAGGTGGTTCTCCTACTCCTTTTGATAGAAACCTAGGTACCAAAATGGCCGCAAAAGCTGTGGATTGGATTGTATGTCAGTTAAAAAGTAACACTCAACCTGATGGTTCGATCTTGTGTGATGATCCAAATACAGCCTGCCTTTTAGGAGTTGTCAAAAGACAATATAAATGTAGTAGTCTAAAGGCGTTGAAGGAGCAAACTAATTTCGAGTGAGTCACCATCTGTATAAAATAACATGCGCAAAGTTCCCACAATTAAAAAAAAAATGACACACAATTCCTCAAATGAGAAGAAATTTTGTAACAATTTTTTTTCATGAACTTTTTGTTGGAACACTGTCATTTTTACTTGTAATATATTCATATTCAGTGTAATAACACATATTTTTGGAATATGATAAAAAGGTTACTTCATTGTTAAAGAAAATAAAAACGATAATATATTGGTCCCTAATATGTATGTAATTTAATGAGAATGGGAGGCCAACTTAATCTTGAGCTTATGAAAGCCATAAAATAAGTATCATTTGGACAATGCGCCTTTTTTTAATATGTTATACACCTAGTCTTCCTCGCTGCCTTCCTCTGCCACAAGATTCGTATTGTCTTGCGTAAACACATTACTGATAATTTGGATTACACATTATCTCTAGACGTGACCTAATTCACATTACAGATGTCTCTAAAGTCTTGTTTAATTCTGAAAACAAGCTAATGTTAATTTTTGACGGTATTATGTTCGTCATCAGAAAAGAAGTAATAATGAGTTCTAGGCGAAAAATCTTATTCGGGCCAAAAAAAGGCTTCCTTATGCAAGCTTTTTACTATGTGTACAACAATTGGACGAGTTGTAGACATGGTAGGACCATTTTATGCGAACCAGAATGACATTATAAAAAATCTTATTGAAGATCCACATTGTTTATGTGAATTAATGAATGGAGGTGACAAGGGGCTTTGCCATACTCGTGTCAGCATTAAAAGGTAAGTGAAATCACTTGACAACTGAAGAATCAAACCAGTCATGTTTTGTCATAAGAATTCCCTGGGTAGTGGAATCTGTCCATGGAGTAATTAAACAAAAATATCGATTGCTAAATCATATAATTAATAAAAAAATTGCTTATGAAAGTTGAATTGCATTTTAAACATTTCTGCACAATCTGTTTGCAAATGCGTTATAATCAAATGCCCAGTTTTTGAAGATATCCTAACAAGAATGAAGCATTCTGTGGATGTTGACAATACTTTGGCTAACATAGCTGAGGAGAATGGTTGTATTCATAAAATACTTGTGTTTCAAAGTGTCTCCTCTAACGGCACACTTGACAGAGGAGGACCTAAAAATCCTATTTTCTGGTTTCTACCAACTCCCATAAGCAGTTTTGTACTTGGCCGAATGATGATCGACAATGGGTATATCAATTTGCAGTTTGTGAGGTTCAGGTACAGGCCTGACACACTAGTCGGAAATTATATAGATGTTTTATTGATTATGGACCAAACAGTATGGGTGTTGCAGTAATTAACAGATGTGCTTGTGAATGTGCTAATATCAAAGAACAGTTGGTTGCTGTTCCCATATAGCAGCAATTATTTATTACATTTTTCTTTAATGTTGACAGTCTTAAAATGAACAGAGGAACCAAACTGTTGCTGAATGTCTTTGCCTCATTTAATCTGGTTTCTTTGGTTAACGAACCCACTCGAAGTAACCCAATTCTGGCACCTCTATAGATTATATTGTAACCAATATTAAAATGTGCAATTGTGCGATAGATTCACACATATTAGATTGCAAGTCAGTTATTTACTTCACACACATGATATAATGATCAAAAAGAATCTTCTCTAACCAATATGACATCTTTACCTAAATACATGGTAATGTTGACGGTTATTATGATAAGTTTTTTGTATATTTTCAGTGGTGTCTAAATGTCGCATGTCCAATAAAAATAAAAGGGAACAAACTAGATCAAAAATACAACATGAATATGGAATCTTAAATTTCTATATCACATCGCTAAAGAATGTTGCTCTAATGAATTGCTCAAATCATACAATAAGCACAAACAAATAATGAACAATACCATATCCAAATTGAAAATTGGGAATAATACAGAACAGATAAACAATGTTGTAAAAATCGTAAGATCGCTGAAATTCACAGTAAACTATTTACACAAGACAATACAAATCCTTGATAGAGGAAAACAGCGATGAAGACTAATTGTATAGCATTAGTGGAATAAGACAAGCAGCAAATTTTAGTGAAAATGCAATTGTTTCCAGTCTCAATTTTTCTTTTTTAACATGTTAGTTACATTGAATACTATACGAAATAGATATTTTCTAGCTGTAGCAACTGCCCCTATGCAAATTATCAGCCGTTTCGACCATTTTGGTTGTTCTCTCTAAATATAGATGAGTATATCTCGGTATGTGTAGGTCTAAAAAAAGCGAAACAAATTGAAGCTATTCGTTATGATATAGGCTATCAGCGGTTACAATATGAAATTTTTATCAGTACACATAACCTCGAAAAAAATTAAAACTGAAAAACTGCTAAATTTTGGTTTTTTTGTTATAACTTCGGATATTTTAAGTGAAATTTGATGAAAGAAATTATATTTTATAATGTGAACAATAACTGGTTAAAATTTCAAGTTAAAATATCTAATAGAAGTCAAAAAAATTGACTTCAAATTTTAAAATTGATTGGCCAATAACTTTTATGCATCGCATCGTATGAGGTTCTTTTCTTTTTAAATGTTGTTTTTTTTTATGCACTTTATGATGGTGAACAAGAAATATTTTTCATACATGAAAAATAAAGTGGATAAATCGATTTTTTGTATTTTTTCGGAACGAACAGCCTCAATTTTTTTTCCCTTTTTTGTTCCTACAGATACCGAAATATACTATAATAATAATAATAATAATGTATTTTATTCATCATATCAAGTTACACACATGGTATAACTTATTAGACAAGTCAGTGGTAAATAACACTTAAAGGTAAAAAACAGACAATAATAACAATAATAAAACATACAAGTATAACAACAATATGACATATAGTACTGAAACATATTAAGTGCAATATATTACACTTTAAAACTAAATATAAAACTAAGAGTAAATAGTCATCTACAGAATAAAAAGCTCTACTCGTTAAAAATTTTAGCAGGGCATTTCTAAATACATTAAAATTATCGAATGTGCCAAACAGTTAGGTAAATTTATTATAACAATTAATACCTTGAAAGATGTGAGAATTTTGGCCCACACTTAGTTTCGAGAAAGGTACCCGAAGCTGATTGTTGCTGCGAGTAACATATAGCTGTGAACATTACTATTTTTTAAAAAGATATTTTCCTTTTTTTTTATATTTGTTGTAATTAAGAATATGTACAGAGATGGTAACGTTAAAATTGATAGTGCTATAAATGCCTCTTTACAGTGAGTCTGTGCAGGTAAACCAAGCATACACCGTATAATTTTCTTTTGTGCTACGAAAACTTTGGAAGCATGTGGAGAGTTTCCCCAGAACATCAGTCAATAAGATATCTTAGACTAACAGCATATACATATACAGCATATAAGTGATACAGTGGATTTTAGATATCTAACAATGAAGCAGGACTTACTTAATTTCTCTGATAAATCTTCAGTTGGTTTCTCCCATGTCATTTTGTGATCTATCCTTAGTCCCAAGAATTTTATTTCATCTGTTTGTACAATTGACTGATGACCAGCCTTAACTAAAACACTTGAATTGTGACCAACATTTTTGGGCAAAAATGACATACAAAATGTTTTGCCACCATTTAGAGCCAAACCATTGCTCAAACACCAATCAGAAAATTCACCTACTGATTTAATTGGCTCTACTGGTTGTCAACTCATCTATGTTTAAAAAGAACAACCAAAATGGTCGATTTTTCACAAAATGGCCGATAGCTTACGTAGCGGCTAGAGGTAGAAAATGTCCATTTCGTATAGTATTCGATGTAACTAACATGTTAAAAAAAAACATTGAGACTGGAAACAACTCCTTATGTTTTGCTTGTCTGACTCCACTAATTAGGAAAAGGCTTATTGTCCAAACGATACTTATTTTATTGTTATAAGCTAAAAATTAAATCAGCCTCCCATCGTCATGGAATTACGTGCATATTAGAGGCCAATATATAGTATTCATTTATTTTGATAATGAAGTAATTCATTAATCATATCCCAAAAAATATTTGTTGTTCCACTGGATATGAGTAGGTATGTTACAGGAAGAAAATGGCAGTTTTCCAACAAAAATTCATGAAAATAAAATTTTGCAAAATTTTAATAATCATCTTTAACCCTTTCTCATTTCAGGAATTGTGTCAAATTTTTTTTAAATTATAAGATATTAGAAAGAGAGAGACGGGATGATATATGTGACAAAGCTGATTTAGATATAGTCATAAACAATTTTATTACCAAATTTAAATATATATATTAAGTGCACAAAGACATGCTATAATTAGTATTGGTAAATTGTGGTGAAGAAAAATTAGACTTTTGGTTCTATCAGGCGTCATTCGGCTACGGTGTGGTTCACATATATTTCCAGCTTCTGAAAACACCCGTTCACTGTAAACGGTTGCTGCTGGCTCAGACAAGAAAATTTTCACCTGGACATATAAATTTGGAAATGTTTGCTTGTGGTCCGGGGTCCCTTTTTTAAAGTGATTAAAGTCTGTTTTTAAACCAGGAGGACTAAATGTAGAATCCCAATTTACACTATAAAAATTACCAGAAAATTACCCTAGAATATTTTAGGGGTTCTAAGCAACCAACCTTACACGACTACAGTATAGGTGTATGCAGTCTATTCCTCACATTCTTAATAATAAATTTCCAAAAAAAGAATAGTGTGAGATATTTGAAATTTGATTTGGTATATGAAACTTATTAAACAATATTTTAAAAAAAAACAAATTTAATTATTTTCAATTGATGTGTCAATGATATATATAATTTTCTCTCCACTTCCAATTTTGCCATGTATTGAGGAAGCTTTGAGATATAAAGTGCGTTTAATTATTTAATTATATGCCTGTAAAGAATTAAGTGTGTAAATGAAAGTAAAACAAAATTTCCCTATTAAATACACAACTATTTATTATCACAGGGTTCGATTACTGCTTGCAACTTCTGCAAATCTGGGCGACTATTTATTGCATATAGAATTTTGTTTAGCGTAGGCATTTAATTTTTGTATAAGAAACTATGTATTATTTGTCGAATAGAGTTTTTCATTGTTTCATCAAATCTGGTAATAATTCCTGGTCTTCCTCCAAGTTTTTTTGGCCTGCGTATATTTCCAGTCTTTCTATATTCCCTTATCTTACGGAATACAGTTGATCTTGCAATTCCTAACAGTAAAAGTGTTTAAAATAGGTATGTTACAAATCTTACATTGTTTAATATCTCACCCACTGCATTCATAATTGTAGATACGATTTCACACATTTTGACCTTTGTTTTTCCACTCAACATCTGTTTATTCATATTTATTATACATTGCTTCTCAGTTAATGCTAAAGTACCCAAATCTAATCGTTTGCGTTTCTTTACTGGTGGAACTTCCACTAAACTTGAATTTGCCACAACATCCATATTGAAATACTTCCAAAATATATAAGTAATTAATATAAATAACATATAATTAGTTCTGTACAGAACGGTTTCCTTAATGGGTGATGATAAATAATTAATGAAGATACTTTGAAATTTGGTTGAAATATTCAACTGACATGTATGTCAAAATTTAAGATTTGGCCTAGTGTAAAACTGGCGAACATGCAGCCAATCACATGTGTATGATTTAGCGCGGCAAATTCGAAAGAGTCCTCCTGGTTTAAAAACAGACTATAGTAACAGGTATTTTCGTGAGTGGCTTCGTTTTAACAAGTCTTCCAACTTTTTCTTCTGCGAAAATTAGTAATAACATTTCGGACCTCGTTATTTTCATATATTTACATATTTCTTACATATTTACATCGCTTTTGTAAGACAAGCGCAGCTCCCTGGTTTTTTACACTAACGGGCTGATTTTTACACTATTGTTTAATTGATATTTTTGAAATCGAATGGTCAAATTGTCCAAGAAATTTTCTGGCCGGACCCCAGACTATTGTGTTTATCCCGATATAAAAGGATTTTCTGTTCAAGGAATAATCGACAGACCGATATAATCCTTAACATATTTATTAAAAATGTTTGAGAATGGTTCCCGAGAACCATCCTTTGAATTCTTTGGCGATCTTTTGCAGCTGGAACCGGTAAAATGAGTAACAATTTGGGCTAATGGCATTTCATCATCGCTTGAATATGAAACGTGATCTAAATCAATAATGTTTGGTTCAAGTTCACCAACAATTAGGGATTTGAGCATGGAGATAACAGAGTTGAGAACATTTTTGTCAAAATATTTTGTTTTGAATCTTGGATCAAGATATGTAGCAAGAATCAAATGTTTTCCCGAAAACATTTCTTTGAAAGATAATCGAAATTTTTCCATAGTTCTCCTTTTAATGTTCCTACACCTGAGAACAAGTTATCCTGCTTTGTCAAATAGGCTTTAAGTGTACAAACGAGAGGAATGACTTCAAAGATACAGCAGTCTTCATAACTAACAATTTTAGTTATTTCCTCAAATGGATTTATCGTTATTAATTATATAAGGGAATTAACAAGCCTTTAATCTACGAGAAAAAAATATGCACTCGAGGCGCAACCGAGTCACATTTTTTCGAGTGGATTGAAAGCCTGTTAATCCCCGAACGTAATTCAATGTTTTATCTGATAAAAGTATTTCTACAGGACTCTCGCTAGGAGAGTCTGCTGAAATAGTTATGGACGTATTATCTGCGTACATAATAGTAAAGCCTTGCTGCATATGTTCAGGTAGATCATTTATATACAATAAAAAAAAGCAATGGTCCTAATATGGAACCCGTGGTACTCCAAGAAGAACTTCTTTAATCTGAATTTGTTCCATCATAGCTAACTATCTGTTTTCTAGATTCCATATAGAATTGAAGTACATTTAGGATATTTCTCCTAATACCCAAAGTATATAATTTGTTCATGAGAATTTTAGGATTTACAGAATCAAATGCCTTTGATAGATCAAATAATATAGTGATCACATATTTGCCCTTGTCTAACTCTTTATACACAAAATTAAATAGAGCAGTGGAAGCAGACTATGGATCTACAGCTGTTCTAAATCCATGCTGTGATTCAGAGAGTATATTATGACGATTAATAAAAACTATCAGGCGCTTATAAATTACCTTTTCAAAGCCTTTCGAGAAAGCATTTAATAAAGATATTTGCCTATAATTGTTTATATCATTTTTACATCCCTTCTTATAAACAGAAATTACCTTAGAAATTTTGAATATTTCTGGAAAAATACCTTTATGAATTGCTTCATTTAACAAATGCAACAAGGGATCAGCTAGACTTGATATGATATTTTTTAATAAAAGTGCAGATATTCCATCAGGTCCTGAAAATTTTTTATTTTTCACTTCATTTACGGTGTCTAATAATTCACTTCTAGTTATAGAACAACATGGAATTTATATTGTAATTTGAGTTTGAGTGTGAGAAAGATGTGCTATTACCAAAAGTATTATGTATATTAACACTTGCTGTATTTACAAAATGGGAACAGAAATAATTGCATATTTTAACCCTGTCCATTACCATCTCTCCATTGACATTTAATATTATTGTTTTGTTTAGTGACATTTCGTTCCTATTTATTTGTACATTTACGATGTTCCTTGTTTCCTTAATTTTATTTTGAGAAGTATTTATTTTACTAGAGCAATAATTTGACTTAGGCCAATTTCATATTTCTCCTATGTACTTTTTTATTTACTTTATATGTCTGCAGCAATTCAGGATTCTGTGAATTTGTAGCTTCAGCAAAAAGAATTCTAAGAAAATTGAGATATTAAAATACCAAATTACATTTTCCATAAACAAATTAAATGCCATATTTAAATCAGGTAGATAAATAAAATTCCAATCATTAGATTGAAGGTGGCTATTTAATTCAGCAATATTTTCTTTCCCCATAATTCTCTTATACCCGTACTTAACTTCTGTTCTGTTTATGTATCATTTGTGTCTCGTCTCGACTTTAAAGAAAAAATATGAGCAAAGTGATCAGTCAAAAGATCATCATACAGTGCAACACTATAGCAATTAGAATGAATATTTGTTATAACATAATCAATTGCAGTGGAGCTGACATAGCCATTTACAGATACAAAGAGCCCTGGTAGTACAGTTAAATTATAAGAATTTATAATATCCTTCAACATTTTCACAGGATATACGTTATCAATTAATTTAATATTTAGATCCCCGCACAGTATTATAAAATCATACTTCATAATAATCATATTTTTTTATGGAGTGGTTTAAAGCTGGCAGTTAAATTTCTAAAAAATATGTTGTAATTACCATTTGGATGCCTGTATATAGAGCATATTAGGTATTTAATTTTTTTATCAATTTTCAAAGATATTGCACACATTTCAATGTGACACTCAACAGAGAAATCATTAAACACTTTAACATTTTCGGCCTCAATATCACTTTTTGCAAAAATTAGTGATCCTCCATGAATGTGCTCACTTCTCGAAAAGTTAGACATGAGCGTGTAGTGTGGTAAACATTGAAGATATGTTTTTATCTAATACCCAGTGTTCAGATATACACAGAACATCTATTTCTTTTTCAATTACAAATAATTCAAGCTCACTTAACTTATTTACCAAACTTTGAACATTTACATGTGGAACTATATATTTTTTAGACTTTACACTTCTATCAAACTTATCTGGGAAAACCGTGGGTATAAAAAATCACCACCAATTTCTTCACTATCTACGAGTGTCACAGACGAAACTAGAGAAGCAACCATCTTTGATTTTCCCTTGTGTCACTTTCCACAGGAGTTTCAAAAATGTCCAATAAAGACTCTTCTGTTGATAACCCCAGGTTCACATTTGTGCGGATTTCACCATCCTCCTGTTGATTATATGTACTTTTATAAATATTATCTTGGGTAATTTCGATTACACTTAAGTTTGGATTTCTTGAGCCTTTGAAGTATATGGGGGTACGCTGATTTACATTTCATGCCGCCAGAATGTTCTTTACAGCTTTTGCCAGAAGTTGCAATTTTTTATTTGAGCATGCTGCAGGGTTTACATCACACTGAAGGTATTCAAAGCTAGCATTAAATTTAGAGTTGATTTTACTTATTAATACTTTCAAGTGTCAGTTACACTTCTCAACCTATTTGTTTAAATAGATATCCTTTAAGGTTATCCCATACTTCTAAAGGAAGGGTACCTTTTTTGTTTTATATCATTATATCCGCCAACAATCACAACAGTCATTTTTTGATAAATTTTTGGTTTTGGTATCTATCTCACTTAAAATTTGGGACATTCTTGCACCTGGTTTTAAAGAAGATTGTATATGAAAGCTATGATTCAATATTTGATGTAATTCCAAGTTTAGTGAACAGCCGTTTTCGTCAGAAAGTATTAGAACTGTCGATGAATTTGTATTGTTATTTGCTTACTTACTTACTTTACTTATTTTTTATTACTTTTTTTTACATATCTTATTTGTATTCAGATTTGAGTTGTTCTTGCTTACTTCTATCCTATTTGTGTCATCAATTTGTCCTCTAAGCGTTTCAAGTTCCTTCAAGATAGTTTTATTTTCAAGTATTTCAATTTTTTTACGCATTTCTTTATTTCAGTTAGGAAACTTCGTTCAGCGTCAAAACTTTATCTTCAAAGTCGTGTTTTCCTTTTCATTTTATTTATGAATGAATTTTTCTCTTCAATTTCTTCTTGTAGTTTATGTAATGTTAGATATAGTTCTTTGACCATTGTTTCTTCTTCATTTGATTTTTCTGCACAAATTTTTGAGCAATAAATTTTTTGGTTTAAAATTACAGATATGTCTTTTTTCCTTTCACAGCAGCTTTTGTGAAAAATGTTATGGCAGGATACACAGCAGTAATTGTTTAGCTCCTTTTTACAGCATAAGAATCTCATATTAATTTTTGGAGTCCGAACCTGGATAAATATATATTTAATTCCCAGTTTTTATTTCACTACCCACAAGAACTAGCTTGTAAGTTTTTGTTTCATCTGCTTATCACAAAGCAGTGTATTATAAAATTGCACCTTTTGTTAATTTATGGAGAAATTGATTATGACAACTTAAATTAAATTATTCCCTCTTGTTAAGTGGAACTTTATGTACATAACTATATAAAATTAAGTTTATTTATTGCGATTTTCACACTAAAACGCGTTTTTTAGACCACAAAGATGTACCTCTGTCAAAACATATAATGTACATTGTATAGGTTCCACTCATTCAGCATATCACTGAACACTTTTAGTATAGCTTAGCTCATATGGCTTCCTGGAAAATGTCTTACAGCCAAAACATATGAACATCCGGTGCCTGAATTTTCGATCCAATGACCCGTTAACTATATATTATAATTATTATTATACTGAGATGTCCAAATATCAGATGTAATGGTGATTTTTCCTGTCATACAAGTCAGCTTTCGTAACAATATCTCCTTATATCTATTGTAAATATCTGGTAAAATATTTTGTCATAAACATTTATCTGATGGAATCTGGTAAGAGGGGATTGTTTTCTTCAATAAATGCCTAAAGCCTATATCATTGATAATATTGAAGGGTTCTACCATAATTAATTCGCCAATTAAATAATGATATTCTTTGGCCTTAGAAGAGTTTATTTCCTAAGAACGTATATTTTCAAATGATTTTGTAATGGTTAATTGACTATGCCTATGTAGTTGAGCAGATGTGGATGGACTTTCTGCTAGTGGCAGAACATAACTTTCTAAAATGGCAGGACACGCAAACACCTATGAATTTGTATTGCCGATAGTATCGGTATCGGCGGTCGATCCTTAACTTAAATTATTCCAGGTCTTGTACTTTCTAAACAATATCCAGGGTTAATAAGCCCTTTTTGTGAAAATGATAATTGGTTGATTTATCAGGATTTGCAGCTGTAATCCAATCCAGGTCGGGATATTTGCTCGCTGAGTAGTTGTTTCCATGCAAATCCTATTTAGCAAATGGAGTTTAGTCCACTAGGGCTAGAGGTCGCCGCTCTTGGTACTTGCTTTGCAAGTCGCTATACGTCACAGTGACATTCACCTCTCACCACTACAGCATTTTATATGATAATGTTTAATAATATAATTTGATGTATTTTTAGGCATCGTATTCCTAAGGATCAATGGTGGCTGAAGTTGCGTCCTTTACTACGTATTCTAGCCAAACACGATTCAACATACGAGGAAGAAGGCATGTATATGACAATTGAGGATCGCGCCTTTGTTGACCCACTCTATGGCTAAGTGCTTAAAAAAAGTATTAGTTTGAATTAATTTGGAAAAGAGAGTCTACAAAGGTTTTAAAGTATTAGAGATAATAATTGTGATTCTAGCTTTGAATTGATTTCATTTTAGAGTATTTTATTTATTTCTTTCATTATTTGTATTCAAATAATGTTTTTAGGTTTGAACTATTTATTCATATAATTAATTGCAATGGATAATGCAAATATTGCAATGTCTAAAACTATTTTAACTTTGTTATAATTATTATAAGAAAATATATACATTATACATCAACAATTTTGTGAAATACTATGACAAGAAAACTTTACAGATATCAAACATTTTTTTTTTAACCCTTTCCTCTTATTTTACAGAGCGCTCGGCAAACTTGGTAGGGCAACTATTTAAATTTTATTGAAATGTATGTATTGTTTTAGAAGCACCTGGTTTTGACCTTTCAACAGTATTAGACTACATGAGAAGCCAATCTTATAGTGACAGAGTATATCAGATAGTTGAATACCGTTCTGACTGGCTTTCAAGAGCTATGTTACCAACTGCTGACAGAAGAGAAAGTTTCTTTCCAACTCTTTACAGAAGAGAGAGCTCAGATTAAAGCCACAATTTCCAGAGAAGCAATGAGTACCTTAAAAATAATGTGATGTAGCCCTGAGCGTATAACTGTGAATATATTTTTTATTTTTGAAATTTTTCTTTATTGGCTTTGGGTGACTAGTATTGGAAATGACTTAATAATTATAGTACTTTATTCTGTAAAAAAAATATTACAGGAAGCGTAAAAAAAATAAGGTAATATAAATCAAACTTAATTAACAATACAACTTATTGTATTTTGTCACAATACAGACACGCACATATACACACAAGGATATATAAACCCCCCAAAAAAAAAAAAAAAAAAATATATATATATATATATATAACAAATGAACAATCAATATAGTGCTAATGTTCTAGAAACTCTGTAAGAGGGTAAAACACTTCTGTGGTCTTTTGTTTCTTATCTCGAGAGGAATTGTTTTATATAATTTTGGACCCCAGTAGTCCACTCCCTACTGAGTTATATTCAGTCGGTGATGCGGAATTTGCAGCTGTTCCCTGTTTCTTGTGTTATAGTGGTGATTTTCAAGATTCGGACTAAATTTATGTTTATGTGAATGCACATTAAGGCAACTGATTATATATAAACTTGGCATAGTGAGTATACCTTGTTTTTTGAAGGCATCTCTGGAACTCTTGTCTATAATTCATGCCACATAATGTTCTGATGGCTTTCTTTTGTAGGATGAAGATTTTCTGAGTATCAGATGCTGTTCCCTATAGTGATATTCCATATGCTGCGAAGCTATGAAAATTTTAATAATATGCTATTTTTGCGGGTTGGTTGGTGGATCCGTTTTTTAGTATTCTAATGGTGCAAACACCTGCAGCAAGTTTTTTGCAGAGCTCCTCAATACGGCCTTTCCAATTTAATTTACTATCTAATGTTAAGCCTAAGAATTTCAACGATAACTTCTCAGTTTCTCTTTTTGTAGATAAAATTATATTTTGCGTTTTTTCTCTGTTTAAAGCCAATAAAATAAAATAATTTCAAATATTTTTGAAATGGCTGGTAGGATTGAGATAGGTCCATAATTATTGATGTCACCTTACTTATATATCGGGATAATTTTGCATATTTTAAATTATTGGGAATTATTCCCTCTTGAATACACTTCTCTCCATCTCCAATTGTCTTTAAAATGTAAGTTGATATACCATATATATCCTCTGTTTTTTCAGTCTTGATGTTCTGTATAACATTTCTAATCTCTTTCTCATTCACTTCTTCCAAAATATATAGACCTAGAGTTGTATATTATTTGATTTCTCAATAGCTCATCAGGTTGTTTGGATGGTTTTAATTGGCCAGTAATGTTTAATCTTATATTTGCAAAAAAAAAAATACTTATATTTTCAGCTGTTAAAGTTGTTTGCTCCTGGTTATTATCACAATTTTGATTTTTCCTGGTTTCTTACTTAATTATTGTCCAAATTGCTGTAGATTTATTTTCAGAATCAGCTATAAAATTTCGATTTGCTACCTTTTCTTCTTCATTGAGCCACTTTATGTAGGCTTCTGAGATTTTTATAGGCATTTAAAGAATCTTGATTTTTTCTTATATTTATGTACTGTAGATAAAGCATCTAATTGATTTCTCATTTGTTTCTTGTTGTTTTTCCCTATGACTAGTTTCCTCATTTTTGGCACAAGTTTCAAAAAGTTTTGTGAAGATATTAATAACACTGATATGCTTGAGAGGCATTTTTTTCTTCTAATAATGCATTCCAATGTATGGCCACCATTTTGCATTTAAATTGGTAAATACTGTAGTCATTTATTTCTCTATATCTAATCTCTTTCAGTTTATTGGAATTACTGATTTCGTGTGGAATTACTGATTTCGTGTGGAATTTCAAGGAGCTGTCCCAAATGGTCTGATACATGTAGATTCACTGTATTTGTTTTTACTTTATAATACTTTATATTTATGTTGGTGAAAATACTATCTATACAACTCTGTGAGATATTTGTAATTCTTGACGGCTCTGTAAAAATCTTGTGGAGTTTGAATGACGACAATAGATTTTCAAGATTGGTCATTTGATCGATGTTTGATTCTAATATAAAGTTGTCATTATAATCTCTGGATAAGTATATTTTCTTTCCCTTATATATATATATATATATGTTTTTTCTTCATTGGAATGAGATGATAATTCGCAAAGAGGAATTAATTTCTCAAGGTAGTTACAGTCATCGTCAGGCATCAGTTAGAATGTCTCGTGTGCTGGTGCAACTGTTGAGAAGTCTTCTACAATCTCTGTGACGTCACAACTTCCATTGTAATTGAGACAGATCATAGATCATAGATTTTTTAGAGCAGCAAATTTTATTTTCATCAAATCAATTAGTCTTGTATTATTCTTATCATTCGTAAGAAATTTCTCTTGAGACAGGGTTGGAACAATTTTTTCGTCAAAAATCACAGCTGTTGAATTATGCTTGCATGCTCGTCGACATCGCTCGGCAAACTTAGTACTGAGATCCGATGCATTTTCTGGATAGTCATCAGAAACAATAACAGCATTTGGACCATAGTGCGATTGAACAAACTTGACAACCATCGCATATTGATGAGAAACTTCCGCCTCGATACCAGGTAACTCGGTGCCTGAACGTTTCCGACCCGGTACTTGCCATGAATATACCTGCCGCACCTGCCTAACTCCAGTATTGACGTATATACAATTTTAAGCTAACTACGCGGCTCTTTCCTGGCGTAACTATTGATCCTATCGAAAAAATAAAAAAGACATGATTTGTCGCAAATTTTCTGATGTTCAATTTTGTACTGACCTGAGTAGCAAATAAAATCATACTTTGATTTTTTCCTCTGACTATTTGGGGCGTAAAATAGTTAACCGGCACCGGGCGGAACAAAGTCTAGTTACGGCACTGGTCATAGTCAGTGGATACTTTACCTTTGTGGACTAGGTTGCGCAGTAAATTTGTGAAAATTACATTTTTGTTTATTTTGGGGTAAAGACCCCTTGAACGCTTACACATATATATTTCTTATGAAAACTAATCGGTGATTATTTTTATTTATGATTAGTGTCTTATTTTAAGAAGTGTTCTTCATTATACTGGCAGTTTAACTTACATTGGTTAACTGCTATTATTAAAAGCATTCTTTTAAAATAAACTTTCACTATTTTTAGTTTTACTCACAAACTTTGTATTACATCCTTGTAACTAAAGGTTAGCTTGAATTTGACCACCAAAAATTCAAAATATTACAGTACATTCAGCAAATTGTGACAGCCACAATAAACATCCTATTATTTAAATTTTTAATAAGTGCTTAGTACTCGTGAATTTTAAACACATTTTCAGAGTGCTTAGGAATCGTGAACACTTTACTGTTAACAGTGCTTAGTGCTCGAAAAATAAAAGCACTCTTTGTCAGTGCTTGGTACAGTTCTGACAAGTATTGACTGCTGTCTACTTATCCTCTATAAATCTTTCAGTACGATTTTCCAACTGAAACATATCTTATTTTTAATCACATAGTTTGCATTCAATGCACTGAAATAAGAACTAATAAGGTTGCTAGTTTTAATGTTAATTTTTCCTTGGTCAAATTCTCTACCGGATACAAAATTTGACAAATAAACTAACACCGGGTGTGGGTCCCATGTTGTAGAATATTTTGATGTGTTATGTTAAAAAGCTCTTTTAAAAACCACCAGTGGCGTAACTAGCATTAAGCGCGGTTAAGCACAGCTTAGGGGCCCGGGGGACTCAAGGGGCCCCTCGGGGCCTACGTTTAAAGATACTAAAAAAAATTTATATTTACTATGCCTAGAAATTTTTACACAAAATATCCAGAAATTGTTATTAAATAATTTTGTTTTCAATATTTGAAAAATGCGGGCTTTTTTCTAGCGCGCACAGCTGTGCTGTGCCGCACAGCACAAGTTTGTGCAAGTCTACAGTTGCGTAGTTGTCTAGTTGTCGGCGTGCCGTAAACCGGGGGCTATTATTGTTACGCTGTTTGGCCTGTTTTTAATCACTACACTATCACAGATCACAGAACAACATATACCATATTATTATATACTAAACTGACCAAAATAATATTTATTTAATAGACTACATAGACATACAAAATGGCTGATAAAAATTATAGCAAAAGAAGCGGAGCTGCAAAACGAAGACGCGCAAAAGAAATCCAAGAGAGATTAAATAAAATACCAAAAATTTAATCTTTTTTCGCTCGTCAAGATGAAAATGAAGTTATTCAAGTTGAAAATGAAATTGCTACTACGAGTACGAGTGTATCGGAGACATCAGAGTCAGAATCAGAATATATTCCCAAAACATCACATGAAATAGAAGAAAAAGTGATCAAGAATTAGTAACAGAAAGTTCAGAATTAGAAGAAAGAAGTGTATGCCTATGCAAAGAAACAGTGTTTGAATCACTAAAAAACTCAGAACTAACTTATAAAATTAAACAGTTAGTAATTAGTTTAGAGCCATGCAAGCCAAATGGTCCTTTTCCAAAAGATGTAAATCAAGGCAACAGATCATTCTCAGAAAACTATTATAAAGTGAAAACTGCTTATGGTTATATTAATAGAACATGGTTGTGTTATTCGGCTGGTTTAGATGTTGTGTATTGTAATCCGTGTTGGCTCTTTTCATCGTCAAGTAACTGGACAGAAGGAATAAGGACTTGGAAAAATCTGTCATTAAAAATATCGGTTCACGAAAATTCCCGTGCGCATATTAATGCTTGCTGTATATACGAACGATGCAAGAAAAACAATACAATAGACAAAGATCTTGAAGATAAAATTAGGTCTGAAACTAACTTTTGGAGACAAGTTCTTGAAAGATTGGTGAATATAACGATTTTGCTAGCGAAAAATTCATTACCATTTCGAGGACATAGAGAAAATTTTGGAGATAATTTTAATGGAGTTTTTTTGCAAGAAGTAAAACTCTTATCCAGGTATGATTTGGTAATGAAGGAAGTATTAAATAAAGAAAAAGGGCAAATTAGATACTTAAGCCCAACAATTCAAAACGAACTAATTAATACAATTGGAATATATTTGGAAAAAAAACTGGTTGAAGATATTAAATCTGCTCCATTTTATGCAATTATAATGGATACTACTCAAGATATTAACAAAGTAGATCAATTAAGCCATGTTTATAAATATATAGATGTTTGGGCCGCATATAATTCAAATTAATTGGAAATAGCAGTTGCCTTCCTTCTAAATAATGGCTGGATACTTCCTTAATAGAGGGCATCACAAGTATAAGATTTAATCCATTTATATTTAATTTTTTGTATATTTTTTTTTTGAAAGAGATAGTGACTTGCTGTGACACTCGAATATATATAGATAGTTAGTTTTCTAAAATACAGTTGATTTTCTCAAAATTAGTAAAATACGCGATAGTATAAATTACGTGATTCATTTGTGGATATAATAGCTAATCAGCTTATTAAGTTTAGTGTGTTGTTAAAGCGATATCCTTTAAATTTCCTTTTAACCCTGTCCCTTTCTCCATCGCGACACAAGTGCAGCAAACAGCCAGCTGAATTTGGTAAGTGTCTATGTTTGTGTTATATTTGTAAGAAATTAATTTTGTTTAATTGCATACAGTCCACTCAAAAAACAATACATTTTTTTGGTCCTAGCCGAGCCGTATAATTTTTTGTTTTCTTATTAATTTCAATCTTAGTTTTTATGAGTAGGTATTACGTTAGAGTATTTCAAAGTACCTACATTTATCTCTTAGTTTTTTCTTATAGTTGTTTTTCTAGTAGTTGGTAAATATTTAATGTTTCAGTGGATATTATTTGGAAGGAATTAAACTGCCTTAAAATAAGAAATTATTTGCTACATTTATTTTACTTTCAATAATAATTGGTTCTCTTCGAATAATTTTGTGTTCAAATTTATTGGTGGTTTTAGTTTATTATCTTAGTTATTAAATTGGTATTTAATAGAGCTATTTAAAAATGCCTGATAGGAAAGAAAACCAGTTAAAAATTCTAACTGCAAAAAAGGAATCTCTTTTTACTAGAGTGCAAAAATTATACGATGATAGTCAAAAGGTTCAGAATGAAAAAATTTTAGATAATTTTCTAATTAGATATGAAACTTTAGAGCAAACTAGACGAGATTTTGAAAAGGTGTTGGATCAGGTTAATCAACTTAGTATAGAAATTGATTCAGAATTTATACCAAACTTTACTGCATTAGAAAGTTTCGATGAATTACAGTGTCATATTCAATCAGTGGCTAAAAAAGTTCTAAATACAGGTAGATTTGATAAAGCAGGAACATCAACAGATGTGAGTGCTCCAATTAAATCTATACCTAGACTCCCAAAATTAGAATTGCCCACATTTTCAGGTGATCTGAAAGACTGGCCAATTTTTTATGAATGTTTCCAAAGCTTAATCCATGATAACCCAGATTTGAATACTGTTGATAAAGTACATTTTTTAATTGGTCAATTATCGGATAGAGCTTTATCTGTATGTGCAGGTATTCCTCCAATAGGTGATAACTATGAAATAATTTGGAATGCTTTAGTAGAAAAATATCAAGATAAAAGAAAGCTAGCTACTTCGTATTTAGAAACTATTTTAGAATTTAAACCACTGCAATCAGGCTCTGCCAAAGGCTTAAATGGATTTATTGAAACATTTGACACTGCAACAGCAGCACTTAAGAAACTTGATATCAAGGATTTATTTGATTTTACATTATCTTATGTAGCTTTATCCAAATTGGATAACGAAACTAGACGTTCTTTTGAAATGCTTAGAAAAAAATCAGATATACCCTCGTATGAAGAGATAGTAACTTTCATAAAATCACAGGCAAAAATATTGAGTAGTTCTAGTAAAACGCAATTAATTTCAAATAAAAGCGGCAATAGTAGTAATACAAAAACCCGTATTACACATTCATTCTTAGTGAATAAATCAGAATCGAAGAAAAAGTGCATATTGTGTAACCAATATGATCATTTAGTTAATAGATGCCCCAGCTTTCTGAAATTCACCGCCAAGGAGCGTTATGAATTTGTCAAAAATAATAAATTATGTTTAAATTGTTTATCAACTCATCGAGTCATTGACTGCAAATCAAAAATTAATTGCTCAACTTGCCATCGACGCCATCATTCTTTGTTACATTTTGAAAATGCTGTAGTGAACACATATTTGCCTGCTAATAATGCTTTGCCGAATAATAATACTGATGTATCAACTAGTAATAATCCTGTGCCTAGCACTTCAACGCATAGTTTTTGCTCTATGAATAATTCTAACTTTTTAAAATATGGTACCACCGTTTTGTTGTCTACTGTAATTGTAAATGTAATAGATAAAATGGGTAACCTACATAAAGTTAGGTTTTTACTTGATTCGGCTAGTCAAGCCAATTTATTAACTTATAAATGTGCTAAACGTTTGAAACTCTTTGTACAAAATTTCCATAGTTCTGTGAATGGCATAGGATCGTCTGCAAGTCAAGTTCAAGGTCGAACAAATTTAGTAATTATTTCGCGATTAGATTCTGAAAAAAAATACGCCATAGACGCTTTAGTAGTTGAAAAAATTACCGATCAGTTGCCTAGTTTCGAAGTTCCAACTGGACCTCTAACTCACCTTTTGAATTTACCATTAGCCGATGATACTTTTTATCAACCAGGTGAAATAGATGGGATTCTTGGGGTTGATATATTTTCACATGTATTACGTAAAACTAAAATTAAAGGACCACCCTGTACACCTAGGGCATTGGAGACTAGTTTAGGTTTTATAGTAACAGGAAATGTTCCTACAATGCAGTCATTAGAAAATACAAGAACATTTTGTAGTCTTTTGGAACCCTCAGTAGAAAAACTATTGCATAAATTTTGGGAAATTGAGGAAATATCCGCTCCCTCAATTCTTAGCAAAGACGACGTCGATTGTGAACATATTGTAACGTGCTTACAATTTTCAGTAAACACTTTGTGGATTCCAAATAACTTGCAACAAGAATTTTCACAAACCACTGATTTATTTAATCACTAAAATTACACTAGCAAATACTTAAAAATCACACAACTAATAATAACTTAATCTAATATAATTTCACTACTTTTAAAACACTAAGCACTTTACTTTTCTTCTTAAACTTGTCAACTCTTGTCTAACCTAAAAACTCTCTTGTCTGTTTACTTCACTAAACTGCATACTTCACTCAACTGAACTGTTCTTCTACAAACTGTCTCTGTAACCAGAACCACAGATTACCCAGAACTGTACTGGATACTAACCTGAACTGTTTATCCTTCACTAAACTGTACTGTACTCTTCCCCCATCTGCTGGCTTCACCTCTTTATATACCCACTTGGAATGTCCAGAATATCATTGTAGAACTTTCCAGAAATATACTGGAATTCTCTATAATTTTCTTAGGCACTACTAAATGGTGGTTCGCCAGTTGGCCCACAGATGGCGCCACACTTCTGGCCAGGGAGTAATTACAACTCTCCTCTCTGTTAGAGGGCAGCACATAACACTGCCCCCTCCTTAAGCCTGAACGTCCCGGTCAGGCATTTCAGATACCCCAGTATACTTTACCAACCTGTCCAGGTGCACGATCTTCATCTTGGACTTCTTTCTACGTTGAATCCTATAAACAACGTCGTTGATCCGAGTGATGACAGAATACGGTCCTTCCCAAGGTGAGCGAGGCTTCGAGAATCCTTCTTCACTCCGCTGTGGGTTATACAGCCAAACCGAGTCCCCCACCTTGAATCCTGCTGAACTGGCATTGCGGTCATATCTAGCCTTCATTCGATCACCACTCCCTGTAGGTGACCTCTTGGCAGCCACATTCGCACAAACCTTGCAACTGCGACACCAAGCCTCTACATCCTGACAGCTATTTACCCAGTAAAATCGCTCCCGTACTCTAGCCAAAGTCTTATTTCTGCTAAAGTGCTCTCTGTATATTCCCTCGTGCACTTCCCGAAGTACTTTTGGTACTCGGCACCTGGGTATCAGCAACCGCATGGTAACTTCTTTCCCATCCGTGCTCTCCCATGCTCTCCGTAATAGTCCATCTATAACCCTAAGAGAATCCCATTGCGCCCATAAAGCCTTCAGTCCAACACTTTTACTGGAAACGTCCTTCCATTCAGGGCGGATTCCTTTTTCTTTCGCCTTCAACATTGGTCCAATTTCATCGTCGTTCAGTTGTTCCTCTCTTAGAACTTTCTTTGACCAGTCCTTCGGAACCTCTATCTTAACTGCCTTCACTTCTGCTATATCCTGCTGCATTTTTACATTCTCGGCATTCACTTCCTTAGGGCTCCTCTGGCGACAGTACCTCTTGACATGCCCCAATTTGCCGCAATTATAACAGCGGATTACTTTTGTCGGACCTCCAGCACTTCGCTGCTGCTTCGGCTCCTGTTTCGGCGGTTGCGGTTCCTGTTTCAGCTCCGGTCGCGAACTTAATTCGTTTAGTAATTGTGCGACCATTTTCTGTATGTCTGTTAACATAACAATCAATCTCACCTTATCAGAGCGAACTTCCTCTTTCTTTGCAGTGTTTACTTCCCCAGGATTCCGTTCTCGACACTGCCGCATCATATGTCCTGGTTTGCTGCACTGATAACACCGAATCACCTTCCTTGGCTGTCCATCGCTCTGTTCTCTTTCCTGCTTCCTTGGAGCATCTGGTTTGTTCCTCAACTGGCTTATCATTTTGTGCAGGTCAGCCATCAAAGATTCCATATTTGACTTTTCTAAATGGTTCTCTTCTTCTACTTTCATGGCTCGTACTCTCGGATGTAGAGTCTCTTCATAAGCGGCCTCAACTTCGAGGGCATGGATCAAGGCTTCGCTACCAGTCTTAGCTCGAGTTAATCTAAGGACTCGCCTGATCTCCTCATCTCTTATGCCATCGATGAAAGTACCAACTATTAATTGTTCCTGGAATTCTTTGGGTGCATCCGGGTAAGCCAGGTATGTCAGTCGCTCAACAGCTGCTTCAAAATCTTGTAAACTTTCCCCAGCCTTTTGTGTGCGTGATTTGAGCTGAGTCCTGTATACTTGGGCGAGGTGTTGGTCGCCATATCTTAGATCTAGTGCAGCTTCCAAAACTTTAAAATCCCGTTGCTGCGTCACTGGGATACTCTGAAGCAACTCTGAGGCTTGGCCCCTTAATGCTAGCACCAATGCCATAGCTTTGTCTTCATTACTCCAATTGTTTGCGCATGCCGCTGCCTCAAATTGTCTCTTGTAAGTTGACCAAGAAGTTTGACCATCAAAGGAAGGCGGTTGTAATCGAGGACCTGATGATAATACTAACTGGCCTCCTTGTGCTCTTAACTGTCGCTTAAGTTGTTCTACCTCTCCCTTAACTACCTGAAATTTTCCTTCTATATCGGTAACTTTCCCTTCGACGCCAGTAACTTTTTGTTCAACGCCAGTAACTTTTTCTTCGACTGTAGTCACTTTTCCTTCGACGTCGGTAACTTTTCCCTTAATATCACTAATTTCTCCTTCGACGTTACCAACTTTTTGTTCAACTTTATCTACTTTTTCCTTGACCTCATTAGTTGCTGACAGGATAGCATCTTGTTGCACCTGTATAATTTTTCTCAATTCTTCCTTTTCTTCTTGTCGTTTTCTTTCTTGTTCTTCCCTTTCTTCTTGACGTCGTTTTTCTTTTTCTTCCTGACGTCGCCTATCTTTTTCTTCTTGACGTCTTTCTTGTTCTTCTTTCTCTTCTTGGCGTCGTTTCTCTTGCTCTTCTTTTTCTTCTTGACGTCGTTTTTCTTGTTCTTCTTTCTCTTCTAGCATCATTTTTCTAAATGCGGCGAACATGTCTTGTATTTGTTTTTCAGCAGCCATGCTTCTTGTTTCCATTCAAAAACTAACAAACAACACTAACAAGTCTTATTTAAAGTCTATATAGTCTTTGCCAGGTACAAGTCAAATTTTATTTAAAGTCTATATCACTTCTCAGTTGAAAGCACTTAAATAAAACTACACTAATTTCTAAGCAGAATGTTCCAGAAATTTCTTCACAGTAGCACAAATAGGTCTCGTCTAATGTCTATATCACTTTCCAGTTCGACTCACTTCACTATCTCCAGTGGTTTCCAAATAGAACACTATGGAACTTCGTCGAATTCTTCAGAAATTCTGTTGCAATTCCGCTTCTGACACCAATTGTAACGTGCTTACAATTTTCAGTAAACACTTTGTGGATTCCAAATAACTTGCAACAAGAATTTTCACAAACCACTGATTTATTTAATCACTAAAATTACACTAGCAAATACTTAAAAATCACACAACTAATAATAACTTAATCTAATATAATTTCACTACTTTTAAAACACTAAGCACTTTACTTTTCTTCTTAAACTTGTCAACTCTTGTCTAACCTAAAAACTCTCTTGTCTGTTTACTTCACTAAACTGCATACTTCACTCAACTGAACTGTTCTTCTACAAACTGTCTCTGTAACCAGAACCACAGATTACCCAGAACTGTACTGGATACTAAACTGAACTGTTTATCCTTCACTAAACTGTACTGTACTCTTCCCCCATCTGCTGGCTTCACCTCTTTATATACCCACTTGGAATGTCCAGAATATCATTGTAGAACTTTCCAGAAATATACTGGAATTCTCTATAATTTTCTTAGGCACTACTAAATGGTGGTTCGCCAGTTGGCCCACAGATGGCGCCACACTTCTGGCCAGGGAGTAATTACAACTCTCCTCTCTGTTAGAGGGCAGCACATAACAATATTTATAAATCCACTTATAGTAGAGAGTCAACTGGTAGATATACAGTTGCTTTACCTTTTAAATTAGATCCCTCAAATTTAGGAAATTCATATTCAACTGCTTATAGAAGATTTATTAACTTAGAAAGAAAATTGGAATCCTCCTCTTCTTTAAGAATAAGTTATAATGAAATTATGTTAGATTATTTATCACAAAATCACATGTCGAAAATAAGTAATGATGAAATAAATACGCCCGGTTATTACATACCACATCATGCAATATTTAAATTAGATAGCCTTAGTACCCCTCTTAGAGTAGTTTTTGATGCTAGTTCAAAAACAGATACGTCATTATCATTAAATGATTTGTTGTATACCGGACCGAAATTACAAGCTGATGTTTTAACCATGTTGCTAAATTTTAGATTATTTGAAATTGCAATGACAGCTGATATACGTCAGATGTATAGGCAAATTAAAATATGTCCCGAGCACCAAAGATATCAACGTATCTTGTGGAGATTTTCTCCAAATGAACCTTTGTCAGTGTATCAATTACATACAGTAACTTTTGGCATTAAACCAAGTCCATTTTTAGCTTTGCGCACAGTTCATCAACTTGCTTCCGATCAATTTAAATATTTTCCTAAAGCTTCTAAAGCTGTTTTTCGAGATATGTACATGGATGATTACGTAGTGTTTCTGACTTAAATGATGCCAAAATATTAGTTCATGAAATGATAAATTTATTTAAATCAGGGGGATTTGATCTAGTTAAATGGTCTACTAACTCTCATGAATTATTGTCCAATATTCCTGCAGATATTCGATTATCTCAAGTTGTAGAATTTGATATGGATTATTCGAAAATTCTTGGCCTACAATGGCAGCCACAATTAGATGTTTTATCGTTTAAGGTAAATGTAAATGGTGGTCAGTGTTCTAAAAGAAACATTCTTTCAACAATAGCTAGAATTTTTGACCCTTTGGGTATTTTAGCTCCAGTAATTTTATATGCTAAATTGTTAATAAAGGAACTTTGGAGTCTAAAATTAGATTGGGATGAGACCCCACCTGCTCATATTACACGTACTTGGTCTCAGTATCAGAGGGAGTTACCTATGCTCACTGATTTTAAAATATCTCGTCACTTAGGCATTTTGCATAATTGTTCTGTTTGTTTAATTGGATTCGCGGATAGTTCGGAGAAGGCCTATGGGGCCGTAGTTTATATTGTTACGTGCTTACAATTTTCAGTAAACACTCCGTGGGTTTAAATAACTTGCAACAAGAATTTTCACTAACCACTATTTTATTTATCACTAAAATTACACTAGTAAATACTTAACAATCACACAACTAATAATCACTTAATCTAATATAAATTCGCAACTTTTAAAACACTATGTACTTTACTTTTTCCCTTAAACTAGTCAACTCTTGTCTAACCTAAGAACTCTCTGTTTGTTTACTGAACTGAACTCTTCTTTATATTTCACTAAACTGTACTGTTCCCCCATCTGCTGGAGTCACCTCTTTATATACACACTTGGAATCCTTCTAGAACTTTTTTCTAGAATTCTCCATAATTTTCTACCATGTAATAGATGATTGTTCGTCAATTGGCTCATAGACGGCGCCACCCTACTAGTCAGGGAAGTAACTAAGCTTCTGAGGAAAACTTTGAACATGAACTTAATCACATCTTTCCTTGTTAGAGGGCAGCACATAACACTGCCCCCTCCTTAAGCCTGAACGTCCCGGTCAGGCAATTCAGATTCCCCAACATACTTCATACTTCGCCAACCTATCCAAGTGCACGATCTTCATCTTGGACTTCTTACTACGTTGAATTCGGTAAACAACGTCATTGATCCGAGTGATGACTGAATACGGTCCTTCCCAGGGTGGGTGAAGCTTCGGAGATTTTCCCTTCTTTCGTTGTGGGTTATATAGCCAAACCAGATCGCCCTCCTTGAATCCTGCTGACGTTCCCTTCCGGTCATAGCGAGCCTTCATTCTGTCACTAGCTATGCTAACTTGGTTTCGAACCAATTCGTGGACATTCCTCAGCTGTTGACTAACTTCGTCTGCGTAGTCATCCACGGACAGTGGCTTCTTATCTGGTGTACCAAACATCAAATCACATGGCAGTCTGATCTCGTGCCCAAATATTACACGAGCCGGTGTCTGTTTAGTCGTCTCATGAATGGCAGCCCTGTATGCCATTAAGAAAAATGGTATATGTCGATCCCAATCTCGCTGGTTCTTGTGAACTACCTTAGAAAGATGTTCCTTCATGGTTTTATTATGTCGTTCCACCATTCCATCTGACTGGGGATGAAGAGGGGTTGTCCGAGTCTTGTGAATGCCCAGCAACTCACAAATTTTCTGAAATACCCCCGACTCAAAGTTTCTCCCTTGATCGGAATGTAGCTCCAGGGGTACACCAAATCGGCATACAAGGTTATCCACCAAAACTCGAGCAACAGTAACTGCTTCCTGATTCGGAATGGCATAGGCTTCCGGCCATTTACTAAAATAGTCCATAGCGACCAGGATGTATTTATTCCCATCATCTGTCACTGGGAATGGGCCCGCTACATCTATAGCAATCCTCTCAAAAGGAGCTCCGACGTTATATTGCTTCATTTGGCCCCTGTTCTTCGTCTGTGGCCCTTTGGTAGCTGCACAAGCCTTGCATTTGCGGCACCAAGCTTCCACATCTTGACGGCTATTTATCCAATAAAATCGATCCCGTACTTTAGCCAATGTCTTATTCATACCAAAATGTCCCCCGGACACTCCATCATGTATTTCCTGAAGTACTTTTGGGATCCGACAGCTGGGTATCACCAGACGCATGGTAACTTCCTTCCCATCTGGACTTTCCCATGCTCTCTTTAATAGCCCATCTATAACCTTAAGGGAGTCCCATTGTGCCCACAATGCCTTCAGCTCCACACTTTTGTCCGAAACATCCTTCCATTCCGGTCGCGTTCCTTTTTCTTTTGCCCTTAATATAGGACCAATTACGCTGTCATCCATTTGTTCTCGTCTTAGAACTTCCTTTGTCCAATCATCTGGAACATCTACCTGAACTGTGTTTACTATCACCGTGCCCTGTGCTTTTTCAACCCGATAGCAGTGCTTGCAGTCATCTTTGCACGGTCTTCTTGACAGAGCATCTGCATTTTTATGAGACTTTCCAGGTCGGTGTTCGATTGTGAGGTCATATTGCTGCAGTCTTTCTATCCAGCGAGCCAGTTGACCTTCTGGGGTTTTCAGCTGCAGTAGCCATTTTAATGCAGCATGGTCGGTCCTGATTTTGAAATGTTGACCATAGAGGTACTTGTGAAAATGGTCCACGGACTTAACAATGGCCACTAGTTCCTTCCTTGTTACACAATAATTCCTCTCTGGTTTGGACAGTACCTTACTGAAATACTCGATTACTTTTTCCTCTCCATTTTGGACTTGAGATAGTACACATCCAATTGCGGAGTTGCTAGCATCCGTGTCAAGAATATAGAGGCCCTTTTGTTGGGGATATGCTAGCACAGGACTACTGCATAACGCTGCTTTCAGCTTCTTCCATGATGTTTCACACTCCGGTGTCCACTGATATTTAACTTTCTCCTCCGTTAACTGGTGTAGTGGCTTTGCTATATCCGCAAATCCTTCCACAAAACGTCTATAGTAAGTGCAGAGGCCAAGAAAGCTTCGTAATTCGTGTACATTTGAAGGTCTTGGCCAATCACGCACGGCAGAGATCTTGTCCGGGTCTGTCTGTATTCCCTCCGAAGATACGACATGTCCAAGAAATTTCACTTCTTTTTGAAAAAGTAGACACTTCTTTGGATTCAACTTTAGATGTGCATTTCTGATTCTCCCAAATACTTCTTGAAGATTTTCCAAATGTTCCTTGAAGTTTCGTCCCATAACCATTACGTCATTAAGATAAACTAAGCACGTCTTCCAAGTTAGTCCTCGGAGTACAAATTCCATCAATCTTTCAAAAGTAGCTGGCGCATTGCAAAGTCCAAAAGGCATCACGGTGAATTGATATAAACCACTACCTGTTGAGAAGGCAGTCTTTTCCTTGTCGTCAGGGTGAAGTCCCACCTGCCAGTACCCACTTCGAAGGTCTAGAGTTGAAAACCATCGTGACCCTGCCAGCGTACTTAATGTATCGTCAATTCGTGGTAGTGGATAGCTGTCTTTCTTCGTAACATCATTCAGCTTCCGGTAGTCGACACAAAATCTCAAAGTTCCGTCCTTCTTGGCAACTAAAACTACCGGTGATGACCAGGGACTGGTTGATTCCTCAATTACTCCATCTTGTAGCATCTTTTGAACCATCGCAGCAGCTTCTTCCTGTTTAGCTAGTGGCAACCTCCTAGGTTGTTGGCGGATTGCGGCTGAATCACCAGTATCTATCCGATGCTGTACTATATCAGTTTTCGTGAGGATGTCTGTGTTTTTGGCAAATACCGCACTTTCTTTCTCCAAAAACTTGATTGCCTCTCTACGTTCATCCTCAGATAGGTGTTCAAACTGGGAACTCAACAAAGTCACAACTTCCCTGTCTACGCTGGTTGACAAACATTTCTCCCCTTGTTCCTCGCACCTTGCTATCCACTGGACTGGTTCGTAGGATCCTATTGCCTCGCCTTCCTTGAAAGTCACTGAGTGGGAATTTAAATTAGCCACTCTAATTGGAATTTTGTCTTTTGTCTGGGTTAGAGTTCTTGCTAAGATTACGTTTTCTGTCTTAATTGAATCATCTTTTTCAACAAGGCCAACACGGTATCCACCAGAGTTTCCTTCCAGAATGGCCTCGATTATTTGTTCAGAACGAGCAGGAATCTTGATTGTCTGAGCCGTCAGTAGCCTCACTTTTTGAAATCGGTCATTTGCTGTTGACAAAATAAATTCTTCATTTCCAATCTTTAGGACTCGTTCTACCACGTCAAGTACAAATTGGTCTTGTACTCCCATAACATCCAGCCCCAAAATGAAATCATCAGTGATGTCAGCCACAATAACCCTATGACTAAAGCACAGGCGTCCAAACTGCAGATCTAGGTCAACTTCTCCATGAACCCTTACCCTGTCTCCTGTGGCTGTTCGAACGACCAATCCATTTTGGCTTTTATCAACTTTTATTCCTGATAAAAATCCGGGCCGCACTATTGACGACGTGACACCTGTGTCGATAGTGAAGATACATCTCCTTTTGTTTACATAGCCATCCAAAAGCAGACTACTCGGGACTCTTCTAATCTGGGAAACCCGTATCTCTCTGGGGGCACCGTGTTCACCAGCCAGCACAGCCCCCAAGGTGCTGGCTATCTTTAGTTTTCCTGCGGCTCTTCAGTCATTGCGGCACTTACTCTCTCAGGGCTCCGCTGCCGACAGTTTCGCTTAATATGCCCTGGTTTGCCGCACTTATAACACCGAATCACCTTCCTTGACCGTTCATCGCTCTGTTCTCTTTCCTGCTTCCTTGGAGCATCTGGTTTTGTCATCAACTGGCTTATCATTTTGTGCATGTCAGCCATCAAAGATTCCATATTTGATTTTTCTAAACGGTCCTCTTCTTCTACCTTCATGGTTCGTACTCTCGGACGTGCAGTCTCTTTGTAAGCGGCTTCAACCTCGAGGGCATGGATCAAGGCTTCACTACCAGTCTTATCTCGAGATAATCTAAGGACTCGCCTGATCTCCTCATCTCTTATGCCATCAATGAAAGTACCGACTGTTAACTGTTCCTGGAATTCTTTGGGTGCATCCGGGTAAGCCAGGTATGTGAGTCGCTCAACAGCTGCTTCAAAATCTTGTAAACTTTCCCCAGCCTTTTGTGTGCGTGATTTGAGCTGAGTCCGGTATACTTGGGCAAGGTGTTGGTCGCCATATCTTAGATCTAGTGCAGCCTCCAAAACTTTAAAATCCCGTTGCTGCGTCACTGGGATAGTCTGAAGCAACTCCGAGGCTTGACCTCTTAATGCTAGAACCAATGCCATAGCTTTGTCTTCGTTACTCCAATTGTTTGCGTATGCCGCTGCCTCAAATTGTCTTTTATAGGTTGACCAAGAAGTTTGACCATCAAAGGAAGGCGGTTGTAATCGAGGACCTGATGATGATAATATCAGCTGACCTCCTTGTTCTCTTAACAGTCGCTTAAGTCGCTCTACCTCTCCTTCAACTGCACGAAATTTTTCTTCCATATTAGTAACTTTCCCTTTAACTCCACTAACTTCCCCTTCGACACCAGTAACTTTTCCTTTGACTTCAGTTACTTCCTCTTCAACCTTATTTACTTTTCCTTTGACATCACCTACTTCTTCTTCGACTGCGGTCACTTTTCCTTCCACGCCAGTCACTTTTTGTTCAACTTTATCTACTTTTTCCTTGACCTCATTAGTGGCTGACAGGATAGCATCTTGTTGCACCTGTATAATTTTTCTCAATTCTTCTTGACGTCTCTCTTGTTCTTCTTTTTCTTCTTGGCGTCGTTTCTCTTGCTCTTCCTTTTCTTCTTGACGTCGTTTCTCTTGTTCTTCTTTTTCCTCTAGCATCATTTTTCTAAATGCGGCGAACATGTCTTGCATTTGTTTTTCAGCGGCCATGCTTCTTGTTTCCATTCAAAAACTAACAAACAACACTAACAAGTCTTATTTAAAGTCTATATCTGGTATACGTCAAATATGTCCACAAAATCCTCACACTAGCACAAATAAGTCTTGTCCAATATCGATATCACTTTCCAGTTCGACTCACTTCACTATCTCCAGTGGTTTCCAAATAGAACACTATGGAACTTTGTCGAATTCTTCAAAAATTCTGTTGCAATCCCACTTCTGACACCAATTGTTACGTGCTTACAATTTTCAGTAAACACTCCGTGGGTTTAAATAACTTGCAACAAGAATTTTCACTAACCACTATTTTATTTATCACTAAAATTACACTAGTTGATGATACCAAAGTTTCTTTAATTTGTGCCAAATCAAAAGTATCACCATTAAAAATAATTTCAATCCCAAGATTAGAACTATGTGCTGCTCATTTATTAGCTAAAATTTTACGCTTGGTAGTAGATAATTATATGTCCCATGTACATATAAATAACATTTTTGCTTTTACCGATTCCATGGTAACACTTAGTTGGATAAAATCTTCGCCACATCGCTGGAAAACTTTTGTTGCCGGTCGGGTGGCCAAAATTCAAGAATTGATTGCGCCATCACATTGGTTTCATATTAGAGGAGTTGAAAATCCCGCCGATCAAATCAGTAGAGGGTTAACGCCAGCTCAATTTTTAGAAAACACTATTTGGTCATCTGGCCCCGCTTGGATTTCCCTTGAAAATAAATTTTGGCCAATAGAATCAATTTCGGATAATAGTGTAGTGCTTGAAAAAAAAATAGTTACTTTGACAATATTTAATAATATTTCAGATACTATTTATAAAGATTTCATTCTTAATAGGTCCTCCTGGAACAAAATGCTGAATATAGTGGTTTATGTTTTTAGATTTTGTAAAATTTTGCCAATTAAATTTGCTATAAGGTCCACAGATTTAGAAAAGGCCGAAGAATATTTAATTAAATTAATTCAAGCTAGACATTTTTCGAACGAAATTAGTTTAATAGAAAATAAAGAAGAATGTTCTTTTTCTTTACGTAAATTAAGACCATTTCTTAAAGACGGAATATTACGTGTTGGTGGCAGATTACGTAATTCTCAATTAGATTTTAATCGACAACACCCTATTTTGTTGCCAAAAAACGATCATTTTGTGAATCTTTTAATAGATCATTATCACCGTAAAAATTTACATACTGGTCCCACATTAGTATTAACTTTATTGCCCCAACGTTACTGGATTTTAGCTGCGAGGGGTATAGTTCGAAAACGAATAAATTCTTGTAATCTTTGCTTTAGAAATCAACCAAAATGTACTTATCCTTTAATGGCTGATTTGCCCGCCTGTAGAGTACAAGAAGCAAAATGTTTTACTTTTACTGGAGTAGATTATGCAGGTCCGGTAGCAATAACTCTAAATCGCACTAGAGGGGCGAGATCACAGAAAGCTTATATTTGTCTTTTTATTTGCCTTGTAACTAAAGCTCTCCACTTGGAGCTTGTTTCAGATTTAACTACCGCGAATTTTATACAAGCTTTAAAACGATTTCTCTCACGCAGGGGCCATGTTCTGTAATCTATTCAGATTGTGGTACAAATTTCATTGGCGCAAAAAATGTTCTGAACGACTTATATAAATTAGTAAATTCTCATGATTATAAGATTCAATTTGCTGGTGAATTATCCTATAGAAAAATTGAGTGGAAATTCAATCCACCATCTGCACCTCATTTTGGTGGTATTTGGGAGGCTAATGTCAAGTCAGTCAAAACTCACCTTTATAAGGTAATTGGCGATCAAATATTGTCCTATGAGGAATTTTACATTTTTTTAACTCAAATTGAGGCCTTACTCAACTCTCGCCCACTTTGCGTTCTTAGTTCTGATCCTGCAGAACCTATGGCTCTTACGCCTGCGCATTTCCTAAACTTGACTCCTCTGCAAAGTTTGCCAACTTCAGATTTGACAAAAGAACCTTTAAATCGCCTAAATCGGTATCAGTTAATAGATCGAATGATACAGGATTACTGGCGTCGTTGGCATTTAGAGTATTTAACTTCTCTTCAAGTGAGAGAGCGTTGGAACACACCGGCTAAAAAAATTGAGCCTGGTATGTTGGTAGTTATAAAACAGGAAGGAACTCCACCTTTACAATGGCCTTTAGGGCTTGTAGAAGAAACTTTTCCTAACAAAGATGGAGTAACTAGAGTCGTTTCTGTTAGAACCAAACAAGGCCTTTTCAAACGTCCTGTTGTAAAAGTTTGTCCACTTCCTACGCAATAGGCACTTTTCTTTTAATTTAGTTTATCATGCTATATTTTACTTATTAGTTATGCCTATTGCCTTATTACTATTAGTAGTTTAATTTCTCTAGTTAATAACCATATTATTTCTTAGTTTTAATATATATAGTAATTTGCGTTAAGTACTCTATCAAAGTATAGTAGTGTAATTATAGTACATTACTCTAGAATTACTTTCATTGAGTGCCCTAATAGTTACACCCTTCTCTCTGAAGTCTCGTCTAGTTTGGTCTGAAAATAATCTTTCAGGGGCGGGGGGATGTTTGGGCCGCATATAATTCAAATTAATTGGAAATAGCAGTTGCCTTCCTTCTAAATAATGGCTGGATACTTCCTTAATAGAGGGCATCACAAGTATAAGATTTAATCCATTTATATTTAATTTTTTGTATATTTTTTTTTAATTTTTAAAAAGTTTTAATTCAGGAAGGAATAAAAAACACTGATAGAATATCGCAATAAACAATATAATGGTCTTTTTTAATACATCAATTCTAGATATTTTTGCTTACAGTAAATGTTTATGATTGTGGAATGAGAAACCAACATCCAAACGCGCAAATAATGCTGTTCTTCCACAAGGTGGTTGGCCATCGTTTATAAATGCTTTCATAAGATTTGTCATTCGAAAATTCAAAATAAATATTTGTACAATTTCTTCAGGCCGCGACCTTTGTTCAAGAACAGCTGAGCGCCCTACGTTTGTGTGATAGCTAACCCGTAACTAAGTCTTTTCCATTTCAGCAGATGACAACTAAAAATTAATCTCACTTAAAAAAGAGGTATATTATATTGTTTATTGCGATATTCTATCAGTGTTTTTTATTCCTTCCTGAATTAAAACTTTTTAAAAATTAAAAAAAAATATACAAAAAATTAAATATAAATGGATTAAATCTTATACTTGTGATGCCCTCTATTAAGGAAGTATCCAGCCATTATTTAGAAGGAAGGCAACTGCTATTTCCAATTAATTTGAATTATATGCGGCCCAAACATCCCCCCGCCCCTGAAAGATTATTTTCAGACCAAACTAGACGAGACTTCAGAGAGAAGGGTGTAACTATTAGGGCACTCAATGAAAGTAATTCTAGAGTAATGTACTATAATTACACTACTATACTTTGATAGAGTACTTAACGCAAATTACTAAATTTGTTCGACCTTGAACTTGACTTGCAGACGATCCTATGCCATTCACAGAACTATGGAAATTTTGTACAAAGAGTTTCAAACGTTTAGCACATTTATAAGTTAATAAATTGGCTTGACTAGCCGAATCAAGTAAAAACCTAACTTTATGTAGGTTACCCATTTTATCTATTACATTTACAATTACAGTAGACAACAAAACGGTGGTACCATATTTAAAAAAGTTAGAATTATTCATAGAGCAAAAACTATGCGTTGAAGTGCTAGGCACAGGATTATTACTAGTTGATACATCAGTATTATTATTCGGCAAAGCATTATTAGCAGGCAAATATGTGTTCACTACAGCATTTTCAAAATGTAACAAAGAATGATGGCGTCGATGGCAAGTTGAGCAATTAATTTTTGATTTGCAGTCAATGACTCGATGAGTTGATAAACAATTTAAACATAATTTATTATTTTTGACAAATTCATAACGCTCCTTGGCGGTGAATTTCAGAAAGCAGAAGACATTCCAATTAGTATTAAAATTAGAGAAACATTTTTGGGTTACTTAGTAATAAATGATCGTTCAGCTACTTATGAATTGCTTCAAAAGCACAAAATAGATTTGAACAAATGTAGAGGTCAAGGTTTTGACGGGGCAAATGTAATGAGTGGTCTATATAATGGTGTACAACAAAAAATTCGAGAAATTCAACCAAATGCCGAATATGTACATTGTGCATCTCATAATCTAAACTTGGTAATAAATGACTGCATTAAAAATTCAAAGGAAGCTGACACTTTTTTTGTCAATCTTGGAAGCATATATAACTTTTTTGGCTATAGTTTAAATAGATGGGAAACGTTGGCTTCATCCACAGAAGAATCAACAACTACAATCAAAAGATTAAATCCCACAAGATGGTCAGGACGTGTTACATCACTATTGGCTGTTAAACTAAGGTACGTTGACATATTAAAGGCTTTAACAGAAATAGCGTTAAAAAGCACCAAGAAAGAAGAACGCAATGAAGCAAAAAGAATTAAAAACATGATGACCAATTTCCAGTTTGTGTTTCTTTGCACATTTTTATTTAAATTATTAAATGAAGTTAATATTACCTCAAAATTATTACAATCTAAAGAAATAGATTTGGAAAAAGCATCAATTGCATTAATGACAACTACTGAAGCATTAATTAAACTGAGAGAATCTTTTAATGAATGTAAAAATGAATCTAAAAAAACTGCTGATAAATGGGGAGTTCCGGATAATTTTATAGAAAAAAGAATATCCGTACCAAAAAATTTTTTTGACGAACAGGAACAAGAACAGGAACATTATGTCACGTTTAATAAAGCCGAAGATAATTTTAGAATAAAAGTATTTTTCAAAATTTTAGACGTTAGTATAGTCCAAATTAAAAGTAGATTCAATGCAATGCAAAAAATTGTTGATAATTTTTATTTTCTAAATCCTGTAAAGTTATTAACGCTAACCGAAGAAAATATTGTAACTTTTGCAGAAAATTTACAAAAAATTTATAGCAATGACTTAAGTACAAATTTTCCGATTCAACTTGTACAAATTGTTTCAAGCAGCTTTTTCAAAGAGCATCTAAATAAAATTACAACTGTAAGAGAATTTGCTGAATTATTAATAATAAAATATTATAATTTAACATGTAATTTCAAAGATGTTACTACAGCACTAATTTTGTATTTAACTTTGCCCGTAACGTCGGCAACAACAGAAAGTTCTTTTAGTAAATTAAAGATTATAAAAAATTATTTAAGAAATGCAATGCATCAGGAACGGTTAAATTATTTATCTTTAATTTCCATTGAAGGAGATGAAGCTGATAATTTGAACACAACAGAATTAATTAAAAATTTTGCAGCTATGAAAAGTAGAAAAGTAAATTTCATGTAGATTTGAAAGTAAATATTGTAGAATATAATGTATGGAAAATATATGTTACTGTTTTTATATTTTTTATTATAAACAATATGTTTATTTTGTTACTTTTTAAATTTTTTGTTAATTTTGAGAATTATTTTTTATTTTTAGAACTTTTATATAATAATGTTGACTTTTTAAAATGCATTAAATAAATTAAAAAAATTTTAATGCTTTTTGTTTTGGACCCATGTGTGCGTTATGTTAGGGGCAAGTTACAATTTTGACCTTGATAATTTAAGAAAATTTTGCCTGCGGCGAATTTTTTTGCGCTCGTTTCGCTCGCGGGAAGGGGGCCCAAATACAATTTTGCTTAAGGGACTAAAATTTCTAGTTACGCCACTGAAAACCACATTAATATATTCTTGTGATCTGCATTCATTAGTAGAACAACATAATAAAATCAGCCTCCCTCAATACTCATTTGAAAAATTTACCTCTGGTTCTAAATTATAAATACATGGGATCTAAGTGATTTAAGCCACAATAGGCCCACCATTTTTTAAACTGAATTTTACAATATTCAATTTTTTTTTACCGATAACCATATTGCTGTAAATCCTGTTGCTGGAAAAGGACCTGCGTAGATATGCTTCTAAGTCAAGTGTCCCATGGATTTCCCATAATTGATAAGGCTGTCTGAAAGGAGATAAAATTAGATCCTTACAAGAACCCAGACATAAAAATTCTCAAACTAATAGGTTTCTACAAATTGGGTACTGTATGGTTTGTATGCTGAAAGCATGAACACAACAAGAATCTGATCTCTGCACATTTAGTTTTTTAGCATATAGGTTCACTTATAGTATCCAAAATTTGCAACTATCTTCAAAATAACTAGAGGGTAACTCATCTCAGTTTGAGTAGATCTAGACTCTATATACGCTCTTTCGAGTTATCATACGAGAGCAAGCGTATGAATGCTTTTCTCTTCACAGTAATTGCACCTTTTTATAGTAATAAGATTTAGATATTTTTATTTGGTTCAACCCATTCGGCTTATACAGCTACCGCTGTATTGTTATCATTACTCGTATGTATCACTGAATAAATATGCTTTGTGAAACATTTCAAAATATTAAAGGCTGTTTTTAACTCTAGATAAAATTTATATATGTTTATCCCGTTTCTAATAGGTCCCTACAAAATTTTCAAATTCTCTTATAGACAAGATTTAATTTCTATAAATTGTGTACATAATTTTTGTATTTTATTAGTTGATAAAAACATTTCCATGTTTACAGTGTTCCAATTAAATCCTAACAACTTACGCCATTGACTATATTGGCAATACCTTTTTCTTTTGTTTATTTACAATTTGGTAAATGTAGCTGTACACAGTATTCTGCATAGAGTTTGATTCATATTGTTATGTGCTGCCCTCTAACAAGGAAAGATGTGATTAAGTTCATGTTCAAAGTTTTCCTCAGAAGCTTAGTTACTTCCCTGACTAGTAGGGTGGCGCCGTCTATGAGCCAATTGACGAACAATCATCTATTACATGGTAGAAAACTATGGAGAATTCTAGAAAAGAGTTCTAGAAGGATTCCAAGTGTGTATATAAAGAGGTGACTCCAGCAGATGGGGGAACAATTCAGTTGAGTGAAGTATGCAGTTTAGTGAAGTAAACAGACAAGAGAGTTTTTAGGTTAGACAAGAGTTGACAAGTTTAAGAAGAAAAGTAAAGTGCTTAGTGTTTTAAAAGTAGTGAAATTATATTAGATTAAGTTATTATTAGTTGTGTGATTTTTAAGTATTTGCTAGTGTAATTTTAGTGATTAATAAAATCAGTGGTCAGTGAAAATTCTTGTTGCAAGTTATTTAAACCCACAGAGTGTTTACTGAAGACTGTAAACACGTAACAATTGGTGTCAGAAGCGGAATTGCAACAGAATTTCTGAAGAATTTGACGAAGTTCCATAGTGTTCTATTTGGAAGCCACTGGAGATAGTGAAGTGAGTTGAACTGGGAAGTAATAAACATTAGACAAGACTAATTTGTGTTAGTGTGAGAAAATATTTGACTTGTACCTGGCATAGACTTTAAATAAGGCTTGTTAGTGTTGTTTGTTAGTTTTTGAATGGAAACAAGAAGCATGGCTGCTGAAAAACAAATGCAAGACATGTTCGCCGCATTTAGAAAAATGATGCTAGAGGAAAAAGAGGAACAAGAGAAACGACGTCAAGAGGAAAAGGAAGAGCAAGAGAAACGACGCCAAGAAGAGAAAGAAGAACAAGAAAGACGTCAAGAAGAACAAGAAAGACGACGTCAGAAAGAAAAACTAGAAGAAAAAGAAGAACAAGAAAGACGCCGTCAGGAGGAAAAAGAAGAACAAGAAAGACGACGTCTGGAAGAAAAAGAAGAACAAGAGAAACGTGAAGAAGACGGCAAGAAGAATTGAGAAAAATTATACAGATGCAACAAGATGCTATCCTGTCAGCCACCAATGAAGTCAAGGAAAAAGTAGATAAAGTTGAACAAAAAGTGACTGGCATCGAAGGAAAAGTGACTACACTTGAAGAAGGAGTAAGCGATGTCAAAGGAAAAGTAAATAAGGTTGAAGAGGAAGTAACTGAAGTCAAAGGAAAAGTTACTGGCGTTGAAGAAAAAGTTACTGGTGTCGAGGGGAAAGTTACTGGCGTCGAAGGGAAAGTTACCGATATAGAAGGAAAATTTCGTGCAGTTGAAGGAGAGGTAGAGCGACTTAAGCGACTGTTAAGAGAACAAGGAGGCCAGCTGGTATTATCATCATCAGGTCCTCGATTACAACCGCCTTCCTTTGATGGTGAAACTTCTTGGTCAACCTATAAAAGACAATTTGAGGCAGCGGCATACGCAAACAATTGGAGTAACGAAGACAAAGCTATGGCATTGGTGCTAGCATTAAGAGGTCAAGCCTCAGAGTTGCTTCAGAGTATCCCAGTGACGCAGCAACGGGATTTTAAAGTTTTGGAAGCTGCACTAGATCTAAGATATGGCGACCAACACCTCGCCCAAGTATACAGGACTCAGCTCAAATCACGCACACAAAAGGCTGGGGAAAGTTTACAAGATTTTGAAGCAGCTGTTGAGCGACTGACATACCTGGCTTACCCGGATGCACCCAAAGAATTCCAGGAACAATTAACAGTTGGTACTTTCATCGATGGCATAAGAGATGAGGAGATCAGGCGAGTCCTTAGATTATCTCGAGATAAGACTGGTAGCGAAGCCTTGATCCATGCCCTCGAAGTTGAAGCCGCTTATAAAGAGACTCCACGTCCGAGAGTACGAGCCATGAAGGTAGAAGAGGACCATTTAGAAAAATCAAATATGGAATCTTTGATGGCTGACATACACAAAATGATAAGCCAGTTGATGACCAAACCAGATGCTCCAAGGAAGCAGGAAAGAGAGCAGAACGACGAACAGCCAAGGAAGGTGATTCGTTGTTATAAGTGCGGCAAACCAGGGCATATTAAGCGAAACTGTCGGCAGCGGAGCCCTGAGAGAGTAAATGCCGCAACAACTGAAGGGCCGCAGGAAAACTAAAGATAGCCAGCACCTTGGGGGCTGTGCTGGCTGGTGAACACGGTGCCCCCAAAGAGATACGGGTTTCCCAAATTAGAAGAGTCCCGAGTAGTCTGCTGTTGGATGGTTATGTAAACAAACGGAGATGTATCTTCACTATCGACACAGGTGCCACGTCATCAATAGTGCGACCCGGATTTTTTATCAGGAATAAAAGTTGATAAAAGCCAAAATGGATTGGTCGTTCGAACAGCCACAGGAGACAGGGTAAGGGTTCATGGAGAAGTTGACCTAGATCTGCAGTTTGGACGCCTGTGCTTTAGTCATAGGGTTATTGTGGCTGACATCACTGATGATTTCATTTTGGGGCTGGATGTTATGGGAGTACAAGATCAATTTATACTTGACGTGGTAGAACGAGTCCTAAAGATTGGAAATGAAGAATTTATTTTGTCAACAGCAAATGACCGATTTCAAAAAGTGAGGCTACTAACGGCTGAGACAATCAAGATTCCTGCTTGTTCAGAACAAATAATCGAGGCCATTCTGGAAGGAAACTCTGGTGGATACCGTGTTGGCCTTGTTGAAAAAGATGATTCAATTAAGACAGAAAACGTAGTCTTAGCAAGAACTCTAACCCGGACAAAAGACAAAATTCCAATTAGAGTGGCTAATTTAAATTCCCACTCAGTGACTTTCAAGGAAGGCGAGGCAATAGGATCCTACGAACCAGTCCAGTGGATAGCAAGGTGCGAGGAACAAGGGGAGAAATGTTCGCCAACCAGCGTAGACAGGGAAGTTGTGACTTTGTTGAGTACCCAGTTTGAACACCTATCCGAGGATGAACGTAGAGAGGCAATCAAGTTTTTGGAAAAAGAAAGTATGGTATTTGCCAAAAACACAGACATCCTCACGAAAACTGATATAGTACAGCATCGGATAGATACTGGTGATTCAGCCGCAATCCGCCAACAACCTAGGAGGTTGCCACTAGCTAAACAGGAAGAAGCTGCTGCGATGGTTCAAAAGATGCTACAAGATGGAGTAATTGAGGAATCAACCAGTCCCTGGTCATCACCGGTAGTTTTAGTTGCCAAGAAGGACGGAACTTTGAGATTTTGTGTCGACTACCGGAAGCTGAATGATGTTACGAAGAAAGACAGCTATCCACTACCACGAATTGATACATTAAGTACGCTGGCAGGGTCACGATGGTTTTCAACTCTAGACCTTCGAAGTGGGTATTGGCAGGTGGGACTTCACCCTGACGACAAGGAAAAGACTGCCTTCTCAACAGGTAGTGGTTTATATCAATTCACCGTGATGCCTTTTGGACTTTGCAATGCGCCAGCTACTTTTGAAAGATTGATGGAATTTGTACTCCGAGGACTAACTTGGAAGACGTGCTTAGTTTATCTTGATGACGTAATGGTTATGGGACGAAACTTCAGGGAACATTTGGAAAATCTTCAAGAAGTATTTGGGAGAATCAGAAATGCACACCTAAAGTTGAATCCAAAGAAGTGTCTACTATTCCAAAAAGAAGTGAAATTCCTTGGACATGTCGTATCTTCGGAGGGAATACAGACAGACCCGGACAAGATCTCTGCCGTGCGTGATTGGCCAAGACCTTCAGATGTACACGAATTACGAAGCTTTCTTGGCCTCTGCACTTACTATAGACGTTTTGTGGAAGGATTTGCGGATATAGCAAAGCCACTACACCAGCTAACGGAGGAGAAAGTTAAATATCAGTGGACACCGGAGTGTGAAACATCATGGAAGAAGCTGAAAGCAGCGTTATGCAGTAGTCCTGTGCTCGCATATCCCCATCAAAAGGGCCTCTATATTCTTGACACGGATGCTAGCAACTCCGCAATTGGATGTGTACTATCTCAAGTCCAAAATGGAGAGGAAAAAGTAATCGAGTATTTCAGTAAGGTACTGTCCAAACCAGAGAGGAATTATTGTGTAACGAGGAAGGAACTATTGGCCATTGTTAAGTCCGTGGACCATTTTCACAAGTACCTCTATGGCCAACATTTCAAAATCAGGACCGACCATGCTGCATTAAAATGGCTACTGCAGCTGAAAACCCCAGAAGGTCAACTGGCTCGCTGGATAGAAAGACTGCAGCAATATGACCTCACAATCGAACACCGACCTGGAAAGTCTCATAAAAATGCAGATGCTCTGTCAAGAAGACCGTGCAAAGATGACTGCAAGCACTGCTATCGGGTTGAAAAAGCACAGGGCACGGTAATAGTAAACACAGTTCAGGTAGATGTTCCAGATGATTGGACAAAGGAAGTTCTAAGACGAGAACAAATGGATGACAGCGTAATTGGTCCTATATTAAGGGCAAAAGAAAAAGGAACGCGACCGGAATGGAAGGATGTTTCGGACAAAAGTGTGGAGCTGAAGGCATTGTGGGCACAATGGGACTCCCTTAAGGTTATAGATGGGCTATTAAAGAGAGCATGGGAAAGTCCAGATGGGAAGGAAGTTACCATGCGTCTGGTGATACCCAGCTGTCGGATCCCAAAAGTACTTCAGGAAATACATGATGGAGTGTCCGGGGGACATTTTGGTATGAATAAGACATTGGCTAAAGTACGGGAACGATTTTATTGGATAAATAGCCGTCAAGATGTGGAAGCTTGGTGCCGCAAATGCAAGGCTTGTGCAGCTACCAAAGGGCCACAGACGAAGAGCAGGGGCCAAATGAAGCAATATAACGTCGGAGCTCCTTTTGAGAGGATTGCTATAGATGTAGCGGGCCCATTCCCAGTGACAGATGATGGGAATAAATACATCCTGGTCGCTATGGACTATTTTAGTAAATGGCCGGAAGCCTATGCCATTCCGAATCAGGAAGCAGTTACTGTTGCTCGAGTTTTGGTGGATAACCTTGTATGCCGATTTGGTGTACCCCTGGAGCTACATTCCGATCAAGGGAGAAACTTTGAGTCGGGGGTATTTCAGAAAATTTGTGAGTTGCTGGGTATTCACAAGACTCGGACAACCCCTCTTCATCCCCAGTCAGATGGAATGGTGGAACGACATAATAAAACCATGAAGGAACATCTTTCTAAGGTAGTTCACAAGAACCAGCGAGATTGGGATCGACATATACCATTTTTCTTAATGGCATACAGGGCTGCCATTCATGAGACGACTAAACAGACACCGGCTCGTGTAATATTTGGGCACGAGATCAGACTGCCATGTGATTTGATGTTTGGTACACCAGATAAGAAGCCACTGTCCGTGGATGACTACGCAGACGAAGTTAGTCATCAGCTGAGGAATGTCCACGAATTGGTTCGAAACCAAGTTAGCATAGCTAGTGACAGAATGAAGGCTCGCTATGACCGGAAGGGAACGTCAGCAGGATTCAAGGAGGGCGATCTGGTTTGGCTATATAACCCACAGCGAAAGAAGGGAAAATCTCCGAAGCTTCACCCACCCTGGGAAGGACCGTATTCAGTCATCACTCGGATCAATGACGTTGTTTACCGAATTCAACGTAGTAAGAAGTCCAAGATGAAGATCGTGCACTTGGATAGGTTGGCGAAGTATGAAGTATGTTGGGGAATCTGAATTGCCTGACCGGGACGTTCAGGCTTAAGGAGGGGGCAGTGTTATGTGCTGCCCTCTAACAAGGAAAGATGTGATTAAGTTCATGTTCAAAGTTTTCCTCAGAAGCTTAGTTACTTCCCTGACTAGTAGGGTGGCGCCGTCTATGAGCCAATTGACGAACAATCATCTATTACATGGTAGAAAACTATGGAGAATTCTAGAAAAGAGTTCTAGAAGGATTCCAAGTGTGTATATAAAGAGGTGACTCCAGCAGATGGGGGAACAATTCAGTTGAGTGAAGTATGCAGTTTAGTGAAGTAAACAGACAAGAGAGTTTTTAGGTTAGACAAGAGTTGACAAGTTTAAGAAGAAAAGTAAAGTGCTTAGTGTTTTAAAAGTAGTGAAATTATATTAGATTAAGTTATTATTAGTTGTGTGATTTTTAAGTATTTGCTAGTGTAATTTTAGTGATTAATAAAATCAGTGGTTAGTGAAAATTCTTGTTGCAAGTTATTTAAACCCACAGAGTGTTTACTGAAGACTGTAAACACGTAACAATATAATTCATAAGAAAATTTAAATATAAAATATTTTCTAGCAGGTTTATCAATAGTAACTAAAACATACATCTTTAAGTTCCATTGAACATAAATTAATATCTTTACTTCTAGCAGTACTATCGTAGTAGGAGTACCTTTTTTGCTGTCCGGGATACCCATATTCATTAAATTATGCAAGAAAAGCAGTAGCACAAAAGACATTCCATTACGTAATAAAAAAAATTGTTTTTTTGTCTTTCATATAACACCTAGACAAGCACACATGCATGTTTAGTAAAAGAAATGACACTATTATGGATTACGAATGTACATTGATGTTATTTAAGATCAACATTAAAATCACTCCCTTTACGTAATAGACTGCGATAATCCTCTAATTTCAAATGAGGTGAGGTTAGACATTTCTTAAGGTTACGCAAATTCAATATAAACTGATCATCATCAATGTCAAAAGACATTCTTTTATTAAGAAATAATTGGAAATACATTCTCTAACTTTCAGTGTATAGCGTGATACCACACGGTTTTTACATAGCTCTTGAAATTTTTGCCTTACTTTTCCTGTTTTTCAGATTTAATAACATTAGGGGGAACCTTCCTCTGCCTCAGAATAGTATTTATACCCATTTGGCCTCTTTATTTCCTGTCGTTTGTCCTTCATCTGCAAAGGAGGAGATCCTTTTTCTTCATTATTTTGCCAACTTTTCACCAAAAAGCCATTGATTAATTGAGCTATCATCAGTAACCTTTTTTGTTGTATTAGACATAAATGCATAACCATTCTTTTAGATGAATTATATCAAAATATTCCAACTCATCGCATAATAATAATAATAATAATAATAATAATAATAATGAAAGTACTTTATTGAGCAAAAACCCAAATGGCCATTGACCGAGGTCCTTCAGCCTTTTTACAATAAAATATTGTTTACATTTTATAAATTATATATAATGTGAATAGCAATAGATATAAGAATGTGAAAAAAAAAAAAAATGAAAAAAGTATATGTGTATAGTGATTGACGGTTCTTTATTATGTGGTTCTTAGTTCCTTGATGTGTTCCCACAATGTTTTTTGAGGAAACTTCCTGTAGCCGGTTGTTTGACGATTTCTATTTTTGCAGAGAGGTCGGAGTATTTCCATGTTGTGATCAGCCCCGGAAAATTTAGTGGATAATTTGGATAGTCTCTGTGGAATTGGTTCTGTCTTGGTTATTTGATATAGAAGAGCGTTAGGTGGGTTGTGCAGCGGATTTGTTGGGTGTCAGTATTTGGTAATGGTTCTCAGTACTGATGTTTCCGCAACGTTGATATTTTTTATTGCTGTTTTTCTGACATTTAGAAAGAGGGGGTGGCCGTATTCTAGTATTGGTCTACATATTGATTTATAAATGTGAGCTGCTGTCTTTTTGCTGATTCCCTCGTTTTTATAGGTCATGCAGCGAAAGTGTTTGCTTCTGGCGATGCATCTTTTCTTTATGTATTTGGTATGGTTGTTGAAGTTCAACTTGTTGTCTAAACTTACGCCCAGGTATTTGACTGTTGACTGAGCAGGGAGAATCTGATGGTTAATGGTAACCGTTGGTGAGTTGTTGTTTATTCCATGGTTAAAGATATACTGGGATTTTGTTGGGTTGGGTTTTAGTCTCCACTTGTTGAACCAGGTCATTGTTCTGTTCATTAGTTCTTGTAATTGGACAACAGTTTTTTCCAGGGTGCGATCATGACTAATTAGAGCCGTGTCATCAGCATACTGTAGAATATATGTATTGGGATTAAAGTATTGTAGGTGTTTTTCAAAGTTGTAGATGTCATAGCAGTAGATGTTGTATAGCAGTGGTGAGAGTGGGGAGCCTTGTGGCAGTCCTTGTTGTGTTTTAAATAATTTTGAGTAACTTGTATTTATTTTAATTCGTAGGGTTCTTTCCTTTAAATAATTTTTTATAATGAATATAAGGTACATTGGACAGTTCAGTTGTGCCAACTTATACAACAAACCCTCATGCCATACACTGTCAAACGCTTTGGTAATGTCAATAAGGATTGCTGCGCTATGATATCCTTCAAGTTTTGATGTTTGGATATTTGATGTAAGTATCGTCAGTGGATGTGTGGTGGAGCACTTTTCACGGAATGCGAACTGATAGTTAGAAATATTGTGACCAATTGCTTCAGAGATCAGTTTTTTAATTATCTGTTCGAGATTTTTTGCCAGCACTGATAACAACACTATAGGGCGATAGTTGTTCACTCTATGGTGATTGGTGTTTGATTTAGGGATGGTGATAACAATACCTTGTTTCCATTGTGTGGGAAAGTACTGGTTGTTAAGACAGTATTCATATATTCTAATTATATATAGATGTACATTGTGTCCTAGTTTTCGAATGATGCTTTTGGATATGTTATCTTTTCCGGGGGCTGTGCTTTTTCCTTTATTTAATATCTCAAAATACGTTTCTTCACTTATTGCCTTATTTTGTCTTTGAAGTTCTTCTGAAAAAAAGTTGTTGGACCAATTTCTTATATCTTCGTAATTTGTCTCATCAAACTGATTGTCATTTTTTATAGTATATGTTTTTTCAAAATGATGAGCAAACAGTTCTGCTTTTTCGAGGTCATTGTTATAGAATTTGCAATTTTCTTCTAGAGTAGTTATGTATGATGTCTGTTTATACCTGGAGAGTTTTCTGATTTGTTGCCAGTAGTTTTTTCTTTGCTGTTGATTTATTTCATTACAGGCATTTATCCATTTGTGTTCTTTATATTCTCTTATTAATTTTTGGATGTTCTTGTTGTACGCGTTAAGGAGTCTTTTGTAGTCTTCATTTTTATTTGATAAGTAGTCTCTGTACATTTTTCTTTTATTTCTTATTAGTTTGATGATGAATGGTGGCAATTCGTGCAAGTAGAATTTAGTCTTTCTTTTAGGAGAGTTATCTATTATGGCCTCAGTTAATTTTTCATTAAAGCTATTTATTGTCTGTTCATCAATTGGGAGTTGTTGACTTTCTTCTATGTATTTTTCTATTGCAATACTAACCTTTTCAGTGTCACATTTGTGGAAGTTAATTTTTTCTACTTCTTCCACCGCATTTATTATTTTGTCAAGTTTAATGCTTACCTCTATTGCCAAATGATCAGAACCTATGTCAGGGTGGGTTTCGATTTTGTTTATATTATTTGTGTACAGTAATAGATCCGGCGTTGTGTCTGGGTTATTCATTATAAGAAACGTTGGAGGTGTGTCTGCTTTTTTGAAGGATGAGTTGTTTAAGAATGTCTGAAGTTGACGATTTTTTGCTCTGTTAACGTTGAAGTCCCCTATTATTATACAGTATTTGTACAGTGCTGCTTTGGTGAATATTGTTTCTTCAATATTAGATGTCAGATGAATGTACACCAGGAGTATGTGTAACTTACCGCCTTGGAATGGTATTGAAAAGTGGGTTGCTTCATTAAGGGGGTTGTTTATTCGCGGAGGATTTTCTTTTTTCATTTTTAGAGTCGGGTTTACTTGTACTAGACTTCCCCCTCGTGTATTGTTATTTACCATATTCCCATTGAATTGTAGAACATCCCAATTTTTGTAGTGCGTGCTGCTATTTTCCTTTGTTTTGGTTTCCACAAATAGTGAGCAATTAATTTTGTTTTTTTCTATTATGTTATTGATTATATATTTTTTTGGTACATAGCTATTTACATTGGCGTAGAGAATCTTAAGCATCGACGTGAACTTGAATATTATTTATTCCAGGTATTGGTTCGGTTGGTGAGGTAGTTAGAGGTTCATCTAAATCGAACCTTAGGATGTATAATCTATTCCCTGAAAATGAGGCCACTGTATCAATGTTGTACTGTGTTACGAATCTCTTCCTTAGTTTCTTTAATAGTTCTTCTCTATCTCTGTTCTTGTCTTTGTTTATTTTTGATATATATGTGTTGACAATCGTGTCGTGTATCGTAATTGGTGAATGTATTTTCGAGTTCTTTGTTATTTTTTTATCAATTTCTTGGCTTTTTTTGTTAAGCGGCTTTATCTGCGTGTTAGGGATGCCCTGTATTGGTTGTGTTGGTCTTTTTGGACATTTGAGTGACCACGCAGCATGTTCTTCTGATCCGCAGCCAGTGCATTTCATCGGCAGTGGGGAATTGCATTTGGAATAATGGTGGGGTCCATCACATTTGGTACACTTTATTGGGGTTGTGCATTGTTCTTTTGTGTGCGTGAACTGTAAGCACCGTGAGCATGGTTGCGGGATTGGAGCAGGTGGTAGGCTAGGGAAAGTCGGGTAATGTTTATGTTTGTAGAATACACCCTCATTAAGTAGTTGCTCGCTGGATTTTAAGCAATCCGTTATGATTCGGATCATTAGTGTCGGCTTGTTGTTAACTTTTGCAATTATTCTTTTGCAGTAGCGGTGTTTTATACTCATTCTTTTAATATGTTCGCTTATTTCTGAGTCTGTTATTTCATGTGCTACTGATCCAATAATTACGGAGTAGGAACTTGATGTTGTAGGTCTATCATGATTGGGGATGTAGGAGTCCGAGGTTTCCTGGTAATTTTTTTGTTAGATATAAGTTTATTTAATGTTTCTGTTATTATTTTTTTCTCCTTGTTTGTTTTTATGAGGAAACCTCTTTTTGTTTGTATAATGACTTCATCAGATTGTGGTTGTGCTGTTTCCCATATTTCAGACATGTCTTTTCTTGTTATGTCATTGACAGTGGTAATGTAAAATAAGTGTTTAAATTTTTTGTGTACTATTTCATTCATTCTTGTTGAGTAGTTTTTGTTTGTATGCATTGCAATGTTTTTGTTTTGGATGTTTTTTGTGTGTGTATTTATCTCTGTGTTTTTTGTAGTGTTGGTATTTGACCCTAATATGATGTTATTGATATCTTCTTGTGATAGTCTATTCTTTTTGTTTGTATTTCCACCTTCTACTCTTGATTTCCGTTTATGTCTCACTTTTTTCCATTGGCCATTATCTTCTATTTCCATTTCACTGTAACTTCCATCACTATCTGAAGGCATTTTGGTCTCTAATTAACACTCTTAGCTGTGCAGTATCAGGAGTAAATATTCACAGTTGTTCACTCTGTCACTGCCTTTTAAGATCTGTGATCACATCATAATTAACCAACTATTATTATTTATTTAATATAGTATGACATTATGTCAGCGATTTGATGACGGGTACGTCTATATTTCGAACTCGTATGAACCAAAATTTTTTAGGCCACAGTCACTGCACGCCATATGTACACCATTGCCCATTACCTCGTATACTTGATTTTCCTCCAAGTAGACTTTTATCAAAATATTTCAATCACCAGACCATAATTAACCAAATATTATTATTTATTATGTATTGCACAGCATATACCAGCGATTTGACGTATGCACTCATAATACGCTGACAGTGATGTGATGTACATGACAAATAATAGCTGGGTGGTGGGAGTATACAGAGGCAAACTGGGTAGACACGCACTCAGGATCTATATTTATGTAAAAAATTGCCAAACAGTGAGAAATTATGGCTGGTTGCATTTAAGAAATCAACATTAAAATCACCCCCAAATAATACGTAATCAAATTCCAGCAAAAGACTTTTACTAACATCTTCCAAGTGATCTCTACTCTATACATAAATTAAAATTCGTATTAGGAGGTCTATATAATGTTCCCAGACACAATTTCTTAACTGCTATTTTGAGAACTATTCTGATCATCAACATCCACTATAGTGAATATGAAGGATTTTTAAAAATAAAATGCTACACTTCTGCCCTCAGAATCCTTTCTAACAATTTTATGATTTGGAATAGATATGCCCTAGTCCGGCAGAACAGAGTTTAGCCAAGTTTCTGAGAGACCTCTGCCATCACAGGAGCTACCAGTTGCTAATTTGAAGAAAATATCGATATCTGTACACAGAGACATTAAAATGTGAAAAACTCAACTATGTATTTTATATATATGTACACCTATTGTCAAAGTAGACAAAAAAGCAACTCAGTACATAAGGGCGAATGTAGTCTTTACTATGTACATACTTTGATATGCGATATAAAGCAACATCAGGTGCGATTAGTAGTTGGATGGGTGACCGTCCTAATGAAGACCGTGTCCTCGCCACACACATCTTCCAGCGGCCTGTATATCAATGTATGGGCGGAAGCTATAAAACCTTAGGCGAGGGTTGTATAGAGGATATACCATCCTTCGGAGGGGATGTAAAGCCATCGGTCCCTTGTCTATTAAATGTTAGGCAAGTAAAAGATCCCTACTTTTCTTAAGAGAAGAGGTGCGGCAAAATTCCTGGTTGGAGGTAGCTCGTCTACAGGCGTCGGTGTTAGGCCTCAGTAGCGGAAATAGGCCGACGTTAAATAAATGTATAAAAAAAACTCAGTACATCATTTACGATATTAAAACTAGTTACCTTTATTGAAAAAAAAAAAAAAATTCCTGTAAGTATGTATACTTATAATCAATGATTCCAACGATTAAGTATCACAAAAACTTTATGCACATCCATACAATAAACTTTTCCGTCGGCAGACCACACCTTACCATTACCAAACTTCTTCGGAGCTATGAGAAATTCATATCGTCTAGGAGTCAGGCCGTCCAATATAGCAAACTGCGAATTTTTTTAGCAACTTTTTAGCATTGAATATTTCATTTCTATGATAATTTGAACAAAGTTTTCCACAATAGTACGAGGTTTGAAGAATTATCATATCTTCCCAGCGGAATGCATAGTTGATGTCACATACATTACATGAAATTTTAAGTTTAGAGTTAATAAAAGTAATTATTATATCATGAATGTCCTCTCCTTCTGCTTCGGCAAAACCATGAAACCTCAAAGCATTTCTCTTGAAGGACTGCTCATCAGTATGATCATATTTTGCTTCGCGGAATTCGATTGAACTTTAGCATTAAGGGATTTCATGAAATTATTGATTTCAGAGCCCTTATGTTCAAGTTTTTCAAACTGTTTGTTCATTTTACGTTCCAACTGATCAGCAAAATTGGTACATAAGTTGGTTATTGATTAAGTTTCAATAGAAGTATCAGGATTAGAGGTCTCCATCATCGGAATTGCTAGCGCCACTTCTAGTACTTTTAATATCTCCAACCTTGTTAGCCACAAATTTATCAAAGTGACATGACTAGACTTGCACTTACTACAAAAGATTATTACTGTTTTAAATAATGGTTAAAATGCGTAATGTATCTCGATTCTGCACACAAATTAGACTTATATCTCTCAAAAAAGAAAGGTTAATTAATTATTGTAGATATAGCACAATTGACTAATAGATTTTATATGGATTTTTATTATTATTGTTATAAAGAGCCTAACTTACGATTTTGTAAAAAAAGTAATTCTACAGAAATGGGAATTGTCTTTATAGTTAATTTCAATTAGCTCATTAGAAATAATTTTTATATACTATTTATAGCAGTAATTGTAAAAACATTTAAAAAAATGCAAACTAGGAAATTTAAAAATGTGAGGGATTCCTTGCTTGACCTAATCAAAAATCATATTTTTACAATAAAAGAACCATTTACAACCTCTAATAAGGTTGTTAATGGGCAGGATTTTTAAAAATTATCTTTTTAACGTGATTTTAAAGTGACACGACTACATATTAGTGACCAATTTTTTGTCGTAGTGATTACATTTGTGGCGGTGTACCAATGTATTTTTGCAAAAAAAAAAAATTGAATATTGAACCAATGTTATATAAAAATTGCACTGAAAAGCATTTTGAAGCCACTATATGTTAGATATTTTAAATGGTAGGTCCAAATTATTTATAATAACGATTTATAGAACACCCAATATTAACTTTAAAATATTTATGAATGAAATGTATGAACTACTGTGTGACAATTACAAAGCAAATTATTATTATGTTGTATGTGGTGATTGTAATATAACTTTTTTTTTAAGTACTAATGAATCTAGACATCTTTTTACAGAATTCGACATGAAAAATCATATTAATGAACCTACTCGTATCACGCATACAAATAAAACCTGTATAGATGTGATGTTTTCAAATATGAAAATAAAATCTAGTCTTATAACGACACACATTTATCAGATCATGTAATTTTGAGATACCAGCAATCACAAATTATTTTTAGATGTGACTTCTCAGATTGCAATTTAGTAACATTCCAAAATTTGTTAAGAAACAACGAGATCTGTGGTAAAGCTCTGAAAGCAGGTAACAATTTTATAAGTACCCGACATTCTTACATTATTAATGAGTTATTCCGTGAGGGGAAGTACCCAGAGGCACGAAAATTTCAAAGTCATTCCAGTTTTCAAAAATAAAGGATCCAGAAATGATATAAGTAACTATCGAAATATTTGCTTGCAAAGTCAGCTAGCAAAAGTCATTGACATCACTTTTAACATAAGATTAAGAACATTTTTAGAAGTACATAATTTGCTATCAAATTGTCAAAATGGTTTTAGATCAAAGAAATCTACTTCAACTGCCATAGCAGATTTATGTACAAGTGTGAATGACAGTTTAAACAATATCCAGTTGCCTTATATTTTGTTCTAACTAGAGCGTTTGATACTGTCAACCACAATTTACTTCTGGAAAAACTACATCGCATTGGTGTAACAAGTAAATGCAAATTACTGGGTTGCATCATATTTACAGAAAAGAACACAGGTTGTGGTCTTAGATAAAATTAAGTCTAATCCAAAAGTCACAGTGGGAGTATTATGCGAGAAACCTATAATTGAGAAGGGGGTGCGAGGTGAGACGCTAAGAAGGCGGACCACATGATTGACCTCTCATTTTAATACATGCGACATAAAAGACGTAAAATTTTCATCGAGAAGGGAGGTGCCAGATGATACACTAAGAAGACAAACCCCCAAACCTTCTCTCTCATTTTAATGCACGCGACATAAAAGACGTGATGATGCATCAGCACTACCCGCCACTATTCCTACTACGTCTGTGATTGTTTTCATTTATCGTTTTCCTCTACAACACCTCAAGGCTCAATTCTGGGTTCTCTATTTTTATAAATAATATAACACATTCATGCAGTTCTACTTACAAGACAATAATATATGCTGATGATACGAATCAACCAATAGCTGAAAACAATTTGTCCAATTCAGTCATGAAAGCAAATGTCTCTGCAGGTGAAATACATCAATGGGGCCGATGCAATGGACTATTAGTCAATCAAAGTAAGATCTTTTTTATGCTTTATCAATAAAAAACGTTAATTACAATTTTAGACTGCTTATTAAGATAAATCAGGAATCGATAGACCAGGTAAGCTCCAATCAAGTTTCTAGGCATAACGGTGGGTCAAAAACTGACATGGGAGAAACATATTGATAATATAGAAGTTAAGTAGTGTATCTTTTATTATTAGACAATTACGTACAAGTGTTTCTATGGACATACTTAATCTTACATATTATGGACTTGTGCAGTCAATTCTAAGTTATGGCCAAATTTTCTGGGGTCATTCAGCACACATTTACAATGTCTTGGTCATACAGAAAAAATTGTTAGATGTATGGTGGGAGCAAGTATGCAAACACCATGTAAACCAGTATTTATTAAATTATCAATATTAACAATCACTTCTCTCTCTATATATATATTTAATAATTGTAAATGTAAAAAAGAAGAGAATTCCTTTATAAAAAATAAAGAGGTTTATGATCACAATACAAGAAATAGTCACATATACCAGCCATTTTCAAGGTTGAGTGTTGGTAAAAATTCTCATGTGTGTATCAAGGTACATTATATTCTAATAAATTTATAAATATTTTTGGCGAAATACAAAATTTTAATGATTTTAAACATACATTGCATATTTATTTAGTAAGTAAGGCCTTTTATTCTGTGGATGAGTTTTTGTATTCTTAATTATGTATTTGAATTGTGTGTATGCTTGCTTTACTATTTTAGATATCTAGATGTAATGTGAACTATATGTTATATTTGTGTATGTGTGCTGACTAGACTAATAAGTTATATACATCCTGTGTAAACTTCTAAAGATGAATAAAGTCTCTATCTGTCTATATCTATATGAATATAAATGTTGTTTTATTGTCATAAGCATTTTGCGTTTTCTTATTAGTTGCAATAGCTACATCAGTTTTTACATAAAAAATATTACAATAACAATTTTGTTTTGTTTATGGTGAAATATTTAAACCATTCACATTTTGATAGATGCAAAGTTAGTTACCTCTTTTACCTGTATAGATTCCTATGTAAAGCATCTCATATACTATGTAATTGGATCAAGTAATAGTCGATACAAAATGGCAGCTACACTCATTCCAGCATAAGGTGCAAAGTGATACAACCAATGGTCTTTCCAAACATTATATATTATGGCAGGAGATACAGCTCTAGCTGGATTTAGTCCGGCTCCTGTTAAAGGAGCAGTAGCGAAAATAATTCCTACAATCGTTAATCCTATTTTAACAGGTGTGGAATCATGGAGATTTTCATTTCTTTCATCTAGAGCTCCTGCAACTGCCAGTAACAGAATGAAGGTGGCCGCAAATTCTATGTAAAAGCCTTCTATTTCACTGATGCTCATGTTATTTATATATAACACACATAAATTTGGAGCATGAGGCATCGTTATCTTAAACAAAAATAACACACTTAGTGGCAATTTTGGCCCTAAATGGATAGACTAATAACGCAGTGTACATTTGTCTTGGAATCCGTCCCAAATGCACTAGCATATTCCTATATGGCTCTGTTATCGATGCGTTTGTGGGTGGCATATTTGGATTTTGGGGTCTTTATTTGTTACAAATGTTTGAATTATTTATTAGATGTTATACACTTTTTTTATCGAGATGAAGCAAATATAAGCAATAAAAACCTTCCTTCCTTTATTGCTAAACACAGCCCGCTACAGAATCAAGGGAACTATAATGCTTAGGACAAATTTTGGGGCATATTTTTTTAGCGAATGTACAATAAAATTTGTTTTAACCTTTTTTCAGCCTTTTGAGAAATCAAATTTTTCAAATCGTACTTTCACAATTTATTGAAAAATAATGTAGCCTATGTCAAAAATACTTATGATGTTGACAGCTTATTCTATTATTTTTGCCTGTTACATGCCTTTATCAAAGGAATTCATCAAAATTCAATGTTGAGTAATTCGTTTATGATGAACCATTGGGTTCAGTAATAGAACTTTTGCAACTGCTTAGTGCTTATTTAATGAGGAATTTTGCGATATATGCAGGTTAATTATTTTTGTCCAAAAATAAAACAATAATGACTATTAAGAAATACATACATCAGTACATAAAATGATTATACAAGATTACTTGCATTTGATATTTTCTGCCAAAAATGTTGAGAAACAGGAAACTTAAGGTATTTTTCATTTGAATACCCTCTAACCTACCCCGGAAATATGTTACATACTCGCAAACTTCGATTTCGTTCCTATCAAAAGCATCAGGTTTGACTTTTTTTGTACTTGCTAAGTTAGCAAGAAAAATTTTCTCAGCATTTAGGTGGTATACTTCATTTTGCTACTATTTACTTATAAAAAAATTTCTTTGATACTTAAATTTAAGCGAATTTTTGAATGTAAAATTTTAGTGCACTTTTGGAAACCTAAGTTAAATTCTCCCATATTCATCTTTAAAAAATACGAATGATATGCAATTTATTAATTTATCATTCTTAATTTTCTTTTGGTTTGACGACGCCGACGTATTGATTGGCCAATTTGATGAATAAAATTATATTTTTTCTGATAATATGAATTGCACATATTTCTTATAAAAAATGCTACTTACCTTCAAGAGGTACATTCCAACCAGAGACCCTGTATATTGCGCCAACACATATACCAAGAATTGCTTCCAATTTATTTCATCTATTATAAACATAGCCAGTGATATAGCAGGGTTAATATGAACAGTATTAATATGAGAAAATATTTGAATGACTGCTAATATGCTAAGACCAAATGTAAATGCTGGTATAGTGGGTCCTATTCCAAAATCCCAAAAACAGCCCATACAACCGAAGTACATCATTATTGCAATTCCAGTAAATTCTGTTATGAAGCAGATTGTAAGTGGGCATGTCTTATTTTCATTTTCATTCATCTTTATTGCATAGGTAGTTCAACTTAAAACTATGGGAAATTTGACAGTTGGTCAAATCAACATTGTAACAATGACTGGATAATAATGATTAATAAATTCTATGGCAACTAGTCAGAATTATTAAAAAGAAAAGGATCATAAAGTAATGATAATTGTTGTTAAAATTAGATTATAATGCTGTCAAGTTTTTTATAAAAAAATCATCTGTCTGCGCTGCTGAAGAGAGGGTCACCGGCAAATTGTGTGTACCACTTATTGAGTCCTGTACGCGACATCCCGCAGTCAGGGATAAAGACTGGGTGAGGCTCTATTGTGAAAAACTCCAGCATTACAGAAATAAGGCGACCTCATGTTGGATAAAGTTATTCTGAAGATGGCAAGTGGCAAACAAATTCTAATGTTAGAAGTTCAAGATATTCTTGAATTTCTAATTGAGAATCATACAAAGGAACTTTATCATAGTCATCGCTGATAAATGCATAGCATCCTAGAAATGCAATTTTTTCGCTAAAATTTCTGTACAGTAGACACTTAAAAAAAAACAATCTCCCACGTATCAACGACGAAGAAATAACGTATACAATGGTATCAGAAAGGAATATAAGCTGGGCTTGTTGTCAATTTCTCAAAAAATCTATACAAATAATAATCACCACCATTTGAATAATTAATAATGATTGTTGGTGTAAGTATTTGCAATTTTTAATATATCACTATTACAGCAGTAGGTGGAAAATGATGGCAACAGCTTACACTGAAATTTGTACAAACTGAAAAGATTTGTAATTATTGCAAATTACTCTCTTTCCTGCTTTAAATTTGAATATTCTTAAGAATCAAATGCGAGGGCTTCCTGAAATACAAGTTCGAGCCCTTTGTTGGACAATGCTTCTTCATAGTTCTATCATTTCTAGATATAAGTGTCCAACTGGACTTGAAATATTCATTTCCTGTTTTAAATCTTTCCATAGATTTTTCAATTTAAACATGTGCGTTGCAACATTATCACCAAGATGTTTCTTGAATCCGAAAAATTGCAAAAAAGATATCATACTTTGTCTTCAGACATATCTTTAAATAATTAATGAAGTTTTTGTCCATACTTTCCGAGATGTAGTGAGACGTATTATCTTTTATTCTTTCTGACATGTTTGTTGTCAGAACAGTTAAAGCATAGCACAGTCTGGTCGATAGCCGAGTGGGTTAAGGCACGAGGTGGCAATCGCGATTAATCACACGGACATCGCACCACCGGGTTCGAATCCTGGCTCCGGCATTGGCACTGTCGGAGGAAATGGTTGTATGTCCGCGTTTTTTCAATGTGTAAACCCCTTCCGCACAAGCTCTGGCTTCTGGAATTGGAGGTTGTCGAATTTCTGTGGTGTTTATTATTATTTACTTATTTATTGTTGTCAGCTTTGAGAAATGTATCTAATCTTTGTCCAGCAATAACATCTTCTGGGAGTGTATTTGGTTAAACCAACCTGACTTCAATAAAATCAAACGCTCCAGGAATGGCCCATAAATAAATACTCGTTTTATATTTTCATATACTCCAATTCGCTTTTCCTTCTAGAATACCAGTGTTTATCAACCTTGTCAATTTTTTTTGTGTATACAATAGAAAACTCAGAAAGGAAATTGACACTGATTTTACATGAAATTTTCCTCACAAGAAGCTTAATACTTGCAGCATGCCTGGACCCATAACCTGATGAGTTGTATGCAAGTAACAGTCACGCCGTCGAAGAGTAGAACGATGACACAGTTGTCAACAAATTGTCTCATTGTTCTTCAGGATATCACTCTCAGGAACGCTAATATGTTCTGTAACCTCTTGAACTTCTTTCTCAAGAGTCTTTATCAAAATCCCAGAATTCTTCTTCACTCTGAAGATCTATCTCAGATTGATCCTGAGTTTGCGCTGCCGAATCTTGATGTATTTGATCAGGGAAATGGACTTTACTGGAATATTCATGCCTCTTTTCTGGTAATCTTATATATTCTCGTGACCTAATTGGCTATCTTATTCGCACCAAATCCGATATTCGTCACTATGGATACAACCAAATAAAATTCCCTTTACAGCTTTTCAATCAAATTTTTTCTTTGCTCTGTAGTACCAATATAGCAAGTATTATTATGTAACAAAAATGTTTTATACCAGGTTTCTTACCATACCACAACTCGTATAGAGATATCCCAGAAATATTAGAAGGGCCTGTCCGACACTGAATTTATCATTTCAGCCCAAAGTTTTTGTGGAATATTTCTGTGTGCATGCATTATAGCTCTAGTTGTTTCTACGATAGTGAGGTTTTCTCCATCACATCAATCATTTTGTTATGAAGTATAGGGCGCATAGTACGATGCTGAGTGATTCCTTTCTTCTGAAGAGTCTCCTTGATTTGCTTGTTATCAAATTCTGGATTCTGAGCAAGTCGATGACATTAACAACCTGCAAAACAGGAGTTGTATTTAACTGATCAAGTTCAATTAAAAGTCTTCTTAATCCAGATGATTTCTCGTAGTGCTTCACTAGCTGCTACAACCTTGGCTTCTGTTGTAGATATTGCTACTGAAGTTTGACGCTGACTGATTCAGGAAATAAGTGCATTACCTGAACAATAAATATGAGTAGAGAAAAGAAGAAAACAAAAGTTTGGTTAATTTTGGAAATTGTGATGAAAGAACAGTTTTGTTATTTCTTGAAAGTAACCTTTTTCTATTTAGTTGTACTGTAACGTGATTTTAGGTGTAAAATAATATGCGGCAGGGCGGCAAGACTTGTTCGAATATTTTGCCAAGCCAAGCCTACTTATAGGCAACATAAAATACACACATTCATTGTGTTTATAGAAATGGACAGCAGAGGGGTTAAATTACAAAACGTTAAATTTCAAGCTGGATAGGGCTTTGCAACCCTTTTTTGTTTTACACCAGTCAAGATATCCCGGTCCACGTCAGATAAGGGCGCAGGCCACCATCTCACTGCTGGAAGTTCAATTGAGTAGTTGAGTAGTTTTTTTCTGGTAGGAGCCGAGCCATATCATTCAATAAGAGATAGCATAGTCGAAAGAGAGCCCCTCAAACAACTCAGTCCGATCAACCCACCACAGCCCTGAGAGGAGCATCTGGCAAGAAAATTTTAAAATCCTCAACCATATGAAAATATTATTTTTTATTAAACTTATTTTTTTAAAGCTCCTTGGGCAGAATCATTTTGTATTTTTTCTTTCTTTTTAAATTCCTTCAGGATACAGATAACATTTTATAAGCAGAGGTAAGAGCCATTTATACCAGCTATCTTAACCATTTTATTATTTTCATACATTCTCATAGCAATGTTAAAAGAACTTAACAAACTCAACATTATCTAAAAGAAAATATCATCAGTCCTGTGTAGTATAAGTATCTATGGAATAACAAACAGAATCTTCAAATTCAAAAAATTCAAATTCAAAATTCTTTATTCTTAAAAGACAAAAAAAACATTTGTATAAGAAAAGTCACAAGTAAACTTACTGCTAAGATAAAAAAAGAGATAAAAAAGAAACAGGAAAGTATACAAAACAAGTTCATTGCATATATACACACATATGAATAATATAAGTTACAGATACGTTATACCAGACAAACAGGAAGCTAGTAGAGAGTTATATTAATTAAAATACTCTACGGTACTGTATAGACATTTGTCAAGCAAAAATAACTTAAGTTTCTTTTTAAATAGATTTTCCTTATTTATAGATTTTATGTCTTTTGGGAGGTGGTTAAATATTTTGGCACCTATACGGCTGGGAGCTTTAGAGGTGATATTTAATCTGGAATATGGTTGATGGAAGTCATTTTTTTGATGAGTATTAACCTGGTGATATTTATTGTTAATCAAAAATTTATCTTTATTGTTGAAAACGAATAAACAAGTTTCGAAAATGTACAGACTATATAAAGGAAGTATTTTAAAGTTTTTGAAGATATCTTTACATGTGTGAGTACTGGGTATACCAGCAATGCACCGTATGATTCGTTTTTGAGCGACAAATACGTCATGTGATAGGGTTGAGTCTCCCCAAAAGCATATACCATATCTCAGCCTGCTTTTTACCTGAGCATAGTATAGTGTAATTAATTGGTCCTTCGTAAAAACAGTTTTTAGATTTGTGAATAAAAAATAAATGACAATTTTGAACATAGAAATTTACATTGTGTTTTCCAGTTTAAGCAGGGTTCAATAGGTAGCCCTAGGAATTTAACATTATTGTTTTCGTTGGCTTGAATACAAAATGTGTCTATATTGTTGATAGATAAATTTATGTTTGATGTCTTGTTTTGGTATGGATGGAACCTGCACAGCTGAGTTTTGTCCTTATTGAAATATAGAGAAATACTGTTGAACCAGTTTATTAAGCGTTCAAGAATGTTTTCGCATTTATTTTTTAAGATAATGTCACATTTGTCTGATATTATGATGGAGGTATCATCTGCGTATAAAGTAAATTGTGTATCGTTTGAAAGTGCAATTATATCATTAACATATAAAATAAACAGAATTGGACCTATTACGGACCCCTGAACTACACCCATGTTTAATTGTCTTAGATCAGAACAGTAATTACGTATTTCATTTTGACTTACGTAGTTTATTGTTACATATTGTTGGCGTGAATTTAGGAATGATGAAACCCAGTTCAATGGGGTTCCTCTTATTCCGTACATGTCCAGTTTACTTACGAGGATATCGTGATCGACGCAGTCGAATGCCATACTGAGATCACAAAAGATACCAGCTGTGTCTTTGACATACACAACAAATAATAGTTCTTTGAAAAAAGTGCTTTGAAAACGGAAAAAGACTACTTTCCGAAACATCAGCAAAATACATTATTTCTGTGTTTATTCCGATTTACATCAAGTATTTGTAAAAAATAACCTCCGACTGTACCTTTGACGTAAACATTACAGGCGCAGGGGCTTTTTTCCAATAATTCTACTATTTTGTAGATTCGGTGATTTGTTTTTGAAGAGAATACATGTAGTAGAAAACCCAAATAAAAGGAAAGAATATTCTCATAGCCTTATAGAAATTTTCTCCTACCCATGGTGAAATCTGGGGAGTAGGCAGATTGAGGCACCGGATTTGAACCAACTTATCCTGACAGTTTCCCTTCCGACATTATTTCTGTTAACTATTTTTTCTTGGCCCCCTTTTTTCTTTTGAAAATGGCTACAAAACGGGAGCCGGAACGTCGAGACATCAATAATCTCAGACTTGGTTCAACCCGAGAAAGTATTTTTCATATATACATATATTCCTCGATTGCGGGCTGTTTTTTGTAAATTTACGATTCATTCTTAGTTTTTTTATATTTATATTAAATTAAGTATGCTTTAACTTTTTTTATTCTGATCTCCATTCCTCCTTATACCAAGACATTGACTGGCGTCCAACAGCTTACAAAACAATTTTTTCCTTTAATAAACTACTGGTTATAACATAGTTATCTAAGAACTCACAACCTGCTCCCGAACAGAAGAGCAGCCGATGTGCAAGTAACTGGAGAAGGCTTTTCCATGACGGTTATCACACTTCGAGCGTCACAGCATAATACTAATGATGATCAACTAGTATACTAAATGTACAAAAGGCATTTTCGTATATTTGTGCTTTGAATGGAACTCCAATCCCCTTCAAGCAAAGCCCAAATATCTAAAATATAGCAAATGACTTAAGAGCGTAAGAACCCTACAACTTTTTTTTTTTTTTGGAAGTTAAACCAAATTTTACTCAAATATAATGGACCATTCAAATCGCCAGCACGGTCTCCCGACTTGAATCCTCTGAATTTTTTTCTATGAGCTACATTAAAAATCAAATTTATAGCAACGAATGGGAAATAAGAAATATGATTTTAGGTTGACTCAACACCTTTTACAAAGGGTAGCTTGCCTCAATAGAAATGGAATTTTTGAAAATAGTTTGCAATAGTAAAATACATTTAGTCATTTATAAATTTTATAATTGTTTCAAAGCCATCTGTGTTCTCAGATATGTAAAATGCAATAAAATAAAAAACAGTTCTTCTTGAATAACTAAGTAATTTTTGATTTTAGTGGTATGGTTCCATTTGCAAAAATGTTTAGAATTGATTGGTCTATAATGCTCCATAAAAAAATTCAGGGTGTCCCATTTAAATTTCGGAAGTTAAGGTCATTTCCGGTGAAATCGGAAGTGATGGAAAATATTTCCAGCTGCTATCAGATAGCCAATATAAAAGAAGTTCCAAAGAACCAATTGTGTAAATACAATATTAATGGAGAAAGAGGGGCGTTTCCCTTTAAAAAAATTACCCGCTATAGTTAATTTCAATTTAGGTAATTCTGTTAATTTCCATTTATTTTATTCGGGTTCGCTGAAGCAATTATTTTTTAATTATTTTTATTTGGAAGGGATAGACCCCGTCAGAAAAAGGAGCACGAGCATTAAATGCTAATGGCGAAGAAGAGACTCTCTCTCTCATTCATCCGCTTGCTAGCAAGAAATATCAATTTTCGTGTATGCTCAATATATATTTTTTCTACATTTCGAGTGCCTGACGTAAGTATATGTGAATCTTGAAAAGCTGCAATTCTCCTGCAGTCATCATCCTGCTCGAAGGCCGCAATTGAAGGTATGTCAAAACCTTTGCAATAACACGCCTTTCTCGGTATTTACAATTTTCTACGATCGTGGTTTTGCTCTTTACAGTCCACTTTGAAAAGTAGGTATTTGTTTCTACATTGTTTATTATAAATGTGAAATAGGTATTTCTCAAAATATGCTTTATTTTTCTATATACATTTTGTTTAATATTTAATATCTATTTTCCTTTTCTTACTTTTTATCTTGTTATGCTATGTTAGTTAAATATATATCCATGCTGTTATACTTCATATGACTGTTGGTAAATTTGTTTAATCCCGATTGATCTTCATTTCTGCCACCGTAGACCTGTAAACACCTTAAATTCTTCAGGGGTCAAATCTGCAAATTTATTAATGCTCATTTTATAGGTCACTTCTCCTGCTTCGTATTTTTTATTGTGTTCCTCAATTTTTTTTACATTTTCTTGAAAAATAAGATAACGCTGCTCTTCCTCTGTGGTATTATAAGCTTTTCCGTGTTGTTCCTAAAAATTAAAATAAATAAATAATATCTATTAACTGATCAAAATTACCTTGAAAGCGGTCCACTGATCTTCAATTGTTATTGGGCTGGCCATTATGGTTATGATAAATAACGTGAAAAATATTACAATCTTCATTATCGTCTACCTAGAAAAATACGTCTATATGTAGTACAATATTCTATGCATTGATACGTAATATGTCTAAGTTCAAGTATATATATGTTGAGATGATAAAAGATATATAGTGATTCATATTTAATTACCAAATACATTTTATACTCTATGACATTTAAATTGCAACATCCAGCAATATATAAAGAACTTAGGTGAAAATCTGGTAAATAAAGGTCGCATAAAACCTAATAAGCGCTAACAACCTGTTTCTATGGAAGACTCCCTTTGAAATACTATTTTTTGGGTGTTAAGTGAACAATGAGCAAGGGGTAGAACCAGAGGGTTATAAGAAGTTAACATTTCTTTTCGGGTAACTACAGGTAGGGTTTGACAATATGCATCAACAATGATGTAACATTTGAATGGGTAGGAAAAAAAAGGGGCATCAAAGTCAGAAGTCTGCTCAGAGTATATATGAGTATGTCTTTTAAAAATTAGGGCACCCATCTAGTCCATTTATTAGAATTCCTTTGTTCTCCAATGCATTTCATTGTGATCTTAATCTGAAGGCTCCGAGAGGTGTAAAACAATACCAAAAAAGTGCCAATTTGAATAAAATATGGAATCACATAGTGTTCAGTAATGAATTCAAATTTTGTGAGCTTACAATGAAGGGCACAGAAAGGGCTTATCATCAGTGTGGACTGGAGAAATATAATACAATACCGAAACACACATTCTCTTCAGTCTTCATGAAAAAGAGTATAAATACACAAAAATATATTTATAGGGTTTTATAACCGCTTAAGTTACTGTATTTTCAGCCAGACCCCGGACTGTTGTCATAATCAGAAGGTTTATATTCAATATTTAAATTAAACATGTAGATAAGGATCCCTCCATAAAACAACAAACTCCAAGCATTTACGCTAATAACAGTGTTGTTTAATATTGAAACCACCATATTCATATTTTGAGGCTCGAGAAGTTACCAGATCTATTATTTGTCTTGGCGGGGTTTAGCTACAGCTACTCTATCGCTCAACTAGATGGCGAAATGAGATACCAGTCACTCATCCCAGTGTCAGACAATCAGCGAGGCTTAACTTTGCCCCAGTGAAGATCCTGAAAATTAAACCGATAACTGTACCTCGCCTATTTGTTAGTTAATCCCCGTTTGTACAAGTTTTAATTTTCATGTATTGTTGTGCATTAACTGGAGAGTAATTTGTTTAGTAGTTTTATACTTTTCAACTTTATAAATTCAAATACATTCAGTGCGGAGCTATATATTATTAGATAAATAATAAATAAATAAACACCACAGAAATTAGACAACCCCCAATTCCAGAAGCCAGGGCTTGTGCGGAAGGGGGTTACATATTGAAAAAACGTGGACATACGACCATTTCCTCCAACAGTGCCAGTGCTGGAGCCAGGATTCGAACCCGGTGGTGCGATGTCCGTGTGCCACCTCGTGCCTTAACCCACTCGGCTATCGACCAGACCAGATATGTGAAACATCAAGGAAAAAGTACCCTACCCTTTTTAAAGAACAAGTTATAGCTTAAAACACAGAACAGTAGTATATATACAGATCAACTATACCTGTAACATTAATCGTATTTCTTAATATTTCTTATTTTTCATGTTTAATCATGATGGTTTAAAATAATTTTGTTTATTAATTGAGCACATCTTTCTGGTATAGCAGATGTAGATGGGATGCACATATTATGTCCTAAAGGTGTAACGTGAACTACCATAGTAAGTTCATTATTTTTATGCATTAATAATTTTATGTCAAGGAAGTTTTTCATTATATCAAATCAAAATCAATACTAGCAAATGATGTAACCTACAAAAAAGTGTCTCATGGTTTAAAGATGTACTGTCTCATAATATGGTTGGAAAACCGTATGGTTGACTATACTGTTTCTACCAATAACTATTTACCAGATATGGCACAAGGTTCGGAATAACTAGCAGATGCAATACTTCAAGAAGACATTTACCACCTAATTTAAAACATACCCTGCAGAACTAAAGAGCATGAAAGAATTTGGGGTATTAGTTTATTTCGAGGTAGATACTGTTGTCTAATAATGAAATATGAAACTAATACTCACTTTAAACGTTTTCTAAGTCCAATTGTTTTGAAAAAAAATAAAAAATCGTTAAAATATTATAACGATTTTACTAAACGTTACATTTTCTATGTTACGTAGTGTAATAACTTTAATATTGATTTAAGATGAATAATATAAATGATTGCTAGATAAGATTCGTGTTACATATAAGTATTGACAAATAATTTTTCATAATGTACAAAGACTATTGGTATTTATAAAAACAATATTTATTCTATTAGTCAATATTTGTATATTATAAGTAAATAAGACAAAAATTTAGGAAGTTGTACAAACTATGGTTTCTCCTGCTTATCAATTCATTTATTCTACTGATTACCAACACAATGTGCCGAGTGTTGAGGTCAAAATATATTTACTTGTAAGGCACTTAACATAAGGTATTGGACATTTCCCAAAATATATACCTATTTATAAAAAAACTGTTTGATATTTAATTTGCTGTAACTGTATTTAATTTATCTATGAAGGTATTATATATCGATTTTATCGGTATTTTATGTCTGGTCGATAGCCGAGTGGGTTAAGGCGCGAGATGGCAATCGTGATTAATCACACAGACATCGCACCAATGGGTTCGAATCCTGGCTTCGGCACTGGCACTGTCGGAGGAAATGTGTAACCCCCTTCCGCACAAGCCTCTGGCTTCTGGAATTGGGGGTTGTCTAATTTCTGTGGTGTTTATTTATTTATTTATATATCGAATACATTATGCATTTAACATTAAAAAATCTATTAAAGCTATTTAAAAGTACCTATTAATTAATTTATGAAATTGTTTATAAACAGGCTGTCCCACTAATATTAACCACGTTATCCGTTAATATAATAATTTTTCGGTTTAGCATAATATTTGTATACCAGTCTTCAACCCTCTATGTGTAAGATGGATATATCTTTTGAAAGGTCTTTCAATTATCTACATAACTGCATATTTCTTTTGTACTTTTATCGATTCATTCCTGAGAAATAACTGATTCATTATTTTAAGTTCAATAAATAAAAATAAGAGAAGCACTATAAGTTAACGTATGACGTGTTCCAACTACTCACCAAGTCCTGTATAATAGTACAATTTGTTTTCAAATTGTGTAAGAACATTTCCGAACTAATTATCGACATCAGGGAACAGTGTTCTCATAAGATAAATAGGTGTAGTGGGAGTGAAGGCCCATTGATACAGCGGTTCTAATTCATAAACTATAAAAAGCAACAAGTTTCCGTTGGTTGCAATAGATACCCCAGCAATGTAAACAATACGGTGCTAAATTCGCAACTCCAAATTTGGGCGTTGCAGCTAACAACTTACCAGTCAATTACAGTCACAGGTAAGAGTTATTCTTGGTAGCTTATTTCTATATTATTTGGAACTATTTTTATATTAATTTTAATGAAATTTTATATGTAATAAATGGCATCCAGGGGCAGATTGATACTGTGACTTTAGGGTATAGTTTGATGTGTATCAATGTGCCTTATTACTTTTAATACGTGCTTCTGGTTAATGCCATCCTTGATGATGATACATTTTAGCATAGACTTGAAAAACAAAAGCAACAAGTCCCAAAAAGAGATTACCTGTTCCCAACAAGTCTTGACAGTTGATCAAGAAAAACAATTAATGAATATGTTGTTAAGTGTAGCAAAAAGCATTATGCTCTTACTCTGCGTTCACTAAGAAATATTGCTTATAAATACGCTAAACAGCTAAAATTACTAAATGGGATGAAACAAAACAAGCGACAATGGTTTGGGTTTCGTAAAAGGAATAAAAATATTAGTTTGAGAAAACCTAAGAAAACCAGCCTAGAAAGATCATTTTGCACTTACTAAAACTGCGCCGAACGATTTTTACGCCAATTTTGAGGAGGTTCTCACCAAATACACGTTCGCATTCGATTGTATAATAAACTTAGATAATAATAATATAATAATAATAATAACTTTATTTCCTTTAGACCTGTTGAAATACAAGTATAGGATAAGTCAGAATGTGAATACATTAACAATAAAAACGAAATGATATACTAATAAATAATAAAATAGAATAGATAGTCATAATTATATACATAAAAATCATTGCTTTTACATAGTCATATACAAAAACAAATAAATATATAAAATACATATAAAATAATGATGAAATAGGGATAACAACTGTAATGAACACACCTAAGGTATTAGCATTAAAAAAACAAAAGCAAGTTGGTCAAATTGTTTCAGGGGGAAGAGGAGGGTTTGTCACCTTGTGTAGTATAATATCAGTCACAGGCTCAGCTCAAAGGAAAATCTAATATTGCTCCTGGGACAATCACGAATCGTAATATCAATTAAAGCCGTTGATTACTGTCGAGATAATGGAAATTATAAATTATAACCTCTTGATGTGGGAGTCTTCAGTCTTTTTAAAAACAAATTGAAGGTTGCCTTTAATGACTGGCATAGGTATGACTCATCCAGGGATTTGTCAATTTATGATATACCAGGACTCGCAAAACTTGCCTACTTCGAAGTCTTCACAGTAAGAAATGTTACTCGTGGCTTTGCTAAACCTAGCATTCATCCTCTAAATAAGCTAGTATTCTCTGATAAAGACTTTGCTTCATGTAATGTGTACACGTCTAATGTGCCTTCACCAACAAATACGACACCTACGTCATTTGAAACACCCACTACCACAGAAATTTTGTCTCCAGAACCTGGACCATCAACTTGATTCACTACTTACACCTGAATCTATTAAGCCCAAAAAAATCTGCAACAGTAACAAAAATGAAAGCGAGAGAATACAGCAAATCACGAATTTAACGTCCATGCCAGAAAAGAACCGACTTCATGAATTACATAACGTCAAGGAACAAAACAGGCTCATGAAAGAACAAAGGCAGCATGTAAAAGAATTAAAAACTGCAAGAAATATCATGGCTTTGGCCGATAACTCTCAGGGAGCAATGAAAATAATGAATGAATGAAATAATAAAAAAAGAAGGTTGAAAGTGACAGTGATTTCCTCAGAAGAGTTTGATACAATGGATTCTTCCTCAGATTTTTTTAAATCATCAATGATGAGAGTAGAACTTTTAATCTGGTTCAACCTCTGCCAAATAATATACAAAATGATGGCTACTAATAAAATTTGCAAAAAAAATGTTTTGCGTTATGTTGCCTAAGTACCTATTATTAAGTATGAATACTCAACTATTATAATAATAATAATCTTTATTCATCCTATGAAATTTATACATTTATAGACAAGTCACAGAGTTAAACTACAGTATAAATATAGTAAAATATTAAAATAGTAAAAATACAAAATACAATATAAATAGTAAAAATATTAAAATAGTAAAAATACAAACTTATAGAATAACAAACTACATAAATTTAGAACAAAGGTATAAAATTAATTTTCACTGAGAAAAAATATTTCCATTTTCTATGATGAGTTGAGAAAACTCGTGTATGTTGTAGAGGCAATTTCGAGTTAGTATATTTTTTAATTTATTTTTGAATTTCATCATTGAGAGATTGCGGAAGTGCAGTGGCAAAGAGTTGTATAAACCAATTCCAATGTTATTAGTTCTGTGAAGTCTGTTTTGCGGTGTTAGCAGGTTGAGCTTATTTCTTGTATCATGTTCATGAATTTCGTTATGTGTGACGTAACTTTGTAGGTTTTGTTTCACATAAAGTAAGTTTTGATACACAATAATCGAAAATAATGACATAATTTTTAGTGATACAAATATTGGTTTACATGTTTCGTCCCATTTAGCATTGACTATACTTCTTACTGCTGACTTTTGGATTACAAATAATTTTTGTAAGTGACTGTGTGCCGCATTACCCCAAGCCAATATCCCGTAAGTGAGGAGCGGATGAAAAAGTGAGAGATAGGTTATTTTCCTAATAGCATATATAGATTTACTTAGCTTTCCACTAAGAACTGTGATATGTTCATCCCATATTAAATTTACATCTATATTAACACCTAAGAATTTGACGTTGTTTATGTCTTGATTTGTACTGTTGCTTGATCTGGACTCAAATAGCAAACTTACAGTTTTACCTTCATTCAATACTAGTTGATTGGGTGCAAACCAGGCTTTTGCTTTTTCAATGATGCTGTAGAGGATATGCTGATAATCATCACCCTTGTCTACAGTGAACACAAAAGTTGCGTCATCCGCGTACATTACAGTTTTCACATTAATTGTTTGTAAAGATTCAGGCAAATCATTTATGTAGACAAGGAAGAGTAACGGACCCAACACTGATCCCTGTGGTACTCCTCTCTTAATTTCCATCATTTGGCTTTTATTATTTCCACACTGTACTAGCTGTTGTCTATTGTCTAAGTAAGATCTAAATAAATTTAAGCAATTCCCCGAATGCCATAAAATTCTAGTTTATTTAATAAGATGTTATATTCAACACAGTCAAATGCTGCAGTTAGGTCCGTAAATATTCCTAGGCATTGATCTCTGTTTTCAAATGAGTTTTTAATGATGTTGGTTAAAGATAAGATTGCGTCTGAAGTAGACAGTCCCCGCCTAAAACCGAATTGTTGAGCACTTAATATTGAATTTGAGTCCAGATAAATAATCAAGTTGTTATACATCACAGTTTCTATAATTTTTGATATAGATGGTAAAATTGAGATCTGTCGGTAATTTTGGGGTTGTGTGTTATCCCCCTTTTTATGTAAAGGAATCACTTTCCCCTTTTTCAATAAGGCAGGAAAGTGCCCTTCAACAATGCATGCATTTGTTAAATCAGCCAACGGTTCACTGAGCAGATTTACACATTTTTTTATTATATATATATTTATGCCATATATATCTTCAGTTTTCTTATTTTTCAATTTATTAATTATTATTTTTATGTCCTCAGATGTAACAGGATTGAAGAACATTGAATTCCTATTTTGCATATTTCTATTCATGAAGTTCTCAGTATTGGTTTTAGATGTTGGCAAATTTTGTACAAGAGATTCTGCATTGTTTATAAAAAATTTATTAAAATGATCAGCAGTTAAATTATCGGGGTACGTGGTTTGTTTGTTTTTCCTACCTGTTTCAAGATTTATTATATCCCATACGGTTTTACTATAGTTATCCGATTTATTTAGGCGGTTCAGGTGATAGTTTTGTTTGGCCTGTGTTAATAGTTTGTTGTATTCTGTTTTATATTTCCTATAAATTTCCCTGTGTTGATCAGTGGGACGCTGTCTGTAACAGCTGTACAAAAACAATAACCTATTTTTGGCAATAGTGACCTCAGGAGTTACCCAGTTTTTTGTACATTTATATTTATCCCCTGCGGGTACTAATGGAAAACATAGATTGTAGTAATATATGAATATGTTGTGAAAAGCACTAAACTTCCCTTCCGCTGTATTATTGTTGTAAACATCGAACCATGTTTCCTTGCCTAAGCAAAATATAAGTTGTTCAACATTACTATTGCTATATTTTCTATTTAATTTTAAAGTATTTGTTTCTGTATTGTAAATATTTTCGAATAGCTCTAGAATAAGACCACTATGGTCTGAAATCCCTAAACTAATAAATTGATGCATTCGGACAATTAAAATTTACAAAAATATTGTCTAAACAGTTTCCTTTATCATGTGTATGCTCGTAAATTTGTTGATGTAATCCAAAATTCATGAACAGATGATTAACTTTTAATGTGTTAGTATTTTTTTCCTGATTAAAATGTACATTAAAGTCACCAGCAAGAAGTATATTGGTATTTATGCTATAATTTTCAGCATTTATTAGGACAATAAACATTATTTGCAGAAAATCATCAACATTTATCTGTTTTGTGGATCTATAAATGGCAATTACAATCAGATTAAGCTGTTTTATGTAACAAGCAGATATTTCACATATTTGTTCAACAGATTTCATAACTAAGTTCGTAATTTCATTAGCTTGTAGACTATTGTGAACGTATATACAACAGCCCCCGTTTTTTGTATTTAATCTACAGTAATGGCTTACCATGTTAAACTGACTTATATTGTAACACCCAATCTCGTCAGATTTTAACCAATGCTCTGTAATGCAAACTACTTTAATGGATGTATTTAATGTTAAAAAGTGTTCTAATTCGAGTATTTTGTTTCTTAGACATTGAGCATTAAGGTGGAAAATGGAAATATTATTTGAGTTTGCTTCGGTATTCACTCCCTTGCTTGTATTTATGTCCCTAAAAAAGAATTTGGTTGATTTGTTATAATATTTTTTGGTTCATCATGTTGACTCAGAGTATCCTTGTGTTGGTTGTTGAGAAAGCGTTTCCCTAGTCGAAAGTTGAAACGATCATAGGTGATCATTTTGGGCCAGAAACTGGGTTCATACACTTGCTGTTTAAATTCAGGTGCTACTCCAATCATAAAGGACTGGTTGTCAGTTGTTTTAAAGTGAGTTGGTAGTTTCTTTACGTAAATATCTTCAGAGTTCGTTTGGTTTGATATATACTGTATTATGTTATCTTCAGTTATATCGTCTGTTACCTTAGATAAGAACCAGATTTTTTTATTTTTGTCTTCTCTTCCATGAAAAATCTTATTTCCTTCACCAATTCCAACTTTAGGTTGATGTCGTCTTCTTCTAACTGTACGGAATCCATCATCTCTTATGTCAGAGTTAGTATTCGCAGTATCCTTCTTTTTAGAATTTACTGAGGTGGGTGCATCCAGGTCACTTTCTATATTTATTACTTCTTGCATAATTTGGTTCTGTGCATTAATTAAATTAATCGCATTTGATGATAATTGATTATTACTATTATTTATTTTTATGCCTGAGTCTGTCCTTGTTTGTGAACCACCACTGGGATTTGGAAAGTATGAATGTTTTTGTTCCTTTTCTTTAACTCTGTTTTTTGTTTCCTGTTTATATTTCTTATCTACTTCTTGCCACTTGTTTTTTTCTTCTAGCAATGTTATTTTATTGTTTAATAGTTTGTTATTTAATTTTAATTCGCCTATTAAATCTTCTTTACTTTGCAACAAATTTTTTAATAATACTGTTTCCCTCTCAAAGGATTTCTTAATTTCTTCCAGCATTATATTGGTACTGTTTATTTCTTCTTTACAGCCACATTGCACTTGACCGTTTTTGTTTATTATTTTAAGACCTTGCATGCGGCAGGCACATGAGCAATGATATGATGCTTCACAATTGATGCATTTAACTCCACTTTGCACATTTTTATTGCAATAACTACACTTTGATTTAAAAATATTCAACTCATCTACATCTGTGGCTACACCATTGGCGGCCATCTTCCCAATTATGTCTCTTATCTGAGAAAGAAGCCTGTTTCATGGACTTTTGTTTTCTCTGACCTGAAAGATAAAGCGTCTGTCAACCATTCTGGCATTGTTTTAAATTTGCCGATGTCAAGTTTCACTAAAGGAATCAACCGAACTGCTTCACAGTTTACGTTTCCTATTCCTATCAATCTCTATTCTTACAAAGCGCAAGAAGTTTTAGCTAGTTACTTACCGAAAGGTTGATCTAGAATACAAAAGAATATTTCTTTCAGTAATTCTCTATTATATTTATTATTTCATTTTTTTTTATTCACATTCACTTCTGCAATATAGAACTTCACATTTGTTTTAAGATTTTTAATTTTAGTTTGATTGTGAACTAATGTATTTATAACAAAAATGTGAATTGACATCTATTCGTATTGTGGCTTGGGAGCTGGTGGCAGAAATTTCTATATGATTTTATTGTGCTAGAGAAATTCAAAGTGTAAAGATGTCATAATAAAAAGCCGGAAAAACAATTTCAGTCAGTATGGAGCTGCTGAGTTTTTATTTAACAATTAATTAAAAATGCAATAAAAGACATGATCCTATATAATTTTATTATGTCAGCCACTTGTTTTATATATTCTAATGTTTTTTTCAATTTTTTTCATTTATTTTATATAATTCCTGTAGCAAATAAATTTGAATTCAAAATATTGGAGTAAATATATCAGACAAATTTTTAACCTTTTAAATGCCACGTACTCATTGTGGCCGAAAATAGGTAATCGGCCGATTTTCCCCATTGCAAACATGGTTCTCACCAGTGACGCATCACTCATAATATATTGTTACGTGCTTACAGTTTTTAGTAAACACTTTGTAGATTCAAATAATTTGCAACAAGAATTTTCACTAACCACTGATTTATTTATCACTAAAATTACACTAGTAAATACTTAAAAATCACACAACTAATAATAACTTAATCTAATATAAATTAACTATTTTTAAAACACTATGTACTTTTCTTCCTAAACTTGTCAACTTTTGTCTAACCTAAAAACTCTCTGTCTGTTTACTTCACTGAACTGAACTGTACTGCCTACTTCACTCAACTTAACTCTTCTTCTACAAACTGTCTCTGTAACCAGAACCACAGACTACCCAGAACTGTACTGGATACTAAACTGAACTATTCTGTTCTTTATACTTTACTAAACTATACTGTTCCCCATCTGTTGGACTCACCTCTTTATATACCCACTTGGAATGTCCAGAATATCATTGTAGAACTTTCCAGAATATACTGGAATTCTCTATAATTTTCTTAGGCACTACTAAATGGTGGTTCGCCAGTTGGCCCACAGATGGCGCCACCCTTCTGGCCAGGGAGTAATTACAACTCTCCTCTCTGTTAGAGGGCAGCACATAACAATATTTTATTATTTTTATTAGAGTCAATGTCGTTGTGATACCCACCAATGATTACTTGTCGAAATAATTTATTTGACATAACTGACATAAGAATTCCTATTTACAGCAGAGTTGTTTGCAACTGTAGTAGTGACATTAACATTGAGTTTGTTTTTGATATTTTTATAAGACTCTGCAGCAACCAAGCTCGGTAGCTACTCTAATCGGTCAGTTATATCAATACCTTCATCCCATATTATTGCCAGCTACAATAAAATCATATACCCATATTGGCACCACCTCCCTAGCTATTAATTACTGTAAGATATTTAACAAAAGTTTATTGAAATAAATAAATATTTTCTTCATATGACATATTTTTTTATGTAATAAATAAATCTACCCCTCTGTATGAAGATGCTCCATATCCGTATCATTGTACCCCACATATTGGGTACTTTGATATAAATTTCATTTATATAAAAAAAAAAATACAATTTGGTTCTATATCTGCTGTAATCCTGAAAAGTATTGATACATTATAATAGATAAGTATTACTAGAATTCTACTAAAAAAAAATGTCTAAACATATTGAGGAATGAAAATATTACAGTTCAAAAAAATTGTATCAATGGGCCCCCTCCCCCTAGTTCTACCAAAATGCATGAAACCATATTCTCTAACACAAGTGATCTTTCACATCGCATAATGGTAAGAGAACACACTTCCTTATCTAACTCTTTCTTGAGGGAATGGCACGATATTGTACGAGAATGCCTTTGGAGTTTGCACAGTGTCATTTCTAGTGGTTTTATATTTAATTTTTATCTAAATGTGGCACAAAATGTCCTTTTTGATAGAGTTGTGCCACCTTTAATTTTTTGCCTCAAGGGTGCAATCGATGATGCTCATAAAATGTCATCCTTCTTTTTTCCATCGTGGAGCCACGCGATCTCTCAGCTACTGCCGCTTTTATGTAATAACCAATGAAAAATTACATATTTGAAACATTCTTAAATGTCATCTGAACTTTGCACTATATTTCCCTTATCAGGATACATCTCCTGTGTTCGAAAACACTGATTTCAGAATGCAGGAGAATAGTAGGAGATGTGAACAATCATTTTGATGATGTGAACATTTTAGGGATAGGCTATCCAAGAATTTTTAAGAATCAGTTCCAACCTCATCCAGTTCACATGCATTCATGGATCAGTTCTGAGTATGAGCACTTGTGCATATAGATATTCATTCATATAATAACAAAAAACGTCTTTATTGAAACAATGAAATATTACAATGTTTCATGGACGAAGCTTAACATAGGCTATTCTGCCACTCGACTCCACGTATAACATTCTGATTTTGTGCTGCTAGTGCAAGCAAGTTCAATATTGTCAATGTGTGAAATAAATACACAAAACATTCTTCTGTATGGTGGTATGAGGACATGGCAGCAAAAGCTGGTGTACTGCTAGTTTGACTTGGACTTTTTTTAGTCATAATTTAGTACTCTAATGCTGTCTACAGGCTGTATGAATTTTTAACGTACAAGTCAACTAGCATTAGACCGAAGCTAATCCATCAATTAATAATGATAATAATAATATGGCTTTATTTTTTGTTGATATAAGTTATTTACAATAATCTTTTATAAAGGGGGCGACGTTCAACTAGGCTGCTCTTCCACGTAACCCCCTATAATTCTGCAAAACAAGCAGTACATTATAAAATAAAACAGTATAATATTCTAAGTACAAAATGTAAGATATATTACAGTACACATAAATAAATCAAATCTAACTATAACAACAAAATTAATTTCTTTGTGATATTAGGTAATTTTTGATATGGGTTTTCAGAGTATGGAAACTAGAATTTGAGCTAATTTTACAATTCAGGTTATTATAAATGTAAATTGGGCTGTATTATGCTTAGGAACTCTGTATAGATCACAATAGCGCGTAGGACAATTATGTACATCAGTACCTTTAATTAATTTTCCAAGCAAATATGTTGGATATTTATTTATGTTCATTTTGTGAATGAGGCACGCCATATGCAACTTAAAACGTTCATGAAGCGTTAACCATTTACTTTGCTGAAGTGTCTCAGAGATATGGTAAAATTTGCGGAGGTTATAACAGAATTTTAAACAATTATTCTGAATTTTTTGCAAACTTTTTTGGTCCGTTTTAAAGGCGGAAACATACTACTATCACGTCACATGAGCTCACGTACTCTCATGTTTTCTCAACAGCACGTGTTGTCATGGTCTATAAACACATTACTGTAACTTGATACGCCAATCTCATCACCAGTTTAGTGTATTGTGTGGCAATACTCGCAAATATGGAGTACGCTAGCTCAACAAGTTCGTCTGATTGGGAAGATTTAGAAAATGCAGCTGCATTTTTTATGGTTAATCGAGGAGATAGAACAGAATGGGTTCACAGAGTAAATACACAAAGGGAGGAATTGGGAGAATTTCACCAATTAGTTCAAGAGCTGAGACAGAATCCCAGTCGATTTCATATGTATTTCAGAATGACTATAGAGGAATTTGATAGTTTACATGACATTATTAAACACGATATTTAAAATCAAAATACTCAATTTCGTAAGGCGGTTAGCACTGAAGAAAGGTTAGTGGTATGTTTGAGGTAAGGCATTTTATTTAAAAAATGTGTACATTTTGTTAAAGCAATTATCTGTTGTCCTAAGAGTGAAAAGAGGTCATTTCGAATGATGTCGGTCTACGTTCCTCTTCTGTAGAAATCCAGCGTGTATTTTCCATACTTGAATCATCTGTAGGCGAAAAAATAGGCTGCAAAGACGATGATGGGGAACAAACCGTTGTGATGTAAAATCTGTGTAGTTAGTTTGCTGTCTTTGACTACATCTTATTTCAGCCTGTAACACTGCATTGCTCGATGCAAGTTTAATGTTAGCTTGTTCAATTTTTGGCAGCTGTTTTGTCATTCTCGACATACTTAAAAAAACATATTAGTTTCGTCAATGTCATCTAATAGTGTGCGTTTATTTGACTGCATTTTTTTTTCTTCGAGTTTTTTTTTCCTTGTAGCTGCAGATTTTTTCATTATATCTACCATTTGTTGTGCCGAACTTTTTGTCTTAGTTGGGCGATATCGTACTGTTGGTGTTGGTACATTATCGGCCTGCTCTTCACATTGCAAATCAGTATCTATCGACTGTGTGTCCTGCTCATGCCCTTCTCTATTTAGAACACTTTCTACTTCCTGGGTATCTGAGTTTTCATCCTCATCTTCACTGCTGTCGTCTTCTTCTGGAATAATTCTTTCATTTTCGACTTCGTTTTGGGAATCAAGCAAGTTACTGTGAATCTTTTGGCCTTCTAAATATGGCAACAGAAATTCCATTTGCTGCTCGTACTTCCAAGCGCTAATCTTTTTCGCAGCCTGGCCACTTTTCTTCTGAAGACGTCTATTTCTTGCGTTCATAAAACATCTACGAAGCTTTTCCCACTTTTCTTTGGCTGCTTCCGCTGAAAGAAAATATTAACAATTTTTTTATTTATTTCAGATTCTTGGCAACTGGAAATTCTTTTAGAAGTATTGGTTTTAGTTACAGATTAGGTTTCAGCACTGTTCGAAATATAGTAATTGAGGTTTGTGATGCTATTTGGAAAAACTTGGGTCCCATTGTAATGCCCAAACCTACAGAAGAGATATGGCTAAAAAATGCAGAAAGGTTCAAGCAAATATGGAATTATCGTAATTGCAACATATAAACATTCAGTGCCCTATTAATGCCGGTTCGTCATATTATAACTATAAGGGCCAACACTCTGTAGTTCTTTTAGCATTGGTTGATGCTGACTATAAATTTATTGCTGTTGATGTTGGCTCCTATGGTCGAAACAGTGATGGAGGTGTTTTTACCAAATCAAATATTGGAACTATGTTAGAAAACAATTTGTTACATGTACCAGGAAAATCTCCTCTGGAATCAAATGGAGAACCACTGCCGCATGTAATATTAGGTGATGAAGCATTTCCGCTTAAATCGTACCTACATCATCCATTTAGTAAAAAAGCACTATATAATGAATATAATAAAATATTTAATTATAGATTATCTCGCGCTAGAAGAGTTGTAGAAAACTCATTTGGAATTCTCGTCGCTTGTTGGAGAGTATTCCGAAAATCTTTAGAAGTACAATCTGAGCTCGTAGATAAATTAGTGCTTGCTTCATGCTGTCATCATAACCTATTGCGTTCAGATGCAGCGGAACAAGTTATGGAATCAGAAAGGCTACCTGTAGTAGCTTTTGACAATTTAGATGGAATAAGAAGACATCCTACTAAATATGCTTCTCAAGTTCGAGAAAAGTTTAGAGCATATTTTAATTCACCTTCTGGTAGTGTGCCTTAGCAGACAAATATGATTCGCAGAGAAAGAATACACCCGGACATCTAAACTCATTTCTGTACAGGTATACTAACCACTACATATAAACTTAAATACCTATTATTTTTAACTCTTTTGCTATTTCTTCCCAACTTTCCTGTCGAATACGCTTATCCCTGTAATCACCATTTTTATGGTTATATAAAACTTCATGGATTCTAACACATTCAATCAATTTTTCATCCATATTTTTTGTTAAATACACTTGATCTAATTGAAACCCAACAACACGTGCCGTCACACTAGCTGAGAAATGAAACTTTGCAGATTTTACAGACGTGATGTCATGCGTGCGCTGGGTGACGTGATGTAACATGCGTGCGGCGTCAGTAGTGTGTTTCTGACTTATTTAAATACAAGCAAAATTTGAGGTTTACATTTATTCGTCGTGATGTGGCTTTGTGTGACAACCCGTGAGCTCACGTGACGTGATAGTAGTATGTTTCTGCCTTAAGCAAAGCGGGCCAGTATACCACATCACAGTAAGCTAATGTAGACAAAATTAAAGATTCACATAACTTAAGTTTCACATCGCTTGATAAATACTCCTTATGCATGTATAATGTCTTTAATTTAAAATAAGATTTTTTAACAAGTGTGTTGACGTGTTCATTAAATTTTAATTGCACATCTAAAATTACTCCGAGATTTTTGCAATGTTCACTAAAAGTTAAAGATTCATTATCAATTAGAATTTTAAAATCAGGTATTTCACAGAGTTCTTTATTGTTTTTCCCAAACAACAATACCTCAGTTTTTTCTTGTTTAAAATAAGACCATGCGCACTTGATACTCCCACCACCTGTGCTAAATCTTCGTTGACATTTTCAGCAGCTACTTTATATTCACGTTGTAAAAAGTTTAAATAAATCTGTGTGTCATCTACATATTGGTGCATAGAACTAAATTTAAGGTAGCTGTAAAAATCAGCGGTATATATCGAAAATAATAGTGGACTTAGGACACTTCCTTGTGGAACACATATTGCGTTAAATATAAAATTTGAAAAAATTACATTTAGGAGCACTCTTTGCCGTCTATCTGAGAGATAGTTTTTTTAGAAACAATACAGCAGAATGACTAAAACCAAAATATTTAAGTTTTTTACATAAAATCTCATGATGCTTATGATAAGAGTATAAGCTTTGCTATAGTCCAACAAAATTAAAATTGTATTTTTACTTTGATCATTTGCTCTAAAGATACCATCCGTTACATGTAACAACGCAGTTGTTGTACTATGGCCAACACGGAAACCAGATTGCGTATTAGGTAAAATTGTATGTTTGTCAAGAAATGAATTTATTTGTCCTGCAATTATTTTTTCCAAAATTTTTGATAATACAAAAATACTTATTGGCCTGAAGTGAGAGAACTCGACTGGATTGGAATTTTTAGGGATTGAAATTATATTCGTATCTTTCCATGCACGAGGAAAAACGTTTAATGATATGCATTTATTAATAATAAAAGTTAAATATTCATTTAAGTACGGTAGCACTAATATGTTATCATTTTCAAATTTATGCCATCAGCTCCTTTTGCATTTGATTTAATGGTTCGTACAATAGATTCTACTTTTTCAACTGTAACTTGAGTAAAATTTAATTCCGTGACGAAATTTGAATATTTTTCATGATATTTTTCTAATATTGCAATTTTTTTATCCAGATCTGGTACTTGTGGTAAACTACTAATAAAAAAATTATTCCGATCATCAACGTCACTGAAATCCACAAAAGAACTTTTTATGTTTTTTGTTTATATTTAAATAGCCTAATGTTTTCCAAAATTCTCTAGGATTGATTTTAGATTTTTGTTGTAAAAACGCTTTTTTTTCTAATTTCACCGTAGTATTTACAATATTTCATAGTTCTTTGTAATACTTCCATGATGCCTCTGTACCAACTTTTTTGTATTTAGTATAGGCTTTGTCTCTGAGCTTCATCATGAATTTTAGATTTTGAGTTAACCAAGGAGCTGGCGGCTTAGATATTCTTACTGTTTTTTCTGGAGCATGAAGTGCATTTATATTTAGATTCCAGTATTCTATCATTTCTTCAACAGATTGAAGATCATAAATATGTAACCAATTTATAAAATATAGATCATTAAGAAATATATTAAAATTAAATTCTGAGTAATCCCTAAATGTTTGAAAAATTTGAGGTTGTTTAATTTTTTAAATTTTTAAATTACAATTTACTAATGAATGATCCGAAATACCTTCCATGTTAATGACTTCAACATTGTTCACTAAATTTATATCTGATATAACAATTAAATCTATTACTGTACTAGAGTGTTCCGTAATCCGTGTCGGCTGTGAAATTAATTGATGTAAACTATATTTACTTAAAAAACTAGTGAATTGTTTAGTATTATTGTTATTTAAGTTTGAAAAGTCTACATTAAAATCCCCTCCAAATAGAATTACATCGAAATCGGAAATTCTAGGCGTGAACTATCTGCGTTCAGCCTAGCACCTCTTCATTCACTGTGGCTGTCTGGTGTTGGACTTGTATCTGTACTCGATCTGATTTTCGTGTGGATATAGAAAATAAATGTATAAAAAGTGGAATTAAGGATGTAAAATTTGGGCAATTTCACTTACCAAAATATTATCATGTCTTTTTCTACTCAAAATGTTTTTAAAACTAATGTAAAAAATGCGAATGATAACTTGAGCGCATTATTTTCCTTGAAATGTTGATTTTTCTTAACCTACGGTAAAGTTTTGGAAATGTTTATAGACTTCTTGTGAGCCAATTTGGCGGTTTTGAGTCTCCTTGGCTCTGTGCGATTTGCAGCGGTAGTTCTGAAGATGTTATGTAGACTTTCTGTGAACCAATCTAAGGGCTTTGAGTCTGACCCTGTACGGTTTCTTGCAGCAAAGAGGTGTCTACGGATGGTTAATCACTGAATTAAATGTGAAATAGATATTCACTCCATCCGTCCAACCCGTTAGCACTATTTATGCATGTTGTTAGACTGTGTCAGTTATAATATTGATCTTGATAAATTGATTTTTAAAAGGAAAAATATTTGTAACGGAAAATAAATGACAAGTGTACGTTATGAAGTAACGAGATTTTTTCCCACAGCTAGTGAGTATTTTCACTGAAACCAGGCACCGTCGTCAACTTTCCAGAGAATATCAAATAACTTTTGTTTGAAACACCTATTCTCTGTTATGTTCGTAAACTTTGACACTGCAGTTGCATTCTCACTGTATCGAAGTAACATCTTTGACGTTTGTTCACTCCGAAATTATATCACTTACAGATTATTGTCACATCTGTGCAAAATAAGTATTGTCTGGCCGATAGCCATGTTTGGTTGAGATGCGAGGTGGCAATCGCTATTAATCACACGAATATCGCGCCACCGGCTTCGAATCCCGGCTCCGGCCTTGGCGCCGTCGGAGGAAGTAGTTATCTAATTTCTGATGAGTTTAATAATTATTTATTATATCATAGACTATTGTCACTGCTCTTATTCTTATTAATTTCTCAATTGAGACATGTGATATGTTTATTCAGGTCATTGCCACAACTCTAATTACTATTAAAATAAAACGACGTACTTTTGTATAAGTATTGCATCAAATTACTCAGCATATCTATAGTATATTACGGTCATTACTATAGCGACGCAAGTTTTCCTATTATAATATTTAGACAATCATTGTTTCAAATATTTGGGTTATTTTTGATTTCATGTACAGCTATTTGCTACATCAATTTATACAAAATAAAATGGGATTTTTTTACTATTTCTTCCCATCAACTATTGTATTTTCTTTCACCTTTACCTTTTTCATCATACAGGTAACAAGCTAAATAAATGGGTTCATTTCAAATCAAAATAGCAAACAGACTTCAACTATAAATGTACAGTGCAATCTTGAGTAATAAAATACAACATAAATAACATATATAATTAACTAAGGGCCGGTCTCTTCATCATCCATTAAATTTATTTGGGAAATAATTTCCTTGGCTACAATTATATCAATAATCGTTTCCATAGAATTTATCCGCTGAATAAATTTAATGGAAGATGAAAAGATCGGCCCTAAGTCTCCCAATTATAATAGACAGTGTGTTCAAGTTTACCAGGTATTTTAAATGAACAGGATGATTAATTTTCTAAGGTATATAGTATCAGACAGAAACAAGTAATATTAAACTTTATATAAAAGATCCTGGGGTAATTAAAAAAGGATTACTACACACACAACAAAATTTGGGTCCTAACTTTATAAAACACTAGACGATCATGCAAATGGCCAATTTTATTTGTTTATCCTTCAGATAAATAAATAGTAATTAATTTACTGGTGACATAATTACCAGGATTTCTTTATACATATACAGTGGGGGTCACAAACGCTTCATTGGTGCCGTGACCAAGATTTTATGTGAAATAAAACCACCTTCCCACAAACGTTTCAGTTATAATGCCCGTTTATTAACTAACTTATATTTAGAATAATACATTTGTTCTTGATGAGAAAATAAAGAGTATAATATGATACGGGTCTAGTATATATTCTGATGTCTATGCATAGACAGATGCATAAGTAGCATCCGTTTTCCCTGGAAACTATCTTTCACAAAAAAGCCAAATATTAAAAAGAAATACTTAAAATGTATTAGAAAACTGGTTAAAAATATAATTCAGATAATGGTAATCATACTTGAACAAGAACATCATACAATAATGCAAATATAGAATGATATGTCGAAGCATGGAGGGAGACATCTCCATGCTTCGACAAGAGAAAATATAACATTATTTTTAAAACAGAAGGTAAGTTTGAAACTCACAGGTATAGATTATTGTTTTCGAAAGAAAATACATGTGGTATAAGATCCTAAAAAGAAGGAAATTATATATATAATAAATAGATTTTATCTACTGCTTACTAGAATAATCTATAAGTACTTAATTGATCTGCTATTATCTCACAAATTTTCTAACTTTTGAAATAAATTCCCCGATTTCTCCAGTTATGAAATTTTTGAATGCATAAATGAACCTATATTATGAGTCACTTTCCATCTCTTTAACAAAAAATAACATCTATACTATAGTCTTACCACATGTTATACTAAATCAGATTTTATCCACTTTTGTGTTGTTTTAGTATTTAATTAAACACAAAATGTATAAAAATAGCACTGCTGCCTTATCACAACACAACAGTCATGACATCCACTCACATCTCATGGTCATGATCATGATCTCATCATTCCCAATATTCTCATCTCATTTTCATAATATCATTTAATCAAGTAGTTTATAATGTCACAGTAGGTCTATTCTCTACTGTGGTAATGTCGTCACATGACCTTATGTCTTCTATGACAGAAATAGTGTCATAAGAGAAGAAGAAGAATAGCTTGTGTCTTCTGTCTTATATGAATAGGTTTGTTTTTGTTCAATTTTAATCAAACATCAAAGGATTGATATTAGTTATTTATAATCATTTCTTATCTATAGAAAAATGGTATTTAAATGTCAGGAGAATTCTTTTTTAAGAGAGGTATTTTATCTAGAAAGGCTTTATTTATAATATAAATATATAACGTCCTTTTATAAATTCTACAATTTCAGTTTAGCTCTAAAGTCTTATCTTGCGAAAAAGTGGAAAAAAGCACTATAACAATAAATGGCAAAAAAGAGAAAGTAGAAGGATATGAGTTAATTTTAGAAGATACAATTATTTTTCCTGAGGGTGGAGGTCAGGTACGTAAATAGAAGCATATAAATATATGCACAGGTATACTATACCCTAATGGGTCGCGTGCGTTGACGTCACAGCTTTTCAGCCCTTAGGAAAAACAAACAGCTGTCATTGAATAATGCCTATATTAAACGCCTCGTCGTAAAGTGTTTTTTGCACATTTTGTGGTGTTTTAAAAGTTGATTTTGGATTATTTAACATCCATAACTATCCTAAATTATTTCATGGGGTAAATTTTGTTTGTTAAGATGGAGATGAGTTTATATTTTACGAAATTACCACATGATGTATAGGTTAGGGATGCAGAAAAAGTTAGTGCCATCGGTTTAGACCCTTATATTTTAAAAAAGGAAGACTTTAGTAGTGATATTGAGGTATTTTCAAATATTACACATGGTGATATTGTTAATTATTTAGTTTTTGAAAGAAGTGCATATACAAAGGATGAGTTTAAGGCGTTTAAAAGTCTTGAAGCTTACAACCAGTTCGTTTGTGGCTGAGCTTTTTTGCAAGGAATTTACAATAAAAAACTTGTTGTTGCAAAGGTAAGAATTATTTATCAATGATTTAGCTCTAAATACAATTTCTTGGCATAATAATGTATTAATATTATAATTATTAGAGAGAGAAAAAATGAACCATATATATTTCAATTTTTGAATTGCAAAAACTATTTTAAACGGACAGTCAACATTCCTAAACGTTTGCTAATTTCTGTGTAACATTTAGTTTGCCAGCCACTAAGTACAAAACTTTCGTCTAAAATATTTAACTCAGACCATGTCACAGCTTATAGTCTAGTTATGGAAAATTTGGCTGAACGTTGACAGGGACTTTGATGATACGTAATATCTGTATATTTTATATTGTAGCTCAATATAACAGGCATTATTCGTTTTCCAGGTTACACAGTCTCAACGTCTTCAGCAGAAGCCATTGACTCCTTGGATTATTACAGATCCAGATGATTCCATACTGAGCAATCATTGTGATTGTGTAGCCGGTCTAGGTGAAAAGTGTTCCTCAGACGTAGTTCCCATAAATACCATATCTGTTCAACATTACACTCGAATACTCTACTTACTTAATAATATACATTTTGCCAACCATATTAATACTATATAGAACTGTTTAAAAAGTTTTTAATCATCTCTAGATGATTGGCCAATCACACATCGAGTACAGTATTCAAGTACTTTAGTGTTTATGGAATTATGTCAGAGTAGTGTCAGAATAAAATTTCCAACATAACGTTACTTATTATTTTTGTAAATTTAGCCTTACATATTATATTTATTTTTATACGGTAAGTGTGAGTGACTTTTCATATAGTATTAGCATGTTTCTTTTTGTTACGATATAGATGTTCATACTTACCTTTCGTTAAACTTTTTGGTTGTGACAAATATATTTAGTTCTTATGGATTTATTTTTATAGTGAGATGTGATATTAGATGTTTATATTTATCTCGTAAGTTTCTTGAGTGTCATAAATAATTATTGTATTTCGTTTTAGATATTTATTTCTGAATAGTAAGAGTGACACTATCAATATATTATATATTTTTCTTACGATATGGAATTAATTATACCTTTCGTAAGTTTCTTCTTGGTCCTTCTTACGAACAGTAATCGAACCTTGTGATAATAAATAATTGTATATTGTAGGCAATATTTTGTTTTATTTTCACTTACACGTAAACAAATTCATTTACAGGCATATAATAATACAATAATGATAATATAAACAACTTTATTGAATAAAATGTCAATATATGAAATAATAGGAGTATGTTATATTTAGGTGTATATATATATATACTAAGTAAAATTTAGCCCCATGGCTATTCCTATACTCAACTTTCAAAATCATGGACAGATTATTTAGATAATATACATTACGATACTACATAAGAAAAATGTGCACTAACAAAAAATATTTGTTAAAAACAATCAAACCAACATAAATTTCTAATTTTACCATGTCTTGTTTATTGTTTGCTCTAGCTGCGATTCTTAAGTCCCGAGCACTTTCGCATCTGGGTTTCAATTTGTATCCCATGTGGAGAGACCGTACCCAATCTGAGTTGTTTTGATCATGTAGATCGGCACTTTTACCTGCAACATGAACCTTAATTAAAAAAAAATTCTTTATATTAACATATAATAACTCACCACTAACAAAATGCTTGGAACACACATTTGCATATTTAATTTTATTGCAACCACATTTGACGCCTCTTTTACCAAACTTGCTTCGAGTCGAAAACGGATGATATTTTGAAAAAACTAAGTTTATTTCGGGTTGCTACACTCCCACAATTCACAACACTGCAAAAACTTGGCATTTTGTACGATAAATATCCATATAAACACAAATATTATGAACAATTCACTAAGTTTCCATTAAACCGCTTAACGAATTTCGGTTTGTTTTTCCTAAGGGCTGGGATCTGTCAAACGTTGTGGCGTCACGCGCACGCGACCTATAGGGTTCACAATGGTTCAATATGATGTCCAGTTAATGTTTACCAATCGTCACAAAATCAGAAATAGTTCAACCTCTATTGGTATACGATTTTTCTGCATTCTTGCAATGTACCTACAATATTGCACATATGGAGCGCATAATTGTATGTGATTATTTCTTTGATCTATTATTACATTAAAATAAATAATACAGCATCTTGGTCATCATCCAGGGACGATTTTAGGACTCAGGAAAATAATCTAGAAAAGGTCCCAGCTTGTATTTTTATAAAGGACAATTTTAAAATTCAGCTAAACTCTAGGGCTCTTGGGTCACATTATGGGGACCCACCGTGAATTCCCATTTCCCGATAGGCCAGCACGCGCCTTTCATCTCTTATGTATAAACCTTATTTAGTATATTCTGTCACAAAAGTCTACAAATCTGTATGTCGACATATTCTAGAATATGGACATATTTTATACATAAATTGTCAAAAACCTGCACAAAACAACTTATAAGTTATAACCAAGATTCATCGCCTTGCCAACTACCTTCACAGTCTGTCCAATAATTTACTATATCGTTACCTCAGAGCAACACTAGGATATCTTAAAAAGGCGGTTTTAATATCTGCATGAAATAATTTGGAAAAGACGCCGTTGTTTAGTGAATTATTAAGATATGTCAAAAATAAAGTGTACTGCTCAGAAAATTACTTATCTTTGTGTAGCCTAAATGTTCTAAACTGCAATTAAACAGCAATTTTATCAAAATTGATTTTTTTGACATGCTTTGAGGCGACGATATGAGAAAATTTGTATAACTCAGTTGCGGCAGATGGCAATGTCGTAGGGAATGGTCGTTGTATAATTGTCTATATGTGTGTGTCCTGGTTGAGTGGTAGAATAGCTTCTACTAAACTCCGCCAGGACGGAAATCTAAATATGGCAATTAAAAAAAAAAAAATCGTTCAGTCTATTGTGGCTCAATTAAATAGTAACAACGGGTTGATGTATCCAGAAGCTACGCAATCTTATGAGGATTGTGTACAAAATACAAAATAGTTTATTGGTGTCAAATATACCCTTGTATTTACACAAGTCATGGTATGCAGTCACCCTTGAGTTAGGTACAATAAATAAAATTTAACAAACATTTCGATACATACACATTAAATTTCAGAGCAATAAATTGTCTTAAAGGTAAAAGGATTAAGAAAAAAAAACTGACAATTACACAACATATTAAAAATCTGTAAAACTAAAATTATAATTTAGGTACTCCTGTACATTGTAGAAGGCTTTTTTTATAAGAAAACATTTTACTGTTTCTTTAAATTTTTTTACTTGCATCTCTTTTATCTGTGTTGGCAATTTATTAAAAAGTTTTATAGCCATATAATCCGGTCTACTTTGGCATCTCTTTAGCCGACACTACATTGTCACCAAATTCTCTTTGTTTCTAGTATCGTACTCATGGAAGTCTTTGTGCGTTTTGTACCTATTATCATTGTTTTTTATATACACTAGATTTTCTAGTATATAGTTACAGGGGAATGTTAGAATTTTTAAATTTATGAAACTATATCTGCAATCTTCCATATAATGTAAGCCTGCTAAGATCCTTATCGCTTTTCGTTGCAATCCGAAAATTCTGCCGGCTTGTGCCCCACCACCCCACGCCATTATGCCATAAGACATAACAGAGTGGAATAGTGAGTGGTATGCTGACATTATCGTGCTTTGCGACACAGAGGCTGCCAAATTTCGCAGAATGAAAACACTAGTTCTGAGCCTCTTAGCGACATTATCAATGTGAACATCCCATTTTAGTTTCGGGTCTAAGTAAACTCCTAAGAATTTTACATGATCTATTTCATTTACATTATTTAAATTTCTAAGAGAGAAGGTCAATATATTAGTTTTATCTTTATTTAATAATAAACAGTTTGAATTAAACCAGGCCTCTGCTCTCGACTGTGCCATGCCTAACCTCTCTTGAACAATCTGCAATGCCTCACCTGCGAGTGAAATTGTAGTGTCATCTGCAAAAAGAGTGTACTGTGCGACTCGTTCTCCTAAGGGTAAATCGTTGTTAAAGATTAGGAAAAGTATTGGTCCTAAGACTGATCCCTGAGGCACACCAATATTCATTCTTGTTTCCGCAGATGACACACCGTCCACTCTGACTATTTGGTATCGATCTTCTAGATATGATTTTATAAGTCTTCTACTATTATCATGAAATTTGTAGTATTGCAGCTTGTCCAATAAAAGGTCATGCCTGACACAGTCAAAAGCTTTACTCAGATCATAGAAATTTACTGAAATATATTCCATGTTTTCATATGTCTCCATAATATTGTTGAGAAGGTTAAGAATTCCCATGACAGTGTTCCTACCCTTTCTAAACCCGAACTGGCTATCACAGTATAACTTATTTTCCTCGAAATGTTTGGTGATTTTATTTGCCATGCATTTTTCTACAATTTTTGATATTATAGGCAATAAGGATATTGGCCGGTAGTTTGCCACGTCACTGCTATCCCCTTTTTTGAATATTGGTGTTACAATAGCCTTTTTCAGGACCTTTGGGAATATGGATTCTTTGAAACACATGTTTATAAGTTTTGTTAAAGGTATTATAATAAGATTTTTGACAAATTTGATCATTTTAAGGCTTAATCCATAGACATCCCGGCTGTTTTTATTTCTCAGTTGGTTTATTACATCCCTCACATCATTGAAACTTACTTCTCCAAAAGTGAAGTCCCCACAGGAAATATCTATGTTTTCTAAGTTATCTACAGGATTGACATTAGTTTTTGGTATGTCTTTGACTATATTATGGGCCACATTGGCAAAGAAATTATTAAACTGTTGGACTGTTATATCTGTAATTTTGTTTTCTTTTTTACGTACTCCCCTTTTTTTATTTATTATATCCCACATGGATTTTGTGGGGTTTTTAGCAGATCTAATCATTTCATCATTTGCTAGTTTTTTTGCATTTTCTATAGCCTTTTTATATATTGCTTTATATTTTTTATATTCTTCAAGGTAATCGGGTATTTTAAATTGTTTATAGAGATCACCTAGAAAACCTAGATGTTCCCTCATGTCCCTAAGCTTATCACTAAACCACCTAACTTTGTGAGGTTGATCATTTCTAACCACATATGTTTTTTCGGGGAAAGATTGCAGATATGCTTTTTCCAGAAGTTCTATAAATATTTCAAACTTTCTTTCAACATTTAAATCTGATCTATTGATAAAATTCCAGGAATAGTTTTCCACTATGTTAAAGAATTTATTAAGTCCAAGTTGTGTTATTGGACGAAAAGCGTTTTTCTCCTGCTTTATTGGAACTTTACTAGTATCTTTAAATTTTAAAACTTGAGCCAAATGATCAGCTAAATTTAAATCTACTGTATGTGCTGAAAGAGAGTCCGGATAAAAATTTATGAAGATATTGTCCAGGCAGGAAGATTCCCTTGTTGAATCAAAAATCGTGGGTAAAAACCCGTAGCCTTCTAAAAGGTTACAAAGATATGTACATTCTCTTTGGAATGTTCCAAATAAAACATTGAAATCTCCTGCCAGGACGATTTTTTTATCACTACCTACTTCATTTATAACAGATTCTATTGCGGCTAAGAAGGTGTCAAAATTACCTGTTGGAGCCCTATATGCGACAATCACAAATACATTTATTTCCTTTAATAGAATACCACATAGTTCTACAGATTTTTCTACATTATATTTACTTAAGAAATCTAAGTCTTGACTTTCCACAACACTGTCAACCAGGATGACTGTTCCTCCACCCCTGGATAGCTGTCTTGCAGAGGAGCTTGCTACTCGATAGTCATTGAGGCTAAAGAGATCGATTTCTTCTTTATTGAGCCAATGTTCTGTCAGACAAACACATCAACGTTTATATCTTGCAGAGATGCTTCAATTTCATGTATTTTATTTTTTGCGGAGCGTACATTACAGTGAAGAATATTAATGGAGTCAATATTAGTTGGTTTATTTACAGTTTGTCGAATTGTCATTTTTTCAGGGAAGCTGTCGAACTTCTCTGAAAATTTCTCGGTTCCTTAGGGGTGTAGGGTCTAATAATGGTTTTCGCAGGCCACATCTCTTCATGAAACATTTTTTCCTCATCAGATTGTTTAACCCCTATTCTAAAAGCTGCGATGTCTTTTGAATATGTTCTGAGTTTGTAACATTGCATGGCTTTTATATCATAATCATTTAAGTAGCTTTTGACATCTTCGGTGGTTGTGTCTGGTTCCAATTGTGAAATGAAAATCCAACTTAATGGATTAACTGCTTTTAATCTTGTAGAACATTGATTTTGACCTATAACAGTTTTCCGTTTAAATCTTCTATTTTTAGGAGATATAAATCCATCATTATTTTCCTCTAGGACCTCTGGTATATTTATATTTTCCTCATTTCGCTTATCAACATCTTCACTGCTCTTTACTTCAATTAAATTGCTTTGCCTTTCAGATAATACCAAAGCATTTTTTGGGGAGATTGAATTTAAGTTAATTAATTCATTCATAAGTTGTCTCTGTTTGATTTCCATTTCATTTGAAACTATTTCTGATTTTTGTTTGGGAGTCACTGGTTTATTTGTGTTTTGTTGAGTTTTTGTATGATGATAAGTTATTGCCTTTTTTGTATCTTTTTTTTCTATTGTATGTCCTGTTTTGTTTACATTATCTAAATTATTTATTTTAAGTTTTATTTGCCTTAAATCCTCTGCAACAGTGGCAAATCTCTTTTCAACTTCATCAGTTATTAGTTGTTGTAATTCTTTATTTTTGTATAATGAATTTTCAGTTGAGCTCTGTGCACACTCTAGTTTATTTGGATTTATGGTATTTTCTTTATATTCTATTTATTATATTCTATATGGTAACTTTCTTATTATTTCTTCTAATTGATGTATTTGGTGTTTTAATTTTTCATTTTCTATTTTAAGATTGTTGTTTTCAGTTATTAATTGTTCATTTGATATTGTTACTGATAATAATAAGTTGTCTTCCTCATTTACGATCACTGTTTCAACACCTGCATTTTTTGTTTGACAAATTTGGTCAGGTTTCAGTTCACAACACAAAACTCTGGAAGAGCAGCTATTATGATATATTTTATCACACTTTGAACATTTATTAAACTTTTTAGACACTGTTTTTTTACAGTAATTACACAGCTCTTTAACCGACACATCTTTACTGTCGGCCATCTTGTCACATCTGTAGTGGATATACCATCCTTCGGAGAGGATGTAAAGCAGTTGGTCCCTAGTTTATTAAATGTTAGGCAAGTAAGAGATGCTATTCGATAGAGAAGAGGTCCGCCAAAATTCCTGGTTGGAGGTAGTTGTCTTCAGGCGTCAGTAATAGGCCTCAGCAGCAGAAATAGGCTTACATTAAATATTTATAAAAAAAAAATAATAGGCTGAATGATTTTGGTTGATAGCCATTTGGGTATTTATTTATTTATTCAGTTTTGCATATTTATTTGTCCAATAAAGAACGTTTATTTTTTTTATTGTTATTTTATATTCTGTCATATCAATCAGTCATGTTGTCACAATTAGCAGTTTAGCTCAGTCACATCAAAAATATATACAAATATGTATGTTATACATGCTCAATATTGCGGAATATACATATGAATTAACGTTCACAAACTGAGAATGCACGTGTATTGAAATGTGAATAGTTCACTTATACAAAACATTATTTGCTTCAGCCCTGTGACTATGGATACTTAAATGATGTGCCGGTGAAGCATGTTGTTCGAAAGGAGGATAAGGCTATTCACTATGTGAATCGACCTTTTAATATTGGGGATGATGTAAAGCAGATTATAGACTGGCAAAGAAGATTTGATCACATGCAACAACATTCTGGACAACATCTTATTACTGCTATTATCGATAGAGAGTTCCAATTTCCAACTCTATCGTGGTGGTTAGGTGAAAAGGTGTCTTATGTGGAATTAGGTAAAGTATTTATATAAAATGGGATAAAATTTACAATTCTAAACTTATTCAATAGACTTACTAAGGAAAATCTTTTTGCGAATTGCGATGTTACAAGATGCCCCACCGATTGTGTAGAGTACCTAGAACTGTTCCCCCCTCTTTTTATATTTCACCTTGCGTCATCCTTGCTTGCATAACGCATAACTTCTTATTTAAATGTCAAAGTTAACAGGTTATATAATGTGACCCATTACAAACCTTAACGCCCTCATAAAAGTTGTATTTTATTAATCAATTTTTACCTGTTTTTTTTTAAAACAACATCAAAAACTGCACTTTTGGAGAAAACGTCATATTTTATTTATAAAAATCATAGCCTACCGCTATTTTTCTAGGGACTAAAATTTAAGAAATCGTATTAGCGATTTTTTTGCGTAAAACCTGAATACATCTCTGTATTCAGCTCCATCCTAAATGGGTATGTACCAAATTTCATAAAAAATGCCAATTAATTAAATTTTTACACATAAATTTAAAAATGAAAAGATTAGTATGCATTTATTATTGCAGATATAGTATGTCTTGGAAATTATATTCGGTTTCCATTTGTCATATTCACTGCAGTTGAATCATCCGTGATGCACATCCAAAGTGTGAAGTCTATATTTGCTTTTACACAAAAATTGCCTGCCTTACTAGTGATATCTACTTCGTCCATTGTTTTAGATTTCTGAGTAGACATACGGCAAGGTTTGTAAAGTAAGATAGGTAGCATGGTAACTTTCGACCAATCAGAAATCACTATTTAAAATGCGGGAACGCGTCACTCTGCCTGCTCATTCGAATTTCTGGCATTCAAACCATTAGTATAGAAGTATAATTAGTTATGAATTTGAATTCCGTATTTTGTATTTTTTAATGTACAAGCACAAATTAATAAATTGACTTTTTTGATTAATGATTATTAACATCGATAACGTTTTCCTTGGAATTTAAAATTGACATTACTATATATCAAATTTATAACTAATTAATGTATGCAGTTAAAGAAGTACATTTTATATCAAGGGACTGAAGTAGGTTCTTTCAATCTTGTGTGCAATTTCTTGCCTGAGACTCCAGTCTTGATTTCATTGTTTTATATAATTCTTAGCCAATTTAATAAGTTATAAGATAGACGAAGAAACATACATGATACTAATTTTCGCCCTAACGAAAAGAGTTACTTAAAAAAGTTTCTTATTTTATGACGTACTGAGTAGAAATTTTTCCCCAGGTCAACCTTTACAATTAATTATGTAGTATTGAAAAATTTTAATGCAAATTTTTTATTAGAATTAGATGTGCATACTATTAATAATAAAATTTTACAAGAGGGCCATTAAATTTTATCATGTCATATTAGAAACAGCAATTAATAAGAAAAAATCACTCATTGGTTTTTTCTAATATTTCTTTGTATCATATGAAAATAAATTTTATTTCCTGTATTAAGTAATTTGTTTCTAATAATATTACAATACATTATTTATATATACATATTTACTATTTTTACAACAAAACTTTTATATTATATAAGTATTTACACAACAAAATGCAAAATATACACTTACCTATATTTTTACATGTACTATTGCGGCCGAATTAAAATAATCGAATTTTTATCTAGTATGTTTTTTCAAAAAAGTCTGTTGTAAATACATCAACATCTCACCACTCTCTTTTGCCTTTTTTTGAGTTTTTGCAAACAGCTACACTACAAACCTTTCCTCCAGTCATCTAGTAATTGTACGTAACATTATTATTTGTTATTAATATGAACGAAAATAATAAAAATTGTTTACCTTAAAATTATTTCTGTAAATACACAGGTTACAAACTTCTATATACTATGACTGTTTTCTCTTTAACAGTAATTGTCAATTATATTATATACTAATAAATAACTATAACTGCACGATTATAAACACAAAACAACAAATATTTCGAAATAACTCAACAAATAAGCGCAACGTCTCAAAAAATGCATATGTACAATTAAGTTTCAGCAGGCACGATGAGGCGCAAGATGGCCACCTTCATCGTAATCCCTCCATTCCGTTCAAGTTACCATGCTACCTATCTTACTTTACAAACCTTGGACATACGGCACCTTACTTTGTCGCTATAATATTTGCAATTGGAAATTGGAATATTTGCCATATACTAAGCATTTCGATTTTAAACTATCAATCATCTAAAGGTTTAATATAATGTATTGAGAATATTCTGAACAAATAAAATAATAGATAAATATAAATAAATACCACAGAAATTAGGCAACCCCCAATTCCAGAAGCCAGAGGCTTGTGCGGAAGGGGGTTACACATTGAAAAAACGCGCACATACCAGTGGCGGCCCGTCAGGGATGGCAGGGTAGGCAGTGCCCACCCAATTACATAAGCGTTAGTTATAAAGGTATATTTATATTTTTATATATTTTTATATTGGAGGGGACAAAAATAATAAAAAACAATGCAAAAATAAAATATTTGTCTGTATATTGTTATGTCTTATTTTATAAATTAAAACAAGAGTCATTGAAGAACAACTTAGGGCTTTATTTTTAACACATACCAGCACATGGCAATATCACATTATCACGCTGCCTGATACCCTCCTCTCTATATGACGTGGCATCCGGTACACACGGTACTGCCAACCTTAACAATACCAACCTCAACAATATAGCATAGGGCAATATTACACATATGTATATATTTAGAAAAAGGTCCATGGCCTCTATCTTTTGAGATCAGTTTGATTTAAATCGGACAAAAACAAAAGAATTATTAATTACACTGTTACACTCTTAAGTGAGACACACTGTATATATAAAGAGTGGCATATAATTTTTGTAAACTTCATTTATTTAAACAGTCTCTGAAGCTTCATCATTACATGTTTAATTTTTTTTTTTATTTATAAACATTATTTTATAGATACCTCTTCATTAACTAAGGAACAAATAAGAAAAGCTGAATTGATTTTAAATGAATTAATAAGAGATGGAAAAAATGTTACGGTTACAGTTTATACTCAAGATACACCAGAGGAACAGCTAAAAGAGGTATGGTTTATCGTGCTTCAATAAAGTCATAAATAATAATAATAATAAGTTTATTAACCATGCGGGACACTCATGATACATATGGCATGTCAATATAAAAAGATTTTCCTTCCTTTTTTTACATAAGTATATATTAAGTCATAAATATAGGTTAAACCAACGTTAAGTTTATTTATGCCAATATGTAAACAGCATATTGGCAGAACTCCAGATATCTCGGATACAAACTCACCTTTTATTTCTAATCTCTGACTTATTAACTTTATTTATAAACATATGTCTGTTATATTCAATTATTTTGCTGCTGTTTGTTATTATACCTCACACTTTACATTTTTCTATATATGTAGTTATTGACTTGCCACAAATGTATTCAATATGTAACATGGTTAAATAAAGTATATCATTAATGATGAAAAACCCATCCTCTACTAAGATGGTTCTAACTTTATTTGTAAATACCGGGGACCCAGGAATGGACTTCCCTTTTTGGAGGCTAATTAAAAATTTTCTTGAAGGTTTAAAAAAATTTATTTATGCTAAAATACAAAAAATATATGCATGATATAAAAATTATATTGTCGACGTGCCTTCCGTTTCTGTCAAAACACTCTTGCAATACCTCCTTCATGACGTTAAAAACTGCTAAACACATGTCGGGTGGGATTCTATTAATTTCTACCCTTATTTCTTGCTTTAACACATGCAAAGTGCCAGGGGTATTAACGTAAACATTACTTTTGAGATATCCTCACAAAAACTAATCCATTGAGGTAAGGTCTGGAGACTTAGCCGGCCAGTGTAGGCTTCCAAAGCTGGATATGACTTTTCTGCTGAATAAGTCTTGAAGGGCTGTCATAGACCCCTGGCTGTATGTGCGGTGGCCCCATCCTGTTTAAAACATGTATCCTGATTAAACCCTTCAAATTCTTATAGCTGAAGTATGATAAATCCCGAAGCATCGCGAAATAACGATCACTATTTACGGTAGGGGCTACACCTCATTGATTCTTAAAAAAGTACGGACCAATAATTCCTATGGCCGACGTCACACACCATATTGTCACCTTTGGGCTATGTAGAGGCCTTTTGTATTTTTCCGTTGCAATGTCTGATCCTCAATAGCAACAATTTTGCTTATTAACACTGCCTAACAGTTAAAAATACGTCACGTCGCTAAAGAGAATATTGTTAATTCGGTCGTCTAGAAAAAAAATCTCTCTTCATTGTTTCAGCGAATGAACGCCTCTTTATGAAGTCATTTGGGTTCAATTCTTGCACATAAGATGAAAGTAATCTTATACGGATGAAACATCAAATCTCTTTTTAAACTTGCTCGCACATATGCAAAACTTGCAATGTTTTATGAATTGATCTTCATGGATTTTGAATGATCGCAGCATGCACAGCATCAACATTCTCAAAAGCAGTTGCAGTCCTTGGACGACCATGTGGTTTTATATTTATGGCTGACAATGTTTCTCTAAACCTCCGCACATAGAACCACCAAAATTAACAAAAATACATTTTTTTAAAATTGTTTTCTCGGCCATATTGAAACGGCTGGCTGTATTTGGCAAAAAAATTATGTATAAAAATGCCAACATCAAAAATTATCTCATCTAGAAGAGCTGTCATCGTAATGAAATAAAAACCCTAGAACCTTGTAAGGCATTTATTTCAAACAGATGAATATTACAAAGTCTTAATGATTTCAACATCAAATATACTACTTATGTTTTAGGCTCGGAGTGCTCGTGGCCTACCAGTGGATCATAAAGGAGATATTAGAGTAGTAAATATAGAAGATGTTGAAAGGAATATGTGTTGTGGCACTCATGTTAAAAATCTTAGTCAGTTGCAAGTAATTAAGCTTTTACATACGACTGAAAAAAAGGGTAAAACATTACTATATTTTCTAGTAGGCAATAGAGTCATCGATAGACTGGATACATGTATTGACCGTGAAGATAAATTGACTTTTTTGTTGAAGTAAGTGTCTTTTTCATTATATTAAGTTAAAAATTAATATTATTAAAATTTTTAATGTAGGATATTTGAGAATTATACATTGTCATGTATTAAAATGTTATAATTTTTATTGGATGAGTCAGATAAACTAGACAATTTGAAATTAGTAACTATTGTCCTCAATTATACAGAGGTGTCTATGAAATAAAGACAGCTTATGATATTAAAATATTTTGTCGTTTTTGATTCATTGCACTTATTTTTATACAGTGTAGGATATATTTATTTTATTGGCTTTTGGAAATTTAAATAGGTATTTAATTTTAACGAGGTGTTTGCATTCCATATCAGTTTACATTTTATCTTGATCAGGTCAATTTAGATCAACATTTATACATGTATGCGAATACCTTGTTTTTTTTGTTAAGTAGCTTAACACTTTAAAGAAACGATTCTGTTCTCGTGACGGCACTACCTTGTTAAAATTGTTGTTCTCACCTTTGTCAAGCTTATATTTGAAATTCTTCTTTGGCTAAATGCACTCAACTGTGGATTTTTATTCCCCAACTAAATCCACATTGATGACTTCACATCATTATTCTTGCACAGATATCATATTATTATGTCTGCCGTTTCTTATAAAGTTACCACCCACATACATCCTTGCGTAGTTTTTTGAAACACATCGTTATTTTGAGTCAGGATTCATTCTTTTGGCCAATAGTACATTGAATAGTATACATCAAGGTATAAATATATAGTATAAAAAATATAAAATAATACATAATAAACAATTCAAGTATACTGTTATACATAGAGAGATTTTCCCACCTAACATATATAACATACATATTACTTTTAAATAAATAAATATAGCCAATGCAGCATATTAATAAGGACAAGACATATGTAAACGGATAATAACTAGTACACACCATTGCAAGGTGACTTGAATATATAAAGTGTTACAGTAGTTGTATAGTTTACAGGTCAGAGTTTTATTCCTCCTATAAATAAAAACAATTTTTGTTGTTCAGCGGTAGTTTGTTATAAAGATAGCTGCTGGCACAAAGGACAGATTTTCTGTATAATGTTAGATTGTAGGACAATTTAAATAAGACACTATCGTCCAGCATAAATTTTTTAAAGTAAAGTGATATGAAAAGGAAACAAATAAACTAGAATTAATTAACAACTTAACAGATTAGTCTTTACACTACCCAAATGCACAAAGGATGGCAGCCTGTCCTGCATTCTCCCGCCTTAATATTTTGGAAGTTCTAATTGTCAACCACTAGGCAGATAGCAAGGGTAGCACCCGGGCTACACAGTGGCATACGAAAATAAGACTCGCTACAAGATTACATGTATTTATATATATATATATATATATATATATTTTCATTTCTCCTTACCCAAGCAGCATCGTATATCAGAATTACGTAATGCTGACCTCATTTAGGTATCATTTGCCCATTTAACCAAACCTAACTAACTGAAAATTTGCGTGAAATATAGGTAAGTTGGGAATGAGACGACGTCAGTAATACGTCTTAAATAATGCCGCCCAATCATGATGACCTATTAGTTATAGAACGTATTTTCCTGAACAGCTAATTTAAATATAAATATTACTTTCCACTGTAGTCGTTAATAGGTAATATCTACCTAACCATACCTAACCAGTTATCCGGTTTCAATTGCAGTATGCCTTTCTCATAAATAACTAATAAGTTCCACTAATAGTTTTATCTACAACAACTATTTACTTATAAGTTATAAGTCATAAGTACCAAAGACATAACTAAAAACTAAACATCTATTATAATGGAGGAGAAGGTATATTATATAATAGAAATAATGTATCCACCCTTCCCCTTTGCGTGATTTTTTACTGCCAGTCAATTTTCATTGTAAATATACCTATTCTGCCTCAGAAAATTTTAAAGCACTTCAAAAATTTTATGTTTTCAAAGAAGAAAATATCATTTTTAGCTTGAATATATTTTTAAAATATTTATAAATGACCTGTAAAAATGTCACGTACGACTTTCCTGGAGCATAAAATACAATAGTATTGTATTTAGTAGCTGTTAAATAACTATATATATAAGATTTTTTTCAAAGGAAATTCCATTCTAAAAATGGCCTCTTGGAATCAGTTGAAAAATATGGCAAATATAGAACCGTCTGACTTCTAAGTATTCTTTCCCGATATTTCGACTTCATTAGCATTTTTCCTTCAATCGGAGTTATTAAAACTTATGTTATTGACTACAAAGTTACATGGAACCTATTTAGGTAAAAACAAATTTGTAGTCTCAAGAATTATAAAGTCTATTCTGGTTTTAAAGTTAATTTAGAACTAAATTATATTTCCCTGTTCAGGTTTGACGAGGTTCAAGGAGAATGGAACAATCTGTTTGGGAGAAATATCTGACTGTTTCTCTTAATCTGTACTCTCAAGTTTACAAACAAAGAAAACGACCCCGCTATAGGACAAGGACAGAAATCCTCGTATGTACTTTCTTTTCAGGTGCTTAATGCCCTGGAGATTTCAAAATCAAAATTGTTATTGGTGCATAACTGACAGTGTTGTTTTGAATACATTTTATTTCTCGATGGTAGTCTGAGTTGTATACTGATAATGTTTAATTACATTAGTTATTTTTCCTTTTGTACTCCCTAAAACTGTGACACTCTAGCATTACATTAAATGAATAACTAGATACTGGAATAGAAGGGCAACATCGTATAAAACATACATTACACCTTTGAAGCAATTTAGACAATAAAACGTAATTTTTATTTCCAGGGACAAGACCTAATTCTATTTTTAAGTAAATGTAACTTACAGGACGTTTTATGAAGTAATATTTATCTGTTAGTCATAGACATATGCTTGGAAAGTAGGACAGTAAAATTAATGTAAATTATACTTAAAATTGGATCCAGTTGTGACTATAAGGTTTAAGTTTTAACTTAAACCTGACTACAAAGGCAAGACAAAATTTAGCTTATATTTACGTTAAATATTAGTAAAATCTCCCTGTTTTTATGCGGAAAAAAGGTAGCAACTACAAAGTTAATAATCTAGTCTAAAATTACGTAATATTTTCTTACAGATGGACTTCAACATGCTCTTTAATTTTATGGTTGAAGAAATAATGACGTAAATATTGCTTCCAAGTTACACTAGAGTCAATATGGTTTATCAGGCATTTTTAAAGAAAATATTACCTAATTGTGACTTAATAAATTACTAATAAGTCCATATGCATTCAAAGTGAAGTGTAATGGTTGCAATTACATTATATCGACTATCTCAGGTTATTGTGGCTTAAAATTGGTACATCCAACTAATTGTGCTGCTTGGGTATGGCGTATTGATATTTACATGTAGGTATTTTACTTCTGTTTATATGGATGTAAATTAATATTTTGAAAAGATATAAGTATAGAAGTTAGTCAAATTTTTTTTCTTTTAAACATCAGGCGAAAATATTCTCGGTTTCCTGAATAAAATATAATTCTTAATATTCTTTTTTGTAATATAAGTATGCACTTAATATCTATACTTTGACCCCATGCTATTATGCTATATTAGGATATTACTACTTCAAAATTGTTTTTATAGGAATGAGGATTACTTTAAGGATTGCAATTCATTATCGTATGTTATTTACTTAAATTATTGTCTTTGTATACTACTAATTTATTTTTATTTAATTGTTTTGTTCTTTCTTATTTCGACGATTGTATAGTGTATTTGTTTCAAAAGCTGTATTATCCTATACCACAATATATTTTCTGTATCTTTTTTTTTTTTTTTAGTAATAATCCATCGGAACATGTTAACTTAGTGGATAAACTTCAGAAAAAAGTAAAAATTTTGTCTAAAAATATTCAAAGCGTTTTGAAAGAAATTGCAATATTGGAAGTGGAAAAATTAAAAAACTTAAATCCTTCACCGAAGTATTTTTCTCTACACAAAAAAGAGGCTGAACCAGATTTTATGAACATATTTATAAAAGAACTAGGAACAACTAATATATTTTTGTTTCTTTCTACGGGAGATGAATACTCTGTTGGAAATATTGTTTTGTATGGTGAAGAAAAAGCCATATCTGATTTAGGCAATACGTATGTGATTATATTTATCAACATAATTTCCTAATATAAAGTAATTAATTGAATTTTAGGATATGTAAATTATTGGAAGGAAAGGGAGCTGGTAAAGGAAATAGGTTTCAAGCTAGGGTTACGAATATGGCAAATCGTAAAAAAGCTGAACTCTGTGTTAGTGATTATTTTAAATAGTTCCTATGTACCAAAATAAAAGGCAACTTTTAAAGAACAATGTTCTGTAGTATCATTTATCCATTCAAACCACTAAACTAACACATTTTGCTGTTTTTAGACATTTCCTGTCATTATTTGTTACAAAATAATACTCCATCAATTCTTGTAAACAGTACATTACATCTTGGCAGAAAAAAAGGCCTATAAGATTTATTACCAATATTTCTTACCCATACGTTAACCAAAAATTGCTCTTGGAAAATGAGTTTCGGTTAAGGCATGGGGGTTTTTTGTCCACCCATACATGATTATAGAAATTTTGAATAGCATTCCTAGAAAAATTTGCTTCATCTGGGAACATAATTTGTGACTCAAATTGCGAATTTAGTGTAACATTCTGAAGGTACCACTGACAGAAGTTCACACGCTGTGGAAAATCCCTGGGATGTAATGCCTGTACTCTTACGAATACAAAAAAAATCAACCAAAATTTGCCAAACAATTTGGTGACAAATATTCAGGGTTCTAGCGATGGTAATCATCTCAGGATGTTTGTTGATTTCCTGCAGCACTGCTTCCTCAATTTCGGGTGTTCTGACAGTTTGAGCTACCTTCTGAAGTACATTTTTGGAAATTACCAGCTTTACAAAGACGACAATGAATATTTGAAGAGAATCGGATATCTGGCAGGATTAGGATATTTCCTCATGCATACTTCTGGCTTTTTTGCATTACCATCTGCGAGACCATATACGTATTGCATTGTCGCTATTTCCATATTCATATAATTCATCATATTTACTGAGCTATTCGAATAAAAGCAGCGAAAAAATAAATCAGATGAAACACTAAAATCAAAGAAATAATATGATGAGATAGTTTTGAACACCAACTTAGATAGTTTATTGGTGCTGGTATAGATTACACAGTGATTAAGATAAAAACAAATACACTAAACAAAATATACAGGTAATAATTTCTTGTCTAATTTCTGCAGTGTTTATTTATTATTATAAATGTTTATCGTTTGATTCACAAAATCATCAATATTATAAATGGACTTTTTTGTAAATAGTCTTAATTCTCTTTTATATTTATTAAAATCTAGAATTCTTACCTCCTCTGGGAGTTTATTAAAGAAAATTGGTGAATTTTCTGTTTTTTTAGTTTTAAATATCCTATATCCAAATTATCTTTATTTCTGGTGTTATAATCATGGATGTCTTCACGTCTTCCATACCTATATCCCATCTTTTTCTTGCATAAAACAAAGATTCAAAAATATACTGAGATGGGATCGTTAACATACCTTTGCCTATAAATGTTTGCCTGACATCTGCTCTGTCAAGGCCCGCCAACACTGTAATAGACTTTCTTTGTAAAGGGAATATTCTATTCGCATGTGGGCAATGTCCCCAGATTAACAGAAATTATATAAGTGCACAAAGACTGCATTAAAGTATGATATGCTATCATGCAGACGTTTTGTCCAGTGCTGTATTTTATGTTTTTTAACAGATATATATTTTTAGATTTTTTTTTTAGATACTTTCAACATGTGCCAAGAAATCTAATCGATTGTGGATTTTGTATTTGATCGTTAAATAATGAGAACATTTTTTTCAGTTTTAGTTAAATTTCTTAGGGCAATCAATGTGCCGCTAAGCATAAGCTAGATTGTCGCAACATCAAAATTGAACTTCGAAATAATAACACTTTGATTACAAACATATTGCCAGCATTCTTTTCATTATTTTATACGAGTGGTCAAATTACATCGGCAGTCCATGTACGAATTTTAAGTAGCCTTTCTGCAGCCTAATCGTCAGTCGTATTACCTGCAGTCTCTGTAGTCATATTAGCAGTCACGAATCTTATCGGCAGACATGGCATTGTGCGCATCTACATACAATAATTGCTTTTGTACCGCTAGTGTGTAGTCGTAATATTATACACATGGTGATTTCGGCAGTAATATTAAAAAATATAAGTATTCCTGAATCATTTGTATTCAACCCATTCAGTGTAACTAACCTTGGTGCAATCTAACATAATGTTACGTTCTTACAATTTTCAGTAAACACTTTGTGGATTCCAAATAACTTGCAACAAGAATTTTCACAAACCACTGATTTATTTAATCACTAAAATTACACTAGCAAATACTTAAAAATCACACAACTAATAATAACTTAATCTAATATAATTTCACTACTTTCAAAACACTTAGCACTTTACTTTTCTTCTTAAACTTAGTCAACTCTTGTCTAACCTAAAAACTCTCTTGTCTGTTTACTTCACTAAACTGCATACTTCACTCAACTGAACTCTTCTTCTACAAACTGTTTCTGTAACCAGAACCACAGATTACCCAGAACTAAACTGAACTGTTTATCCTTCACTAAACTGTACTGTACTGTTTTTCCATCTGCTGGCTTCACCTCTTTATATACCCACTTGGAATGTCCAGAATATCGTTCTTTCCACAAATATACTGGAATTCTCTAGAATTTTCTTAGGCACTACTAAATGGTGGTTCGCCAGTTGGCCCACAGATGGCGCCACCCTTCTGGCCAGGGAGTAATTACAACTCTCCTCTCTGTTAGAGGGCAGCACATAACACTGCCCCCTCCTTAAGCCTGAACGTCCCGGTCAGGCATTTCAGATACCCCAGTATACTTTGCCAACCTGTCCAGGTGCACGATCTTCATCTTGGACTTCTTTCTACGTTGAATCCTATAAACAACGTCGTTGATCCGAGTGATGACAGAATACGGTCCTTCCCAAGGTGAGCGAGGCTTCGAGAATCCTTCTTCACTCCGCTGTGGGTTATACAGCCAAACCGAGTCCCCCACCTTGAATCCTGCTGAACTGGCATTGCGGTCATATCTAGCCTTCATTCGATCACCACTCCCTGTAGGTGACCTCTTGGCAGCCACATTCGCACAAACCTTGCAACTGCGACACCAAGCCTCCACATCCTGACAGCTATTTACCCAGTAAAATCGCTCCCGTACTCTAGCCAAAGTCTTATTTCTGCTAAAGTGCTCTCTGGATATTCCCTCGTGCACTTCCCGAAGTACTTTTGGTACTCGGCACCTGGGTATCAGCAACCGCATGGTAACTTCTTTCCCATCTGGGCTCTCCCATGCTCTCCGTAATAGGCCATCTATAACCCTAAGTGAATCCCATTGCGCCCATAAAGCCTTCAGTCCAACACTTTTACTGGAAACGTCCTTCCATTCCGGGCGGATTCCTTTTTCTTTCGCCTTCAACATTGGTCCAATTTCATCGTCGTTCAGTTGTTCCTCTCTTAGAACTTTCTTTGACCAGTCCTTCGGAACCTCTATCTTAACTGCCTTCACTTCTGCTATATCCTGCTGCGTTTTTACATTCTCGGCATTCACTTCCTTAGGGCTCCTCTGGCGACAGTACCTCTTGACATGCCCCAATTTGCCGCAATTATAACAGCGGATTACTTTTATCGGACCTCCAGCACTTCGCTGCTGCTTCGGCTCCTGTTTCGGCGGTTGCGGTTCCTGTTTCAGCTCCGGTCGCGAACTTAATTCGTTTAGTAATTGTGCGACCATTTTCTGTATGTCTGTTAACATAACAATCAATCTCATCTTATCAGAGCGACCTTCCTCTTTCTTTGCAGTGTTTACTTCCCCAGGATTCCGTTCTCGACACTGCCGCATCATATGTCCTGGTTTGCTGCACTGATAACACCGAATCACCTTCCTTGGCTGTCCTTCGCTCTGTTCTCTTTCCTGCTTCCTTGGAGCATCTGGTTTGTTCATCAACTGGCTTATCATTTTGTGCAGGTCAGCCATCAAAGATTCCATATTTGACTTTTCTAAATGATTCTCTTCTTCTACTTTCATGGCTCGTACTCTTGGATGTAGAGTCTCTTCATAAGCGGCCTCAACTTCGAGGGCATGGATCAAGGCTTCTCTACCAGTCTTAGCTCGAGTTAATCTAAGGACTCGCCTGATCTCCTCATCTCTTATGCCATCGATGAAAGTACCAACTATTAATTGTTCCTGGAATTCTTTGGGTGCATCCGGGTAAGCCAGGTATGTCAGTCGCTCAACAGCTGCTTCAAAATCTTGTAAACTTTCCCCAGTCTTTTGTGTGCGTGATTTGAGCTGAGTCCTGTATACTTGGGCGAGGTGTTGGTCGCCATATCTTAGATCTAGTGCAGCTTCCAAAACTTTAAAATCCCGTTGCTGCGTCACTGGGATACTCTGAAGCAACTCTGAGGCTTGGCCCCTTAATGCTAGCACCAATGCCATAGCTTTGTCTTCATTGCTCCAATTGTTTGCGTATGCCGCTGCCTCAAATTGTCTTTTATAGGTTGACCAAGAAGTTTGACCATCAAAGGAAGGCGGTTGTAATCGAGGACCTGATGATGATAATACCAGCTGGCCTCCTTGTTCTCTTAACAGTCGCTTAAGTCGCTCTACCTCTCCTTCAACTGCACGAAATTTTCCTTTGACTTCAGTTACTTCCTCTTCAACCTTAGTAACTTTTACTTCAACGCCAGTAACTTTTTCTTCGACACCAGTAACTTTTTCTTCAACGTCGGTAACTTTTCCCTTAATGTCACTAATTTCTCCTTCGACGTTACCAACTTTTTGTTCAACTTTATCTACTTTTTCCTTGACTTCATTAGTGGCTGACAGGATAGCATCTTGTTGCACCTGTATAATTTTTCTCAATTCTTCCTTTTCTTCTTGTCGTTTTCTATCTTGTTCTTCTTCACGTCTCGCTTGTTCTTCTTTCTCTTCTAGACGTCGTTTTTCTTGTTCTTCTTTTTCTTCTAGACGCCGTTTTTCTTGTTCTTCTTTTTCTTTCTGACGTCGTCTTTCTTTTTCTTCTTGACGTCTTTCTTGTTCTTCTTTTTCTGCCTGACGTTTCCTTTCTTTTTCTTCCTCGCGTCTCTCTTGTTCTTCTTTTTGGTCTAGCATCATTTTTCTAAATTGCTGGAACATGTCTTGTATTTGTTTTTCAGCAGCCATGCTTCTTGTTTCCATTCAAAAACTAACAAACAACATTGACAAACAACACTAACAAGTCTTATTTAAAGTCTATATCACTTTCCAGTTCGACTCACTTCACTATCTCCAGTGGTTTCCAAATAGAACACTATGGAACTTTGTCGAATTCTTCAGAAATTCTGTTGCAATTCCGCTTCCGACACCAATTGTTACGTTCTTACAATTTTCAGTAAACACTTTGTGGATTCCAAATAACTTGCAACAAGAATTTTCACAAACCACTGATTTATTTAATCACTAAAATTACACTAGCAAATACTTAAAAATCACACAACTAATAATAACTTAATCTAATATAATTTCACTACTTTCAAAACACTTAGCACTTTACTTTTCTTCTTAAACTTAGTCAACTCTTGTCTAACCTAAAAACTCTCTTGTCTGTTTACTTCACTAAACTGCATACTTCACTCAACTGAACTCTTCTTCTACAAACTGTTTCTGTAACCAGAACCACAGATTACCCAGAACTAAACTGAACTGTTTATCCTTCACTAAACTGTACTGTACTGTTTTTCCATCTGCTGGCTTCACCTCTTTATATACCCACTTGGAATGTCCAGAATATCGTTGTAGAACTTTCCACAAATATACTGGAATTCTCTAGAATTTTCTTAGGCACTACTAAATGGTGGTTCGCCAGTTGGCCCACAGATGGCGCCACCCTTCTGGCCAGGGAGTAATTACAACTCTCCTCTCTGTTAGAGGGCAGCACATAACAATAATTATAGGCACGACACAGAGCACCAAATGTATATTAGTTTACAAGATGCAATGGAAGTAAACAAAATTGTGTCGCTTCGAGCCTTTTAATGTCTAATAACAATTATTGCTTGCGCTCTCTGTATTTTATAATTTACTTACTTTCCTTTTTTTTAAATTGAATTATGGAGATCGCTTAGAAAAATATAGGAAATCGTCATAGGTTCGGTTTGTTTTATTTACTTTACAGATCCAAGTTCAATTGGCGAAAAATGATAGCCCAATTTTGATAAAAAGGAGAATAACAAACAAATCACCTAATAAAAACATCCAGAAAAACATGTTGAAACTAACTCATTACTTAAGTACTACTATCCCATCCCATCCGACTGTTGTATTTCCACGGAATTTTTTACCGATCACACTCCAGCATTTTCACAGTATAAATAAAACACATTAGCCGACTATTAAAAAACCCCAATGTAAAATAAAATTTAAAAATGTAACATCTGCAACTGTCTCAAAATTATCGATAATCAGTTACATCTACGGCCAAGCATTTGGTCTGGGGTCTGATGCCCCTTTTTTAAAGTGATTACTAATAGGCTGAATAGGTCTGTCCATAAAATTTTGTTTTTAATTGGAGAGGATAGATTTATGGGGTTATAAACCCCTACAAAGGTTTTAAAAGCAGTCATTTAATTTCTGCGTTATTAGAATAGAAATTAGCTCAACGGGTCGAGGCTAGAAAATGCTCCCTTGGCGTGAGGCTCGGCGGGTGACATCTAGGTGCCGCTATAGTGATGTAGTTAGTTTTACGACTGCCATAAGCCAGGACGGACTGGATATTTTTGCCGATATTTGTCAGTCGAATTTATCTAATAATAATAATAATAATAAATCGTCTTTATTTATATTTATGTCTTGGCGAAGTTCAGCAAGCTGTTCTTCCACTTAACCAAGACAATTTACATATTAGAAACAGTAACATATTATTAATTTTAACATAAGACATATATAATAATTAACTTTCATTATAAACAAAATAAATATACATACAAAACAATCTCAATTTACGTATGAAAGATCACTGGTCAGCAAGAAGTAATTTCTTTAAATTTTTTTTGAAGGATAACAGACAATTTTTTAAAATTATTTGGAATAGAATTATAATTAATTACCGCTTGATAAGAGAAACATCTTTGAAACCTGGCTGTATAATGTCGAGGAATAGTGAGTTCATCTGTATGTCTTAATTCTCTCTGATGTATATTATATCTTGGTACAAGTTTATGCAATAAGTATTTTGGGTGTTTAATTTTTATTAGGTTGTGGGTAAAGCAAGCAATATGGAGAGTTCTACGATGTTGCATTTTTAACCATCCAATTTCTGACACATATCTGGACACATGATCTCTGCGACGTAAACCAAAAATAAATCTAATGCACGAATTTTGAATTTGTTGTATTCGCGAGGAAGTGTTTAAATCTAAGCATGGGCCATAAACGACATCGCAGTAATTAAACATTGAAAGTATAATTGAGTCACATAACATGATTTTTGATTTTTTATTGAGACAATGTCTATTAGCGTAAAGATTTTTTAATAAGCAATATGATTTTCTGACCAAAGAATTTACGTGACTGACAAACCGAAGATGGACATCTATATTTAAACCTAAACATTTTATTTCTTCTTTATATTCTAGCTTGTGTCCATCTACTAATAAAGATATGCCATTTATGGCCCTCTGACGATCTTTGTCTGCACCGAATACTATAACTGATGATTTACTAGGATTTATAGAAAGGCAGTGATTTTTTGAAATAAGGACTAAAGCATTGATTTCTTCGTTGAACAGGTCGACACTATTTTCGAGATGTTGAATGTCAGAGGTACAATATAATTGTGTGTCATCTGCATAGAAGTGTGGTGTAAAATGTTCTAAATAGCGGTAAAAATCAGACGTGTAAATTATAAACAACAACGGAGCCAAAATTGACCCTTGAGGTGCACCATATAAAACAGTTTTATCATTTGATACATTGTCATTTATAACCACACACTGTTTTCTATCACTGAGGAATGATTTTATAAAATGTGATGCAGTTTCATCAAATCCGTAATATTTAAGTTTAGAACATAACAATTTATGGTTCATAGTATCAAATGCTTTGCTATAATCAAGCGAGAGAAGTATAGTAACCTTTCCTTTATCCAAACCTCCAATAATGTCATCAGTTATTTTTAGAAGAGCGCTAGTTGTGCTATGGTTCTCACGAAAGCCGGATTGGGTGGTAGGTATGATTGAATTTATCGTCTTAAATCGGAGTAGTCCGTGGGTTTATTAATTTTGTTAATTGGAAAAATCAGTGATTTTTTCCAGACTTGTGGGTATTTCCCGGTAGCTATGGCTGTATTAACAATATATGTAATAATAGGTGTCAGATAAGGAATACATAACTTTAACATTTTTATGCTTATTTTATCATTACCAACTGCATTAGATTTAATTTTGTTAATAGCATTTTCAACGTCTTCTTGGCTTACATGTGTAAGTTGAAAGGTAATGTTGGGATTATGTTTATTTGAGTTATAAAAATCAACACATGCTTGAGGAGGGGAAGTGATCATTTTAGAAACTGATTCAATAAAATATTCATTAAGTTTATTACTATCGCATAGATGATCTGGAATATTTGATTTTTGTTTTTTTGAAATAATGTTGAACAAGTCTAGGGTATCCCACGTTTTTTTAGTATTATGTTGTTCTTGAATATAGTTCAAATAGCCCCTTTTTTCGTTATCTATAGCAGTGGTGACCATGTTACGTAAGTTTTTGTAATTTTCCCAATCATTTAAATTTTTCGTTCTTTTAAACTTAGCACGTGCTTTATTTCGCGTTTTGATCATTAGCTTTATTGTGTCTGTTAACCAGGGCGCTTTTGGTTTACTAATTCTAACTTTGCGAAGTGGTGCATGAATATCAAATAAAGCCGTTAAATACTCGTTAAAACTTTCCATAATAATATCTACGTCATTTAGAGAGTATAAATCGTACCACGGTATACTAATTAGATCATTATAAAAATCATCATAATTAAAATATTTAAAGTCCCTAAATGTCCTGAAAAATTGTTTAGGTTTAACCGTTTCATAAACCAATTCACAGTAAACCAGGCAGTGGTCAGAAATTGTATGGTTTACCACAGTGTTTGTATTAACGACTAAATCGTTGTTACTGACAGCTATTATGTCAATCAGGCTACTGCTAAAATTATTTACCCTAGTGGGTTCGTTATTTATTACTGATAGTCCATATGCTTCTAAAAATGAAAAAAATTTAATACTGCTTGCATTAACCGTATTTATTAAGTTAATATTAATGTCTCCTACTATTAAAATTTCGTCCACTGTTGGTAGAATTTGAGGAATTGTATTTTCAAGATCATTAATGCAGTCTGCAACCGATGAATTTGGAGGTCTATATACTCCACCAATACCAATATTGCTTTGATTAATTTTAAGACTTACCCATAATTGTTCAAGTGGTGATGAATTGATATTATCGATATTTATTTTTTCCACTGATATGTGATTTCTATAATATATTGCAATACCTCCACCTCTCCCTTGACGATCTTTCCTTATAATTTGATAACCATCGATTAATATTTGGTTAGATGAAATTAGCGGCGACAGCCAGGTTTCTGTGATAACAAAAATATCGAATTTATAATTTTCAGCAATAGATCTTAACTCATTAAATCCTGTGAACAGTGATCTTACATTAAGGGTGGCAACTTTGAATTGCATGATAACCTATATCCTACGGCAAAAAAAACAAGAATATTAATGTTAAAAAAATTATATAAACTGTTCGACATGTTTGAATATTGAACTGAGAAAAAAGTATAGTGGTATCTTTAATTTAATAATCATACTGTTTCGTTGATTACAAAAAATATATATACATATCTCATGTCTATAAAATGATATACCTTATACATACTTAAAAATCCCAATAAAAACTAAAAACAAACATAATTTGTGTAACTTGTATAAAGTGATTCAAAAAATACATCCTTAGGAAAAAACATTATAACTATGTCATACAAAAACGAGAATAAAACAGCTATAATAAATCCATATTAGAATCGGAAAATAAATATGAGAACACGCATTGCCTTACCAAAAGAAAAGTAAACAGATATGTGACATTTATTTACGCATTTTTTGCAATCGTATATATAATGAAGGAAAGAAATAAAAATTTTACCACATTATCAAAGCAAGATAAATATAATAACATTTTTGAGAAGAAAAAAAATAATATATATTCATCATTGTACATTAACATCTTGCCCTAAAAATAAATTAAATATGTGTGCCTCTTCACAACAGTGAGTCATTTGTCGTTATTAATAGGCGTTTCTGCGATAATTTTCTCTAATTCATGTACAGTTGGTTTCATAACGGCGTTGTTGATTTTCAGTCGTATTTTACCATCAATGGTCCACACATTCTTAGCTCCATATTTTGCAACTGCAGCTCTAATAGCTCTGATTCGAAATATTGTGAGATCTTCCCTGATTATATACTCTGTCTGTTTAAGCTTCGCCTTGGAATTGTAAACTCTTTGTTTTATCTCATGTGTTTTAAATTTGACTAGAAGCACATTATCATTAATTCGATAACTATGTTCTATATCGGTTTCTCTAGCATTAATTCTTAGTTTATCACTGATAAAATTACTTATAATTTGATTAGTATTTTCGCTGTCTTGTCGTTTAAGACCATGTATGCGCAGGTTACAACGCTTTGCATACTGTTCTAGAGAATCAACCCTGTGGTCGAGCTGTATAATAGATGTCTTACTTTCTTTAATGGAGACATTAAATGTTTTTAAACTATTTTCTATCTCATCAAACCGTTTACTAATATCTGCAGAAATATTAGCAGAAACTTGGGTAGAAACTTGTTGTATAATATAATTAATATTACTCATGGTTACATCGTTGATTCCCTCTTTCTGGCTTGATCTTAGGTTGCGGTCACCTGATGAGGTTCCACTGGAGCCGCTGTTGATTCCACTTGGCATTGTGTGTAATTAATTAGTAGTGACTGTGCTCCTACGACCTGTGCTCACTCGTTTGTTTCCTTAACGTATTAATTGATAGCGCACTTTTATTACGCACTACGTCACAGTGAGCCGATAGAAAAACTGTTATTTCTTTAATAATTGTAGTAATCTATTCAGGATAATAACAAGTATTTTCATAAAAACTATCACTAATTGCACTGTTTGAAATGCACCACAGGTTACACTAGAGTTAATGTTCAAAATACACTACTTTTCAGGAAACAGTACGCCAGATCAATTCGTAAAATTAGATTTTTAGCCGGAGGTAGTTTACTATGGTACTCTCTTGCCGCCATCACTCATAAATCTGTGCTTTGAAAAAAAACTCGGATACCATAATCACGTCTACGTTCGGCAAATTATGTGAATCTCCTTTCTGGAAACTTTCCTCTATATTTGACAACAATAAACAAACTCTATTTGACGTTCTAAATGGTAAAGGCACTGTTACTGCCGTGAATTCAAATTTTGTTCTAAAGAGAACGACACGGAATAAACCTAACGCAGTGTACAGATGATCTGGCCAGGTCAGCAACCATGTGGTCATACGCGTTTATCTGATTGAAATAAAGCAAGCAATTTCTACGGCCGCTGCTTGTTCGGATTGACTTTTTTCAACTATAGTTCTAATATTGTTTCTTTTGTGGGCTTACCTATTTTTGGTACAGGTATGCAAATTTCTACGCAGCCGCTAAACATGTTGATTGTAGAACTGACACTTTCATGGTGTAGGACAGGAAAACCTTAGTACAATTTGAGCATTCGATTTAAAAAATATTAATTAAACAATAGTGTAAAAATCAGCTTGATAGTGTAAAAAAACAGGGAGCTGCGTTTGTCCTACAAAAGCGATGAGTTGGACCGGTGAGTTCTCTGCCCCTAATATGTAAAAATAACGAGCACTGAAATTTTATTACCTTGGAGTAACCTTCGATGCCAAACTGGAATCTTCACATAGATAGAAGATTAAAGAAGGCTTACATTTCTTATGAGCAGTGTCACATGACCGTGGGGAAAACCTGGGGAATGAAACCCAAAGTGGTCATAAGACCAATGATAACCTATGGAGCTGTGGTTTGGTGGCCTAAGAGCAAACAGACTACAGTTAAGGTCAAACTCAGTCAAGTGCAGAGAGTTGCCTGCCTAAGCATAACCGAAGCAATGCGAACAAGGCCAACGAGAGCTATGGAGGTAATGCTGCGTCTGCTACCACTAGATATATATCTAGGAGAAGTGGCTCTGACAACAATGGTACGCCTCAAATCCATTGGCATACAACCAAATGTAGGCTGAGAAGAGGCTAGAAGTCGCCTGTGGAATGAGGCTGTTAGAAAGACGTCTCTTCTACAGGCGTGCACTGATGGCATTTCTCCCCGGTTTGTCTTTGACAGACCCTACATAATATAGATAAATAGTGAGAACGAGGCTGCTGGCGAAGGTGTGATCAACATCTTCACAGACAAATCAAAAAATAAGGATGGGGCAGGATGTGGAATATACTCCAGAAGTCTGCAAATCCAATATAAATGGGCTATGGATGGGCGAGCCAACGTATTATAAACGGAACTGGCGGGCATAACCATAGCTGCAAAAGAGATTGTCCATAGACAAATTACGGACAAAACAATCAGAATTTACACAGATTGTAGACAAATTACTAGCCCTGAAAAGTTACAAAATTACTACAGGAGCAGTATGAAAATATCACCAAGCACTTGTGGGTGCCTCCAGCATAAATAACATACTGTTATGCTGGGTGAAAGGACACGCACAGTGTAGTAGCAACAAAGTAGCCTACAGACTGGCCAAAAAGGCAGCAGGCCTAAGTATCTTTGGATCAGGCCCGGCCAGTCTGTTACCGATCACAACGATAATACAAATAATTAAAGAGAACACCCACAATGAATTTAAGAAGCTGTGGTATGAAACAAACAGCTGTCAGCTTGCTAGGGAACTACTAAAATATCCCAACAAGAGTATAGCAATGGACTACTTGGCAATGTCCAGAAGGAACCTACGTTTTACAACGGGAATCCAGACTGGGCACTGTCCGTTAAGAAAATATCTACATAATATGAGATTAAGCAAAACACCTCTCTGTAGAGGTTGTGAACAAAAAGATGAGACGGTTCAACATGTACTCTGTGACTGTTCTGCCTTCTTATCAATCGGAGAATCCATTTTGGGAGAACGTTGGCCTACTTTGGCTGATGTAAGGGAGATGCCCCTAGGCAGCATCACCACCTATTTCGCAAGATTAGGTTGGTTGGAGTGACCCGGAACAAGAAAAATGTTACGAAAAACAGCGAGCAAAACTCACTGCTTCCATATCTTGTGAAAAGTTCCATGTAATATTTCCATCATAAATCCTGAATTATTTTTCTTGAAGGAGTAGGTGTAATAGAGGTGTGGACCTCTCCCCAAAGATTGAAAGTGTCGAACTATTTCTCACGTTGCTTCAAACAGTCGGAAGTAACGTAAAATCAGAATATCGAGTGTTATTGGGTTAAACAAAGATGAAACAGATATACATAACAGATTTTTTACTGTATATATAAGGATGCTTGAAATTTCATATAGAATAACCCTACGATAAAGTGTGGAAAGTATTGAAATACTGAATAGTTTTATGGAGGGAAATTCGATCAACTCTTAAAATTATCATCTATCGTCCATCTATTATTTTCATAATAGATGGACATCTACTACAGAGTGTATAACTCTACTACAGCGGGAAATTTCAAAGCCTACTTTAATTCTTTTTTAAGGCCAAAAATTCAGAAAAAATTGTTAACAATTTTTTTACCTGACCACTCCATTGGGTTTAGGATACCTTCAAACATGTGTGACCGAAATCTAACAAAAAGTATGGGTTTCTTATTATCAAAATATTTCGAATATTCATCATGTAAATCACAATTTCTTAAATAATATTGTTTACAATGCTCCTTAGACCAGTAAGCCAATATGAAGTTAAACAAAAAATTCTTTATATATTAAGAATTTGCAAAGCTTGCTAATAAAAAGAAATCTCCTTAATATGGAGCATGTCTAGAGGAAACAAATCCTGCCAATATTATGAATAACTGTTGTTTACAAATTTTTACAATTCAACTGATAGAGCGGTCTAGGGTGGCATCATAAATGATATTATTTAAAAAATCGTGATTTACATGACAAATATTCGAAATATTCGATAAATTCTAATTATGCTACATTTCTGTTAAAAACCAATAATTTTTTGTTAGATTTCGGTCATACCTATTTGACGCTATTCTAAATCCAGTGGCATAATAAGGCTTGAGATAAAAAAAATTGCCAACACTTTTTTGAATTTCTCATCTTCAAAAAAGGCAGGCCTTGAAATTTTTAATTTTATTTTGAAATTTTGCACAACAGTAGCGATTAAAGCTAACTTAAAAGCAAAAGCGGTAGAGATATATACGATCTGAACATCATACTGATAAAAAAAGTAAATGAGATGTTAATTATACCTCTGACAAAACTCATCAATCAATGTATAAAGAAGGGCATATATCCTGACTGCTTGAAATTAACTTATTCCTATTTTCTAGAAGGGCTCAAATATGAACTTAACAATTATAGGCCCATCTTCCTAATACCAGTTATCTCAAAGGTTATAGAATATCTACTAAGAAAGCAATTATATCAATTCCTTGAATCTAACAAAATATTTATAGAAAATCAATATGGCTTTAGGTCAGGAAGATCACCAGTAGCAGCATCAATCAACCTAATTGAAAATATAATTGATGGTTTCGAGAAAGGCGAAGTTATTGTAACTATTTTCTGCGACCTAACCAAAGCTTTTGATTGTGTAGAAAATACAATTTTGATACAGAAACTAAAATTATATCCAACGACTATTCAAAGTATATCGGAAGTTATAGCGAAAATAGCCCTTAGCGACATGGGACCCCCATCATTTCCTAGCAGTCGATTTTTATGGTGTTAGAGAGATTAGCTTAGAGTTGTTAAAAAGCTACCTAACAAACAGGTATCAAAAAACCTTTTATGGAGGCGAGTACTCTGAAAGCAAAGAAATAACTTGTGGGGTTCCAAAAGGTTCATTGCTGAGTCCCTTACTCTTTTTAATTTACATCATCGATATCTCTGTTGCTACCAGTGACTCTGAGCTAATATTATTTGCAGATGATACGACAATAATAAATAAGAATCAAACTGACTTAGAAATGAGTGTTGAAAAATGTATTATGGAACTTGCAGATTGATCATCATCTAAGTTTAAATCTAACTAAAACTGAAAAAATGTTCTTCTCATTACGTAACGATCAAATGCAAAATCCATAATCGGATAGATTTCTGGGCATCACTTTTGATAATCAGTTGAAATTTGATGCGCATGTTGACAGTATCTCAAAAAAAAAATAAATCTAAAAATATATATCTGTTGAAAAATTTAAAACACAGCACTGAACAAAAAGTCTGTATGACAGCATATCATGCTTTAATACAGTCTTTGTGCACTCACTGTCTGTTAATCTGGGGGCACTCTCCGCATGCGAATCGAATATTCGCTTTACAAAGAAAGGCTATTAGAGTGTTGGTGGGCCTTGGCTACAGAGCACATGTTAGGCAATCATTTATAGATGTGGGTATATTAACGATCCCCTCTCAGTATATTTTTGAGTGTTTGCTTTATGCAAGAAAAATTGGGATAGGTATGGGAGACGTGAAGACATTCATGATCATATCAGAAGTAAAGAAAATTTGAATATAGGATATTTAAGATTAAAAAATCAGAAAACTTTACTCTATATTATGTTCCAACTTTCTTTAATAAACTACCCGCGGGGGTAAGAATTTTAGATTTTAATAAATATAAAACGGTAATAAAAGACTATTTATTAAAAAATCCCTTTTATAATGTTGACGATTTTATAAATCAAACAATAATTAAATAGTAGAATGCAGGTTTTCACGGCCGTTGTCTAATGAAGTAGATTCTTCCGGGTCTTGCCGTGGTCGTCGAACTTGACTTGACGTTTCGCTGATCATCCTGTCAGCTTCTTCAGAAGGATTCTAAAGACTGAATCTGTTGTGTTACGCTTCTCGTTATATACCTAGGCGCCGTTTCGCTTCGCTGGTCATCGGTCACGCTTGGTTCGCTTCGCTGCTCATTCGTCGTGTTTGGTTGACCGTGACTTACTACGGTGCTGGTACTTGGCAATACCAGTCTCCACGTGTTACTAAGTCGATACCCATCCTCTCTGTTAAAGTTGTTCACGTTTTTCATAATTTCCAGTGATTCCCTAATGATTCGCGGATAATAGCGCGTATTCCTGTCTAATATAATGATGTCCTCGTAGTCGATTTTATGGTTCTCGTTATTATGGACATGTTCTGCTATCGCCGACCTATCCGTGTATCCAAATCTGGTATTTCTCTGATGTTCTTTGATTCTGCACTGGATACTCCGTCCTGTTTGTCCGATGTAGCTCTTACCACATGTGCACTTCAACTGGTAAACACCTTTTGATAACAGTTTGGGGACAGGGTCTTTGACTGAGGGAAGCATCTGCTGTATTTTCTTCACTGTTCGAAACCGTACACCTACTTTCTTTTTGAATAAAATCTTCTTCAGCCTATCTGTGACTCCCGCGACGTAGGGTAGGCATGCATACGTTGTTGGTTGTTGCTGTTCTTCTTCTGTAGTTCTCCTCTGGTTATTTACTGCTCGTTGTATATTGCTCTGACTGTATCCGTTCATCTCTAAAGCTTGTTGGACATTGTGTAGTTCCTCGGGTTTGTTCTCGTCGTCGCATATTGTGTTGGCTCTGTGGACCAAGGTTCTAATTAACGCTCTCTTTTGTTGTGGATGGTGGTGAGATGTCGCATGTAAATAACGATCGGTGTGCGTTTTCTTTCTGTAGACACCATGGGCCAGCTTGCCATTGTGTGACCTTTTCACTAATACATCTAAGAAAGGTAAAGCTCCATCTTGCTCGGTCTCCATTGTAAATTTGATACTTGGATGCTGTTTATTCAAGTGGTCGAAGAAAACAGATAAAGATGATTCTCCATGTGGCCATATGATGAACGTATCGTCTACGTAGCGTAGCCAGCACTTTGGTTTATTCTCACTGCAGCGTATGGCTTCCTCTTCGAAAGCTTCCATGAATAGGTTGGCTATCACAGGTGAAAGTGGTGATCCCATGGCTGCTCCTTGTTTCTGCTCGTAGAAGTCTCCATTCCATAGAAAGTATGTTGTAGACAGGCACAATCGGGCCAGATCAGGTATGTCTTCTCTTAATCCTTTAGGTACAAGTTGTTGACGAATCAGGTTAACTGTTTCCTCAATTCATTCGTCAAGATTAAACACCACCTAGAAACACCTGCTGCCCGGAGGATCATCAACAGAACGGAAGAAGCATTAACCAGGGAGAGGGTAAGATACACTTATCATCAACTACATATAGTCTCTTTGCAGTTATACAATTTACACTTGGAGTTGGCCACCACATTAAGTGAAGATCTTTGGAGTACAGTCGATCGCATTACTTATGATCATGCAGAGGTTCAACAAGATAGGGTCACTAAGAAGCAGATTAAGAAATTTGAGAAACTTCAAGCCAAATATACATCAAATACACCCAAACTGGACGTCGGGAAGACCGTAATTAATTTAACGGACCAACCACTACCAGAAGAATGGACAACTGTATTAGCCAAAGGAATGAACTTCGCTGTTGCGCCGAATAAAGTACCTAAGGAAGACATTATCACTGAAGTTGAGAACGCCATTAGAGGGTTGCCAGTTGAAGAAGCTGAGGAAGTGAGACATGAAACATGCCGAATACTGCGCAAATCAAAACCACCTAGGAGGAACATTACCAGAGAGGAAAGTGAAGCTCTCAGAGATATTCGCAATAATAAAGACATCATCGTTTTAAGAGCAGATAAAGGCAATGCCACAGTCGTAATGAAGAAAGAAGAATATGAGGAAAAATTACAATCATTATTAGCTCCAGAGCAGTACACAAAATTAAAAAAGGATCCGACATCAAGAGTTGAAAGACAAACGAGGACAGCTATCAAGAATTCATTAATCCCAGTAGAAGAACAACGCCGCCTGCTGCCAAGTGAAACCTTACCACCACGACTCTACGGCCTCCCTAAAATTCATAAACCAGGTAATCCTTTAAGACCAATCGTCAGCACATGTGGATCACCAACTTATGAGTTGGCCAGATACGTCGCAGACACACTGCAACCCTATATAGGTAAGACTAGTAGCCACGTAAAGAACTCCGGACACTTCGTAGAAATTTTGGAAAACTTGGAAATAACGAGTAATGATATCATGGTTAGTTTTGACGTCGAATCTTTGTTCACCAATGTACCAATTGAGGAAACAGTTAACCTGATTCGTCAACAACTTGTACCTAAAGGATTAAGAGAAGACATACCTGATCTGGCCCGATTGTGCCTGTCTACAACATACTTTCTATGGAATGGAGACTTCTACGAGCAGAAACAAGGAGCAGCCATGGGATCACCACTTTCACCTGTGATAGCCAATCTATTCATGGAAGCTTTCGAAGAGGAAGCCATACGCTGCAGTGAGAATAAACCAAAGTGCTGGCTACGCTACGTAGACGATACGTTCATCATATGGCCACATGGAGAATCATCTTTATCTGTTTTCTTCGACCACTTGAATAAACAGCATCCAAGTATCAAATTTACAATGGAGACCGAGCAAGATGGAGCTTTACCTTTCTTAGATGTATTAGTGAAAAGGTCACACAATGGCAAGCTGGCCCATGGTGTCTACAGAAAGAAAACGCACACCGATCGTTATCTACATGCGACATCTCACCACCATCCACAACAAAAGAGAGCGTTAATTAGAACCTTGGTCCACAGAGCCAACACAATATGCGACGACGAGAACAAACCCGAGGAACTACACAATGTCCAACAAGCTTTAGAGATGAACGGATACAGTCAAAGCAATATACAACGAGCAGTAAATAACCAGAGGAGAACTACAGAAGAAGAACAGCAACAACCAACAACGTATGCATGCCTACCCTACGTCGCGGGAGTCACAGATAGGCTGAAGAAGATTTTATTCAAAAAGAAAGTAGGTGTACGGTTTCGAACAGTGAAGAAAATACAGCAGATGCTTCCCTCAGTCAAAGACCCTGTCCCCAAACTGTTATCAAAAGGTGTTTACCAGTTGAAGTGCACATGTGGTAAGAGCTACATCGGACAAACAGGACGGAGTATCCAGTGCAGAATCAAAGAACATCAGAGAAATACCAGATTTGGATACACGGATAGGTCGGCGATAGCAGAACATGTCCATAATAACGAGAACCATAAAATCGACTACGAGGACATCATTATATTAGACAGGAATACGCGCTATTATCCGCGAATCATTAGGGAATCACTGGAAATTATGAAAAACGTGAACAACTTTAACAGAGAGGATGGGTATCGACTTAGTAACACGTGGAGACTGGTATTGCCAAGTACCAGCACCGTAGTAAGTCACGGTCAACCAAACACGACGAATGAGCAGCGAAGCGAACCAAGCGTGACCGATGACCAGCGAAGCGAAACGGCGCCTAGGTATATAACGAGAAGCGTAACACAACAGATTCAGTCTTTAGAATCCTTCTGAAGAAGCTGACAGGATGATCAGCGAAACGTCAAGTCAAGTTCGACGACCACGGCAAGACCCGGAAGAATCTACTTCATTCAATAATTAAATACTCAATAGTAAATACTTTTGTTTATTTTAACAACATTGTATGTGATTGTGCACAATATTTAATTACCTGTAATTTTGTCAAAGTAGTGTAAGCATTTTTTATCTTAATTACTCTGTAACTGATACTACCATCAATTCTGTGGAGTTGTGTAAAAAAATTTATATTTTCTTAGCACCAATAACCTATCTATCTATCCGAGAAGGAATATTTATGATTCCCCAATTAGATAGCGTCTTATTTACTCAAACAACATCTACCACAGAGTATTTTCTGTGAACAACAATTAAACATGACTCCAAATCAAATGAAATGATAGATTTCATATCACCACTTTCAGACACCGATTTCCCAATGAGCGACAAATAACAACAGACAAATAACGAATTCTATTGTTGATATTGAGTGGGCATTTGGTGAAGAAAGTCTTAGCAACAACGCTTATGCTTTCAACAGCAGTCAGTTTAGAAATTTGCATAGCTGGTTGACCCCCTGACTTTGTCTGAATTTTCTGATAGGTAAGTTTTGTAATATATGGTTTGGGGTTATCCTAGAGCACACTTAGAATACTTAGTTGGGGTGGTGGGGGTTTAGAGGCTCAGCAAAATAATTGAATGTCAGGTATGTGCGAGTTGCATAGCGGTGGGAAATATTTTAATTTTTTTTATAATGCACTTTTCAGATAAAAATATTGTGTTTATTAATCAAACTTTTCCTCGTACAGACGTGTTGGATTTTAAAAACTCAAAATTTCACAACACCCTAATATACATGTTAGCAAAGAATAATTAAATTACAATATATCTTGCTAATGCTCAATTCTTTCTTTCTCAAATATTGGAGCAATATAAAAGTTTGCGATAAAAACCTTTAGTACTAGTACGAAATGGCGAATTTTAGAAAAGGTGGAGGTACAAAATGAATAATGAGCTACACGAAAACAAAATTAAAGTCGGTGTTTTTAGCATAAATGTAAACTATAGTCTTTGCTTTTGGAAAAATAAAGCTTAAGGCATATATTAGGTATTATTATTAATTCTTATTAATTCAAGTATGTATAAGTAAAATATAATATAACTACTTTGGGTGTTAAGCATGTCAATATAGTAAAAGTTATATTAAAATTGAAAAATAACAGTAAAATTTAAAATAAATCTACATCAGTAGCAGTAAAGAAACACTAAAAAGAAAATACAAATAAATTTAAACAGTTGAGTTCATTTTGCTGGAATGAAATAATTAAGAATTAGTGCACCCCCATGCGACACAATGTGCTATAAATAATAAATTTTAAATAATTTATTATATGAGAGAATGTGAATCAGAACAAAATACATTACAAGAACTAATTTAAGGAAAAAAAATTAATCGCTGCAAAAAATCTTCCCTAATAGATTTTCCAGAATTAACTGAAAACGATCTTATACTCTTTACAGGAACATATCAAATGCCACAAGTGATATGTTATCTAGCTCAGCTGCAGAACGGTGACAACGATATTTATATTGAGTACTTGAAAGATGGCAATAAGGATGAAAGTTCGTTCTCGACACATCAATAGCAAGAGATATCAATGTTTTATCAAATATGAACCAAATGTAACAACTATAAGGACATAAAGAAATATACATCTGTGATTGTGCTAATAGAAATAGAACTATAGGTTGTTCCTAATATGTAGCATCAATAATTTATTATTTGTCACATGGCCGATATCAATCAAATATCATTAAGCCTGCTGGAATATTAACACATATATTTGATGCTACAAATCCTACTACAACTATAGAAGACAATAGTGACGAAGATTGGATTATTTCAATATTTTTACACGGAAAATAAAAGTTATTCGTATTTTATGATACATGCTATTTTAATTTTAGTGACTTGTTGGATTGGCCAGAATACACTATGTGCCTACCTGCATAGAATTTTTATTATGTCAAATACGTTCCATCCATCGCACATCTATGTAATCGCTATTGTATAGTTGAATACTTACTGATTATACGTGATTCTTTTGGTCAGTGTATCTTGAGAAGTAGCAACGAAAAATCACTCACTTTCTTCAATTCTCTTTTGCTGCCTCATTGTTATTTGGAAAATTATGAAAAAAATATGTAATGTAATTCCAATTAGTAGCTTCCATGTCTCTTTGGTTTTATTAAAAAGATCTATCATAGTTTCATAGAAAAACGGTTTTGAAATTAGGGGTTGCAACCCCTATTTTCCAAAAACGAATAAAGCTAGGGGTTTGATAATTGGCACAAAATTATTTCCAACAACTAGCAACATAATAAAGGCCCCAATGTCAATAAAGACGCTAGTACAGACTTCATCTGGAAACCCGGCGAGAACTTTTCTTAATAAAAATTATCATTCCTATCAGTAACGACTACACATTACAGAACTTTTAGTACCATCTGACTTCTACCAAATAGGATTTTCTGAATATCACGGTGGCCCATATGACACCGCTTGAAAGAACTGTTTTTTTTAAATTAAGTTTTAAAGAGTTAAGCACTATAGTATTGGAGATATTGACGTTTTCGTATTTTTTATACAAATATAATGAAACAAAAATAAATTTTAGCGTTTCCATATCACAAACATCTGCCGTACAGATTTTCCAAATCCATCTAGCATTTAATGTTGATTTCAAAAATATAAAAGCATGCAGGGTTGTGAATTTGGTCATTCTGCAGTTTATCCACTTCTCACTTAGGGACAAAAGAAAAATATTCGCATAATCTACATATTAGGAATATAATCTGCACTACCATATGCTGCCCAAATGATGATAGATATCATTAATTAAATATTTTATATCCATTATTTGTAAATGCCAACATACGGCTGCATTTATCGACAACGAGAAAACGTACTTACCCGATATGTAAATCATCCCTCGTTGGTCGTTCTACGGCTAATATAGTTACTAACATGTCCATTTAAATCACAAATACGACCTATAGGGACTCAATGAATTGCAGTAATAATCAAAATTATGTCACGACTCTTATTTACCCTAAAATGACTTTTTCAAAGTGATCTAAGAATGTCGTATTTTCACTCGTTCTTACCCACCCAGCAACCTTATTCGCTCCACTTCCCATCAAGTTCTTTGATTATTATACATTTGTGCAATGTTTCATTAGTCAAAAACGCTTCATATAATTCTCTTATTAATGTATTCACAAAAAAAAAAAACTGAAAAAATCGACAAGTGGACAAACTACAAAATTTCCCACCAGGTAAATTTTTATCCCTTCATTATTAAAATGTGAAAGTATATGGGTGATTCACTACTCATTTACACCATGCATATTTTTGAAAGAAAAGTTAAAAATTGACCTAAATTAGTCATTATTGGATAAATACTTCCGATAAAATTGAGTTTTCTAGTATTTTTTTTTAAGCTATTATCCCTGTCTCTACGAAATTTCCGATTTTCCTGATGGTTGCTGGGAAGGTTGAATATATAAAAAATGTAGACAATTAAACCAAGGAACATTTCTCACAAACATATGGGGTATTCTTTAGATGAATTTCCTCATCATAACTAAATAAAAATTAATTACCACAACATTCTTGTATATATTACTGCACCTGCATACATTATTTACGTATAGCTTAGCTATAGCTGGAGCAGTTAAAATGACTTGTCCTGTTGACTCTCAAAAGTCTTCATTTAAAAACGTCACAAAAACAAATACATAAGTGTTGGGATACATTTATTAGCTGTAATCTAGTACAGTCATTACAACAAACAGTGCTTGATTTATAAACAATTCACCCCAACGGTTTTCGTTTTATCTTGAAAAATCCTGAAACAAAGTAAGGTTAAGTTATTACTGTCCAACACATAATTAAATTTATGGTAATACACATACTTTTCCTCTAATTACGAACATAATATAATGTACTTACCTACATAAAGCCTATCGTAATCTTCTTGCTTCACGTTCAGACTCGAGCAACGTGAGGATGTCACCTTCCCTTACTGGTCCTTTCACATTACGAATAATTTGTCGATTTTGTTCACCAATAAATTCAACTTTTACTTGCGTACACTGTCCCTGGGATCCGGTACGTCCCAAAACTTTGATGACACGGGCAAGAACCACTGGTTTATCCATATTTATTAAATATAAAATAACACGTGAATGTAAATCAAACACAGTCAGCTAGTGCACGATTCAGAAAGGAAGCAACGAATGCGCATGCTTGGCAGAAACATGCACTGCTCTTTACTTCCGTTAGTTTTCCCGCTATTTCTTAAATTATAATGGGTACTTTCCATTTACCGACACAAATCAAGTCGTGTCACCAAAAGTAGGTACTTTTCATTGGTTTGCGTTGCTCAGAGTCTGTGACAAAATTCGACTTACGGCGATTCCAGCAAGAGGAAAAAAGGTAAAGACCTCCAACTAAAGACAGACAGTTTTCAAGAAAATGAAAGAATCTCTTCAACTCGACACGAATCGCTAGGAGTCATATAAATGGAAAACATCCAATTTATTTACACCAATTTTCTTGATGAAATCAACTTAGATGAATTTCTAAAGTTTAGGAAGAAATCCGCTAGAGGTGCATAGGTAAGGTGGTTTAATTGAATGACACCTTTAGATTTCTTGTTTAGCTCAGTTTAGTAGTATAAAATGCCTGCTTTCTGTGTCTTACTTTGCAAAAGTAAATGTTATGTAAAAATTATGAACCTCCGACTATATTCCCGACAGAAAAGAATTGAGTTTAAATTCTTATGGTCTTGCGTCCTTTTTCTTCGTAGGAGACTATCGCGACCACCCCATATCAACTGGTTATATATTTATGGAATCTACAATGCCAAGAGAGTAGCCTGCCGACTACTACTTGAATATGGAAGCATTGGTTGCCTGTTGGTATCTTTTTATTAAGGGCCGTTTTTTTCAATACAGAGTTAACGCTTAATTATAAGATACATGTCAAACAAAACAATAGATATCTATTGTTTTGTTTGACATTTATCCTATAGTTGAGTTGATAACTCTGTGTTGGTAAACCGATAAACCGGCCCTAGCCTATAACACAGTTGCTAAACGCTTCTACTATTGTAAAAAATGTAATATTAAAACTGGGAAAATTCTTCTCGCTGATACTAAAAGAATTTTTCTGCGTATATTTTGCTGCCTTTGCAAGGAAGTTAGATTGTTTGAATTTTTTGTTTTAATAAATCGGTGTGAAAAATTAGCTGGCAACTGTGTGATATGTGTGAATGAGGCTTTAGAGTCTATATACGTATTTGACGTTTGACCGCGACAACTTTCATTTGACATTTGACAACTTTGACAGCTGACTAAAACTTATTTAAAGAAGTTGTTTAATTTTTGTAGTAAATCACTTGATAATAATTGAAAATGTGAAAGGTTTGTGTTGTACCTCAAATTATGTACTGTCTTCAGTGGCTTATTCCGGTTTTGTTGATGCCAAAACCATCGAACCCCGCTTTGGTTCAAACTCATGTAATGTTTATGGTATTATACCTAATTGGCTTTTTTCTGGAGAAAAAACCTTGTACAATATGCAGTTTGGTGTTTTTAGCAACAGTATTTCTTATTTGCTACAGTGGTCTAGGCAATTGTTTAATTTGGGCTTCATATTGTGAAAACGAAAATGGTTAACGATTGTGCTTTATCATGGAAAAATATAGAGTTATCGTGGGGAGTTGGTAGCTTTAAGATGAGGAGATGATTTTGATTCCATAACTAAAGAACTCTTGTGATTCGGCTGTTGTTAAATTGAACTTTATTGTTGACAGTAGTTATTTATTGAATTGTAAATATTTTTATAATGTATATTTTCCCAATATGTATATGTGATTATATATTTGGTATGTTTTTTTACGCCAAAGACTTTTGTAAAAATGCCTTTTTTATTGTCTTTAGACAAAATGGAATTTTGTACAAAAAGTTCAGATTGTTATACATCATGTAATAAATGACTTCCTTTTCAAATTAATGATTTTGATTTGAATCTGTTTTATCTAACAAAAAAAGGTTTAACTTAATATTAACAAAAAAATACAACTCAATGCCTATGATTCTATCATATTTCTAATATTGCCAACATAAAGATACTTTCAAGAATTTAGACATAGTCTAACAGACAAGACGAACACTTAATAAATTTTCATATACCATCAAGCAGGACAATTCTGAAGTAAATACATTTAAGTCGTAATCTCCACAAAATTAGCAATCCACAAATGCAGGGATCCCTAAGAATTTGATATACAGATAGTGGAAGTCAAGTATGTACACATACGAATTTATGGATAATTAGAAATTTGATGAATATCAGGGGCTCAATCGAAATGGGGAACATATAATACATGCATGTACATAATTTACTCCACTTTAAGTAACTGAAGTATGTGAAAGTTTATTTTTATAACAGAATATATAATCTAATAAAATGAATAATTGTCAGGATATCAAATAAATAAAGGGTATTACGGTGGCCATTTAATACATGGAGTTAAAAAAATATTTGAAACTACATTTCCAAATAGACCTTCGGCATTAGACAATTAACGAATCATAAAAAAATTTGCAAACATTGGAATATGCTGTTAAATGTCAAAAGTTTTTATGACCAATTATATTGATCAGCTCAAGAAGGGACCTATTTGAACATTTATTGTAATTAATTCTTTTTTCGTTTCAAAATTGTTATATTTTAAGAATGTATTTTATGCTAAAACATTGTTTTATAACACTTCTTAAGGCTGAGTCATTCGACCCTTATAAAACTTTACGCAATGACTCCAGAATGCACGCTATTTTCAGCGTTGGGTGTACTCTGGCATATTTGTCAAACCTACTACATATAGAATAAGGGAAATAAATGTGGGGCTACAGTTGGTGGGAGCTCACAGAGTGCGGGCATTCCACACTACATCAATTAACATATTTAACCTAACGAACTAACCTAAAGAAATATTCGTATTACGTATTTTAGTTGTTAACAAAATGTCAAGGGCAAGGGAAATTATCTATCATAAGCAACTATAGATAGATAGATAGAAGCGAAATGCTTTCCATAATATTTGAGAATATAAAGGCTACTCAGTCGAAGCTCATTAACTGGTTTGCCACAAATAAGTTAAATTTAAATAACAATAAAACCGAGTCGGTAATCTTTACATTGCGGGATACCTATGGTTGGACTAGTCCCCAGTTGGCACGCTTCTTGGGCGTGTACTTGGACCCTAAACTTACTTGGGAGATACATGTTGATCACCTAGCAAAAAATATCTCGACAAACATCTTTGTTATAAGATATTTGTTTGGATCGAGTTGTCTCTAAATCAGTAATCAAATCTGCTTATTATGCACTGATTCAATCAAAACTAAACTATGCCATATTAGCCTGGGGGAATGCACCTGCAGCGGAAAGAATATTCAGACTGCAGCGTAGAGTGATACGGGTAATTGATGGTCTAGGATACAGAGAAGATTGTAAGAGGAGCTTCATCGAGTTAAATATTCCGACTTTTCCATGTTTATTCATATTGGAATGCCTAATGTATGTAAAAAATAATAGCATGGGATATGAAACGCACAACAGCATTCATAACTACAATACTAGAAATAACAACAATATTTATCTCGAATACCATAGGGTATATAAATCGCGAACAGGTATATCGTATTTTGGACCAAAGTTTTTTAATCTCCTCCCAAGTCATATAAAAAACCTACAACCAAAAACTTTTAAATATAAAGTAAAAAACTATGTGATCAAAAAATGTTTTTACTCTCTTGAGGAATTCTGTGACAACTTTTTAGACTTCTTGTAATTATACTAGTCAATTTTATAATTTTATATTTACAAATGTTTTTATATTGTCTTTTGTGTGCATTTTTATTATATTTTTATTTAGACTTCCTTTAATTATACTAATAATGTTTATGATTTTATATCCATGACTGTTTTTATTATTATCTTGTATATTTTTACTATATCTTTGACATGTAAACATTTTAATAATGTAGTAGCATGATATATGAATTCAAATATACATCAAATTATATTAACATATTTAACCTAACAATCTAACTTAAAGAAATATTCGTATTACGTGTTTTAGTTGTTAACAAAATGTAGTAAAAAAAAAACCCGTAAAAAGTTCATTCAAACACTCGACCTCACGTGTGGGAATTGGGCATCCTAACCACTACACCAGGGACTGCTGATGAAGAACCTACATACTTCTTACTATATCATTACGCACTCCATGACTGACGTCACTCCAAGGCATTCGTGATTTGGAGTGCACCCAACATTGAAAATAGCGTGCAGTCTGGAGTGCATCTAGACATTACGTAAACTTTATGTTGAAAATTTTAATGCTCGGATGCATGTATACATCACAAACCGATCAATTGAAAAAGCATCCACATCTTACGAGTAACAACGAAGTACTGACTTACTAAATAAACATAAGCCCTAGCAATGGTGGCATATCTACAGAAAATCATTTACCTGTGTGCGCTGAAATTTGGTTGCCTATTTATTTCGCATGTATATCCGACCCGATGTACAACTTGGCTGCCGCAACCTGCATTTATATAATTACAAAAACCACACACTTTCCCATTTATAATTTAATATAAAATATTGTTTCATATTAGGTGTACTTTATTGTTCTTCTGTACAAAACATATATACAATATGTAACATATTAGCATTTCAGATTCATACAATGTAAACAAATATTTATGCATACCAAGGTGTGATTTGCTGAATACCATATTGCTATTGGTCGATCGATCATAAATTCGCTTGCGTCTGTTTACATCCTATGAATCTGAAATGTGAATATGCTATACATCATTAAAATTGTAGATTATTAACTGTTATATAAAGGCAGATAAGGCACCGCCAGTAACAAACTTATTACATATTTATAAAATATATAGTTAGGTACAGCTTAGTATGTATTAAAAACTTAATGTTAAACTATTTTTCCAAACATACTATATTTCGTAATTATTTACAATGCAGGAACAAAAGATATTTGTATTTACCTTGATAATTTAAATCTCTTTTTATATAATCATATTTGCTTAGTAAAATGTAGTGAAATTATAATAAATATAATCCGCATATAATTTATTTTGTGTAAAAATATTTTATCTATATTCTACAATATGGTTTCTAAACAGTGTATAATAATAATTAATTTATTACTATTGAATGAGTGTGAAAGTGCAAAAATATTAGCAGTTATGCCCACACCATCCATCAGTCATCAGATAGTTTTTCAACCACTGTGGAAAAGTTTGTTAACTAGAGGCCATCACATTACATTGTTAACCACAGAACTTATCAAAGATGCAAATTTTAGTAATTTGAAACAAATTGATTGGAGTTTTGCCAATGAATTGTGGCATAATAAACATAACTTAAGCAGTATAATTAAAAATTTTAGACAAAATAAGCTTAAAAGTTTTAATCAATTTGTGAATATGATGCATGATATAGTGACACAGGAACTTGAACAGGACGATGTACAAGCATTAATTAATGATAAGAGCAAGTACTTTGATTTGGCTATTATAGAGTATCTACATCCTACAATGTTAGCTTTCAGTGAAAGATTCAATTGTCCTTATATTGGGGTATCTTCAATGGATGCAACTACTATAGGTCATGAAATGGTTGGCAATCCAACAAATCCAGCGATTTATACAGATTTTCTTGTACCATATGATTCTAAAATGACCTTCTTTGAGCGAATTTTGAACACTCTTAACTACATAGGAATATCATTGTATTATCGTTGTTATCTCTTTTCAAGAGAGGATTTTACTGTTAAAAAATATTTTGGTGAAAATGTACCACACCTGGGAGACATTAAAAAAAAAGTAAGCATGCTGTTTTTAAATACCCATCCTGTTCTACATGATGTAAGACCTTTAATGCCTAATGTGCTGCAGATTGGTGGAGCAATCCACTTGCGAGAACTTAATGCTTTACCTCAGGTAAAATTTCTAAATTTGTATTGATCAGTGTTTACATTTAAATTTGATTTAATTTATTAGGACCTCGAAGAATTTCTCAATGGTTCCCAGCATGGTGTAATTTACTTCAGTTTGGGATCCAATGTTAAGTTAAATGATTTACCTGAAGAAATAATCAATATTTGTTTGGAAATATTTTCTAAACTCCCATTCAGAATTGTATGGAAAGTGGAAGAAAACGCATTGATACAAAATATAACCAATACTTTTGTTGGCAAATGGTTGCCACAACAAGAAATACTCGGTAAGTATTTAAATAAATTTTAAAATGGGTACCAATTTTTGGTCAGACAGAAAAGGGGTTAAAAAATGACAAAAAAATTTGGTGAAAAACGCAATAAAACAATAATATATGCACTCTCAAATAGTTTCTCACGCGACAAGTAAATACTTCACAGAAAAAAATATTTAATACGACAAATAAAGATTATATATTATGATAGAAAAGTGCATCTGTTAATGGAATAGCTTTGCAGAGGACAAAATCATTTCCAACACCAAAAAATATAATTTCCATTCTATGCCAGTGTTCTTCTGAACAGGATTATGTATTATAAAAAGATTTATTTGGATGTTAAAAGTTTTGAAGTTTTAAAAATCTAAAAATGAAAAATAATAACTAATATGAAGATTTTCTGCTTGTAGAATGGTTGCTACGGAATATACTCCAGGCAATGGATAGTTTTTGAGTGGTAGATCCCTTTTTTCTCTCCATTGCTTGGATTAATAACAATAATTATAGGTACCTAATTTATTCTCAGCTGAAAATATTTTATTTTCAAATAGAGAATCAAACTAGCTCACAACTTGTGAATAAGATTTCATCGTATAATAATGCTATTTTGCTTTAGAAAGACTGCTTTTCTTTTTCCTTACTCCAAGAGGTAGATAAATAGATAAACAGAGGAGCTGGTTATTTGGTCTTTACCACCACAAACTTTTCAGATCTATTGTGGTGCTCCTAGAATGCATTCCTTATAGTACCTCGTGCAGCTTTGTCCTTTGTACTAGACTCCACAGCTTCGATAAAGGCCCTTTTGTATAGCTGTCTGCTTTTGGTTTTTCTTCTCCGAGTACTTGGAATCTCAGTCTCGCCAGGCCTTCACAGTGGCACAACATGTGAACTGAGATTTCCTCTTCTTATTGACAGAACCTGCATGTTACGTCCTTTGCCAGGCCTATCAGACTCATGTATGTATTGAGTCGACAGTGCCCAGTTAGAGGTAATTGTTTGGCTTCTGGCGGAACATCTACTAATTTAATTTGTAAATGACGAACGTTTCGTATGAATAATTTCATTCAGCATTATCGAATTGAACAAAATCGGGCGAAATTATTATCCCAAATCAACTGATGCAATTTTCTGTCATGCAGATGTATATTTCAGGCGGGAAAATTTTATAATGATGTGGAATATTATTTTTTTGTTGCGATACTAACCTATTTGTCATTGATAAATACTTTTAAAGTAGTGATATCAGGGTTGTTGCTCTATGCTTAGGAGCACTTTTTAAAATTGGTGCTTAGTGCTTTGAGCACTTCACAAAAGGGCTTAGTAGTTGTTTTTTAATTCTACGGCACCAATTTAGGCTGTAGTACGATGGATGATTACTGTTTCCAGATCTGGACTTGTCTTTTTATAAGTTCCACTTGATATTTTATCGTTTGTTGCTTATCAAATCAAATAACTTTATTTTCATTAGACCTGTGGAGTACAAGTATAGAATAATGTCACCTAAATAATATAAACAAAAGACTAAAATAATGTGGATAATAAATAAGTACCTATATGAGGCATTACATACACAAAGAATTACAGTGTGTCACATATATAATACATACTAAATGGTAATAAATTAACTACGTGTAAAATACAAAAACAAATAATTAAATATTACAAATTAAAGTTCATTAAAATTCGTTGACTGTGTAAAAATTGTGCTCTTACAAAATGTTACGTACATGAGATTTAAATAATAATAATATTACTTTATTTTCTTTTGACTTTTACGAGTATTGAATACTGTCAGTATCGTACAAAGGTAGAGAAGGTAGAGAAAACAGAAAGAGAGAGAAACCACCAGCTGTTTTTTAAGAAAAAAAAAAATTCGTTGACAAATATTACATTATTAAACATGATAAAATTTTAAATATTACATACATTACAATTTTGTGTAGACCTTAAGGAAGTGGGTAAATTATCAAACAATTTAATAGCTACAATCAGTGGCCCTTCTGTAGACATTGCCATATTGTGCTAAGGCACAAAAGTTGATTGAGATCATGTCTAGAATGATATCCCAGAGTCCACGTCTCTATAGTTAGAGTAAATTTGTCAGGGTGCAATTTGTCATAACGCACACAATTTAAAATATACATGTTTGTAACAGTCAATATATTCAGCTCTTTAAAAAAATCTAGACTCTAGAGGTCTTTTTAAAGAGCCGAATACAGGAAAATCTAGTATTTTAAAAAACAATAGTCCTTATAATTCTTTTCTGGAGTACTAAAGTAACACCAACTCTTGTACAGTTTGCTCAACACACAGTGCCTGCACGAGGCAAGTTTTAGGATGGACCAGGATCCAAGTATGGCACCCCCCTTGCTTGCCCCTAAATATATACCAGTTGTGCATGCAACCGTGGAACTTGGAAGATCTTGACACCATCTTAAGTCTCTATCTAATTTGTCAATTGAAAACAGCCATACACGTTGGTACTTCCTAATCCAATCACTGGTCATAATACATAATACCTTTTTGGGAAGATGGACAAAAGTATACATTTTGTCTTTAGTTTTAGATTAGCAGGATGAATGAAAGTATATTTTATTTCAACAGCTAATAGTCAAATAAGAACAAACAAACAACATATTTTAGAGTTAACTAGCTAGCAAGTTGCTTGAACATAATGATGTGTTCTGATACATTCCTCGCTTTCAAAGTGAGTTAGTAGAGTTACTGCATGGATTTTATTTTATAATATAATACAAAGTATCTCAGTAAAGTATGAAAGAACACCTTAACAAATAAAATAGTACTTACTTATTACTTACACGTCAGCCACAACTGAAATTCACGCACAACGCAGAAAGCGCGGGAACGCTCAGTAAGTATAGGCAGTGGCGGTCAGGGGTATGCAACTACATTTTATCCCCATCTAATAGTTACCAGGGGCGCTGACAGTGCTATTTGAGCATCACTTAAGAGGTTATGTGATCAATATTTTCTTGACTATTTTTTTCCTTTATTTTTCTTCACAGCTGAGGCGCCCCCTGTGACTTGGCGCCTGGAGCTGCCATTGCGTTCGTTGGCCCTGCCAACACATGATTCCATAGCTCGGGACTGAATGAACACAAGCAAAATAGTACATTTTTAAGGTGTCTAGATTGATATGATGTCTAAGCTGCCAGATAACAAAGCAGATGGTTTATATTTTTTTAAGTATGGTGACAACTCGATTGTCCCATGATAGATGCGAATCAATGGACGCACCCAGGTTGGTTAGTATTACTGTCAAACTTTACCAGTAAACTTTCTTTTTAGTATTCTCGGTGAAAACAAATGAAATCAGTTTTTAGATCATTTAATACAAAAATATTCACACAATGAATAGCACTATTTGCCTTTAGACTATAAGATCACACAGGTTTATCTGGGGTAACTGCTACTAGAGGTTCGTCTGCGAAAAGTGAATTGGGATGGTAGGAATAAATATTATTTATAAAAATAATAAACAAGAGTGGTCCGAGAACGCTTCCTTGGGGGACGCCCGTTATCACAGGGTGTGATTTTGATTTAAAAATAGAACCATTATTTCTTAACATGACATGACTTCTTGGCCGCTAAGTAAGACGATAGCCAATGTAAGGCAAGATCACGTATACCATAATTGTATAGATTATTTAGTAACAAGTTAATGTCAATATTATCAAAAGCATGTTTGAGGTCAAATAGTAGCACATAACACTGCCCCCTCCTTAAGCCTGAACGTCCTGGTCAGGCAATTCAGATACCTCAGCATACTTTGCCAACCTATCCAGGTGCATGATCTTCATCTTGGACTTCTTTCTACGTTGAATCTTATAAACAACTTCGTTGATCCGAGTGATGACAGAATACGGTCCTTCCCAAGGTGACCGAGGCTTCGAGAATCCTTCTTCACTCCGCTGTGGGTTATACAGCCAAACCGAGTCCCCCCCCACCTTGAATCCTGCCGAACAGGCATTGCGGTCATATCTAGCCTTCATTCGGTCATCACTCCCTGTAGGTGACCTCTTGGCAGCCACATTCTCACAAACCTTGCAACTGTGACACCAAGCCTCTATATCCTGACAGCTATTTATCCAGTAAAATCGTTCCCATACTCTAGCCAAGGTCTTATTTCTGCTAAAGTGCTCTCTGGATATTCCCTCGTGCACTTTCCGAAGTACTTTTGGTACTCGGCACCTGCATATCAGCAACCGCATGGTAACTTCTTTCCCATCCGGGCTCTCCCATGCTCTCCGCAATAGTCCATCTATAACCCTAAGGGAATTCCATTGTGTCCATAAAGCCTTCAGTCCAACACTTATACTGGAAATGTCCTTCCATTCGGGGTGGATTCCTTTTCCTTTCGCCTTCAACATTGGTCCAATTTCATCGTCGTTCATTTGTTCCTCTCTTAAAACTTCCTTTGTCCAGTCCTTCGGAACCTCTATCTTAGCTGTCTTCATTTTTGCTACATCCTGCTGCTTCTTTACATCCTCGGCATTCCCTTCCTTAGGGTTTCTCTGGCAGCAGTACCTCTTGACATGCCCCAATTTACCGCAATTATAACAGCGGCTTCTTTTTGTCAGACCTCCTGCACTTCGCTGCTGCTTCGGCTCCCGCTTCAGCGGTTGCGGTTCCTGTTTCAGCTCCGGTCGTCAACTTAATTCGTTTAGTACTTGCGCGACCATTTTCTGTATGTCTGTTAACATAACAATCAATCTCATCTTATCGGAGCGGACTTCCTCTTTCTTTGCAGTGTTTACTTCCCCAGGATTCCATTTTCGACACTCTCGCATCATATGTCCTGGTTTGCTGCACTGATAACACTGGATATCTCCATTAGGCTTTACACCTCCTTGTCGGTTTTTCTATTATCCTGGAGTATCTGGTTTGGTCATCAACTGGCTTATCATTTTGTGCATGTCAGCCATCAAAGATTCCATATTTGATGTTTCTAAACGGTCCTCTTTTTCTACTTTCATGGCTTGTACTCTGGAACGTGGAGTCTCTTTATAAGCGGCTTCAACTTCGAGGGCATGGATCAAGGCTTCGCTACCAGTCTTATCTCGAGATAATCTAAGGACTCGCCTGATCTCCTCGTCTCTTATGCCATCGATGAAAGTGCCAACTGTTAATTGTTCCTGGAATTCTTTGGGTGCATCCGGGTAAGCCAGGTATGTCAGTCGCTCAACAGCTGCCTCAAAATCGTGTAAACTTTCCCCAGCCTTTTGTATGCGTGATTTGAACTGAGTCCGGTATACTTGGGCGAGGTGTTGGTCGCCATATCTTAGATCTAGTGCAGCCTCCAAAACTTTAAAATCCCGTTGCTGCGTCACCGGGATAGTCTGAAGCAACTCTGAGGCTTGACCTCTTAATGCTAGCACCAATGCCATAACCTTGTCTTCATTGCTCCAATTGTTTGCGCATGCCACTGCCTCAAATTGTCTTTTGTAGGTTGACCAAGAAGTTTGGCCATCAAAGGAAGGCGGTTGTAATCGAGGAGCTGACGATGATAATACCAGGTGGCCTCCTTGTTCTCTTAACAGTCGCTTAAGTCGCTCTACATCTCCTTCAATTGCACGAAATTTTTCTTCAGTAACTTTCCCTTCGACGCCAGTAACTCTTTCTTTGACTTCAGTTACTTCGACTGTAGTCACTTTTCCTTCGACGTCGGTAACGTTTCGCTTAATGTCACTAATTTCTCCTTCGACGTTACCAACTTTTTGTTCAACTTTATCTACTTTTTCCTTGACCTCATTAGTGGCTGACAGGATAGCATCTTGTTGCACCTGTATAATTTTTCTCAATTCTTCCTTTTCTTCTTGTCGTTTTCTTTCTTTTTCTTCCTGACGTCGTCTTTCTTTTCCTTCTTGACGTCTCTCTTGTTCTTTTTCCTCTAGCATCATTTTTCTAAATGCAGCTAACATGTCTTGCATTTGCTTTTCAGCAGCCATGCTTCTTGTTTCCATTCAAAAACTAACAAACAACACTAAACAAACATAATATTTTTAATCGCAAACTCCTCTATAAATCCTTATTTTTACTATAAGGAAAGTAACCAGACTGCAACCAAAGTTACAAATCTGGCGCGTTAAGTGTAATAATTGCATATTACCATCAAAACGCTAATGCTTCGATTGCAACAAAACTAACAAGTCTTATTTAAAGTCTATGCCAGGTACAAGTAAAATATTTTCACAAAATTCAGAATAGAATGTTCTATAAATTTTCTCACACTATATAGCCCAAATTAGCCTTGTCTAATGTCTATATCACTTTCCAATTCGACTCACTTCACTGTCTCCAGTGGTTTCCAAATAGAACACTATGGAACTTTGTCGAATTCTTCAGAAATTCTGTTGCAATCCCACTTCTGACACCAATTGTTACGTGTTTACATTCTTCAGTAAACACTCTGTAGATTCAAATAACTTGCAACAAGAATCTTCACAAATCACTATTTTATTAATCCCTTAAATTACAATAGTAAATACTTAAAAATCACACAACTGATAATAACTTTAATCTAATATAAATGCACTACTTTTAAATCACAACTGTACTTTACTTTTCTTCTAAAACTTGTCAACTCTTATCTAACCTAAACACTGTCTCTGTATACCAGAACTGTATTGTATACTTAACTGAAGTGTTCCCCCACCTACTGGATTCACCTCTTTATATACACACTAGGAATGTACCATAATCCCTTTGGAGAACCTTCCAGAATGTACTGGACTCCTCTACAGTTTTCTTAGGCACTACTAAATGGCGGTTCGCCAGTTGGCCCACAGATGGCACCACCCTACTGGCCAGAGAGTAATTACTCTCTCCTGTCTGTTAGAGGGCAGCACATAATACTAACTTTGCACTTTATCGCTGTGGCATTTAGAGTCTGCTTTGTAAATATTGCTACTCCACCGCCTCCACTGGTTCTCCTACAACAGTAATCTGCTAAAACATGATTTGAGCTTTACATGGGCAATTTTATCAATTCTGTAGTGAGTCTTTGTGATGCCGACAACATCAGGAAAGTCCAGATATTGTAGAAGGATTTCAATTTCTGTGACTTTATTTTGCATACTTTTGATGTTTAAGTGACTCACAACAATACGTCGTTTACTTACTTCAGGTGCAATCAAGAGTGGAAACATGATTGGTTTGTTTGAGTCAGGATACAATATGTTTAATGAGTCTGTATTATTTGTCAACTTCATGATTTCACTACTACATTTCTTTCATTTAAGTAATTCCGGGTCCTCGTATCTCGAAATATTATCACCTCTTCTTAATTCCGGTCTACTGCTATTTGCTTTGTCCCTAAAAAAGAACTTGGTCCAGCATCCTTATTATTTTTTACCTTTTGTTTGTGTATATCAAAGCCGAAGCGTTTGAATTGACTCCACTTGGCCAAAAACTTGTGTCATAGAAATCAATTTTAAGAGCAAAATCAGCAGCAACCATATATTCTTTCTATATGATCTACACTGATAGTTCAAAAATGGAATGTAGATCCAGGGCTGGGGTTTATTCAGAGGAATCTAGATCTACACTCAACAATACCATTAGGCACATATATCACTATATTCCAGGCAGAACTAGTGGGAATTGTGCAAGCGGTAACAGAAACCATCAATGCAAACATTATTGGGAAAACAGTGCATATATTTATGGACAGCAGAGCGGCTCTTCTTGCCTCAAGCAATTGCAGAATTGACTCAGGTTTGGTTCTGCGAATGAGGAAGACTCTAGATGTTCTCGCACAAACCAGCAACATCCAACTCTGTTAGGCAAAAGGTCGCGATGGTAATCAGAGTAATAGCTTAGCCCACAAAAGCTCTGAGGGCACCCTTTATGATCCAGAGCCTACCTACAATGGCATTCTCAGACTCAGTAATGCTAGGTGGAATTTTGAGGCCCCAGTGCACGTGAGCGCCATACTCATCCCCCCCCCCAATAATACAGACCTAGCTACCGCTATGTGGTTGTCAGACAAAATTTGTTCAATGTGGGTACCAGAACACGAGTCACACTTAACTCTTTTTTTTCCCAAAAATTCCTGGCTCACCAAAATTCCCTGACATTTCCCTCTGGTTTTCCAGGAAGTTGATCACTCTCTGAATGGGTTTACAAAGATCAGTTTAAATATTTTTACTAGCTTTATCAGAAAGATTATGGAGAATGAAGGGCCATAAGACTGAAAATTTGGAGTTATCCAATAAAGAACTTAATTATTTATTTAAACTCCTTTTCCCATGATGGAAAGTCTGATGTTTTGGATATTCATTATAGCTGGGAGCTGTACTCTACTGGTTTGTGTTCCAGGAATGTCAAATGAGCAGTAATACATCAATAAGTTTGTCATTGAAATGATCACTTTGAATATCCACTAAATTTCCCAGGGCGATATCAAATCTTATACGTTTGACAGTTGAAGAGAAATGGGACTGATGGGAGAGAATTTCTCAAGACTGGATCGATAACTGTATAAGCAGCATGAACAGAAGATTGGAAACTCATATCCGTAGCAAAACTAATGGCAATATTTAGTATATCAAAGCATCAGTTTCTACAGAAAAAAATCAATCCTATTTATTGAAAAACAATATATACTACTGCATACAATAGAGAAAACGTGCAATGCAAATTCTTTGAGAGATTATGTGTGTTAGATAGTTATGCAGTGTCCATATGTGATTGTTAAAATATGATGCATACTGCATACTCTCCATTCCATTTGTAGTTTTATTAGTATGCAATATATTTACATGTGACTAGTTATTAATTGGTTTATAAATTCTGATAAATCTAGAATAAAACAAGAAAATGCGATAGTACCATCTGCACATGATATTAGTATCATGCCATCTACAGATATTAAGTACCTACAACAATATATTGGAGGACATAACACTTGTTATATAGATCTGAGTGTAATTTGAGTTCATTTATTAGATCAAGTTCATCTAAACCTTTTGACATAATATACAATATCTCTTTTAATACAATTAAACTGAGTGAATATAATAGTGTTTACTGTCTTTTAATACTGCTCACTTATCTACCTAATATATCGATTTAGTCAGGAGTTGGTATATGTTGTAAATTTTTGACATTCAGTGGCATTTTAATAGTTTTGATGAGGAGAAATGGAGGTCACTTATAAAGGTTGAACACACTGTTGATTAAATCTGTATGGTAATCTCCATCAAGTTACTGTAGTGGAAAAAAATAATCACTACACTTTTATACTAATTCACAGAAAGGCCAATAAAAAAATGAAAACTAACAGAAGTAATTTTTTTTTATCTTATGACTTTAAAAGATAGACATATTTTTTATTTTAAAAATACTTTAGGACATTAATCGTGCAAAGAGTTTAAAAAATGGGTTGAATTTTATTTCTAGCAGTAGGCCCCTTGAGCTGATTGTATTATTCGTATGAGAATTATATGATTTTTTATAACAGTCAAAGATTCTGCTTAACAACTAACGTTTCCTTGTATTTTAGCTCATAAAAACGTGAAGTTATTCATTACACAAGGAGGACAACAATCATTAGAAGAAGCAATTTATTATAGTGTTCCGATGATTGGTATGCCCTTTTTTGCTGACCAGTGGTCCAATATCAGACGGTTATCAAGGAAAGGAGCATGTTTACAGTTAGATGTTCAAAACTTGAAAAAGGAAGATTTAGAAAATGCAATCATTGAGATTATGACCAATGAGAGGTAAAATTTCCTAGAGTCCATACCTGTTTCTAAGCAATTTGCTTATAGTGCTTTTCTAAGCACTTTTATGCTCGGAAGCACTGTGCTTAAGAGCACAAAAAAGAATTAGTGTTTAGTAATCCTACAAAGCGCTTGCGAAAAGCTCACAAACACTCCAAAAAGCTCTTCCCGCAAAGTTCTAGCAAGCACTAAAAAAATCCCGCAACACTTTATAAGTCTAGTAAATTGAAATTACTATACTGGATATAGGTATAAAAACGGCGCTAAATATTTAGAAAAAAATATTAAAACATTTACTTAAAAATTTTCAACAAAATTTAGTGTGTGCCCGTTTTGAGGGGTGGTTAATCCAGTGTCGAGCATAGATTATTCCTAAAAAAATCGCTAATGTTATTAAAATTTTACTCCTAAAAACTGATGTAGTAGGTCTTGGATTTTGTAATAATTTGGTGCTTTTTGTTCCAAAAATGCAGTTCAACAAGTTCTAAAATTAAAAAAAAAACCAGTGAAAGTCGCACACTAAATAGAGATTTTACTGGGCGACTCCAAAACAAATGGGTCACACTGTATATCGGGATGCTCTGTTGGAATTTGGAAAACCATGCATTGTCTGTCTGAAGTATTGGGCGCCAGTTACAATTTTAGTAAAAGATATAGAATTTCCGCTCTCAAGAGGATTCATTACAACTGTAGAGACTCAATATATAAAAAATTGTACTTACGTTCTATTTTAGCTAACTAAATCTCCTCTTAGTCAACGCCATTGGATAGTTATCACTTAAGACTTTTACTGTCACCACATAATTTTTGCCCAAAAATGTCCACCCTCCTTAATGACCATGACAGACTTAGAATTAGTTCCCCATAAAAACATATACGTAGGATTGTGCAAATATTTTAGTGCACCATAAAACAGGTAAAAAGTAGGTTCCTTCTTGAAAAAAATTTTTTAAGGTACAACCACATGGGACCTTCACAGCATGATAGATTAGGTCCTTGGCCATCTGTAATGGCCAATTACACAATTACAACTTTATTTGGGAGGTCGAACTTTCTTTATTACAAAAAATGCCATAAATTTGTCAACATTAATTTTTCTTACTTTTTCACACATCCTTCGTGATATCTCCGGAACCAATTGAGATAGGAAATGTGAGCGAAGGTCATTGCTTTAATTTTGTTTTTTACAGAAAATCTAAATTTTCCGTAAAACTAATTAAAACTTGAACATTTACTTGCAGCACCTTTTTTCAGTAAGCGAAAAACTTTTTTATTTTAAGGAATTTTGTCATATCATCTGTGTATGAAATAGAGCTTACACCTCAGGGAAGTTTTTCAAAAAAACCCAGTTCTCTATGACTTAGAGTTTTCGATCTTAGATGCGCCCACCGCGGTGCCACGTAAGTGTGTGGACTATTCAATACAAGTAATCTTATATTGCCAGTTGGAAACAAACTTTTCTTTGTGTAATGTGAATGTGAATGAGTAATATTTCTTTTTATTGAGTTTTTACATATTATTTAGTGCTTAACAATGGGATGTTTATTTTGTGGACAAACTTTGAAGGAGAATGACAGATTAGTGACACAAAATCCTAGATTGCAAGGATTAATAGTACATTATACTCTAAAGGAGAGAAACGTCTTATTTTTTCTGAGGTGTAATTTGAGGCCCGAGGGCAACAAATACATCGAAGGAAAAATTGTGGTCTCTCCCGAGGTGTATATACTATTTTTTCCACGATCGGGAGTAGAAACATTCATTTCATAAATAAAGAATTATAATAAATTGGAACGAAATTACAATATTCAGAAGCCTTTGGGATATTTCCATTCAACGTATCATGGCAACAGATATTTGTAACATCATAACATCATAGCAACAGATATAAAAACTCCCTTAGGGAAATTATTGTCTTATTTTGTCCCTAGGGAGTAAATGCTTTACTTCTGTTGATGCCATAGAAATCGATTTCTACTCCCGGTCGTGGAAAGAAACAATTACATGTGCCGCGGAAAGAAGACAAAACATTTGTGCTGAAAAGATTTTGCAACAAAAGGAAAACATTTTAAGTAGAAAAGTCAAAGTGAAATTTCTATAGCCTGCAGACAAACCTATATTAGTTTACAGAACCTTAAAAATGTTTCCCAATTCAGTGAAATTGAAAAGTCTTCGTTAAGATGCAATAAAGAGAAATTCAATATTCGGACAATGTGCTTAATATGTAATAAATTAGGAAAGAGAGACAAAAAGCCTTTAATATCTGTGCAGACAGGTATAAATAGTTGGGTCTATATTTACTGGGCAGCCAAAAAACGCAACAAAAATTTTGTGACCTCATTAAAATACTGTTACTCTCTGTACTAGCTCACCTACAAATTGAATTGCTTATTTTTATACGTTTTTAATGTACGTCGGTTTGTTTGATAAGACCATGATGTTTCACCGGCATTAATAATTAGCTCGTAAAGTTTTTGTTGTGTTTTTTAACTGTCCAGTAAATATACACCCGACTATAAGTAATTAATGTACATTTTTAGTTTATTAGGTTGTTGAAGTGTATTTTAGTTCCTTATTTGAATAGGTCATTTTACGTAATATAGTAAGATTTTTCTTTGGAGACGTTATTTAGTTCTCTATTTCTTTGCCACCTTATTATCAGTCCAGTCGATATATTGTTGCCAAGTGGTGGGTGCATTTTTACCCTCGGAATCCCTTTGATTTGCGTGGAGCCGATGGTTTTATTTGTTAGTAAATTAGGACTTATTAAAAAAAAGAGAGAAATCGAGTTACGTCTACAGAAAAAATTTCAATATGACTACGTATTTTATATATTTATAGTGATGAATTCTTTACTGAAAGTACTGAATAATATTATTTGTGACGTTACACATTACTATTTAAGCAAAAACACTTTTTGCCTTATGATATATTTTTTTTAAATTAAAGTGCATGGTGATATGATATCTTCTAATTAGCTAATTCTTTTTAATAATAATGTATAGCACTATTATTAAAATTTTTATTCTTATTTGGAGACTATGAAAAACACATACTCCAATATAATCGAAGCTGCCCAAAATCTTAATGACATGGTTTGTAAATTAGCCTGTTACGAATATCTCTGTGCCTATGATGCTAAATATCACAAAAGCTGTTATTGTGGGTACATAGGCAAACGAAATATCAAAGCTTGTGAAAATAAGTCTGCTGCTACCACAACTCTCCAATCAATAAAAGACCAAAGTGATACATCAGAGACAATCTGAACCTTCTACCAAAATAAAGTGAACATTCCCAGACTTTTGAAGAAAACGAAATTCTAATTTTATACAAAGAAAAGTATCTTAAAGAAAAAAAATTAAAGAATTTAAAACCTCAAAAAGTTATTTTTCTACTCCAGGTTATATAAACCATATATAGTTTGATAATCAAGTTCTTAATGCATTTGCTAAAATTTTAAAATAAATAAGTATCAAATATTAAGTTTTAATGTACAAATATAATGGATTTTAAATAATGTGCAACGTAAATAATGATAAGTAAAACTTTTTAAGTGCTTATGAAAATAAAATTTATATTAAAGATATGTCAAAACTAATATTTTACATAGGTATGCACCCACAACACGTATAGCACACTGATTAAAGCACAGTAGAACCGGGCGAGCGAGGTTTCATGAAATATCCTGCCTGCAGAAACTTAACTTCAAATAACAATAACTTGAAACGTATAAGTCGTAGAGTACTGCATTTTTTTCAAAAATTTCCTTGATGTGTTAGCTTAATTGTATAAGCATATAATGTGGCAAAATTCCTTAAAACAAAAAAGTTTTTTGCTTACTGAAAAAAGTGCAGCAAGGAAAATAAACGTTAAAGTTTTACCTAATTTTACAAAAAAGTAGGTTCTCCATAAAGACTAAATTAAATCAGTGACCTCCGCTTACGTTTCCTTTATCGACTAAAAAAAAAAATCTTGATTAACTCAATTGGTTCCGGAGATATCGTGAAGGTTGTGTGAAAAAGTAGGGAAAATTAATTTTGACAGATTTATGACATTTTTCATAATACAAAAAATTGGACCTCACAAAAAATTTTGTAATTGGCAATTTCAGATGGCCAAGAGCCTAATCTATTATTCTGTGAAGGTCCCATCATGTGGTTCTACTTTAAAAAAATTTTTAGAAACATTTTTGTCCCAGTTTCAATCGACTATTAGTTCTTTAGAAAGCATTACCAAGACATGAATTCTAAATCAATCATTTGATAAATATGTATATTGGTTCTTTTCAAAATTCAAAATGTATGAATACATGAATTCAAGATAATATAAGCAATTTAATATCCAAGAGTGTGTTTGGTAATCGACTGGCACGAAAAGATTTAGCTAAGATATTCAGTTTACAATTTTGGTTTGAGGTTGTGTTTTTATATCTGGTATTTTAATACCAGATATGCAATAAGCTTTAAAAATTTATAAGCAAGGGACTTAATTTATAAACTTGCAACATAATGAGTTCGACTGTTATGAATTTTATTTATAATTGTTTTGTTGGTCAACCCTGCATATATTAGTATATCTAATTACATATGCTGCTTACACATTAATCGAGTCAGGTAATTTTTGTCACTATTTTTGTTTGTGAGTTGTTTTAGTGGGAACGTTTTTGCACCTAATAAAAAAACATGATATGGGTATCAACTGCCGAGTCCGGCCAGAAAGCGAGATACCGTTGGGAAAGAAATATTAAGAGAATAGATGTCTTTTTGTGTTTTTTTTTAATTTCCTGGGGTTTAATTGTCGATATTATCGATTTTAAACAGTTAAAATTGTGAGAGGAATGGTCGCAAATCCGGAATATTACTGTATATGTATATATATTGGTGAAGTAAATGTATAGAGGAGAAACCGGACTTTAGTAGCCACCGAAGTTCGATTATAAAATCTCCGAAACCCTCTCCGTTGATCCAAGGCCAAGTACCACATAGTGGAACCTTTCTGTTTAATAATTTTCAGAAAGCGTTATGAATTTTTATAAAGTTAAACTAGAAGCTAGAAGGAAAGGTTCTGAACTCTATCACCATTTTCTTGATATGCACCTTGACAGGTTTATTAATCTTCATGTGACAATCCCTATATCAAGGTATTTTGTGAGTAAAGGAAAGGTTAATTAGATTACCTTTATCTTGGCTTGTACTCTAGTCGGTGCGGGGTATTATTGTTATAAAAGAAGGATTACACGATTAATATAGACATATGCTTACCAAAATTTTTATTGACCCCAAATATTTTATGTTCTTTTATGTGTGTTTCAATAAAGTTTTCTTGCATTTTAATTTGGGTTGTCTTATTCAATGAAAGCAATTGGTATTTTTTTGTTTCTTTTTTTTTGCTGACAAGAGCTTTAGTAATTTGAATCTGAGGTAAGGTGTGAAGAATGAAAAATTACTTGGCGTCCTCAGGTCTTTAACTATTCACTTAAGTTAAGTAAGTTTAAAGAAAAAAAACCCACTCCTGATTTCACTCAGTCTTTAGTTGGACATACGTTAGTTGTGCCCAAAGCAAAGAAAAAAACGTATCGCAATATGTTGCAAAATTTTCCTATATTTCGAGTGTACTAATGCCATATAACATTGAGGGTCTTTGACCAGAGAATGACCTTCTAATTGTAAGTGCTTACTCCCATTTTTAAATGTTAAAAATCATTCTGAGCGTAATCATTGTAATTGTAAATGAGCCCGCAGTAAAACATCAGACAAAGATAAATGCATATCTTACCTTCTTCCATGCATATGCCATAAAAAAACTTACTTAGACACACCTTTAAAACCACTAAAGTACTCTACAACTTACACTTTTGTTTTAAACTCTCATCAATCAGACAAAGAAGACAGGTATTATGGGTTTTGATAATTATATACTAATTTTAGGTCTACATCACAGAAACCAAAAACATTGTAGATATGATTTAAATACAAGTCGAGTTAACTCTTATATAATGAACCTACCTATCTATTCAAAACTTCTCATATGGTATTTTTTAAACGCTTTAATGTTTAATTAAAGTTAATGAAAATTTGAGCCAGAAATCTGCTGCTTGTATTTTCTAAACTCATAATAAAATTAATCAGTGAAAATTCAGATTCTTGATCTCTATTTATAGGGTGAGCATAGGCGTATCTTTATTATGTACATATTTTAATATGCGATGTAAAGCAAAGTTAGGCGCAGTTAGTACTTAGATGGGTGGTGACCGTTTCAAGGAAGATCGTGTCCTCGCGTATCTTTACTTAACACTTCGTGAATTACTTACATTATCACAAATTGTTATAGTTTAACTACATTAATATATCCAAAGTATAGGTCTGGTAATATGGCATAAAACTTCCATCGAGAGAAATGTCTGAGTTCGGATTTGGGGTACAAATCGATTTTTGTTGCAGTTTCGAAATAAACGTCTGGGTGAAAAAGTTTAAGTTGAGGTACCTGCACCAACTATACAAAATTTAAAATCGCTGAATTACTAGTGTTAGTTTTAGTTCTAATTTTTTAAATCTGATTTTAATGTTCTCCCAATTTTACTTATTTTAATTTACTTGTGTAAATGGAGTTATTAATTTAATTTTTATTTTGTCGAACCAGCTCTCCCCATCTGGTTCTGCAGCGGCCACTATGCTTAGCATTATGGTTGTAGGACCGGCCCCAAGATGGGTCCTGGGGAGAAATCTTTTTGCCCATAAACATGAATAAATATGTGTTGAGTTTTACGAGTCCAAGTGTCGAATACTAATGAAATTTAATCCTAACTCTAAATTTTGTCCCCTAAGGTGTAAAATGCTCTAAATAAATTGTTTACATGACCAAGAAATTGGTTAGTTAGAAATATTAATACAAATTGGTTTTACAGGTATTTAAATTCTGTGAAGGAATTGTCAACTTTATTAAAAGAACAACCAATGTCTAGAGTGGCTCAAGCAGTTTGGTGGACTGAATACGTGATAAGACATAAAGGTGCAAATATACTTAGAAGTGGAGTACCAGATATGCCATTTTATCAATACTATCTTCTGGATGTAATTGGAACTTTTCTTCTTGTAATAGTTTTGTTACTGTTTATTCAGTACAAGTTGCTGAAATGTTTGATTAAATACATTCGTCATAATATGAGGGAAGATAAATTTTATAAGTTGGAATAGAACTGTTTGAAATATTGTTTTCTTTAAAATATTTTAGCTACTTCCTGTAAGTATGTAATAAGTATAAAACTTTACAAAATTGGCTTTGGTATCATAATGACGTACTTTACGTCAGCACTAGTGCGGTAAAGTGACACTTTACTGCACTGGTATGGTAAAGAATAAAGAAATTTAATTTTTATTATACACATTACTTGCAATTTTTTTATAGTTAGAAATTTGTTGACCAGAAGTGGATGAAACAGAGTTCTTCAAAGCTATTTAGAAAACCTATATCTTTATAACAATATGTTCCTTTATGGTTCATAGGAAAAAAAAGACATTTTGCCATATTTAATTTGACACTTATCCAAATGAATTTCTTGCCTTTATTTTATTATTTCACAAAAGACAAAACTTTTGTACGATCTACATATCATAACTTCAAAATCCTCGATGAATTATCAAACTCTGCCTTCGGCCTCATATGATAATTTTCCCAACTCAAATTGTAATAAAATGTGTTACGATAGCCACTTCATAAATAATTAATAAAAACCTCTCTAGTTACGCTGAGGTAATCCCATGGAAAATAGCAAAAGTTCAGCAATATCAGGCATGGTTAGACACTTGGTACATCAAGTTGTTACCAGAGTGCGCTGACCACTAAGCCAAGTTTAAAGTTTTATTGACATAAAAATACTAATGTCCGTTTGCACCAGTCCCGCTTAAAATTTTAACCAAGCTTAAAGACTTAAACCCTTTGCACGCCGTTTTAAGCCTGGTTTTACTATCCCTTAAAATGTAATAATTTAAACCGTGGATCATCCGAGGCTTTAGGGCCGCTTAACTCCTACGCATGCGCTCTTGCATCAACTTTGTTCGATAGTCCGTCTTGTCATATTTTCTTGACGTAACCTATATCTTTTCGTGAAATAAATATTGTCAATAAATAATCAAAAATAGATAAATATGTTATATGATATCGATATTGCACAAGACGATGACATTGAAGTCTTGGATTTTATTGAATATGGAATACCAAGAGAAATATATCAAAGAAATAATTACTTTGATACGTTAGACGAGTCGAGTTTCTACAAGAGATTTCGTCTATCCAGATTTTGTGTGTTAAATACTGTCTTGCCATTAATTGAACATCGTTTAGAGTATCCATACGATAGGTAAAATTAAGTATAGCCTTTAAAAATGTGTCTTATATTATTTTGTTCATTTTGTAGTAATAATTGTGTATCGCCGATGAACCAGCTGCTGGTGGCTTTGAGATTTTATTCCACTGGTGGACATTTGCAAGCAATAGCAGACTTCGCTGGCATGCATTTATCAACAGTTTCAAGAATTATAGTACGGGTATCGGAAGCTATTGCTGAACATTATAACAGGTTCATTAGTTTTCCCACTGAAGAAGATGAAATTAGAAATACTCAGCAAAAATTTTACAATATAGCTGCATTTCCTAGAGTAACTGGTGCAATTGATTGTACACATGTAAAAATTGAATCGCCTGGTAAGTATTACATATTTATTTTATTAACTAAAAAGAACCCAATTGCAAAACCGATAAATAAAACAGTTCCTAGTTATCGAACTTTAATTATAGAAATGTGTATTTTAGGTGGAGAAGATGGAGAAGTATATAGGAACAGAAAATCGTACTTTTCTTTAAACGTACAAGCAATATGTAATGCTGAATTAAAAATTTTAAATCTAGTTGCTAGATGGCCAGGTTCGGCACATGATTCCACAATTTTTAACAACAGTAACATGCATAGAGATTTCCAGAATCAGACGTATAGAAACTGTATATTATTGGGTACAAAATTCATTAAAATAAATAAATACAAACTAATATAAATATTATTTTAGGAGATAGCGGTTATCCAATAAAATCGTATCTTTTTACACCGTTATTGAATCCTATAACACCTGAAGAACAGCTTTACAATCAGTCTCATATTAGAACCAGAAATGTTATAGAAAGATTATTCGGAATTCTTAAAAGAAGATTTCCTGTTTTGGCATATGGCTGCCGTTTAAAAATCAATACTGTGCTGACAATAATAGTAGCAACATGTATTTTACATAATATTGCAATATCAGAGGGCGACAATAATCCTCCTCCTTTACCAGATGAACTAGATGAGCATATTCTAAATGAATTTATTGAAAATGGGCAAATACCTGAGGTAAATAATTATGCAAATGACAATGCGGCTTTAGGTTCTTTACTTAGAAGACAATTTATTAATAATTATTTTTCACAATTGTAAAGAATTAATCGAAGAATTATGTAGTTAAAAAATAAATATTGTTAATATTGCTTTGGTTTTTTTTTATAAATAACAAACTTAAAATAGAAATACGAAAAGTATTTTTATTTCTTTTATTTACAAAACAGACCTTGTCATAAGTTATTTAATTTAAATAATAATCCTAAACCTAATTAAACGAGTTTAATTTTGCCAGCTGGAGCTTCTTAATTTTAATGTCGAGCATCATGGACTCCTTCTGCAAATTGAAGAGTTCCTCCTCTCTTTCACATTTTCTGTTGAAAGCTTCTTCCTCCCTTTTGGCTTTAGAAATCATATTTTCTTTATCAAATTTTATTATATTTAATTGCAAATCGGATATTTCTATCTTTTTATTTGCCAAATCTTCATACATCCTTGCCAGCGTTGTTGTTGCTGAAAGGGTTGGTCTTCGACGACTTGTCCAGGTACTTGCCTCAGTTCCCTTTGCCGCTTCACTGTTTTTCTTTGGGGTAATATTATTTTGCGTTTTCAACTTTGCATCTATCGGAGTTTTCAATAACGATGGTTTTAAATTACCCCAATCTGGGTTCTCCATCTCTTGTTCATTGTCCTATAAAGAAAAAAAAATAGAATTTATTACGAGATAATTTCTTCACGCCTAAAAAAACTTATATAGGCATCATAACTCAAACATTCAACCATATACAAAATAACTACAATAGTACTACTTACTTCATTTTCAGTTATGAGGTAAATAAGTTCCTCACTCTCTTTTTCAGCCTGTGAATATCCTGTTTCAACTTCTACTTGGCCCCTATTACTATCGCCATCGAATTTGTTATCTAATCCAAAAACTGTCTTTTCGTTAAGAATTGACAGAGTTAGGTCAAACGTGGGGTCATCTATTTTACTGGTGGAAGGCCCACCGCCAGTTTGGGTCACGTTTAATCGTTCCATCGCAGCCAATTTGCGTGTTTGTTTTTTTTTATTCTCGTAAAATTTTTTTAAAGTTTCTTTGCTTCGCATCGTACCACCCGGAACAAAAGTGTTAAATTCTGCTTCTACCTTATTCCACGAATTTTCTTTGTCTTTCAACGTGACGCAGTCCGTTTTTTTACATTCTAAAACACTTCGATGCTTTTTTATAATATTGAGGCACACTATTTTCTCTTCATTGGTGAAGTTAGCACTCCTGAACCGTTTGCTTGCTGACTCCATTGTTTAAATCTAACTTAAAATTTGCGAAAAGATAATCAACGAAAACACACCATTTGTAACAAAATACCATGTGAAATAAAAATGAATGAACTAATTAAACAATGACATTTCCGTAAATAAACATGTTCACCACCCTTTACGCTGCTATTCCTAAAATTCCTATTATAAAAACTTACAATGCTATAATCCCTAAACATGCTGACTAATGTACAATCAACGAAGTATGTTCTCAAGCTTAGTTAAACGAGAGCCGGTGCAAAGATCTTTAAATTAAAGCTCGCTTAAAATTAAAGCAGGCTTTGCTAAACTCAAATTATAAGCGGGACTGGTGCAAACGGACATAAGAGAAAATAATAAATGCCTTAAATCTCACCTTCAGGGCAATGGAATGGAACTAGTTTCAGAACTAAATGCTGCTCTCTTCAGTCACACTGGTTAGTAGTGACAGAATTCTCGCAAAAAGTGAATTTATGGTATTTTACATTACAAGGAAGGTAAAACAGTTTTTACTGGCAATAAGAGGAAATAACTGGCGAGCCTGTCACCTCCTAGAGCCAGTAAAAATTGTTACCTTGCATGAGACGTACATTATTTTATTTATTTATTTGTACATTTAAATAAAAATATAACCAAATCCTAATAGTTTCAAGATCGAACATTGACATCTAATAGCTCTGGATACTTGCGACTAGGCTTTTCAATGCATTGTTATGAGATTTCACACTTATAACAATCTAAATAGTGTCAAATTTTAAGTAAAAAATGACTTGTAAAGTTTATTGTTGTTAAATTGTACTAATATGAATGTGTCAGAAGTTATTTTAGATGAAGCCGCGAGTGTGGCTAGCCAGTTAAAAGTGACTTTCAATGTTTGTACACTGTCTTGATAACTATCGTTTTACAAGTGAATAACAAATTAGTTATTTTTGTAACATGTTGTTTGTGACGAATCGTAACTGTTGATGAGTCAAAAAAGCTGATTTAGGTTGTTAAAGGTCAATAAAAATATTCAAATTTTTGATCAGAGCAAATATTTCTCAAAAATAGTGACCTTTGAATTTTAATTACCCTGCAACCATACTAACCAGATTGTTTAATTGTTGTATTGAACCCTTTTGCTTTATGTACCTAAGTAATCTCTCAAATGAGTCCCTAAAATAGCTAGCTATTTTAGAGATCAAATACAAAAAAAATATTTTTGTAGTTTACATTTAAATTTGATTTACATGAATTTGAATTACATTAATTTAAAAAATGTAATATTTTACAACTTTTACGTATTGTAAATCACTCTTGTCACTGTACTTTACTAGTCGGATCACTTCTTCTTTCCTTCTCTTGGTCTGAACAGCTTTACTCTTCAAGTTTAGAAGTGAACTGCTCCGATGGGCTGGTCTCGCTTCTTATATACTCCTTGACACTTATTCTAGATTCACCTAATAGTTCTCGACGAGCTTTCTAGTATGCTCTGTGTAGTGGCGGCTCGTGGTTTTTAGCTCTCGGTGGGCAGGATGGGGAATAGAACCGAATAATAATGACACTTCTCCACAGAAAAATCACGCAAAAAACATTCAATGATGCCTCTGCCCATTTCAATCAACTTGTATGTTTTTAAATTATCTTATCCCTGTTGAATTTCACGAACTTTTACTATTTTTACTGAATAACATGCAAGGCCAGCAATAAAGTTTAATTTAACCTCTCCACAATAAAATTGTGAGAGGTTACTAAAATTGGTTCAAAAATGAAAATTGAGATAACATCAAATCTTTACGTTTTGAGGTCCTAGGAACCCAAAAAAGTGGTTTTTGAAAAATGTCTGTGTGTGTGTATGTGTGTTAGCACGATAGCGCCGAAACTACTGAACGGATTTGAATGAAACTTTGCATGTGCGTTTCTTTAGTGCCATTTTGACGCAACAAGTTGTTTATTTTATAATTACTTTCAATTTGTAATGGAACCATTGAAAAGCAGTTAAAATTCTGATTTCAGCGATATATCACACTTCCACCCTTTCGATTTAGTTTTCGTGAAAAAAATTAAAAACAAAGCAAATATGAAGCATAGATCGCATTTCGCATGACATGATCGATGCGCGTAGCTGTTACGTCGTGAAACTCGTCACATCACGTGTCAATTCACGTGTGAGGGTTTCTTCACTGCTCTAGAAGTAGAGCGGATTACGTTTAGTGCCGCTTTTAAATATATATACAGGCAAATCGAAGAATTAAACTACAAATATTCCTCTAAAATCTAGTAAAATTACTGAAATGCTAATGTTTCATTTAACAAAGAAAGCCGCGGGCGATCGGATTGCAATGAGCAAATTTTGGCGATTGTCATTGTCATCGTTTGTCATCCGATAACGTTGGTGTCATGTCATGTTAATAAGATATCGGCATATTTGTAACTTTTAGTGGATTGTCACAAACTTTAAAGTTAGATGTAACAATATCAATATCATATGCTTTCTGTAACTTCGTTGGTGAATTTATTATAGATTATCACTTTACCAATTTTCAGTTTGTTGCTTTACAAATCTGTAGTATTTAGGATAACTAGACTTTCTTAATCGTTCAAGTGATGTTAAAGTTAATATCCAACGAGCGATAATATACGTAATAACTCGCATAGACGATTGTAAATTCATTAAGTTGAGGGTTTTTTTAGTGCCCCAGAAGACCTGAAAAGGTTTTGGATGAGGTCGCATTATGTTTAGTGCCGTTTTGTCACACAATTTAATGCTCTTTTCGGCTTCAAAGATTCACCGAGTGGGGAGGTTCCAGCCGCTTCCAGTAGCTGGCGATTTTTTTAGTTCACTTCCAGAAAGCCATAAATATTTTTGGTACTCTGTGACACAAAATTTTCTATCGAATGAATTTGAATTTACTTTAATGAAATTTCCCATAGGAGCAAGGTCGTTCTAATTTAGTTAAAAATTTTGTCATCGTATGTTAGTCTCGCAAAACTGTTTTCTAATAAAAAATGTATAATATCAGAATTATCGCTTGCCGTTTGTCTTACGTCGGCCATGGCAAATATTTTAATATTAATAATTTGTCAGTTGTCCACACTTATTTTTTCTGCAAAAGTAGACACTTTACTATTTACTAAATACCAACAAAGATCACAGATTACAAATTTAAAAAACATAAAATTGAGAGAATAAAACATTACACAAACCTAACCAAATAACAAAATCTTCCAATTTTAAAACAGCAGCAACAATTTCCAACATTTGAGATTCGCGAATACTGGCTTGACTCCACACGTCCTAAAATGAAACGATTCTCGGCGAAACATCACGACACTGTAAAAGAAAAGGGAAGGGATGAGGGTGGCAGTGTCCACATCCCACCGAGCGCGAAGTCCCATATTTGAATATTATACATTTATTCATTTACATATTATATTAATTTCACATCTAAAACTGCTAAAATAAAATTAAACATTATTTTAGAACATTTTGGATAATATAGAGCCATATGTGTTCTAATACATTGTACCTTAAAACGCAAAGAAAAATAAAATTATAGTTATACAGGTAACTTACTATATGGCACCGCTGATATGTATTTAACTTCTTTTTGTCCCTATTTATCAAATTAGAAATTGCTATCATATTTGATATTCATAAAGGATTGATTAATCAATTTTAACACATTAGCTATTTTTCCTCTTTGATATCTTTTCAATTGTGAACATATTCTATTCAATATTCATATTGTTTATTACAAGTTTTGTTCAAAGGTGGCATGCCCACTCTAGGTTGTAAATAGCCTAAGCATGCATGACATACGTCTCGTTTTAATATACATTACAGGCGTAAGATCAAAGTGAATAACCAACATGCACGTAGACGTATTATGATTGAATTCACGATTTCTGAGCGATGCTTGCACACCCTGGCTTGGCGCGAGGATGGTAAACTATTCTTGGGCTTGGCGCATGACACTTTAGATAGTATTACGGCAGAGAACATTACGCCCGGTTTCTAAACGGATTCATAAGCGTATCTATACCTATATGAGGCAGAATAATATGTAGTAAAAATAATATTATAAATAAAACTATTTTTTAAATTTTAATACTACAATTAATTAACTGCAAAATTTTACTTGATAATTTAACAACAAAAATATAAATATACCTTTATAACTAACGCTTATGTAATTGGGTGGGCACTGCCTACCCTGCCATCCCTGACGGGCCGCCACTGGCTCTGTGGCAGGAACACCAAGCACCACCTAGTTCAACTGGTGAACCCTCGCGCTATGGCTAGCTTCTTTCTATCAAAAGATTAAACCTCTCTTTATAAGAGGGCGTGCACATAACAATAATTTCACATATATTAGCGGTGCAATCTTTTCATTGTTCATTTTGTGTCTGCCCCAAAGATTACAAAAGTCTAAAAATTGGTTAGCAAAAATGTTGCATACAAATTTACATCTTAACTAGTTTTCTACTACGTGCTAGATGGCGGTTCATCAATCAGCCCAGAGATGGCGCCACACCACCTACCGGCCATCAACAGAATAACAGGTTTCCCTTCACTTTGACCAGGGACTTAATCACATCTCTCCCCGTTAGAGGGCAGCACATAACACTAGGTTCGCTAACACTCCTTGCACAATTAATAATAAGTGATTTTGACTCTTTGTGCCCAAAAAATAAAAAATTGCAAAAGTTTAGCAAATAAAATGCAATGTTTGAAACATTATTCCTTACGTAAATAGAAATTTACTACTCTATCGAAAGTATGCAAATCATTTTCGTAAATATGTGTGAAATATTCGACCGTCAGCATTTTTTCAATTCCAAAAAATTAAGCAAAAGCTTTATAAATTTGATGGGAACAGTTAAAAACTGACTGATATTTAAATACAAGTTTGCTGCTGCTCTTTATGACTTGCACAGCATAGGGATTTTTCAGTTATTTTTTGGGGTACAAAATCACTATTATTAAATTTGCAAAGTTCCGTTTCATATAAGTGTTACCAAACCTAGTATAAATGTAACATTTGCTAACCAATTTTTAACTTCTATAATTTGTGGGACTGAGGAAAAATAACAATGAAGAGATTGCATTGTTAATATGTAAAATTATGTTACTTACAAAGTTGTTGAAGGCAACGATTTAGACTTTCCTAGTGGTTTGTTGCATTGTTGAGATTTTTATCTTTGAGTTATTAACAAAAACATTAATTTTTGAAATGCATTTGTTGCGCATTTCCAAATTTTCAGTAAATTCCAATAATTGTGGGACTTAACTAAAAATATTTTTACAACTTTGCTGCTCTTTTGGAATTTCTTTCTGCAAATTATTGCAAAATTAATTTTTTTGCAATTTTAACAATGTTCTAGACTGCAAACAACAGCAAAAACGAGTTTTATTGTTTTTATAACTTAATTATTCTCAAAATTTGAAAACTTTTGTGATTATTAATAGGTTTTCGAATTTTGATGTCTTCACTGACTAGGTTAGAAGATGGGGAAAGTTGGGGAGACTCGTGCTGTTTCTTACTTGCAATACTGAGGAAAATTTAGACAAGAAGCCTTGCTTAATCTCGCTTATGTTGATAAAATGCCATGTAATGTGGACATCCCGTACAATCCCAAAGAAATATCGAATCTCTTTGCGGTCTTGTGCTGGTTTAACGATGAATGAATTATTTAGTTACAACTAAGGCTGAGAATAACGCCTAAAATATATCTTTCAGAAAATTTAAACAGAAGTAATTGTCCCATTTCTATATTAACAGAATACTGCTGAAAATCATTAATTTACATGTGTTTCTAAGACTTTATTATACTTTTTAATATCACAAAATTATTGGTCTTTAGTTCCGTAAATAAAATAGATATGAGGTGGAAATAAAACAATTTTTACTAAACAATAGAAAAGGCTCATATTATAAATGCAAATATAAAAAATAACTTAATAAATAGAAATTAATATCAATATTATCAGTCATTCAAAAGACATAAGATTACTTGGAAGGGGAGTTTGTTCACCACTAACGGCCTGCTGTATATAACGACACCATCGCTCCGCTAAATTTTTACTGCCTGCTCGGAATTTATAAATATTACCTGCAAGATTAATACTGATTAATTAAATATTCCCTTCATATTTTTTAAATAATTTTGTTTACCCCTCTGATGATCGATGATCTGAAAAGTATCTGGCTGCAAAGCATTATCCCCCAATGTTACTTGGCATCCAACTAATGAAACTAATTTACATGGCTCTCTCTTAAAATCAGACCTATTGTGCCTAAAACACACATTTTACATATATAAGTTTTTGGTTTAGGCGAGTTTCTGGTTGAAAATGTTGTGATTTTAGAATTTGATTTAATTTTTTTAAAAATTGTTTCAAATAAGACAGAAAACCAATTTTAGTATTAATAAAGGATTTTGATCTAAAATTGGTTGAAGTCATATTGCTATTATCAGAGATGTGGAGTAAGTGGACAGGAAATAAAAGTAAGGCACACTGTATATTTTATATAATTTTCTTTATCCCTATTAAAAATTAAAGAGCAAACAGTTGGATTTCCTGCGTCATCGGGTACAAGAAATAATTTGAAGTTGCATGGTCTTGCCGTTATATATAATATTGACATAATTTCTAGTTGCTGCAAGATAGGGTGTTAGTCTAAGACCCAGTGGCCGGCAGACTTACGGTTATTTATTAAGCTTTATATTTTCTTTACTCGTTCTCCCATACTTGCTATACATGAGATGGGGACTATTTAGTCTGGCCGGTGGTTCCTTTGGTGTCACTCAGGTGTTAAAAGTGGTAAAAAATTGCTCTGACACAACTCAGACAAACTTTCCCATAGGTATAATAATACCATCGATGGTGTAGTGGTAAAGGTTTGGCCTTCTAATACTGAAGTCGCAGGATCGACACCCGGTGAAGGTACACATCTTTTATTTTTACAGTATAACATTAAAAAATTGATTAAATATTAAATAAAGTAAGGAAGTAGTCATTATATCAATTTTGATGAGAGCCGTTTTAGGTAAAAAAAAAATTATTAAAACCTTTAAAGCTCACCTCTCCCTGCATTTTCTGGGAGCAACTGGCTATACCATCTTATGCTGGTGCTAAGGGAGTATTTATCTGTCAAATTTAATCAAAATTGTTAGTCGTTTCAGAGAAAAATAATTATTTTCTATTTTTTCCTATTTTTAGAGGTTTACTCCCCCCACATTTGAGGTAGGATCGATTTTGTGATTTCGCCTCTAGGTGTGTCCGTCTTGAGTACACATGTAAAATTTGAATAAAATCGATCCAGTAATTTGGGCTCTAGGTGCAACCACAGATGGCAGACAGACATTTTTTAAAAACCACTTTTCCCGACAGGACTAATACAGCACTAGCACTACTGGGCATATTTTATTGTGATCTGTTAAAAGTAAATGTAGGGTAGAGAGATCTTAATAATTGGTAATCGATAAATTTACAAAGTTCATGTGTCCATAAGGGGGCCGGGCCCCTATGCCCCCCCCCTCTTAGGACCGCCACTGGCTAGAGAGAAGCAGTTGCTGCAGGGTGAGGTCAGGCACACTAGGACTATTGATTAGAAGACTTTAGATCAGACGTTTTGATGCCTATATTATCCGTATACTCCATCACATGTGAAGAGTAAAAAATAATGCAACCGGACATGCCAAAATTTTATATAATAGTAAAACCAGCCACTTTTTGTTCATCTGTCATGCCAACTTATATAATTAAATTATTTCTTGTACTTAGTGATGAAGGATATCCAACTCAGCTCTCCGTCTGGAAATGTTTTAATAAAGGAAATATTAATGTAAATGATTTAAAATTTTCAACTCAGAATTACTGGGGCTTATTGGGATATTCTGTTTTGATAATATTACCCCTTAAAACCTTTTGGTGAAAAGTAAACCAGTGATGTAGACCAAATTTGTAACCAATAACGTTGCCATGAGGAAACTGTGGGCTTTCTTCTCTCTTTTAAAATAGTCTTTCTCCTAACACAACCCTGCATGATGCAAACATTTTCTTCTGAACTTATTGAATCCTCAGATAATCTAAAATAAAGTAGAATAAAACAACAGAAAATAAGATAAGTAGCATATTATTATATATTTTTTTAAATTTTTATGCCTTGTTTATGTTTACGTCCTGGTGGAGTTTAGCTACAGCTACTCTTCCACTCAACCAGGACGGCGAAAGGAGATGCCGTTCACCCATACAAGTGACGGCCTCGACCAACGCTGCTTCACTTCGCTGATCGAGGTCTCAGTGCTTAAACTGATGACGGTACTTCACTTCACATATTAGTATACTATTATAATTATCATCAATTCTTTGTCACTTTATTATAAAGACATTCGGCATATTCAGATTCATATGATGTAAAGAAACGTATGCAAATTTATGGCTGAGCCATTGATAACAATAATTCTCAATTCTCGCCTTTGTAAAATATATATGCGGTTATGACATCATACCTCAGATGGCAGTGAAAAGTACCCTTTTGCTGCAATGCATGGACATAAACCTTAATCCATAGCAACTACTGCGTAATTTACTACACAGAGTGTCAATATAACTTCCCCACTCCAAATACCTATCAAAAGTTATCCCTAATATTTTAATTGTGTCCCAGATACCTATATAGATGTCAGAGAGAGATATATCTACGTTTTTTGTCAACTGAATAACATCATTCGTATTTTGTTTTTATTTAAATTCAATTTATTTTCTTGAACCATTTATATAATTAAATGGTTGGAAAATGCTAGTTCGACAGTATTTTAATCACATTTAAATACCTATCTATGATCAGTATATTCGGATTAACATAGCATACTGCATGAACATTCGGTATTTTGGCATATACAGTATGTCCGCGGATGGGGTTAACAATAGGTGTAATGGCTAAAATTTTTCACATTTCGAGAAAGTGTTATTCTTTATAAAAGTTTTTGCTTGATAAAAAAATAGTAATGACGTTGAGAAATTTTTTTTTTATACAGGTTGTTTAAAAATTACAAAAACTTAAAATTCCGCAAGAGTAAACTAGTTCTATTTATTACTGTGGAACAAAACGTGAAATAAAAAAGTTATTTCAAATTATATAGTCTATCCAATTCCAAAATTTCATTTGAATATTGCAATATTTCCGAAATAAGTGATTTTTTAGTAAAATAGTTTTTGCTACATTTTCTATTTTTCTATAGTCTATCCAATTCCAAAATTTCATTTGAATGTACAGTGTTTCTGAAATAAGTGAATTTTTAAGAAAATGCTTGTCGGTCTTTGTCAAATTTTGATTTAAATCAATTGATTTTAATCTTTATTTAATTTAAATTAAGTTGCTCCAAAAACAGATAATATAAGCAAATTAAACTTCAGAAAATAAAAAAGAGATTCTGAGGTAGACGTACAACTCGCCAAGTGGGCTTATAATCGACTTACAAGTCCTATCATTTCCAAATTATATGTTTTACATGTAGTCCTACTTTTCAGTAAAAAGTTGCCAAATAGTATTTTTTTTTCCCAGAATTGTTATGACAAGACATGTTAAAAAATAAAAAGAACTACATCAACACGAAATACAATCAAGCATTTTGTTACATTGTTAGACTAAAATAATGTCGATTCACTTCATCCACATCTTATAAAGAACAAATTTTATTGTTTTGACAGGAATGAATATTCATGAAACGAGTACAGTTGCGGCTATATAGAAATCAGTCTTTTGCAAGTTTGGACAAGGAATATTCTTTTAAAAGGAGTAAACGTATTTCAAAATTTAATATACCAGCTGCAAACGTGAGAAATGATATTTTTATGCACAAAAAATCAATAAAACGAAAAAATCACGATTTTTATTTTTAAAATGTCAGAATTTTTTTTATCAACTCTGTTTACTACCAATTCATAAAGAAAACAAAATCTATCACCATCTTATTTTTCCGAAATATCGCCTCATCTCAATTCCGAAATACTATATTATAATTAGACTTAACCCGATAACTTTAGCTTTTTAATAAAGCTGGCAACCTTATTGCCAGAACTCTTGCTGTCCTTTGCCAATTAGTGAGAACTGGGTTCTTTGTGGAGCAGGATAACTGCACAAAACATGCCTTGCTGTTTCATCGTCTTCTAAGGACTGCTCTAAGTGTGCACGAACTATTTCCTCATACAGGGCGTAACGCAGTTGGAGGTGTAAGACAGTTGTACCTTGATAATAATTATGATAGTACATTGATGTGTAAAACATAATACTGTTTCTTTATTTTTTATCACAGATATTTTGAATTAACTTTTTAAAAACTAGTGTACGATTTTATCATCGTGTATTCTGTTTCCACTAAAGAAAATGCAGGTGTATTTAAATTATTAAATTTGTAAAGTACGGATCAGAGCTTCAAATGATCTCATTTTTATTTTCAATAGCAATTAAGTTATCTTATTGGATTGTGAAATACAAAAATTATCATGTATCTCATGAATAAAGATGATAACTACATTAGAATAGTGTTCATCCAATCGATTATTAGAGCATACCTTGTGAGAAGTGTACAATTATCAGCACTACTTTGTGATGCTTGAAGTGGCAGATCAGAAGTTGGAGAGGGCAGGTCACCGTGATTTATAGACATTATTCGTGTTGTATCTTCCAATTCTGAATCATCTAAAAGATGAAGTGTTTTGGGTAACTCCTTTGGATCGAAGCTACCAACTTGGTGAGATTTGCTGAAGATGCTAAAACAAATAGTATAATTTGAATATTTTAAGTATTTATAGTGTGTCCCACTTTTAGTGTCCTCCTGTTATCTCTCCTTGCATCAAGTTTATTATAATTTCAGCTGAAGATTAAAAATCCACAACAATGCACGAATTTTTCATTAAATGATTACAAACATTTTGAACTGTTCTGATTAATTTGGGAACTAAATAATAAGAAATAGACATTAAATAATAAAAGTCTTTCAAGATCATATAGGCAGTCAATGAGCAGAAAAAAATACTTTTGGCGTACAAAAGGTAGGGCAGCTCTTTATGAGTATGTTGTTTAGGCCCTAATGAAAAATTCAAATTTTTAACCTTGAGGAGTTGCCGCTCGAGCCGTCATCTTAAATTAAAGGCGCAAAAAATTGATTTTTTTCAAAATAACTCTCCAGTTAATCACCGAGTTAAAGAGGCACAAACATGAACATTTTTCCAAATAATCATTAAAATTCCTCATTTTTTTTTCTTTTAATTATTATTATCTCTTACTGTTCATTATGTAATTATAATATATTTAAAAAGTCAAAGTAAACTCATTTGCACACCACCATGAGGTTGTCGTGGTATCCCCAGTAGGCCTAATTCACACATGATGTGCTACTTTATATCATTTTTTTCCCCTCTCCTCAAGGGTCCAGGTAGGTTAATATTGACATCATCATTAGCCTCTTCATCCTCAGTGTCACCTTCTAACTAATTCTCTTCCCTCCTGATAATCTATTGAAAATATTCTCATGCTCGTCATCTCTGTTAATAGAACCTCTGGTGCATTCTCGCACGATTGACTATTGCAAAATCCACAAGCAATGCAATCCAGATATCCTACAGTCACATGCTCCGCTGCATCCTCTTTTGCAACTGCATGATATGAAATTCAACAAAGTCTCAAGTCCCAGTCTTCTGGATTTTTATGAATTTGATATCAGTTTTGCATTTAATGGTACATTCTAAACAAATGATGTTGTGTAGCGTTTTTTGTTGGTGTGGCAAAGAAACAAGATTAAATTTGCTCTTTGTTGCAGACGTTATGAAGCGTTGATAGCAGACTTTTTCAAATTTTCTTGTTACATATCTCCATCACACAAGGCAACGAGAAAGCGCATCCCTGCGTCTGCTATGCTTTCATGTTTTGCATCACATGATGTTTAAAGATGTCAATGATGGCATCGAGTTTGGCGTTTTTTGTCTTTGTACAAAAGACGCCAAACTCGATGCCATCATTGACATCTTTAAACATCATGTGATGCAAAACATGAAAGCATAGCAGACGCAGGGATGCGCTTTCTCGTTGCCTTGTGTGATGGAGATATGTAACAAGAAAATTTGAAAAAGTCTGCTATCAACGCTTCATAACGTCTGCAACAAAGAGCAAATTTAATCTTGTTTCTTTGCCACACCAACAAAAAACGCTGCACAACATCATTTGTTTAGAATGTACCATTAAATGCAAAAATGATATCAAATTCATAAAAATCCAGAAGACTGGGACTTGAGACTTTGTTGAATTTCATATCATGCAGTTGCAAAAGAGGATGCAGCGGAGCATGTGACTGTAGGATTGTAGTGTTCCATTGCTTGTGGATTTTGCAATAGTCAATCGTGCGAGAATGCACTAGAGGTTCCATTAACAGAGATGACGAGCATGAGAATATTTTCAATAGATTATCAGGAGGGAAGAGAATTAGTTAGGTGACACTGAGGACGAAGAGGCTAATGATGATGTCAATATTAACCTACCTGGACCCTTGAGGAGAGGGGAAAAAATGATATAAAGTAGCACATCATGTGTGAATTAGGCCAACTGGGGATACCACGACAACCTCATGGTGGTGTGCAAATGAGTTTACTTTGACTTTTTAAATATATTATAATTACATAATGAACAGTAAGAGATAACAATAATTAAAAGAAAGAAAAATGAGGAATTTTAATGATTATTTGGAAAAATGTTCATGTTTGTGCCTCTTTAACTCGGGGATTAGCTGGAGAGTTATGCTGAAAAAAATCAATTTTTTGCGCCTTTAATTTAAGATGGCGGCTCGAGCGGCAACTCCTCAAGGTTAAAAATTTTTCATTATACTCTATCCCAGTTAAGAATGCAGTTGTTTACGTTGAGAACGGAGCACGATTTACACAGGCACACAGGAATTCCCAACACAACGGAATCCCCCAGGGTCGACATAAGCCCATTGGTCCACAAAATAAAAAGTAACGGACAATTTGGAGACGTTTCACTTTTTTACGACTTCTCATTTAATATAAATTGCAACACAATGTTCTTATTTTCTCGTACTAAAATTATATTTATAAGACTTATATTGTAACTTTTTAAGAAATATTATTGAAGCAGACTGAAAGATTGTAATGTGTTTTGCGCTACATTTTTTTGTATTTTAATTAAAGTTACCAATATAGAATATATATATATATATATATATATATATATATATATTAACACAAATTAATTATAATATTAAATAATTTCACAAAAAGGTAAACTATTAACTTATGGAAGACTGTCATATTCATCTAAATCGGAAAATTCAGGATCTTCATCAGATGATCCTGTATTTACAGTAAATGTCAATTCCATCTGTTCCACTATGTTATCTAGTCTATACATATTTTCTTCTTCCTTTATTACATGTTCCACGCATTTTGCCCATTTTTGCGGTGTAACATTTTCCAAACCCTCTTGAAACAGAGTTTTTACATCAGCCAGTTTAAAAGTTGTATTTTTGGCTGCAACATACCCTTTTACTTGTGCCCATACTGATTCAATTGGGTTAAAATTGCAATGGTATGGAGGTAGTCGCAACACTTCTCGGTCGGTTTCTTTTACTATTTCATCTACTACATATGGAACGGGATCAGCAGAAACGTATTTTTTTGCCAAATCCAGTAATTCAACTTTTAATAGTTTTTCGTTTACCTCAATTCACTTTTCACGTAAATAATTCGCAATATCACCCTTTTTCCAGCAAGTTGTTGGTATTTTCTCTCTCTTTACAGAATGATAGGGAGCATTGTCCATTACAATGACACTATTTGGTTGTAAGAGAGGTAGAACTTGCTGAATCCAGCTTTCGAATACTGTGGAATTCATGTCTTCGTGGTAGTCGCCTGTTTTTTTGGACTCAAACATTAGTAGTCCATTTTCAACGAATCCATTTTCGTTTCCAATATGAGTGATAATGAAACGTTTACCTCTGCCCGAGGGATTCTTCAAACCTAAAAAAAAAAAATTGTTTCGTCTTGTGAAAGATGGACAATGTCGTGTCGCATCCAATAAATGCATGCAGAAACAGAATATTTTCAGCGGCTCCTTTATGTTTTAAATTATTTGATGCATACAGTTTTTCTCTCCAAAGTTTGCAAAAGTATTACTATGGGATAGTGCTAACGTTGTCAGCAGAACTAGGACATCGATGTCTTCACCAATGATGAAAACAGCATCAAATTTCGAGCACAAGGAAATTGCTGTGTTGATAATCAATACATCAGCAAATTCTTCAGCCTGCTTCACTGTAATAGTAGCCTGTTTGAGATTTTTTATCATCATCAAAATTAAACGGATTTTGTTGTTGTTTTCATTGGCTATAAATCGTTTTGGGAAACTTGAGCTAACATTATTTAATTGAAAATAACATCCGCAGGTATCCGCTTTTTCGATCGGCGAAGTCTTTCTGCAGTCTTGGTAATTCTTTCGCCATCATCAAGTGGGTATCGCTCAAAAACACCCACTGTATGTGAACCGTACTGATTTTCGTACATATTGAATGTACTTTTTGGCAATTGCTCCAATAGAACCATTACGATGCCATACAACTTCGTGCAATTGATAATTTCCATCCACGCCATTGATTTTGTTATCCCCGAGTTCCACACCTTCTGGGAGTTGTGCAAAACAATATATAATGATGATTTCGTGCCCTTGCGTATTCCTACTTCTGCAAGCAAGCTCACATTTAAGGTAATCCTTCAACTCATCATTGGATTTCTTTCCAATGCACATTCTCTGGAACAACATTAGTGGATTGATGGAAATTGTTTATTCGTCAATTTTTATGCTACTGTTGACTGTTGCCGTTGCATTTGAATTTAACATCGCGTTTTGACGATTTTTTAAAACATTTTCATCTTTGCATCGCTGAAACTCGTTACCTATGAGACGACTTATGAAAAAAAAAAGAAAAAATATATATACATATATATACAAAAAAATATAAGGAACTTTGTCTTCTTTATATTTGTTATAAAGTTAATCATCAACCAGTGGAATTATTTTGAAAAAATCAATATTGTGCAGATTTAATTCAAGATGGCGGCTTGGGCGGTTACCCGTCAAGGTCGAAAACTTGGATTTTTTATTAGGGCCTAGATCTATACAACATATAAAAAATTGGAAATACTCCACCTTTTACATGGTAAAAACCCCATAGACTGGCCTAAATAAGATAGGTAGTAAGTATACGAAAAGTTGATTTAAATAAAAAATGTAGAACGATTTCCAAGTTATTAATTATTTACAATAGAGGAATGTTCATTTTTGGAACCCATTTTTTGAAAACAAGGACATTGTGAGATTTCATACATATAGGTTCCAAAGCAGGCTCGACAACATCGAATATTGTGTTAGTATTTTGTGAAAAAACGTCTAATTGATAAAAAATCTTTTTCATAAGGCACTACCAGAAATTAATGATCCCACTAAGGATCACTCTATCCTAATTAGGCTGAAATCTGATAACTAATAACCAAAATATAGAGTAGGGAACCACTATAAATGGGACACAATATATATCAAAATAAAAAACTATATCATAAATAAATTAAAGCATTGCATGTAAATATGTTTGGCATTTAATCTATTTACCATATAGTTTTTAATTTAACACCGATTATGACATTTACATTAATGTTACTATTCTAAATGATTTAAATTTAAAAAATTTAAATTTAAAACTATTATAGAAACAGTAACATCTTTTAAGTAAGCAAAATAAAACTAAAAAAATAAAAATTTCAAATTAAAATATGATTATTAATTTCCACAAATCACATAAGGATCAAAATTAAATCATAAAACCTTGCATTGTACAAAATTTACCAAAGAAAAATAATAATGTGTGCTACTTTCTACTTGTACTAGAGCCAATAAAGTATTTGTATATTTTACACTACTGTCGGCAAGAGAGTATATTATTACAGGTGATAAATGTTCGATGTTTGAAGTTCGTGTAAAACTTTACGTTTTTTTTAACCGTCGAAGTAATCCCATACGATTTTGCTTTAAGTAAAGAAGACATAGCTCTGTCACATCTATAGTTCGTTTTTTACCCAGGAGGAGTGTTTCAAATTTACGGCGCTAAAATCTTTACCTATGATTGGCTAAGACCACACCGGGTTTACACAATGCTAAATTTATATTCATTTTGATGTACGTTTTGATGTATCAGCTGTTTGAAGTACCCGTCATGAATCAATTATATGTTCTTACATTATTTCAGGGTAATTCCACAAGTAAAATTCAATTCTTTTCGAAACTAACCTCAGTATTGTTATATATATTTTTTTATAATTCAAATTTACTGGCAAACATTTTCAATACATTTTCTGATGACTTTTATAATGTTTCCTGGTTTAAAAACCAACTATAGGGCATCGAGAGCTCTATAATTCATTTACTAAGAACAAAGTTGAAATAGGTTTTTCATGTGGTGGAAGGAAGAGGGTGCAGAAACCCGATGTAGAGTAAAAGCTGGTTTTATTCTGATGTTGATAAGTAAAGAGACTGCAGAAGCACGGCCTATTGATACTTGTGTCTAGAAGAGCCTTGAATAAGTTTTGTCCTGTGTTTTTATTAAAAAAAATCATATATGCACAAAATAGCAGAAGTTTACATAAAATTACATTGGATTAGATAGCAAAAATGTTTTAAGGCATTCCTCGGGATTGCCGGTGACCGATCCACGTGCTTCTTTATAATTCCTGCCCAAAATTCAACAAAGACCCAAATCTTCTTAAAATTTCTTAAGCATCCTTTTCAAATAACATCCGACCTCGAAACAGATGAGAGAGAGGAAACGTAGTAGATATAACCCCAGTTTCCAACAATAAACAATCATGCCAACAGGAACGGAAAATATATACAACAGCAATACAAGAAACAAGATCAGAGAGGGAATAAAGGAAAAGAAAAAAAATCCTAAAAAGAGAAAATGATTTTACATGTTTATATATAACATAACGGTAGATCGAAATTACATAAGTTGAAGGACAATGATACATAAATTTCAGTTAAAAGAAAGGTACCTACCAAATAAATATTTGCTTTAATAATTAGCGCTGGAAATGAACACTATAAAATGCAATATTAATTTGAGAAATTTCGCCTTCGGCAAGCTAGGTAAAGATTGATCTCAAGAAATGGAAAAGTATGCGGCAATTATTGAAAGAAATACTCCAAGTAACCTTAAACAAGAACTTATGAATGGTACAATCTGTTTATTCCAAATTAGAAATTTGAATATAATTTTTCTAACTGCAACACGGATATTCACCTTTACTAACTCACTCAGCGGAATCAGAATGAATCGGCCAAAAAAAGAAGCCTAACAAAAAACCTTTTTTATTCTCCCATAAGTTTCGAATGCGTGATATAAACAGTAATTATTAATTGTATTAGACCTAATATGAAGAAGTAATTACCTACGGTATATTAGGAATTTATCTGGTATGACTGGTGGATGAGAGGTGAGCGCACTTACCTCTCACCCAAAAGTTCCGGGTACCTCCCCGGTCGTGGCAGTGGAAACTACTGTGAGAGGGATTTTTCCACTATACACGGATATTGGCTGTGTCCCTTGTCTCTAAATGTGTAGCCCCCTCCCACACAAGGCTCTTCTAGAACCTTCCGGAATAAAGGGGGTCATAATTACCTGTGGTGTTATTTATCTACCCCAATATCCTAGTAAGTAAATCGTTTATTTCTACAGAGTAATACAATACAAAATCGTTTGGTCTGAGAAATACATCAAATACATTCAAAAGATTACACAGTACTCAAGATAAAATATTACACATAATTTTACACAAAGATATAACATACCATATTACAAATTAAAATGATCACAATATTCACATTATATTACTTGGATTAAAAGAAAAATATTCATCCAAAGAGTAGGGTTCAATATCACAAAGAAAATTTCGAGCATGTGTTAGGAGCATTGTCACAATGAATATTTTTTATATTAAATGGCAGATGATTATAGAACTTCAAGCAATGGTAGTACGTCCCTTTTTTATATAATGTCCTTTTATGCATAGTGTTATGTGCTGCCCTCTAATAAGGAAAGATGTGATTAAGTTCATGTTCAAAGTTTTCCTCAGAAGCTTAGTTACTTCCCTGACTAGTAGGGTGGCGCCGTCTATGAGCCAATTGACGAACAATCATCTATTACATGGTAGAAAACTATGGAGAATTCTAGAAAAGAGTTCTAGAAGGATTCCAAGTGTGTATATAAAGAGGTGACTCCAGCAGATGGGGGGCAGTTCAGTTGAGTGAAGTATGCAGTTTAGTGAAGTAAACAGACAAGAGAGTTTTTAGGTTAGACAAGAGTTGACAAGTTTAAGAAGAAAAGTAAAGTACATAGTGTTTTAAAAGTAGTGAATTTATATTAGATTAAGTTATTATTAGTTGTGTGATTTTTAAATATTTCCTAGTGTAATTTTAGTGATAAATAAATCAGTGGTTTGTGAAAATTCTTGTTGCAAGTTATTTTAAACCCACGGAGTGTTTACTGAAAAGTGTAAGCACGTAACAATTGGTGTCAGAAGCGGGATTGCAACAGAATTTCTGAAGAATTCGACGAAGTTCCATAGTGTTCTATTTGGAAACCACTGGAGATAGTGAAGTGAGTTGAACTGGAAAGTAATATAGACATTAGACAAGACTAATTTGTGCCATATAGTGTGAGAAAATTTATAGAACATTCTACTTGCACCTGGCATAGACTGTAAATAAAACTTGTTAGTGTTGTTTGTTAGTTTTTGAATGGAAACAAGAAGCATGGCCGCTGAAAAACAAATGCAAGACATGTTAGCTGCATTTAGCAAAATGATGCTAGAAGAACAAGAAAGACGTCAAGAAGAACAAGAAAGACGACGCCAGAAAGAAAAACTGAAAGAAAAAGAAGAACAAGAAAAACGACGTCTAGAAGAGAAAGAAGAACAGGAGAGACGTGAAGAAGAAAAAGAAAGAAAACGTCAGGAAGAAAAAGATGAACTAAGAAAAATGATGCTAGATCAGGAAGAGCGACGTGAAGAAGAATTGAGAAAAATTATACAGGTGCAACAAGATGCTATCCTGTCAGCCACCAATGAAGTCAAGGAAAAAGTAGATAAAGTTGAACAAAAAGTGACTGGCGTCGAAGGAAAAGTGACTACACTTGAAGAAGGAGTAAGCGAAGTCAAAGGAAAAGTTACTGGCGTTGAAGAAAAAGTTACTGGTGTCGAGGGGAAAGTTACTGGCGTCGAAGGGAAAATTACCGATATAGAAGGAAAATTTCGTGCAGTTGAAGGAGAGGTAGAGCGACTGTTAAGAGAACAAGGAGGCCAGTTGGTATTATCATCGTCAGGTCCTCGATTACAACCGCCTTCCTTTGATGGTCAAACTTCTTGGTCAACCTATAAAAGACAATTTGAGGCAGCGGCATACGCAAACAATTGGAGTAATGAAGACAAAGCTATGGCATTGGTGCTAGCATTAAGGGGCCAAGCCTCAGAGTTGCTTCAGTGTATCCCAGTGACGCAGCAACGTGATTTTAAAGTTTTGGAAGCTGCACTAGATCTAAGATATGGCGACCAACACCTCGCCCAAGTATACAGGACTCAGCTCAAATCACGCACACAAAAGGCTGGGGAAAGTTTACAAGATTTTGAAGCAGCTGTTGAACGACTGACATACCTGGCTTACCCGGATGCGCCCAAAGAATTCCAGGAACAATTAACAGTTGGTACTTTCATTGATGGCATAAGAGACGAGGGGATCAGGCGAGTCCTTAGATTATCTCGAGATAAGACTGGTAGTGAAGCCTTGATCCGTGCCCTCGAGGTTGAAGCCGCTTACAAAGAGACTGCACGTCCGAGAGTACGAGCCATAAAGGTAGAAGAAGAGGATCATTTAGAAAAATCAAAGATGGAATCTTTGATGGCTGACATGCACAAAATGATAAGCCAAATGATGACCAAATTAGATGCTCCAAGGAAGCAGGAAAGAGAACAGACCGATGAACAGTCAAGGAAGGTGATTCGATGTTATAAGTGCGGCAAACCAGGGCATATTAAGCGAAACTGTCGGCAGCGGAGCCCTGAGAGAGTAAATGCCGCAATGACTGAAGAGCCGCAGGAAAACTTTGAACATGAACTTAATCACATCTTTCCTTGTTAGAGGGCAGCACTTAACACTGCCCCCTCCTTAAGCCTGAACGTCCCGGTCAGGCAATTCAGATTCCCCAACATACTTCATACTTCGTCAACGTAGTAAGAAGTCCAAGATGAAGATCGTGCACTTGGATAGGTTGGCGAAGTATGAAGTATGTTGGGGAATCTGAATTGCCTGACCGGGACGTTCAGGCTTAAGGAGGGGGCAGTGTTATGTGCTGCCCTCTAACAAGGAAAGATGTGATTAAGTTCATGTTCAAAGTTTTCCTCAGAAGCTTAGTTACTTCCCTGACTAGTAGGGTGGCGCCGTCTATGAGCCAATTGACGAACAATCATCTATTACATGGTAGAAAACTATGGAGAATTCTAGAAAAGAGTTCTAGAAGGATTCCAAGTGTGTATATAAAGAGGTGACTCCAGCAGATGGGGGGCAGTTCAGTTGAGTGAAGTATGCAGTTTAGTGAAGTAAACAGACAAGAGAGTGTTTAGGTTAGGCAAGAGTTGACAAGTTTAAGAAGAAAAGTAAAGTACATAGTGTTTTAAAAGTAGTGAATTTATATTAGATTAAGTTATTATTAGTTGTGTGATTTTTAAATATTTCCTAGTGTAATTTTAGTGATAAATAAATCAGTGGTTTGTGAAAATTCTTGTTGCAAGTTATTTTAAACCCACGGAGTGTTTACTGAAAAGTGTAAGCACGTAACAATAGGAAAGGTAAAGTCTGCTTGAACCCTAGTGCTGTAAGTGTGGGTACTCAAACAAGAGTCGAACTTATTGAGGTTTTTAACTAAAAACTGTAGACATTCATAAATTAATATAAATGGCAGTGACGGTCAAAAATTTATTAGCCTTAAATTTGCCTCTGTGTGGATCTCTGGCTTTCATGTTTAGCATAAGCCTAACAACTCGCTTCTGACATAAAAAAATTCTACGAAGCTCTGAAGAACTATCCCACGTAACGATACCAAATTTTATTAGAAAATAATAAAAACTACCTTCATAAATATTGAATCTAATAATGAATTACTTTAAATAATTTGAAATTGAAATGAAACATGCGCCTTGGTATTTTAATTCTACGGCAATGGTTGGCGAGTACTTTTTCTGCTACGCGGTCATATATACCGAAAGTTTTCCATAAAATGGTAAATTCTAGTATAGACAAAAATAAATATTAGAATAAGTTATTTAAAATGACTATTTAAGTAATCAGATTGTATGAAAGTAAACTATACATAATCGAGTTAATGAAGTTACAGGTGAAACTGTATAGTAGTTTTAATGATATGACCAACTACTGGTGCGTCACGTAAAAATGACTCGAGGGCGAATCAAGTTAACCTATGAAAGATTTCCAGGACCATGCACTGGTTACGGTTATTAACAACAGTTAACTATTAGCCGGAATTTAATTCGCATATTAAGGTAGGTTTAAACAAACATTTCAGAACCAATATCAATGAAATTTTACATAAAGTGAATGACTGATTATTTAGTGACAGCAGATTTTAGGTTATAGGTTCAGAATTATTTAAATGTGGGTGATATTCACAAAAATAATTTCCAAAATAATGTTTATACTACTGAAATACCTACTGCGAAAGTTACATGTAACATACATCTTTTGGGAAATTAATTTTTTACAGAAATATTTGTTAGTAAACTAGTATATAAACCTTTACTTTCTTTTACTTTTTGATTATTACTGTTTGTAAATTACATAACATTTTTTAAAACAATTCCAAGTAAAAAGAAGAAGCAAATCCATGGATACATAGGTTATTGTTTTATCTTCGTAAAAAATGACTTTTCTTAATTTTTTAATAATTATTGTTATGTGCTGCCCTCTAACGAGGAAAGATGTGATTAAGTCCCTGTTCAAGGTGAAAGGAAACCTGTATGGTGGCGCCATCTATGAGCCAATTGACGAACAATCATCTAGTACATAGTAGAAAACAATGGAGAATTCTAGAATATAGAGTTCTAGAAATTCCAAGTGTGTATATAAAGAGGTGAATCCAGCAGATGGGGGAACAGTACAGTTTAGTGAAGTATAAAGAAGAGTTCAGTTCAGTAAACAAACAGAGAGTTCTTAGGTTAGACAAGAGTTGACTAGTTTAAGGGAAAAAGTAAAGTACATAGTGTTTTAAAAGTTGTGAATTTATATTAGATTAAGTGATTATTAGTTGTGTGATTGTTAAGTATTTACTAGTGTAATTTTAGTGATAAATAAAATAGTGGTTAGTGAAAATTCTTGTTGCAAGTTATTTAAACCCACGGAGTGTTTACTGAAAATTGTAAGCACGTAACAATTGGTGTCGGAAGCGGAATTGCAACAGAATTTCTGAAGAATTCGACGAAGTTCCATAGTGTTCTATTTGGAAACCACTGGAGATAGTGAAGTGAGTCGAACTGGAAAGTAATATAGACATTAGACAAGACTAATTTGTGCCATATAGTGTGAGAAAATTTATAGAACATTCTACTTGTACCTGGCATAGACTTTAAATAAAACTTGTTAGTGTTGTTTGTTAGTTTTTGAATGGAAACAAGAAGCATAGCCGCTGAAAAACAAATGCAAGACATGTTAGCTGCATTTAGCAAAATGATGCTAGAAGAACAAGAAAGACGACGTCAGAAAGAAAAACTAGAAGAAAAAGAAGAACAAGAGAAACGACGTCAAGAAGATAAAGAAGAACAAGAAAAACGACGTCTAGAAGAGAAAGAAGAACAGGCGAGACGCGAAGAAGAAAAAGAAAGAAGACGTCAAAAGAAAGGGAAGAACAAGAAAGAAAACGACAAGAAGAAAAGGAAGAATTGAGAAAAATTATACAGGTGCAACAAGATGCTATCCTGTCAGCCACTAATGAAGTCAAGGAAAAAGTAGATAAAGTTGAACAAAAAGTTGGTAACGTCGAAGGAGAAATTAGTGACATTAAGGGAAAAGTTACCGACGTTGAAGAAAAAGTTACTGGTGTCGAAGAAAAAGTTACTGGCGTTGAAGTAAAAGTTACTAAGGTTGAAGAGGAAGTAACTGAAGTCAAAGGAAAATTTCGTGCAGTTGAAGGAGAAGTAGAGCGACTTAAGCGACTGTTAAGAGAACAAGGAGGCCAGCTGGTATTATCACCATCAGGTCCTCGATTACAACCGCCTTCCTTTGATGGTCAAACTTCTTGGTCAACCTATAAAAGACAATTTGAGGCAGCGGCATACGCAAACAATTGGAGTAACGAAGACAAAGCTATGGCATTGGTGCTAGCATTAAGAGGTCAAGCCTCAGAGTTGCTTCTAATTTTGTCACCTTACTAAAATTTTATAGAGAGATATTAGGTCCTAACCTAACTCTCGATGGTGGTGTGTCCAAGTTCTTGAGAGAACCGTTGGCTAGCTTACAGCCGGAGCTGGCCGTGCGGTTATTTAGAACTACTCAATATACAACTGAGCAGCTCAGGGCGCCAGTAACCTAAATTGCCCTACGTTTCCAAGTAGTGGCTTAAAGTTCGGTTACAAAACTTCAAGCACCCCAAATAGAAATATATATAATTGGACCACGAAATCGATATCAGGTGTCAATTGCCTTAATTTTCTCTACTGAATATATTTTGAACGCATATTCTACAAAAATAAATGATTCCCAAAGTATATAAAATCTACTTTAATTTTCTACCATTCTGAAATATATATAAAAAAAACATAAAGTTGTAAGCTAATAATAATGAATGCCCGCTCGTGAATGTTTAGGTTGAAATATATATAGATATATAAAAAAAAATATATAGTGGTAAACCAATGATTAAATGTCCGCACGTGATCACGGTTGGCGCACAATATAATTTATTAAAAAAAAAAATGACGTAATAATTATACCTGCAAAATGATAGTAAATACCAAAAAAAATTAAATAAATATATTATTACAGGTCAAGATTTTGTCAAGACAAATGAATTAATCACTGGAATTTAGCGCAAGGGCCTAAAAGACGGCCATTCAATTAGTAGCAGACAAAAATGCACTACTAATATGTAATAGATTATTTGGTACACAAATGAATATGAATAAATGCAAAATATTAAAATAGTATATAGAAAATACAGAAAATTCAAAGAAATACAGCTTATCTGCTTAATGTCGTCCTCGCATGAGATTACTGCAAATGGCGGCTCCAATGGTCGATCGTCCAGGACAGCCGGTATACTGCGTCTATTTCAGAAATTCCAAAATAATGAACTGGAACGCAGGAACTTCAATAGGTCTTCTAACGGTAGCTTGATATCAGAAATATCCCAAATTAGAAACCAAAATTACAAACAAAAGTGAAAGAAGCCAGGGAAAAGAAGAAAAGCCCTATAACAAGGATTCACGAAATTACCATTAACCAGTCATTTAAAAGAAGAAAAATGTAATAACTTACGTAGATGGAGGGTGGCTTGAAGTGACCAAACCTATAGGCAAGAGCTTCTTGGTTGATTACCACGTGTTGACGAGGGGTTACAAATGCCCTCAAATCCAGCAGTACAGCCGAATTGTGCGCCGTCCAACAACTTTACATAAGCATACGGCCACAATATAAACACAATCTTTCTAATTATATCCAAAATGAACACCTCAAGGTGTTAAACATATAGAAAAATGTGGATTGCACTCATTAACACACCAGAAATACGTGGTAACTGACTCGAACCCCTGTTTTTATCCTTCGCTCACAAAAACTTCGCGATAGAATACGAAAAACTATACATGATAATGGCAGAAATATAATGGCAATACCTATTAATTATATATAATATGATGCTTATTTTTACGGATATTCCTTATATTAAGACAAGCTTGATGTATAAAATTGAAAGGATTTAAAATGACCAATACGAAATTTTAAGGTGATTATTTCCTGATTTTCCAAATATACGATTCCGTAGCGCACCGCTGGTTGCATACTTTTAGGCGCTCTAACTCTATAAAATTAACATATAAATCCAAGGAGCGGCATATACAAGGGGTTATATTAAAATTAACTAAATTAAACAAAATTGAAACGTTACAATTCTTCCCCCACTTTAAGATTTTTTTTTTTTCCCTAAAAAAAAATCTTGGAGGTAAATTCTAAAATTACTATTCATCAGGCGGGTGTGCCTTTAAATCTTTCGCATGCCAAACTCCTCTATATTCGTTGTTTGAATCTTTTAACTCATACGTCCAGGGCGAGAGACGTTTAGCAATAATAAAGGGTCCAATGAATTTAGGTGCAAGTTTGGCTGTGAAATATTGAGCTTTGTCAGATAGTACATAATTACGGCGCCATACTAACTCATTTTCCAAATATTGCTTATCTCTACGGCGAAGATTATACCACTTTTTATTTTGCTCATAGGCTTTAGATAGCTTAGCTTTTACATCTCTATAAATATGCGCAAAACTCTGAGAACGATCATCATTAATATGGGAACGATCAAACTGAATAGCCTGATCTTTATTGAATGGTTCACCTTGTAAAGAGATTTCACGACCAAAATTAATAAAATTGGGTGTCAATCCAGTAACTTCATGTTTGGTTGATCGAATTGCACAACCAACTTTTGCTAATTTGGCATCCCATTCCCTGTGGTTTTCAGAAACCATCGAACGTAACATAGTTTTTAGAACTCTATTTATTCTCTCACAAGGGTTGGCTTGGGGATGGTATAAAGCGGTATACTTAATAGTGACGTTATAGGTCTTCATGAGCTTCACAAAGGCTTTAGATTGAAACTGTGCTCCGTTATCTACGATAATAGCTCTAGGACAACCAAATACAAGGAATACTTGTTCTTCGATTAATTTTACCATAGCTGGAGCTTTCGCGGCTCTAAGCGGAAACATGATCGGAAACTTACTGAAACAATCAGCTACGACTAATATATACTGATAACCAGCCTTCGATCTAGGTAAGGGTCCTACTAAATCAGCGCAAAGTAACTCGAATGGGTGAGAAATATTAGTTTGAGCACTCAACATTAATCCAGATGGGCGTTTTTGTTCTGGCTTCATCGAATGGCATACTTTACAGTGACGAATAAACGAAGCAACATCACAACGCATTTTTGGCCAATAATATTTTTGAGCTAATTTATGAAAGGTTTTAAAAACACCCGTATGACACGATAAATCATGAATTTCACTTATAATTTGGGGACGATTATGGCGGGAAATTACTTCACGCCAACAATCAGATTCACTAGCTAAATCTGGATATTGGGGTAAAATATGCTTATATAACTTATTATTAAAAATTCGCCATGCAGAATATTTTCCGGGATTTTTCGAAACGTTAGTCATCATTTTAGCATACCATTTATCTTGAACTGGGGAAGTAGAATTGGAGGTATTTTCAGGTGTAGCACTGATTTTATTTACACTGTCAATGACGGGGACGGATCGGGATAAGGTATCAGGAACTATGTGATCCTTGCCTTTTCTATGCATGATTTCATAATCGTACTGCTGAAGGCGTATTGCCCAACGAGCAAGTCTACCTGTAGGAGACTGAAGATTATTTAACCAGACCAAACTATAATGGTCAGTTACAACTGTGAACCTAGACCCTTCAATATATGGCCTCAGCTTTTCTATTGACCATAATACCGCCAAACATTCACGCTCGGTGGTTGTGTAATTCCGCTCGTTACGATTAAGAGAATGAGATAGATAGCATATGACTTTTTCACCATCCGGATGCTGTTGCGTTAAAACTGCGCCTAGTCCGAAACCTGATGCATCCGTCTGAATCGTAAACGGAAGGGAAAAATCGGGACACGATAGAACAGGAGTAGATATCAAATGTTCCTTTAACGTCCTGAAAGAATTTTCACAAAGTTCATCCCAAATAAATGGTTTATTTTTACGTAAAAGATTAGACAGAGGTGCTATGAGAGTTGAGAAACCCGGCACGAAACGACGATACCATGATGCTAAACCAATTATCCTTCTTACTTCTGAAACACTAGTTGGAGGAGGAATATCTATAATGGCCTTAATTTTTCCCGGGTCAACATGTAAACCATTACAATCAATTACATATCCAAGATAACGCAAGTCCGGTCTACAGAAGAAGCATTTTTCTTTTGATAACGTTAAGTGAGCATTCTTAAGGCGTTTGAAAACTTCGCCGAGGATTTCCAAGTGCTTTTCAACGGTAGCTGTTACCACAATGATATCATCTAAGTAGACAAATACATGAGGCTCTAATTCGGGACCTAGAACACGATCAATTAATCTTTGAAAAGTGGCTGGGGAATTGGATAAACCCATAGGTAAACGTCTAAACTGAAACAATCCTCGGTTTGGTACGGTAAATGCTGTTAAGGGTCGAGAAGCTTCTGAAAGGGGCACTTGAAAATATGCAGATTTGATATCTAAGGAAGATAAATAACGCGCATCTCGCAATTTGTCTAAAGTTGCTGATATGTATGGTAATGGATAAGCGTCACGTTCTGTAACTTTATTCAACTTTCGATAATCTACGCAAAATCGATAACTTTGATCTTTCTTTTTAACTAATATTATTGGGGAAGACCAAGGGCTGTTAGATTTTTCTACGATGTCTTGCGATAATAATGTGTCCAATTCCTTATCAATATGAGCCTGCATGATGGGCGAGACAGGGTAATACCTCTGCTTAATTGGTTGTGACGAGGTTTTTATCTCGTGTTCCACTAAGGTGGTACATCCTAATTCGTTACCCATTTCCAAAAATGCTTCATCAACAAGACTAAATAATTGTCTAGATTGATCAGCAGTTAATGCAGTCTGCGGTTTTAACGCGATGGAATCAAGGAAATTTGCCGAACCATTCGAAAATTTCCAGGCGCCATGTCGTAAATCGGGAACAATCTCCATTGTTCTCCAGAAATCCGCGCCTAATATTAACGTGTGTGATAGTGACGGAATAACTAAAACTTTAATAAGTTTCACACGATCTTGAAGTTGAAATGGTATTATCAAAGTACCTATACTATTACATTTCTCACCATTAGCGACTGTACATGAAACAATATTTTTATCATCTGATCGTAAATTTAAGTCACGTAATATTCTCCAACCATTTCCGCCTAAAATTGTATTAGTAGCGCCTGAATCTAATAAGCCTAACATTTTAGTGCCCAAAACTGATACTTCTAAATATGGGCGTTCGTCACCCTCGGCATGCGCTAGTATAAAGTCCAAAATGGCTAGTTGTTTTGAGACTGAATTATTAAAATTAACTGAGTCGACCGTAGGTTGAAAGGAGGAGGCCGCTATCCGGTCATTTAACGTCTCCGGTTTAAGTTTCCCGAGTTGGACTTACATTTAGTACAGTTGCGTACAGTATAACCTGGGTTACCACATTTAAAGCAATGCTTGTTTTTAATCGAATTACTACATTGACGTGATCTATGACCAGGTATCTGGCAATTCCAACAAACAATTTCATCCACGTTTGAAGATGTGGAAGGTCTCTCTGTATCCGTATAGATATAAGCCAAATCAGGTTCGATTAAGGAAGTTCGATTTCTTGGAGGAGGTACAAATGACTCAATGGATTCTTTATGTGCTTCTATTTTTCGACCTAACGTCAATAATTTATCTATAGAATCAATATCAACTAATCCTAACTGACTTTGATAGAATGGAGCGAGATTAGGTAAGATAATTTTTAAACGTGCCGATTCATCCACGGTTACTGTTAATCGATTAAACATATTAGTCATAACAGCAATGTATATTCCTATTGATTCGCCGGGACCTTGTGTTCGTTGCCTAATTTCTTTCAACAATTTATCATTAAAATGAGGAGTCTGAAATTGTAAGCGCAACTCATCAACAAGCTGTGTCCATGATGATATTTTACTTTTAATCGAACGAAACCATATTAATGCTTTTTCTGTAAATAAATCACTAGCTGAGTTAAACAATTGACTCTTCGTTACGTTGCGAGAAACACAAAGTTCTTCTACATTTTCTAGAAAAGCACTTAGGGATATTTTAGAATTATCACCTGAAAATTTAACAATATTCCACTTGGAAACTGGCACTGAATTTATTGAATGACTTGAACAAGCTTGAATAGGCAAATCATTAGATATATCACCTTCGGTAGAAGTATCGCTGTCCGAATCAGTTGACAGGGCCGTAGACGACATAATAGTGGTAAGTTCTATCGGCATATTGGAATTCTGTGAAGTACCTTTAAACTTTCTAGCCTTTGATTTTAATTGACTTCGCAAATTCAGAATCTCAATCAGAAAGTTTGAACGTTGTGTATGTTCCGCATCCTTGGAAGATTTCGACCTTTCGGCTCTTTGAAAAACATGAGCAAGTTTAGACGATATCTTTGAAAATAATGGACTACTAGCAAGATCCGAAAACCCTGATATTAAATCTTGTAATTCCAAAATTTTTGCACTTATGCATTCGGCATCCTCATCGAAACTATATGGATACTTAGGATATTTAAGAGAGGACTCGGTTTTCTCCAAAAGAAAAATCGCACGTAAGGATTTACGCATATCCTCCACAGTTGTCTTATCAGTTATACCCCGAAAAGCAAGTTCATATTTTAACTCTTCTTTTTCAAGTCTATTTACCTCTAATTTCAAATCCATATTTCTTAAACTATACAACTACCAACACAAGAAATGCTAACAATAGACCCTAAAACTGTTTCTTAGTAAACTTCAAAATTCAACTTAAAATCCTAACACTATCTAATATAACCTAAATCTACCCAAAACCTTAAAATGATGCTAGGCGTCGTGAAGAAAACAAAAAAAAATATTCAAGAAAAGAATAAACAACTAAAACTATACTAAATTGGTGTAAATAGTGGTTCTTTATACATCGGCGCTTGGCGTCGCAGCGCAAAAATGTAAAAATTTATCAAAGAATGAATAAGCAATAAAAACTACACCAAATTCCCAACAATTGAAACATCGACGCTTGGCGTCGGTAGGCGTCGCAGCGCAAAAATGTAAAAATTAATCAAAGGAAGAATAAGTAGGTAAAACCATGCTAAATACACAATTATTTACACTTCGACGCTTGGCGTCGGTAGGCGTCGCGGTGCAAAAATTGTCTAAATTATATAAGAAAAGGGTAAGCCACAAAAATTACACCAAAATCACATAAAATTGCAACTTCGACGCTAGGCGTCTTGGTGCAAAGATGTCAGATTTATCTACGAAAATAATAAGCACTTAAAATTATATCGAAATTACTGAAAATTACAACTTCGACGCTAGGCGTCGGTGGCGTCGCGGTGCCCAAAATGTATGAATTGACAAAAAAACAATAAACAGTTACACCTAAATCACACAAAATTTTAACTTCGACGCTAGGCGTCGCGGTGCAAAATCTAGGAATTTCCTAAAAAAACAATAAGCCGTTGAAATAACACCTAAATTCTGGAAAATTTTAACTTCGACGCTTGGCGTCGTTAGGCGTCGCGGCGCTTAAAAGTTCAGAAATAAATTCTAATGCTAATTTTACCATAAACAGTAGCGAGAAACAACAGATAAGCTGTATATATCATAACCTTATGAATTAAAACTAAGGTGGGGAAATTTTACAAAAATATAAACAAAAAAAATTTTGACAGCAAAAAAAAATATGATCACGTTGGGCGCCAAATTTTGTCACCTTACTAAAATTTTATAGAGAGAGATATTAGGTCCTAACCTAACTCTCGATGGTGGTGTGTCCAAGTTCTTGAGAGAAACGTTGGCTAGCTTACAGCCGGAGCTGGCCGTGCGGTTATTTAGAACTACTCAATATACAACTGAGCAGCTCAGGGCGCCAGTAACCTAAATTGCCCTACGTTTCCAAGTAGTGGCTTAAAGTTCGGTTACAAAACTTCAAGCACCCCAAATAGAAATATATATAATTGGACCACGAAATCGATATCAGGTGTCAATTGCCTTAATTTTCTCTACTGAATATATTTTGAACGCATATTCTACAAAAATAAATGATTCCCAAAGTATATAAAATCTACTTTAATTTTCTACCATTCTGAAATATATATAAAAAAAACATAAAGTTGTAAGCTAATAATAATGAATGCCCGCTCGTGAATGTTTAGGTTGAAATATATATAGATATATAAAAAAAAATATATAGTGGTAAACCAATGATTAAATGTCCGCACATGATCACGGTTGGCGCACAATATAATTTATTAAAAAAAAAAATGACGTAATAATTATATCTGCAAAATGATAGTAAATACCAAAAAAAATTAAATAAATATATTATTACAGGTCAAGATTTTGTCAAGACAAATGAATTAATCACTGGAATTTAGCGCAAGGGCCTAAAAGACGGCCATTCAATTAGTAGCAGACAAAAATGCACTACTAATATGTAATAGATTATTTGGTACACAAATGAATATGAATAAATGCAAAATATTAAAATAGTATATAGAAAATACAGAAAATTCAAAGAAATACAGCTTATCTGCTTAATGTCGTCCTCGCACGAGATTACTGCAAATGGCGGCTCCAATGGTCGATCGTCCAGGACAGCCGGTATACTGTGTCTATTTCAGAAATTCCAAAATAACGAACTGGAACGCAGGAACTTCAATAGGTCTTCTAACGGTAGCTTGATATCAGAAATATCCCAAATTAGAAACCAAAATTACAAACAAAAGTGAAAGAAGCCAGGGAAAAGAAGAAAAGCCCTATAACAAGGATTCACGAAATTACCATTAACCAGTCATTTAAAAGAAGAAAAATGTAATAACTTACGTAGATGGAGGGTGGCTTGAAGTGACCAAACCTATAGGCAAGAGCTTCTTGGTTGATTACCACGTGTTGACGAGGGGTTACAAATGCCCTCAAATCCAGCAGTACAGCCGAATTGTGCGCCGTCCAACAACTTTACATAAGCATACGGCCACAATATAAACACAATCTTTCTAATTATATCCAAAATGAACACCTCAAGGTGTTAAACATATAGAAAAATGTGGATTGCACTCATTAACACACCAGAAATACGTGGTAACTGACTCGAACCCCTGTTTTTATCCTTCGCTCACAAAAACTTCGCGATAGAATACGAAAAACTATACATGATAATGGCAGAAATATAATGGCAATACCTATTAATTATATATAATATGATGCTTATTTTTACGGATATTCCTTATATTAAGACAAGCTTGATGTATAAAATTGAAAGGATTTAAAATGACCAATACGAAATTTTAAGGTGATTATTTCCTGATTTTCCAAATATACGATTCCGTAGCGCACCGCTGGTTGCATACTTTTAGGCGCTCTAACTCTATAAAATTAACATATAAATCCAAGGAGCGGCATATACAAGGGGTTATATTAAAATTAACTAAATTAAACAAAATTGAAACGTTACAAGTTTTGGAGGCTGCACTAGATCTAAGATATGGCGACCAACACCTCGCCCAAGTATACCGAACTCAGCTCAAATCACGCACACAAAAGGCTGGGGAAAGTTTACAAGATTTTGAAGCAGCTGTTGAGCGACTGACATACCTGGCTTACCCGGATGTGCCCAAAGAATTCCAGGAACAATTAACAGTTGGTACTTTCATCGATGGCATAAGAGATGAGGAGATCAGGCGAGTCCTTAGATTATCCCGAGATAAGACTGGTAGTGAAGCCTTGATCCATGCTCTCGAGGTTGAAGCCGCTTACAAAGAGACTGCACGTCCGAGAGTACGAACCATGAAGAAGAGGACCGTTTAGAAAAATCAAATATGGAATCTTTGATGGCTGACATGCACAAAATGATAAGCCAGTTGATGACAAAACCAGATGCTCCAAGGAAGCAGGAAAGAGAACAGAGTGATGAACAGTCAAGGAAGGTGATTCGGTGTTATAAGTGCGGCAAACCAGGGCATATTAAGCGAAACTGTCGGCAGCGGAGCCCTGAGAGAGTAAATGCCGCAATGACTGAAGAGCCGCAGGAAAACTAAAGATAGCCAGCACCTTGGGGGCTGTGCTGGCTGGTGAACACGGTTCCCCCAGAGAGATACGGGTTTCCCAGATTAGAAGAGTCCCGAGTAGTCTGCTGTTGGATGGCTATGTAAACAAAAGGAGATGTATCTTCACTATCGACACAGGTGCCACGTCATCAATAGTGCGACCCGGATTTTTATCAGGAATAGAAGTTGATAAAAGCCAAAATGGGTCGTTCGAACAGCCACAGGAGACAGGGTAAGGGTTCATGGAGAAGTTGACCTAGATCTGCAGTTTGGACGCCTGTGCTTTAGTCATAGGGTTATTGTGGCTGACATCACTGATGATTTCATTTTGGGGCTGGATGTTATGGGAGTACAAGATCAATTTATACTTGACGTGGTAGAACGAGTTCTAAAGATTGGAAATGAAGAATTTATTTTGTCAACAGCAAATGACCGATTTCAAAAAGTGAGGCTACTAACGGCTCAGACAATCAAGATTCCTGCCCGTTCAGAACAAATAATCGAGGCCATTCTGGAAGGAAACTCTGGTGGATACCGTGTTGGCCTTGTTGAAAGAGATGATTCAATTAAGACAGAAAACGTAATCTTAGCAAGAACTCTGACCCGGACAAAAGACAAAATTCCAATTAGAGTGGCTAATTTAAATTCCCACTCGGTAACTTTCA